>OY997274.1:463036019-464471350 GCA_963921465.1 Triticum timopheevii
GGCCAATGGGCTGGGCCGTGCTGGGCCAGGCCAGGTGAGCACCAGTTAAAACCCTCTCTCTCTGCTTTCTGTTTTATATTAGTTTTCTATTTTGTTCTGTTTTATTTTGATTTAGTAAAAACACTAAACCATCTGATAAAATGCTGAAAATAATTATGTGGCTAGAACTAAAATATACCAAACCACATAAAATGTTCCAGAATTATTGGACATATATTAATTATATAAATATATATCCAATGCAAATAGTTATTTATTTAATTCAAAGGCCCAAAATAAATATATCTGAGATTCCAAAAATATTGTTTTGAGTTTTACCTCTTTCCAATATTTTCATAGAATAACAGGAACATTTTCTTGGACTCATTTGATGAGATTTAAATGTTGGTTATTTTTAGAGGTCTTCTGAGGCTTTTGAAAATTACTCAATTCAAATTTCATTAGAATTTAAACATAATGCTCACATGAAGGGCTAGCCTAGTGCATACCAGAACTAGGGATGTGACACAGCTGCATCATCCCTTCCTCTTTGGAGAAATACCGACGTAGTTCTAGCAGACATCACCCCCAACTTCGCATTGGTTTTGGGGCCAGTACGATCTTGTCTTTGGAAGCCGCTGCCACCGTCTAAGAAAGCCAGGCAAGTGGCTTTCAAGAAGGAGATGGCAAAGGAGGATGCAAGGTACCAGGCGGCCTGTGAAGCCCGTGATGCCGCCTGGAAAAAGGAGGTGGCAGAGCTTTGGGGGCGGGCGCGTCATCATGCGGAGGAGATGTACGAAGATGGGTACTTCGCGAGGAAGGCCAAAGGCGCTAGGTGCCTCGTCGCTGCGTGGAGCTGGGCCGATAAGCTCCAGCGTGCCACCGACGAGGAGCTCCGGTGGGTGCCCAATGAAATGGCAAGATCATTCGCGCTCGTCCGCCTGCAAGAGGTAGATTGGCACGTCAAGCGCTGCGAGGCGGAGTACTGCCTCCACTCTGGGAAGACGCTGCGCACCAGGGAGCTGCTGGCGAGGGGCTGCTAGAATACTGGCCCCAGGATTGATTATTAGTTTTAGTATTGTTTGTTTTCAATTTTATGCGTTGTACCTAGTAGTTAAGTATCATCATGTATATGTGATGATATTATATTATGAATTCCATTTTCTATCTGTTTTTGTATACTAATTTGAATCTATCTTTTGTCATCCACATGTACAGAAGTGAAAGCGTATAAACACACATTAAAATAGAACATATAAGAACGAAAAATAGAGTACACACATTGAAACAGAGCAATACTATGATTGCTGTGAATACATAGCTATCCACGTCGAAACGACTCAACAAAATAAAATGCGTCCATGAGACCATGACCAGCAACCCTTGCCTATGGTAGCTCTTGGCTCTGCCTGAACTCGTGCAGGCGTTAGTCCAAGCGGTCGACACGCTCATGGTACATTTGGAGCACGATCTCGAGCTCCAAGTTGGCTATTTCATCGGAGATCACCACCTCGAGGATGCGACGGCCATGTTCCTCTACTGCGCCCAGGTGGACACCTGGGCCAAGGAGGCGGTCGAGCCTACCTGTCGGTGTCAAAACCGGCGGATCTCGGGTAGGGGGTCCCGAACTGTGAGTCTAAGATTGATGGTAACAGGAGACGGTGGACATGATGTTTACCCAGGTTCGGGCCCTCTCTATGGAGGTAATACCCTACTTCCTGCTTGATTGATCTTGATGAATATGAGTATTACAAGAGTTGATCTACCACGAGATCGTAATGGCTAAAACCCTAGAAGTCTAGCCTATGGGATTATGATTGTTTCCTATGGACTAAACCCTCTGGCTTATATAGACACCAGAGGGGACTAGGGTTGTACAAAGTCGGTTACAGAGAAAGGAATCTACATATCCGAATCGCCAAGCTTGCCTTCCACGCAAAGGAGAGTCCCATCCGGACATGGGAAGAAGCCTTTGGTCTTGTATCTTCATAGCCCAACAGTCCGACCCATGTTAATACTCCGGCCGTCCGAGGACCCCTTAATCCTGGACTCCCTCAGTAACCCCTGAACCAGGCTTCAATGACGAGGTGTCTGGCATGCAGATTGTCTTCGGCATTGCAAGGCGGGTTCCTTCTCCGAATACTCCAAAATAGTCTTCAAACACAAGAATCGTGTCCGGCTGTGCAAAACAAGTTCCACACACAACCGTAGAGAGTATAATATTCCACGAGTTCAATTTGCTGACAATTTTTCATAGCATGACATCACGTCACCGCCCGGTCATCATTCGAACCGTTTTTTAGCTTGCCGCTTCATATTTCGAGGTGCGGTTTTATTGGCACGTCTTGTCAAAGCAGAGATCGTGTCCCTTTATTGTGGGATTCTCATTAATACGGGCATGGTTAACCCAACCGTGCCACCTGCACGGCCCTTGGGGAATAGGCGAGTTTCAAGGCGAGTGGGGAGGCGCATGACATTTACTGCCTTTATAAAGGGATAAGGATTCACCCTTTTTCAGCCATGCCTTCTCCTTCCTCTGCCCATCCATTCTCGAGCTCCAGCGCCCAAGCTCTCACCTTTCCCGTCCAAAAAAGCACTCCAACCATGTACGGATCTGGAGCAGGAGGCAAGTGGATGGCCTCCTCCGTCAAGGAGAAGGACACCACGAAGCTCTGGGAGGCCGGGTACTTGGCCAAGGAAATTTCCCATCGGCTTCCGGCCGAGGGACAGATCGTCCCCACCCCGGAGCACCAGGAGAGGGTGGTGTACATCTCACATTTCGTCCGCGGGCTGGGATTCCCTCTCCACCGGTTCGTCTGCAGACTCATGTTCTACTACGGGTTGGACTTCCACGATCCAGCCCCAACTCCATCCTCAATATCTCGACATTTATTGTCGTGTGTGAGGCCTTCCTCCGCATCCCACCTCACTTAGGACTATGGCTGAAAACCTTCAATGTGAAGCCGAAGGTGGTGAGTGGTCAACAAGCAGAGTGTGGAGGCACCATGGTGGGTAAGATGCCCAGCGTTATATGGCCTGAAGGCTCCTTTGTGGAGACTGTCAAAGGGTGACAGTCAAAGTGGTTCTACATCACAGAACCGCGCGGCACCAACTGGGCGGCGGCTCCCGCATTCCGGTCCGGAGTCCCGATGCGGCTCACCTCCTGGCAAGAGAAAGGCCTGACCTGGTCTTCCCCGGACGAGTTGACAACGCTCCAGACACGTGTTTAGAACATGATAAACAAGAGAATCAAGCTCGTCAACGTGATCCAGGTGATGCTTGTTTGCCGGATCCTTCCGTGCCAACGCCGGACTTGCCATCTATGGGAGTTCGATCCGGCCAAGCACCAGACCGTACTAGAGCTCTTCGGCACGACGCACGAAGATATCTGGAAGGTGCTCTTCAAGGCCAACGAGGCACCGCCGCTCACAACCGAGGATCGCGGGCATGACTCAACGCCCCCTGCTAGTTCAGTAAGTTCTTTCATGCTTTCAAGGTATACCCTTTACTTGCATACTCGAGGAAGGCATCTAAGCCTCCCTATTAATTTTTTCAGGTATGGACAGAGATGGCAGAGCGGATTAGCTGTCCGGCTCCGCTGCCCAAAGACCCAGAAGTCCCGCTTCTGACGAAGATGGTGGTTTTGGCGCCTTATCAGGTGCCGGAGAAGAAGGCCAAGAAGAAGGCCAAGGGGACTGGAGGTGGTCTCCGTCGCAAGAGAAATTCGTACGTGACGTTCGAAGAAGCCGAGGCTCACTGCTCCGCTGCCGAGGACGACAAGGAAGAGAAGGAGGAAGAAGAAAGCCATTCCCCCCCTGCAGGGGGGGAGGGAGGAAGAAGAGGAAGGCCTCCACGCGCCTGGAAGCCGAGGCGTCCAAGAAGGGGAAAACCTCCCTTCCGGACAGCTCCGCAGTGGCCACCGACAGCAGCTGGGAGTGGGAGCCCAGGGACAAGCCCCTGGACAAATCGTAAGTGTCCGGACATGTTCGTATAACCAGCCTCTTTATTTCATTGTTTTAATGTGCTGAATTATACATTTGCAGTCCGGCTCGGTCCAACCTCGAGCTGTCCTCCTCTTTGGAGGGTTCGCTGGACCTAGAGGTGATGGACAGCGGGACCCTTCTGGCGGCCTCCTCCCCCAAGACCGTGGACAACACTGAGGTGTTGTCCCGAGGGATCCCAGGCCAGGGAGAGGCTCAGGAGACCGTCCGGGCGGCGCCAGAGGGTGAAATCTCGGTTGCCGAACACATGGGGGAGCAAACCCCCATGGACACCAACGATTTTGGCCATATCCAATTTGGCCCTCAGGCGAATACAGTTCCGGATACCCATGCGGCTCCGGAATCAGGCATGCCGCCTCTTTCAAAAGAGGGAGGTGCGCCTACTCCACCGGAGACCTCTATCCATCCAGAGGCACCGGATAGTTTGCTGGAAGCGCTACAAGGTGCTTCCATTGTTGACGAACACCATGCCCTTATGGGTACGATGATTGAGAGGATCCAGTCCGCGAAGAGCGGACTGACCGAAGCATGCATGAGCCTTCTAACAGGCTTTGAGGTAAGCAACGCAACTACAAAAAGAATGTCCCAGTATAGACAGCAGCCCCTAATCCTCTGTCTGGTGTTTGAGAAGAAAAGCCGAACAGAGGATCAAATAATTTTCGCAGGAGTCTAACTTAATATGTCTATGTGAATAAGCAGGCATCGCTACTGGCTGCGGCCTCGCATATTGCGGAAGTCTCTGGACTAAAGCAAAGTCTGGAGCGGACCGAGGAGGAGCTCAGCCGCGTGAAAAAAGCGGTTGGAAGATAGCGAAGGTATGCAATAACCTTGTATCTATTTAGGAAGGATGAAATGATTTGAGCTAACGAAAGTTCCATTTTGTTTGTAAGGAGCGGAGACTGAGGTGGAGACCCTCAAGAAGGCGTTGGCCGAGGCCGAGGAGAGAGTGGCCAAGGAAAAGGCCACCCGTGAGCAACACAAGGCCCGGGTCAGTGAGGTCCAACAGGAGCTCTAGGACACAATCAAGAAGTGCGAGTCCTTGGAGCGTGACCTTAAGGATCAAGGGTCCGAGCTCACCAAGGCCCGCCAAAGTGCACACGATGCCCGGGCAGAAGCCCAAGGCGCCCTCCAGGAAATCCTGGAGGCCAAAAAAATCGCGGGCGGGTAAGGCCTTTATTTTGCAGAGCAAATATGTGAAGAAAAGGTTCCTATTACTGACCCGGATTTGGAGTACTCCAGGGGTGTTTGCAGATCTGCTGCGCAGCGTTTTCGATGCTGCGGAATTTTTCCGAGCTGAAGAGGGGAGCTCTATGGAGGCATTATTTTGGTCACAATACTTTGCACCAGAATACCCGATGCCGTTGAGTGATAAGCTAAAACAGCTGGTCGAACTGCACAAGGCGGCCGAACTAGCCATGAAGGATTTGATAATCAGGCTATGGTCTGCCGAAGCCATCCCCAACAGCTACTTCTGGCTCGTGCAGCAGCTTGTTAATTTCTGCCCTCAGCTGGATGCCATCAAGCGGCCAGTCTGCATCGAAGGCACGCGAATGGCCTTCGCCCGAGTCAAGATGCATTGGGCGAAGATAGACGCCGCGAAGCTTATGACCGAGGGACCGCCCGCGGGCAAGGAGCACCGCACCCCTGATCTGTATTTTGACAGTGTCATGGAGTGGTGCCGCATTGTTGCAGAACGATGTGCAAAGGATGTAATGTTTCCCTGAATACATTCATGCTATCCTGACCTGTATTGTGAAACAAGATCGTTATGTAATATAATGCTTGTTATTTAAAATTTTACCTCCTGTGCGGCCGTTATTGCTAAATCTGGGAGTTGGCTAGTCGTCGTCTTCTGCGCCCACATAGGTAGTACGGGGGTGTTCGGGATAAATCTAGACACTCTTTACTCCAAAGTTTGGTCCTTAAAGGAGGTGTTTAGCGCAACGAACAAGGCAATCAGACTATGTGGCTTTATCACCCTCACTTAGCCATAGGAGTTTGACAGTAAAAATTTAGGTGCAGCCCCTAGTATTCGGAAATCCGAACTTGGGAAGCTGTCAATACCTGATCAGATAAAAACCAATTTATCGCAAGATGCGAAAAAATCGCAAAAGATTTAAAAATCTCTCGAACAACTGACCGGCTCACGCTGCATCATGACAGTCAGTTTTCGGCTTTCTCTACTGAGGTGCTCATCCGGATGAACCAGGACACAATCGCAGTAGTTCTCCCTTCACTACCCTAGCCGATATAGCAGAACGTAAGGTAGTAAGCACAGGAGCCAGGCAACCCAACTATTGACCAAAGACATGATTCGGAGCCGATGCATATAATGCTATAAGTTCGGAGTGCCGAACTATACTGTAAAAAAGTGTTCGGACTTTGTTGCCGTATTATGGAGCGTAATGGAGCCCGTGGCGAATTAAGTCGTACCAGAGTGTACGGGCGCAATTTGATTAAAATATCAAGAAAAGGAAAAAAATGAAGTAATGGGCTAATGCTGCAAAAATTGGGCCGCCAACTATTTTTCATTGTAGTTTGATTAATACGTCAAAGCATATTTTGTACAAGTAATGCGATAAGCACCATGGATATTTAACATGCCCAAACCAAGGGAGAGTTGCGTGCGGGTCCTCAAGACAGGTATAATGATTATTTAAAGAAACCACCTAGAAATTTCCCCATACGTCAATGCTGCTTGCCGTCTTGGTGTATCCGTCCCTATATAGGTCCGTCGATTAGGTCACCAGG
This sequence comes from Triticum timopheevii, assembly GCA_963921465.1. Lineage (NCBI taxonomy): Eukaryota > Viridiplantae > Streptophyta > Magnoliopsida > Poales > Poaceae > Triticum > Triticum timopheevii. Next base: position 463,042,751 of record OY997274.1, read on the forward strand.
AACTACCTAGGAAAAGAGACTTGAAGAGAAAAAGGAAAAGTAGAAGTATGCGTATCCAGAAGCGGTTGAGCCGTACTATGGACCGCGATCTAGCTGTGCCTCCGTCTATGCCCATGGTATTTTAAGTGCATAGTTATGTATGCATGGCACGAGTGTCGCCGCTTGGTCGGGACTGGGACGGAGGCCGAATTGCTAGTCAAGCTCTGGATGAGCTGGACTGTCCTACTGCAGAGTAGTTCGGACTCACTTGACGGTGTCCGGGAGCTTGGTTGCCAAATTGAGGTTCTGCCTAAAAAGGCTGCTCCGTACATCTGCTGCAAGGGCAGCGGTTTGCTCCTTAGTGTGGAGGGAGCGTTCCATGTTTCCATTGACTGTTATGACACCGCGTGGTCCGGGAATCTTGAGCTTTAGATAGGCGTAGTGCGGCACCGCATTGAATCGAGCGAATGCGGTTCGTCCGAGCAGTGCATGATAGCCACTGTGGAAAGGGACGATATCAAAGATCAATTCTTTGCTCCGGAAATTGTCCGGAGATCCGAAGACCACTTCTAGTGTGATTGAGCCAGTACAGCAGGCCTCGACACCTGGTATGACACCTTTAAAGGTGGTTTTGGTGGTTTGAACCTTGAGGGACCGATACCCATTTTGCGCAGTGTATCCTGATAAAGCAAGTTCAGATTGTTGCCACCGTCCATGAGGACTCGCGTCAGATGGAACCCATCGATAATTGGGTCAAGGACCAGTGCGGCTGAACCGCCATGATAGATAGTGGTCGGATGATCCCTGTGATCGAAAGTGATCGGACAGGATGACCATGGGTTGAACTTTGGGGCGACTGGCTCTATCGCGTAGACGTCCTTGAGTGCGCTCTTGCGCTCCCTCTTGGGGATATGAGTAGCATATATCATGCTCACCGTTTCGACACGGGGGGAAACTTCTTTTGTCCCCCTGTGTTCGGGTGGCCGGGGCTCCTCATCATCGTCCTCGCTTTGGGACCCCTTCTCCTTGTTCTCAGCATTTAACCTGCCGGCCTGTTTGAAGACCCAACACTTTCTGTTAGTACGATTGGCTGGTTTATCAGGGGTGCCATGGATTTGACATGGACGATCGAGTATGCGGTCCAAACTAGACGGGCCCGGATTGTTTCTTTTGTATGGCCTCTTCCGCTGACTGGACTTAGAGCCACTGAATCTGGCGTTGACCGTCGTGTCGCCGATGTTGTCACCGTTGTTTTGACGCTTGTGTATGTTGAGTCGGGGCTTGTCGTTGCTATTTCCGGCTTCAGAAGTGCCAGGTTCGCTTGTATTGTTATTGCTACGGGCTAGCCAGCTATCTTCGCCCACACAGAAGCAGGTCATGAGTGCCGTGAGGGCTGCCATGGACTTCGGCTTTTCCTGGCCGAGGTGTCGGGCAAGCCATTCGTCACGGATGTTGTGCTTAAAGGCTGCTAGGGCTTCGGCATCTGGACAATCAACGATCTGGTTCTTTTTAGTTAAGAACCTAGTCCAGAATTTCCTGGCTGACTCTCCGGGCTGTTGAACTATGTGACTTAAGTCATCGGCATCCGGAGGTCGGACGTATGTACCTTGGAAGTTGTCGAGAAAAGCGTCATCCAATTCCTCCCAGCTGCCAATGGAGTTTTCAGGAAGGCTGCCCAACCAGTACCTGGCTGGTCCTTTGAGTTTTAGCGGGAGGTATTTGATGGCGTGAAGATCATCACCGCAATGAATATGGAGAAGAAAAACCTCAATCCATACCGCGGGGTCTGTTGTTCCATCATATTATTCGATGTTCACGGGTTTAAACCCTTCTAGGAAATCGTGTTCCATTACTTCATTAGTGAAGCAGTGGGGGTGTGCGGCACCTCTGTATCGGGCTAGGTCATGACGTAGCCCGGCTGGAGTTCATCTACGGTCATCGGCTTGGTCGTGACTATGTTTGTCACGTCTGTCCAGGTGGCTGTCATAGTGCATAGGGGCACGCCCCCGCGATCCGTAGATCGATCTTGTCTGACCTGCTCTGTTTTCCAAGTCATGCCACAGGTCATGTGTGTATCCCCGAGCTGTTGTATTTCTGTTTCTATGGCGAGGTAGTGCGGGCTGGTGTTCAGCTCGAGGTGCCGCTTTGTCCCGGCCACGTGGTGCCCGGTCAGCCGTATTATGCGCTGGTAGGACGGGCTCCGGCGCCTCATCATCAAACTATGGTAACAGTTTGCGCTTCGGGTAGCTTTTGGTTGGGCGCTCGACGCCGTATTCTTCGGCTGCTAGGACGTCAGTCCATCTTTTGTTGAGCAGATCTTGATCAGCTTGAAGCTGCTGCTGCTTCTTTTCCAGGCTCCTTGCAGAGGCAATTAGCCGGTGCTTAAAGCGCTCCTATTTGGCGGGCTCCTCATGCACGATAAAATCTTCATCACCGAGGCTCACCTCATCCTCGGAGAGCGGAAGGTAGTTGTTGTCCTCCGAGTCTTCATTCATGGCCTATTCGTTAGGGCTGACTCGCCCGTCTTCCCGTTCGTCCTATTCGGAGGTTGGCTCAATGGGGTCTTCATTGTCTTCGGCGTCGTCCGGAGTATTGTTTTCTCTTGTGACGGTATTGCTGTTTTTACCATGGCGTGGCTTAGAGCGGCAGCGCTGACGCCACCGTTTTGGTTGTATCTCAGGAGGCTTATCCTTGACTGGATTTTGTCGCCATTGTTCTCTTTGGGTGTATCCACCATGTATACGTCATACGAGGAGGTGGCTGTCCAGCGCCCTATAAGCGATGGTTTTTGTGCCTGCTCCTCTCCGGCATCGTCGTCCATACCGTCGATGTCTTCGGAGTTGTAGTCGAGCATGTCGGTTAAGTCCTTGATAGTGGCTATGTAGTGGGTGGTGGGTGGGAAGCGAAATTCTCCGTCATCAGCTTCAAATTCGAGCCGAATATAATTCAGCTATGAGTCTCCTAACAAAGAGAGGGCTTTTAGTGAGTTTAGCACATCGCCTAGAGGTGAGCGCCAGAAGATGTCCGCGGAGCTGAACTCTATGATCGGCGCTTGATAAGGCTCGATGGGCGCGGATGCACGCGGTTCGGAACTTGCGGCCGGAGACGGATCCGTGGTTCCGATGACATAGGCCCCACTCGAGGTTTGACCTGTGTGCGGCTCCAACACCGCTGAGTCGGCGGCTTCCGTGGCGGGGTTGAGCATCCCGTACTCGGATGGCATGATCTGCTCTGGATCTAGGGCCAGAGCGGTTATTGGTGGTATCTTCCGAGCACGGTCCGATGACAAATTTAGGTCATGTTCATCGTGGTGACAGGGAGCAGCCGTCATGGGTTCGAATTCGTCGAAGATCAAGTCTCCGCGGATATCGGCCATGTAATTCAAGCTTCCAAATCTAACTCGATGGCCAGGGGCGTAGCTATCGATCTGCTCCAGACGGCCAAGCGAGTTGACCCGCAGTGCGAAGACGCCGAATACGATCGAAGATCTGTCCGGGGAGGAAAATCTCCCCCTGGACCATGTCGATGTAGATGATTGATGGAGCCATCAAACCTTTTGGTGATGACACAGCGAACTCTCAATGAAAGCACCAATGTCAGTGTCAAAACTGGCGGATCTCGGGTAGGGGGCCCCGAACTGTGCATCTAAGGTTGACGGTAACAGGAGACGGGGGACACGATGTTTACCCAGGTTCGGGACCGCTCTATGGAGGTATACCCTACTTGCTGCTTGATTGATGTTGATGAATATGAGTATTACAAGAGTTGATCTACCACGAGATCTTTATGGCTAAAACTCTAGAAGTCTAGCCTATGGGATTAGGATTGTGTCCTATGGACTAAACTCTCCAGCTTATATAGACACCGGAGGGGACTAGGGTTGTACAAAGTCGGTTACAGAGAAAGGAATCTACATATCCGAATTGCCAAGCTTGCCTTCCACGCAAAGGAGAGTCCCATCAGGACACGGGAAGAAGCCTTCGGTCTTGTATCTTCATAGCCCAACAGTCCGGCCCATGTTAATAGTCCGGCCGTCCGAGGACCCCTTAATCCCGGACTCCCTCACTACCGACTAGCGTGTTGGCATCGAGCAGGCCGCGGACAATGTGAATGACGCAACCCATGCGAACGGCACGACAGACGTCCAATGCAAGTACAACGCGGCTGACCTCTAGTGCAAGTACGACGCATAGGGTCTGTGCCCACTCCTGGCGAGGAATGGGGTACTGGCGGGACGTGTACCCAGCTATGACACCCTGTCGAAAGCAGGCAAGCATCGATGGATCCGCTCTTGCTGTGCGACACACCGTGCCTCTCGCTCTGTGGTGCTCCAACGGTCTCGCCGTGCGGCGAGCCGCAGCCTATCGGCACGGACGCGCCTAGCTTGCTCTACGGCGCGCCATCGATCATGTTGTGCGTCGAGCTGCAGCCTCTCGGTGTTGACATGCCTATCTTGATCCGCAGCGCTGAAGCGCCATGCGCCAAGGGTCCACTCAACCCTGGCGATGATGCGCCTCACGGCGTCCATCCCGTTGCCGGGGAGCGCCGCGACCTCGACGGGCCGTGGTGCCTTCTGGTTTCCTCGTCGACGAGGTTGATGGCAGAGGCGGCGCTTTGGGGGGTTGGCATGCTTGGAAAAGGTGGATGTGCTACAGGTTGCGCTTGTTGCCTCCATGCGTCACGCCGCGCCTAGGTTTATGTGCAATATCACTGGGTGGCGGGAAACAGGGGAGGAAATGGCGGGAAACGGTGACGTGTTCATAAAACGCCATCAATTAATGGAAACTTAGCATATAAGGAACATCGAGCTAGCACAAGAAGTAGATGATGACGAGATGAACACGGACCACACTAGGGAACCCGTCGGTGATGAATTCATCAATCGCAAATGGTTGTACACTAGCAAGCGTTTGCCCACAACACACACGGCTTATTCCATCACAAATAGGTCGGATGGATCAACTTTATGCCATGTATACACATTGTCAAGAAGTAATGCAGTAGACCTTCTTTAACATATGTTAGAAAATAAAATTAAAATAAAAAACAAGGACCTCGAGGTTAAATTAATTCATGGGATGGGTCATATCAGTCATTTAATTTGACCGATATGACCCATCCTATCAGTTAATTTAAGATCAACACAACTTCCCATCCAGTCACCCATCTGATGGCTACTCCAACCTGAGCACACTTAACTTGAGAGTTCTCTTACATGAGCTACTAGTGGAACAACTAGTCCTTGCTGATATAGGATGCCTCTTTGCATCCTTATGGCGTATCTGGATGACCGCCCGTCCCCCAATTGCCAATAGATGTTGTGTAGACAGAGCATATCACAAACGTCTTATTAGAAGCAATCATCTATGTTATTATCGGTCTTCGCACACATTTCTGATTACAGACCTGTTTGCCGTATATCACACACATCTTGTTATATTGAACCATTTCTGTTCTCTTGTCTCCACGCAAACAGTTCATCCGAGTGAACCGCATGCCGTATATCGCACACACCTTGATCTGGCTGACCGTTTCTTTTGTGTTGCCTAATCACAAACAGTTCATCCGAGTGAAGTGTATGCTGTATATCGCACACACCTTCATCTAGCAGCCCGTTTCTTTTGTTCCTCCTCATCACAAACAATTAATTTAACTGAACTGTATGCCCTGCATCGCACACGCAACTAAAATATGAATTGTGTTTGATGCATCCGTCATCACAAACGTTTTGCACATTTTTGACGGGTTTTTTACACCACCGTTTGCGATTATTGCATCGCACAGAGTTTCGTCGAAGGGTCTCTGATCGTAGTATCACGTTAGCAGCAGCCTGCAGTAGAGGCCGCTCCATGATAGCATGCTGTCGGTGTCAAAACCGGCGGATCTCGGGTAGGGGGTCCCGAACTGTGCGACTAGGCGGATGGTAACAGGAGACAAGGGACACGATGTTTTTACCCAGGTTCGGGCCCTCTCAATGGAGGTAAAACCCTACTCCTGCTTGATTAATATCGATGATATGGGTAGTACAAGAGTAGATCTACCACGAGATCAGAGAGGCTAAACCCTAGAAGCTAGCCTATGGTATGATTGTTGTTCTGACCTACGGACTAAAACCCTCCGGTTTATATAGGCACCAAAAAGGGTTAGGGTTACACAGAGTCGGTTACAATGGTAGGAGATCCACATATCCGTATCGCCAAGCTTGCCTTCCACGCCAAGGAAAGTCCCATCCGGACATGGGACGAAGTCTTCAATCTTGTATCTTCATAGTCCAGGAGTCCGGCCAAATGCTATAGTCCAGCCATCCGGACACCCCCTAATCCAGGACTCCCTCAGTAGCCCCTGAACCAGGCTTCAATGACAACAAGTCCGGCGCGCATATTGTCTTCGGCATTGCAAGGCGGGTTCCTCCTCCGAATACTTCATAGAAGATTTTGAACACAAGGATAGTGTCCGGCTCTGCAAAATAAATTCCACATACCACCGTAGAGAGAATAATATTTACACAACTTCAATCTGCTGACGTATTCCGTGGCGTGACATCACACCACGGCCAAGCCTTTATTCGAATCGTTTTTACTGTCCCACCTCAGCGCGTTTAGCGAGGCGGTTTCCTTGGCACGTCTTGTCAAAGCAGAGATCGTGTCCCCTTATTCCGGGATTCTCATCAATACGGGCGTGGGTAACCCAACCGCGCCATTGATTACGACGCTTGGGAGATAAACGAGTTTTACCAGGCTGGTGGGGACGCGTAGCTTCGTCCGTCCATATAAGGGGATAAGGATCCACCTTTTCACACACGCCTTCTTCCTCCTTCGCTCATCCATTCCCGCGCACTCGAGCTCCAGCGCCCAAGTCTGCACATCTCCGCTCAACCTTCCCCAGCCATGTCCGGAGGGGGAGGCAAGTGGATGGTCTCCTCCGTCACGGAGGGGCACATCAAAAAGCTGCGGAAGGCCGGATACTTGTCCAGCGACATTGCGCATCGGCTCCCCAACAAGGGGCAGCTTATCCCCACCCCCAGGCCCCATGAGAGGGTGGTGTTCTTCACCCACTTCCTCCGCGGACTAGGTTTTCCACTACACCCATTTGTCTGGGGGCTCATGTTCTACTACGGCCTGGATTTCCATGATCTGGCCCCGAATTTTGTCCTCAACATCTCGGCGTTCATCGTCGTGTGCGAGGCCTTCCTCTACATCCAGCCCCACTTTGGCTTATGGCTGAAGACCTTCAATGTCAAGCTAAAGGTAGTGGGCGGCCGCCAGGCAGAGTGCGGAGGTGCCATGGTGGGCAGGATGCCCAACGTCTTATGGCTCGAGGGCTCCTTCGTGGAGACAATAAATTGGTGGCAATCTACATCACCGAGCCGCGTGACCCTAAATGGGTAGCGGCCCCCGAATTCCGATCTGGCTTCCCTACATGGCTCATCTCTTGGAAAGAGACGAGCCTAACATGGGGTAATTCGGAAGAGCTGACCGGACTCGAATCTTGCGTCAAAACCTTGGTGAACAAGAAGCTCAAGCTCGTCAACGTAGTCCAGGTCATGCTCATCCGCCGGATCCTCCCGTGCCAACAACGGGCCTTCAGCTTGTGGGAGTTTGATCCGGCACAACACCAAACCTTGAGCAGGCTCTTCGACACTATGTACGAAGATGCCTCGAAGGTGCTATTCAAGGGCGCCGAGGCTCCCGCATCTGCTACCGAAGATCACGGATTCAGCTCGTAGCGTCAAGCCGACGAGGTAAGCTATTTTACCCTTTACAGGACACTTGTTTTTCATAGTTTCACTCTATGCAGGATCTAAACTTCCCTACCTTTGAAAGGCCTGGCAAAAGACGTCCGGGCAGGTTGACTGTCCGACTCCCTTGCCAGAAGACCCGGCGGACGCCCGATTGACGGGGCTGCTGGTTCCGGCACCTCACGTGGTGCCAGAGAGGAAGGCCAAGAAGAAGGCCACGGGAACCCAAAAGAGTTCCCGGCGCCAGGTGTTATCGGACTCATCGTCCGATGACTCCGAGGCGGACTCCTCCCGCGAAGACGAGGAGGAGGAAAAAGAGGCCTCTCACCCAGCGGGGGAAGAGAAGAAAAGGAAGGCCGCCCCAACTGGGGAGGCCGGAGGGTCCAAGAAGGGAAGGACCCTTCCTCCGGACTACTCCACCAACACCGACGACGGCGAAGAGGAGTGGCCACCGAGGGCTAAGCCCCTGGCGACGTTGTAAGTGTCTGGATACCAGAATAACTCATGGCGTTTCGTTTGTCGCATAGAATCTCCTCACGCCGAATATAACCCTGCAGCCCGCCCAAGGACGGGCTCGACACTTCAACGAGCGGCTCCCTGGCTTTGTCGGACGTGAATAGCACTTCACTTCCGGCCGTCTCCTCCCCTTGCGCTGCGGATGATGCCAAGGTGGGGTCTAAAAAGGGGCCCCAGCCAGGAGGAGGAGGTCCCGGAGGTGCCGCAAGGCAACCTCCCGGGCTTCGGGCACAAGAGGGATCAAACCCCGAAGGGTTCTGAGTCCGGCCCTGGGCCGAACTCCGCACCGGAACCTTCAGTGGTTCTGGAGTCCGGCAGGCGGCCCCTTCGTAAGAAGGGCGAGACTGCGACACCGGTGACCTCCGTCCAACCGGAGGCACCGGATAATTTGCTGGAGGCGCTTAATGGCGCCTCCATCGACGAGGAGCACCGCACTGTTATGAGTGTGGTGATCCAGAAAGTTCAGTCCGCCAAGAGCAGGCTGACTGAAGCCTGTGCCAGCCTTCTAACAGGCTTTGAGGTATGTATTTAAGATATGTAAAAATATTACCGCCTAGACAGTAGCCCCTGATGCTCAGTTTGGTGTTCGGAAAGAAAATCCGAACTGAGGATCTAAAAAGATGTATGCAGGAGTCTAACATAAGTATGTCAATATGGGGAATGCAGGCTGCGCTGCTAACCTCTGCCACACTGACTGCGGAGGTCAATGCATTGAAGCAGAGCCTCGAGTGGTCCGAGAACGAGCTTGGCCTTGCCAGAAAGCAGCTCGAGGACAAGGAGGGTAAGTAATACCTTATGGAAGTATATTAAAGATGTGGTTGCAAAAAATGATAGGAAAAACATAAGAATTGCAGGGGCCACGAACGAGGTGGCGACCCTGAAGGAGGCAGTGTCCAAGGCCGAAAGCAATGCGGCCGCGGAGCGCACCGAGCGAGAGAAGCAGGAGGCGCGGGTGGCGGAGGTGCGGCAAGAGCTCCAGGCTCTCATGGAAAAACACGAGAGTTTGGAGCGTGAGTCGAAGACTCGAGAGTCCGAGCTCGCCTCGGCTCTTGAGAGCGCTAAAGCCGCTAAGGCCGAAGGCCAAAAAGCCCTCCAGGAAATTGAGGCGATGAAGAAGATAACGGCGGGTAAGGCATTCTTCATGCAAAGCAAGCATGTGAAAGTGAATTACTTGTTACTTACCCGAATCCGGAGCTCTCCAGGAGCATTCGCAGATCTGCCCCGCAGTGTGTCCGACGCTGCCGCATGCTACCGGGCCGAGGAGAGGAGCTCGACGGAGAAGGTGTTCTGGTCTCAGTATGCTGAGGCCGGACACCCGATGCCCTTGAGCGAGCAGCTGAAGCAGCTGGTCGAGCTCCATAAGGTGGCCGAACAGGCCATGAAGGGCCTCATAGTTCGGCTGTGGCCTAAGGAAGCCATGCCTGGGAGCTACTTCGGGCTGGTGAGGCGACTGGTAGACGCCTGTCCATGGATTGAAGTCGTCAAGCACTCCGTCTGTATCGATGGTGCCCGTAGGGCCCTTGCCCGTGCTAAAGTGCACTGGGGCAAGATGGACGCTGAGAATCTTGTGACGGACGCTCCACCGCCGGGCAGGGAGTATCGCAAGCCCGAGATGTATTATGCGGGCGTCCTGAAGGGTGCCCACCTTATAGCGGGTGAATGCTCCAAAGATGTAATTTTTGAGTAAACTCGCATTTGTTATCTTGTACGCTTGAAAACTTGTTCATATGCGCTAAGCAACGCTTGTGAATTTAAAATATTACCTTCTGTGCGGCCGTTTATTAAATTTGAGAGATGGCGAGTCGTCGGCTTCCGCCCCCATGCTGCGAGTGCTGGGGTGTTTGGGATAAACTTGAGCGCTCTTTTTCCCATTCTTGGTTCCTTCGAGGGAGGCGCTCAACGCAACGAACGAGGCAACCGGACTATAATGCTTGAACACTCTCACTTAGCCATAGAATTCTATAATTTTAAATTTCGGCGAAGCCCCTAATATTCGGAAGACCGAGTTTGGGGCACTATCCACACCTGGGCCGGACAAAGCCGACACCTCGCTCTAAGCGGCATAAGACTTTAGGGACTCCAAAAACCTCTCGAACAGCGACCGGCTCTCGCCCTATCATGACGATCAGTTTTAGCTTTCTCCACTTAGGTGCTTAACCCAGCTCAACCGGGGCACAATCGCAGTGGTTCTCCCAGCGCTACCTTAGCCGATATAACGGAACGTAAGGTACCAAAACATGGGAGCCGGGCAAACCCAACTATTAACCCAAGACATGATTCGGACCCGATGCATATAATGCTATAAGTTCGGGGTGCCACACTTGTGAAAGTGTTCGGACTTATCACACCATATGTTGGGGTACTTAAGCCCCTGGTGTATTTGGCTGTACCAAAGCGTACGGATGCAACATGTCATAAGTGAACATATATAGATAAGAAAAAGGAAAGCTTTGAAAGGCAAAAGCTGTGCATTGTTTATTAAAAAAGCTGCGGTAAAAGCAGAACGATACAAATAGTGCGATAAGCAAGGGACGGGACTATTTGACATGTCCCCCTCCAAGAGCGAGCTGCGGGATGATATGTAAAACAAGTATACTGCTCATTATAGAGACCACCTGGACACTCGACGTAGCTTTCTGCTTCCCTGGCTGTTGCATCGTATGTTCGGCGATTCTACTGCCGGACAGGGCTTCTTGATAAAGGAGTCCTGAAAATAAGAAAAAAGAATTGCAAAATCGGGAGCCCCTGGTGCGGTTGAGTCGCATTCTGGGCCTGCCGTGGTCGTGCCCCTCCCCCTATGCCCATGGTATTTCTAGAGCGTAACCATGTACGCGTAGTACTGGTTTCGCAATTTCGCGAGGGCTGGGGTTGGGGCCGCGTTGCTACGCGTGCTCGGGACGTGCCAGGCGGTCTTGTTGTAGGTTACACCGGGTGCTTGACGGTGTCCGGGCCTTTAATAGCCGGACTCGAGAATTGCCTTGAGAGGCTGCTTTGTACTTCCGCCGCGAGAGCCGCCGTATGCTCCTCCGATCGGAGAGAGCGTTCAGTGTTTCCGTTGACCGTAATGACTCCTCGAGGGCCTGGCATCTTGAGCTTGAGGTATGCATAGTGCGGCACCGCATTGTATTTTGCAAATGCGGTTCGTCCGAGCAGGGCGTGATAGCCGCTGCGGAGCGGGACTATGTCGAAGATTAACTCCTTGCTTCGGAAGTTATCCGGGGATCTGAAGACCACTTCAAGTGTAACTGAGCCTGTACAGTTGGCCTCTACACCTGGTATGACGCCTTTAAAGGTTGTCTTTGTGGGTTTAATCCTTGAGGGGTCTGTCGGTGTCAAAACCGGCGGATCTCGGGTAGGGTGTCCCGAACTGTGCATCTAGGCGGATGGTAACTAGAGACAAGGGACACGATGTTTTACCCAGGTTCGGGCCCTCTCGATGGAGGTAAAACCCTACGTCCTGCTTGATTAATATTGATGATATGGGTAGTACAAGAGTGGATCTACCACGAGATCAAGGAGGCTAAACCCTAAAGCTAGCCTATGGTATGATTTTTGTAATGTATGTTGTCCTACGGACTAAAGCCCTCCGGTTTATATAGACACCGGAGGAGGTTAGGGTTACACAGAGTTGGTTACAATGGTAGGAGATCTACATATCCGTATTGCCAAGCTTGCCTTCCACGCCAAGGAAAGTCCCATCCGGACACGGGACGGAGTCTTCAATCTTGTATCTTCGTAGTCTTGGAGTCCGGCGGACGATGATAGTACGGCTGTCCGGACACCCCCTAGTCCAGGACTCCCTCAGTAGCCCCTGAACAAGGCTTCAATGTCGATAAGTCTGGCGCGCATAATGTTCGGCATTGCAAGGCGGGTTCCTCCCTTGAATAATCCAGAGAAGATCATGAACACCAGGATAGTGTCCGGCTCTGCAAAATAAATTCCACATTCCACCGTAGGGAGAATAAAATGTACACAAGTCCAATCTACTGACGTATTATGCGGCATGACATCACACCGCTACCAGGCTTTTACTTGAATCTTTTTTATTATACCACCTCAGCACGTCTAGCGAAGCGGTTTCCTCGGCACGTCTTGTCGAAGCAGAGATCGTGTTCCCCTTATTCCGGGATTCTCATCAATACGGATGTGGGTAACCCAACCGCGCCATTGATGGTGGCGCTTGGGAGATAAGCGAGTTTTACCAGGCTGGTGGGGAGCGCATGGTTTTCGCCCTGCCTATATAAGGGATAAGGATTCACCTTTTCACCCACGCCTTCTTCCTCCTTTGCTCATCCACTTCCGCGCACTCAAGCTCCAACGCCCAAGCTCGCGCATTTAGTCTTATCCTTCCCCGACCATGTCCGGAGGGGGAGGCAAGTGATTGGCTTCCACCGTCAAGGAGGAGCACATCACCAAGCTGCGCAACGCCGGATACCTTTCCAGCGATATCGTGCACCGGCTGCCCGACGAGGGGCAGCTCATCCCTACCCCGGGGGCCCATGAGAGGGTCGTCTTCCTCCCCCACTTCCTCCGCGGACTGGGCTTTCCATTGCACCCTTTCGTCCGGGGGCTCATGTTCTATTACGGCCTGGATTTCCACGATCTGGCGCCGAACTTCATCCTCAACATCTCGGCGTTTATCGTCGTGTGCGAGGCCTTCCTCTGCATCCAGCCCCACTTCGGCCTGTGGCTCAAGACCTTCAACGTCAAGCCAAAGGTTGTGAGGGGCACGCAAGCGGAATGCGGAGGCGCTATGTTGGGCAAGTTGCCCAACGTCCTTTGGCTTGAAGGGGCCTTCGTGGACTCCGTCAAGGGGTGGCAATCGGGGTGGTTCTACATCACCGAGCCGCGCGAACCCACGTGGGCAGCGGCCCCCGAGTTCAGATCTGGCATCCCCACGCAGCTCACCTCATGGAAAGAGAAGGGCTTGCTGTGGGGCAGTCTGAAGGAGCTGACGGGACTCCGAGCCTGTATCCAGAAGCTGGTGAACAATAAGCTCAGGCTCGTCGACGTGGTCCAAGTCATGCTCATCCGCCGGATTCTCCCATGCCAAGAACGGGCATTCAATCTGTGGGAGTTTAATCCGGAATAGCACCAGGCGCTAAGCGGGCTCTTTGACACGACGTACGAAGGTGCCTGGAGGGTGCTTTTTAAGGGCGCCGAAGCCCCCGCATCCGCGACGGAAGATCGCGGATTTCGCTCGAACCATCCAGCTGACAAGGTAAGTGATTCAACCCCTTTATGGGACACTTGTGGTAAACAGATTGATTCTAAGAGGGTTTCAATATCTTTTTTCCTTTTGACAGGAATGGATGGAGAAGGCCGGGCAGCTCATCTGTCCGGCTCCCATGCCAGAAGACCCAGTGAACGCCCGTCTAGCAGGGCTGCTGGTTCCGGCACCGCACGTGGTGCCGGAGAAGAAGGCCAAGAAGGTGGCCGCGGGGACTCGAAAGAATTCCCGCAATCAGGCGTCCGACGACAAGGCGGACTCCTCCCCCGAAGATGCGGAGGAGGAAGAAGACTCCCTCCCGGAGGAGGGAGAGAGGAAGAGGAAGGCTTCCCCAATTGGGGAGGCCGAAGGGTCCAAGAGGGGGAGAACCATTCCGCCGGACAGTTCCGCCAACACCATCATTGGCGAGGAGGAGTGGCCTTCAAGGGCCAGGCGTCCGGCGAGATCGTAAGTATCCGGATCCCTGATATGCAATTTCTTTCATGTCACTTAGTGTCCTACTAATGCCGCATTCTATCCGCAGTCCGGCCGATGATGATCTCCCCGCTTCGTCGAGCGGGTCGTTGGCCCCGTTGGATGTGGATTCACTTCCGACTGCCTCTACCCCCCGCGCCGATGAGGACGCCGAGGTGGGATCCCAGAGAGGGACCCATCAGGAGGAGGCTCTGGAGGCGCCGCCAGGCAGCCTCCCGGACTTTGCGCCGGACTCCACATCGGAACCTGCAGCGGTTCCAGAGTCCGGCAGGCGGCCCCTTCGAAAGAAGGGCAAGGCTGTGACACCGGCGGCCTCCATCCAACCGGAGGCGCCGGACAACTTGTTGGAGGCGCTTAAAGGCTCTTCCATCAAGGAAGAACACCGCACTGTCATGAGTGCGGTGATTCAGAAGGTTCAGCTTGCCAAGAGCGGGCTGACCGACACCTGCAGCAGCCTTCTAACAGGCTTTGAGGTAAGAAGTTATAATTACGTAATGTGATACCGCATAGAAAGTAGCCCCTAATGCTCAGTCTGGTGTTCGAAAACAAAAGCCGGACTGAGGATCTAAGAAGATATACGCAGGGTTGCTTAAAATATGTCAATATGGGTTTGCAGGCTGCGCTGCTGACCTCTGCCGCACTGACTGCGGAGGTCGGTGCATTGAAGCAGGATCTCGAGCAGTCCGAGCAAGAGCTCGGCCATGCCAAAAAGCAGCTCGAGGACAAAGAAGGTGAGTAGCACCACTTCGAATAGTTACCTTATAGAAAAGGATTTTGGTTGCAATAAAATTAACAAGGATAATATGGGTAATGCAGGGGCCACGAACGAGGTGGCAGCCCTAAAGGAGGTTGTGTCCGCGGCCGAACGCAGTGCGGCCGCGGAACGGGCAGAGCGAGAAAAACAGGAGGCACAGGTGGCGGAAGTACAGCAAGAGCTCCAGGCTCTCATGGAGAAGCATGAGAGCTTGGAGCGTGACTCCAAGACTCGAGAGTCCGAGCTTGCCTCGGCTCTTGAAAGTGCCAAGTCCGCCAAGGCCAAGGCCCGTAAGGCCCTTCAGGAGGTTGAATATGTAAAGAAGATAGCGGTGGGTAAGGCATTTTTCATGCAAAGCAAGCATGTTAATGTAAACTACCTGACACTTACCCGCATTCGGAGCTCTCCAGGGGCGTTTGCAGATCTGCCGCGTAGTGCGTCCGATGCCGCCGCATTCTATCGTGGCGAGGAGGGGAGCTCGACGGAGAAGGTCTTCTGGTCTCAGTATGCTGAGGCCGGCCATCCGGTGCCCCCAAGCGACCAGCTGAAGCAGCTGGTCGAACTCCACAAGGTAGCTGAGGAGGCCATGAAGGGCCTTATAGTCCGGCTGTGGCCTGGACAGGCCATGCCTGGGAGCTACTTTGGCCTCGTGCGGCGGCTGGTGGATGCGTGCCCCTGGGTGGAGGTCATCAAGCGCTCCGCCTGTATTGAAGGTGCTCATCGGGCCCTTGCCCGCACAAAGCTGCACTGGGGCAGGCTGGATGCGGAGAAGCTTCTCACTGACCCGCCGCCACCGGGCAAGGAGTACCGTACGCCCGAAATGTATTATAAAACTATCCTGAAGGGAGCCTGCGATATTGCGGATGAATGCCCCAGAGATGTAATTTTTGAGTAAACTCGCTATGTATTATCCTGTGCGCTGAAAACTTTGTTCATATCGCATTAAGCAACGCTTGTTTAATTTAAAATATTACCTTCTGTGCGGCCGTTTATAAAATCTGAGAGATGGCAAGTCGTTGGCTTCAGCCCCCGAGCCGCGAGTGCTGGGGTGTACAGGATAAACTTGAGCACTCTTGTTCCCATTTTTGGGTCCATCTAGGGAGGCGCTCAACACAACGAACCAGGCAACCGGACTTATAATGCTTGAACACTCTCACTTAGCCATAGAATTCTATAATTTTAAATTTCGGGGAAGCCCCTGGTATTCGGAAGACCGAATCCGGGGCGCTATCCACGCCTTCGTCGGACATTTATCCGGAACTTCGCTCGAGGTAGCGTGAGTCTTTAAGGACTTGAAAAGACCTCTCGAACAGCGACCAGTCTCTCGCCTTATCATGCCGGTCTGTTTTAGCTTTATCCACTGAGGCGCTCGCCTGGCTCAACCGGGGCGCAATCGCAGTGGTTCTCCCAGTGCCACCTTAGCCGACAGAACGGAACGTAAGGCACCAAAATGTGGGAGCCGGGCAAATGCAACTATTGACCCAAGACATGATTCGGAGCCGATTCATATAATGCTATAAGTTCGGCGTGCCGCACTTATGAAAGTATTCGGACTTATCACACCATGATGCGGGGAACATAAGCCCCTGGTGTATTAGACCGTACCAAAATATACGGGTGCAAGATGTCCTGTAATGAACATATATATATATATATATATATATATATATATATATATATATATATATATATATATAAAGTAATGCAATTGCAGTCGAAAAGTGCTGCATTATTTATTAAAGGAAGTCTGCTATGAGTGCGGACTGATACAAATAGTGCGGTAAGCAAGGGATTTGGACTAATTAAACAGGTCCCCCCTCCAGGGATGAGCTGCGGACTTGGTGTATATAATCGAATTTAATGCTCGTAATTGAGACCACCTGAGTGTTCGTCGCAGCCTTCTTTCTTCCCTGGCTGTTGCATCGTGAGTTCGGCAGGTTCACCGCCGGACAGGGCCTCTGGTTAACGGAGTCCTGTGTACATAAAAGAAAAAAAAGGGGGGGGCACACTTGCGAGCCCCCGGTGTGGTCGAACCGCACTTTGGGTCCGTTGCGATCGTGCCCCCTCCCCTGTGCCCATGGTATCTCCAAAGCGGAATGATGTACGCGGAGATACCATTACGCTTTGGAGATACCATGGGCACAGGGGAGGGGGCACGATCGCAACGGACCCAGAGTGCGGTTCGACCACACCGGGGGCTCGCAAGTGTGCCCCCCCCTTTTATTTATTTATTTATTTTTTCTTTTATGTACACAGGACTCTGTTAACCAGAAGCCCTGTCCGGCGGCGAACCTGCCGAACTCATGATGCAACAGTCAGGGACTAAAGAAGGCCGCGACGAACACTCAGGTGGTCTCAATTACGAGCATTAAATTTGATTATATACACCAAGTCCGCAGCTCATCCCTGGAGGGGGACATGTTTACTTAGTCCAAATCCCTTGCTTACCGCACTATTTGTATCAGTCCGCTCTACTAGCAGACTTTCTTTCATAAATAATGCAGCACCTTTTTGATCGCAATTGCATTACCTTTTATATATATGCTCATTATATGACATCTTGCACCCGTATATTTTGATACGGCCTAATACACCGGGGGCTTATGTTCCCCACTCTATGGTGTGATAAGTCCGAACGCTTTCACAAGTGCGGCACCCCGAACTTATAGCATTATATGAATCGGCTCCGAATCATGTCTTGGCTCAATAGTTGGGTTTGCCCGGCTCCCACGTTTTGGTGCCTTACGTTCCGTTCCGTCGGCTAAGGTGGCACTGGGAGAACCACTACGATTGCACCCCGGTTGAGCCGGGCGAGCGCCTCAGTGGAGAAAGCTAAAACTGACTGTCATGATAAGGCGAGAGACTGGTCAATGTTCGAGAGGTTTTTTCGGGTCCTTAAAGACTCACGCCGCTTCGAGCGAAGTTCCGGACAATGTCCGATGAAGGCGTGGATAGCGCCCCGGATTCGGTCTTCCGAATACCAGGGGCTTCGCCGAAATTTAAAATTATAGAATTCTATGGCTAAGTGAGAGTGTTCAAGCATTATAAGTCCGGTTGCCTTGTTCGTTGTGTTGAGTGCCTCCCTCGATGGACCCAACAATGGGAACAAGAGTGCTCAATTTATCCCGAACACCCCAGCACTCGTGGCTTGGGGGCTGAAGCCAACGACTTGCCATCTCTCAGATTTTATAAACGGCCGCACAGAAGGTAATATTTTAAATTAAACAAGCGTTGCTTAACGCGCACATGAACAAAGTTTCAGCGCGCAGGATAATACATAGCAAATTCACTCAAAGATTACATTTCTGGGGCACTCATCCGCAATATTGCGGGCTCCCTTCAGGACAGTTTTATAATACATTTCGGGCGTGCGATACTCCTTGCCCGGTGGCGGTGGGTCCGTGAGAAGCTTCTCCGCATCCAACCTGCCCCATTGCACCTTTGTGCGGGCAAGAGCCCGGCGAGCGCCTTCAATACAGGCGGAGCGCTTGATGACATCCACCCAGGGGCATGCATCCACCAGCCGCCGCACGAGGCCAAAGTAGCTCCCAAGCATGGCCTGTCCAGGCCACAGCCGGACTATAAGGCCCTTCATGGCCTCCTCAGCTACCTTGTGGAGTTCGACCAGCTGCTTCAGCTGGTCGCTTGGGGGCACCGGGTGTCCGGCCTCAGCATACTGAGACCATAAGACTTTTTCCGTCGAGCTCCCCTCCACGCCACGATAGAATGCGGAGGCATCGGACGCACTACGCGGCAGATCTGCAAACGCCCCTGGAGAGCTCCGAATGCGGGTAAGTGTCAGGTATTTTACATTAACATGCTTGCTTTGCATGAAAAATGCCTTACCCGCCGCTATTTTCTTTATATCTTCAATGTCCTGAAGGGCCTTATGGGCCTCGGCCTTGGCGGACTTGGCACTTTCGAGAGCCGAGGCAAGCTTGGACTCTCGAGTCTTGGAGTCACGCTCCAAACTCTCATGCTTTTCCATGAGAGCCTGGAGCTCTTGCCGAACTTCCGCCACCTGTGCCTCCTGCTTTTCTCGCTCTACCCGTTCCGCGGCCGCACTGTGTTCGGCCGCGGACACAGCATCCTTCAGGGCTGCCACCTCGTTAGTGGCCCCTGCAATACACATATTATCCTTGTTTATTTTATTGCAACCAAAATCCTTTTCTGTAAGGTACCTATTCAAAGTGGTGTTACTCACCTTCTTTGTCCTCGAGCTGCTTCTTCGCATGGCCGAGCTCTCGCTCGGACCGCTCGAGATCCTGCTTCAGCACATCGACCTCCGCCGTTAATGCGGCAGAGGCCAGCAGCGCAGCCTGCAAACCCATATTGACATATTTTTAGCAACCCTGCACATATCTTGTTAGATCCTCAGTCCGGCTTTTCTTTCCGAACACCGAACTGAGCATCAGGGGCTACTGTCTATGCGGTATTACATTACATGATTTTAACTTCTTACCTCAAAGCCTGTTAAAAGGCTGCTGCAGGCTTCGGTCAGCCCGCTTTTGGCGAGCTGAACCTTTTGAATCACCGCACTCATGATAGTGCGGTGTTCTTCTTCGATGGAAGCGCCTTTAAGCGCCTCCAACAAGTTATCTGGCGCCTCCGGTTGGACGGAGGCTGCCGGTGTCATGGTCTTGCCCTTCTTTCGAAGGGGCCGCTTGCCGGACTCCGGAACCACTGCGGGTTCCGATGTAGAGTCCAGCGCAAAGTCCGGGAGGCTGCCTGACGGTGCCTCCGGAGCCTCCTGCTGATGGGTCCCTCTCTGGGATCCCACCTCGGCGTCCTCGTCGGCGCGTGGGGTAGAGGCAGTCGGAAGTGAATTCACATCCGACGAGGCCAACGACCCGCTCGATGAGTCGGGGAGATCGTCATCGGCCGGACTACGGACAGAATGCGGCGTTAGAAGGACACTACGCGACATAAAAGATATTGCATATAAAGGATCCGGATACTTGCGATCTCGCCGGACGCCTGGCCCTTGGAGGCCACTCATCCTCGCCAACGCTGGTGTTGGCAAAACTGTCCGGGGGATAGCTCTCCCCCTCTTGGACCCTTCGGCCTCCCCTATTGGGGAAGCCTTCATCTTCTTCTCTCCCCCCTCCGGGAGAGAGTACTCCTCCTCCTCCTCGTCTTCGGGGGAGGAGTCCGCATCATCGTCAGACGCCTGATTGTGGGAACTCTTTCGAGTCCCCGCGGCCACCTTCTTGGCCTTCTTCTCCGGCACCACGTGCGGTGCCGGAACCAGCGGCCCTGCTAAGCGGGCGTCCACTGGATCTTCTGGCTTGGGAGCCGGGCTGATAAGCTGCCTGGCCTTCTCCATCCTTTCCTGTCAAAGGAAAGGAGGGGATGAAACCCTCTTATAATCAATTCGATTACTACAAAGTGTCCCGTAATGGGGTTGAATCACTTACCTCGTCAGTTGGATACTGCGAGCTGAATCCGCGATCTTCCGTCGCGGACGCGGGGGCCTCGGCGCCCTTAAATAGCACCCTCCAGGCGCCTTCGTATGTCGTATCGAAGAGCCCGCTCAGCGCCTGGTGCTGTTCCGGATTGAACTCCCACAGATTGAATGCCCGTTCTTGGCATGGGAGAATCCGGCGGATGAGCATGACTTGGACCATGTCGACGAGCCTGAGCTTATTGCTCATCAGCTTCTGGATGCAGGTTCGGAGTCCAGTCACCTCCTTCGGATCACCCCACAGCAAGCCCTTCTCTTTCTAGGAGGTGAGCTGCGTGGGGACGCCAGATCTAAACTCGGGGGCCACCGCCCATGTGGGCTTGCGCGGCTCGGTGATGTAGAACCACCCTGATTGCCACCCCTTGACGGAGTCCACAAAGGCCCCTTCGAGCCAAAGGACGTTGGGTAATTTACCCAACATGGCGCCTCCGCATTCCGCTTGCATGCCCTTCACAACCTTCGGCTTGACGTTGAAGGTCTTGAGCCACAGGCCGAAGTGGGGCCGGATGCAGAGGAAGGCCTCACACACGACGATGAATGCCGAGATGTTGAGGATGAAGTTCGGCGCCAGATCGTGGAAATCCAGGCCATAATAGAACATGAGCCCCTGGACGAATGGATGGAGCGGAAAGCCCAGTCCGCGGAGGAAGTGGGGAAGGAAGACGACCCTCTCTTGAGGCCCAGGGGTAGGGACGAGCTGCCCCTCGTCGGGCAGCCGATGCGCGATATTGCTGGAGAGGTATCCGGCGTTGCGCAGCTTGGTGATGTGCTCCTCCTTAACGGTGGAGGCCAACCACTTGCCTCCCCCTCCGGACATATTCGGAGAAGGTCGAGGCGAGATGCGCGAGCTTGGGCGTTGGAGCTTGAGTGCGTGGAGATGTATAAGCAAAGGAGGAAGAAGGCGTAGGTGAGAAGGTAAATCCTTATCCCTTATATATAGGCGGACGAAACTGTGCGTCCCCCACCGGCCTGGTAAAGCTCGCTTATCTCCCAAGCGCCACCATCAATGGCACGGTTGGGTTACCCACGTCCGTATTGATGAGAATCCCGGAATAAGGGGAACACGATCTCTGCTTCGACAAGACGTGCCAAGGAAACCGCTTCGCTGAACGTGCTGAGGTGGTATAGTGAAAAACGATTCAAACAGTGGCTTGGTAACGGTGTGATGTTACGCCGCATAATACGTCAGCAGATTGAACTAAGTGTACATTTTATTCTCTCTACGGTGGAATGTGGAATTTATTTTGCAGAGCCGGACACTATCCTGGTGTTCATGATCTTCTCTGGATTATTCAAGGGAGGAACCCGCCTTGCAATGCCGAACATTATGCGCGCCGGACTTATCGTCATTGAAGCCTGGTTCAGGGGCTACTGAGGGAGTCCTGGACTAGGGGGTGTCCGGACAGCCGGACTATCATTATCCGCCGGACTCCAAGACTACAAAGATACAAGATTGACGACTCCGTTCCGTGTCCGGATGGGACTTTCCTTGGCGTGGAAGGCAAGCTTGGCGATACGGATATGTAGATCTCCTACCGTTGTAACCGACTCTGTGTAACCCTACCCTCCTCCGGTGTCTATATAAACCGGAGGGCTTTAGTCCGTAGGACAACATACATTACAACAATCATACCATAGGCTAGCTTCTAGGGTTTAGCCTCCTTGATCTCTTGGTAGATCCACTCTTGTACTACCCATATCATGAATATTAATCAAGCAGGACGTAGGGTTTTACCTCCATCGAGAGGGCCCGAACCTGGGTAAAAACATCGTGTCCCTCGTCTCCTGTTACCATCCGCGTAGACGCACAGTTCGGGACCCCCTACCCAAGATCCGCCGGTTTTGACACCGACATTGGTGCTTTCATTGAGAGTTCCTCTATGTCGTCACCGATAGGCTTGATGGCATCTTCAACCAACAACAATGTCTAGGGTGAGACTTTTCTCCCCGGACAGATCTTCGTATTCGGCGGCTTCGCACTGCGGGCTAATTCACTTGGCCATCTGGAGCAGATCGAAAGGTACGCCCCTGGCCGTCAGGTCAGATTCGGAAGCCTAAACTTCACTGCCGATGTCCGCGGAGATTTGATCTTCGACGGACTCGAGCCACAGCCAAGCGCGCCGCACTGTGACGACGGGCATGATCTAGCTCTGCCACCGAACAGTGCCTTGGTGGCCGCACATGGATCCGCTTCGGCCATTAGTCCGGAGCCGATCGCCCAGATCGAGGGCCGGTGGATAGACGCCGCCCTGGGGGCTTCAACATCCACGGCGATGGAGCCAAACACTAATCTTGTCCCCTGCGAAACTCGTGATTCCGAGGCGCCGGACTCCTTGCCGGACTGCGAACCTCCCGCGCCCCTACCAATCGATCCGGATTGGGCTCCGGTTATGGAATTCACCGCCACGAACATCTTCCAATACTCGCCTTTTGGCGATATCCTGAATTCACTAAAGCATCTCTCGTTATCAGGAGAGTCCTGGCCGGACTATGGCCAGGATGGTTGGGGTACGGACGAGGAAGAAATTCAGAGCCCACCCACCACCCACTTTGTAGCCACTGTCGATGATCTAACCGACATGCTAGACTACGACTCCGACGCCATCGACTCTATGGACGACGATGCCGGAGACGAACAGGAACAAGCGCCTACAGGGCACTGGAAGACCACCTCGTCATACGACATATATATGGTGGACACCCCAAAAGACGGGGACGGCGAAGAAGCAGCGGAGGCAGACTCTTTAAAGAAGCAGCCCAAACGCCGGCGTCAGCGGCGCCGCTCTAAATCCCGCCACAGCAAGAATGGAGATCCCGGCACAGGAGATAATAATACTCCAGAGAGTGACGAAGACAATCCCCTCCAGCAAGACTCAACGCAGGAGGATGCAGAAGCAAGCCCTCATGAGAGGGCGGCAGACGAAGAGGTCGAGGATCATAACTATATGCCTCCCTCCGAAGACGAAATAAGCCTCAACGATGAAGAATTCGTCGTACCTGAGGATCCCGTCGAACAAGAGCGCTTCAAGCGCAGGCTTATCGCCACAGCAAACAGCCTAAAGAAAAAGCAGCAACAGCTTCAAGCTGATCAGGACCTGTTGGCCGATCGATGGACCGAGGTCGTCACGGCCGAAGAGTATAAACTCGAATGCCCCTCCAAAAGTTACCCAAGACGCAAGCTGCTCCCCCGATTAGAGGAGGAAGCATACATACCTCCATCACCAGCGCATGATATGGCTGACCGACCACCCCGTGGTCGTGACAGAGAGGCATCCAGGCCCCCAGCCCAGACCGTACCCCGGCATCGCTCCAAAAGTACGAAGCCAAGAGGGAACGCGCCGGACTTGCGAGACATATTGGAGGACAAAGCAAGGCAATCCAGATCCATCTACGGATCACGTGGGCGCCCCACGACCCATGACGAATACCGTCGCGCCGGATACAATAACCCCGGCCGGGCCGAACACAGCAGACAGCGCTCACTCGAGCTGCATCGCGATATTGCTCAATATAGAGGCGCCGCACACCCGCTATGCTTCACTGACGAAGTAATGGATCATCAGATCCCCGAAGGATTTAAACCCGTAAACATCGAATCTTACGATGGCACAACAGACTCCGCGGTTTGGATCGAAGACTATCTTCTCCACATCCATATGGCCCGCGGCGATGATCTCCATGCCATCAAGTATCTCCCACTCAAGCTTAAAGGACCAGATCGGCATTGGCTAAACAGCTTGCCCGCAGAGTCAATTGGGTGCTGGGAAGACCTGGAAGCCGCATTCCTCGACAACTTCCAGGGCACGTATGTGCGACCACCAGACGCCGATGACCTAAGCCACATTATTCAGCAGCCAGACGAATCGGCCAGACAATTCTGGACACTGTTCTTGACAAAGAAAAACCAAATCGTCGACTGTCCAGATGCAGAGGCGCTTGCGGCCTTCAAACATAACATCCGGGACGAATGGCTAGCCCGGCACCTGGGGCAGGAAAAGCCGAAATCCATGGCAGCCCTCACATCGTTAATGACCCGCTTTTGCGCGGGAGAGGACAGCTGGCTAGCCCGCAGCAACAATCTCCGTAAAAATTCTGGCAGTCCGGATACTAAGGACAACAACGGCAGGTCACGTCGAAACAAAAACAAACGCCGCATTAACGGCGACGATAAGGAGGATACGACAGTCAACGCCGGATTCCGAGGCTCTAAACCCGGTCAGCGGAAGAAGCCATTCAAAAGAACCACACCGGGTCCGTCCAATCTTGACCGAATACTCGACCGCTTATGCCAGATACATGGCACCTCTGAAAAGCCAGCTAATCACACTAATAGAGATTGCTGGGTGTTCAAGTAGGCCGGCAAGTTAATTGCCGAAAACAATGACAAGGGGCTAAACAGCGACGACGAGGAAGAGACCCGACCGCCGAACAATAGAGGACAGAAGGGTTTTCCCCCACAAGTGCGGACGGTGAATATGATATACGCGACCCACATACCTAAGAGGGAGAGGAAACGCGCACTAAGGGACGTCTATGCGATGGAGCCAGTCGCCCCGAAGTTCAATCCATGGTCCTCTTGTCCAATCACTTTCGATCGAAGAGACCATCCGACCAGCATACGCCATGGCGGATTCGCCGCATTGGTTTTAGACCCAATCGTCGATGGATTTCACCTCACGAGAGTCCTGATGGACGGCGGCAGTAGCCTGAACCTGCTTTATCAGGATACAGTGCGCAAAATGGGCATAGACCCATCAAGGATTAAACCTACAAAGACAACCTTTAAAGGTGTCATACCAGGAGGGGAAGCCAACTGTACAGGCTCAGTCACACTGGAAGTGGTCTTCGGATCCCCGGATAATTTCCGGAGCGAAGAGTTAATCTTCGACATAGTCCCGTTTCGCAGTGGCTATCACGCTCTTCTCGGACGAACCGCGTTTGCAAAATTCAATGCGGTGCCGCATTATGCATACCTAAAGCTCAAGATGCCAGGCCCTCGTGGAGTCATCACGGTCAATGGGAATACGGAACGCTCCCTCTGAACGGAGGAACATACAGCGGCTCTCGCGGCAGAAGTACAGAGCTGCCTTCTAAGGCAATTCTCGAGTCCGGCCGTTAAAAGGCCGGATACAGCAAAACGCGCCCGGAGCAATGCCAACCAGGACCACCTGGCACGATCAGAGCACGCGTAGCAATGCGGCCCCAACCCTAGCCCACGCATGATCGCAAGAATAACACTCCGCGTACATCATTATGCTTTGGAGATACCATGGGCACAGGGGAGGGGGCACAATCGCAACGGACCCAGAGTGCGGTTCGACCACACCGGGGGCTCGCAAGTGTGCCCCCCCTTTTTTTTATTTTTTATTTTCTCTTTTATGTACACAGGACTCTGTTAACCAGAAGCCCTGTCCGGCGGCGAACCTGCCGAACTCATGATGCAACAGTCAGGGACTAAAGAAGGCCGCGACGAACACTCAGGTGGTCTCAATTACGAGCATTAAATTTGATTATATACACCAAGTCCGCAGCTCATGCCTGGAGGGGGACATGTTTACTTAGTCCAAATCCCTTGCTTACCGCACTATTTGTATCAATACGCTCTACTAGCAGACTTTCTTTCATAAATAATGCAGCACCTTTTTGATCGCAATTGCATTACCTTTTATATATATATGCTCATTATATGACATCTTGCACCCGTATATTTTGATATGGCCTAATACACCGGGGGCTTATGTTCCCCACTCTATGGTGTGATAAGTCTGAACACTTTCACAAGTGCGGCACCCCGAACTTATAGCATTGTATGAATCGGCTCCAAATCATGTCTTGGGTCAATAGTTGGGTTTGCCCGGCTCCCATGTTTGGGTGCCTTACGTTCCGTTCCGTCGGCTAAGGTGGCACTGGGAGAACCACTGCGATTGCGCCCCGGTTGAGCCGGGCGAGCGCCTCAGTGGAGAAAGCTAAAACTGACTGGCATGATAAGGCGAGAGACTGGTCGCTGTTCGAGAGGTTTTTTCGGGTAATTAAAGACTCACGCCGCTTCGAGCGAAGTTCCGGACATTGTCCGATGAAGGCGTGGATAGCGCCCCGGATTCGGTCTTCCGAATACCAGGGGCTTCGCCGAAATTTAAAATTATAGAATTCTATGGCTAAGTGAGAGTGTTCAAGCATTATAAGTCCGGTTGCCTTGTTCGTTGTGTTGAGTGCCTCCCTCGATGGACCCAACAATGGGAACAAGAGTGCTCAAGTTTATCCCAAACACCCCAGCACTCGTGGCTTGGGGGCTGAAGACAACGACTTGCCATCTCTCAGATTTTATAAACAACCACACAGAAGGTAATATTTTAAATTAAACAAGCGTTGCTTAACGCGCACATGAACAAAGTTTCAGCGCGCAGGATAATACATAGCAAATTCACTCAAAGATTACATTTCTGGGGCACTCATCCGCAATATTGCGGGCTCCCTTTAGGACAGTTTTATAATACATTTCGGGCGTGCGATACTCCTTGCCCGGTGGCGGTGGGTCCGTGAGAAGCTTCTCCGCATCCAACCTGCCCCATTGCACCTTTGTGCGGGCAAGAGCCCGGCGAGCGCCTTCAATACAGGCGGAGCGCTTGATGACATCCACCCAGGGGCATGCATCCACCAGCTGCCGCACGAGGCCAAAGTAGCTCCCAGGCATGGCCTGTCCAGGCCACAGCCGGACTATAAGGCCCTTCATGGCCTCCTCAGCTACCTTGTGGAGTTCGACCAGCTGCTTCAGCTGGTCGCTTGGGGGCACCGGGTGTCCGGCCTCAGCATACTGAGACCAGAAGACTTTTTCCGTCGAGCTCCCCTCCTCGCCACGATAGAGTGCGGCGGCATCGGACGCACTATGCGGCAGATCTGCAAACGCCCCTGGAGAGCTCCGAATGCGGGTAAGTGTCAGGTATTTTACATTAACATGCTTGCTTTGCATGAAAAATGCCTTACCCGCCGCTATTTTCTTTATATCTTCAACCTCCTAAAGGGCCTTATGGGCCTCGGCCTTGGCGGACTTGGCACTTTCGAGAGCCGAGGCAAGCTCGGACTCTCGAGTCTTGGAGTCACGCTCCAAACTCTCATGCTTTTCCATGAGAGCCTGGAGCTCTTGCCGAACTTCCGCCACCCGTGCCTCCTGCTTTTCTCGCTCTACCCGTTCCGCGGCCGCACTGTGTTCGGCCGCGGACACAGCATCCTTCAGGGCTGCCACCTCGTTAGTGGCCCCTGCAATACACATATTATCCTTGTTAATTTTATTACAACCAAAATCCTTTTCTGTAAGGTACCTATTCAAAGTGGTGTTACTCACCTTCTTTGTCCTCGAGCTGCTTCTTCGCATGGCCGAGCTCTCGCTCGGACCGCTCGAGATCCTGCTTCAGCACATCGACCTTCGCCGTTAATGCGGCAGAGGCCAGCAGCGCAGCCTGCAAACCCATATTGACATATTTTTAGCAACCCTGCGCATATCTTGTTAGATCCTCAGTCCGGCTTTTCTTTCCGAACACCGAACTGAGCATCAGGGGCTACTGTCTATGCGGTATTACATTACATGATTTTAACTTCTTACCTCAAAGCCTGTTAAAAGGCTGTTGCAGGCTTCGGTCAGCCCGCTTTTGGCGACCTGAACCTTTTGAATCACCGCACTCATGATAGTGCGGTGTTCTTCCTCGATGGAAGCGCCTTTAAGCGCCTCCAACAAGTTATCCGGCGCCTCTGGTTGGACGGAGGCCGCCGGTGTCACGGTCTTGCCCTTCTTTCAAAGGGGCCGCTTGCCGGACTCCGGAACCACTGCGGGTTCCGATGTAGAGTCCGGCGCAAAGTCCGGGAGGCTGCCTGACGATGCCTCCGGAGACTCCTCCTGATGGGTCCCTCTCTGGGATCCCACCTCGGCGTCCTCGTCGGCGCGTGGGGTAGAGGCAGTCGGAAGTGAATTCACATCCGACGAGGCCAACGACCCGCTCGATGAGTCCGGGAGATCGTCATCGGCCGGACTATGGACAGAATGCGGCATTAGAAGGACACTACGTGACATAAAAGATATTGCATATAAAGGATCCGGATACTTACGATCTTGCCGGACGCCTGGCCCTTGGAGGCCACTCATCCTCGCCAACGCTGGTGTTGGCGAAACTATCCGAGGGGATAGCTCTCCCCCTCTTGGACCCTTCGGCCTCCCCTATTGGGGAAGCCTTCCTCTTCTTCTCTCCCCCCTCCGGGAGAGAGTACTCCTCCTCCTCCTCGTCTTTGGGGGAGGAGTCCGCGTCGTCGTCAGACGCCTGATTGCGGGAACTCTTTCGAGTCCCCGCGGCCACCTTCTTGGCCTTCTTCTCCAGCACCACGTGCGGTGCCGGAACCAGCGGCCCTGCTAAGCGGGCGTCCACTGGATCTTCTGGCATGGGAGCCGGGCTGATAAGCTACCTGGCCTTCTCCATCCATTCCTGTCAAAGGAAAGGAAGGGATGAAACCCTCTTATAATCAATTCGATTACTACAAAGTGTCTCGTAATGGGGTTGAATCACTTACCTCGTCAGTTGGATACTGCAAGCTGAATCCGCGATCTTCCGTCGCGGATGCGGGGGCTTCGGCGCCCTTAAACAGCACCCTCCAGGCGCCTTCGTATGTCGTATCGAAGAGCCCGCTCAGTGCCTGGTGCTGTTCCGAATTGAACTCCCACAGATTGAATGCCCGTTCTTGGCATGGGAGAATCCGGCGGATGAGCATGACTTGGACCACGTCGACGAGCCTGAGCTTATTGCTCACCAGCTTCTGGATGCAGGTTCGGAGTCCAATCACCTCCGTCGGATCACCCTACAACAAGCCCTTCTCTTTCCAGGAGGAGAGCTGCGTGGGGACGCCAGATCTAAACTCGGGGGCCGCCGCCCATGTGGGCTTGCGCGGCTCGGTGATGTAGAACCACCCCGATTGCCACCCCTTGACGGAGTCCACAAAGGCCTCTTCGAGCCAAAGGACGTTGGGTAATTTACCCAACATGGCGCCTCCGCATTCCGCTTGCGTGCCCTTCACAACCTTCGGCTTGACGTTGAAGGTCTTGAGCCACAGGCCGAAGTGGGGCCGGATGCAGAGGAAGGCCTCACACACGACGATGAACGCCGAGATGTTGAGGATGAAGTTCGGCGCCAGATCGTGGAAATCCAGGCCATAATAGAACATGAGCCCCCGGACGAATGGATGGAGCGGAAAGCCCAGTCCGCGGAGGAAGTGGGGAAGGAAGACGACCCTCTCATGAGGCCTAGGGGTAGGGACGAGCTGCCCCTCGTCGGGCAGCCGATGTGCGATATCGCCGGAGAGGTATCCGGTGTTGCGCAGCTTGGTGATGTGCTCCTCCTTAACGGTGGAGGCCAACCACTTGCCTCCCCCTCCGGACATATTCGGAGAAGGTCGAGGCGAGATGCGCGAGCTTGGGCGTTGGAGCTTGAGTGCGCGGAGATGTATAAGCAAAGGAGGAAGAAGGCGTAGGTGAGAAGGTAAATCCTTATCGCTTATATATAGGCGGACGAAACTGTGCGTCCCCCACCGGCCTGGTAAAACTCGCTTATCTCCCAAGCGCCACCATCAATGGCGCGGTTGGGTTACCCACGTCCGTATTGATGAGAATCTCGGAATAAGGGGAACACGATCTCTGCTTCGACAAGACGTGCCAAGGAAACCGCTTCGCTAAACGTGCTGAGGTGGTATAGTGAAAAACGACTCAAACAGTGGCTTGGTAACGGTGTGATGTCACGCCGCATAATACGTCAGCAGATTGAACTAAGTGTACATTTTATTCTCTCTTCGGTGGAATGTGGAATTTATTTTGCAGAGCCGGACACTATCCTGGTGTTCATGATCTTCTCTGGATTATTCAAGGGAGGAACCCGCCTTGCAATGCCAAACATTATGCGCGCCGGACTTATCGTCATTGAAGCCTGGTTCAGGGGCTACTGAGGGAGTCCTGGACTAGGGGGTGTCCGGACAGCAGACTATCATTATCCTCCGGACTCCAAGACTACGAAGATACAAGATTGAAGACTCCGTCCCGTGTCCGGATGGGACTTTCCTTGGCGTGGAAGGCAAGCTTGGCGATACGGATATGTAAATCTCCTACCGTTGTAACCGACTCTGTGTAACCCTAGCCTCCTCCGGTGTCTATATAAACCGGAGGGCTTTAGTCCGTAGGACAACATACATTACAACAATCATACCATAGGCTAGCTTCTAGGGTTTAGCCTCCTTGATCTCGTGGTAGATCCACTCTTGTACTACCATATCATCAATATTAATCAAGCAGGACGTAGGGATTTACCTCCATCGAGAGGGCCCGAACCTGGGTAAAAACATCGTGTCCCTCGTCTCCTGTAACCATCCGCCTAGACGCACAGTTCGGGACCCCCTACCCGAGATCCGCCGGTTTTGACACCGACAGCTGGCTTTTCCGGGGTGCCATGTATCTAGCATAAGCGGTCGAGTATTCGGTCCAAGTTGGACGGACCCGGAGTGGTTCTTTTGAATGGCTTCTTCCGCTGACCGGGTTTAGAGCCTCGGAATCCGGCATTGACTGCCGTATCCTCCTTATCGTCGCTGTTAATGCGGCGTTTGTTTTTGTTTCGACGTGACCTGCCGTTGTGGTCCTTAGTATCCGGACTGCCAAAAATTTTATTGAGGTTGTTGCTGCGAGCTAGCCAGCTGTCCTCTCCCGCGCAAAAGCGGGTCATTAATGATGTGAGTGCTGCCATGGATTTCGGCTTTTCCTGTCCCAGGTGCCAGGCTAGCCACTCGTCGCGGATGTTATGTTTGAAGGCTGCGAGGGCCTCTGCATCCGGACAGTCGACGATTTGGTTTTTCTTTGTCAAGAACCGTGTCCAGAATTGTCTGGCCGATTCCTCTGGCTGCTGAATTATGTGGCTTAGGTCATCGGCGTCTGGTGGCCGCACGTACGTGCCCTGGAAATTGTCGAGGAATGCGGCCTCCAGGTCTTCCCAACACCCAATTGACTCTGCGGGCAAGCTGTTAAGCCAATGCCGAGCTGGTCCTTTAAGCTTGAGAGGGAGGTACTTGATGGCATGGAGATCGTCGCCGCGGGCCATATGGATGTGAAGGAGATAATCTTCAATCCAAACCGCGGGGTCTGTTGTGCCATCGTAGGATTCGATGTTTACGGGTTTAAACCCTTCAGGGATTTGATGATCCATTACTTTGTCAGTGAAGCATAGCGGGTGTGCGGCGCCTCTATATTGAGCAATATCACGATGCAGCTCGAGGGAGCGTTGTCTGCTGTGTTCGGCCCGGCCGGTATTATTGTATCCGGCGCGACGGTACTCGTCATGGGTCGTGGGGCGCCCTCGTGATCCGTAGATGGATCTGGATTGCCTTGCTTTGTCCGCCAATACGTCTCGCATGTCTGGCGCGTTCCCTCTTGGCTTCGTAACTTTGGGGCGATGCCGGGGTACGGTCTTTGTGGAGGGCCTGGATGCCTCTCTGTCGCGACCACGGGGTGGTCGGTCGGCCGTATCGTGCGCTGGTGATGAAGGTATGTATGCTTCCTCCTCTAATCGGGGGAGCAACTTGCGTCTGGGGTAACTTTTGGAGAGGCGTTCGTGTTTAAACTCTTCGGCCGCGAGGAACTCGGTCCATCGATCGGCCAGCAGGTCCTGATCAGCTTGAAGCTGCTGCTGCTTTTTCTTTAGGCTATTTGCCGTGGCGATAAGCCTGCGTTTAAAACGCTCTTGTTCGACGGGATCCTCAGGCACGACGAATTCGTCGTCGTTGAGGCTTGCCTCTTCTTCGGAGGGAGGTATATAGTTATAATCCTCGACCTCTTCGTCTGCCGCCCTCTCGTGGGGGCTTGCTTCTGCGTCCTCCTGCGCTGAGTCTTGCTAGAGGGGATTATCTTCGGCACTCTCTGCGGTATTATTACCTGTGCCGGAATCTCCATTCTTGCTGTGGCGGGATTTAGAGCGGTGCCGCTGACGCCGGCGCTTGGGCTGTTTCTTTAAGGATTCTGCCTCCGCTACTTCTTCGCCGTCCCCGTCCTTTGGGGTGTCCACCATGTATATGTCGTATGACGAGGTGGTCTTCCAGTGCCCTGTAGGCGCTGGTTCCTGCTCGTCTCTGGCATCGTCGTCCATAGCATCGATGTCTTCGGAGTCGTAGTCTAGCATGTCGGTAAGATCGTCGACAGTGGCTACAAAGTGGGTGGTGGGTGGGCTCTGACTTTCTTCGTCGTCCGTATCCCAACCGTCCTGGCCATAGTCCGTCCAGGACTCTCCCGATAGCGAGAGATGCTTTAGCGAATTTAGGATGTCGCCAAAGGATGAGTATTGGAAGATGTCCGCGGCGGTGAATTCCATAACCGACGCCCAATCCGATTCGCTTGGTAGGGGCGCGGGAGGTCCGGGGTCCGGCAAGGAGTCCGGCACCTCGGAATCACGAGTTTCGCGAGGGACAAGGTTAGTGTTCGGCTCCATCGCCGTGGAAGTTGGAGCCCCCGAGGTGGTGTCCATCCACCGGTCCTCGATCTGGGCGATCGGCTCCGGACTAAGGGCCGGAGCGGCTTCGTGTGCGGCCACCAAGGCACTGTTCGGCGGCAGAGCTAGATCATGCCCATCGCAACAGTGCGGCGCGCTTGGCTTTGGCTCGAGCCCGTCGAGGATCAAGTCCCCGCGGACGTCGGCTGTGAAGATTAGGCTTCCGAATCTGACCTGATGGCCAGGGGCGTAGCTTTCGATCTGCTCTAGATGGCCAAGTGAATTAGCCCACAGTGCGAAGCCGCCGAATACGAAGATCTGTTCAGGGAGAAAAGTCTCACCCTGGACAGCGTTGTTGATTGAAGATGCCATCGAGCCTATCAGTGACGAACAAAGGAACTCTCAATGAAAGCACCAATGTCGGTGTCAAAACCGGCGGATCTCGGGTAGGGGGTCCCGAACTGTGCGTCTAGGCGGATGGTAACAGGAGACAAGGGACACGATGTTTTACCCAGGTTCGGGCCCTCTCGATGGAGGTAAAACCCTACGTCCTGCTTGATTAATATTGATGATATGGGTAGTACAAGAGTGGATCTACCACGAGATCAAGGAGGCCAAACCCTAAAGCTAGCCTATGGTATGATTGTTGTAATGTATGTTGTCCTACGGACTAAAGCCCTCCGGTTTATATAGACACCGGAGGAGGTTAGGGTTACACAAAGTCGGTTACAATGGTAGGAGATCTACATATCCGTATTGCCAAGCTTGCCTTCCATGCCAAGGAAAGTCCCATCCGGACACGGGACGGAGTCTTCAATCTTGTATCTTCGTAGTCTTGGAGTCCAGCGGACGATGATAGTCCGGCTGTCCGGACACCCCCTAGTCCAGGACTCCCTCAGGGTCTATGCCCATTTTGCGCACTGTATCCTGATAAAGCAGGTTCAGGCTGCTGCCGCCGTCCATCAGGACTCTAGTGAGGTGAAATCCGTCAACGATTGGCTCTAGAACAGATGTGGCGAATCCGCCATGGCGGATGCTAGTGGGGTGGTCCCTTCGATCAAAAGTGATCGGGCAGGAGGACCATGGGTTGAACTTTGGGGCGACTGGCTCCATCGCATATATGTCCCTTAGTGCACGCTTCCGGTCCCTTTTGGGTATGTGGGTTGCGTATATCATGTTCACCGTCCGCACTTGTAAGGGGAAGCCCTTCTGTCCTCTATTGTTCGGTCGCCGGGGCTCCTCCTCGTCGTCGCTATGCAGCCCCTTGTCATTGTTTTCGGCATTTAACTTGCCTGCCTGCTTGAACACCCAACAAGCCCTGTTGGTGTGGTTGGCTGGTTTTTCGGGGGTGCCGTGTATCTGGCATGAGCGATCGAGTATTCGGTCCAAATTGGACGGGCCCGGAGTATTTCTTTTGAATGACTCTTTCCGCTGACTGGGTTTAGAGCCTCTGAATCCGGCATTGACTGCCGTATCCTCAGCATTATCGCCATTAATGCGGCGCTTGTGCTTGTTGCGACGCGACCTGCCGTTGTTGTCCTTGGTATCTGAATTACCAGGGCTCTTGGTCATGTTGTTACTACGAGCTAGCCAGCTGTCCTCTCCCGCGCAAAAGCGGGTCATGAGTGTTGTGAGGGCTGCCATGGATTTTGGCTTTTCCTGTCCTAGGTGCCGGGTAAGCCACTCGTCGCGGATGTTATGTCTGAAGGCTGCAAGGGCCTCTGCATCTGGGCAGTCAACGATTTGATTTTTCTTGGTTAGGAACCGTGTCCAGAATTGTCTGGCTGATTCCTATGGCTGCTGAATTATGTGGCTTAGGTCATCGGCGTCTGGTGGTCGCACATAGGTGCCCTGGAAGTTGTCGAGGAATGCGTCTTCTAGGTCTTCCCAACAGCCAATTGAATTTGCTGGCAAGCTTTTAAGCCAATGCCGAGCTGGTCCTTTAAGCTTGAGTGGGAGGTATTTGATGGCATGTAGATCATCACCGCGGGCCATGTGGATATGAAGGAGATAGTCCTCGATCCAGACCGCAGGATCTGTCGTGCCATCGTATGATTCAATGTTTACGGGTTTGAAACCCTCAGGGATTTGATGATCCATCACTTCGTCTGTGAAGCATAGTGGGTCTGCGGCGCCTCTGTATTGGGCTATATCACGACGCAGCTCGAATGAGCTTTGTCTACTGTGTTCGGCCCGGCCGGAATTGCCATATCCGGCGTGACGGTTATCGTCACGTATCCGCAGATCGATCTTGTTTGCCTTGCCTTGTCCTCCAGCATATCCTGCAGGTTTGGCGCATTTTCCCGCACCTTAGTATTTTTTGAGCGGCGCCGGGGTGCGGCTTGAGTGGAGGGCCGAGAGGCCTCTCTGTCGCGGCCACGAGGTGGCCGGTCAGCCGTATCATGTGCTGGTGATGTAGGTTTAGGTGCTTCCTCCTCTAATCAGGGTAGCAGCCTACGTTTTGGGTAGCTCTTGGAGGGGCGTTCGAGTTCATACTCTTCGGCCGCAAGGACTTCAGTCCATCTGTCGGCTAGCAAGTCTTGGTCAGCTCTAAGTTGTTGTTGCTTTTTCTTGAGGCTGCTTGCCGTGGCCATAAGCCTGCGTCTGAAACGCTCTTGTTCGACGGGATCCTCAGGCACGACAAATTCGTCGTCATCGAGGCTTGCCTCGTCTTCGGAGGGAGGCATGTAATTATCGTCCTCTACCTCTCTGTCTGCCGCTCTCTCATGAGGGCTGGCTTCTCCATCCTCCTGCGCTGAATCCTGCTGGAGGGGGTTGTCTTCGGCACTTTCCAGGGTGTTATTGTTTCCCGTGCCGGAATCACCGTTTTTGCTGTGGCGGGATTTAGAGCGGCGCCGCTGACGCCGGCGCTTAGGCTGTTTCTTGGAGGGGTCATCCTCCGTTGTTCCATCGCCATTCCCATCTTTTGGGATGTCCACCATGTAAATGTTGTATGACGAGGTGGCCTTCCAGTGCCCTGTGGGTGCTGGTTCTTGGTCGTCTCCTGCATCGTCGTCCATACCGTCGATGTCTTCGGAGTCGAAGTCAGGCATGTCGGTTAAATCATCGACAATGGCTACGAAGTGGGTGGTGGGTGGGCTTTGAATTTCTTCGTCGTCCGCATCCCAACCTTCCTGACCATAGTCCGGCCAAGGCTCTCCTGATAAAGAGAGAGACTTTAGTGAATTCAGGATGTCGCCATAGGGCGAGTGCTGAAAGATGTCCGCGGTGGTGAATTCCATGACCGGCGCCCAATCTGATTCGATTGGCAGGGGCGCGGAAGGTTCGGAGTCCGGAGAGGAGTCCGGCACCTTGGAGTTACGAGCCTTGCAAAGGACAGGGATGGTGTTCGGCTCAATCGCCATAGAGATTGCAGCCCCCGAGGCGGTGTCCAGCCACCCATCCTCGATCGGTGCAGTCGGCTCCGAGCTAAGGGTCGGAGCAGACACTGGTGCGGCCTCCAGGGCACTGTTCGGCAGCAGAGCTAGATCATGCCCATCATGACAGTGCGGCCTGCTTGGCTGTGGCTCAAACCCGTCGAAGATCAAGTCTCCGCGGACGTCAGCCGTATAGTTCAAACTTCCAAATCTGACCTGATGGCCAGGGTCGTAGCTCTCAATCTGCTCCAGATGGCCAAGCGAATTGGTCCGCAGTGCAAAGCCGCCGAATACGAAGATCTGTCCGGGGAGAAAAGTCTCACCCTGGACCGTATCATTGTTGATGATCGGAGGAGCCATTGGGCCTAAAGATGACGACACAGAGGAACCCTCAATTAAAGCACCAATGTCGGTGTCAAAACTGGCGGATCTCGGGTAGGGGGTCCCGAACTGTGCGTCTAGGCAGATGGTAACAGGAGACAAGGGACACGATGTTTTTACCCAAGTTCGGGCCCTCTCGATGGAGGTAAAACCCTACTCCTGCTTGATTAATATCGATGATATGGGTAGTACAAGAGTAGATCTACCACGAGATCAGAGAGGCTAAACCCTAGAAGCTAGCCTATGGTATGATTGTTGTTCTGTCCTACGGACTAAAACCCTCCGGTTTATATAGGCACCAAAGAGGGTTAGGGTTACACAGAGTCGGTTACAATGGTAGGAGATCCACATATCCGTATCACCAAGCTTGCCTTCCACGCCAAGGAAAGTCCCATCCGGACAGGGGACAAAGTCTTTAATCTTGTATCTTCATAGTTCAGGAGTCCGGCCAAAGGCTATAGTCCGGCCATCCGGACACCCCCTAATCCAGGACTCCCTCACATGCCAAGTTTCATAAATTTCAAACGAGTTTTGGATTTACTAGAATTTAAAAACCAGGTATCTCAATGTTTGCGGTCGAGTGACAATGGCAGGGTGTTTGACATTCATTCCAATTTCTTGCATCAGACCTAAGCATGCAACCAAGGACACATATTTCAATTTTCAACCAATTTATATGCATTATAGCATGTGCGTGTATTTCAAATTTGAATTATGCACATAAATGCATTGAAAATTCAATTAGTGCATAAAAATGTCCAAACGAACCCCGAAAAATCCCAAATATTGACACAACACTCGTGGTGTTCTATGTTGACACGAGAAAAAAAATTGAAAGTAAGAAGAGGCAACAAATATTGTTTCGACCCCCAAGGTGGCACGTACCCTACCGAAATCATCAGGCTTGTTGTGATAGATGTTCTGGTTGGCGAGAAGCTTATACCCGCACCTGCCCCAAATGGGACAATATTTTTACCACAACATGTCGATGCTGTTCCATGATATCATGTCAACTTTCATGAATTTCAGACGAGTTTTCGATTTACTAGAATTTTAAAACCATGTATCTCAATGTTAGCGGCCAAGCGACAGTGTCAAGGTGTTTGACATTCATTCTCATTTCTTGCATGTGACCTAAGCTTGCAACCAATGACAAACATTTGATTTTGCAACCCGTTTTTATGGACTGGAGCATAATTTTTAATCTTGACTTTGATAGTAGGTTCCCACTCATCATGCAATTTTCTAGGAATTGAAACTTCTAATTCCAATTTTTCTGCAAAAGCTTTCATCATGGCATCAACAATATGTTTAGTAAAAGCTTTATTTTATTCATAAGCATGGGGTGAATTTATCATGGATTGCAACAAATAAATATAATCTATCAAAGAGGAACTATAATAATTAAAGTCTATGTAATCCAAAATAGTGGGCACATCACTAGTTAAAGTCTTGACCTCTTCAAACCCACTTTTATCAATTTTCTCAACAAGATTTTCACCCTCCGAAACATAGGGACGCCTTCTAACTAATGTTGACTCTTCTCCAGTCCCTTTTTCATCAACCTTAAATTTACTAAACAAAGAATCAATAGAAGAAACACCAATCATTTTAAGATCTTCATCACTTTTATGATAGTAATCGCTAGAAAATGCTCTTTCTAAAAATTCTCTTTTAGCTCTAAGCATAGCGGTTCTTTTAACTTTCATCCATAGAAACGTAAAGAGCTTTAATTGATTCTTCAACTTTAGGCACAAAAAAATTCATCTTGAGAGTTTCTACATCATGAGAAATTCTATCAACACTTCTCGACAAATCATCAATTTTATTCAACTTATCTTCTATCGAAGTGTTGAAAATCTTTTGTGTATTGATATATTCTTTAATATTTCTCTCAAGATCAGAGGTGTTTCTATTATTATTATAGGTATGATTACCATTGGAATTACCATAATTATTAGAGGAATTACTAGGAAAAGGCCTAGGATTAAAATTACCTCTATAACCATTGTTATTAAAATTATTTCGCGAGACAAAATTCACATCTATGGCATCACTATTTTGCTCAATCAAAGTAGACAAAGGCACATATTTAAAATCAATAGGAGCACTTTTATTAGCAAACAACTTCATAAGAGCATCAACTTTTTCGCTTAAAGAATTTATTTCTTCTACCGAATTGACTTTTTTTACTAGTGAGCTCCTTCGGTATGCCATTGTGAGTAATTTGCCATAATATTGTCTAGCAATTTAGTAGCTTCGACCAAAGTAATTTCCATAGAAGTACCCCTCGCGGCGGAATCTAAAAGATTACGAGAAACCAAATTCAATCGCGCATAAAAATTGTGTATGATCATCCAAAGATTTAACCCATGAGTTGGGCAATTCCTTAGCATCAATTTCATCATTTCCCAAGATCATGCAACATGCTCATGTT
Organism: Triticum timopheevii; assembly: GCA_963921465.1. NCBI lineage: Eukaryota > Viridiplantae > Streptophyta > Magnoliopsida > Poales > Poaceae > Triticum > Triticum timopheevii. The sequence goes on from OY997274.1 coordinate 463,081,595, forward strand.
CAAGTTGCTTGAAATTCATGATCTAGGTTCTAAGAGAAATAATTTTTGCGGGAAGAAAATACTTAGTATTAAAAGCATCCTTGCACTTGTTCCAAGAATCGATACTATTGCGAGGCAAAGAAGAAAAGCAATTTTTTGCACGATCTTGCAAAGAAAACGGAAATAATTTCAACTTCACAACATCATTGTCCATGTCTTTTTTATTTTAAATATCGCATAATTCCACGAATGTGTTAAGATGGGACGCGACATCCTCATTAGGAGTACCGGCAAATTGATCTTTCATGACAAGATTCAGCAAAGCAGAATTAATATCACAAGACTCTGCACTAGTGGCGGGAGGAGTGATACGTCTCCAACATGTCTATAATTTATGAAGTATTCATACCATGTTTACAATAGTTTTATATGATTTTGGTATGATTTGATTACAACTAACTCGGACTGACGCTGTTTTCCGCAGAACTGTCGTGGTGTTGTTTTTGTGCAGAAATATAAGTTCTCGGAATGCGCTGAAAATCAACGAAGATTTTTTCTGGAAATATAAAAAATATTGGAACGAAAATTTATAGGAGGGGAGTCCCATGGGCCCCACGAGGGTGGAGGAAGACCCCACCCCCCTAGGGTGCACCCCTGTGCCTCGTGGACTTCCCGTGTGCCCCCTGACTTGTCCTGACACCAACCTCTCCTATAAATGCCCAAACCTCCAGAAAATAACCTAGATCGGAAGTTCCACTGCCTCAAGCCTCTATAGCCACGAGAAATCAATCTAGGCCCTCTCGGGCACCGTGCCGGAGGGGGCCATCATCACCGAAGGCCATGGAGGAGGATCTCAGAGGGGCCATCATTGCCATGAAGGCCAAGGACCAGAGGGGGAACATCTCCCCAACCAGGGGGGAGGCCATGGAGGAAGAAGCACAAGGGGGATAACATCTCCTCCTCTCTCTTGGTGGTGCCGGAGTGCCATCGGGAGGGCAATCATCGCCGTGGTGATTGCCGGTGTCAAAACCGGCGGATCTGAGGTAGGGGGTCCCGAACTGTGCGTCTAGGCGGATGGTAACAGGAGACGAGGGACACGATGTTTTACCCAGGTTCGGGCCCTCTCGATGGAGGTAAAACCCTACGTCCTGCTTGATTAATATTGATGATATGGGTAGTACAAGAGTGGATCTACCACGAGATCAAGGAGGCTAAACCCTAAAGCTAGCCTATGGTATGATTGTTGTAATGTATGTTATGTCCTACGGACTAAAGCCCTCCGGTTTATATAGACACCGGGGGAGGCTAGGGTTACATAGAGTCGGTTACAATGGTAGGAGTTCTACATATCCGTATCGCCAAGCTTGCCTTCCACGCCAAGGAAAGTCCCATCCGGACACGGGACGGAGTCTTCAATCTTGTATCTTCGTAGTCTTGGAGTCTGGCGGATGATGATAGTCCGGCTGTCCGGACACCCCCTAGTCCAGGACTCCCTCAGTAGCCCCTGAACCAGGCTTCAATGACGATAAGTCCGGCGCGCATAATGTTCGGCATTGCAAGGCGGGTTCCTCCCTTGAATAATCCAGAGAAGATCATGAACACCAAGATAGTGTCCGGCTCTGCAAAATAAATTCCACATTCCACCGTAGAGAGAATAAAATATACACCAGTCCAATCTGCTGACGTATTATGCGGCGTGGCATCACACCGCTACCAAGCTTTTGTTTGAATCGTTTTTTACTATACCACCTCAGCACGTTTAGCGAAGCGGTTTCCTTGGCACGTCTTGTCGAAGCAGAGATCGTGTTCCCCTTATTCCGGGATTCTCATCAATACGTGCGTGGGTAACCCAACCGTGCCCGTCGCCACGCCTCCTCTATCAAAGGTGAATCCCAAACGGTCACGGAGACGGCTCTTGGTATTTTTCCCCTTTATAAGAGGACCAAGGCTCGTTCTTTTTCTTCAATCTCACATCAAATCTCCTTCTTGCTCCTAGCTCCAGCACCCAGAGCCCCAGATTCGAGCGCTTCGGATTCTCAATCATGTCCGGCTCCGACCTCCAGGGCCGGTGGATGCCCTCCTCCGTCATGGAGGAGGACATATTGAAGTTACGTGAGGCCAAGTACCTGACCTACGAGATTTCGCACAGGTTGCCTGTCCAAGGGCAGGCCATGCCCGCCCCCGATCCCGGCGAATACGTCGTCTTCGTATCCCACCTCCGTCGGGGTTTAGGCTTCCCGACGGACCCCTTCGTGAGAGGGCTCATGTTCTACTACAGGCTGGATTTTCACGATTTGGCTTCGGAGTCTATGCTCCATATCTCCGCATTCATTATCGTCTGCGAAGCCTTCCTCCGCGTCACTCCCCACTTCGGCCTGTGGCTGAAGACCTTCAATGTGGAGCCGAAGATGATCGGGGGGCGTCAAGCGGAGTGTGGCGGGGCGGCCATAAGCAAAAAGGCTGATGCCCCGTGGCCCGAGGGTTCCTTCCAAGAGGAACTCGGACTGTGGCAGCAGGAGTGGTTCTATATCACCGCTCCAAAGGGCAGCAAGAAAAAGCCGCCGCCTTCATTCCGCCCGGGACCTCCACGTCAACTGATGTCGTGGGTCAACCAAGGGCTCAATTGGGGGCCGTCCGAAGACGTGCCCTCACTGTAGGGCCGGATTCAAGACCTCCAAGCGAGGGAGATCAATCTGGTCGTGGTGATGCAGGTTATGCTAATCAGGCATCTTCTGCCCTGCAAACGCCGTCCTCTCCGTCTATGGGAGTTCAACCCGGAGGGACCTCGGATTCTCCAACACTTCATGGGTGCGACACCCGTGGAGATGTACAAGTTGTTCTTCGGACCGCAGGTGGCGTGTCCGGAATTGGCCGAGGACGCAGGCCTAAGTCGCAATCGCCCGGATACTCAGGTAAATAGCTCAGAGTCCGGATGTTCTGTTTATCTGCTTTTCTAGAGTTCGCCTCCTGACCCATTACTCTTCACAGGAGTGGGTGGCGCGATCAAGGCTGATAAGGTGTCCGGCCCCCCTCCCAGAGACCGCACTGGAGCTCGTGCTGGTCAGAATGTTGGAGGTTGCACCCATAGAAGGGAGCGATGGGGAAAATAGAGGAGCTATTATTTCGCCCAGAGGGGCGTCTGAAGAGGGGGGAATCAAAAAACCCTCCTTCCAGGGGGAGAAGAGGACTGCCTCCAAGGATCCGGAGGCCAAAGCCCCTAAACGGGGGAAGAGATCTTCCCCGGGGGGTCCGGCATCTGGGGAGAATCCGGACGCACAATCATCGCCAAAGAATCAGCCCTCCAGCGAGCCGTGAGTATGAAAAGGGAATTTCATCAGTAAGAAAATACCTCCATTTGTGCTTCTGTGGGTAACCGAAATTTTTATCCTGCAGTTCAGATTTGCAGCCTTCTCAGATGAGTTCGTCTTCGGGGGACCTCCTTCCGGAGATGATGGAGAGTGAAACGCCTCCGTCTGCTGCGCCGTCAGATAAGGCAGACGAGCCTGAAATATCGTCACGGAGGGTATCCCTGAGTCTGGAGGGGCCGGAGAGTTTGGCGCCCACTGGTATCCGGCCGAGAGAACTGAAGAATCTGCTTGAGAGGGCGTCCATCTCAGAAGATCACCGTGCGTTGATGCGCATGGTGATTGGAAGGATTTCGTCCGCCGAGAGCGGATTGCGTAATGCCGCTATGAGTTTGCTGGCGGGATTTGAGGTACGCGAAAATGACGCACCTTCTATTTTTGACAGTTTTGCGGCAACTTGATGTGTGCCCTGTATAGATAGTAGCCCCTGAGACTCGGTAGGTTGTCGAAGACGACAGCATGCCGAGGATCGAAATCGCAAGTAATGAATGTCGTCGTTCCTATGCAGGTGGCAGATAGTCCAAGGGCTAACCGGACTAGTGGGGTTGCCGAGTTAATGCGGCAACTTGACGCGGCGGATGCGGACATCTCACTTGTCAACCGGCGACTTGACGAGTCGCAAGGTAAATGAGTTCTCCACGGTCGCTTTATTAATGGGGTCAAAGCCCTCCTCTGATAAATTATATGCTGTTATTCAGACGGTGCTGCTGCTGTGGAGAGCCTTCGGGCTGAACTTGCTCAAGCTAAGGAGCAAGCCCGAAGGAGTGACGCGGCTGCCTCGAGGGCGGCCGAGGAGTTGAAAGCCGAAAGGGCTGCTCACTGCCTAAGCAGGGAAGAGGTGGCCGAATTGGCCGTGAAAGTAAAAGATGCTGCCGACCGCAATGAGGCTCTTGAAAAGGAGCGCTTATCGGAGCGGGAAGACCTGAGGAAGGCCACCGCCCAGGCCAAGTGTCGGTGTCAAAACCGGCGGATCTCGGGTAGGGGTCCCGAACTGTGCGTCTAGGCGGATGGTTACAGGAGACGAGGGACACGATGTTTTTACCCAGGTTCGGGCCCTTTCGATGGAGGTAAAACCCTACGTCCTGCTTGATTAATATTGATGATATGGGTAGTGCAAGAGTGGATCTACCACGAGATCAAGGAGGCTAAACCCTAGAAGCTAGCCTATGGTATGATTGTTGTAATGTATGTTGTCCTACGGACTAAAGCCCTCCGGTTTATATAGACACTGGAGGAGGCTAGGGTTACACAGAGTCGGTTACAACGGTAGGAGATCTACATATCTGTATCGCCAAGCTTGCCTTCCACGCCAAGGAAAGTCCCATCCGGACACGGGACGGAGTCTTCAATCTTGTATCTTCGTAGTCTTGGAGTCCGGCGGATAATGATAGTCCGGCTGTCCGGACACCCCTAGTCCATGACTCCCTCAGTAGCCCCTGAACCAGGCTTCAATGACGATAAGTCCGGCGCGCATAATGTTCGGCATTGCAAGGCGGGTTCCTCCCTTGAATAATCCAGAGAAGATCATGAACACCAGGATAGTGTCCGGCTCTGCAAAATAAATTCCACATTCCATCGTAGAGAGAATAAAATGTACACTTAGTTCAATCTGCTGACGTATTATGCGGCGTGACATCACACCATTACCAAGCCACTGTTTGAATCGTTTTTCACTATACCACCTCAGCACGTTTAGCAAAGCGGTTTCCTTGGCACGTCTTGTCGAAGCAGAGATCGTGTTCCCCTTATTCCGGGATTCTCATCAATACGGACGTGGGTAACCCAACCGCGCCATTGATGGTGGCGCTTGGGAGATAAGCGAGTTTTACCAGGCCGGTGGGGGACGCACAGTTTCGTCCGCCTATATATAAGGGATAAGGATTTACCTTCTCACCTACGCCTTCTTCCTCCTTTGCTTATACATCTCCGCGCACTCAAGCTCCAACGCCCAAGCTCGCGCATCTCACCTCGACCTTCTCCGAATATGTCCGGAGGGGGAGGCAAGTGGTTGGCCTCCACCATTAAGGAGGAGCACATCACCAAGCTGCGCAACGCCGGATACCTCTCCGGCGATATCGCGCATCGGCTGCCCGACGAGGGGCAGCTCGTCCCTACCCCTGGGCCTCACAAGAGTGTTCAAGAAGGCCAAGAAGGTGGCCGCGGGGACTCGAAAGAGTTCCCGCAATCAGGCGTCTGACGACGACGCGGACTCCTCCCTCGAAGACGAGGAGGCGGAGGAGTACTCTCTCCCGGAGGGGGGAGAGAAGAAGAGGAAGGCTTCCCCAATAGGGGAGGCCGAAGGGTCCAAGAGGGGGAGAGCTATCCCCCCGGACAGTGTCGCCAACACCAGCGTTGGCGAGGATGAGTGGCCTCCAAGGGCCAGGCATCCGGCGAGATCGTAAGTATCCGGATCCTTTATATGCAATATCTTTTATGTCACGTAGTGTCCTTCTAACGCCGCATTCTGTCCGTAGTCCGGCCGATGACGATCTCCCCGACTCATCGAGCGGGTCGTTGGCCTCGTCGGATGTGAATTCACTTCCGACTGCCTCTACCCCACGCGCCGACGAGTACGCCGAGGTGGGATCCCAGAGAGGGACCCATCAGGAGGAGGCTCTGGAGGCGCCGTCAGGCAGCCTCCCGGACTTTGCGCCGGACTCTACATCGGAACCCGCAGTGGTTCTGGAGTCCGGCAAGCGTCCCCTTCAAAAGAAGGGCAAGACCGTGACACCGGCGGCCTTCGTCCAACCGGAGGTGCTGGATAACTTGTTGGAGGCGCATAAAGGCGCTTCCATCGAGGAAGAACACCGCACTATCATGAGTGCGGTGATTCAAAAGGTTCAGCTCGCCAAAAGCGGGCTAACCGAAGCCTGCAGCGGCCTTTTAACAGGCTTTGAGGTAAGAAGTTAAAATCATGTAATGTAATACCGCATAGACAGTAGCCCCTGATGCTCAGTTCGGTGTTCGGAAAGAAAAGCCGGACTGAGGATCTAACAAGATATGCGCAGGGTTGCTAAAAATATGTCAATATGGGTTTGCAGGCTGCGCTGCTGGCCTCTGCCGCATTAACGGCGGAGGTCGATGTGCTGAAGCAGGATCTCGAGCGGTCTGAGCGAGAGCTCGGCCATGCGAAGAAGCAGCTCGAGGACAAAGAAGGTGAGTAACACCACTTTGAATATGTACCTTATAGAAAAGGATTTTGGTTCCAATAAAATTAACAAGGATAATATGTGTATTGCAGGGGCCACTAACGAGGTGGCAGCCCTGATGGATGCTGTGTCCGCGGCCGAACACAGTGCGGCCGCGGAACGGGTAGAGCGAGAAAAGCAGGAGGCACGGGTGGCGGAAGTTCGGCAAGAGCTCCAGGCTCTCATGGAAAAGCATGAGAGTTTGGAGCGTGACTCCAAGACTCGAGAGTCCGAGCTTGCCTCGGCTCTCGAAAGTGCCAAGTCCGCCAAGGCCGAGGCCCATAAGGCCCTTCAGGAGGTTGAAGATATAAAGAAAATAGCGGCGGCTAAGGCATTTTTCATGCAAAGCAAGCATGTTAATGTAAAATACCTGACACTTACCCGCATTCGGAGCTCTCCAGGGGCGTTTGCAGATCTGCCGCGTAGTGCGTCCGATGCCGCCGCATTCTATCGTGGCGAGGAGGGGAGCTCGACGGAAAAAGTCTTGTGGTCGCAGTATGCTGAGGCCGGACACCCGGTGCCCCCAAGCGACTAGCTGAAGCAGCTGGTCGAACTCCACAAGGTAGCTGAGGAGGCCATGAAGGGCCTTATAGTCTGGCTATGGCCTGGACAGGCCATTCCTGGGAGCTACTTTGGCCTCGTTCGGCGGCTGGTGGATGCATGCCCCTGGGTGGATGTCATCAAGCGCTCCGCCTGTATTGAAGGCGCTCGCCGGGCTCTTGCCCGCACAAAGGTGCAATGGGGCAGGTTGGATGCGAAGAAGCTTCTCACGGACCCACCGCCACCGGGCAAGGAGTATCGCACGCCCGAAATGTATTATAAAACTGTCCTAAAGGGAGCCCGCAATATTGCGGATGAGTGCCCCAGAAATGTAATCTTTGAGTGAATTTGCTATGTATTATCCTGCGCGCTGAAACTTTGTTCATGTGCGCGTTAAGCAACGCTTGTTTAATTTAAAATATTACCTTCTGTGCGGCCGTTTATAAAATCTGAGAGATGGCAAGTCGTTGGCTTCAGCCCCCAAGCCACGAGTGCTTGGGTGTTCGGGATAAACTTGAGCACTCTTGTTACCATTGTTGGGTCCATCGAGGGAGGCACTCAACACAACGAACAAGGCAACCGGACTTATAATGCTTGAACACTCTCACTTAGCCATAGAATTCTATAATTTTAAATTTCGGCGAAGCCCCTGGTATTCGGAAGACCGAATCTGGGGCGCTATCCACGCCTTCATCGGACATTGTTCGGAACTTCGCTCGAAGCGGCGTGAGTCTTTAAGGACCCAAAAAAACCTCTCGAACAGCGACCAGTCTCTCGCCTTATCATGCCAGTCAGTTTTAGCTTTCTCCACTGAGGCGCTCGCCCGGCTCAACCGGGGCGCAATCGCAGTGGTTCTCCCAGTGCCACCTTAGCCGACGAACGGAACGTAAGGCACCAAAACATGGGAGCCGGGCAAACCCAACTATTGACCCAAGACATGATTCGGAGCCGATTCATATAATGCTATAAGTTCAGGGTGCCGCACTTGTGAAAGTGTTCGGACTTATCACACCATAGAGTGGGGAACATAAGCCCCCGGTGTATTAGGCCGTATCAAAATATACGGGTGCAAGATGTCATATAATGAGCATATATATATATAAAAGGTAATGCAATTGCGATCAAAAAGGTGCTGCATTATTTATGAAAGAAAGTCTGCTAGTAGAGCGGACTGATACAAATAGTGCGGTAAGCAAGGGATTTGGACTAAGTAAACATGTCCCCCTCCAGGGATGAGTTGCGGACTTGGTGTATATAATCGAATTTAATGCTCGTAATTGAGACCACCTGAGTGTTCGTCGCGGCCTTCTTTAGTCCCTGACTGTTGCATCATGAGTTCGGCAGGTTCGCCGCCGGACAGGGCTTCTGGTTAACAGAGTCTTGTGTACATAAAAGAAAAAAAAGGGGGGGCACACTTGCGAGCCCCCGGTGTGGTCGAACCGCACTCTGGGTCCGTTGCGATCGTGCCCCCTCCCCTGTGCCCATGGTATCTCCAAAGCGTAGTGATGTACGCGGAGTGTTATTCTTGCGATCATGCGCGGGCTAGGGTTGGGGCCGCATTGCTACGCGTGCTCTGATCGCGCCAGGTGGTCTTGGTTGGCATTGCTCCGGGCGCGTTTTGCTGTATCCGGCCTTTTAACGGCCGGACTCGAGAATTGCCTTAGAAGGCTGCTTTGTACTTCTGCCGCGAGAGCTGCTGTATGTTCCTCCGTTCGGAGGGAGCGTTCCGTATTCCCATTGACCGTGATGACTCCACGAGGGCCTGGCATCTTGAGCTTTAGGTATGCATAATGCGGCACCGCGTTCAATTTTGCAAACGCGGTTCGTCCGAGCAGAGCATGATAGCCGCTGCGAAACGGGACTATGTCGAAGATTAACTCTTCGCTCCGGAAATTATCCGAGGATCCGAAGACCACTTCCAGTGTGACTGAGCCTGTACAGTTGGCTTCCACTCCTGGTATGACACCTTTAAAGGTTGTCTTTGTAGGTTTAATCCTTGATGGGTCTATGCCCATTTTGCGCACTGTATCCTGATAAAGCAGGTTCAGGCTACTGCCGCCGTCCATCAGGACTCTCGTGAGGTGAAATCCATCGACGATTGGGTCTAAAACCAATGCGGCGAATCCGCCATGGCGTATGCTGGTCGGATGGTCTCTTCGATCGAAAGTGATCGGACAAGAGGACCATGGATTGAACTTCGGGGCAACTAGATCCATCGCATAGACGTCCCTTAGTGCGCGTTTCCTCTCCCTCTTGGGTATGTGGGTCGCGTATATCATATTCACCGTCCGCACTTGTGGGGGAAAACCCTTCTGTCCTCTATTGTTCGGCGGTCGGGTCTCTTCCTCGTCGTCGTTGTTTAGGCCCTTGTCATTGTTTTCGGCAATTAACTTGCCGGCCTGCTTGAACACCCAGCAATCTCTATTAGTGTGATTAGCTGGCTTTTCAGAGGTGCCATGTATCTGGCATAAGCGGTCTAGTATTCGGTCCAGATTGGACGGACCCGGAGTGGTTCTTTTGAATGGCTTCTTCCGCTGACCGGGTTTAGAGCCTCGGAATCCGGCGTTGACTGCCGTATCCTCCTTATCATCACTGTTAATGCGGCGTTTGTTTTTGTTTCGACGTGACCTGCCGTTGTTGTCCTTAGTATCTGGACTGCCAGCATTTTTACGGAGATTGTTGCTGCGGGCTAGCCAGCTGTCCTCTCCCGCGCAAAAGCGGGTCATTAACGATGTGAGGGCTGCCATGGATTTCGGCTTTTCCTGCCCTAGGTGCCGGGCTAGCCATTCGTCCCGGATGTTATGTTTGAAGGCTGCAAGGGCCTCTGCATCCGGACAGTCGACGATTTGGTTTTTCTTTGTCAAGAACCGTGTCCAGAATTGTATGGCCGATTCGTCTGGCTGCTGAATAATGTGGCTTAGGTCATCGGCGTCTGGTGGTCGCACATACGTGCCCTGGAAGTTGTCGAGGAATGCGGCTTCCAGGTCTTCCCAGCACCCAATTGACTCTGCGGGCAAGCTATTTAGCCAATGCCGAGCTGGTCGTTTAAGCTTGAGTGGAGATACTTGATGGCATGGAGATCATCGCTGCGGGCCATATGGATGTGGAGAAGATAGTCTTCGATCCAAACCGCGGGGTCTGTTGTGCCATCGTAAGATTCGATGTTTACGGGTTTAAATCCTTCGGGGATCTGATGATCCATTACTTCGTCAGTGAAGCATAGCGGGTGTGCGGCGCCTCTGTATTGAGCAATATCGCGACGCAGCTCGAGAGAGCGCTGTCGGCTGTGTTCGGCCCGGCCGGGGTTATTGTATCCGGCGCGATGGTATTCGTCATGGGGACCTCGGTCCATCGATCGGCCAGCAGGTCCTGATCAGCTTGAAGCTGTTGCTGCTTTTTCTTTAGGCTGTTTGCTGTGGCGATAAGCCTGCGCTTGAAGCGCTCTTGTTCGACGGGATCTTCAGGTACGACGAATTCATCATCGTTGAGGCTTATTTCGTCTTCGGAGGGAGGCATATAGTTATGATCCTCGACCTCTTCGTCTGCCGCCCTCTCATGAGGGCTTGCTTCTGCATCCTCCTGCGCTGAGTCTTGCTGGAGGGGATTGTCTTCGGCACTCTCTGGAGTATTATTATCTCATGTGCCGGGATCTCCATTCTTGCTGTGGCGGGATTTAGAGCGGCGCCGCTGACGCCGGCGTTTGGGCTGCTTCTTTAAAGAGTCTGCCTCCGCTGCTTCTTCGCCGTCCCTGTATTTTGGGGTGTCCACCATATATATGTCGTATGACGAGGTGGTCTTCCAGTGCCCTGTAGGCGCTGGTTCCTATTCGTCTCCAGCATCGTCGTCCATAGCGTCGATGTCGTCGGAGTCGTAGTCTAGCATGTCGGTTAGATCATCGACAGTGGCTACAAAGTGGGTGGTGGGTGGGCTCTGAATTTCTTCGTCGTCCGTACCCCAACCATCCTGGCCATAGTCCGGCCAAGACTCTCCTGATAACGAGAGATGCTTTAGTGAATTCAGGATATCGCCAAAAGGCGAGTATTGGAAGATGTCCGTGGCGGTGAATTCCATAACCGGCGCCCAATCCGGATCGATTGGTAGGGGCGCGGGAGGTTCGGAGTCCGGCAAGGAGTCCGGTGCCTCGGAATCACGAGTTTTGCAGGGGACAAGATTAGTGTTCGGCTCCATCGCCGTGGATGTTGAAGCCCCCAGGGCGGCGTCTATCCACCGGCCCTCGATCTGGGTGATCGGCTCCGGACTAATGGCCGAAGCGGATCCGTGTGCAGCCACCAAGGCACTGTTCGGTGGCAAAGCTAGATCATGCCCGTCGTCAGAGTGCGGCGCGCTTGGCTGTGGCTCGAGTCCGTCGAAGATCAAATCTCCGCGGACATCGGCAGTGAAGTTTAGGCTTCCGAATCTGACCTGACGGCCAGGGGCGTAGCTTTCGATCTGCTCCAGATGGCCAAGTGAATTAGCCCGCAGTGCGAAGCCGCCGAATACGAAGATCTGTCCGGGGAGAAAAGTCTCACCCTGGACAGCGTTGTTGGTTGAAGATGCCATCAAGCCTATCGGTGACGACACAGAGGAACTCTCAATGAAAGCACCAATGTCGGTGTCAAAACCGGCGGATCTCGGGTAGGGGGTCCCGAACTGTGCGTCTAGGCGGATGGTTACAGGAGACGAGGGACACGATGTTTTTACCCAGGTTCGGGCCCTCTCGATGGAGGTAAAACCCTACGTCCTGCTTGATTAATATTGATGATATGGGTAGTACAAGAGTGGATCTACCACGAGATCAAGGAGGCTAAACCCTAGAAGCTAGCCTATGGTATGATTGTTGTAATGTATGTTGTCCTACGGACTAAAGCCCTCCGGTTTATATAGACACCGGAGGAGGCTAGGGTTACACAGAGTCGGTTACAACGGTAGGATATCTACATATCCGTATCGCCAAGCTTGCCTTCCACGCCAAGGAAAGTCCCATCCGGACACGGGACGGAGTCTTCAATCTTGTATCTTCGTAGTCTTGGAGTCCGGCGGATAATGATAGTCCGGCTGTCCGGACACCCCCTAGTCCAGGACTCCCTCACCAAGGATGCCCGCTCTGCAATGTGGGCCATGAGGGAGGAGCTGCGCCAGGCCGGAGATATCGTGGCTGGCAAGCCTTATCTGCTGTGTCGCCGGTTTATGGATCAAAAGTATGCTCAATTTGATCGGCTGTGGAGTCCGGAGGATCCGTATATGGACTTAGCGGCAAGTGCGGCTGATGCCGTTGAGCACTTCCGGAGCCAGAAGGATCACAAGACGGAAGAGCTATTTTGGTCTCAATTCCATAGTCCGGATCGCTCACTTCCGGTGACCGACCGGTTGGCCGAATGGGCCGAGCTAAATAGATTATCCGAACTTGCCATGACTGACATCATGGCTCATGTCTGGCCAGAGAGGCCCAAGGCGACGAGCTACTTTGGCTTACTGCAGCAATTCCTTAGAGCGGTGCCGCATATCAAGGAGATGAAGCGGTCGGCCTGTATCGAAGGCGAGCGGATGGCTCTTGCCCGCGTGAAGACGCATTGGACAGAGATGGATGCCACCGCTGTTGCTGCCCAGGGTTCGGATGAAAACCGGCTCCCCGCCGAGCACTATTTCGGGGAAGTTATGCGTGGTGCTCGTGTAATAGAGTCGCAGTGCTCAAAAAATGTCACGTTCAAATGAACGTTTTAGCTTGTAAAACGATGATTATGCTATAGCTGCTTTTTATACTTGTGCGTCCCAAGTAGTGAAACTTCTCCTATGCGGCCGTTTGCGTATACTTTTGTATAACCTGAAAGATTGCAGTCTTCGGCTTCAGCCCCCATGCACAAGGTGCGGGGGTGTTCGCAAAAATAGCGCGTTTTCACACTTAATCCGACGTCTCGGTCCTGTTTAAGGAGGTGGTAGCGTAGCGAATGAGGCAATCCGGACTATAATGCTTTATCACTTTCACTTAGCCAGTGGAGTTCGAGGGTGGGGCTACGATATAGCCCCTGGGGGCACCGCACTTCTCCGATTTCGGGGTGCGTGTGTGCCTGACCGGGAAACGGTCCTTCGTCAAAGCGGGGAATTCTAAACATTCCGGTAGTCGATCGAGTGGTTGACCAGTCTCTCGCTATATCATGACAGTCAGTTTTCGGCTTTCTCTACTAAGGTGCTCGCCCAGCTGAACTGGGGCACAGTCGCAGTAGTTCTCCTGGTGGCGCGTTAGCCGATGATACAGAACGTAAGGCAGCAAAACACAGGAGCCGGGCAAACCCAACATTTGACCAAAGACATGATTCGGAGCTGATGCATATAATGCCAAACTCGAGACGCCGAACACTCCCTAAGGTGTTCGGTCTTTATGATAATGGGCAGAATAACGCCCTAAGCCTCTAGTGTCCAGGTACGGGCATGGTCTTCTGACGCGGCCGATGCTAAAACGTCAGGCTCCGCATTGGTTATAGGAGGAAACCAAGGGAAAATAACAACAAGAGACAGTAAAAAAGGTTTACGCAGGGTCTTAATCTGAAAAGAATCCTCGCAACGGGTCCCTACTGCACGTCTGCGCCTGTGTCTCCGTTGTGCCGTTATCATGGACGGGTATGCACGTTGTTCATCTGTAAAAAGAGAGGAAAGTTTACTTTAAAAACAATTCGTGCGAAAAAAGGGTATGTGTGAAAGAAAAAATATAAACAAGCAAAGCGGGGTTTGAATGAACCCGCGGTTGAGTGTGTGCGCAGCCCCTTGTGAAGGGGTGTGCGGCTAGGGAGCCCCTAGCCTACTGATGCCGGACTCATCTATCCGTGTCCGGGGTCTTTGGGTGATTCTCGCACTGAGATGATGCCACGCGGACCGGGCATCTTGAGTGTAAGAGACGCGTAATGTGGTATGGAGTTGAAACGGACAAAAGCCTTTCGTCCCAAGAGTGCTTGATATCCACTTTTAAATGGGACGATATGAAAAATTAGTTGTTCGCGCCGAAAGTTGTTCGGTGGTCCGAACATGACTTCTAGTAATAGGGAGCCTGTGCACTTGGCATAAGGGCCTGGCGTCACTCCTTTGAAGGGAGTGCGGCTGTGTCGAATTTTGTTAGGGTCTATCCCCATCTTGCGGATTGTGTTTGAATACAGCAGGTTTAAGTTGCTGCCTCCGTCCATTAGGACTTTAGTAAATTGTAAACCGTCGATTATGGGATTCAATATCAGGGCAGTCCGTCCCACGTTTCGAACGCTTCTGGAATAGTCCAGGTGGTCGAAAGTGATTGGTTTTGAGATCCAATCTCTATGGTCTGCTGGGTTGGACCGTGCGAGGCTCTTTTTAGGAAGTGCCGCACTATTTTTCCGTATTATCACATGAAGTGAGTTTACTGCTTTGACCTCTTGTGGGAAAGTCTTTTGTTTTCCGGTGCTCTGCTGGTGGGGTTTATCTTCTTCGCTTGACGCGTCGAGCCCCTTGTGTTCGGCGTTTAGTCGGCCGGACTGTTTGAAAACCCAACAATCCCTGTGGGTGTGGTTTGCAGGCCTTCCAGGGGTACTGTGGATTTGACATATCCGACCCAAAATCTTGTTTAAGTTGGATAACTCGTCGCTGTCATCCTTAAGAGGCGGTGTTTTGTTGTTTGGCCGCGAGCTTTTGAATCCGGCGTTGACTGCCGTGCTCTTTGGGCTTTTCTCTTTATTCCGGCGCTGCTCTTTTCTGCGCCGTGATTTTCCGTTTCCATCTCTTATCTCGGATGTACTTGGGTCGCTGGTGCTGCATCTTGCTAGCCAGCTATCCTCTCCTGCACAGAAGCGGGTCATGAGGCTTGTTAGTGCGGACATTGTCCTCGGTTTCTCTTGGCCGAGGTGCCTGGCAAGCCATTCGTCTCGGACATTGTGTTTAAAAGCTGCTAAGGCTTCGGCGTCCGGACAGTCGACTATTTGGTTCTTTTTGGTGAGAAACCTGTTCCGGAATTTCCGCGCTGACTCTCTGGGATGTTGAGTTATATGACTTAGATCATCTGCGTCCGGAGGGCGGACATAAGTCCCTTGAAAATTTGCTCTAAACGCGTCCTCGAGCTCTTCCCAACTTCCAACAGTGTTTTCTGGGAGGCTTTTAAGCCAATGACGGGCTGGCCCTTTGAGCTTGAGGGGTAGGTATTTTATGGCGTGGAGATCGTCTCCTCTGGCCATGTGTATATGTAGTATATAATCTTCTATCCAGACTCCAGGGTTTGTTGTTCCATCGTAGGCCTCTATGTTTATGGGTTTAAATCCTACTGGGAATTCATGGTCCAGCACCTAATTCGGTGAAACATAGTGGGTTTGCGGCGCCCCTGTATTTGGGTGTGCCGCTATCTTCGGACACTTGACGTGTTGCCTTGCTTCTTGGGGCCTTCTTCTTTGGCCCGTAGATGGACCTGGCTGGGCCATCTGTCCTTCCAAGTTTGTTGGTTGGTTTATGTGTGGCGCCGCTTTCAGAATCTGGCCTGTCATCTGGCCGTCTATCCGACCAGGCTGCCTCTTTATTTTTTGACTGTGGGGGCTCTATGGCCTCGTCGTCGAATTCTGGTAGCAGCTTGCGCTTCGGGTAGCTCTCTGATTGGTGGCCATTGCCGTATTTATCCGCGGTTTTGAGTACTTTGCTCCACCTCATTCTGAGTGTGTCTTCCGCTGTTTTGAGCTTCCGTTTTTCTTTCTTCAAGCTTCTCGCAGTGTTGACGAGTCTTTTCCGAAGGTTTTTACCTTCTGGCGGCGTGTCCGGTGTGAGATCGTCCGAACCGTCGTTTTCGCCGGGCCTGGACTGATTATCTGACTCGTCCTGTTCGGACAGTTGCTTATCTACATGCTCGTCATCCACTTTTGTGCCCTGCTGTAATGCGAGGTCCTTAGGAGCGGTGTTGTTGTCGAGGCGGGGCTTAGGGCGGCGTCTGCGCCGCCATTTTGGTTGTTTATCGGGGGGGGTTATCCTCTGTCGCGGCCCGTTGGTCCTCGTTATCGCTCTCTTTTGGGGTATCCACCATGTATATGTCGTATGACGAGGTGGTCCTCGCATGCCCTATAGGCACTGTTTCTTGTTCGTCTCCGGCGTCGTCGTCTATAGCGTCGATGTCTTCGGAGTCGTAGTCTAGCATGTCGGTTAAGTCGTCGACAGTGGCTACAAAGTGGGTGGTGGGTGGGCTCTGAATTTCTTCGTCACCCGTATCCCAACCATCCTGGCCATAGTCCGGCCAGGGCTCTCCTGATAACGAGATATGCTTTAGTGAATTCAGGATGTCGCCAAAAGGCGAGTATTGGAAGATGTCTGTGGCGGTGAATTCCATAACCGGCGCCCAATCCGATTTGGTTGGTAGGGGCGCGGGAGGTTCGGAGTCCGGCAGGGAGTCCAGCACCTCGGAATCACGAGTTTTGCGAGGGACAAGATTAGTGTTCGGCTCCATCGTCGTGGCAGTTGAAGCCCCCGAGGCGGTGTCCATCCACCGATCCTCTATCTGGGCAATCGGCTCCGGTCTAATAGCCGGAGCAGATTCGCGTGTGGCCACCATGGCACTGTTCGGTGGCAGAGTTACATCATACCCATCGCAACAGTGCGGCGCGCTCGGCTGCGGCTCGGGTTCGTCGAAGATCAAGTCTCCGCGGACATCGACCGTGAAGTTTAGGCTTCCGAATCTGACCTGACGGCCAGGGGCGTAGCTTTCGATCTGCTCCAGATGGCCAAGCGAATTAGCCCGCAGTGCGAAGCCGCCGAATATGAAGATCTGTCCGGGGAGAAAAGTCTCACCCTGGACAGCGTCGTTGGTTGAAGATGCCATCGGGCCTATCGGTGACGACACAGAGGAACTCTCAATGAAAGCACCAATGTCGGTGTCAAAACCGGCGGATCTCGGGTAGGGGGTCCCGAACTGTGCGTCTAGGCGGATGGTAACAGGAGACGAGGGACACGATGTTTTACCCAGGTTCGGGCCCTCTCGATGGAGGTAAAACCCTACGTCCTGCTTGATTAATATTGATGATATGGGTAGTACAAGAGTGGATCTACCATGAGATCAAGGAGGCTAAACCCTAAAGCTAGCCTATGGTATGATTGTTGTAATGTATGTTATGTCCTACGGACTAAAGCCCTCCGGTTTATATAGACACCGGGGGAGGCTAGGGTTACACAGAGTCGGTTACAATGGTAGGAGATCTACATATCCGTATCGCCAAGCTTGCCTTCCACGCCAAGGAAAGTCCCATCCGGACACGGGACGGAGTCTTCAATCTTGTATCTTCGTAGTCTTGGAGTCCGGCGGACGATGATATTCCGGCTGTCCGGACACCCCCTAGTCCAGGACTCCCTCAGTGGTCGTCTTCATCAACATCACCATCACCATCCTCATCTCTTTTACGCGGTCCACTCTCCCGCACCCCGCTATACTCCCTACTTGAACATGGTGCTTTATGCCACATATTATGATCCAATGATGTGTTGCCATCCTATGATGTTTGAGTAGATATGTTTTGTCTTTGGGTTGATTGATGATCTAGATTGGTATGAGTTGTATGTTTTATTTTGTTGCTATCCTATTGTGCCCTCCGTGTTGCATAAGCATGAGGGATTCCCGCTGTAGGGTGTTGCAATACGTTCATGATTCACTTATAGTGGGTTGCTTGAGTGACAGAAGCAAAAACCCGAGTAAGGGGGTTGTTGCATATGGGATAAAGGGGACTTGATATGTTAATTCTATGGTTGGGTTTTACCTTAATGATCTTTAGTAGTTGCAGATGCTTGGTAGAGTTCCAATCATAAGTGCATATGATCGAAGAAGAGAAAGTATGTTAGCTTATGCCTCTCCCTCATATGAAATTGCAATGACGATGACCGGTCTTGTTAAAAATTTCCTAGGACATTTCCCCACACCGATCCATCATTATTCCACACTCGCTATTTATAATATTTAGTAATATATTCTAACTTTATGATAACAGAACCTACTTTTATATTTTAGCTCTCTTATATCATGCAAATTAACCCTCTTCATACCCACAACATAGTTTTATTTCTCGTTTCTAGTTGGAAGCAAACGTTGGGTGTACGTAGAGTCATATCAGTGGCATATAGGACTTGAGAGAATATTGATATTACCTTTAGCTCCTTGTGGGTTTGACACTCCATACTTATCACTTCCACCTTTGGAAATTGCTATGATGATTCCCTGCACTTGGGGATTATCAAGCTCTTTTCTAGCGCCTTTGCCGGGGAGCAATAGCGTGGGGTTGATATTCTCGTGTATGCTTGTTTGCTTTCTTCACTAAGTAGGTTTTGTTTTCCATTTTTGTTTTTCTTAGTTGTGGGTGAAACATACAAAAAAAATTAAATGAAAATAGAAAAAAAAAATTACTTGCCTCTCATGCCTAAAAAGTTTTTCAATAAGAGAAGTGATTGGAAGGTTATGCATTGGAGAAGTGAGGGTCGACCTTGAACACTTGTGTTCATGCTGATGGAAACAATGTGGAATTTTTCATGGAAGTTTCTCTGTAAATAATTATCCCCTTGTATGTATCCATTGTATTATAAAAATACTATGCCAAGCTTTGGTTTTAGGATGATTAGATTGCTCGTTTACTATGTGTAGTACAAAAACAGAAACTTTGGCTGTAGCGCGTGAATTTACATTTTTACTGGAAAGTCAAATGGGTCTGAAATTTTTTGCACATTACTTCGGTACAAATTGTTTAAATTTTCATATTTATTTTAGAATTTTTGGAGTTACATAAGTATACTAAATTTCCAGATTACTACATATTGTCCTATTTTTGACAGATTCTGTTTTCTATGGGTTGTTCGCTTATTTTGATGAATCTATGGGTAGTATCAGGGGGTATGAACCATGGTGAAGTTGGAATACAGTATATATAGTGATAATATGAAATTTTAATGATTATACAACTGTACCTAAAGGTAGTGATTTGCTTTATTATACTAACGGGTCTCACCAAGTTTTTGTTAAGTTTTGTGTGGATGAAGTGTTCGAAGAACGAGGAGTTACCGATGTGAGAAGAACAAAGAGAGGCAAGAGTTCAAGCTTGGGGATGCCCAAGGCACCCCAAGTAAATATTTCAAGGATACTCAAGCATCTAAGCTTGGGGATGCCCCGGTTGGCATCCCATCTTTCTTCTTCAACAATTATCGGTATACCTCGGTTTTTTTGTTCACATGATTTGTGTCCCTTGTGTTTTTCTTTTTTCTTTAGGAACCATGCTAGTATGAGATAGCCCTTCATTGATTTATAGAATGCTTCATGTGCTTCACTTATATCCTTTGAGTATGATCTTATAGAATGCTCTTTGTGCTTCACTTAAATCTTTTGAGTATGGTTTTATAGAATTCTTCGTGTGCTTCACTTATATATTTTGAGCTTGGATATTGGTTAGTCTATATTAACTGTAGAATGCTCCATGAACTTCACTTATAAATTTTGGAGTATGAATAATACTATCATCGAAAGTGGGTCAACTTTAGGAAGTATTGATCCCACTATTTTGGAGGGTGTTGAATCTTAGTGTGATATTTATGAAAGTGGATTTGGAGAGGTCTTGACTTTAGTTAGTAATAATTCCACTATTTTGGAAGAGATTCCAATTGATTATGAGAACAAAGTTGCTATCTATCATGATTATTGTGATGACATATATGCTATAAATAAATATGTTAACTATGAAACTTGTCATCATGATTTTAATTTTCAATTGGATGATGCCTCACATGATAGTTATTTTGTTGAGTTTACTCTCAGTATTCCGAATGAGAAGAATTTTGCTTATGTGGAGAGTAGAAATTTTTTTATGCTTGTAGATCATGAAAAAAATGCTTTATGTGATGGTTATATTGTTGAACTCATTCATGATGCTACTGAAATTTTTTATGAGGGAGGAATACATGCTTGTAGGAGTTGCAATAATATCAAGTTTCCTCTCTATGTGCTTAAAGTTTTGAGGTTATACTTGTTTTGCCTTCCTATGCTAGTTGATTCTTGTTCCTATAAATTGTGTGCTCACAAAATCCCTAGGCATAGGAAGTTGGTTAGATTTAAATGTGCTATTCATATTCTTCATGATGCTCTCTTTATGTTTCAATTCTTATCTTTTATGTGAGCATCATTGAAATCATCATGCCTAGCTAAAAGGCAATAAAGAAAAGCACTTGTTGGGAGACAACCCAATATTTACCCGTACTGCTTTTGTGTGTTCACATGATTAATCTACTGTAGTAATCTTGTTTTATAGCTTTTGTTTCAATAAAGTGCCAAGTAAGACCTTTGGGAAGACTTGGGTGAAAGTTAATGTGATCTTGCTGTAAAAAACAGAAACTTTACGCTCACGAGATTAGCTGTAAATTTTTTACAGAAGAGTGATTTTGAGTTGATTCTTTTTTCAGAAGATTAATAGATAAATTTCTCACGTCCACCAATTTATTTCATAATTTTTGGAGTAGCAGAAGTATGGTTGCTGTTCAGATCATTACAGACTGTTCTGTTTCTGATAGATTCTGTTTTTATTGCATAGTTTGCTTGTTTTCTAGTTTCTATGGCTTATATTTCTCAATATAAATTGTAGAAATGATATGGTGCAGTAGGCATTGTGTGAGAAAAATTATGAATCTTTTCTTTGGTAGTACCGAAGTGAATGGTTTACTCTTTATCATACTAACCCATCTCACGAAGTTTCGTTAAGTTTTGTGTGATTGAAGTTTTCATGTTTTGGGTGAGATATCGATATGAGGAGAATAAGGAGTGGAAAGACCCTAAGCTTGGGGATGCCCAAGGCACCCCAAGGTAATATTTAAGGAAGACTCAAGCACCTAAGCTTGGGGATGCCCCGAAAGGCATCCCCTCTTTCGTCTTCAAAACTATCGGTATACCTTACTCAGAGCTATATTTTATTCGTCACATGATATGTGTTTTGCTTGGAGCGTATTTTCAATTTTACTTGTTGTTTGAATAAAATCATTGGATCTGAAATCTTGAATGAAAAAGAATCCTCCCATGGCTAGTTAATTATTGGACTACTCGGTGTTCTTCACTTATATCTTTTGGAGTAGTTTGTCATTTACTCACGTGCTTCACGTATATCCTATGAGTAAATGCTTGAATGAATTGAATATCATAAATCTGAATTTATATATATGTTTCATATGCTTATAACATGGGGAGTAATGACTTCACACATAAAAAGTATAGGTAGTAAACTTATTGAAAGTTAGCAAACGCAGAATTGGTCACTTGAACAATTCATGAAAGAATATTAAAGGAAGAGAGATTTCACGCATAAATATACTATCTTGGACATCTTATGTAATTGTGAGCACTCATTAAAATATGACATGCTAAAAGGTCGATGTTGGACAAGGAAGACAACTTAATGGGTTATGTTTTCCTATATCCGAAACATTATATTCTCTTGGATCATCCAACATGTTGAGCTTGCCTTTCCCTCTCATGCTAGCCAAATTCTTTGCACCGAGTAGAGATACTACTTGTGCTTCCAACATTCCTTAACCCAGTTTTGCCATGAGAGTCCACCATACCTACCTATGGATTGAGTAAGATCCTTCAAGTAAGTTGTCATCGGTGCATGCAATAAAAATTGCTCTCTAAATATGTATGATCTATTAGTGCGAAGAAAATAAGCTTTATACGAACTTGTGATAGGGAAGAAATAAAAGCGACGAATTTCATAATAAAGGTCTTTATCACAAGCGGCAATATAAAGTGACATTCTTTTGCATTAAGATTTTGTGCATCCAACCATAAAAGTGCATGACAACCTCTGCTTCCCTCTGAGAAGGGCCTATCTTTTACATTTATCTTCTACCCTTATACAAGAGTCATGGTGATCATCACCTTTCCTTTTTACACTTTTTTCTTTGGCAAGCACTTTGTGTTGGAGCGATCCGGATATATATATCCACTTGGATGTAGGTTTTCATAAATTATTATTGTTGACATTACCCTTGAGGTAAAAGGTTGGGAGGCGAAACTATAAGCCCCTATCTTTCTGTGTCCCATTGAAACTTTCAACCCATAAATATCACATGAGTGTTAGCAATTGTGAAATATTAAATGATAGTTGAGTATGTGGAGTTTGCTGAATCAAAAGCTCTTACATAGACCCTTCCCAAAAATAAGATGAATTGCAATTGTTTGATGACTAAGAGCACGGTTTGTTAGTTTTCAAGAAAGTTTATGATCTATACTTTAACATGTGAATAGCTTGTTACTTGATCATGAAAAGCTTTATGAGTTGAGCTACTTTTATGATATATAATAATGCTAGAAAAAGTGATTGGAACTACCATTGATCAAACTTATGCACTTGCTAGCATTCACACTTCATAAATTATTTCTTTTATCATTTCCCTACTCGAGGACGAGCAAGAATTAAGCCTGGGATGCTGATACGTCTCCAACATATCTATAATTTATGAAGTATTCATGCCATGTTTACAATACTTTTATATGATTTTGGTATGATTTGATTAGAACTAACCCGGACTGACGCTGTTTTCAGCAAAACTACCGTGTTGTTGTTTTTGTGTAGAAATAAAAGTTCTCGGAATGCACTGAAAATCAATGGAGGTTTTTTCTGGAAAATATAAAAAATACTGGAATGAAAAGTTACAAGAGGGGAGTCTTGTGGGCCCCACGAGGGTGGAGGGCGCCCCCACCCCCTGGGGCGCGCCCCTGTGCTTCGTGGACTTCCCGTGGGGCTCCCTGACTTGTCGTCGACGCCAACCTCTCTTATAAATGCCCAAACCTCCAGAAAAGAACCTAGATCAGAAGTTCCACCGCCGCAAGCCTCCACGAAAAATCAATCTAGGCCCTCTCTGGCACCCTGCCGGATGGGGTCATCATCACTGGAGACCATGGAGGCCAAGGACCAGAGGGGGAACATCTCCCCAACCAGGGGGGGAGGCCATGGAGGAAGAAGTACAAGGGGGAGAACCTCTCCTCCTCTCTCTCGGTGGTGCCGGAGTGCCATCGGGAGGGGAATCATCGCCGCATTGATCGTCTTCATCACCATCACCATCACCATCCTCATCTCTTTTACGCGGTCCACTCTCCCGCACCCCGCTGTAATCCTTACTTGAACATGGTGCTTTATGCCACATATTATGATCCAATGATGTGTTGCCATCCTATGATGTTTTGAGTAGACATCTTTTGTCTTTGGGTTGATTGATGATCTAGATTGGTATGAATTGTATGTTTTATTTTGGTGCTGTCCTATTGTGCCCTCCGTGTCGTGCAAGCGTGAGGGATTCCCCCTGTAGGGTGTTGCAATATGTTCATGATTTGCTTATAGTGGGTTGCTTAAGTGATAGAAGCATAAACCCGAGTAAGGGGGTTGTTGCATATGGGATAAAGGATACTTGATATGTCAATGCTATGGTTTAATTTTACCTTAATGATCTTTAGTAGTTGCGGATGCTTGGTAGAGTTCCAATCATAATTGCATATGATCCAAGAAAAGAAAATATGTTAGCTTATGTCTCTCCCTCATATGAAATTGCAATGACAACGACCGGTCTTGTTAACAATTGCCTAGGACATGTCCGCACACCAACCCATCATTATTCCACACTCGCTATTTATAATATTTAGTAATATATTCTAACTTTATGATAATAGCACCTACTTTTATATTTTAGCTCTCCGATATCATGCAAAGTTACCCTCTTCATACCCACAACATAGTTTTATTTCTCGTTTCTAGTTGGAAGCAAACGTTCGGTGTACGTAGAGTCGTATCAGTGGCAGATCGGACTTGAGAGAATATTGATCTTACCTTTAGCTCCTTGTGGGTTCAACACTCCATAATTATCACTTCCATCTTTGGGAATTGCTATGATGATTCCTTGTACTTGGGGATTATCAAGGAGCAATCGGAGTGCTAATAAAATCATTGTTGTCGGTATTTAAGAAATCACACAAGTTGGAGTTCTCTTGAGTCATGATGACTACGCAAAAAGATTGCACTCAAAAACAGATCTGACGAGGAAACGGCGAACAAAAAAGGGGGTGAATAAAACGACAAATTTTTGTGAAGTGGGGGAGAGGAAAACGAGAGGCAAATGGCAAATAATGTAAATTGCGAGGAGATGACATTTGTGATTAGGAACCTAGTTGATGTTGAAGATCCTCCCCAGCAACGGCGCCAGAAATTCCTTTTGATGTCTGCTAGAACTATGTCGGCATTTCCCCAAAGAGGAAGGGATGATGCAGTATAGCGACGGTAGGTATTTCCCTCAGTGATGAGAACAAGGTTATCGAACCAGTAGGAGAACCTCCTCACACCACGTAAACAACACCGGCACACAAATAACAAATACTCGCAACCCGACGTGTTAAAGGGGTCGTCAATCCCTTTCGCGTACGGCGCCTCAAGATAGGCAAATAACATGAGATAAAAGTGGTGGATAGGATAAATAGATCGCAGAACAAATAAATTGCAGCAAGGTATTTTTGCGTTTTTGGTTTAATAGATATGAAAATAAATGCAAAGGAAAATAGGCCGCAAAGGAAAATATAATGAAAAGAGACCCGGGGGTCGTAGGTTTCACTAGTGGCTTCTCTCGAGAAAAATAGCAAACGGTGGGAAAACAATTACTATTGGGCAATTGGTAGAACTTCAAATAATCATGACGATATCCAGGCAATGATCACTATATAGGCATCACGTCCAAGATTAGTAGACCGACTCCTGCCTGCATCTACTACTATTAATCCACAAATCAACCGCTATCCAGCATGCATCTAGTGTATTAAGTTCGTGAAAAAACGGAGTAATGCAATAAGAATGATGAAATGATGTAGACAAGATCCGTTTATCTACTCGCAAAGATATAGACCCCATCTTGTTATCCTTAGTAGCAACGATACATACGTGTCGGTTCCCCTTCTGTCACTGGAATCAAGCACCATAAGATCGAACCCACTACAAAGCACCTCTTCCCATTGCAAGATAAATAGATCAAGTTGGCCAAACAAAACACAAATATCAGACAAGAAATACGAGGCTAGAAGCAATCATGCATATAAGAGATCAAAGAAGACTCAAATAACTTTCATGGATAAAAACATAGATCTGATCATAAACTCAAAGTTCATCGGATCCCAACAAACACATCGCAAAAGGCTTACATCATACGGATCTCCAAGAGACCATTGTATTGATAATCAAGAGAGAGAGAGAGAGGAAGCCATCTAGCTACTAACTACGGACTCGTAGGTCTACAAAGAACTACTCACGCATCATCGGAGAGGCACCAATGGAAGTGGTGAACCCCTCCATGATGGTGTCTAGATTGGATCTGGTGGTTCTGGACTCTGCGGCGGCTGGAATTGATATTCTTCGACTTCCCTAGGGTTTCTAGAATATTTGAATATTTATAGAGCAAAGAGGCGGTTCAGGGGGCACCCGAGGTGGGCATGACCCACCAGGGCACGCCTGGGCCTCCTGGCACACCCTGGTGGGTACTGCTCCCTCGAGCCACTCCCAGGTGCTTTCTTGGCCCACTGGATGTCTCCTGGCCCAAAAAAATCCTCCAGGATTTTCGTTGCATTTGGACTCTGTTTGATATTGATTTCCTATGATGTAGAAAACATGCAGAACACAGCAACTAGAAGTGAGCACTATTTCCGTTGGTTAGTACCAAAAAATGATATAAAATGACTATAAAATGATTGTAAAACATCCAATAATGATAATATAACTGAAGGAAATATGCCCTAGAGGCAATAATAAAGTTATTATTTATTTCCTTATTTCATGATAAATGTTTATTATTCATGCTAGAATTGTATTAACCGGAAACTTAGTACATGTGTGAATACATAGACAAAACAAAGTGTCCCTAGTATGCCTCTATTTGACTAGCTCGTTTATCAATGCTGGTTATGTTTCCTAACCATAGACAGGTGTGTCATTTGATGAACGGGGTCACATCGTTAGGAGAATGATGTGATGGACATGACCCATCCATTAGCTTAGCATTATGATCGTTTCAGTTTCAGTGCTACTGCTCTATTCATGACTTATACATGTTCCTCAGACTATGAGATTATGCAACTCCCGAATACCGGAGGAACACTTTGTGTGCTACCAAACATCACAACGTAAAAGGGTGATTGTAAAGGTGCTTTATAGGTGTCTCCGAAGGTGTTTGTTGGGTTGGCATAGATCGAGATTAGGATTTGTCACTCCGTGTTTTGGAGAGGTATCTCTGGGCCCTCTCGGTAATACTCATCACTATAAGCCTTGCAAGCATTGTGACTAATGAGTTAGTTCCAAGATGAAGTATTACAGAATGAGTAAAGAGACTTGCCGATAACGAGATTGAACTAGCTACGATGATACCGATGATTGAATCTTGGGCAAGTAACATACCGATGACAAAGGGAACAACGTATGTTGTTATGCAGTTTGACCAATAAAGATCTTCGTAGAATATGTAGGAACCAATATGAGCATCCAGGTTCCGCTATTGGTTATTGATCGGAGACATGTCTCGGTCATGTCTACATAGTTCTCGAACCCGTAGGGTCCGCACGCGTAACGTTCGATGACAATTTGTATTATGAGTTATGTGATTTGATGACCCAAGTTTGTTCGGAGTCCCGGATGAGATCATGTACGTTACGGGGAGTCTCAAAATGGTCGAGACATAAAGATCGATATATTGGAAGGCTATATTCGGACATCGTAAAGGTTCCGAGTGATTCGGGTATTTTTCGGAGTACCGGAGAGTTACGGGAATTCGTATTGGGCCTTAATGGGCAATATGGGAAAGAAGAGAAAGGCCTCAAGGGTGGCCGCGCCCCTTCCCCATGGACTGGTCCGAATTGGACTAGGGAAGGGGGGCGCCCTCTTCCTTCCTTCTCCTTTTCCCTTCCCCTTTTCCTATTCCATGTGGGAGGTGGAATGCTACTAGGACTATAGAGTCCTAGTAGGACTCCACACTTTGGGCGCGCCCTATGAGGGCCGGCCTCCTCCTCCCTCCATCCTTTATATATGTGGCTAGGGGGCACCCATAGACACGCAAGTTGACATTGTTTAGCCGTGTGTGGTGCCCCCTCCACAGTTACACACCTCGGTCATATCATCGTAGTGATTAGGCGAAGCCCTGCGCCGGCAACTTCATCATCACCGCCACCACGCCGTCATGCTGACGAAACTCTCCCTCGGCCTCAACTGGATCAAGAGTACGTGGGACGTCCCCGAGCTGAACGTGTGCTGATCATGGAGGTGTCGTACGTTCGGTGCTAAGATCGGTCGGATCATGAAGACATACGACTACATCAACGTCGTTGTCATAACGCTTCCGCTTTTGGTCTACGAGGGTACGTGGACACACTCTCCCCTCTCGTTGCTATGCATCACATAGATAGATCTTGCGTGATCGTAGTTTTTGAAATTACTGCGTTCCCCAACAGTGGCATCCGAGCCAGGTCTATGCATAGATGTTATATGTACGAGTAGAAGACAAAGTGTTGTGGGCGATAATAGTCATACTTCTTACCAACATGTCATACTTTGATTCAGCGGTATTGTTGGATGAAGCGGCTCAGACCGACATTACGTGTACGCTTACGCGAGACTGGTTCTACCGACGTGCTTTGCACATAGGTGGCTGGTGAGTGTCTGTTTCTCCAACTTTAGTTGAATCGAGTGTGGCTACGCCCGGTCCTTGTTGAAGGTTAAAACAGCAAACTTGACGAAAAATTGTTGTGGTTTTGATGCGTAGGTAAGAACGGTTCTTGCTAGAAGCCCGTAGCAGCCACGTAAAACTTGCAACAACAAAGTAGAGGACGTCTAACTTGTTTTTGCAAGGCTTGCTGTGATGTGATATGGTCAAGCATGCTGTGATATAAATTGTCGTATGAGATGATCATGTTTTGTAACAAAGTTATCGGCAACTGGCAGGAGCCATATGGTTGTCACTTTATTGTATGCAATGCAATCGCCATGTAATTGTTTTACTTTCTCTCTAAGCGGTAGCGATAGTCATAGTAAAAATAGGTGGTGAGACGACAACGACGCTACGATGGAGATCAAGGTGTCGCGCCGGTGACGTTGGAGATCATGACGATGCTTCGGTGATGGAGATCATGAGCACAAGATGATGATGGCCATATCATGTCACATATTTTGATTACATGTGATGTTTATCCTTTATGCATCTTATTTTTCTTAGAACATCGGTAGCATTATAAGATGATCCCTTACTAAATTTCAAGGTATAAGTGTTCCCCCTGAGTATGCACCGTTGCTACAGTTCGTCGTGCCGAGACACCATGTGATGATCGGGTGTGATAAGCTCTACGTTCACATACAACGGGTGAAAGCCAGTTTTGCACATGCAGAATACTTGGGTTAAACTTGACGAGCCTAGCATATGCAGATATGGCCTCGGAACACTGGAGACCGAAAGGTCGAGTGTGAATCATATAGTAGATATGATCAACATAGTGATGTTCACCATTGAAAACTACTCCATCTCACGTGACGATCGGACATGGTTTAGTTGATTTGGATCACGTGATCATTTATATGACTAGAGGGATGTCTATCTAAGTGGGAGTTCTTAAGTAATATGATTAACTGAACTTTAATTTATCATGAACTTAGTCCTGGTAGTATTTTGCAAATTATGTTGTAGATCAATAGCTTGCGTTATAGCTTCCCTATGTTTTTATATGTGTTCCTAGAGAAAACTCAGTTGAAAGATGATAGCAGCAATGATGCGGACTGAGTCCGTGATCTGAGGTTTATCCTCATTGCTACACAGAAGAATTATGTCCTTGATGCACCGCTAGGTTACAAAACTATTGCAGGAGCAGATGCAGATGTTATGAACGTTTGGCTAGCTTAATATGATGACTACTTGATAGTTTAGTGCACCATGCTTTACGGCTTAGAATCAGGACTTCAAAGACATTTTGAACGTCGTGGACCATATGAGATGTTCCAGGAGGTGAAGTTAATATTTCAAGCAAATACCCAAGTTGAGAGATATGAAGTCTACAACAAGTTCTATAGCTAAAAGATGGAGGAGAATAGCTCAAGCAGTGAGCATGTGCTTAGATTGTCTGGGTACCACAATCGCTTGAATCAAGTGGGATTTAATCTTCCAAATAAGATAGTGATTGACAGAGTTCACTAGTCACCATCACCAAGTTACTGGAACTTCGTAATGAACTATAGTATGCAAGGGATGACGAAAACGATTCCCGAGCTCTTCGTGATGCTGAAATCGACGAAGGTAGAAATCAAGAAAGAACATCAAGTGTTGATGATTGACAAGACCACTAGTTTCAAGAAAAGGGCAAAGGGAAAGAAAGGGAACTTCAAGTAGAATGGCAAGAAGGTTGTCACTCCTGAAGAAGTCCAAAGCTGGACCAAATCCTGAAACTGAGTGCTTCTACTGCAAAGGAAATGGTCACTAGAAGCGGAAATGCCCTAAATATTTGGTGGATAAGAAGAATGGCAAAGTGAACAAGGGTATATTTGATATACAGGTTATTGATGTGTACCTTACTAGGTTTTATTGTTGCCCCTGGGTATTTGATACTTGTTCGATTGCAAAGATTAGTAACTCGAAACAGGAGTTACAAAATAAATAGAGACTAGTTGAGGGTGAAGTGACAATGTGTGTTGGAAGTGGTTGCAAGATTGATATGATCATCATGGCACACTCCCTATACTTTTGAGATTAGCGTTGAACCTAAATAAATGTTATTTGGTGTTTGTGTTGAGCATAAATATGATTAGATCATGTTTATTGCGATACGATTATTCTGCTAAGATAGAGAATAAATTGTTATTATGTTTACATGAATAAAACCTTCTATGGTCATACACTCAATGTTGATGGTTTATTGAATCTTGATCATAGTGATACACATATTCATAATATTGATACCAAAAGATGCAAAGTTGATAATGATAGTGCAACATATTTGTGGCACTACCGTTTGGGTCATATCAGTGTAAAGTGCATGAAGGAAACGCCGTAAAGATGGACTTTTGGAATCACTTGATTATGAATCATTTGATGCTTGCAAACCGTGCCTTATGGGCAAGATGACTAAAACTCCGTTCTCCATAACAATGGAACGAGCTAGTGACTTATTGGAAATAAAACATACCGATGTATGCGGTCCAATGAGTGTTGATGCTCATGGCGGCTATTGTTATTTTATGACCTTCACAGATGATTTGAGCAGATATTGGTATATCTACTTAATGAAACACAAGTCTGAAACATTTGAAAAGTTCAAAGAATTTTAGAGTGAAGTGGAGAATCATTGTCACAAGAAAAATAAAAGTTTCTATGATCTGATCGTGGAGGAGAATATTTGAGTTACGAGTTTGGCCTTCATTAAAACAATGTGGAATACTTTCACAGCTCACGCCACATGGAACACCACAACTTAATGGTGTGTCCGAATGTCGTAACCGCACTTATTGGATATGGTGTGATCTATGATGTCTCTTACCGATTAACCACTATTGTTCTGGGGTTATGCGTGAGAGACAGCTGCATTCACTTTAAATAGGGCACCATCAAAATCTGTTGAGACGACGCCTTATGAACTGTGGTTTGGCAAGAAACCAAAGTTGTCGTTTCTTAAAGTTTGGGGCTGCGATGCTTATGTGAAAAAGCTTCAACCTGATAAGCTCGAACCCAAATCAGAGAAGTGCATCTTCATAGGATACCCAAAGGAAACTGTTGGGTACACCTTCTATCACAGATCCAAAGGCAAGATCGTTGCTAAGAATGGATCCTTTCTAGATAAGGAGTTTCTCTCGAAAGAAGTGAGTGGGAGGAAAGTAGAGCTTGATGAGGTAATTATACCTTCTCCCCAATTGGAAAGTACTTCATCACAGAAATTAGTTCCAGTGATTCCTACACCAATTAGTGAGGAAGCTAATGATGATGATCATGAAACTTCAGATCAAGTTACCACAGAATCTCGTAGGTCTTCCAGAGTACGGTCCGCACCAGAGTGGTACAGTAATCCTATTTCTGGAAGTCATGTTACTAGATCATGATGAACCTACGAACTATGAGGAAGCGATGATGAGCCCAGATTCCGCAAAATGGCTTGAGGCCACGAAATGTGAGATGGGATACATGTATGAGAACAAAGTGTGGACTTTGGTGGACTTGCCCTATGATCGGTAAGTCATATTAAATAAATGGATCTTCAAGAGGAAGACAAACACTGATAGTAGTGTTACTATCTACAAAGCTCGACTTGTCACAAAAAGGTTTTCGACAAGTTCAAGGTGTTAACTACAATGAGATTTTCTCAACTGTAGCGATGCTTAAATCCGTGCGAATCATGTTAGCAGTTGCCATATTTTATGGAATCTGGCAAATGGATGTCAAAACTACATTCCTTAAATGGATATTTCTTAAAGAAGAGTTGTATATGATGCAACCAGAAGGTTTTGTCGATCCTAAAGGTACTAACAAGGTGTGCAAGCTCCAGCGATCCATCTATGGACTGGTGCAAGCATCTCGGAGTTGTAATATATGCTTTGATGAGTTGATCAAAGCATATGGTTTTATACAGACTTTTGGAGAAGCCTGTATTTACAAGAAAGTGAGTGGGAGCTCTGTACAATTTCTAATATTATATGTGGATGACATATTGTTGATTAGAAATGATATAGAATTTCTGGATAGCATAAAGGGATACTTGAATAAGAGTTTTTCAATGAAAGACCTCGGTGAAGCTGCTTACATATTAGGCATCAAGATCTATAGAGATAGATCAAGACGCTTGATAAGATTTTTCAATGAGTAAATACCTTGACGAGTTTTTGAAAGATTTCAAAATGGATCAGTCAAAGGAGTTCTTGTCTGTATTACAAGGTGTAAAATTGAGTAAGACTCAAAGCCCGACCACGACAGAAGATAGAAAGAGAATGAAAGTTATTCCCTATGCCACAGTCATAGGTTCTATAAAGTATGTTGTGCCATGTAGCAAACCTATTGTGTACCTTTCTATGAGTTTGGCAAGGGGGTACAATAGTGATCTAAGAATAGATCACTGGACAGCGGTCAAAATTATCCTTAGTGAGGACTAAGGAAATGTTTCTCGGTGATGGGGGTGATAAAGAGTTCGTCGTAAAGAGTTATGTTGATGCAAGCTTTTACACCGATCCAGATGACTCTAAGTCTCAATCTGGATACATATTGAAAGTGGGAGCAACTAGCTAGAGTAGCTCTATGCAGAGCATTGTAGACATAGAATATTTGCAAAATACATACGGCTCTGAATGTGACAGACCCGTTGACTAAACATCTCTCATAAGCAAAACATGATCACACCTTAGTACTCTTTGGGTGTTAATCACATTGCGATGTGAACTAGATTATTGACTCTAGTAAACCCTTTGGGTGTTAGTCACATGGCGATGTGAACTAATCACATAAAGATGTGAACTATTGGTGTTAAATCACATAACAATGTGAACTAGATTATTGACTCCAGTGCAAGTGGGAGACTGAAGGAAATATGCCCTAGAGGCAATAATAAAGTTATTATTTATTTCCTTATTTCATGATAAATGTTTATTATTCATGCTAGAATTGTATTAACCGGAAACTTAGTACATGTGTGAATACATAGGCAAAACAAAGTGTCCCTAGTATGCCTCTACTTGACTAGCTCGTTTATCAAAGATGGTTATGTTTCCTAAGAATAGACAGGTGTGTCATTTGATGAACGGGATCACATCATTAGGAGAATGATGTGATGGACATGACCCATCCGTTAGCTTAGCATCATGATCGTTTCAGTTTCATTGCTACTGCTCTATTCATGACTTATACATGTTCCTCAGACTATGAGATTATGCAACTCCTGAATACCGGAGGAACACTTTGTGTGCTACCAAACGTCACAACGTAAAAGGGTGATTATAAAGGTGCTCTACAGGTGTCTCTGATGGTGTTTGTTGGGTTGGCATAGATCTAGATTAGGATTTGTCACTCCGTGTTTCGGAGAGGTATCTCTAGGCCCTCTCCGTAATACTCATCACTATAAGCCTTGCAAGCATTGTGATTAATGAGTTAGTTGCGGAATGAAGTATTACAGAACGAGTAAAGAGACTTGCCGGTAACGAGATTGAACTAGGTATGATGTTACTGACAATCGAATCTCGGGCAAGTAACATACCGATGACAAAGGGAACAACGTATGTTGTTATGCGGTTTGACCGATAAAGATCTCTTTAGAATATGTAGGAAAAAACATGAGCATCCAGGTTCCGCTATTGGTTATTGACCGGAGACGTGTCTCGGTCATATCTACATAGTTCTCGAACCCATAGGGTCCACACGCTTAACATTCGATGACGATTTGTATTATGAGTTATGTTCGGAGTCCCGGATGAGATCACGGACATGACGAGGAGTCTAAAAATGGTCGAGACGTAAAGATTGATATATTGGAAGGCTATATTCATACATCGGAAAGGTTCCGAGTGATTCGAGTATTTTTCGGAGTACCGGAGAGTTACGGGAGTTCGTATTGGGCCTTAATGGGCCATACGGGAAAGGAGAGAAAGGCCTCAAGGGTGGTCGCGCCCCTTCCTCATCGACTGGTCCGAATTGGACTAGGGAAGGGGGCGCCCCCTTCCTTCCTTCTCCTTTTCCCTTCCCCTTTTCCTATTCTATGTGGGAGGTGGAATCCTACTAGGACTAGAGAGTCCTAGTAGGACTCCACACTTTGGGCGCGCCCTATGAGGGCCGGCCTCCTCTTCCCTCCATCCTTTATATACATGTCCAGTGGCACCCCATAGACACACAAGTTGACATTGTTTAGCCGTGCGCGGCGCCCCCCTCCACAGTTACACACCTCGGTCATATCGTCGTAGTGCTTAGGTGAAGCCCTGCGCCGGTAACTTCATCATCACCGTCACCATGTCGTCATGCTGACGAAACTCTCCCTCGGCCTCAACTGGATCAAGAGTATGAGGGACGTCCCCGAGCTGAACGTGTGCTAATCGTGGAGGTGTCGTACGTTCGGTGCTAAGATCGGTCGGATCGTGAAGATGTACGACTACATCAACCGCGTTGTCATAACGCTTCCGGTTTCAGTCTACGAAGGTACATGGACACACTCTCCCCTCTCGTTGCTATTCATCACATAGATAGATCTTGCATGATCATAGGTTTTTTTTAAATTACCGCGTTCCCCAATAGTAACAACATGGAACAATAAAAAATTATAGATATGTTGGAGACGTATTGATGTAGGGTAGAACCCTAAGGGGGATCCTTTCACACTTGGAGGGGGAAAAGGAGAGGAACAACAAGAATACAAAGAGGAAATCACTCCAACAATTCCCGATTACACATCCACTAGGATAACAACACAAGATCCACAAGTCACAAACCCAATCAAAGGAAAGATACAATGGCAAAGTTCATCCCAAATCCAAAGGAGAAGGGGGCTTGAAGATAGTCTTCTCCTTATGGAGGTCTTGAAATCTACAAGAATTCTTCCCTAGGGGGTCTTGATCCACCAAGAGGGAAGGTGAAGGAGTAAAACTCACAAATATCTCATCTAATACTTTGCTAACCCTAAACATGGTCCTTGGTACGGAATATATAGCCTTGGGGTCGAAGGAGATGAAGAGGAGTCGAAGATGCAATCTCAGCCGGCCATCCTGGGAGGCCCGTGCGCACGGGGTAAGTTGGGCCCGTGCGCACGGGGGTCCCGTGGGCACGGTACGGGCCCGTGCGCACGGGGTGCTCCAGTGCCAACTTCCAGTGTAGTCCGTGGGCACGGGGTCTCGGGGGCCCGTGCGCACGGGGTCACCTGGAACCTCCTGTGCTGCTACTGTTGTCCTTCTTCTTGGTTCTCATGGCCTTGGGGTGGTCCTCCTTCTCCTTGGTGATGCCCTGAGCTTCTTGGTGATGTTCCTCTTCATACCTAAGGAGGCATGGCATATTTTGGTGAGGTAGTAACCATGTTCCATTCGTGTCCATATGCAAGTCTAGTAGGAAGGAGTTCACCTCGGTTTCCAAAGCACGTGCTCTAGCTCTTGTCATGGGTCCTCGTGGGGTTGGATGGGTCGGTGTAGAGTCCACGGGGATGATGGAAGGATGCTCCGCATCATCTCCCCTCCCTTGAGAAAGATCCGACCTCAGATCAAAATCTTCATCACCATGGTAAGGCGAGAGGTCTTTGACGTTGAAGATGTCGCTCACCTTGTACTTGTCTCGTGGAAGTTCAATCTTGTAAGCGTTGTCGTTGTAGCGTGGTAGCACCTTGAAGGGTCCATTGGCTCGAGGGAGAAGTTTGGACTTGCGTTCGTTGGGGAAGCGGTCCTTGCGAAGGTGTAGCCACACGAGATCGCCTATGTTGAAGATCATGGGTTACTTGTTGACGTTGAGCTTGGTCGCTAGTCGTTGTACTTGGCGCTCGATGGTGTTCCTTGTATCCTCATGCATCTTCTTGATGTAGCTTGCTCGTGCACTCGCATCCATGTTGGTGCGCTCTTGTAGAGGAAGAGGTAGAATGTCCAATGGGGACAACGGGTTGAAGCCGTAGACGACCTTGAAGGGGGACTTGCCGGTAGTTGAATGTCTTCCACGGTTGTAGGCGTACTCGGCGATGGGTAGACACTCCTCCAACTCCTTGATGTTCTTCTTGATCAACACGCGAAGTAGAGTGGAGAGTGTATGGTTCGTCACCTCTGTTTGACCATCGGTTTGAGGATGGTATGCGGATGAGAACAAGAGTTTGATTTCGAGATTGGCACATAGCGTCTTCCAAAAGTAACTCAAGAACTAGACGTCGCGGTCGGAGACGATTGTCTTTGGTACTCCATGGAGGCGCAAGATTTCCCTACAAAAGAGATTTGCAATGTGTGAAGCATCGTCTATCTTGTTGCAAGGAATGAAATGTGCCGTCTTAGAAAATCGGTCCACAACAACAAACACGGAATCCTTTCCGTTTCGAGTTCTAGGCAAACCAAGTACAAAATCCATGCTAATGTCTTCCCAAGGTTGATAAGGAATAGGAAGAAGCATGTAAATACCATCGGATTGAGCTTTAGACTTAGCTTTGTGACATGTCGAGCATCGGGTGGTGAAGCGTGAGACGTCACGGAACATCTTGGGCCAAAAGTAGTTCTTGGAGAGCATGGCGAATGTCTTGTCGCGTCCAAAGTGTCCCATGAGTCCGCCTCCATGAGTGAGGGAGTCCTGGATTACGGGGTGTCCAGATGGCCAGACTATAGCCTTTGGCCGGACTCCTGGACTATGAAGATACAAGATTGAAGACTTCGTCCCGTGTCCGGATGGGACTTTCCTTGGCGTGGAAGGCAAGCTTGGCGATACGGATATGTAGATCTCGTACCATTGTAACCGACTTTGTGTAACCCTAACCCTCTTTGGTGCCTATATAAACCGAAGGGTTTTAGTCCGTAGGACGAACAACAATCATACCATAGGCTAGATTCTAGGGTTTAGCCTCTCTGATCTCGTGGTAGATCTACTCTTGTACTACCCATATCATCGATATTAATCAAGCAGGAGTAGGGTTTTACCTCCATCGAGAGGGCCCGAACCTGGGTAAAAACATCGTGTCCCTTGTCTCCTGTTACCATCCGCCTAGACGCACAGTTCGGGACCCCCTACCCGAGATCCGCCGGTTTTGAGACTAACATTGGTGCTTTCATTGAGAGTTCCTCTGTGTCGTCATCTTTAGGCCCGATGGCTCCTCCAATCATCAACAACGATACAGTCCAGGGTGAGACTTTTCTCCCCGGAGAGATCTTCGTATTCGGCGGCTTTGCACTGCGGGCCAATTCGCTTGGCCATCTGGAGCAGATTGAGAGCTACGCCCCTGGCCACTAGGTCAGATTTGGAAGTTTGAACTATACGGCTGACGTTCGCGGAGACTTGATCTTCGATGGGTTCGAGCCACAGCCAAGCGCACCGCACTGTCACGATGGGCATGATCTAGCTCTGCCGTTGAATAGTGCCCTGGAGGCAGCCCCAGTGTCCGCTCCGACCCTTAGCTCGGAGCCGACTGCGCCGATCGAGGATGGGTGGCTGGACACCGCCTCGGGGGCTGCAATCTCTACGGCGATTGAGCCGAACACCATCCCTGTCCTTTGCAAGGCTCACAACTCCAAGGTGTCGGACTCCTCTCTGGACTCCGAACCTTCCGCGCCCCTGCCAATCGAATCCGATTGGGCGCCGGTCATGGAATTCACCGCCGCGGACATCTTTCAGCACTCGCCCTTTGGCGACATCCTGAATTCACTAAAGTCTCTCTCTTTATCAGGAGAGCCCTGGCCGGACTATGGTCAGGAAGGTTGGGATGCGGACGACGAAGAAATTCAAAGCCCACCCACCACCCACTTTGTAGCCACTGTCGATGATTTAACCGACATGCTCGACTTCGACTCCGAAGACATCGATGGTATGGACAACGATGCAGGAGACGACCAAGAACCAGCGCCTACAGGGCACTGGAAGGCCACCTCGTCATACGACATTTGCATGGTAGACATCCCAAAAGATGGGAATGGCGATGGAACAACGGAGGATGACCCCTCCAAGAAATAGCCTAAGTGCCGGCGTCAGCGGCGCTGCTCTAAATTCCGCCACAACAAAAACAGTGATTCCGGCACAGGAGACAATAACACCCCGGAAAGTGCCGAAGACAACCCCCTCCAGCAGGATTCAGCGCAGGAGGATGGAGAAGCCAGCCCTCATGAGAGAGCGGCAGATAGAGAGGTAGAGGACGATAATTACATGCCTCCCTCCGAAGACGAGGCAAGCCTCGACGACGACGAATTTGTCGTGCCTGAGGATCCCGTCGAATAAGAGCATTTCAAACGCAGGCTTATGGCCACGGCAAGCAGCCTAAAGAAAAAGCAGCAACAGCTTAGAGCTGACCAAGACTTGCTAGCCGACAGATGGACTGAAGTCCTTGCGGCCGAAGAGTATGAACTCGAATGCCCCTCCAAGAGCTACCCAAAACGCAGGCTGCTACCACGATTGGAGGAGGAAGCACCTAAACCTACATCACCAGCGCATGATATGGCTGACCGGCCACCTCGTGGCCGCGATAGAGAGGCCTCTCGGCCCTCCACTCAAGCAGCACCCCGGCACCGCTCAAAAAATACCAAAACGCGGGAAAATGCGCCAGACCTGCGGGATATACTGGAGGACAAGGCAAGGAAAACAAGATCGATCTACGGATCGCGTGGGCGCCCCATGATACGTGATGATAACCGTCACGCCGGATATGGCAATTCCGGCCGGGCCGAACACAGTAGACAAAGCTCATTTGAGCTGCGTCGTGATATAGCCCAATACAGAGGCGCCGCACACCCACTATGCTTCATAGACGAAGTGATGGATCATCAAATCCCTGAGGGTTTCAAACCCGTAAACATTGAATCATACAATGGCGCGACAGATCCTGCGGTCTAGATCGAGGACTATCTCCTTCATATCCACATGGCCCACGGTGATGATCTACACGCCATCAAATACCTCCCACTCAAGCTTAAAGGACCAGCTCGGCATTGGCTTAACAGCTTGCTAGCGGAGTCAATTGGCTGTTGGGAAGACTTGGAAGCCGCATTCCTCGACAACTTCTAGGGCACCTATGTGCGACCACCAAACGCCGATGACCTAAGCCACATAATTCAGCAGCCAGAGGAATCAGCCAGACAATTCTGCACACGATTCCTAACCAAGAAAAATCAAATCGTCGACTGTCCGGATGCAGAGGCCCTTGCAGCCTTCAAACATAACATCCGCGACGACTGGCTTGCCCGGCACCTAGGACAGGAAAAGCCGAAATCCATGGCAGCCCTCACAACACTCATGACCCGCTTTTGCGCGGGAGAGGACAGCTGGCTAGCTCGTAGTAACAACATGACCAAGAGCCCTGGTAATTCGGATACTAAGGACAGCAACGGCAGGTCGCGTCGCAACAAGCACAAGCGCCGCATCAATGGCGATAATGCTGAGGATACGGCTGTCAATGCCGGATTCAGAGGCTCTAAACCCGGTCAGCGGAAAAAGCCATTCAAGAGAAATACTCCGGGCCCGTCCAATTTGGACCGAATACACGATCGCTCGTGCCAGATACACGGCACCCCCGAAAAACCAGCCAACCACACCAACAGGGATTGTTGGGTGTTCAAGCAGGCAGGCAAGTTAAATGCTGAAAACAATGACAAGGGGCTGCATAGCAACGACGAGGAGGAGCCCCGGACGCTGAACAATAGAGGACAGAAGGGCTTCCCCCTACAAATGCGGACGGTGAACATGATATACGCAACCCACATACCCAAAAGGGAGCGGAAGCGTGCACTAAGGGACGTATATGCGATGGAGCCAGTCGCCCCAAAGTTCAACCCGTGGTCCTCCTGCCCGATCACTTTTGATTGAAGGGACCACCCCACTAGCATCCGCCATGGCGGATTTGCCGCATTGGTTCTAGACCCAATCGTTGATGGATTTCACCTCACTAGAGTCCTGATGGACGGCGGCAGCAGCCTGAACCTGCTTTATCAGGATACAGTGTGCAAAATGGGCATAGACCCCTCAAGGATTAAACCCACAAAGACGACCTTTAAAGGCATCATACCAGGTGTAGAGGCCAATTGTACATGCTCAGTTACTCTTGAAGTGGTCTTCGGATCCCCGGATAACTTCCGAAGCGAGGAGTTAATCTTCAACATAGTCCCATTCCGCAGCGGCTATCACGCACTGCTCGGACAAACCGCATTTGCAAAGTTCAATGCGGTGCCGCACTATGCATACCTCAAGCTCAAGATGCCAGGCCCTTGAGGAGTCATTACGGTCAAAGGAAACACCGAACGCTCTCTCTGAACGGAGGAGCATACGGCTGCTCTCGCGGCGGAAGTACAAAGCAGCCTCTCAAGGCAATTCTCGAGTCCGGCTATTAAACGTCCGGACACCGTCAAGCGCGCCCGGAGTAACCTACAACAAGACCGTCTGGCACGTCCCGAGCACGCGTAGCAATGCGGCCCCAACCCCAGCCCTCGCGAAATTGCGAAACCAGTACTACGCGTACATAATTACGCTCTGGATATACCATGGGCATAGGGGGAGGGGAACGAACACGGCAGGCCCAGAATGCGACTCAACTGCACCAGGGGCTCCCGATTGTGCAATTCTTTTTTCTTATTTTCAGGACTCCTTTATCAAGAAGCCCTGTCCGGCAGTAGAATCGCCGAACATACGATGCCACAGGCAAGGAAGCAGAAAGCTACATTGCGTGTCCAGGTGGTCTCTATAACAAGCAGTATACTTGTTTTACATATAATCCCGCAGCTCGCTCCTGGAGGGGGACATGTCAAATAGTCCCGTCCCTTGCTTATCGCACTATTTGTATTGTTCTGCTTTTACCGCAGCTTTTTAGTAAACAATGCACAGCTTTTGCCTTTCAAAGCATTCCTTTTTCTTATCTATATATGTTCATTTATGACATGTTGCATCCGTATGCTTTGGTACGGCCAAATACACCAGGGGCTTAAGTACCCCAACTTATGCTGTGATAAGTCCGAGCACTTTCACAAGTGCGGCACCCCAAACTTATAACATTATATGCATCGGCTCCGAATCATGTCTTGGGTCAATAGTTGGGTTTGCCTGGCTCCCATGTTTTGGTATCTTACGCTCCGTTATATCGGCTAAGGTAGCGCTGGGAGAACCACTGCGATTGTGCCCCGGTTGAGCTGGGTTAAGCACCTTAGTGGAGAAAGCTAAAACTGACCGTCATGATAGGGCGAGAGCCGGTCGATGTTCGTGAGGTTTTTCGAGTCCCTAAAGACTTATGCCGCTTAGAGCGAGGAGTCGGCTTTGTCCGGCCCAGGCGTGGATAGCGCCCCGAACTCGGTCTTCCGAATACTAGGGGCTTCGCCGAAATTTAAAATTATAGAATTCTATGGCTAAGTGAGAGTGTTCAAGCATTATAGTCCGGTTGCCCGTTCGTTGCGTTGAGCGCCTCCCTCGAAGGACCCAAGAATGGGGAAAAGAGCGCTCAAGTTTATCCCGAACACCCCAGCACTCGCGGCATGGGGGCAGAAGCCAACGACTCGCCATCTCTCAAATTTAATAAACGGCCGCACAGAAGGTAATATTTTAAATTCACAAGCATTGCTTAGCGCATATGAACAAGTTTTCAAGCGTACAGGATAACAAATGCGAGTTTACTCAAAAATTACATCTTTGGAGCATTCACCCGCTATAAGGCGGGCATCCTTCAGGACGCCCGCATAATACATCTCGGGCTTGCGATACTCCCTGCTCGGCGGTGGAGCGTCCGTCACAAGCTTCTCAATGTCCATCTTGCCCCAGTGCACTTTAGCACGGGCAAGGGCCCTACGGGCACCTTCAATACAGACGGAGTGCTTGACGACTTCAATCCATGGACAGGCGTCCACCAGCCGCCTCACCAGCCCAAAGTAGCTCCCAGGCATGGCTTCCTTAGGCCACAGCCGAACTATGAGGCCCTTCATGGCCTATTCGGCCACCTTATGGAACTCGACCAGCTGCTTCAGCTGGTCGCTCAAGGGCACCGGGTGTCCGGCCTCAACATACTGAGACCAGAACACCTTCTCCATCGAGCTCCCCTCCTCGGCCCGGTAGAATGCGGCAGCGTCGGACACACTGCGGGGCAGATCTGCGAATGCTCCTGGAGAGCTCCAGATTCGGGTAAGTATACAGTAATTCAATTTCACATGCTTGCTTTGCATGAAGAATGCCTAACCCGCCGCTATCTTCTTCATCACCTCAATCTCCTGGAGGGCTTTCTGGGCTTCGGCCTTAGCGGCTTTGGCGCTCTCAAGAGCCGAGGCGAGCTCGGACTCTCGAGTCTTTGAGTCACGCTCCAAACTCTCGTGTTTTTCCACGAGAGCCTAGAGCTCTTGCCGCACCTCCACCACCCGCGCCTCCTGCTTCTCTTGCTCGGTGCGCTCTGCAGCCGCATTGCTTTCGGCCTTGGACACCGCCTCCTTCAGGGTCGCAACCTCGTTCGTGGCCCCTGCAATTCTTATGTTATTCCTGTCATTTTTTGCAACCACATCTTTAATATACTTCCATAAGGTATTACTTACCTTCCTTGTCCTCGAGCTGCTTTTTGGCAAGGCCGAGCTCGTTCTCGGACCGCTCGAGGCTCTGCTTCAATGCATTGACCTCCGCAGTCAATGCGGCAGAGGTCAGTAGCGCAGCCTGCATTCCCCATATTGACATACTTATGTTAGACTCGTGCGTACATCTTTTTAGATCCTCAGTTCGGCTTTTCTTTCCGAACACCAAACTGAGCATCAGGGGCTACTGTCTAGGCGGTTATATTTTTACATATCTTAAATACATACCTCAAAGCCTATTAGAAGGCTGGCACAGGCTTCAGTCAGCCCGCTCTTGGCGGACTAAACTTTCTGGATCACCACACTAATAACAGTGCGGTGCTCCTCGTCGACGGAGGCGCCGTTAAGCGCCTCCAGCAAATTATCCGGTACCTCCGGTTCGATGGAGGTCACCGGTGTCGCAGTCTCGCCCTTCTTACGAAGGGGCCACCTGCCGGACTCCGGAACAACTGAAGGTTCCGGTGCAGAGTCCGGCCCAGGGCCAGACTCAGAACCCTTCGGGGTTTGATCCCCCTTGTGCCCGAAGTCCGGGTGGTTGCCTTGCGGCACCTCCGGGACCTCCTCCTCCTGGCTGGGCCCCTTTTGGGACCCCACCTCGGCGTCATCCATAGAGCGAGGAGAGGAGACGGCCGGAAGTGAAGTGCTATTCACGTCCGACGAAGCCAGGGAGCCGCTCGTTGAAG
This sequence comes from Triticum timopheevii, assembly GCA_963921465.1. Taxonomy (NCBI): domain Eukaryota; kingdom Viridiplantae; phylum Streptophyta; class Magnoliopsida; order Poales; family Poaceae; genus Triticum; species Triticum timopheevii. Next base: position 463,124,554 of record OY997274.1, read on the forward strand.
TGTCGAGCCCGTCCTTGGGCGGGCTGCAGGGTTATATTCGGCGTGAGGAGATTCTATGCGACAAACGAAACGCCATGAGTTATTCTGGTATCCAGACACTTACAACGTCGCCAGGGGCTTAGCCCTCGGTGGCCACTCCTCTTCGCCGTCGTCGGTGTTGGTGGAGTAGTCCGGAGGAAGGGTCCTTCCCTTCTTGGACCCTCCGGCCTCCCCAGTTGGGGCGGCCTTCATTTTCTTCTCTTCCCCCGCTGGGGGAGAGGCCTCTTTTTCCTCCTCCTCATCTTCACGGGAGGAGTCCGCCTTGGAGTCATCGGACGATGAGTCCGATAACACCTGGCGCGGGAACTCTTTCTGGTTCCCGTGGCCTTCTTCTTGGACTTCTTCTCCGGCACCACGTGAGGTGCCGGAACCAGCAGCCTCGTCAATCGGGCATCCGCTGGGTCTTCTAGCAAGGGAGCCAAATAGTCAACCTGCCTGGACGTCTTTTGCCAGGCCTGTCAAAGGTAGGGGAGTTTAGATCCCGCATAGAGTCAAACTATGAAAAACAAGTGTCCTGTAAAGGGTAAAATAGCTTACCTCGCCGGCTTGACGCTGCGAGCTGAATCCACGATCTTCGGTAGCGGATGCGGGAGCCTCGGTGCCCTTGAACAGCACCTTCCAGGCATCTTCGTACGTAGTGTCGAAGAGCCTGCTCAAGTTTTGGTGTTGTGCCGGATCAAACTCCCACAAGTTGAAGGCCCGTTGTTGGCACGGGAGGATCCGGCAGATGAGCATGACCTGGACTACGTTGACAAGCTTGAGCTTCTTGTTCACCAAGGTTTTGACGCAGGATTGGAGTTTGGTCAGCTCTTCCGAATTACCCCATGTTAGGCTCGTCTCTTTCCAAGAGATGAGCCGTGTAGGGAAGCCAGATCAGAATTCGGGGGCTGCTACCCATTTAGGGTCACGCGGCTCGGTGATGTAGAACCACCCCGATTGCCACCCCTTTATGGTCTACACGAAGGAGCCCTCGGGCCATAAGACATTGGGCATCCTGCCCACCATGGCACCTCCGCACTACGCCTGGCGGCCGCCCACTACCTTCGGCTTAACATTGAAGGTCTTCAGTGATAAGCCGAAGTGGGGCTGGATGCAGAGGAAGGCCTCGCACACGACGATGAACGCTGAGATGTTGAGGATGAAATTCGGGGCCAGATCAAGGAAATCCAAGCCGTAGTAGAACATGAGCCCCCAGACAAATGGGTGAAGTGGAAAACCTATTCCACGGAGGAAGTGGGTGAGGAACACCACCCTCTCATGGGGCCTGGGGGTGGGGATAAGTTGCCCCTTGTCGGGGAGCCGATGCGCGATGTCGCTGGACAAGTATCCGGCCTTCCGCAACTTTTTGATGTGCCCCTCCATGACGGAGGAGACCATCCACTTGCCTCCCCCTCCGGACATGGCTAGGCAAGGTTGAGGCGAGATGTGCAGACTTGGGCATTGGAGCTCGAGTGTGCGGGAATGGATGAGCGAAGGAGGAACAAGGCGTGTGTGAAAAGGTGGATCCTTATCCCCTTATATGGACGGACGAAGCTATGCGTCCCCACCAGCCTGGTAAAACTCGCTTATCTCCCAAGCGCCGTAATCAATGGCGCGGTTGGGTTACCCACGCCCGTATTGATGAGAATCCCCGAATAAGGGGACATGATCTCTGCTTTGACAAGATGTGCCAAGGAAACCGCCTCGCTAAACGCGCTGAGGTGGGACAGTGAAAATGATTCGAATAGAGGCTTGGCCGTGGTGTGATGTCATGCCACGGAATACGTCAGCAGATTGAATTTGTGTAAATTTTATTCTCTCTACAGTGGTATGTGGAACTTATCTTGCAGAGCCGGACACTATCCTTGTGTTCAAAATCTTCTATGAAGTATTCGGAGGAGGAACCCGCCTTGCAATGCCGAAGACAATATGCGCGTCGGACTCGTCGTCATTGAAGCCTGGTTCAGGGGCTACTGAGGGAGTCCTGGATTAGGGGGTGTCCGGATGGCCGGACTATAGCCTTTGTCCGGACTCCTGGACTATGAAGATTCAAGATTGAAGACTTCGTCCCGTGTCCGGATGGGACTTTCCTTGGCGTGGAAGGCAAGCTTGGGATATGGATATGTAGATCTCCTACCATTGTAACCGACTCTGTGTAACCCTAACCCTCTTCGGTGCCTATATAAACCGGAGGGTTTTAGTCCATAGGACGAACAACAATCATACCATAGGCAAGCTTCTTGGGTTTAGCCTCTCTGATCTCGTGGTAGATCTACTCTTGTACTACCCATATCATCGATATTAATCAAGCAGGAGTAGGATTTTACCTCCATCGAGAGGGCCCGAACCTGGGTAAAAACATCGTGTCCCTTGTCTCCTATTACCATCTGCCTAGACGCACAGTTCGGGACCCCCTACCCGAGATCCGCCGGTTTTGACACTGACAATGAGCCTCTTGCAGAAGGAGAAAACAAAGAGAAGACTCGATAATGCATAGTTTGTTACCTCTCATAAGATAACCATCCTTGATGTAATATTGTTCCCAAGATGTTTGCGTCAAACTTTTAGCATAAGGAGTAGCAAAAGATCGATCATGAGCATACAAGTCTTTTATGTGCTCAAAGCCAATAACATTCAACTCAAGTTTAGTGACAAGCGTGCATATGCGTGAAAGTGCATCCGCAACTACATTTTCCTTACCCTTAATGTACATGATCACATAGGGGAAAGATTCAATAAATTCACTCCATTTGGCATGACGCTTGTTCAACTTAGTTTGACCTTTTAGGTACTTAAGCGTTTCATGATCGGTATGTATGACAAACTCATGAGGTCTAAGATAATGTTCCCAAACATGTAGCACACGCACTAAAGCATACAATTCTTTGTCATAGATGGGGTAGTTAAGTTGAGCACCGGAGAGTTTTTCACTAAAATATGCAATTGCTCGTTTTTCTTGCATCAAAACTCCGCCAATTCCAGTACCTCTAGCATCACAATGAACCTCAAATGTTTTCTCAAAGTTGGACAAAGCAAGAATCGGTGCATGAGTAAGCAAAGACTTGAGCTCATCAAAAGCGGTGGATTGCAAAGATCGCCAAAAAAAAGGAGCATTCTTCTTACTCAAAGCATGCAAAGGAGCGGCGATAGTGCGAAAGTTTTTCACAAAGCGACGATAGAAACCCGCAAGACCAAGAAAACTACGCACTTGTTGCAAATTGGTGGGTTGGGGCCAAGTTTTAATTGCTTCAATTTTAGATTCATCAATGTGGACACCTTTGGAAGAGACAACAAAACCCAAGAAAACCACTTTGTCAACACCAAATGTGCACTTTTTCATGTTGGCATAAAGACGTTCCTTGCGAAGGGTTTGCAAAACGGCCCTAACATGATTAACATGCTCTTTCATGGATTTGCTAAAAACCAGAATGTCATCAAAGTAAACCACAACAAAGACTCCAATGTAAGGTCGAAGCACAAAATGCATAAGATGCACGAAAGTACTGGGAGCCTCCGATAAACCCATAGGCATAACTAACCACTCATATAAGCCAAATTTTGTTTTGAAAGCAGTTTTCCATTCATCACCCTCTTGTATGCGGATTTGATAATAGCCACTTTTAAGATCAATTTTTGAGAAAAAGTTGGCTCCGCTAAGTTCATCAAGCATATCATCTAAGCGAGGAATGGGATGCTTATAGCGAACGGTAATAGCATTTATAGGTCTACAATCGGAACACAAGCGGAAACTTCCATCTTGCTTAGGCACAAGTATAACGGGAATGGCACAAGGGCTTAAGCTTTCACGTACATGACCGTTGTCGATGAGGTCTTGTACTTGCCATTGAATCTCCTTAGTTTCTTTGGGGTTGACACGGTATGGATCTTTGTTTGGAAGTGGCGCTCCAGGGATGAGATCGATTCGATGCTCAATGCCTCGAAGAGGAGGTAGACCCGGAGGTAGCTCCATCGGGGAAAACATCTTGAAATTCCTGCAAAAGAGATTGAAACACTAAAGGTAGCTCGTGAGAGGTGTTAGTTTTTGGTTCTCCATCCTTGCACACAAGGACAAAGTGCATCACACTCGATGGTTTCTCACACACTTCTCTCATCTCACTTTTTGTGGCAAATAGTATGAGGTTTTTCTCTCTAGGCGAAGAGGCGCTCAAGTTTGGCTTGTGGCTCTCACTCACTTTTGGGTGGGTCACTTTCTCACTCTTCTCTCCATGATGGGTGGCTTGCTTGTCAGCTATCACTTGACTAGGAGACATAGGTCGTAGCACATATTCCTTCCCTTTCATCTTGAAGCTATAGTGATTGGTGCACCCGTTGTGGATGACACCACAGTCGAATTGCCATGGTCGACCAAGAAGGAGGTGGAAAACGGTCATTGGGACCACATCACACTCCAAAGTGTCCTCATATGCACCAATTTTGAAGGAGACTTGGACCGTATGCTCAACTCGTACAGTGCCGGAGTCACTTAGCCATTGAACCTTGTAGGGGTGTGGGTGCTTCCTCTTGACCAATTGAAGCTTGGAGCATAGTTCTTCACTTGCCAAGTTGTGGCAACTAACTCCATCGATGATGACCTTGACGGACCTTCCATTGATGCCGGCCTTAGTGTGGAAGATATGGCATCGTTGGTCTTCTTGTTGATGATGTTGAAGAGTCAAGACCTTGGAGACAACGAGAGCGGGGCTCGAATCCTCATCCCAAAAGACTCGATCATCTTCATCCTCGTTCACGCGCCGGTGCATGGCCACTTGCTCAATGGCTTCCATTTCATCTTCACTCATTGAGTCGTAGGTGCCATCGTCGTTGAGGATCATGGTGTGCTTGTTTGTGCATTCATAGGACTTGTGGCCTCGGCCGCCGCAAGTGAAACACTTGAAGGAACTCGTCTTGACGGTCTCATCGGTCGGAGTAGATGAAGAAGCATGTGGCTTGAAGTTGCTTGTAGTAGGAGGAAGACGACTTGTACTTGACGAAGTTTTCCTGTAACTTGGATTGTCATCGTTGCTTGGAGAAGGCTTGGTTGAAGTAGATGTTGGAGGAGTTGTTGAAGCTTGGTTGTTGGAGAGGCCGTATGTCTTGGATGAGTACTTGGCGTACTTGAAGTCATCTTGCACTTGACGTTCCGCCTTGGTCGCTTGATGCACGAGCTCAATGAGGTTGGAGTTGGGTTGGAAGTCGGCGATCTTCTTGATGGGGTGATTGAGTCCATTCAAGAAACATGCCATTGTTTGCTCATCATCTTCCTTGACATTGGCTCGAATCATGGCTATCTCCATTTCCTTGTAGTATTCTTCAACACTCTTTGTTCCTTGCTTGAGGAGTTGTAGCTTCTTGAAGAGATCGCGGTTGTAGTAGGTGGGCACAAAACATGCTTGCATGACATCCTTCATTTGAGCCCAAGTGGTGATTGGAGGTTCACCTCTTGCTTCTCGGCACTGAAGGACTTGTTCCCACCATATGAGCACATAGTCTTGGAACTCAAGTGATGCCATAGTGATCTTCTTCTCTTCCTCATAGTTGTGCAAACGAAAGATTTTGTCGACCTTCAATGCCCATTATAGGTACTCTTCGGGATCATTGCTTCCATTGAACTTGGGCATGGTGAATTTAAGCTTGCCATAGTGTTTCTCTTCATTGTGTTGTTGGCGATGGTCATGATGACGCTCTTGACATGGAGGGTAATCATCCTCATATTTCTCTTGGCGTGGAGGAAGTCCATGATCAACTTGCTCTTGTTGAACTTGAGGTTGAGGTGGAGCTTGATGAGCTTGTGGAGGAGCTTGAGGGACTTGATGGTGCACACGTGGTTGGTAGTTCCTCTCTTGGATCTCTTCTCGAAGGGCTTCCTCTTGATTGCGCCGTTCGCGATTGCGGTTTGCGATGGCTCGACTTGATTCTTGAAGGGCACATTGCGCCTCAAGAGCTTGCGCTTCTCGTTGTTGTTGTTGAAGATGTTGAGCCTCGGTGTCTTGTTCCTCTTGGTGTAGACGCGCTCGTTCTTCCTCTTGGCGCCGTAGTCGTTGTCGTTCTTGAGCTTGAGGAAAAGCGACTTGGTGTGGTTGAGGACGAGGTACTTGCTCATCGACTTGCTCTTGTGAATGCTTGTCGTGTAGCGGGTTGCGAGATGCATGACGGTCTTGACGTGCGACTCGTCGAAGAGTGTTCGATGACGGTGTACTTGAGCCGGAGAAGGTGTCATCGGAGTGTCGACTTGAGTGGCTCCGTCTTGTGTATGAAGAAGTTGAAGGAGGCCGATTCACCAACAAAGCGCGGATCTCGTCCATTCTTGCATCGTTCTCTTGCTTGTGCGCGTCGAGCTTGTTGTCGAAGTAGTCCCGTGTACGTTTCTCGAAGAGTCGCAAGTCGGTGGTGAGGTTGTCGATGCGGTCATTCATTGCTTGTTGCTCTTGATGCAGCGCTAGTTGTGCACCAAAGAGGTGGCTCTTGGTGACGAATGATGACATGTCATCATCTTGCTCGATAAAGAGTGGGTTGGTAGAGGAACTTGGCCTATCCATCATATCAAAGTGGTGGTGAGTAGGAAAATGAGAGAACAAAACCAAAGTTACCTTTGCCGAAGATTGTGGATGTAACAAGTACGATCCCACGTGATGTTATAATAGGGGAATTGGTACCGGGAATTGTTCCTCACACCTACAAGTAAATGGCCTATGGAAGAGCTCGGTTAGGAAAAGGCACAAATAATTCAAGCAAATGTTAGTCAAGATGTTGATAAAGTTGAGAAGATTCACAAATGGAAAGTAAGACAAATAGATCAACCTCGAAAGATAACACGAGGAACACACACACGGAAGATAAATGGGATCCGCACAACCAAGGTGTGAGCTCGAAGATGTCAAACCACGGGAAAAACCAAGGTGTGAGAGACACTAGCTCGATTGCACTAATGGGCTAGATACGCTAGTGCACCAACCTAATGGAGAAATCACCCATCTCACTATCCCAAGTATGCTTATGTATGTGATGAACAAAATGATGCACGTATGCTAGGAGGCTCGATGCTATTGCTTATAAGCTCTTTGCTTATCTTCTCTTTTGCTTAAAAGCTTTTTCTTTTCTTTTTTTGACTATGCCATGATGCTTGATACACGAGCCACACAACGAGGTAACAAGTAGTAAATGCACGGGAGGGACGGAACACTAAATGGTGCACTAAGGCGTGGCCCGGCAATACTCAACAAGCTAGTCTCGATGGGTAAGCTACACAAAAGGGCTCGAAGCTATCAAGTTAATGGCAAGGGAGCACAAAGGCGTCGTCGAGGTTATCGTCCTTGCTTACGGTAGTAATGAAGATGATGTTGTCGAAGCCGATGTGTTGTCCGAGTCGATGATTGGTGGCGATGATGATGATACCAACTCGCGCCTAAGTAGCCGAAACACCTTAGGACACGAGAGAAACCGCGACCCAAAACTCAAACAAACACATGGAATGGTGCGGAAGAACACAAGAGGTGGTGGGGAAACGAAATGAAGAAAAACAGAAAATGGCCGAAACTCCCTGGATAGTCCGTGCGCACGGGGTAAGTGAGGCCCGTGTGCACGGGGTCCCGATGGCCCGTGTGCATGGGGTCCCCTGTGAGCGGATGAACTGCTCCGATCCCGTGGTGATTCCCAAGTTTTTGGCCAAATTCTAACGGTGGAAGGGTGGGGACGAAGATGGAGGGGTAGATCCACTTTCCAAACACCAAATTCGTGGATCGAAACAACCAAATCTCACAAGATCAACAAATTGCAAGAAAAGTTTTGGGGCTATTTTTGGTGGGGATTTTCGGATTAGGACGAAAAAAACAAAATCAATCTAGAAAGTGGAAGGTAGGGACTCCAAGATGTGAATCAACGTGGCTCATGATACCAAGATGATGTAGGGTAGAACCCTAAGGGGGATCTTTTCACACTTGGAGGGGGAAAAGGAGAGCAACAACAAGAACACAAAGAGGAAATCACTCCAACAATTCTCGGTTACACATCCACTAGGATAACAACACAAGATCCACAAGTCACAAACACAATCAAAGAAAAGATACAATGGCAAAGTTCATCCCAAATCCAAAGGAGATGGGTGCTTGAAGATAGTCTTCTCCTTATGGAGGTCTTGAAATCCACAAGGATTCTTCCCTAGGGGGTCTTGATCCACCAAAAGGTAAGGTGAAGGAGCAAAGCTCACAAATATCTCATCTAATACTTTGCTAACCCAAAACATGGTCCTTGGTACGGAATATATAGCCTTGGGGTCGAAGGAGATGAAGAGGAGCCGAAGATGCAATCTCAGCCGGCCATCCTGGTAGGCCCGTGCGCACGGGGTAAGTTGGGCCCGTGCGCACGGGGTCCCGTGGGCACGGTATGGGCCCGTGCGCACGGGGTGCTCCAACGCCAACTTCCTGTGTAGTCCGTGGGCACGGGGTCTCGGGGGCCCGTGCGCACGGGGTCACCTCGAACCTCCTGTGCTGCTGCTCTTGTCCTTCTTCTTGGTTCGCACGGCCTTGGGGTGGTCCTCCTTCTCCTTGGTGATGCTCCTGAGCTTCTTGGTGATGTTCCTCTTCATACCTAAGGAGGCATAGCATATTTTGGTGAGGTAGTAACCATGTTCCATTCGTGTCCATATGCAAGTCTAGTAGGAAGGAGTTCACCTTGGTTTCCAAAGCACGTGCTCTAGCTCTTGTCATGGGTCCTGGTGGGGTTGGATGGGTCTGCATCACGTATCAACATCCCAAGCTTAATTCTTGCTCGTCCTCGAGTAGGTAAATGATAAAAACAGAATTTTTTATATGGAATGTTGCCTAACATGTTCGTCACATTTCTTTTCTTTATATCTTGGACACATGGACTTTTATATGATTCAGAGCAATATTCTAGTTTTGACATGAAGACTTTAATACTCAAGCAATACCAACACGCAACCATGCCTTTCAAAATATCAACACTAAAGCAAGTTATCCCTAGCCCATCATGTTGATCCATTCATATAACCCACTCGAATATTGGCTACACCCAATGCTCAAATACGACCATAGTGCCCCTTAGTTGGTGCTTTATAAGAGAAGATGGAGACTCAAATTCAAAATAAAAATTGCATAAGTAAATAAAGGCCCTTCGCGGAGGGAAGTAGGGATTTGTAGAGGTGCTAGATCTCAAAGCTTAAATTGGGAGATAAATATATTTTTTAGAGGCATACTTTTCTTACCAACGAAAATGACTTGCAGCATCCCAACACTTTCCATGATAGATACATCATAGGCGGTTCCCAAATAGAAAATAAAGTTTGTTCCTTTTTCCACCATTACTTTCACTTTCCATGGCTAGCCGAATCCACGATTGCCCTCCATACCAACACTTTCTAAGGAATTTATTATTTGACAACATAAAGTAAATTCATTTTTCATTTCGGGACTAGGCATGGCTAATGCCTTTGTTGTACTCTCCTGCAATGAAAAGTGAATAAACACTCATCGTAAGAATAACACATCTAGCATGGAAAATATTGGCCGCCCTTCACCGTCTCGCGAGCGGTAGAGCACACAAAAGAGAAATTCATTTTGAAAATTAGAGATGGCACATGCAAATTTGCTTAGAACGGCATGGAAATACCGCATATAGGTAGGTATAGTGGACTCATATGGCAAAACTGGTTTAAAGGGTTTTGGATGCACAAGTAGTGATCATACTTAGTGCAAAATGAAGGCTAGCAAAAAGATTGAGAAGCGACCAACCAAAAAGAAAAAAAATCTAATACCCAAGCATTAAGCATAAGTAACACTGAATAATTCACCATAAGTAGGATATAAACTTCATTGCATAACTATTGACTTTCGTGCTTGCATAGGGAATCACAAACCTTAACATCAATATTCTTACTAAAGCACAATTACTCATCAACATAACTCACATATCATATCATCATATCTCAAAACCATTACTAAGAATCAAGTTTATTTTGTCCAATGACCTTCATGAAAGTTTTTATTATATCCTCCTTGGATATCTATCACTTTGGGACTATTTTCATATGTTGCTTTTGATAAGCTCAAACAAATATAAGTGAAGATCATGAGCATAATTTTTTTTCTTTCTCTCAAAATAATCTAAGTGAAGCAATAGATAATTTCTTAAAATTTTACTAACTCTCAAATAAATCTAAGTGAATCATGAGAGCATTTCTTCAAAAATAACAAACCACACCGTGCTCAAAAAGATATAAGTGAAGCACTAGAGCAAATCCATGGCTCTAAAAATTTAAGTGAAGCATAGGAGAAAGCATAGCATAATTTTTGGCTTTATCAAAAGGGTGTGTCCAGCAAGGATTCAACACTTAAAACACAAAGAAAAACAAGCAAAGACTCATATCATACAAGACACTCCAAGCAAAACTCATATTATGTGATGAATAAAAATATAGTTTCAAGTAAAATACCGATGGTTGTTAGAAGAAAGCGGGGATGCCACTCGGGGGCATCCCCAAGATTAGTTGCTTGCTACTTATTTGAATATTATCTTGGGGTGCCTCGGGCATCCCCAAGCTTAGCATTTTGCTAATCCTTATTCCTTCATCCATCGTAATATCACCCAAAACTTGAAAACTTCAATCACAAAATACTCAAACAGAACCTTCGTGAGATCCGTTAGTATAAGAAAGCAAACCACTACTATAAGTACTATAGAAAACCTATTATTACTTTGTTTTTGCATTATATTTCATGTAATCCAACTTTTATATGGCAAAAACTCATCAAAGAAAACCATAGAATCATCAAAACAAGCACACAACGCAAAGAAAACAGAATCTGTCAAAAACAGAACAGTCTGTAGAAATCTGAATATTTCGAATACTTCTGTAACTCCAAAAATTCTGAAATAAATTGGTCGACATGAAACATTTGTCTATTAATATTTTGAAAAAAGAATCAACTCAAAATCACTCTTCTGTTAAAAACGACAAATAATCTCATGAGTGCAAAAGTTTCTGTTTTTCAGTAAGATCAAATAAACTTTCACCCAAGTCTTCCCAAAGGCCTTTCTTGACACAAACACTAACTAAAACACAAAAAACACAATCATAAAAGTATAATAATTTTTGCTAACAGACAAGAACAGAAAGCAAAAAAGCAAAAATAATTTGTATTCATTGGTTTGCCTCCCAACAAGCGCTATCGTTTTACGCCCCTTGCTAGGCATAACACGTAGGATCTAAGTGTTGTCATCTTTGGTTCTTGATCCATAAGATGCCCTCATGATTGATTCATATGGAGGCCTAATTCTTGTTCTAGGGAAGTGTTCCATTCCCTTCCTTAGTGGAAATTTAAATTTAATATTGCCTTCTTTCATATCAATCACGGCACCAATAGTACGCAAAAACGGTCTACCAAGAATAATTGGACAAGACGGATTGCAATCAATTTCAAGAACAATAAAAATCTATGGGCACATAATTCCTATTTGTAAGAATAAGAACATCATTAATTCTTCCCATAGTCTTTTTAACAGAATCCACTAAGTGCAAATTTAAACAACATTCTTCAATATTGGTGAGACCAAGCACATCACATAAAGATTTCGGGATTGTAGAAACACTAGCTAGCACCCAAGTCACACAAAGCAAAACACTCATAATTTTTAATCTTGAGTTTTATAGTAGGTTCCCACTCATCATGCAATTTTCTAGGAATTGAAACTTCTAATTCCAATTTTTCTTCAAAAGCTTTCATCATGGCATTAATAATATGTTTAGTAAAAGCTTTATTTTGTTCATAAGCATGGGGTGAATTTATCATGGGTTACAACAAATAAATACAATCAACCAAAGAGCAACTATCATAATTAAAGTCTTTGTAATCCAAAATAGTGGGCACATCACTAGTTAAAGTCTTGACCTCTTCAAACCCATTTTTATCAATTTTCTCAACAAGATTTTCACCCTCTGAAACATAGGGACGCCTTCTAACTAAAGTTGACTCTTCTCCAGTCCCTTTTTCATCAATCTTAAATTTACTAAACAAAGAATCAATAGAAGAAACACCAATCATTTTAAGATCTTCATCACTTTTATGATAGTAATCACTAGAAAACGCTCTTTCTAAAAATTCTCTTTTAGCTCTAAGCATAGCGGTTCTTTTCTTACTTTCATCCATAGAAACATAAAGAGCTTTAATTAATTCTTCAACTTTAGGCACAAAAAATTTCATCTTGAGAGTTTCTACATCATGAGAAATTCTATCAACACTTCCAGACAAATCATCAATTTTATTCAACTTTTCATCTATCGAAGTGTTGAAAGCCTTTTGTGTATTGATAAATTATTTAATATTGATCTCAAGATCAGAGGTGTCTCTATTATTATTATAGGTAGGATTTCCATAGGAATTCATAATTATTAGGGGAATTACTAGGAAAAGGCATAGGATTAAAATTACCTCTATAAGCATTGTTATTGAAATTGTTTCGTGAGACAAAATTCACATCTATGGCATCACTATTTTGCTCAATCAAAGTAGACAAAGGAACATCATTAAAATCAATAGGAGCACTTCTATTAGCAACCAACTTCATAAGAGCATCAACTTTTTCGCTTAAAGAATTTATTTCTTCTACCGAATTGACTCTTTTACTAGTAGGAGTTCTTTCGATATGCCATTGTGAGTAATTTTCCATAATATTGTCTAGCAATTTAGTAGCTTCACCCAAAGTAATTTCCATGAAAGTACCCCCGCGGCAATCCCGCATAAAAAATTTCAGTCATCATCCAAAGATTTAACCCATGAGATGGGCAATTCCTTAGCAACAATTTCATCCTTTCCCAAGATTGTGCAACATGCTCATGTTCAAGTTGCTTGAAATTCATGATCTGGGTTCTAAGGGAAATATTTTTTGCAGGCGGAAAATACTTAGTAATAAAAGCATCCTTGCACTTGTTCCAAGAATCAATACTATTGCGAGGAACAGAAGAAAACCAAATTTTTGCACGATCTTGCAAAGAAAACGGAAATAATTTCAACTTCACAACATCATTGTCCACATCTTTTTTCTTTTGCATATCGCATAATTCCATGAATGTGTTAAGATGGGATGCGGAATCCTCATTAGGAATACCGGCAAATTGATCTTTCATGACAAGATTCAGCAAAGCAGTATTAATATCACAAGACTCTGCACTAGTGGTGGGAGGAGCAATCGGACTGCTAATAAAATCATTGTTGTTGGTATTTGAGAAATCACACAACTTGGTGTTCTCTTGAGTCATGATGACTATGCAACAAGATTGCACTCCAAAACAGATCTGACGAGAAAAAGGTGAATGAAAAAGGGGGCGAATAAAACAGCAAATTTTTGTGAAGTGGGGGAGAGGAAAACGAGAGGCAAATGGCAAATAATGTAAATTGCAAGGAGATGAGATTTGTGATTAGGAACCTGGTTGATGTTGAAGATCCTCCCCGACAACGGTGCCAGAAATTCCTTTTGATGTCTGCCAGAACAACGTCGGTATTTCCCCAAAGAGGAAGGGATGATGTAGTATAGAGACGGTAGGTATTTCCCTCAGTGATGAGACCAAGGTTATCGAACCAGTAGGAGAACCTCCTCACACCACGTAAACAGCACCTCCACACAAATAACAAATACTCACAACCCAACGTGTTAAAGGGGTTGTCAATCCCTTTCGGGTACGGCACCTCAAGATAGGCAAATAACATGAGATAAAAGTGGTAGGTAAGATAAATAGATCGCGGAAAAAATAAATTGCAGCAAGGTATTTTTGTGTTTTTGGTTTAATAGATCTGAAAATAAATGCAAAGGAAAATAGATCACAAAGGAAAATATGATGAAAAGAGACACGGGGGTTGTAGGTTTCACTAGTGGCTTTTCTCGAGAAAAATAGCAAACGGTGGGAAAACAATTACTGTTGGGCAATTGATAGAACTTCAAATAATCGTGACGATATCCAGGCAATGATCATTATATAGGCATCACGTCCAAGATTAGTAGACCGACTCCTGCCCGCATCTACTACTATTACACCACACATCAACCGCTATCCAGCATGCATCTAGTGTATTAAGTTCATGGAAAAACGGAGTAATGCAATAAGAATGGTGACATGATGTAGACAAGATCCGTTTACCTATTTGCTTATATATAGACCCCGTCTTGTTATTCTTAGTAGTGGTTCCCCTTCTGTCACTGGGATCAAGCAGCGTAAGATCGAATCCACTACAAAGCACCTCTTCCAATTGCAAGATAATTAGATCAAGTTGGCCAAACAAAACCCAAATATCAGAGAAGAAATACAAGGCTATAAGCAATCATGCATATAAGAGATCAAAGAAGACTCAAATAACTTTCATGGATAAAAACATAGATCTGATCATAAACTCAAAGTTCATTGGATCCCAACAAACACACCGCAAAAAGGCTTACATCATATGGATCTCCAAGAGACAATTGTATTGATAATCAAGAGAGACAGACACAGAGAGAGAGAGAGAGAGGAAGCCATCTATCTACTAACTACGGACCCGTAGGTCTACAAAGAACTACTCACGCATCATCGGAGAGGCACCAATGGAAGTGGTGAACCCCTCCGTGATGGTGTCTAGATTGGATCTGGTGGTTCTGGACTCTGCGGCGGCTGGAATTGATTTTCGTCGACTCCCCTAGGGTTTCTGGAATATTGGGGTATTTATAGGGAAAAGAGGCGGTTCAGGGGGCACCTGAGGTGGGCACAACCCACCGGGCGCGCCTGGGCCTCTCGGCGCGCCCTCGTGGGTGCTGCTCTCCTCGAGCCACCCCTCGGGTGCTTTCTTTGCCCACTGGATGTCTTCTGGCCCAAAATAATCCTCCAGGAGTTTCGCCGCGTTTGGACTCTGTTTGATATTGATTTCCTGCGATGTAAAAAACATGCAGAAAATAGCAACTGGCACTGGGCACTATGTCAATAGGTTAGTACCAAAAAATGATATAAAATGACTATAAAATGAGTGTAAAACATCCAAGAACGATAATATAACAACATGGAACAATCAAAAATTATAGATACATTGGAGACGTATCACAACCCATGTTGGTGCACCGGGGCATGTGCATGTACTTTAATTTTGAATTGTGCACCTGAAATAGCTAGAAAACAAATTTAATGTATAAAATGTCCAAATGAACCCTGAATAATTCCAATTTTTTAACGACACACATATAGTTGCATGTTCACTTCAGATAAAAGGTCTAGAAATTCAAACACCATCCTTTGCCATTGTGACTCCATTACGTAATTCAAATCAAGATGAAAAATCAAGTAGATCCCACATAGTTTATTATCACCAACCGTGTGAGATGCAATACAAAATATCCTGGAGCACCGTCGGTGTATAGTACGCCTATGACTTACGCGAGAAGGTGCGTCGGCTATGTACAGCCCACAGCCGGCGTGTCAAGCACACTAGCTCGCTCCCCAAATATCATTTCACTATTCAATCGTCACCGGTGAAAGATGGGGACGTCGACCCGTGTCATGAGGGCAACTTCGGCGGCCCACTCCGATGAGAGTGCGGCCGCAGCCGCCATGCGCGTGCTAACAAGGTGCATGAGCGCAGCCACAATCTGCGACCGGGCGGCCAAGGCAGACCAAATGGCCGTTGTTGCTTCTCAGGTGGAGGCAACAACATCTGCCTCGGGGATATCAACTGGTGAGAGTGGCACAGCAGTTGTCCGTTCCATAGCGGCGGCCTTAGCCCTGCTGGAGGCCGTCCAAGACCATGTCAAGGCCGCCCACGCCCAGCTCATAGCGGTCACCGCACAAATCGAATGAAGCTTCTCGGGGCAATCATCGAGAGTGTTCGAGCAGCCATCCATTTCTCCGCCACATACCTTGCGACGACGGAGCCCGTCCAAGCCCAGATCGCGGCCGCCCATGCCCAACTCGTGGTATCCTTTTCCAAAGAGATGGCGGACGCGGATGGCGAGATGCTTGCCGAGTATGGTGTGATGGATGCCATGGAGCCCCTTCCCCAGGAGACCGTCGGGCGCGAGCTGGACATAGAGTAGACGACGGAGATCGACGAGCACCAGCTGTAGTAGTACTCTTTGTTTTGTTTAATTAAGAGCGCCGGTCTTTAATTTGTTAGAGTAATGTTTAGGCTAGCTAGCTCTGTTTAATTGCTGAACTTGCTCGATTAAGAAGTGTGGGTGTGATGTAGTCTCCTTTGTGTACCCAGATTATGCAATTACGTGGATGACCACTATAACCAGGGAAATTGGAACCAAAATTTTTGACGTTCAAACTCATCATACACGGGTTAAGCTATCTGAATCGTTTGTGATGTTCACATATCATACACAGTTCTGAATAAGGGACCGTGTCTGATGACTCTTTGCGCGCCAGTTTTTTCACTGAACTGATTCAAATTTTTCAGCTTTCGCGGAAATATCTACCTCGACACCCCTCCCCCTTACCAAAAGCCACATTTCCCATGTTTCCTCCTTCCTTTCCAAGTTCAAACCTTCACTCCTTGCTTGCAACGCCGCCTCCTCGTCGGCGACCCTCCTTCATGCTGCTCGGTCTCATCTATCCAGGAAGGTAATCCACACCCGACCCCCATCCTCCTCCTCCTTACACATCCCACATCCCCCGACCGCCGGCGCGACACCTTCCACCCAAATCACCAACCCCTCCACCAAATAAGCGCCGCCCTAAGCCATGGTGCACGCAAAATAGCCAGGAGCTCAAGGATCATTTGGCAGTGGAGAAGCAAATCACGGCCGCACGCGCTGATGAGGTCGCGATGGCTGCCATTCGTGCCGACCCCCAGATCTTGGAGGAGCACCTTACCATTTGCTAGCTACGCCGGTCAAGGATGCTCGGTTTACCCGTTGCGTGTGCCGCTCCTGCCTTTCCTTAACAAATTCTAGTGAATTGTGCTATCTAATTTTACCATGCAATTTGTTGCTCTAGTGTATATGTTCTATATGTCGTGCAGTGTGGTGCTCACTTATTAACTATTTAGTTAATTGGATGTCGTCTTCAATTAACTATTTGGTTCAATTCTGCAAATGTGATGTTCAATTCTTCAGGCTGCAATTTTGTATTGTCTTCCATGTTGGACATAAATCGAATTTATCTTTACAAAATACATGAGAAACCAATACAATTGCTATATTTGCACGTTGTCAAGCATGCTTTGTTTGGTTATACATTGTGCAATGTGGTGCTCAGTTAACGTTTGGTTCATTTGTTGTGGTGGTTAGTTAACTGTTTGGTTCAATTCTGCAATGCGATGTTCAATAGTTGTGGATGCATTCTGTTATTGTATACCATGTGAGAAGTAAATCGAATTTGGTTGTTCTAAATACATGAGAAACAAATACAATTGCTATATTTCCAAGTTGTTACGCGTGCTTGGTTTGGTTAACTGCCTGGTCTTCTATTAGGAGTATGTTATATTGTGCAATCTGGTGCTTAGTTAACGTTTGGTTCATTTGTTGTGGTGTTTAGTTAATTGTTTGGTTCAATTCTGCAATGCGATGTTCAATTGTTGTGGGTGCATTATGTTATTGTATACCATGTGAGGAATAAATTGAACTTGGCTATAGTAAATACATGAGAAACAAATACAATTTCTATATTTCCAAGTTGTTGAGCATGCTTGGTTTGGTTAACTGTCTGATCTTCTATTAGGAGTATGTTATATTGTGCAATGTGGTGCTCAGTTAATGTTTGGTTCATTTGCTGTGGTGTTTAGTTAACTGCTTGGTTCAATTCTGCAATGCGATGTCCAATTGTCGTGGGTAGAATTTTGTATTGTTGTGCATGTGAGGAATAAATTGAATTTGGCTGCACTTAATACATGAGAAACATATACAAATGCTATATTTCCTAGTTCTTAATCATGCTTGGTTTGGAAATGGGTTTTCCATGTGGCTTGAATTAATCTGATGAATCCGCAATGTGCTTATTTTTCATCAACATATTTTACTGATAGCATGCGAACCCTTACTTAACATGTGTTGCAGGGAAACAATGGGAAGCATTGAGGTTTACAATTGAGGTTAGCACATGCATGGTCCATTGTCAATAGCACATTATTGTGCAATTGCGGGAACCATTGTAATATTTAGGTTTTTAAAATTTTGGTCTTGCACATGTAGGTCCTGCTGTCAGAGGTTTTGACCCACTATTCAACCCTTTTTGCGTATGGGGAAATGAGTTGTCCATGAATATATTAATTCAAGAAACTCACAAAGATTGTTAGGATAAAGAAATTAGCGGCAAAAAACAACAAGATCTTTGTCTGCACAATGAAGAAGGCATCAGTTCACTACAAGATGGTACTAACTATCATACCTTGCCTTTTTTTATTCCTTTGCCTCATTTCCAATATAGAGAAGATATTTATGCACATCCTTGTTTTCAGGACTTTCCAAAGCAGTTCACTGATGATTACCTCTCAAACCACCTCTATGGTCAGGAGGCAAGGAAGGTTTTCATACAACACCCATGGTTCAATATTGAAGTGTTCTTGAAGAGGACAAAGGATGGACGGTCAATCATCCACAGGCACTGGCCTAAAGTTGCAAAGACCTTCAACATGAATGAAGGCTCAATATTTGCCTTCCGCTTCAGAAGTTTTCCAGATGAGATGCATCTGTCTATGTACCGTCTATGATGCTAATTTCGAAAGGTTCTAGATGTTGCATGTGAAACTTGGTGTTGGTGCAGTTGTGTAATGGGGAAGCTGAATGTTGAAGCTATATCATGTTGTACTCCGATGTATTTCAATTATGAAATCCTGCTTCCTTAATATGGAAATGAAATATATTATGTGCTTAATATGAATGTCAATTAGATTAATAAATGGATTATTAATAATAGGGCAATTAGTCTGCTAATTGGGTTTTGCTATTGCAAATGGTTATTGAGAAAATACCGTGGGTGATGACCTCAGGCAACACCACAGTTTCTAGGAATATACCGTGTTGGATCAATGAACAATCACACACGACATTCTCTTGAAAACAAGTTTGCGTTAGGCCACCTTGCGCAAATGTTTACCACATAAAAATGTGTGTGATGGACAGCCTTTGCCATACAGTTTCTTCTATGCACCATGTGTGATGCATTCAATAACACAAACGATAAAATTGTTAATTGTGTGCAATGGCAACGCTATCACAGACGATTTAATGGGGAAAATTGTGTGTGGTGTACCTGCGAACGGAAAGGTTTTCCTTGGAGCGACTGTGTAGGATGTATATACGAACGGAAACGTTTAGCGGGGACTGATTGTGTGGGATGTACTTACGACCGAAAATGATTTCGCCTATATAATTGTATTTTTTAGCACTACTATATGTATAACCGTATTTGATCGCTCGCCGGTCGCACACGACCTCATTTTGCTGAGCATGTGTGCCAGGAGGGCATATCCCAGACGATTTCTGGGTCATGTGGGAAGGACCCCCCCCTATCACAGTCACTCACTTGGTGACGGTTCAACACGCCATCGTGGAAAGGGGATAAAAACCGTTTGTATAGCACCTCGCTGTACCAGTGCATATAGCAGAAGATGGGCGTCGGGGGCCTGCCAGGGGGCCCAGAAGACCGGAGGGCGTGCCTAGGGGGTAGGGCGCGCCCTCCACCCTTGTGGATGGCAGATGGCCCCCCTCTGGTGCTATCTTCACCCAATATTTATTATATATTCCAAATATATTCTCCGTGAAGTTTCAGGACTTTTGGAGTTGTGCAGAATAGGTCTCTAATATTTGCTCCTTTTCCAGTCCAGAATTCCAGCTGCCACCATTCTCCCTCATCATGTAAACCTTATAAATACGAGAGAATAGGCATAAGTATTGTGATATAACGTGTAATAACAGCCCATAATGCAATAAATATCAATATAAAAGCATGATGCAAAATGGACGTATTAACTCCCCCAAGCTTAGACCTCGCTTGTCCTCAAGCGAAAGCCGATATCGAAAAATATGTCCACATGTTTAGAGATAGAGGTGTTGATAAAATAAAATACGGACATGAGGACATCATGATCATTTTTAGAACAACAACATATATTGTCATATAACTTCTTATGCTAAAGTAACAATTCATTCACAAGGTAAAGTATGAATCAGAAACTTCATTGAAAACTAACAAATTATAATCTCAGTCATTGACGCAATTGCAATTTATCATAACATTGGAAAGAGTCAATATAAGAGGCAAGTCCACATACTCAACTATCATTTAGTCTTTTACAATTGCTAACACTCACGCGATATTTATGGGTACAAAGTTTCAATCAGACACATAGAAAGATAGGGGCTTATAGTTTCCCCTCCCAACCTTTTACCTCAAGGGTAATGTCAACAATAATAATTTATGAAAACCTACATCCGGGTGTATATATATATATATATATCCGGATCTCTCCAACACATAGTGCTTGCCAAAGAAAAAAGTGTAAAAAGGAAAGGTGAAGATCACCATGACTCTTGTACAAGGGTAGGAGGTAAAAATAAAAGATAGGCCCTTCACAAAGGGAAGCAAAGGTTGTCATGCTCTTTTATGGTTGGATGCACACAATCCTAATGCAAAAAAAACATCACTTTATATTGCCGCTTATGATAAAGAACTTTATTATGAAATCCATCGCTTTTATTTCTTCCATATCACAAGTTCGTATAAAGCTTATTTTCTTCACACTAATAGATCATACATATTTAGAGAGCAATTTTTATTGCTCTCACTAATGGCAAAAACTAGGTTTAGGGATGTTTGGATGCACAAGTAGTATCTCTACTTGGTGCAAAGAATTTGGTTAGCATGAGGGGAAAAAGCAAGATCAACATGTTGGAGGATCCATGACAATATAACTTCTATTCGGATATAAGAAAACATAACCCATTATGTTGTCTTCCTTGTCCAACATCAACTTTTTAGCATGTCATATTTTAATGAGTGCTCACAATTACAAAGATGTCCAAGATAGTATATTTATATGTGAAAACCTCTCTTTCTTTATTACTTCCTATTAATTGCAACAATGACCAAAACTATGTTTGTCAACTCTCAACAACTTTTATTCATCATACTCTTTATATGTGAAGTCATTACTCTCCATAAGATCAATATATGATCTTTTTATTTATTTTTATTCTTTCTTTAATTCCCTCAAGATCATAGCAAGATAGTAAAGCCCTAAACTCAAAACTACTCTTTATTATATATGACTCACGTACTCGATTACATAGATAGAGATCAAAACAAAACTCAAAGCTAGATCATACTAAAACTTTATTGTACTAGATAAAGAGATAACCAAAAGGATCGAACTAAGAAAAAATGGTAAAAATAAAGGTGTGATGGTGATACGATATCGGTACACCTCTCCCAAGCTTGCCAGTTGCCAAGGGGAGTGCCCATACCCATGTATTTATGTCTCTTTCTTCGAAGGTAGCGATGTGATATTCTTGGCAATGATGCCCCTTAGGATGAGATTCTCTTCCTCGAGCTTATTAATTTGCTACTTAAGATCCATTACTTCCTTGCGGAGTTTACCCGTGATGGCTAAACCTTCACTCACACATGGATGTTTCATAGCTGCGGGAGAAAAAGCAACACTCTTTTTCATATTTTCATAAGAGAGAAATCTAGCATTGGGAGGAATGAACGAATTTAGTATTGCTGAGCTCTGAAGTTCCTCCAGCATGAATCTGGTTTGAAAACGGGAGGTAACTTCTTGATCCTCCTCCATGTCATCCACCCTTTTCAAGTCAGCCTCCATCTCTTCCTCTATTGATTGCCCAAACTGGTCAGCATCGCTGTATGCTTTTGGGCCCGGTGTCGGGTGAGATACCCGACTCTCCCCGACTGACTCTTGAGAAGATATCGTGCTCTAAATCTGCTACAGAAATAGCTCAAAACAAAAACAGAGGATTTTTTTGTGGTATGGTGGTCAAAACCTTTGGAAGATTATATAATGAATTTTTACCTACCAAAAGGAGTATTGTGCAGGAAAATTGAGTTCAGGGGTCACACGAGGTGGCCACAAGGCAGGGGGTGCACCCAGGGGGGTAGGGCGCACCCTCCACCCTTGTGGTCTCCTCGTGTCTCTTTCGAACCACTTTTAATTTTCATTGTTATTTAAATATTCCAAAACATAGAAAAATTGCTATTAGAACAGTTTTGGAGTCGGATTACTTACCGTACAACATATCTACTCCTTATCGGAGTCTAAAACATTCTAGAAAGTGTCCCTTATGTACTCCTCTGGTGTTCAGTGTCAATTATATTGGCCTCAACATTTATGGGATTACATGAGATATAATGTTTGATTATTTGACTGTTTACCACCTTCGGATTTATGCCTTCGGTGTTGTTGGTTTTTATGGCACCGGAACGATAGACCTCCTCGATAATGTAAGGACCTTCCCATTTAGAGAGAAGTTTTCCTGCAAAAAATCTTGAACAAGAGTTGTATAGCAAAACATGATCACCTACATTAAACTCACGCTTCTGTATCCTCTTGTCATGACATCTTTTAACCTTTTGTTTAAACAACATGGCATTCTCATAGGCTTGGGTTCTCCATTCATCAAGCGAGCTAATGTCAAAATAACCTTTTCTCACCGACAAGTTTGAAATCATAACTGAGCTCTTTAATAGCCCAATATGCCCTATGTTCTAGTTCAAGAGGTAAGTGACAAGCCTTTCCATAAATGATTTTATACGGAGACATACCCATAGGATTTTTATAAGCAGTTCTATAAGCCCATAATGCATCATCAAGTTTCTTGGACCAATTCTTTCAAGATCTATTAATAGTCTTTTGCAAAATCAATTTAATCTCTCTATTACTCAATTCTACTTGACCACTAGACTGAGGATGATATGGAGATGCAATTCTATGGTTAACATTATACTTAGCAAGCATTTTACAAAAATCACCATGAATAAAATGTGAACCACCATCAGTCATTAAATATCTAGGGGCTCCAAACCTCGGAAAAATAACTTCTTTAAGCATCTTAATAGAGGTGCTATGATCAGCACTACTAGTTGGAATAGCTTATACCCACTTACTAACATAATCAACAGCAACTAAAATATGTGTATACCCATTGGAGGAAGGAAAAGGTCCCATATAATCAAAGCCCCATACATCAAATGGTCCAATAACAAGTGAATAATTCATAGGCATTTCCTAACGTCTACTAATATTACCAATTCTTTGGCATTCATCACAACACAAGACAAACTTACGAGCATCCTTGAAGAGAGTGGGCCAATAAAAAGATTACATTACCTTATGTGCAGTTCTATCTCCAGCGTGGTGTCCTTCGTAAGCCTCGGAGTGACAATTGCGTAGGATCTGTTACTATTCATTCTCAGGTACACAATGTCTAATAACACCATCTACTCCTTCTTTATAAAGGTGTGGGTCATCCCAAAAGTAATGTCTTAAATCGTAGAAAAACTTTTTCTTTTGCTGGTACGTGAAACTAGCTGGTATAAATTTGGCAACAATCTAATTAGCATAATCAACATACCATGGAGTATTACGAGAAGCATTTATGACAGCTAGTTGTTCATCAGGAAAGCTATCATCAATAGGCAGTGGTCATCAAGAACATTTTCAAACCTATAGAAGTTGTCTGCAACGGGTTCTCAGCTCCCTTTCTATCAATATGCAGATCAAATTCTTGTAGCAAGAGAACCCATCTAATAAGTCTAGTTTTGGCATCTTTCTTTTCCATAAGATATCTAATAGCAGCATAACCAGTGTGAACAGTTACTTTGGAATCAACAGTATAAGATCTAAACTTATCACAAGCAAAAACAACTGCTAAAAATTCCTTTTCAGTAGTAGCATTATTTCGTTGGGCACTGTCTAGAGTTTTACTAGCATAATGAATAACATTCAATTTCTTATCAACTCTTTGTCCTAGAACAACACCAACAGCATGATCACTAGCATCACACATAATTTCAAAGGGTAAATTCCAATCAGGCGGTTGAACAATAGGTGCAGAAATCAAGGCTTTCTTAAGCATTTCAAATGCTTCTATACAATCATCATCAAAAACAAAAGGAACATCTTTTTGCAAGAGATTAGTGAGAGGCCTAGAAATTTTAGAGAAGTCTTTAATAAACCTCCTATAGAAACCAGCATGACCAAGGAAACTTCTTGTACCTTTGATATCTTTAGGACACGGCATCTTTTCAATAGCATCTACTTTAGCTTTGTCAACTTCAATACCTCTTTCGGAAATTTTATGCCTCAAGACAATACCTTCATTAACCATAAAGTGGCACTTCTCCCAATTCAAGACAAGAACAGTTTCTTCACATCTGTGCAAAACTCGATCAAGGTTGCTTAAGCAATCATCAAAAGAAGTTCCGTAAACAGAAAAATCATCCATGAAAACCTCAACAATCTTTTCACAAAAGTCAGAGAATATAGCAATCATACATCTCTAAAAGGTAGCAAGTGCATTGCATAAACCAAAAGGCATTCGTCTATAAGCAAAGGTATCGAAAGGGCAAGTAAAAGTGGTCTTTTCCTGATCATATTTTGACATAGGTATTTGAGAGAAACCAGAATAAGCATCTAGAAAGTAAAAATGTGTATGTTAGGATGGTCTTTCTAGTACTTGATCAATTAAAGGCAGAGGGTAATGATCTTTTCTAGTAGCTTTGTTTAATTTGCGAAAATCAATCACCATTCTATAACCTGTAACAATTCTTTGTGGAATCAGTTCATTCTTATCATTAGGAACAACAGTAATACCTCCCTTCTTAGGGACACAATGAACAGGACTTACCCATCTACTATCAGCAATAGGATAAATTATACCTGCCTCCAGAAGCTTTATTATTTCATTTCTTGCCACTTCTTTCATTTTAGGATTTAACCTTCGTTGGTGATCAACAACTGGTTTAGCATCGACCTCCAAATTAATTTTGTGTTGACATAGAGTGGGACTAATGCCCTTAAGATCATCAAGAGTATATCCAATAGCGGCACGATGCTTCTTCATAGTTTTCAATAGCTTCTTTTCTTCATGCTCTGAAAGGTTAGCACTAATAATAACAGGATATATCTTCTTTTCATCAAGATAAGCATATTTTAGGGTATCAGGCAATTGTTTAAGCTCAAATACGGGATCACCCTTGGGTGGAGGTGGATCCCCAAGGATTTCTACAGGAAAAATGTGTTTCAAAATAGGCCCTTGATTAAAGAATATTTCATCTATTTCCCTTCTTTCATTCATAAACATATCATTTTCATGGTCTAGCAAATATTGTTCTAAAGGATCAGTAGGAGGCACGGTAATAAAAGCAAGACCAATAATTTCATCCTTACTAGGCAATTCTTTATCATGGGGTTGTCTATGAAATTTAGAGAAATTAAAATCATGAGACATATCCCCTAAACCAATAGTAACAACATCTTTCTCGCAGTCTATCTTAGCATCAACAATATTCAAGAAAGGTCTACCAAATATAATGGGACAAAAATCATCTTGTGGGGAACCAAGAACAAGAAAATCAGTAGGGTATTTTAGTTCCCACACAAGACTTCAACATCTCTAACAATCCCAATTGGTGATATAGTATCTCTATTGGCAAGCTTAATAGTAACATCAATATGTTCTATCTCAGTAGGTGCAATATCATTCATAATTTCTTGATATAAGGTAAAAGGAATTGCACTCACACTAGCATCCACATCACACAAGCCATGATAACAATGATCTCCAATTTTAACGGAAACAACAAGCATGCCAACAATAGGTTATGTTTATCTTTAGTATCGGGTTTAGCAATTCTAGCAGCTTCGTCATAGAAATAAACAACATGCCCATCAATATTATCAACCAAGAGATCTTTAACCATAGCAATACTAGGTTCAACTTTAATTTGTTCAGGGGTGTAGGTGTTCTAGTATAACTCTTACAAACCATGGTTGAAGCTTTAGCATGATCCTTTATTCTAAAGGAAAAGGTGGTTTCTCAATATAAGCATTAGGAACAGTAGCATCAACATTATAAGTAATAGTTTCTTCCTCAACTTTAATAGGTTCTACTATTTTAACTTCAATGGGAGGATGATATTTAAACCATTTCTTCTTAGGGAGATCAACATGAGTAGCAAATGATTCACAAAATGAAGCTACTATCTTAGAGGCAAGTCCATATTTAGTGCTAAAATCACGAAAGGCATCGGTGTCCATAAAAGATTTAACACAATCAAACTTAAGGTTTATACCTGACTCCTTACCTTTCTTGAGTTCCCAATCTTTAGAGTTGCGTTTAAATCTTTACAATAAGTCCCATTTGAATTCAATATCCTTCTTCATAAAAGAACCAGTACAAGAAGTATCGAGCATGGATCGATCATTATGAGAAAGTCGAGCATGAAATTTTTGAATAATAATTTCTCTTGAGAGATCATGATTGGGGCATGAATATAACATTGACTTAAGCCTCCCCCAAGCTTGAGCAATACTTTCTCCTTCACAAGTCCAAACATTATATATATAATTCCGATCACGATGAACCAGATGCATAGGATAAAACTTTTGATGAAATTCCAATTTCAATTGGTTGTAGTTCCATGATCCAATATCATCACATAGCCTAAACCATGTCAATGTTTTTCCCTTCAAAGATAAAGGGAAGACCTTCTTATTGACAACATCCTCGGGCATACCTGCAAGCTTAAATAATCCACAAACTTCATCCACATAGATTAGGTGCATATCAGGATGTAATGTTCCATCTCCTGCATAAGGATTAGCTAGCAGTTTCTCTATCATACCTAAAGGAATTTGATAATAAATATTTTTAGTAGGTGCAGTAGGTTGAGGAGCAACTCTTTGCTCTTCCGGTCGAGGTGAAGATACCTCGAATAAGCCCCTCCAAGGATTATTTTCCATAGTAACAAGTGACAGTAAATATCAGCAAACTATATAAATGTTTCATTACCAAATTCCACTTACCAAAGGTGCTTCACTCCCCGGCAACTACGCCAGAAAAGAGTCTTGATGACCCACAAGTATAGAGGATCTATATTAGTCCTTTCAATAAGTAAGAGTGTCAAACCCAACGAGGAGCACAAGGAAATGACAAGCGGTTTTCAGCAAGGTATTCTCTGCAAGCACTGAAATTACCAGTAACAAATAGTTGTGTGATAAGATAATTCGTAACGGTAACAAGTAACAAGAGTAACTAAGGTGTAGCAAGGTGTCCCAATCCTTTTTGAAGCAAAGGACAATCCTGAACGATCTCTTATATAAAGCAAAGCGCTCCCGAGGACACATGGGAATTATTGTTAAGTTATTTTCATCATGCTCGTATGATTCACATTCGTCACTTTGACAATTTGATATGTGGGTGGACCAGTGCTTGGGTGCTACCCTTCCTTGGACAAGCCTCCCACTTATGACTAACCCCTCTCGCAAGCATCCGCAACTAGGAAAGAAGAATTAAGGTAAACCTAACCATAGCATGAAACATATGGATCCAAATCAGCCCCTTATGAAGAAACGCATAAACTATGGTTTAAGCTTCCGTCACTCTAGCAACCCATCATCTACTAATTACTTCCCAATTCCTTCCCCTAGGCCCAAATCATGGTGAAGTGTCATGTAGTCGACATTCAAATAACACCACTGGAGGAAAGACAACATACATCTCATCAAAATATCGAACGAATACCAAATTCACATGATTACTTATAACAAGACTTCTCCCATGTCCTCAGGAACAAACGTAACTACTCACAAGGCATATTCATGTTCATAATCAGAGGAGTATTAATTATCATTAAGGATCTGAACATATGATCTTCCACCGAATAAACCAACTAGCATCAACAACAAGGAGTAATCAACACTACTAGCAACCCACAGGTATCAATCTGAGGTTTTGAGATAGAGATTGGATACAAGAGATGAACTACGATTTGGAGAGGGGATGGTACTTGCGAAGATGTTGATGGAGATTGACCCCCTCTCTATGAGAGGATCGATGGTGATGACGATGGCGATGATTTCCCCCTCCCAAAGGGATGTTTCCCCGGCAGAACAGCTCTGCTGGAGCCCTAGATTGGTTCTGCCTAGGTTCCGCCTCGAGACGGCGGCGCTTCGTCCCGAAAGCTTCCTTCTGATTTTTTCTAGGTCAAAATACACCATATATCAGAAGATGGGCATCGGGGGCCTGCCAGGGGGCCCACAAGACCGAAGGGCGTGCCCAGGGTGTAGGGCGCACCCTCCTTCCGTGTGGATGGCAGGTGGCCCCCCTCTGGTGCTTTCTTCGTGCAATATTTTTTTTATATTCCAAAAGTATTCTCCGTGAAGTTTAGGACTTTTGGAGTTGTGCAGAATAGCTCTCAAATATTTGCTCCTTTTCTAGTCCAGAAATCTAGCTGTTGTCATTCTCCCTCTTGATGTAAACCTTATAAAATAAGAGAGAATAGACATAAGTATTGTGATATAATGTGTAATAAAAGCCCATAATGCAATAAATATCAATATAAAAGCATGATGCAAAATGGACGTATCACTCACCACGAAGCCTGTTAAAAGGCCTTAGATAGCCTCGCTCAGTCCGGTGTTGACGGACTGAACACTTTGTAGAACTGCGCCCATAAGGGCGTGGTGTTCAGCGACGATGACGGAGCTGTTCACCAACTCCTCCATCACATCCGGCCAGCCTGCCATCATCCAGTTGTTGGTGTTTAGCGCAGGCGATGGTGCCCCAGCTCCCCCTTCGCAAGAAAGCGGGATCGACACTGCTACCTCTTGAGCACTGCGTTGGTTTTCCCTTGAAGAGGAAAGGGTGATGCATCAAAGTAGCGTAAGTATTTCCCTCAGTTTTTGAGAACCAAGGTATCAATCCAGTAGGAGGCTACACGCAAGTCCCTCGTACCTACACAAACAAACAAGAACATCGCAACCAACACGATAAAGGGGTTGTCAATCCCTTCACAGCCACTTGCAAAAGTGAAATCTGATAGAGATAATAATAAGATAAATATTTTTGGTATTTTTACGAAATAGATTGAAAAGTAAAGATTGCAAAATAAAGTAGATCGGAAACTTATATGATGGAAAATAGACCCGGGGGCCATAGGTTTCACTAGTGGCTTTTCTCAAGATAGCATAAGTATTATGGTGGGTGAACAAATTATTGTCGAGCAATTGATAGAGAAGTGCATAGCTATGAGAATATCTAGGCATGATCATGTATATAGGCACCACGTCCGCGACAAGTAGATCAAAACAATTCTGCATCTATTACTATTTCTCCACACATCGACCGCTATCCAGAATGCATCTAGAGTATTAAGTTCATAAGAACAGAGTAACGCATTAGGCAAGATGACATGATGTAGAGGGATAAACTCAAGCAATATGATATAAACCCCATGTTTTTATCCTCGATGGCAACAATACAATACGTGCCTTGCTGCCTTTGTTGTCACTTGGAAAGGACACCGCAAGATTGAACCCAAAGCTAAGCACTTCTCCCATTGCAAGAAAGATCAATCTAGTAGGCCAAACCAAACTGATAATTCGAAGAGACTTGCAAAGATAACCAATCATACATAAAAGAATTCAGAGAAGATTCAAATATTTCTCATAGATAAACTTGATCATAAACCCACAATTTATCGGATCTCGACAAACACACCGCAAAAAGAAGAGTTACATCAAATAGATGTCCAAGAAAATCGAGGAGAACTTTGTATTGAGATTCAAAGAGAGAGAAGAAGCCATATAGCTAATAACTATGGACCTGAAGGTCTGTGGTAAACTACTCACACTTCATCGGAGAGGCTTTGGCGTTGATGTAGAAGCACTCCGCGATCGATTCCCCCTCGGGCGGAGGCCGGAAAAGGCTCAAAGATGGGATCTCACGGGTACAGAAGGTTGCGGCGGTGGAAATAGGGTTTCGTGGTGCTCCCGGATGTTTTCAGGGTACGCAAGTATATATAGGCGAAGGAAGTCGGTCAGGGGAGCCACGAGGGTGGGGGCGCGCCCACCCCCCTAGGGCACGCCCTCTTGCCTCGTGGCTTCCTCATCTGCTTCTTGACGTCCACTCCAAGTCTCCTGGATTGCGTTTGTTCCAAAAATATCTCTCCTGAAGGTTTCATTCTGTTTGGACTCCGTTTGATATTCCTTTTCTGCGAAACACTGAAATAGGCAAAAAAACAACAACAGTTTGGGCTGGGCCTCCGGTTAATAGGTTAGTCCCAAAAATGATATAAAAGTGTATAGTAAAGCCCATAAACATCCAAAACAGGTAATATAATAGCATGGAACAATCAAAAATTATAGATACGTTGGAGACGTATCAGACACCTCCGAGGGCCTTGGGGGCTCAGGTGCAGCCGGCTGGGAGGGCCCGGATGGTCCCGATTCCCCTCCCGTGTTCATCAGGAGGGACAAATCCTCCTGGTCCTTGTTGACCGAGGCATCAGCCTCGACCATAATCACGTCACCACCCTCCCCCGTGTTTGGACAGGGAGGGTTCCTTCGGATAGGACCTCCCCGGCCTCTTCAGGGATTAGGGGAGGCACAAAGCACGACGCTAGTCTGCTATCCGCCAATTCAGCGGGTGAAGAAGTCCCCTTCGAGGTTTGCTCGGAAGGGTGACCACGCGGTGGGCGGAAATATCACATGATTTGTTTTTGTCAATAACAGACTAGTAAAAATGAAATAAGAAGTGCTGAAGTTCATACCTTGTGGTGGGGGCTTGACCCTGCGGTCCTTCTTCGGGACCTCTTTAGATGCCACGGACTCCTCATCGGAGTCCGAGCTTTTGGGCAGGACCAACTTGGGCCTGCACTACCTCTTTGGGGCCCGAAGAGGTTGTTCCTCATCAGCGTCTTCGGACGCTGCCCTCTTCTTGGAGTGGGAGGAATCACTTTCCTCCGCGTCTTCGTCCTCCTCCCCGTCTTGGGCAGATGGGGCCGCGGCGTCTCCAGCTTGGTATCTGGACGGTCTCTCAAGCGAAGGCATCCCCTGGCCTCCGGCAGATCCTTCTTCTTCCTCCCTTTCTTCTGTGGCGCCTGATAACCCAATAGGGGATCATTTGTAGCCTCTTTCGATAAATAAGAGTGTCGAACCCAACGAGGAGATAAAGGCAGAACAAATATTCCCTCAAGTTCTATCGACCATCGATACAACTCTATGCACACTTGACGTTTGCTTTAACTAGAACAAGTATGAAATTATTTTGCAAGAATAAAACTACGAGTACTTTGAGCAGAATAAAACTACAGATAGATTGCAAGGTAATAAAAGTGGATAGCTTTTGTCAACAAGAAAGTCATTGGTCCCTAGGCAATCAATAACAGGTATCGGTAATCATTCTTATAATTTTATATGAGGGAGAGGCATGAGCTAACATACTTTCTCTACTTGGATCATATGCACTTATTATTGGACCCCTAGCAAGCATCTGCAACTACTAAAGATCATTAAGGTCGTGAAACCCAACCATAGCATTAAGTATCAAGTCCTCTTTACTCCCATACGCCATTACCCACTTATCCGCGTTTAGGCTGATGTCACCCCCGCAACACAGACAATAAGCAAACCATGAACATATTGCAACACCCTACAACGGGGATCCCCCATGTTTGCGCGAGACGGAGGGCACCATAGGACAACACCATAAATAAAATATACAATCATACCAACCAAGATAACGATTAACCCATAGGACAAAATGGATCTACTCAAACATCACAGGATAACCATAGATCATGGGAAATAATATATGGAGTTGAGCACCATGTTTAAGTAGAGATTACAGCGGGGAGAAGGGGTGTTACACCGCTGCATAGAGGGGGATAAAGATGGTAGCAAGATTTTTGTTGTAGATTGCCGTCATGATCCTTGCCCCAGCGGCACTCCGGCGCCATCGAGAGAGAGGGGGAGAGAGCCCCCCTCCTTCTTCTTCTTCTTCTTCCTTGGCCTCCCAACTAGATGGGAGGAGAGTCACCCCTCTGGTCCATGTCCTCCATGGCGGCGGAGGGGTAGGAGCCCCTCTGAGGTTGGATCTCCCTCCTTGTTCTCTTCTGTTTCGCGCTCCCCAGATCTGGCCCTTCACGGTTTCTTAAATTCCTGGAGATCCGTAACTCTGATTGCGCTGAAGTTTTTACACAATTTTTTCCATAAATTATCATTCTTGCACCAGAAGAAGGGCTCCAACCAACGTTCGAGGAGGGCACAAGACACTAGGGCGTCTGCGGCCTGTGGCGTGCCCTGGTGGGTTGTGGGCTCTCTGGGCCCCCGTTTGCGTTGATTCCACCTCCCAAAAATCACATAAATTCCAAAATAATCCTCCGTAAATTTTCATCGCGTTTGGACTTTGTTTGATATGGATTTTCTGCGATACAAAAAACATGCAAAAATAGGAACTAGCACTGGGCACTGGATCAATAGGTTAGTCCAATAAATCATATAAAAAGTTGCCAAAAGCATGTGAAAGTTTTATAATATTGGCATGAAACAATCAAAAATTGTAGATACGACGGAGACGTATCAGCATCCCCAAGCTTAAGTCCTGCTCGTCCTCGAGTAGGTAAATGATAAAAAGGATAATTTTTTATGTGGAATGCTACCTAGCATAAACTTGATCATATATCTAATCATGGCATGAATATTAGGACAAGTGATTCAAAGCAGTAGTCTATAATTTGACATAAAGACATCAATACTCAGGCATCCCAACAAACAATCATGTCTTTCAAAATACCAACGCTAAAGAAAGCTATCCCTACAAAATCATATAGTCTTGTCATGCTCTGTCTTCTTAACACAAAGTATTTATCATGCACAACCCCGATGACAAGCCGAGCAATTGGTTAATACGTTTTAACGCACTTCAGCTTTTTCAACCCTCACGCAATACATGAGCGCAAGCCATGGATATAGCACTACGGGTGGAATAGAGTATGATGATGGGGATAAATATAGAGAAGATAAAAGGTAAGAAAGTCTCATATCGACGCGGCTTACCAACGGGATATGGAGATGCCCATCAATTGATATCAATGTGAGGAGTAGGGATTGCCATGCAACGAATGCACTAAGAGCTATAAGTGTATGAAAGCTCAATATGAAAACTAAGTGGGTGTGCATTTAATCCTATAATGAAAAATTCCCACTAGCATATGAAAGTGACTACATAGGAGACTCTCTATATGAAAAACATGGTGCTACTTTGAAGCACAAGTGTGGTAAAAGATAGTAACAATGCCCCTTCTCTTCTTCTTTTTTTCTTTTTTTTTATTTTTTTTTCTTTTTTTCTCATTGTTCGGAGTCTCATCCCGACTTGTGGGGGAATCATAGTCTCCATCACCCTTTCCTCACTGGGACATGTTCTAATAATGAATAATGATGATCACCACACTTCTATTTACTTATAACTCAAAAGAAATAAAAATTACAACTCGATACCTATAACAAAATATGACTCTATATGAATGCCTCTGGCAATGTACCAGGATGTGCAATGATATAGCATAACATGTATGAAAAATGATGAACGGTGGCTGAGCCACAACTACTATGTCAGCTATATGATCATGCAAAGCAATATGACAATGAATTCTCAAGTCATCAAAACAGAAGCGGTGGAAGTTGCATGGCAATATATCTCGGAATGGCTATGGAAAGGCCATAATAGGTAGGTATGGTGGCTGTTTTGAGGAAGATATAATAAGGCTTATGTGTGATCGAGCGAATCATATCACGGGGTTTGGATGCACCGGCGAAGTTTGCACTGACTCTCGAGGTGAGAAAGGGCAATGCACGGTACCGTAGAGGCTAGCAAATTGCGAAAAGGTAAGAGTGTGTATAATCCATGGACTAACATTAGTCATTAAGAACTCATATACTTATTGCAAAAGTTTATTAGCCCTTGAAGCAAAGTACTACTACGCATGCCCCTAGGGGGATAGATTGGTAGGAAAAGACCATCGCTCGTCCCTGACCGCCATTCAGAAGGAATACAATCAATAATAAATCTTGCTCCAACTTCATAGCATAACGAGAGACTATATGTGCATGCTTCGGGAATCACAAACCTTAACACCAATATTCTTACTAACCACAACCATTTACTATTACCTCCCACATATTATCTTCTCCATATCGCAAAACTATTGAAAGCAATCAAACATATCATATTCAGTGATACATAAGTTTTATGTAGGATTTCATGACTAACCATGCAATTGACCAGTTCCTGTTGACTCTCTAAATGGATATAAGTGAAGAATGAGAGTCACTACAAGAAATATGTCAACTTGTGACCTTGACTATTGGTCACTGAAAGGTCATAGTTTTTCATTTGCGGCCTTTTTGTGACCAAAAATAGAAGGTCAAAAGCTAGCGGTTGTAAACTGAAATTAACGACCTTCTCTGTGACAAGGTCGTAGACATTTATGACTAAAACAGAAGGTCGTTGAACCCATGACCTTCTGCTTTGGTCACTGGCTGTCTGCCCAGGCCACATCGGATCCGACGTGGTAATCTGACGTGGCAAAACTATGACCAATTGAAAAGGTCACTGACAAGAATCAGCCCGGTCTGATTGAGTGTTTTACATGGGCCTAGCTCATTAATTCAGCCTTTAACATATGTTTTTTCCTGTCAATTTACGCTAGCTACATGGGCCAAGCCCAGCAATTCGGCCTTTTTGGTTTCTAAGACACAGAACTTTACGGTCCATTTCTTTTTGGGCCTCAGCCTTTTAAAAGTTGACTTCTTTTTTGGGCCTCAGCCTTTTTGCATGCCATTCACGTTTTGGGCCTTGGCCTCTACCAATAAGTAAGTCCAACTCATCAACTTTCTATTTCTCACATTTTCACAGTACACAAATGACAAATATTTCAAATGAAACAGAACTATATAATTGAAATGATAGCCAAAATTATCCTATTATAATCTTTACATAGTGTTCATACAACCAGACCAGTACAAAATACAATGTAACTAGCTATGAAGTAATGTACAACCAGAACACAAGGCATATTGATAGATAACCACCACGCTTCATTGTCTTCCTCTTCCAAACTCCAAGAAACAAATCACCTAGCATTAGAAGGATCACGCATCAAAAGCATATAAAGTCTTTCAACCATCAATATAGTTTGCTTATAAGAAAACATATGGTCTGATTTTAAAATCCATCAGAAACACTTGACCCAAGAGATGCAACTACCCGAATGCTTCATTCAAGATTTAACACAGCAACTCTACAGGCAGAAAGTAAACTGAAGGCAACCTCTTTGCACATCACTTATTTATGAATGGAGGGAGTGATATTCAGCTTCCGCAGTCAAAGGAGAACCGTAAACTCATTGCGCACAGTTGCAAAAACACATTATGCAACAGCAATACAGCATCAGTGTGTGTGTGTGTGCGTGTGTGTGTGTGTGTGTGCCGCGGTTACCTACATATCCTACTAAGCGAAGCCAGCAGTCAGGTTGTTGGTCTTGTACTTGTCGAACTAACAATCTATGGATTTTGCAGTCTAAATGAGATCAGTATAAACTAATTGCACACAATTGCAGCAGCGCCATTGAACCAACGGACGAACAAACCGACCCAGTGAGACCAAGAAGGAAAACAAGCAGATCAGATGGGAGGGGGTGGTTACCATCCTGGCGCGCTCGCCCTTCTCCTGGATGGCATCATCCTTGAGCACCCTCTCCATCTGCCCAACCACAGAGACGGAGAGAAAAAATGTCAGGAACACATCGCGTTGATCCAGCCACAGAGAAGAGAACAGAAAGAAAGAAAGAAAGAAAGAAAGAAAAATCACTAGTATTATGTCTGAAAAATCACTAGCTAGCATGCTGCATTACTAGTTTGCCAATTATCCACGCCACAGAAACAACGTGAATCGAACCACAACAACAAATCAAATCCAGGGCTCACATGAGGACTAAGACGGCGCTCAGGGGGCGCTTGGGCTTGTTGGAGTCTTTCTTGGCCTAGCTCTTCTTCACCACAAGTCTGCATTGCCACAGAAACAATAGCAGCAAATATCAACCAATGCACATACTTTTACCACAAGGCAGCATAACCATAAGACAACACCATATACTTGCTGTGCGGGCATATATAGTAAATCAACATTGTATCTTGCAAGTCAACAGTTATCACAGAGAACAAGATACCATAAGATGAATGATGGCACTCAATTTCTAATCTCACATAGATAAAATTCACTACCATAGTAACAGTACATCTTCACTTGGATATATCTGAAGTCCAGTTGGTTCTCATAAGCAAGTGTTCTCAGGTTTGCCTTAACATAATAGGTTAACTAATACTTAACTATGAGCAAACAATACATAACAAAATCATGGATTTGATTTAAAGTAACCAAGAGACTAATTAATGTGTTACTGCCTGATATTGTCGACCAGAAAAGCATAAGCAACAAACAATATCCTGCATATCGGTGGATTCACTCAGTAGAAACAAGGTGACAAACTAATGTTCCAGGGAGGTAGTTTTATATAATAAAAACAAACTAGGCACCTGCATAATCACATGGCGGTAGTTTGAGATAATAAAAACTAATGTTCCACGCATAGTCTTAGCGCTCCAACAAAGAATCAACTAAAATTACTTTCAAGCAAACAGGTTGTACATCGATCAGGTTGTAAAGGACAAAAAATGGATACATGCAAGTAGGTTTTTAATCGACAAAAAATATAGAACAGTCTACATCTACAAGTAGATACAAGCTGGATTTGATCAAGACTTATAGACGGGTAAAAAAGTTGCATATTTCAGAGCCAGGACAACAATCCAATCTTTATTAGGAAAGAAAACATGTCTGTTAGCAGCAGGCTCTCTTCGATTGTTCAACTCAATTGGGTGGTTTTGATCAAATATTATCGATGCAACACTTGGCATCACTAAACTACAAGTCCAAAGCATCATAAGCACTAGACAGAAATCACCATCGCTGGAGCAGAAAAAGAGAGGAGTGGTTGCTTACCAGCTATGCTATGTTGGAGCAGAAAAAGAGTTACTGGAGTGGGAGGCCTGCGAGTGGAAGAAGAATCATTGCATGGTGGCGTGTCTCTATCTTGCACCTGGGCGTGTTAGAAAGTGCACCCATCAGGGAACCAAGCATATACATGACATGCCGAAAGAATAAATACCATGGCAGCAATGAAATTAAACACCAATTGCCAACAGTACTACTGTTGTCAGACTTGTTTGGATCATCACAAACCAACTAGTATAGCAGTTGGCACACGAAAGTAGCAGCAGTACATGCACCTTCCAGGTTCACATTGCACTTTCTTTTCAGGTTTGCAACAAAAGGAAGAAAGAAAGAAACAACATTCTCAGACGCACTAAGACACGAACTTGACACCATAATATTCCCAGTCAGCCACTTAACTGGATCAATTCCCACCAAGCAAGACACAACTAAAGTAAATAGGAATGCATAATGTGGATTACACAACTAAAGTCAATTTTTAGTGGAACACATAATGTGGATTAGATCTTGTTTGGTTATTAAATACTAAATAGTAAGTTATATATAAATCTCACACAGATATGACTATGAACAGATTCAAAGAGGACTAATTTACTCTAAAAGCTCATTTTTAGCCCCTTACACTTCTCAAACATAACCACTACCTGGAGCATCAATAAACACAAGCTAGCCTCTGAGAATATCAACATTTGCAGCAACAACTGAAATGCTAGCCCTTTAACAATGCCACAGAACCTCACCATTTACAATCACTAACAAGCCAGCGGCAAATAATCAGGGGTCATGCAGTAGAAATGTACAGTGAGTTACCTGAGCAGAGAGCCGGTGGCAGCGGCCAAGCATGAATGAAGCGAGAAGTGATGTCTTCGTGCAGCGGCTCAACCAGCTCATAGACCTCGCACCCCATGACCTTGCGGTCACACACGTTGACGCCGATCAGGTGATCATCCTGGAAGAAGCAGACCATGTCGGGTTGGTGAGATGGATGAGCTGTTAGCAGCTCACGCAGGACGATGACAAGAACCTACAGACCGCGAAGGCAAGAAGGTCAGAGAAGGAGCCCAGCAGAGCAACAATCGAATGAAGTAGGACATCTGGTAGGTCTGCCCAACCTTGATGTCTAGACATGGCGAGGACGCAACACACAACGGCCCTTTCTTGCGTTCTGCAGGTTGCAGCTTCCCTCGAGGCGTGAATATATATGGTATATCTTCCCTCATGACCCTACAGAGACAGCAGCAGAAGACATGAACAAATAACTCTGAGCAAAATGTGATGACACAAGAATCATGACAGTGTTGAAAAGATCGATACTTCTAGATAGAACATAAAATCAATTAAATTGTCACGAAGTATCATTCTTAAAACAACTAAAACTAATATTAAAAAAATAAGAGTGCTCAAAAATGCGTACATACCACACATTCAGTGCAAATGTCAATGACATCTATACAACACGCATTAAACAGAGCAGCAAAAAACAAAGCCCGGTCTTATTTCACCATCACGGAATTTTTAGTAGAGCCAGCGGCTGCTTCTAGCCATGCTTTTCACCGGTGTCCAAATCAACCAAGGTTTAGACTAATCGCCGGGCGATAATGGCACTACGTATGGCTGTATTGACAGCAACAGTATACCAAAACAGAGGAGAAGACGCATTGACCAGACTACTTGTACTGTCAGTTGGTAATTAACTAACCAAACCATGCTGCCTGCTGCCCGTAGCAGCCCCATCTATCCATCGTGATCAATCTGTTGGTAGTGGGCTAGCTCTCTCACGCCAAGCAGCACGCATCAACGATTTACTGGGCACATCGGCCCAGCAAAATCAAACCATACCAATCAGCGGGTACAGGATCAGGAGGGGAAGGGCGGCAGGGCCGGCAGCGCACCTGTGAGGTCTTGACGAAGAACTGCATCTTCCTGCTGCTCGTGCGTGCGGGAGGGAGTCAAGATGATCGCGTGAGAACGACGGAGCAGGAGCAGAAGCACGAAAACGACGGCTGGGTGTCTGTGGCTCGGATCCGGAAGCTGGACCTCCATCAAGGTTGCGGCTCACCACGGCGACGACGTCGGCAAGGCCGCCAGGGTGTGGGTCGGAGCGGAGGACCTCAGGCGTCCATGGCGGCCTCCTTGCATAGAGAAGTACAGAGGGGATTGAGACTTGAAAGAAAAAAAGGGATACACAAACCGAGGGAGGAAGAAGAGCGAGGGAACACGTTGACCTGCGGGACTTCGGTCGACGACGGAGCTGCTCCGGCGAGGCGCGAGGCCGAGGCAGCGGAGACCGAGGCTGGATCGCGTTGGATCTCCCTCCCTCGGGTTCTTCTCTCCCTTCTAGTGAGGGAAGGTGGGGCGAGAGGAGGAGGGCGTGGGGGAGGCCATGGACAGCGGCGAGCTCCGCATCGAGGGGACGGGGGAGTTATGCATCTAGCTGGGGAGGGGAGATGTGGTGGAGGTGGGTGGCAGCGAGGGGAGGGGTGGGTGGCGGCGAGGGATCTGGATCGGGGAGGGCGACGGGAGGGGCTGCTACCAGCTTGGGCAGTGGGAGGGGCTGCTGCTGCCTGCCCCTAAGCCGCGGCGGGGAGGGCGGCTGCTGCGCCGCCGGGATCTCGCCGGACCGCTGGTGTGTTGGTCACGGGGATCGGGGGCTGGAGGTGGCGGCGGCAAGGGAGGAAGCTAGGGTTCGTGCAAGAGAGAGGGGAGAGGGGTGGGGTTTGCGCAGGAGAGAGGGGTTGGGTGGGGTTCATGGTGGTGGGATGGATGGACGGAAGGATGGACAGATGGATGGATGTATGGATGGACGGATGTTCGCCATGTCAGCGATCCATGCCACAACTGACTCCACCAATCAGGATTAAGCCTACATATTTTGTTTTTTTCTTTTGTTTCTCTTATATTTTTTACCCTCTTATTTCGAGTAACATTCAACATATTACCTTCTTATAGTTTGTTAAAATTAACCAATAATGTGCACATGTGTGTATCTTGGGATGACAAACAATGTTGATTTGGAGGTTTGCTTCTTCATTGCGCAAAAAAAAATCCATTTTTCGAGTGCCCAAAATGAGTTTTATTGTGAAGGACCTACCAAATAATTGTTGCAAAACTAGACCAAATCATTTTCCTAAAATACTAGGCCATATTTAATGCACAATTGACCAAATGGTTGGGTGTCAAAAGTTTTGATCCACCTCTGGTGAAAAAGACAAATTTCCGCCGATTCAGCTAGAAGCAGGTCAAATTTGAACTATAGCTACCTCGTAGTTTGCTCTTTATTTTTTCCAAAAATCATTTCTAAGTAGATAATTATCTATTTAATCAGAGAAACACCAAAAAAATTCCAAGATTCAACCACCAGCTAGGAACGGTGATTCCCGCCGTTTTGACAGCATTTTGAAACGGGCATCAAAAATTCAAAAAAAAATCAAAACATTGAAAAAGCTTCGCATTGTGTCATTATATTTTATATGTGACCAAGTTTCCAGCAAAAATAATAAACTTGTAATACGGTAATTATTTTTAAAAAGTGTTCTCAGAAATGAGCTATCGTGCGTGAAGATTCATGGCTTTCAAGCCAAATGATCAATCTTATGGCCACATTCATGGCATAGTTTGTTAAAATGATCTCATATTATGCACAAGGGTGCATCTTGGAATTCCAAACAATGTTGCCTAAGGGAGTTTTCATTTTCTTTTCACGGAAAATACATTTTCCATTTTCTGAGTGCTCGAAATGACTTTTTTTGTGAAGGACCTACCATATATTTGTTGCAAAATTGGACCTAATCAATTTTATAAAATACTAGGCCATATTTAATGCACAATTGACAAAATGGTAGGGTGTCAAAAGTTTTGATCCACCTCTGGTGAAAAAGACAAATTGTCGTCAATTCAGCTGGAAGCGGGTCAAATTTGAACTGCAGCTGCCTCATAGTTTGCTCTTTATTTTTTCCAAAAATCATTTCTAGGTAAATAAGTATCTATTTAATCAGAAATACATGGTTTTATGGCGAGACATCGAGGTTTGGACGGTGGCCGAGGGCCCCAACTATAGAGCGCGTAAGCTCGCATGCCCGCCGCGTGGTCATCGCGTGACCGTGGCGTTGCCATGCGTTCTGGGCGGCCTAAGCATGTCTAGTAGGTTGGGCACTCCCCAGGTAGGTGCTAGGAAGAAAATCACAACATAAGATTCTCACAGGAGACCGATCGATGCTCAAAAATGAATAAGCAGCCAAGTGTTTGATTTGCGGTACGGGAAATGCACATGGCTAATGGGCGTGAGTTTTGGCTGAGGATGATCAGTTACTAAGAAGACCTTCTTCACAAATTTTCACCTCAAAAGGAGGAGCCTAGGTGGTACTTCTTTGCAAAGTACCACACTGGACATAAATATGAATGTTGAACCTGGGCTCAAAATAATGAATGGATTGAGCTGGCATTTGGTGGAGGGTGGTTATTTGGGCATAGGAAAGCACTGTAGAAAATGGATACCATTTGGACATGCCAAAGTGGTACTTCCTTCACAAAGTGCTGCTCTGAACAGAATAGGAAAATGAATATTGTTGAGTTATTTTTGAACTAGGCAAGGAATGTTTTTGACATATTTGATGAAGATATGATCCAAACAATTTATGAGATTTTTTTGGGAACTTTTGGAATAACATAAATATATGTTGCTTCACAACCTAGGGCAAAAATTGACACATGGACATGACACATAGGCAAAACTGATGAGATGGCGCCTAGTCATCACAACCCACCAGAATCTACAAGGCTATGACCATCTATATTGGTCGTTAACAACTAGAAATAAGGCAGCGGACCAGCACTGTTTGCTTTATGACCATTTCGTGTAAGGAAATTACGACCTTTCTGACCAAAATGGTCGCAATGGTTTAGGGTTTGGAGCCCCCGAACAGCTTTTGACCAATTGGTCTCAAATGGTCATAGATCTATGACCAATTCTTCCAGGGTCACTGACAGAAGGTCACTAGTTGACATATTTCTTGTAGTGAGTTTAACTCTTTCTACAAAATACCATGCTCTAATAAGTATAAGTGAATCAAAAGAGCATTCTACAAATAACGGTTTTCTATGTGAAGAGAAACAGGCAATCCGGACTTCAAATGATATAAGTGAAGGACATGAAGCATTCTATAAAGACATGCTCAAAAGATATAAGTGAAGTGCAATGAGCATTCTATAAATCAACCATGGACTATCTCATACCAGCATGGTGCATAAAACAAAAGTGAAAACTAAATGCAAAAGACGCTCGAAGATTTGCACATATCACATGAACAAAACAAAGACGAAAACATGTCGATACTTGTTGAAGAAAGATGGGAAGCCTTCCTGGGCATCCCCAAGCTTAGACGCTTGAGTCTCCTTGAATATTTACTTGGGGTGCCTTGGGCATCCCCAAGATTGATCTCTTGCCTCTCCTCCTTCTCCTCATATCGAGACCTCCATGATCTTTGATCACTTCATCCAAACAAAACTCAACAGAAAGCTCGGTAAGATCCGTTAGTATAATAAAGCAAATCACTACTCTAGGTATTGTTGCAAACCGATTCATATTTTGTTTTTGCATTGTAGCTACTGTAATATAAATTTTCCATGGCTTATACCACCGATAGAATCGATAGCTTCATCAAAACAAGCAAAACAATGCATCAAAAATAGAATATGTCTTAAACAGGACAGTTTGTAGCAATCTGAACATCTACCATACTTCTGGTACTCCAAAAATTCTGAAAAATTAGGAAAAAATAAACAATTTGTATAGCAAGACTTTGCAAAAAGTTTCAGAAACGCTTGACATTGCAGTAAAAATGAAAATTCACACGCTACAGCCAAAGTTTCAGTTTCGGCACCGCACATACCAACAAGCAATCTAATCATCCTAAAGGAAAATCTTGGCACATTATTTTTATAATGCAATGGATTTGTACAAGGGGATAATTATTTTTGTGAGAATC
The DNA here is from genome assembly GCA_963921465.1 of Triticum timopheevii. Classification (NCBI taxonomy): domain Eukaryota; kingdom Viridiplantae; phylum Streptophyta; class Magnoliopsida; order Poales; family Poaceae; genus Triticum; species Triticum timopheevii. The sequence goes on from OY997274.1 coordinate 463,167,618, forward strand.
TTCATGAAGAATTCTACATTGTTTCCATGAGTATGAACACAAGTGTTCAAGGTCGACCCTGACTTCTCCAATGCATAACTTCCAATCGCTTCTCTTTTGTGAAAAAGTTTTTAAGTTCCCCTCTATATATTTTTTTGTTTTTAAACTTTATAAAAACACTCAACATAATAAAAGGACTCTCTAAAACTTCTGGGTTGTCTCCCTGGCAGCACTTTCTTTAAAGCCATTAAGCTAGGCATAAAGTGCTCAAGTAATGGATCCACCCGGATCCCAAGGTATATCAAAGCCAATTTTAATTAACAATGATTTGGCATTTAGTAGTGAGTGCAAAGCAACATATATCATGGAATGTCAAAGTCTAACTCTCTTCCTATGCATTGGCATGTCATACAAGAACAATTCATTCACATCAAGTAAAGGCCAATACATAGCATAAGCATTTTCTTGCTGTTTTATCGTGTTGGAAACATAGAGAGGTGGATATGTAGTTCCTCTCTCATGCAAGTAGGAGCAGCAAGCACATGCATATTATATTCATCAAAATCATCATGTGTAGTGGTAGAACGCAGCCCATCAATGTAAACCTTAATAAGTGCAAACTTCTCCGATATAGTGTAGTTTGCAGAATTCAAAAAGATAATAGGACAATCATGTGTGGGTGCAATAGCAAAAATTTCATGTTTAACATAAGGAACAATAGCAAGTTCATCTCCAATAGCATAATTCATATTGGCATCTTGGCCACAAGCATAGCAAGCATCATCAAAAAGGGATATTTCAAACGAATCAACGGGATCATAGCAATTATCATAGCATTCATCCTTCGGAAAGAATGAAGGGACGTTAAACAATGTATGAGTTGAAGAGTTACACTCATTAGAAGGTGGGAACCGGTGATCAATCCGCTCTTCCTCCTTTTGTTCTTCGCTCTCCTCATCATCTTTTTCATCCAATGAGCTCACATTTTCATCAATTCCTTCTTCTATAGACTCCTGCAAAATATTAATCTCTTCTTGGACAGCGGAGATTTTCTCAATAAATTCATCAATATCGAAATTATATTTATAATTATCATAGCAATATTTAAGGATGGAAAAAATTGTAGGTCTATAAACATCATCATCAAAAGTTTCATACTTTAAAAACAAAGATTCAATTTCATAAGCACCCTTAAAAGCAACAAATTCTTCTATTCATTCCACATCATAATAATCATATATACCATTGGCATAAGAAGCCAAGGTTTCATTATCATTAAATTTGCATGTAAAGGGAAGGTGTGGAGCATTCATCCTAGAGCAACAAGTATAATCATATCTCAAGCATAGCTCCCGAGCATACCATTTCAACATATGAATTTGATCCCATAATAGTTTCCCTTTTGTGTCAAGCGATAATCCCTAAACTATTCATGTTGATCCAACGTTACTCCCAGTATCAAGTTGAATGGGGTTTTTTCGGGATTATCAAAGTAGTGCATAATATTTTTCACATAACGAGCATCGAGGGTTTTAGGAGGCTCCCCATATCCATGAGTAGAAAGTACCACTAATTTTTTTAGTGTTTCGTGTTCCATATCCATAACTAAAGTTAGAGAACAACTTAGAATAGGAAATAAAAACTACTTAGTCATAAAGCAAACAAGGACACACAAGAATATTTACCCCGCGCTATTGCTCCCCAGCAACGGAGCCAGAAAAAGGTCTTGATAACCCACAAGTATAGGGGATCATTTGTAGCCTCTTTCGATAAATAAGAGTTTCGAACCCAACGAGGAGCTAAAGGCAGAACAAATATTCCTTCAAGTTCTATCGACCACCGATACAACTCTACGCACACTTGACGTTTGCTTTACCTAGAACAAATATGCCATTATTTTGCAAGAATAAAACTATGAGTACTTTGTGAGAATAAAACTACGAATAAATTGCAAAGTAATAAAAGTGGATAGCTTTTGTCAAGAAGGAAGCCATTTGTCCCTAGGCAATCGATAACAAGTATCGGTAATCATTCTTATAATTTTATATCAGGGAGAGGCATGAGCTAACATACTTTCTCTACTTGGAACATATGCACTTATGATTGGACCCCTGGCAAGCATCCGCAACTACTAAAGATCATTACGGTCATGAAACTCAACCATAGCATTAAGTATCAAGTCCTCTTTACTCCCATACGCCATAACCCACTTGAAATGATCTAGATGACGACTAGAGGGGGGTGAATAGGAGTTTTAAAACTTTTACGGATTTGGCTTTATCCTAATGCAGAATTAAACTAACGGATACTTTTCAAGCACAAATCCTAAATATGCTAGGCTCAACTAAGTGCACCAACAACCTATGCTAAACAAGATAGGCAATTAAGCAAACTAGCAAGCACAAACTATATCACAAGATACAGAAATGAAGGAACAACAAAGCAATTCAACTATCACAAGATATATCAATATGGGCAAGTATGAATTGCGGAAAGTAAAGGGTGTGGGTATGAGATAACCACAAGTGAGTCAGGGACGAGGATTTATCCCGAAGTTCACACTCGTGAGAGTGCTAATCTCCATTAGAGCGGTGCCGAAGCCAAAGACCCGGGGCGTCACCAAGTGACTCACCGTATTCTCCCTTTCGAGTCACCCCCAATGGATGAGCCTCGGTTCACTCGGGGTCGGTCTTGAAGGCAACCACCACACCTTTACAAACCTCTCCGGAGCACACCACGACCACGGAAGCTTCTGGAGGAACTTGACCACCTAGGCCACTTGAACACCCTTCCTCGGAGCACACCACAAAAGGAAGCTTTCGGGGAAACCTTGGCCAGATAGGCCTCTTCACAATCTTCTCAATATATCACCAAACCGTCTAGGAGGCGAAGCCTCCAAGAGTAATAAACTCACGGGCTCTCACATGAACAAATCGATGCAGGGAGCTCAAACCAATGCAACAAATGCAATGCAAGGTCAAGAAACAAATGCTCAACTCACTCTCTCAATCTCACAAGATGCAACTCAAGAAAGTGGGAGATTGAAGAGAGGGGATGCAATGGAGGAAATCAACAAATGACTCCAAGATCCATCCACAAATCCCCCTTCACTTAGAACGGAGATAGGGGTCTGGGAGAGGTGGTAAGAGGCTCAAAATGATGTTTAGAATGTGAATGAACAACCCCCAAACCGGTGGGGAGGAAGGGCTCTTTTATAGCCAACTTCCAAAACTAGCCGTTGGGGCTCCAACGGACACTTCCTGGACACCCCGTGCCCACGGGGGTTTAGACCCCGTGCCCACGGGGTCCCGTGCGCATGGTACAAGCCCGTGTGCACGGGGCCCCGTGCCCACGGGGGTCAAAAACCCCGTGTCCATGGGGTACCCAGAACAGCCTGCAGCAGCCCACTAAAACAGTGATAACTTTGGCAGACGGACTCCGAATTCGATGATCTTGGGCTCGTTTTGAAGCTATGGAAAAGCCCAAGGTCCTCACATAGAGAACCACCCAAGATCAACAATAAATAATGATGCAAGTAATGCAAAGGTTTGAGCTCTCTACATGCGACATGATCAAGCTACTTGCCAGAGAGTCCCTCTTGATAGTACGGTTATCAAACCTATAATCCGGTCTCCCTCCAAGCACCATGAGACCGGCAAAACTAGGAAAACCTAGCTAAGGTATACCTTTGCCTTGCATATTCAACTTGAGCTTGGTGATGACTCCAATGCTTGTCTCAAGTTGGAATCCCTTTCTTGTCCACAACTACTTGGTGAAGATGCTCGAATTGATTCCTCATATTGCAATGAGGGAAGCAGTAACTTAAGCCCATCTTCACATGAGCATTATCATGATGTGGACCGCAAGCTTCAAAGCATATAACCTCCGGCTTCTCATCTTGCACTTGGACTCCTCGAACCCGATGACCATCACCACTTGATGTCATCCACACATAGGCTACTTGAGATCTTTCCTTTTGATGCAAGCCCATGAGAAACACCTAACCCACATAGACATACCAAACACATAGCATGGGTTAGGTAACGAAGCACAATTCACAATTACTTACCATACCACTAGATCACTTGATCTCACGTGGTACAATGTTTGTGCTTTGAGAGTTGACCACTTAGATATAATCTTCGAGCTTCATCTTGGTCAACCAACATCTTTACTCGAAGCTCCATCTTGGTTTATTGAAAGCCACAATGAACTCTTCATTTCCCTTCATTGCTTCAAGACTATATCACCAAAGACTCTTCCATGACCATATCAAGTTCCACTATGAATATCATCTTGGTCACCACTTGCCCTTCTAAAAACTCCATCACAATCTCTTGAGAGGCATAATGAATTCGTCACTCTAGTTGTTTGCTTCAAGACTTGATCAACCGAAACCCAACACATGAGCTCACCATGATCTTGTCTTGAGACCATAACTTGAATTCTTCTCTTTGATTACTCTCTCAAGCCTTGATCCTCAGAAGCCCAAATATATCAATCTTTGAGATCCTCCAATGCACTCCATCATGAACATAATTAGATTAGGCATTGAAACCAATCTTGATGGCTTCAATAGAAGTACCTGAAGACCAACTTGAAACCTCACTGGATATGGGATCTCGAGAGCCAACACCTAGGCTCCATGAGCATAGGGTATCCAGAGAGTTGACACTCGACCCTGTGCACAAGGTACAAGCCCATGTGCACGGGGTATCTAGAGAAGGATACCATGAGGACTTCTTCAGATGCTTTGATGGCAGACTTCACAAAACAACCCAATGCACTTCAAGCATCACTATGGAACACATCTTCATATAAGATTCAATGCACTTGATGCTCCATAGGAATTGTCATTTAATATCAAAGCATAGGGCAAATATATCTTCATATATATGGACTTCATCCTTGATTCCATCCAATATCCTTGAGGCACTATCTTCATATATATATGGACTTCATCCTTGATTCCGTCCAATATCCTTGAGGCACTATCTTCATATATATGGACTTCATCCTTGATTCCGTCCAATATCCTTAAGGCACTATCTATGGACAAAACCTTCAAATATATCTCACTGAAAACATTAGTCCATAGAGATTGTCATTTAATTACCAAAACCACACTTAGGGGCTACATGCCCTTTCAATCTCCCCCATTTTGGTAATTGATGACAATCTCAACAAGAGGGTTTGTATAATGAATTTAAGACAAGTATGCAATCTATCCGAGAATAAATTGTATACTTGAGGTGGTTTTGATAGCCTCAAACATCACAAAGAAAGTTGATGTTATCAAAACCAGTTGTACTAGCGTCGAAATACTACACAAGAATTTGATGCTAGTAGAACCACAATATATAGAGCAAACTCCCCCACAATATATGCACAGGAAATAACTTGGTGGAGTTTCCTCTATATACACATCCATGCAATGAGCAAGCACAACAAAAGTAGATAAGCATGAATGACAGGAACCAACCCACTTCACCAAAACCCTCTAAACTTCTCCCCCATTGGCAACCGATAAAACATATATGCAAAACATAGAAGCACTCACTCAACAAGTACTAATCATGCTATGATGCAACATACACAATGTTGACTCTAATTTAAATAAATGCATGAATTAAGTACTTGTTACCGAGAGAGAGAGAGAGAGAGAGAGAGAGCATTGGTTCAAGGGGCCCTTGATCTAGTAAGCGAACATGAGGGACTTGATCTTGTTCTTGGATAGGTACATGATCTCCCATATCATCTTGTTCTTATGTTGGGGGTGATGACTTCCCTTGTGGTGGATCCACAAGAGGGGCTCTTACTCCTTCTTCTTCTACATGGACAAGGGGTTTTTCTTGTGGAATAATATGACCAACCCCCATTGTACTTGTATCTCGGGAAGGAGCCTCATCACCTACAACACTTGAAACAAATTGCTCCGCATGGAAGGACCGAACCGGGTTTTCATTTATCTTCTCCCTCAAATCAAAGAATCAATCAAGCTTGGCCCTAATAATTTCCCACGGTGTCTCCACCTTCCTCATGAATAATCCAAGCATTCAATGCTTCTCCAAGGTACCTAAAACACATTAGGGTAAAAAATGGTCCCCAAACATATTGGGTCCAAAGTAGTAAGCACAACCACAATACATAGGGCAAACTCCACAATAAGTATGTGCAAAAGGATATGAAATTGAATTTCATGCACACCTTTAACCATTAATGATATTATGGAGTTTACCCTATATAGAGGATCAAGAGAGCAAGCAAGGCATGAAGAAGTATATAAATAAATATGCATGCACATGCCTACCAAGATCCAAAGAGATATAATTTGGACAAAAGAACACTTAAAAGATGAATACTCCAATAATGACATAAAGCATTCAAGTTGTCCAAATTATATCAAAGTGACGAATCCACACAGGACCGCACACAAAGTACAACATATGAACTAAGCAAAACCAAAGAGCATAAAGGATATACACTACACACATGCTCAAAGCCTTATCTCACTCAAGTAGATAATAGATAGTACAAGCAGTGAGATATGGCAAGTTGAAGCACGAGCCAAGAAGAAGATGATCATAAGGTTCTACCACATGAGGAAATACCAATTGAAGAGAATACAAATGGTATTTGGAATTAACACTCGGGGGTAGATTCCGAAGATGCACAAGATCATCAACATACTCCAAAGCATAAGAGAGAAATAGCGTACTTGGCCGGGTTGGCATTTCTGCCCAATGGACCCCATGCGCACGGGCCAAGTTAGCCCCGTGCGCACGGGGTGTCCAGTAAGTTTCGTGGTACCCCGTGCGCATGGGGGTCAGAGACCCCGTGCCCACGGGGTGTCCAGAAACTCACTGAAGAACATCACCGGACACCGCGACGAAGCATGCAACAAAGGCAAATAACAACAAACAAGAGATAATTAGTGGATGCTCTGAGAATTTGAATTTCAAATGAGCTTGGCATACCACATAGTGACTAGATAAGATTGAATATCAATACTATGTGGCATTTATCATATTCACATTTTGGGTCTGTGATGTGGACAAAACATAGCACTCCCCCATAATGTGATGATCCACTAATATCTCGCAAGATCTAAACAAGATACAATAAAGGCTCAAAACAACAAGCACCACTATATGATGTGCAATGCAACCTACACATGCTAGATAACACAAATCAAGCATACTAGAAAATACAACATATAAATGCACATGCTAGATACAAAACCTAAGCATGCAAGTGGCGAGAACTTTCAATGTAAGCAATAAAAATACAAGTTACCGCAAGGAGGAACATTGGATAGATAATATGAAGATAAACCACATGACTTGGCTTGAACAAATAAATGATGAATATTCTTTTCTTCATGGACTAGCCAAATCTCCAATGTCCTCCACACACCTATTGATCAAGTTTGAGCTTGATGGTCCCCAACCAAGTTGGGTCCTAAGAAGTTAGTCACAATAGGCTTGGCAACCCAAATGGTCTTTTCCATTTCCAAACCACTTTGGGCACCAACAAACTTGGCAAACAAATTGCCAACAACATCCTTCCTAAGCGAATAATGATCATTGACGAGAGGAGGCTTAGGGATGTTACTGTTGGGACAAGATGAGGATATGTGTCCCTTCTCACGACAAATATAGCAACATGTGCTCCCCCTTCTCTTCTTCTTTATTTCATCAACTTTGGGAGCATTATCTTTGTTCATCATTGGTAGTGGCCATTCTTCAACATGAGGTTGACCTTGAGATTGAACTTGAGGATAGTTCCCTTGATGCTTCACATTTGAAGCCTTCTTCTTCAATGGACAAGATCTCACATGGTGTCCAACATTCTTGCACTTGAAGCATGTAATGTTGGCCGGATTCTTGACTTGATATTGTCCCTTCTTATTTCTCTTGGACTTCTTATTGTTGGAGATGAAACCAAGTCCGCCCTTGTCATGAGGGGATTTTTGAACACTCAAGATAGCGTTGAGAGAGGTATTTCCTTCATGACATATTTCCAAGTCTTTCTTTAAAATAGTGACTTGGGCCTTGAGCTCTTTGTTTTCCTCTACAAGGTTAGTATCAACAAAAGTACTAGAGGAAGTAGAAGCTTCATTGTTAGAGCAACAAGGCAAGGAGAGCAATTCATCACAAAAATTAGCAATAATATGTCTAGATGAATCACTAGGACTAGCACATGTCAATAAAGCATTTTGAGAAGAATTAGTGCTAATGTCCACATGAGGATCACACGATGTTACCTTAGTAAAAATCGCCTCATGAGCTATCTTTAGCCTTTCATGGGAAATTAGAAGGTCATCATGAGAGCCCGAGAGCTTTTCAAGACTTTCTTCTAATCTTCCATAATTGCTAGTTAGCAAAGCAAGTTGAGCCCTTAGCTCAACATTCTCCTTCAAGATAGATCCTTCACAAGAAGTAGAGTTAGTAGCACAAGCATCATTGACAATATGAGAGGAGCTAGAAGAAACTAGAGACTTCACATGAGTAGCTTGAAGTTCCTCATAAGACTTAGAGAGTTTGGTGAGCTCTCCTTTGACATTCTTGTAGACAAGGTCAAGGTGCTCAAAATCCTCTTTAAGTTGATCATGAGCAACTTCAGTCTCTTCTTTAGAAGATTCTAAGTCTCTAAGAGTTTCTAGAGCATCAAGAAGGTTACAATCAAGTTTTTCATTTTGTTCTTGCTCTTCGTGAAGTAAATCATTACACTTTCCAAAATGAGTGATAAGATCTTTAAACATCTCATAAGTGTTCTTATTTACCCCACGAAGAGAATTACCAATTTCATACATTTCTTGACTCATATCCCTATCACATTCATCATTACTCTCATCAATATCATTACAAAGAGTAGATGATACCTCAGTATTACCTCTTGCCATGAGGCACATGTGAACATCGGAGGTTGATGATGATTCTTTTGGAGAGGGAGTTTCTTTATCATCAAGAGTAGGATATCCATGTCCATGCTCTTGACACTCATAGCATTTCCTCTCCAACAAGGTGATGTCCTTCTTTGCTCCTCTAGCAATTTCCTCATTAATGATGTGTGCACTATTTTCTCTTGTTTCCTCTTCATGGTTAGTCAAACAACAACTAGAGGAAATAGAAGCACATAGATCATGGAAACAAGGAGTATCAAGCATATCATCACAAAAGGTATTCAAGGAATCTCCAAATGATATGCATGGACTATCAACACAAGAATGTAAGTCATTTTTGCTAGATATGCTCAAGTCCATAGAATATACAACACTACCATGTATACATGTAAGATCATCAATGTTGAGCACATCATCACAATCATCACAAATGATATTTTCACTCACCATGTCATTACCTTGGGACATGCCACATGATGGTGCGGCGGAAGAAGTTGAAATGTCCAAGTACACGGAGGAAGAAGCAATATGGAGATCTTCATGATTTGAAGATGTGGAGACCTCCTCAATTAACTCCTCCGAAAGATGATGAATATCAACAAGATTGGACCCACCATATATTTCTTCAAGTTTGGTCCACATATCATGAGCCGTCACACAAGTCATGATAGACTCAAATACTTTGAGGGATATAAACCGGATTATGGCATTCTTAGCACTATATCCACAAAGCATATCATCATTTTCCTCACTAGTTGGAAAAAGGTCATCCTTCCACGGAGAAGCCCCTACAAGAACAATTCGTACAAAACTTGGACCGAAGGTCCGAAAATGACAGAGCATGCGAATTTTCCACAAGTGATAGTTTGTGCCACTAAAAAAAAAAGTGTCATCATGCACTATACCACTAGTCGACATCTTTACTCTCTAGGCGATGAAGCCTGCCAAGGAGAGACCAAAGCTCTGATACCAATTGAAATGATCTAGATGACGACTAGAGGGGGGGTGAATAGGAGTTTTAAAACTTTTACGGATTTGGCTTTATCCTAATGCAGAATTAAACTAACGGATACTTTTCAAGCACAAATCCTAAATATGCTAGGCTCAACTAAGTGCACCAAAAACCTATGCTAAACAAGATAGGAAATTAAGCAAACTAGCAAGCACAAACTATATCACAAGATATGGAAATGAAGGAACAACAAAGCAATTCAACTATCACAAGATATATCAATATGGGCAAGTATGAATTGCGGAAAGTAAAGGGTGTGGGTATGAGATAACCACAAGTGAGTCGGGGACGCGGATTTATCCCGAAGTTCACACTCGTGAGAGTGCTAATCTCCGTTAGAGTGGTGCCGAAGCCAAAGCTCCGGGGCGTCACCAAGTGACTCACCGTATTCTCCCTTTCGAGTCACCCCAACGGATGAGCCTCGGTTCACTCAGGGTTGGTCTTGAAGGCGACCACCACACCTTTACAAACCTCTCCGGAGCACACCACAACCACGGAAGCTTCCGGGGGAACTTGACCACCTAGGCCACTTGAACACCCTTCCTCGGAGCACACCACAAAAGGAAGCTTCCGGGGAAACCTTGGCCACATAGGCCTCTTTACAATCTTCTCAATATATCACCAAACCGTCTAGGAGGTGAAGCCTCCAAGAGTAATAAACTCACGGGCTCTCACACGAACAAATCGATGCGGGGAGCTCAAACCATAGCAAAAAATGCAATGCAAGGTCAAGCAACAAATGCTCAACTCACTCTCTCAATCTCACAAGATGCAACTCAAGAAAGTGGGAGATTGAAGAGAGGGGATGCAATGGAGGAAATCAACAAATGACTCCAAGATCCATCCACAAATCACCCTTCACTTAGAAGGGAGATAGGGGTTTGGGAGAGGTGGTAAGAGGCTCAAAATGATGTTTAGAATGTGAATGAACAACCCCCAAACCGGTGGGGAGGAAGGGCTCTTTTATAGCCAACTTCCAAAACTAGCCGTTGGGGCTCCAACGGACACTTCCTGGACACCCCGTGCCCACGGGGGTTTAGACCCCGTGCCCACGGGGTCCCGTGCGCACGGTACAAGCCCGTGTGCACGGGGCCCCGTGCCCACGGGGGTCAAAAACCCCGTGTCCACGGGGTACCCAGAACAGCCTGCAGCAGCCCACTAAAACAGTGATAACTTTGACATACGGACTCCGAATTCGATGATCTTGGGCTCGTTTTGAAGCTATGGAAAAGCCCAAGGTCCTCACAAGGAGAACCACCCAAGATCAAAAATAAATAATGATGCAAGTAATGCAAAGGTTTGAGCTCTCTACATGCGACATGATCAAGCTACTTGCCCGAGAGTCCCTCTTGATAGTACGGCTATCAAACCTATAATCCGGTCTCCCTCCAAGCACCATGAGATCGGCAAAACTAGGAAAACCTAGCTAAGGTATACCTTTGCCTTGCATATTCAACTTGAGCTTGGTGATGACTCCAATGCTTGTCTCAAGTTGGAATCCCTTTCTTGTCCACAACTACTTGGTGAAGATGCTTGAATTGATTCCTCATATTGCAATGAGCGAAGCATTAACTTAAGCCCATCTTCACATGAGCATTATCATGATGTGGACTGCAAGCTTCAAAGCATATAACCTCCGGCTTCTCATCTTGCACTTGGACTCCTCGAACCCGATGACCATCACCACTTGATGTCATCCACACATAGGCTACTTGAGATCTTTCCTTTTGATGCAAGCCCATGAGAAACACCTAACCCACATAGACATACCAAACACATAGCATGGGTTAGGTAACAAAGCACAATTCACAATTACTTACCATACCACTAGATCACTTGATCTCACGTGGTACAATGTTTGTGCTTTGAGAGTTGACCACTTAGATATAATCTTCGAGCTTCATCTTGGTCAACCAACATCTTTACTCGAAGCTCCATCTTGGTTTCTTGAAAGCCACAATGAACTCTTCATTTCCCTTCATTGCTTTAAGACTATATCACCAAAGACTCTTCCATGACCATATCAAGTTCCACTATGAATATCATCTTCGTCACCACTTGCCCTTCTAAAAACTCCATCACAATATCTTGAGAGGCGTAATGAATTCGTCACTCTAGTTGCTTGCTTCAAGACTTGATCAACCGAAACCCAACACATGAGCTCACCATGATCTTGTCTTGAGACCATAACTTGAATTCTTCTCTTTGATTACTCTCTCAAGCCTTGATCCTTAGAAGCCCAAATATATCAATCTTTGAGATCCTCCAATGCACTCCATCATGAACATAATTAGATTAGGCATTGAAACCAATCTTGATGGCTTCAATAGAAGTACCTGAAGACCAACTTGAAACCTCACTGGATATGTGATCTCGAGAGCCAACACCTAGGCCCCGTGAGCATGGGGTATCCAGAGAGTTGACACTCGACCATGTGCGCAAGGTACAAGCCCATGTGCACGGGGTATCCAGAGAAGGATACCATGAGGACTTCTTCGGATGTTTTGATGGCAGACTTCACAAAACAACCCAATGCACTTCAAGCATCACTATGGAACATATCTTCATATAATATTCAATGCACTTGATGCTCCATAGGAATTGTCATTTAATACCAAAGCATAGGGCAAATATATCTTCATATATATGGACTTCATCCTTGATTCCATCCAATATCCTTGAGGCACTATCTTCATATATATATGGACTTCATCCTTGATTCCGTCCAATATCCTTGAGGCACTATCTTCATATATATGGACTTCATCCTTGATTCCGTCCAATATCCTTGAGGCACTATCTATGGACAAAACCTTCAAATATATCTCACTAAAAACATTAGTCCATAGAGATTGTCATTTAATTACCAAAACCACACTTAGGGGCTACATGCCCTTTCACCACTTATCCGGGTTTAGGCTGCTGTCACCGCTGCAACACCGACAATAAGCAAACCATGAAAATATTGCAACACCCTATAGCAGGGATCCCCCACGTTTGCGCGAGACGGATGGCACCGTAAGACAGCACCATAAATAAGATATACAATCGTACCAACCAAGATCACGATTAACCTATAGGACAAAACGAATCTACTCAAACATCATAAGATAACCATAGACCATTGGGAAATAATATATGGAGTTGAGCACCATGTTTACGTAGAGATTATAGCGGGGAGAAGGGGTGTTACACCGCTGCATAGAAGGGGAGAAAGTTGGTGTAGACGGTAGCAAGATTGTTGATGTAGATCGCCATCACGATCCTTGCCCCGGCGGCACTCCGGCGCCACCGGGAGAGAGGGGGAGAGAGCCCCCTCCTTCTTCTTCTTCCTTCGCCTCCCCCCTAGATGGGAGGAGAGTCCCCCCTCTGGTCCATGGCATCCATGGCGGCGGAGGGGCAGGAGCCCCTCCGAGATTGGATCTCCCTCTCTGTTCTCTTCTGTTTTGTGCTCCCCAGATCAGGTCCTTCGCGGTTTCTTAAATTCCTAGAGATCCATAACTTCGATTGCGCTGAAATTTTTACATGATTTTTTCCATAAATTATCTTTCTTGCGCCAGAAGAAGGGCTCCAACCAACATTCGAGGAGGGCACAAGACACCAGGGCGCGCCCTGGTAGGTTGTGGGCTTTGTGGGCCCCCGTTTGTGTTGATTCCACCTCCCAAAAATCACATAAATTCCAAAATAACTCTCCGTAAATTTTCATCGCATTTGGACTTCGTTTGATATGAATTTTCCGCGATACAAAAAACATGCAAAAAATAGGAACTGACACTGCACCAATAGGTTAATCCAATAAATCATATAAAAAGTTGCCAAAAGTATGTGAAAGTTGTATAATATTGGCACGAAACAATTAAAAATTATAGATATGATGGAGACGTATCAGCGCCTCGTAAGGCACCACGACCAGCAGCTCCCCCGGTTGAGCTGGCCCAGGCTCTTCGGGCAGTGGAGCTGGACTGTTGATCTTCTTGGCCTTCTCGAGACAGCCATGTGAAGGCAACAAAAAGGGACTTAGACCGAACTTTGGACAGTATAAGCGCCCGAATATAAGTCGGACAAAGGATCAATTACCTTCTTCGAGGGATTTTCGGCATCGAAAACCGATGTCTTCTATCTCAGTCAGCCACTCCTTCTTGGGCTTGAACAACAGACTCCTCACCTTATCGTAGGTGGTGCCGAAGAGGTATTGCATGGTGGCCAGGTCTTTAGGCTTGTAAGACCACATCGGACTCGCCCTCTGCTGGCAAGGAAGGAGGCGGCGACACAGCATTATCTGAACCACGTTGGTCAACTTGGCGCTGGTCTCCATCACATTGGAAACGTGTTTCTGCAGTTTCTTCACCTCGTCGGCGGATTCCCAATCAAGAACTTTCTTGGTCCACGAGGTCAATCTCGCTGGGGGTCCGGATCTAAACTCGGGGGCTGTCATCCAGGCCGCATCCCGTGGCTCTGTTATATAGAACCATTCCTTCTACCACACTTAGACAGTGTCGATGAATGTGCCCTCGGGCCATTGGACTCGGGTGAGCTTGCTGATCATCCCTCCGCTGCAGTCCGCCTGGGCGCCGCCGACCACCTTTGGCTTAACATTGAACACCTTCAGCCATAGGCTGAAGTGCGCCTAGACCCACAGAAGGGTCTCGCAAACGATGATGAAGGCGGAGATGTGGAGGAGGGAATTGGGGGCTAGATCGTGAAAATCCAGCCCGTAGAAGAACATCAATCCCCGCATGAAGCGGTGCAACGGGAATCCCAACCCCCGAATAAAGTGGGGGAGGAAAAGCACCCTCTCGCCTGGCTTGGGGGACGACCTGGCCCTTCTCGGGGGCCCAGTGAGCAATGTTGGCCAGCAGGTAGCCGGCTCGCTTTAGCTCCTCGATGTAACTGTTGGTGATGATGGAGGCCTCCCACTTGCCATTAACACCGGATCCGGCCATGGTTGTCGCTAGGAGTAGGTGTTAGGGAACGCGGTAATTTCAAAATTTTCCTACGCACACGCAAGATCATGGTGATGCATAGCAACGAGATGGGAGAGTGTTGTTCACGTACCCTCGTAGACCGTAAGCGGAAGCGTTATGACAACGCGGTTGATGTAGTCGTACGTCTTCATAATCCGACCGATCTTAGTACCGAAAGCACGACACCTCCGCGATCTGCACACGTTCGGCTCGGTGACGTCCCACAAACTCACGATCCAGCAGAGTGTCGAGGGAGAGTTTCGTCAGCACGACGGCGTGATGATGATGATGATGAAGTTACCGGGACAGGGCTTCGCCTAAGCGCTGCAACGATATGACCGAGGTGGATTATGGTGGAGGGGGGCACCGCACACGGCTAAGAGATCAATGATCAACTGTGTTTTCATGGGGTGCCCCCCTCCCCCGTATATAAAGGAGTGGTGGAGGGGGAGGAGGCCGGCCTCCTAGGCGCGCCCCAAGGGGAGTCCTACTCCCATCGGGAGTAGGATCCCCCCCCCCCTTCCCTAGTTGGATTAGGAGAGAACGAAGGAGGAGGAAGAAGGAAGGAAGGGGGGAGGCCCCCCTCCCAATTCGGATTGGGCTTGGGGGGGCGCCCCCTCCTTTGCTCCCTTCTCCTCTCTCCCACTATGGCCCAATAAGGCCCATATACCTCCCGGGGGGTTCCGATAACCTCCCGGTACTCTAGTATATGCCCGAACTCACCCGGAACTATTCCGTCGTCCAAATATAGTCGTCCAATATATTGATCTTTATGTCTCGACCATTTTGAGACTCCTCGTCATGTCCATGATCATATCCGGGACTCCGAACTACCTTCGGTACATCAAAACACATAAATTCGTAACACCGATCGCCATCGAACTTTAAGCGTGCGGACCCTACTAGTTCGACAATTATGTAGACATGATTGAGACATGTCTCCGGCCAATAACCAATAGCGGAACCTGGATGCTCATATTGGCTCCCACATATTCTATGAAGAGCTTTATCGGTCAAACCGCATAACAACATATGTTGTTCCTTTTGTCATCGGTATGTTACTTGCTCGAGGTTCGATCGTCGGTATCTCAATACCTAGTTCAATCTTGTTACCGGCAAGTCTCTTTACTCGTTCTGTAACGCATCATCCCGTAACTAACTCATTAGTCACATTGCTTGCAAGGCTTATAGTGATGTGCATTACCGAGAGGGCCCAGAGATACCTCTACGACAATCGTAGTGACAAATCCTAATCTCGATCTATGCCAACTCAACAAGCATGTTTCCTTCAGTAGGAGGGGAAGGGAATCGCTGCAAGAGAGTAAGGCGGGGCGCTGGAGCTCTGGAGATTGGGAAAGCGACAGCGAAAGGTGGAAAAAGGCGTAGGCTTGTAACTGCAGCCATTCCCCTTTTTATGGGCCACGGAGAAGCCAAGGGTTCCTTTTTCCACACCGCGGACCTCTCCACTTCCCAATATGCCCGTGACGTTATGCGCGGGTGGGATGATCAAAATCATTGATCACATCCCCTAAAAAGCGAGGCACGATCTCTGCCTTGATGAGACTTGCCAATGGATGGGCGGCCTCGAGCCGCGTATCGAGAACTTCCAACCATTCGATATTATGAACGGACGCAACCCTTCGCCAAAAAGTTTTCAGGTGAGGGCACTGTTCACATTGGGGCACTTTGGCCTTCAGGGCTAAGTAAAGACAATGCTCCAGACTCCGGATACTACTCGACTCCGAACACGCATAGGACAAAATGGAGAAGTCGCCTCGCAAGCCGAAGACTGTGGGATATACGGATGTTGGACGCAAGCCCTGGCGTTGGAGGCTAGTTCGAGGGCTACTGAGGGAGTCATGGATTAAGGGGTTATCGGGCCACCGGCCCACTGCATATGGCTCGGACCATTGGGCTCCTGTGGAGCCGAACTACGATATGGACCGGTGACCAGACAGGAGATCTTTGGGGTCATGGTGTGCCCTCCAAGTCAAGATTTAGCATAATCTTTCCTTTGTTGTAATCGGTCGCATGTAACCGTAACCCTACTGGTGTCTATATAAACCAGAGGGTTTTAGACTTTAGGGCTAGAGCAAAATCCAATCCCTCATCAACCTAGGGTTTAGCTCAACGGATCTTGAGTTAGATTGACTCTATAACCATACTATACACATCAAATACAATCAAGCATGACGTAGGGTTTTACCTCTTAGAGAGGGCCCGAACCTGGGTAAACACCAAGTTCATCGTCCCTTGTTCCTCGTCGATCCATGATCCACAGCTCAGGACCCCCTACCCGAGATACGCCAGTTTTGACACCGACAGTCGCTTCTCCTTCATTCACGTGTGCTAGACATTTTGGTGTAATGCACTCAGGAACAAAGGGAGGAGCCATCACCGACAGTCGAATATATCAGAGAGGGAGTGCCCACCATATACACCACGTGAGATGAGAGTTTTCAAGGAAAGAATCGACAAACCGTAAGTCAACCATTGGTGAATAGTGATATGCGTGTTGAGTTCCTGGTAATTACCATCGCTTTTATAATCTTTGAATTTTGAACATAGGAAATGTATGATGATGATAGGATCACCGAGTGCGAATACTGTTGCGACGATCGGGGTATGTGCGGCACGGAGCCTCACCTCCAAAATGGTAGGTTCTTCACCGTCAAGCTAGAAAAGACCTTTGATGTTTGTATGGTACGCAACGACGACAAGTATTTCTTCGTAATTAATCATGACTCATGCTTCTTTGCTTCAACGTGTAATTTCCAAAAAAAATCGACTAGTACATCCCCTGCCATGCAAGACCGTATGTCTTGGAGAAGCTTTGTTTCCAAGAGTTTAAGAATATGGAGATAAGGAGATTTCACCTCAGGAATAAACATGGTTATGTTTTTCGGGTTAAGCTCTACAATGCGCTTAATCCCACACATTTAGGTTGCTATAATTGGGGAGCTCTCTGCAAGGCCTATGGATTTGAGGAGAATATGCAAATAACCTTCGATATTCATCCTGAAGATGATATTGAAAATAATATTGACATTTGGGTTGCAAGATGATGTTCCTGAGGACGAATTTTAGTGGATATGTGCCACTAGTCCATGAGTTGCAAGATGGTAACTTCATTGCCAAAAACTTAGTATAATTTTGTTAATGACGGTAACTTGATTGCATACATCCTTCTTACGTAAACTGAAGTGCTAACTATATATGTTACTATTATGTTGTTCAAGAAATGCTCCCGAAGGAGGTTGTGCCTGACATGATGCTTACCGAAGGTCATATGTATATGGTTAGCTTACGACTGTTTCCGCCGACGGCTTACCGAAGTCCATACTCTATCTCTTTAAAAGATGCAAGGCTCAATACCAAAGAATGGAGCAAACTAATGAATGCGCACACGCAACGGATTGGAGACAACATGCATGTGCTCAAGCCACAAGTTGGCGACAGGTGAATCTCCATTCTCCATTTTGGAGATGGACCAGATTACCTGTTTTATGCTATTTTATCGGAAAGAGAGGAGTGGGTCCTAGGTAGTAAGACAATTAGCTAGTGTTGATTATGACTATGATGATGAGTTGTTATTATAATGATGATGAGTTATGTGCTACAATGTGTTAGAATGATGAGTTGTTATATGACTCATAGATGATGATGAGGAGGAGTTGTTATGATGATGAGGAGTTGTTATATGACAATGATGATGATTATGATGAGTTGTTATCATGATGATGAGTGGTTATTATGAGGATAGATTCGTGTTTCTTTCATGCAATGATATAATAATTCATCATCATCATAAAAATGATATGACGAGACTACTATATAAAACTCGTACAAATACAGCGCAAATACACAGAAAAGGAAAAAATATAGGGAAGTTTAGCAGTACCGTAGATTAACCAGTAGCAGCAGTGCTGGTTTGTCAGCAGTGCTGGTTTGTCAGCAGCACGGGTCAAACAACAACGCTACAGGTAGTTAGCAGTAGCGCTTGACATGATCCACGTTACTGCTAGATAGGGATAGCAGTAGTGCTGGTTCAATCAGCGCTACTGCTAAATACTAGCTGTAGCGCCGTAGTAGTAGCGTTGGTTCAACCAACACTACTGCTAAACACTAGCTGTAGCGCCGCAGTAGTAGCGCGGGCCCCAACGCTACTGCTAGGTATTTATCCCGCGCTACTACTAGTGTTTTTCTAGTAGTGGTAGGCAGTGCCCAAGCTTGTTTCCTTTGGGCGGCCAGTATAGGTAGTCCCACTTTTCAGAAGCTTCCACAAGCTTTTGACACGATTTTTCTTTACACAGTAATGGTTTTGGCAAGCTTTCCGTTTGTTTTGTTGTTTCTATTTTTTGCTGTCTTTTTCACTCTTTTTATAAAATTCATGAACATTAATTCATGATTTTTTTTAAAAAAATTCATAAACATATCCCAAACATTTTTTTAATCATGGATTTTATTAAAATTCGAGATTTATTTAGATCTATATAGAATCTTTAACATTCACTAACCTTTTTTGAAGTTGTGAAATTTTAGAAAAATAAGCAAACTTTTTTAAATTCACAAACATTGTTTAATTTTGAAAAAATATCAAATTTGGAAAAAAAATATAAATTTAAGGAAAAAGTTGTGACTGTTTTCAAATTCACACAATATCTGTAATAATTCTTGAACACTTTTTCAAATTAACCTTTGTGAAATTTGTGATTTTTCCAAACAATCTTGAACTTTTTCTAAATCATGTTTTTCTTACGAATTCGTGGTTATTAATGTAATATTTTTTTAAACCTATAGAGAAACTTGATTTGTTTTCGTGATCCACTACCAGCTGGCGAGCTAGCGGACCATCCAATGTTAATGGGCCGCAGTCTGCCGTCGGGGTAGCTTCCGCGCGAGCCCTACCTTAAGCGCTATCTGTTTTTTTTTCTATTCCGTTTGTATTTCTTTTATTTGATTTTTATTATTATTTATTTACTTATTACTTTTCCTGTTATTTTTTATTTTATTTCTCTTTTTCGTGTATGATACAAAAGTTTACAGTGTATTGCAAGAATGTTTCTCGTATATTAAGAAAATGTGGTATATTACAAAAAGTTCATTGTGCATTATTAAAATATTCATAGCATATTAAGAAATCGTCCAACATACAATACAAATGTTCATTGTGTATTTGAAATTAGTTTAACATATATTACACAAATGTTCAATGTGAATTCAACAAATATTTAGAAAGTGTTAAATGTGTATTCAAAAATTATTCAATGTATATATTCATTTTTAAAAATATTAGAATTAAAAACAGAGAAAAAACCAAGGTTGTAGAGTGAACCGGATGCTATAGTAAAGAAAATAAAGAAAACCCATAAACCCGTCCGGATAAACCGAGAAAGAAAAAAAATGCTAAACTCGTCCTATACCAAAAAAGAGAACGAATAAAGAAAAATAGGAAACCAAATTAAACTCATATTGATAAAACCAGAGAAAACTAGCCCTAGAAAAACAACGTTCCCAAAACCAGTGGGTGAAAACCCTACCTGGGCCGGCTCATATAAGAATCATACGGGTTGTGAGCATTGTGTTCGATAATGAAGGAATTAACACTATAAGCACTAAATAGGAATGAGGAAAATGTATCACAAGTCCTAAAATTATTGGAGGTGTGTGCAGTTTTACATCCTAAACTATTAGAGGTGTGTCCGTTTAGTCTTATAATTTCGAAACTGTAGTTTTGAGTCTCAAAACTATGCAAGTTTGTTCATCTCAGGTTCTAAGCTTGCATGATCATCATCAATGATGCATTTAAAAAATGAGCCCTTTATATATGTTTACTTCCCAAAATGTGGTTCATAGGCTTCCATGTTGCAGTGTGTGCTGCAACCTGCATGCCTACCACCTGTGTGGCGATGAGGTGCAGGGCAGCCTCGCTGAGAGGTTTGGCATGGCCGCCGGGGAGACCCCGAGCCTGTCGGCATGGAGGATGACATCCCCCCCCCCCCCCCCCCCCCGGGTGCGGACGCCATTGATGGCCTCCAGTTTCGAAGATATATGACTAAACTGACAAACCTTCAATAGTTTTAGGACTAATGCATTTTACTCAATAGTGAGTTTATCCCCAGCTGTCGTCAACAGATATTAGGTCTCTTCCAATGCAAAGGTGCTTAGATGAGATGCCTATTATATTAATTGGCTTAGTAACTCAAGTCCTCAATGCATAGGTGATCAGTATCCTTTTGATGCTAACTTTCCTTCATTTAATAGTTGTAGGCTCATATTTGTGCTTCCAATTAGATACAGAAGCTTCGCATCATTTTTTTCAGAGGTCATCAAACTAATTTTTTTTCTTTTTAATTAACTTATCACATCAGATTTTATGCTTAACCTTCTCGACACGACACATGTACATGTTGGAGCATCAGGAGGGTCCCATGGAAAAAGGCGAGAGCAGTACGAGTTGGAGCTATGCTGCCGAACCTGACCATCCATCATCCTCGTGTACGTACATTCTATTCTTTGTAGAGTTCACACGAGGACCCAGCTCGACGTCCTCCAGGTCCAGCCCAGCAAAATGGATACCAACCGTTCCATCACTGTACTACCAACATCATTACTGTCCACCGGCTAGGCCAGCATCCAGATTTGCGCGTATGCACACACGCATGAGCTGTCCCTACCGGCACATGCGCCCCGGCCCTTCCGGACCTCACTTGAATAACAACGAGAATATGGGTAACTTGGGAAATGAGAACAGAAAAGAAAAACAGAAATATGGGCAGTGACGTGACATGAATCTCCGGCAGAACGCCAGCTGAGCTGATGCATCGATCGGCTGTTGCATGACAAGTACTGTAGTACGTGACCGTGTCCAACAGTATTATGATCAAGCACTTGCGCGTCTGTGTGCGGCATCTCTCCGCCAGTCGGGCATCGCGGCTGGCAGCTGCACGCACAGTCGCACATCTGCCATTAGTGCACCGTGGCCCGTTGGCCTCGGCGACACAGCGGCCAGCCAGCCCTGCCTGAGCACGGTCTCCTCCTCCTCGACCTCGAGGTGGTGGTGCCCTTGACCTGATGAATGAACAGAGAAGAATCGAGTCGGCCGACCCAACAGCATCCGTTGCGATGGCAGCAGGGCGGGACCGTGGGAGCCATCGCTCGCTCACAGCTGCAGATGAGGTGGGCGTCGCGCCGCGCCGCGCTGCACTAGCTTTATACAGTGCCCCTCCGCTAGCACGAGCACGACACAGTTTCATACATACAATCATCAATGATGAAGATGACTCGACCGGGAACCGCGCCCAAAGAAAGCCCAAAATGTTGCCCAAGCCGGCTCGACACCGTTTGCGTCGCGTCACGGAACCACGTCCGCCCGGATTTGTTTTCAAAACTATCACTTTTTTATAGCAAATTCGAAAACTAGCACGCAATGTAAAAAAAAAAATCAAAACTAACACCCCGTCTGCCTCCTCTTGGCCGAAAAGGGAGATTTCGGCCTCCTCTTGGACGAAAAGGGCTTTTCGGCCTTGCCTTGGCCGAAGAAGTGTGTACCCGGGCTAAAAAGACTTTTTGGTCAGCACTAGGCCGAAAAGACCTTTATCTTTTCACGTTAACAGTTGGCCGAAGTTGCTTGGCTCCACTCTTCGGCTTACATTAGGCCGAAATGATTTCTTTTTTTAAATTTGGCTTATGAATATTGTGCAGCCATTGCCCATCTTAGACATTGAAAAAATATATTTTCGCGCAACTCTTTCCCCTCAATATTTTCCCACCAACTCTTTCCCTCCATATGTTCCGCCGCCCGTTTCCCGCCAACCCATTTCGGTCACCCGTTTCCTGCCAACCCCTTTCGGTCACCCGTTTCCCGTCAACCCCTTTCGGTCACTCGCTTCCCGCCAACCCCTTTCGGTCACCCGTTTCCCGCCAACCCCTTTCGGTCACCCGTTTCCCGCCAACCCCTTTCGGTCACCCGTTTCCCGCCAACCCGTTCCCGCCATATGTTCCCGCCAACCCTTTCCCGCCATTTTTTTCTCTCTGCCTATAAACCCCCCTTCACACGGAGGTGGATAAGCATTCCAGTGTAGTGTAGTTGAGATGCCGCATTATCCTTTCGATCGTAGTTTTCACCCTGGGATGAGCAGATGTCTTCTGAGGCTAGCCACCGATTTCAGGATGGACAATAGGATTGTTTCGTGGGACAAACTCACCAGTAGTGACACCATAATGAATGAGTTGGCTCACGAATTACGTAGGTCTAGGTGGCCTGAAAGGGCCTATGAGGAGGTACGTAAAGAACTTCTTATGTTACATGAAAGGTGGAAGAAGGTAGTGGAGCCCAAGAGTGAAACTTTTAGAAGGACTGCAGCAAAGAATCCATATTTATGGATCGACGCCAGCGAGGACGAAGATGATATCTTCATGCCGCCGCTTCCGGGTTCTGCATCGTCGAAGGGCAAGAGTAGTGCCGCATCGTCGAAGGGCAATAGTGCTGCATCGATGGAGAGCAAGAGGACCGCAACGTTGAAGGGCAAGAGGGCTGCATCAACGAAGCATCAACGGTGCACCTTCCCAGGACAACCTGATTCAACACATTTCACGGTATAATTTGTTGGATTTGATATGTGTGTCCGAAAAACCCTCTGTGTAGACATAGCCCACTTTATCACCATATACTTTAATTTTTTCTTTGTATCAAACATAGCCCTTATCTAGACTTGGTTCAGATTATACCGCCATGGAGTCTCATGGCCATCGTTGACCGTAAGGCCAGTCGATATGTCCTGGTCCCGTGCAGAAGGAATCGGTACCTCCACTTCATCCTCGGAATTATCAAAATCCAGATCCTCCGCCAATCCATCCTCGTCCTCTTCCTCCATCACCCTATGCATTTCATCCCCTTCCTCATCCCCATCAGCAAAACCAGAACCAGCTAATATTATCGACTGGCTACTCTGCCCAGTATCAGGACCACAAACATTGTGTGGCACGTAGTCCGACTCTTTCTCGGGTTGGCTAGCATCCACATTGGGTGGCTGTGAACCAGATAAATCAATCTCGTTAGCCACTTGACTGCCCTGGCCGGGTTCATACCCCCTGTTGAGTTGTACGGTATTCTCCTCCTTCGCCACAGGTTGCACAAGGGCATATGGGTGGATTCTTTGGTCTCGGCAACGTCTTAGCAAAGTCAACCAATGTTGGCTCCTATCTATCGGCATCAACTCCCACTTGACATTTTTACAGGATTTGGTCCACAATGCATGAATACTGATGGAACATACTTGAGGATCCAGCCCGAAACTAGTTGTCAACCAGTGCTTCAACTGTCTAATGTCCAGTCTATCTGGGTTCGCTAGTGTCATGACGCCATTTTTAAACTCGCTAAGATTAACCCCCAACTCATTATATCGAACATTACGCCGTAGTAAACAGTCAGATTTACTGATTCAGACATTTTCACCTGTCAGACATTGCCATCTTCTCGTTAATCACAACGAACACTAATATTACCCGCTATACTAAGTATGCGCTAAAATTTAAATGCCTCCACAAATATATTAACACTACAATTCACAATATGACATATCTACACTAACTAAACAATACAACTCAGAGAAAAATTGTGACGACATG
Source organism: Triticum timopheevii (assembly GCA_963921465.1). Lineage (NCBI taxonomy): Eukaryota > Viridiplantae > Streptophyta > Magnoliopsida > Poales > Poaceae > Triticum > Triticum timopheevii. The sequence continues at coordinate 463,192,108 of OY997274.1, forward strand.
GTTATACCTTCGAAGCGTGTGTCCCTAGCTTCTAGCTCCTCTCTTCGACTCAGCGGCATTGGCCACCTTGCGGAGTACTTGCACCACCGGACAACGACAGCGCCGCCCCCTCGAAGACCGGAGGTTCAGCTCCGATCACCCCCCAAGCCGCACTTCCTCGTTGCCACCTCCTCCTCCACAGCTGTTGCTCCTCCTCACCACCACCTCCTGCCCAACCGCACGCCCTCCTTCCCACCATGGCTCCTTCTCCCCACCATGGCTACTCCTCCCCAAACGCACCAAAAACTATCCCATAGCAAAAAAACACCGTAGGCCGTCGGGGATTGCTACGATCTACCGATTCAATGGCTTGGATGTGAAAATGGGTGGCAAATGGAGGAGATCAGCACGGGCTGGCGAGGTACAGAGAAGAACGAGAGAGAGAGAAAGAAAGAACAGAGGCGAGAGGCGAGAGGAAGGAGACGTGCGCAGGGCTTATCCACACCTTTTCGGTCGATGGGAGGCCGAAAAGCCTCTTTGGCCGCTGCGTGGCCGAAAACGACCCACTTCGTTTGCCGGGTGGCCGAAGCTACTATTTTCGCGCCCCCCCCCCCCCCCCCCCCCCGGACGCCATGTCTTCGGTCAACCACGGGCCGAAGAGCCCTTTTCGGCTGAAGAGGCCGAAAACTACCTTTTCGGCCCACGCGACGGGATGCTAGTTTTGATATTTTTTTTGCACTGCATGCTATAGTTTTCGAATTTGCTATAAATAATGTGATAGTTTTGAAAAAAAAAATGTCCGCCCGTGCGTCGTTGCTCAATATCTGCGTCCGCGTCATATTATGTCCGACAGGACAACGCGGGGTACGCCGCTAGTCTGGCTGGTTTTTCCTGCTGGCTCTTTTAATTTGTGTCAACAACTAGCGATTTGCGTTTGCTTTGGGAAGTTCCTTTTGTTCCGGTTTACCAGAGAGCGGTGTCCCCTGAACCTGAACGGTTTACCCACAAGGCCACAAGCACGAGAAGATATGCATCGCCAAGCACAAGACATATCATCCTTGGCGAGATACTGCAAGGTGCAGCACTGCACTGCTATCGGAGTGAGGGGTTTCACTGAATCAATTCGTGGTCGCAGTTCACAGTCCAACAAACAAAGCGATTGGTTATTTTTTCAGCCGTGTCTCCCTGACAACAGTAGCGTACAGTGGCTTGGCTTCACCGGAAAATTGTTCCTGCAGAGAGAGAGAGAGAAAAAAATCAAACCTGAGATTTGCTCAAGACGACACGGCACGGTTTGTGACTGTTGGGTCGCGAAACCGCGTCCATTTGTGCTCTGTCCGCCTGCCATTACGTGTGTGGCCGTGGTACAGTACCAGGCCGCTGCCGTTGGTTCGCTCCGTGTTGTTCCCAGCTGGTTTTCTTGGCACCGCGCGCAGCTCAGCTCAGCTCATCTCGCTTTCGGTTGGCAGGAAAATACAGTGCAGCAACTCGTTTCTTTTGCGTGCGCGTCTTTTGTGGATTCTTTCTCGACGGTGACTGCAGTGCCACGCCCATGCACAGCTACTGGGTGGTGGTACACGAAACGAGTTGGCAGGGTGGGCAGCTATGCTGATCGTTGGTGCCACACGTATCTTGTTTGCAAATCCAAAGCTAAACTCGTCAAAATAGTTGAGATATTAAGAATAGATATGTTCTCCCCATATGTATTTAGCACTGCAAGCGGGTCGAGGCAGACAACGCATTATCTCTCCCCAATTGGTCTGTCCAAAGAATTTTTTTATTTTTTTTTTGAAACGGAGGCAAAAACTTTGCCTCATCTCATTAATAAAGAAGAAAGAGAGTAACCAGGTAACAAGAGGGTCATTACTCCTCCACAAATGAAAGAAAAACAGAGCTACTCTCGCGGCATCAATGATCCCAAGTGTTTAGCCCCGACCAAGACTCAATTTTGGGCCTCTACTTTGATGCCCGCGAACACGGTTGTTGGCATAGAAGATTTCTTCTGGAACACCCTCGCATTTCTCTCTTTCCAAACCTCCCAGGATACAAGCGATATAAGTGAGGATACGGCCTTTCTCCGGTGCCCACGCTCGAGCATAGTCGTAGCCCACCACTCCTGGACCGTTGGGATCCCTGCCCAAGCGATAGTGTCCAGCTCAGGCGCATCCAGCCAGCATCTCACCGCGTTCCATATGCGGGTGGAGTATCTGCACTTGAACAGTAAATGTGCCGCCGTCTCAGGCTCCCTCTTGCATAGTTGGCATAAATTACAATTCGGCCATCCTCGTCGCTGCAAACGGTCAGCCGTCCACACTTTATCCTTGATAACAAGCCACGCAAAGAACTTACACTTTGGAGGCGCCCAGTTCCCCCAAACCACCTTTGTCATGTTGGTTGCCACTGCTCCGGCAAACTGCGCCTTGTAAGCCGAGGCGGATGAGTATTTACCATTTGCCGTGAGGTTCCATTTGATGTCATCAGGCCGATCAACCTGAAGGTGTACCCTACTTATCTTCTCACAGAGTTGGCAAAATTCTCGAATATGCTGGACCGATAGTCCAGCCTCCATGTTAATCCATTGTATCCATATGTGATCTAGCATGGCCTCTTGCACGGACTTGCTTCTATTTGAAGATATCGCAAAGATGGTGGGCGCAACATCCTTGGGCTTTTTTCCCTCGAGCCATGGGGAGTGCCAGAAGCGCGTCATTCGCCCGTCTCCCATGGTGATAGTCGTAGCAGCTTCGAAAAGCTCTCTGTCTATGGAATCACATGGGTTTCCCATGCCCACCCATGCTCTACTAGGCTCCTTCCATTCATACCACAGCCATCTCAGTCGCAAAGCTCTCGCATACATGTGAAGGTCTAGAACACCCAATCCGCCTAGCCTCTTTGGTCTGCAAACTGTCTTCCAATTAACCTTGCACCGGCCACCGGAGACCTTGTCCGCTCCAGCCCAAAGGAATGCCCTCTCAATCTTGTTGAGGGCACCCAATGTGCTCTCCGGAAGCCTAATTGCCGTAGCATGGAAGGTTGCCTGGGTGGTGCTCACCGATTTGACCAGCTCGGTGCGCCCAGCCACAGTAATGAAACGGCCCAACCAGGGTACCAGCTTCCCCGCGGCTTTATCCACTAGGTATTGTCAGAGGTAGGCCAAGGTAGCGCATGGGGAAGTTTGCACGAGTCGCCGGAAGGTACTCAAGAATGTCATCAAGGTCTATCCCGTTGCAGCTAATAGGTGTGACAGAGCTCTTCTCAAGGTTTGTAACTAGGCCCGTGACATCGCCGAATTCCGCCAGTATCGAGGATAGCTGCTGAATGTCCTCCTTGAAAGGCGCCACAAAAATTGCGGCGTCGGCGGCATATAAGGAGGAACGCATGCACGTTGCCCTGCCCCCAATGCGGTGAAGCTTGCCCTGTCTTGTGGAGGTCTCCAAGATGCTCCGGATAGGATCAATCGCCAGGATAAATAGCAGAGGAGAGAGCGGATCTCCCTGCCGGAGGCCCACGCCATGCCAGATAGGCTCGCCCGGAATCCCATTAAGAAGCACTCGGGATGATGACGAACGTAGCAGGGCGGAGAGCATGTCTCTGAACCGGGCCGGGAACCCACGGTGGGCTAGAAGGCTCAGCAGGTAATCCCATCTAACAGAGTCAAAAGCCTTCTTGATGTCCAGCTTGAGGAGAAGGGTAGGCTTCTTTAACCGGTGCATCCGCCGAGCAAAGTTTCGCACATACATAAAGTTGTCATGGATGCTCCTGGATTTGATGAAGGCGCTCTGGGACCGGGATATCAGAGTGTGCATAAAAGGTGCTAATCGGGTTGCCATCATCTTTGCCACAATCTTGGCCACCGCATGAATAAGACTGATAGGCCTAAAGTCGGTGATGCTCTTAGCGCCATCTTTCTTAGGGATGAGCACAATTTTGGCGGTGTTCACCCAATGGAAGTGCTCTGATCGGAGGTCGGAGAAGCTATTGACCACAGCCATGATGTCCGCTTTGATGACCTCCCAACATGTCTTGAAGAAGGCTCCAGTGAAACCATCCGGGCCCGACGCCTTATCCTTAGGCATGTCTCCAATGGCGTCAAGCACCTCCTTCTCACTAAAGGGATCATCCAAGGTAGATAGATCACAATGGCTGAACTGCATGTTCTCCCAGTTAAAATCTCTTTGCGGCCGAGGCTTTTTTCGCAACATGCCAGAGAAGTGCTCATGGGTCACCTTCTCCTTCTCTTCGTGTAAGCTTGCCCAATCCGACCCCATCTTGAGCCTATGGATGAAGTTCTTTCTCCTTCTTGAAAACCAAAGAAAAATGAGATTACAGTACAAAATAGAGACAACAAGCTGAGGTCAAAGGAAGTACTGCTCCTATATGAGGTTGCTGTGTGGACCGACCACCAACCTAAATTGCTCCCACGATTTCTGCCATCACAAAGGGAGAAGGGGGAGGGTTTTGAGACATCGATCGATCGGGTCAAACCTAACGTGCATATCCTTCTCGCCTCCCCCGACCCACATGAAAAGAGGACACGAATGATGTACAAATAACAATATACTAGCATACCCCGCGCGGCGGCACGCCGCGCCCATCGATACAGTGTGTTCATATGGATTGTGTTTACTATTTACAATTAAAGTTATCAATTTAAGATAACAGATCATTGTACATACAATTGTGGACGTAGAAAAATAAGTACTCCCTCCGTTCCTAAATACTTGTCTTTTTAGAGATTTCAAATGGACTATTACATACGGATGTATATAGACATATTTTAGAGTGTAGATTTGCTCATTTTGCTCCGTATGTAGTCACTTGTTGACATCTCTAGAAAGACAACTATTTAGGAACGGAGGGAGTAAGAAATAAGCAGATTTATTGGCATCACTGATGTTGAATGTTGCTAAAGAGGCAAACACATGTTCATACATCTCCGATAGGGATCACCTTTTCTTGCGGAACTTGGCACGACTCTACTGTGGTAAGATAAAATAAACATAGATTATTATTGTTAGATTAGAACATCGTGGTGTAGCTTCCCACAGGATTAGTGGCCGTGATGAATAGTTTAAAGTACAAGAAACTGAAAATGGCTTGATTGGTCCAAAATGCCTGAAGTTTTTGGCTATTGTGTTCACTATAGTTTAAAGAACACATAGTTCTGGAAATGATTGTGGCCAAAACATGCCTAAACTTCTTGGCTATCTTGGGTGGGCTTCGGTCTCAGGAAAGGATTGTTTTTTACTTCATAGAGAGAGTCTCGGGAGAAGAGAGAGAGAGAGAGAGAGAGAGAGAGCAGAACCTCAGCTCCAATTATTTCCTAGCAAATATTCCAATGTTTGCCACGTGGTTTGATAACACCAAAATTGCAATTCAATTGGAGTAACTATTTTCCCCATGTATCTTAATTAGGTTCAAATAAATATACTAAAAATGCAAGAACAATGCTACAAAAAATTGCAATATTTAAGAACTCAATAGAAGTGAAACCTGAGGTTGTTTTGTTATAATCAGTGATAAAATGTATGTTGGGGAACATGACAGGACTGAAGTTCCTCATTTTAACAGCATTGACGAAGAAAGAAAGAAGCCCGATACCAACCACAATTATTGTGAACATTCATGCATGTGAAATGTAAGAAACTTGTACCTCAACAACACTACATATATAGTTGTTATAGTACTTATCTTCTTTTTTATGGAAGTGATTATTTGATTTGCTCATTAATTTTTTCATCCATGTTGTAGTAATTCCAAAGAGGCAGGAAATCTTTTATTCCGTATTTTGGAGTGTATTTGGTGTAAACTTTCCACCCTTTAGACCTATTTTAATGTCTTGGAAAAAAGGTTTAGAGTGATTGTAATGTCTCATCAGATAAAAGCATAAATCAAGATAACCGTACTGTCATGGTTAATCAGCAACTCAAAAGCTAGCATACAACATGACAACGATAATTGATAAATCATTAGATAGCTGGTATCTTCAAAGGCAAATAATATGCAATGGTTTATTAGATCGTCTGTTGAAAATAAAACCAAACAGTAACACAGAATTAATCAAGGATGAAATTCAGAGGCGTGACAGGAAAGAAAAGATCTCGTCATACTCATACATTCACATGGCTGCCAGCAGTAGCAGTGTGTTTGAATAGCAATTGGTATGGCGCTGTCGTAGTAGTAGTACTGTGGCTGCGTCGCCCGCTGTAACGATGGATCAGCAACGATGACGCCGTCGTTGTTGTATAATCGTGATGACGCTGATGTGCAGTTGTGCTCGTCGTTGAAGTGGTACATGGCGAATTGCCTGTGGAATCCAAGAGGCGGCTGGCTTGCCGTGGTACAGAGATAAGAGAAAAACAGAGTTGTTTGCAAGAGAAAGTAAACGACTGGAAAGAAAAATATAGGAGACTGGTAAATTTGGTTTTCTTGACGGCTTGACTCCCATCCACCCTCTGCACTGTCATTCATATTAGAGAAGCAGCGCCCATGTTTGGTTTATAGTGATTCAAACATTGTTTACATAATTTAAGCACCCTTTCTAGGTGCGAAAAATTAGAACTAATCTAAACACTGAGTACACCGAAATGTAGACCATCAGATCGATGGGTAGCACTAAGCTTGCATCCTAGTCGTTCCATCTTTCCCTTATCTGTTTAGCTCGGTATGAACATTCTGAACTTTTGTACACTTGCAAGTAACTTCAGATTTCAGGCATAAGGTTGAGCTTGGGACTGACAGGTCATAGGAGGAAATCTGCCGTGAGCGGTGGGCTGGCACGGAGTGGGGAGAGAAAAACTGAGACAACAGTGATAGTGGCGGAGCTGGCGTGGAGGCAACGGAGGATGCCGTGCTCGTGGCGGAGCTGGCACTGGAGCACGGCAATGACGGGAAGGCAGCCGCCTGACGGGTAGGTGTCCCAGGTAGCCACCTCATAGGCGCCCTGCCCTGCCGCACCGCGCTCTGCACGACCTCGCGAGGCGCCACGACCCACTCATGACGCTTCGCCTAGGAAAACTCGATGCTACGGTTGCGTCGTCCCCTGAGGCCCTGGAGTCCTCCTTCGCGTCTACAGCATGCAAGCCGCGAGCGTGAAGCAGCGCACGGGGTGCCACACCAGGGTGCATGGCGAAGAGCGAGTTGGAGCCTGGACAGTCACCGTTTGCTCACTTTCTTGCAGCTACGCGACGGTGGACACAAAGGGAGCTGGAGGCGCCATATCGCGTCCCCTTCGACAGTAGCCTTGCCAAGGCGGCATCTCCTCACGACGCGGAGGGGGAAGCCAACATCTCCAGTAGCACGAGATGGCAGGGCGCTAGCGGTCTGGGGGTGTGGGGTCGAGGCGCGGGCGACTTGAAGGTCGAGCGAGGTATTACTGGACGGATGGCGGGGTGCCCGTGGCCTAGGCAGGCGCCGCAGGCATGAGATCGAGCTGTCAGCAAGCTGCGAGCTCGAGATCGAAAACGTCATCATCGCATGCACCCGCGACGATGTCGATGACACCGACGACGGTGCGTCCCCGCGGCTTGAGTTTTGTCATAGCTTCCTCTCCTCGGCCGTGAACTCCATGCATGCCTCCCGTACGCCATCTCCACGGCACCTACCGCAGCGATCTGCTTGGTGATCACCATCGGCCAGCAGGCGATGGGGCAAGTGAAGAACCGGCAGGTAACAGTGGTGGGAACGGTAGAGAAGCCCCTGCAGCCACCCCACCGACGGCGGACGGCGTGTGATATACTGCTGCCCCTTATGCGACATCGCTGCTTCTGCCCGATAGCTGCTTATGTAGTGCCGTCATGTTGCCCGATATCTGCAGCTGTGACGGACCATGAACTCGACACGGCATGGAGCAATTAGAGAAAAGAATCATCAAGGAGGAAGAAGGAGGGAAGGAGAGACCTGAGGTGCGCGAGGGCATCTTCCAGCCGATGCTCGCTTCTTCTTGTGGCCCCCTTATTTATAGACGAAGGATGCATTTGGAAAGAAGGTAACAACCGACAATCCAAAATGAACGAACAAAGCGGCAAGACAATGGATCGACACAAGCTCACACACCCATGCATCAGCGGCAGCCCACCGAAAAGATCAACGCGTGGTGCAAATGCATATAAAACACCGGACCATTGCCGCATGCAAAGTTCATCCAAAGGAACGTAGTCAAATCAAATATGATGACATACAACCCAATCAAGTATGATGCACGCAAAGTCCATCCAAAGGAACGTAGTCAAATCAAATATGTCGAATCAAATATGATGCCACGCAAAGTCCACATCAGAAGCTAAATCGCTACGTCCACCCAAAGCGTACATAGAAACAGAAAGATCAGTTAACAAAATTTACACTAAAAGTCTACAGTCACACGTGATTTCTACACCCCAGCCTCCCAAACTAATGCATGCGTCCATATTTCATAGGCCCCTCAGTCCCTTTCAGCCAAGTGGCAAGATGTGGGAGCAAAAACGCTCCCAGAAATAGAGGCTTGGGTATGGGCCATGCCATGTGCCTCCTTCTATCTGATTGGAGTATTATCATCAGTTTGATGATGGCCCACTTGTTGCTCTAACTGTCCTCCACCGAACTTTGACAAAACGAAACTCTGCCAGCGAGATGCAAGCCCAAACTTCATAACCTTTGTTTCTCAGACGGGACCCATGGCCACGTACAAATTTCTCTCAAAATGTGTCATCATATCACGCCGTTCCTGTCCTTGCTTCACACCTAGTTAACCTTTCGTGCATGTGTGATCCTGTGGAACAAATTAAGAACAAACATGGCACGATAATTTTGGTATCATGCTGGAAAAGGAGTACATGGACATATGGTAGTAGCACGTACAAGTGGTGAGCCATACAGACGTAGACAACAGCCCGTGAGAGGTGGGCATCGTAATGCGTGTAATTAGGCCCCCGCATCACGGCGCTAATGACTCTCAAGTACGTATATGTTAACTTTTTCTGAAACTTGATTAAGGAACAATAGTACTTCGAGCAGTGGTTGTCTGCTTGAAATCTCATCGGTGGTCTTTGGACTATATGGAACGAGAGAATCACGCGTGTCTTTCTCACTAGAGTGTTCCGCCGCCAATTTATTTTGCTGTGCAATATTCAGAATGAGGCCAAGTTGCGTTCCACCACGCGGCAAGACAACTAGAAAAAATTATATGGCGGGAGTAATTCTCATGCGGTGTCGGTGGGATATTTGTAAAAACCTCTTCTCTGCTGCACGGAATTAATATACTCCCTCCATTTTTGTATACAAGGCCACAAACTCATATTACAGGTACCAAGATAAAATTTAATGTCTTGTTTTGTAAACCCACTTTTCTTTTCGTTTAGTGGGATCATTAATATACCACATGCATGTAAGGAAGGGATAGAAAGCTGATTGAAGTGTCATTATGACTGCATGCATGCAAGTATTAAATAGGCTATTAGTTCAAGAAAATATCATTAACTTTTGTCTCGATTATTGTTGGTGGCCTTGTATAGATACAAAATGTATTTTTTATAGTGGCCTTGTATAAGTAAATGGAGGGAGTATAATATATTCAAAAGAAAAATCTCATCGATGCAAAAAAGCATGGGCTTGGGAACGAAGTCGACAACTGGTACCCTTGATTGTGTTCGGGGTGCACTTTTATGCATTAAAGAAAAGGACTTTAACATGCGTAACGATTTAACAGAAATCATTTGCATTTTTGATGAAAAATATGGCCACGCAGCGAGTAGAGAGAGTATATAGTGCAAAACTCCTTGCATGGAATCCTGAATGGCGATGTCACGAAATCCAACATTTTGTCCCGAAGTGTTGGCAGCAAGTATGAACACTGCTAACGCCCATGTTACACGATCCCAATACCTCGTTTAGTCTCGTTACCGGCAAGTCACTTTACTCGTACCGTAATGCATGATCTCGTGACCAGACACTTGGTCACATTGAGCTCATTATGATGATGCATTACCGAGTGGGCCCAGAGATACCTCTCCGTCATACGGAGTGACAAATCCCAGTCTCGATTCGTGCCAACCCAACAGACACTTTCGGAGATACCCGTAGTGCACCTTTATAGCCACCCAGTTATGTTGTGACGTTTGGTACACCCAAAGCACTCATACGGTATCCGGGAGTTGCACAATCTCATGGTCTAAGGAAGTGATACTCGACAATTGGAAAAGCTCTAGCTAAACGAACTACACGATCTTTGAGCTATGCTTAGTATTGGGTCTTGTCCATCACATCATCCTCCTAATGATGTGATCCCGTTATCAATGACATCCAATGCCCATAGTCAGAAAATCATGACTATCTGTTGATCAACGAGCTAGTCAACTAGAGGCTCACTAGGGACTTGTTGTGCTCTGTGTATTCACACGTGTATTACGATTTCCGGATAACACAATTATAGCATGAATAATAGACAATTATCATGAACACAAAAATATAATAATAACCATTTATTATAGCCTCTAGGGCATATTTCCAACAATGATGATGGTCACATACAAATTGAATCCATAGCCCTGTAGATAACCTGCAGGAAATTAGGAGTAGATGATTGGTAGTTTCACATTGCACAGAAAATGACGCAAACTCCCACACGAACTTAGCCCTTTAGCTTATGATGAATATCACCCAACCAATTTTCAAACAGATTTAAAATACTCGTTGGCGGTGCTAAAGTTTAATAAATCGGAAAAGCTAATTACCTGCCGGCAGGAATTTTACAACAGATCCGCACGAAATGGATTCCCTTTATTCTGGATCGAACGATACCTGATAGTTCGTGAGCGAACCGCCCGTTTTTTCTTATCCCCGCGTCTTTCTCTCGCCGATATTTTCTCTCGATCCCGTATTTCTCTCACACAACCGTTCTCTTTGAAAGAAGAAAAAAAATGCATTCCTAGGATTTGAACCCAAGCCATCATCAAAGATAAGCCATTGCCCTTCTACCAACTAAGCTAGGCCAGCTTCTACGTAAATAATAAGAAAGACTGTTTTTTAAGATGGAGTTTCTACTCCTAGGTGCCAAACGAACAGTAGAATCAAATTCAGACACGTTTTTTGCCAACTAAGTGATTCGAACCGTGCATGATGTAGTAGTTAATTTAACTAAGCAACCATCTAACGGATGTCTTTTTTTCCTGAAGAACTAAAAGGCAATGTGCTTTTCATATCTACATGAAATTTGACTCAGATTTTTTTACTAAAACGTGGTAATTTCTTTGTAAATAGTATGATTATTTAAGCATCATATACTTGATAACTCAGGTATAAGCACCGCGGTAACTTTGACTACATGAAAAAAATATTAAAAACATATACCCCATAACTTATGTGTAAATATCATGATAATATACACATCCAAATCTCATAATTTAAATGCAAACACCGTGGTAACCTCGACCAAATGATTTTTTTTTGTTAAAACATACCTGCGATAAATTTTGTGTAAATAACATGATCATTCAAGCACCATAGACCTGATACCTTAAGTACAAACACCGCGATAACTTCGACCAGCCACAGACACCCTCTCTCGCTCGACGCTCATTGCTTCTCGATGCCTGTGATATAAAACCAGACGAGTGAAAAAAAGTCTGTGAACCGAGGTGAGATAAAAATCGGTGGGAAGAAAATGTAGAAGAAAGAAAATCGGGGAAGCGGGAGGATCGAAGGAATACATAATCAGGGGCAGGTCGTCCGGATCTGTCGCTAACGACCAGTCGACTGGTCGTTAGCACAGTCCTTAATAAATATATAATGCAAATTTTAACTAAAACATTTTTTTATCAAAATGAAGATGAAGATTTGCCTCATCGATTAATTAAAAAAAGAAATTTGATTGGTTACTTAACGAAAAACCAAGAAAACATGATTGTATGCGGACTAGTCCCAAAACATGAATCTCGATGACCGCCCGGTAGACGAACAAACTCTCCCCATCGCGCTACAACCACAAACTCTTAACAAATGGATCATAACAACGTAAAGGCGCACCCATTGAAAACATACCGACAAAGACATCAAACATCGACGATAACCATCCATCCAGCAGCCACAGACACCCTCTCTCGCTCGACGCTCATTGCTTCTCATCCAGAGGACTTCTCCTTCAAGGATGCCAGAATGATGTTTAGCCATGGAATTAAAATGTTTGATCCTTGAGTATAGTTTGTGCTTCCTTATCCATGACTAAAGATATTTTTCCCCTTTTTTTTACAAGTTTTATTAGCTTGTGTGGAATCGCTTTGTCGGACTCTGTTGAATAATTAATAAAGATGCATGTGTGCATCCCTTAATTCAGAGGCCGGGGTAACCCTTCTTTTAAAAAAAAGAAGCTCATGTGATATAAAACCGGACGAGTGAAAAAAAGTCTGTGAACCGAGGTGAGATAAAAATCGGTGGGAAGAAAATGTAGAAGAAAGAAAATCGGGGAAGCGGGAGGATCGAAGGAATACATAATCAGGGGCAGGTCGTCCGGATCTGTCGCTAACGACCAGTCGACTGGTCATTAGCACAGTCCTTAATAAATATATAATGCAAATTTTAACTAAAACATTTTTTATCAAAACGAAGATGAAGATTTGCCTCATCGATTAATTAAAAAAAGAAATTTGATTGGTTACTTAACGAAAAACCAAGAAAACATGATTGTATGCGGACTAGTCCCAAAACATGAATCTCGATGACCGCCCGGTAGACGAACAAACTCTCCCCATCGCGCTACAACCGCAAACTCTTAACAAATGGATCATAACAACGTAAAGGCGCACCCATTGAAAACATACCGACAAAGACATCAGGCATCGACGATAACCATCCATCCAGCAGCCACAGACACCCTCTCTCGCTCGACGCTCATTGCTTCTCGTGCAGAGGACTTCTCCTTCAAGGATGCCAGAATGATGTTTAGCCATGGAATTAAAATGTTTGATCGTTGAGTATAGTTTGTGCTTCCTTATCCATGACTAAAGATATTTTTTTCACTTTTTTTACAAGTTTTATTAGCTTGTGTGGAATCGCTTTGTCGGACTCTGTTGAATAATTAATAAAGATGCATGTGTGCATTCCTTAATTCAGAGGCCGGGGTAACCCTTCTTTTAAAAAAAAGCTCATGTGATATAAAACCAGACGAGTGAAAAAAAGTCTGTGAACCGAGGTGAGATAAAAATCAGTGGGAAAAAAATGTAGAAGAAAGAAAATCGGGAAAGCGGGAGGATCGAAGGAATACATAATCAGGGGCAGGTCGTCCGGATCTGTCGCTAACGACCAGTCGACTGGTCGTTAGCACAGTCCTTAATAAATATATAATGCAAATTTTAACTAAAACATTTTTTATCAAAACGAAGATGAAGATTTGCCTCATCGATTAATTAAAAAAAGAAATTTGATTGGTTACTTAACGAAAAACCAAGAAAACATGATTGTATGCGGACTAGTCCCAAAACATGAATCTCGATGACCGCCCGGTAGACGAACAAACTCTCCCCATCGCGCTACAACCGCAAACTCTTAACAAATGGATCATAACAACATAAAGGCGCACCCATTGAAAACATACCGACAAAGACATCAGGCATCGACGATAACCATCCATCCAGCAGCCACAGACACCCTCTCTCGCTCGACGCTCATTGCTTCTCGTCCAGAGGACTTCTCCTTCAGGGATGCCAGAATGATGTTTAGCCATGGAATTAAAATGTTTGATCGTTGAGTATAGTTTGTGCTTCCTTATCCATGACTAAAGATATTTTTTCCCTTTTTTTTACAAGTTTTATTAGCTTGTGTGGAATCGCTTTGTCGGACTCTGTTGAATAATTAATAAAGATGCATGTGTGCATTCCTTAATTCAGAGGCCGGGGTAACCCTTCTTTTAAAAAAAAGAAGCTCATGTGATATAAAACCAGACGAGTGAAAAAAAGTCTGTGAACCGAGGTGAGATAAAAATCGGTGGGAAGAAAATGTAGAAGAAAGAAAATCGGGGAAGCGGGAGGATCGAAGGAATACATAATCAGGGGCAGGTCGTCCGGATCTGTCGCTAACGACCAGTCGACTGGTCGTTAGCACAGTCCTTAATAAATATATAATGCAAATTTTAACTAAAACATTTTTTTATCAAAACGAAGATGAAGATTTGCCTCATCGATTAATTAAAAAAAAATTGATTGGTTACTTAACGAAAAACCAAGAAAACATGATTGTATGCGGACTAGTCCCAAAACATGAATCTCGATGACCGCCCGGTAGACGAACAAACTCTCCCCATCGCGCTACAACCGCAAACTCTTAACAAATGGATCATAACAACGTAAAGGCACACCCATTGAAAACATACCGACAAAGACATCAGGCATCGACGATAACCATCCATCCAGCAGCCACAGACACCCTCTCTCGCTCGACGCTCATTGCTTCTCGTCCAGAGGACTTCTCCTTCAGGGATGCCAGAATGATGTTTAGCCATGGAATTAAAATGTTTGATCGTTGAGTATAGTTTGTGCTTCCTTATCCATGACTAAAGATATTTTTTCCCTTTTTTTTACAAGTTTTATTAGCTTGTGTGGAATCGCTTTGTCGGACTCTGTTGAATAATTAATAAAGATGCATGTGTGCATCCCTTAATTCAGAGGCCGGGGTAACCCTTCTTTTAAAAAAAAGAAGCTCATGTGATATAAAACCAGACGAGTGAAAAAAAGTCTGTGAACCGAGGTGAGATAAAAATCGGTGGGAAGAAAATGTAGAAGAAAGAAAATCGGGGAAGCGGGAGGATCGAAGGAATACATAATCAGGGGCAGGTCGTCCGGATCTGTCGCTAACGACCAGTCGACTGGTCGTTAGCACAGTCCTTAATAAATATATAATGCAAATTTTAACTAAAACATTTTTTATCAAAACGAAGATGAAGATTTGCCTCATCGATTAATTAAAAAAAGAAATTTGATTGGTTACTTAACGAAAAACCAAGAAAACATGATTGTATGCGGACTAGTCCCAAAACATGAATCTCGATGACCGCCCGGTAGACGAACAAACTCTCCCCATCGCGCTACAACCGCAAACTCTTAACAAATGGATCATAACAACGTAAAGGCGCACCCATTGAAAACATACCGACAAAGACATCAGGCATCGACGATAACCATCCATCCAGCAGCCACAGACACCCTCTCTCGCTCGACGCTCATTGCTTCTCGTCCAGAGGACTTCTCCTTCAGGGATGCCAGAATGATGTTTAGCCATGGAATTAAAATGTTTGATCGTTGAGTATAGTTTGTGCTTCCTTATCCATGACTAAAGATATTTTTTCCCTTTTTTTTACAAGTTTTATTAGCTTGTGTGGAATCGCTTTGTCGGACTCTGTTGAATAATTAATAAAGATGCATGTGTGCATTCCTTAATTCAGAGGCCGGGGTAACCCTTCTTTTAAAAAAAAGAAGCTCATGTGATATAAAACCAGACGAGTGAAAAAAAGTCTGTGAACCGAGGTGAGATAAAAATCGGTGGGAAGAAAATGTAGAAGAAAGAAAATCGGGGAAGCGGGAGGATCGAAGGAATACATAATCAGGGGCAGGTCGTCCGGATCTGTCGCTAACGACCAGTCGACTGGTCGTTAGCACAGTCCTTAATAAATATATAATGCAAATTTTAACTAAAACATTTTTTATCAAAACGAAGATGAAGATTTGCCTCATCGATTAATTAAAAAAAAATTGATTGGTTACTTAACGAAAAACCAAGAAAACATGATTGTATGCGGACTAGTCCCAAAACATGAATCTCGATGACCGCCCGGTAGACGAACAAACTCTCCCCATCGCGCTACAACCGCAAACTCTTAACAAATGGATCATAACAACGTAAAGGCACACCCATTGAAAACATACCGACAAAGACATCAGGCATCGACGATAACCATCCATCCAGCAGCCACAGACACCCTCTCTCGCTCGACGCTCATTGCTTCTCGTCCAGAGGACTTCTCCTTCAGGGATGCCAGAATGATGTTTAGCCATGGAATTAAAATGTTTGATCGTTGAGTATAGTTTGTGCTTCCTTATCCATGACTAAAGATATTTTTTCCCTTTTTTTTACAAGTTTTATTAGCTTGTGTGGAATCGCTTTGTCGGACTCTGTTGAATAATTAATAAAGATGCATGTGTGCATTCCTTAATTCAGAGGCCGGGGTAACCCTTCTTTTAAAAAAAAGAAGCTCATGTGATATAAAACCAGACGAGTGAAAAAAAGTCTGTGAACCGAGGTGAGATAAAAATCGGTGGGAAGAAAATGTAGAAGAAAGAAAATCGGGGAAGCGGGAGGATCGAAGGAATACATAATCAGGGGCAGGTCGTCCGGATCTGTCGCTAACGACCAGTCGACTGGTCGTTAGCACAGTCCTTAATAAATATATAATGCAAATTTTAACTAAAACATTTTTTATCAAAACGAAGATGAAGATTTGCCTCATCGATTAATTAAAAAAAGAAATTTGATTGGTTACTTAACGAAAAACCAAGAAAACATGATTGTATGCGGACTAGTCCCAAAACATGAATCTCGATGACCGCCCGGTAGACGAACAAACTCTCCCCATCGCGCTACAACCGCAAACTCTTAACAAATGGATCATAACAACGTAAAGGCGCACCCATTGAAAACATACCGACAAAGACATCAGGCATCGACGATAACCATCCATCCAGCAGCCACAGACACCCTCTCTCGCTCGACGCTCATTGCTTCTCGTCCAGAGGACTTCTCCTTCAGGGATGCCAGAATGATGTTTAGCCATGGAATTAAAATGTTTGATCGTTGAGTATAGTTTGTGCTTCCTTATCCATGACTAAAGATATTTTTTCCCTTTTTTTTACAAGTTTTATTAGCTTGTGTGGAATCGCTTTGTCGGACTCTGTTGAATAATTAATAAAGATGCATGTGTGCATCCCTTAATTCAGAGGCCGGGGTAACCCTTCTTTTAAAAAAAAGAAGCTCATGTGATATAAAACCAGACGAGTGAAAAAAAGTCTGTGAACCGAGGTGAGATAAAAATCGGTGGGAAGAAAATGTAGAAGAAAGAAAATCGGGGAAGCGGGAGGATCGAAGGAATACATAATCAGGGGCAGGTCGTCCGGATCTGTCGCTAACGACCAGTCGACTGGTCGTTAGCACAGTCCTTAATAAATATATAATGCAAATTTTAACTAAAACATTTTTTATCAAAACGAAGATGAAGATTTGCCTCATCGATTAATTAAAAAAAGAAATTTGATTGGTTACTTAACGAAAAACCAAGAAAACATGATTGTATGCGGACTAGTCCCAAAACATGAATCTCGATGACCGCCCGGTAGACGAACAAACTCTCCCCATCGCGCTACAACCGCAAACTCTTAACAAATGGATCATAACAACGTAAAGGCGCACCCATTGAAAACATACCGACAAAGACATCAGGCATCGACGATAACCATCCATCCAGCAGCCACAGACACCCTCTCTCGCTCGACGCTCATTGCTTCTCGTCCAGAGGACTTCTCCTTCAGGGATGCCAGAATGATGTTTAGCCATGGAATTAAAATGTTTGATCGTTGAGTATAGTTTGTGCTTCCTTATCCATGACTAAAGATATTTTTTCCCTTTTTTTTACAAGTTTTATTAGCTTGTGTGGAATCGCTTTGTCGGACTCTGTTGAATAATTAATAAAGATGCATGTGTGCATTCCTTAATTCAGAGGCCGGGGTAACCCTTCTTTTAAAAAAAAGAAGCTCATGTGATATAAAACCAGACGAGTGAAAAAAAGTCTGTGAACCGAGGTGAGATAAAAATCGGTGGGAAGAAAATGTAGAAGAAAGAAAATCGGGGAAGCGGGAGGATCGAAGGAATACATAATCAGGGGCAGGTCGTCCGGATCTGTCGCTAACGACCAGTCGACTGGTCGTTAGCACAGTCCTTAATAAATATATAATGCAAATTTTAACTAAAACATTTTTTATCAAAACGAAGATGAAGATTTGCCTCATCGATTAATTAAAAAAAAATTGATTGGTTACTTAACGAAAAACCAAGAAAACATGATTGTATGCGGACTAGTCCCAAAACATGAATCTCGATGACCGCCCGGTAGACGAACAAACTCTCCCCATCGCGCTACAACCGCAAACTCTTAACAAATGGATCATAACAACGTAAAGGCACACCCATTGAAAACATACCGACAAAGACATCAGGCATCGACGATAACCATCCATCCAGCAGCCACAGACACCCTCTCTCGCTCGACGCTCATTGCTTCTCGTCCAGAGGACTTCTCCTTCAGGGATGCCAGAATGATGTTTAGCCATGGAATTAAAATGTTTGATCGTTGAGTATAGTTTGTGCTTCCTTATCCATGACTAAAGATATTTTTTCCCTTTTTTTTACAAGTTTTATTAGCTTGTGTGGAATCGCTTTGTCGGACTCTGTTGAATAATTAATAAAGATGCATGTGTGCATCCCTTAATTCAGAGGCCGGGGTAACCCTTCTTTTAAAAAAAAGAAGCTCATGTGATATAAAACCAGACGAGTGAAAAAAAGTCTGTGAACCGAGGTGAGATAAAAATCGGTGGGAAGAAAATGTAGAAGAAAGAAAATCGGGGAAGCGGGAGGATCGAAGGAATACATAATCAGGGGCAGGTCGTCCGGATCTGTCGCTAACGACCAGTCGACTGGTCGTTAGCACAGTCCTTAATAAATATATAATGCAAATTTTAACTAAAACATTTTTTATCAAAACGAAGATGAAGATTTGCCTCATCGATTAATTAAAAAAAGAAATTTGATTGGTTACTTAACGAAAAACCAAGAAAACATGATTGTATGCGGACTAGTCCCAAAACATGAATCTCGATGACCGCCCGGTAGACGAACAAACTCTCCCCATCGCGCTACAACCGCAAACTCTTAACAAATGGATCATAACAACGTAAAGGCGCACCCATTGAAAACATACCGACAAAGACATCAGGCATCGACGATAACCATCCATCCAGCAGCCACAGACACCCTCTCTCGCTCGACGCTCATTGCTTCTCGTCCAGAGGACTTCTCCTTCAGGGATGCCAGAATGATGTTTAGCCATGGAATTAAAATGTTTGATCGTTGAGTATAGTTTGTGCTTCCTTATCCATGACTAAAGATATTTTTTCCCTTTTTTTTACAAGTTTTATTAGCTTGTGTGGAATCGCTTTGTCGGACTCTGTTGAATAATTAATAAAGATGCATGTGTGCATTCCTTAATTCAGAGGCCGGGGTAACCCTTCTTTTAAAAAAAAGAAGCTCATGTGATATAAAACCAGACGAGTGAAAAAAAGTCTGTGAACCGAGGTGAGATAAAAATCGGTGGGAAGAAAATGTAGAAGAAAGAAAATCGGGGAAGCGGGAGGATCGAAGGAATACATAATCAGGGGCAGGTCGTCCGGATCTGTCGCTAACGACCAGTCGACTGGTCGTTAGCACAGTCCTTAATAAATATATAATGCAAATTTTAACTAAAACATTTTTTATCAAAACGAAGATGAAGATTTGCCTCATCGATTAATTAAAAAAAATTGATTGGTTACTTAACGAAAAACCAAGAAAACATGATTGTATGCGGACTAGTCCCAAAACATGAATCTCGATGACCGCCCGGTAGACGAACAAACTCTCCCCATCGCGCTACAACCGCAAACTCTTAACAAATGGATCATAACAACGTAAAGGCACACCCATTGAAAACATACCGACAAAGACATCAGGCATCGACGATAACCATCCATCCAGCAGCCACAGACACCCTCTCTCGCTCGACGCTCATTGCTTCTCGTCCAGAGGACTTCTCCTTCAGGGATGCCAGAATGATGTTTAGCCATGGAATTAAAATGTTTGATCGTTGAGTATAGTTTGTGCTTCCTTATCCATGACTAAAGATATTTTTTCCCTTTTTTTTACAAGTTTTATTAGCTTGTGTGGAATCGCTTTGTCGGACTCTGTTGAATAATTAATAAAGATGCATGTGTGCATTCCTTAATTCAGAGGCCGGGGTAACCCTTCTTTTAAAAAAAAGAAGCTCATGTGATATAAAACCAGACGAGTGAAAAAAAGTCTGTGAACCGAGGTGAGATAAAAATCGGTGGGAAGAAAATGTAGAAGAAAGAAAATCGGGGAAGCGGGAGGATCGAAGGAATACATAATCAGGGGCAGGTCGTCCGGATCTGTCGCTAACGACCAGTCGACTGGTCGTTAGCACAGTCCTTAATAAATATATAATGCAAATTTTAACTAAAACATTTTTTATCAAAACGAAGATGAAGATTTGCCTCATCGATTAATTAAAAAAAGAAATTTGATTGGTTACTTAACGAAAAACCAAGAAAACATGATTGTATGCGGACTAGTCCCAAAACATGAATCTCGATGACCGCCCGGTAGACGAACAAACTCTCCCCATCGCGCTACAACCGCAAACTCTTAACAAATGGATCATAACAACGTAAAGGCGCACCCATTGAAAACATACCGACAAAGACATCAGGCATCGACGATAACCATCCATCCAGCAGCCACAGACACCCTCTCTCGCTCGACGCTCATTGCTTCTCGTCCAGAGGACTTCTCCTTCAGGGATGCCAGAATGATGTTTAGCCATGGAATTAAAATGTTTGATCGTTGAGTATAGTTTGTGCTTCCTTATCCATGACTAAAGATATTTTTTCCCTTTTTTTTACAAGTTTTATTAGCTTGTGTGGAATCGCTTTGTCGGACTCTGTTGAATAATTAATAAAGATGCATGTGTGCATCCCTTAATTCAGAGGCCGGGGTAACCCTTCTTTTAAAAAAAAGAAGCTCATGTGATATAAAACCAGACGAGTGAAAAAAAGTCTGTGAACCGAGGTGAGATAAAAATCGGTGGGAAGAAAATGTAGAAGAAAGAAAATCGGGGAAGCGGGAGGATCGAAGGAATACATAATCAGGGGCAGGTCGTCCGGATCTGTCGCTAACGACCAGTCGACTGGTCGTTAGCACAGTCCTTAATAAATATATAATGCAAATTTTAACTAAAACATTTTTTATCAAAACGAAGATGAAGATTTGCCTCATCGATTAATTAAAAAAAGAAATTTGATTGGTTACTTAACGAAAAACCAAGAAAACATGATTGTATGCGGACTAGTCCCAAAACATGAATCTCGATGACCGCCCGGTAGACGAACAAACTCTCCCCATCGCGCTACAACCGCAAACTCTTAACAAATGGATCATAACAACGTAAAGGCGCACCCATTGAAAACATACCGACAAAGACATCAGGCATCGACGATAACCATCCATCCAGCAGCCACAGACACCCTCTCTCGCTCGACGCTCATTGCTTCTCGTCCAGAGGACTTCTCCTTCAGGGATGCCAGAATGATGTTTAGCCATGGAATTAAAATGTTTGATCGTTGAGTATAGTTTGTGCTTCCTTATCCATGACTAAAGATATTTTTTCCCTTTTTTTTACAAGTTTTATTAGCTTGTGTGGAATCGCTTTGTCGGACTCTGTTGAATAATTAATAAAGATGCATGTTTGCATTCCTTAATTCAGAGGCCGGGGTAACCCTTCTTTTAAAAAAAAGAAGCTCATGTGATATAAAACCAGACGAGTGAAAAAAAGTCTGTGAACCGAGGTGAGATAAAAATCGGTGGGAAGAAAATGTAGAAGAAAGAAAATCGGGGAAGCGGGAGGATCGAAGGAATACATAATCAGGGGCAGGTCGTCCGGATCTGTCGCTAACGACCAGTCGACTGGTCGTTAGCACAGTCCTTAATAAATATATAATGCAAATTTTAACTAAAACATTTTTTATCAAAACGAAGATGAAGATTTGCCTCATCGATTAATTAAAAAAAAATTGATTGGTTACTTAACGAAAAACCAAGAAAACATGATTGTATGCGGACTAGTCCCAAAACATGAATCTCGATGACCGCCCGGTAGACGAACAAACTCTCCCCATCGCGCTACAACCGCAAACTCTTAACAAATGGATCATAACAACGTAAAGGCACACCCATTGAAAACATACCGACAAAGACATCAGGCATCGACGATAACCATCCATCCAGCAGCCACAGACACCCTCTCTCGCTCGACGCTCATTGCTTCTCGTCCAGAGGACTTCTCCTTCAGGGATGCCAGAATGATGTTTAGCCATGGAATTAAAATGTTTGATCGTTGAGTATAGTTTGTGCTTCCTTATCCATGACTAAAGATATTTTTTCCCTTTTTTTTACAAGTTTTATTAGCTTGTGTGGAATCGCTTTGTCGGACTCTGTTGAATAATTAATAAAGATGCATGTGTGCATTCCTTAATTCAGAGGCCGGGGTAACCCTTCTTTTAAAAAAAAGAAGCTCATGTGATATAAAACCAGACGAGTGAAAAAAAGTCTGTGAACCGAGGTGAGATAAAAATCGGTGGGAAGAAAATGTAGAAGAAAGAAAATCGGGGAAGCGGGAGGATCGAAGGAATACATAATCAGGGGCAGGTCGTCCGGATCTGTCGCTAACGACCAGTCGACTGGTCGTTAGCACAGTCCTTAATAAATATATAATGCAAATTTTAACTAAAACATTTTTTATCAAAACGAAGATGAAGATTTGCCTCATCGATTAATTAAAAAAAGAAATTTGATTGGTTACTTAACGAAAAACCAAGAAAACATGATTGTATGCGGACTAGTCCCAAAACATGAATCTCGATGACCGCCCGGTAGACGAACAAACTCTCCCCATCGCGCTACAACCGCAAACTCTTAACAAATGGATCATAACAACGTAAAGGCGCACCCATTGAAAACATACCGACAAAGACATCAGGCATCGACGATAACCATCCATCCAGCAGCCACAGACACCCTCTCTCGCTCGACGCTCATTGCTTCTCGTCCAGAGGACTTCTCCTTCAGGGATGCCAGAATGATGTTTAGCCATGGAATTAAAATGTTTGATCGTTGAGTATAGTTTGTGCTTCCTTATCCATGACTAAAGATATTTTTTCCCTTTTTTTTACAAGTTTTATTAGCTTGTGTGGAATCGCTTTGTCGGACTCTGTTGAATAATTAATAAAGATGCATGTGTGCATTCCTTAATTCAGAGGCCGGGGTAACCCTTCTTTTAAAAAAAAGAAGCTCATGTGATATAAAACCAGACGAGTGAAAAAAAGTCTGTGAACCGAGGTGAGATAAAAATCGGTGGGAAGAAAATGTAGAAGAAAGAAAATCGGGGAAGCGGGAGGATCGAAGGAATACATAATCAGGGGCAGGTCGTCCGGATCTGTCGCTAACGACCAGTCGACTGGTCGTTAGCACAGTCCTTAATAAATATATAATGCAAATTTTAACTAAAACATTTTTTATCAAAATGAAGATGAAGATTTGCCTCATCGATTAATTAAAAAAAGAAATTTGATTGGTTACTTAACGAAAAACCAAGAAAACATGATTGTATGCGGACTAGTCCCAAAACATGAATCTCGATGACCGCCCGGTAGACGAACAAACTCTCCCCATCGCGCTACAACCGCAAACTCTTAACAAATGGATCATAACAACGTAAAGGCACACCCATTGAAAACATACTGACAAAGACATCAGGCATCGACGATAACCATCCATCCAGCAGCCACAGACACCCTCTCTCGCTCGACGCTCATTGCTTCTCGTCCAGAGGACTTCTCCTTTAGGGATGCCAGAATGATGTTTAGCCATGGAATTAAAATGTTTGATCGTTGAGTATAGTTTGTGCTTCCTTATCCATGACTAAAGATATTTTTTCCCTTTTTTTTACAAGTTTTATTAGCTTGTGTGGAATCGCTTTGTCGGACTCTGTTGAATAATTAATAAAGATGCATGTGTGCATCCCTTAATTCAGAGGCCGGGGTAACCCTTCTTTTAAAAAAAAGAAGCTCATGTGATATAAAACCAGACGAGTGAAAAAAAGTCTGTAAACCGAGGTGAGATAAAAATCGGTGGGAAGAAAATGTAGAAGAAAGAAAATCGGGGAAGCGGGAGGATCGAAGGAATACATAATCAGGGGCAGGTCGTCCGGATCTGTCGCTAACGACCAGTCGACTGGTCGTTAGCACAGTCCTTAATAAATATATAATGCAAATTTTAACTAAAACATTTTTTTATCAAAATGAAGATGAAGATTTGCCTCATCGATTAATTAAAAAAAGAAATTTGATTGGTTACTTAACGAAAAACTATGCAGACTAGTCCCAAAACATGAATCTCGATGACCGCCCGGTAGACGAACAAACTCTCCCCATCGCGCTACAACCGCAAACTCTTAACAAATGGATCATAACAACGTCCCAAAAAAAAGAAGCTCATGTGAAAGAGAAATACACATTCAACCCTTGTAAAGTAAAATAAAATAAAAAGCCTGGCATTACCATTTGATTCATCTGGTTTATTGTTCAGAACAAAACGGAAGGGTGAGAGACGTGGGAAGCACAAATATCACGACCTGAAAATGCGTCAGCATTTTTTTCAGGGAAAAAATGGCATGCTCATGCACGCACGCGTGCTGGTCAAAACGAGCGCGTCCATGAAAATGCCGATTTTGTTTCGTCGGGTCAATCGAGAACGATTCCACATGCATTCGGTATCCGACCATTCTTCCTTCCTCCACGGAGAGAAACGGTTTCCCAAGGGAAAATGGAAGAGATGAGATGCGTTTTTTCTTGCCAAGGAAGAGCAAAACAAAAGGCACGATCGCTTCTCGGGGGCCGAGAATAGATACGATCATACTACGACGCAGTTTGTGAGGCATGTGGGCAGAGAAATGCGCAAACAGCAGCTTACCGTGCAAGCCACTGTCTCCACACCACTGGCCGTGCTGCCGCTGCATCCGTAAACTTTGCAAGTGCCCGGTTAGGTTGGGTTAGGTTAGGGTTGGGTTCGCCATGTGCGTGATCCCCTAAATTCGGCCACCGCCGAACAGCAGCCGCGATGGACGCAATAATCAGACAGGAGAGTTTGGGCATAATAACTAAAGTAAACTAGTCCTACTTAAACTAAACAGAGCTCATCAGCACCGTCTCTGTCAGCTCATCTCACCGGCTGCGCTTCTGTCTTGCTGAATCGAACCTAGCTGTTATTATTCCTTCCCAAGGTGGCAGCTCAGCTCCCCCCTCGCGCTCCTCTTAACTCCCGTCTCTCTCCTCTCCCTCTCTCTCTCTCTCCAAGCCTAGTAGCGTTTTCCTTGCTCCGTAAAGCTGAAAACTCCTCCAAGCCCAAGAAAAAAGCCACCTTTATCTCCTCCCTTCCCCTGCCGGCTCCCTCCGGTCCAGACGGTGGTGCTGCTGGGCTACTGGGCTCTGCCTCTTCTTGAGGCGCTTCTCCGGCGCATTTGCTGGCCCGGCTCGGGGCTGCTCGGAGCACGGCGGCTGTGGGAGCGGTTGGCGGCGGAGGGGCGTCGATCTCGGCCGGATCTCGGCGAATGCCCGCCGCGGCGCGCTCCGGTGGACCGGGGCAGGTGCGTGCGTTCCGCGGATCCAGCCTTTTCTTGCTTGTGTTTTTCATTTCGCGAGCGTGCTGTTCTTGTCGGCGTTCCTCAGTTCTGTTTCTCATTTCCCCCCTCCCCCCCCCCCCCCCCCCCCCCCCGGGGATTAATAGCGGGACGGTTTTATTGTTCATTTTTAGTCCAGGAACCAAAAATCAATAATAGTGCTGCTCTTTTTGCCCCGATTTGAAGTTGGCCATGGAAATGACTTCAACCTCGATAGAATGCAAGATGTAATCTCGTAGTCGTAGTAGGTAAAAAGGAAGATATTATGGAACATAAACTCTGGATATTCACATATTCTCATTATTTTATACTAGTATATATAAATAATATTCCGTACAATAAATTCGGCGCTCGTTGCCAACCTCAACTACGCACGGTGGTCTGGTCCATACCTCCTCCCAGCGCCGTCATATTCTCCTAAATCGGCGCCGCCGGGCACTTACTCCCAGTCATGGCAGGGGCCGCCGAGCACACCTCTAGGCCACCATCCAGCTCTACTCCCCTTTCTGCTGCATTGGGCCGGAGGGGAGATCCCAGTCCCACCAGGACTGATTTCTACTTGGTGAGGAATCCCCAGCTTGCTTGGGTAGTTCTAATTTAGCAAATAAATCCAGTTCTTTGTCCTGGCAGTGTGAAGAACGCGTCCATAGTTAGGATTCAGTTTGCCTTTTTATTGATTCGTCCTGATCTCAGTGGGGATCCTACGGTCTGATCCCATGGGCCAGGTCTAATTCGGTTCGGGATGCGAGTCCATACCTCTGTTGCTGCTGTTCTGTATATCTGATGTTCTTGCCTAATTGCCTTACTATCAGTTATACGGAGTACATGCCAGTGTTCTTGCTTTACTAATTTCTGCATGTTTCTACATCCAGCTTTTATCATCTTATTAGAGGATAATAGTTTGAAATTGTACATGACCTCAAACATTTTGCACATTTTTTTTTCATTCAGGCCAACATTATGATGGGGAGGAGGAAGTTGCAAGCGGTGACCTTGGCGATCTTGTGTTTCTGGTCATCTGCTGGGGCACAAACAGTGGATTTCAAGCCTGCCGACAACTACCTGGTTGACTGTGGGTCTGCCAAGGGCACGACGGTTCTCGGGAGGGACTTCGCTGCCGATGGGGCATCTCCGGTGACAGTGTCAACCTCCCAAGATATTCTTGCCGGCACCTCGGCCAATGGGGTGTCCTCGTTTGACAACCCGCTGCTTTACCAGACCGCCCGCATCTTCACGAGCCCGTCATCCTATACTTTTCCTATCCAGAAGCAGGGGCGGCATTTTGTTCGTCTCTACTTCTTCCCCTTCATCTACCAGAGTTATGATCTCTCCACCGCCAAGTTCACCGTGTCGACCCAAGATGTGCTCCTGCTCAGTGATTTCCAGCAGCCGGACAAGACGGCACCGCTGTTCAAGGAATACTCTTTGAACATCACCCGTGACCAGCTTGTCATTTCCTTCAAGCCGTCAAACGGGATTGCATTCATCAACGCAATTGAAGTGGTTTCTGTTCCAGATGATCTCATAGCCGATGTAGCCAATATGGTCAACCCTGTGCAGCAGTACAGCGGTTTGACTACACAGTCACTGGAGACGGTGTATCGTGTCAACATGGGTGGTCCGAAGGTCTTCCCGAGCAATGATACCCTCTCGAGGACTTGGCAGAAGGATCAGAAGTACATACTGAACCCCAGTGTGACCAAAACTGCCCAATATGGCAAGCCTATCAAGTACAGGAAAGGCGGGGCAACTCCATTGACGGCCCCAGATATCGTGTACAGTACAGCTACAGAATTGGCGGCTGCAAACACTTCCAACGCACTTTTCAACATGACATGGCAGTTTGATGTGGATGCAGGCTTCAGCTATCTGATAAGATTTCACTTCTGTGATATAGTCAGCAAGGCACTGAACCAGCTCTACTTCAATGCATATGTGGGAGGCTTCTTTGCACAGCATGATCTTGATCTCTCAGAGCAATCGGTGAATCAACTGGCTACAGCTATCTATGTTGACGTGGTTCTTTCTTCCAATGATGCATCTAGCAAGCTCAGCATCAGTATTGGTCCGTCCACCTTGAACAATGCATTGCCTGATGGGATTCTGAATGGCCTGGAGATTATGAAGATGGGCAGTGGCTCTGGTTCTGCTTTCACTGTTGGGAACAACGGTTCAAACAAAAAGTTGCCCATAATTATTGGCTCAGTCCTTGGGGTTGTTGGGCTTCTGATAATTGTCCTTGTTGTGGTACTGCTTTGCCGGAGGAAGAAGACCGACGACAAGCAGCACTCGAAGACCTGGATGCCTTTCTCTATCAATGGGCTCACGTCTCTCAGTACAGGAAGCAGAACTTCCTATGGTACTACACTAACATCAGGTCTGAATGGAAGCTATGGATATCGGTTTGCCTTCAATGTGCTCCAAGAAGCAACAAACAATTTTGACGAGAGCTGGGTGATTGGAGTCGGAGGTTTTGGGAAAGTCTACAAGGGTGCCTTGAGGGATGACACAAAGGTTGCAGTGAAGCGAGGAAACCCCAAGTCCCAGCAAGGTCTCAATGAGTTCCGGACAGAGATCGAGCTCCTTTCACGTCTGCGTCACCGCCACCTGGTGTCTCTTATTGGGTACTGTGATGAAAGGAATGAGATGATCTTGGTCTACGAGTACATGGAGAACGGAACCGTCAAGAGCCACCTGTATGGTTCAGACAACCCCTCACTCAACTGGAAGCAACGCCTGGAGATCTGCATTGGAGCAGCAAGGGGGCTACACTATCTTCATACAGGTTCTGCGAAGGCCATTATCCACCGTGATGTCAAGTCTGCAAACATCTTGCTTGACGAGAATCTCCTTGCCAAAGTCGCCGACTTTGGGCTGTCAAAGACCGGGCCTGAGCTGGATCAGACTCATGTCAGCACTGCAGTGAAGGGTAGCTTTGGTTACCTTGACCCTGAGTACTTCCGAAGGCAGCAGCTGACTGAGAAGTCGGACGTCTACTCCTTCGGTGTTGTCATGCTGGAGGTGCTCTGCGCGAGGCCGGTGATCGACCCTTCGCTCCCGAGGGAAATGGTGAACTTGGCAGAGTGGGGAATGAAGTGGCAGAAGAGAGGAGAGCTGCACCAGATCGTCGACCAGAAGCTTTCCGGCGCGATCAGGCCGGACTCTCTGAGGAAGTTCGGTGAGACGGTGGAGAAGTGCCTGGCAGACTACGGCGTGGAGCGGCCGTCGATGGGGGACGTCCTCTGGAACTTGGAGTACGTCCTGCAGCTCCAGGATGTGGATTCTTCGACCGTGTCGGACGTGAACAGCATGAACCGGATCGTCGACCTGTCGTCGCAGGTTCAGCATGTGGGTGCCATGGAGAGCATCAGCGTGACGATGGCGGAGGACGGAGCTTTGCACGAGCCTGACCACGACCTCTCCGACGTGTCGATGAGCAGGGTTTTCTCTCAGCTGATCAAAGCCGAGGGGAGGTGAAAACGCGCCGGATGATCTGTTAGGGTACCGGTAGAGGTGTGGGCAAGCCTTGGATTTTTCCTTTTCTTGTTGAAGTTTACCCGAGATGTGTCACGTGTAATTGGTTGTTTCATCCCTTGTAATTGTACTGAACTACGGTTTGGATTTCTGATGGCCTTACCTCATCCACTTCTGGGGGCACACGATTTATCAGATATAGGTATCTTCTTGTATGGAATCTATTCGGCTCTAGCCATATTTATGTACTGATGATGATGATCATGATGGTCCGGCTAAACGCTGGATTCTGGAACTGGTGCACTCTCTTCTCTTGTGGCATTAACAAAATTATCATGCTGAGTAGCAGCCAATGTGTGCAGTCTATCGCTTTCAGCGATAAAACTTGAGGCCGGGTCGTTCGAAACAAATCGAGAGGAGTTGCCCACATTCAGCGGATGCTCGGCGCATTTATTTTTGCATACCCACTGGTTTGCAGACCAAAAGGTTTGCACTCACGTAGCAAGATCCCTCGCGAGTATACCTGGCCATGGGCCGGGCCGGGCTGGGCCTAAAAAGCCCACAGCAAAAAACTGAGGCCCAGGCCCTCCCAGGCCCTATCATCAGGCCTACTTCTCAAGGCCAAGCCCGGCCCATCTGGTAAAAAGCCTTGAAAAGCCCTTAGGGCTTAGGCCATGGGCCGGGCCTCTTCCTTAAAATGCCAATATGCCAAGCCCAAGCCCGTCCAGGCCCTGCCGGTGGGCTCAAAACTCAGGCCCAAGCCCGGCCCACGGGCAAGCCCATCTGGCCTAGGCCCTGGATTTTAGGGCCGGGCCTGGGTGGGTCGACAGGGCCGGGCCGGAGATAGCCAGGACTACTCGCGAGAGAAACAGCTGCTGTTGCCGCCGCCTAGGGTTCATCCCACGCCGTCGCTGTTGCCTAGGGTTCCTCCCACACCGCCATCTCCGCCTCCCTCCTCTCTTTTGTTTGGCGGCTACATCAGCAGTTAGAGGAGCAGGGGCCAGGCCTCTTCGTTGTTTTCTTAGTGGTAAGGTGACGACACAATGACGCGCTAGAATAAGGTCTTTTTGGTCTCTTCATACCTACGGTTGTCAATGAAGGGCCTGTGTTTGGAGGGCTGCCCCTACTCACATATTTGTAGGTGCAAGGGGACATGGCTGGCTTTGATGAGAGGATCCTCCTCCTAGGGCCAATTGCACCAAGGGGTGCACCCCCTCCAGAAAACCCCAGACGCCCCCTTTCGCCTGCCCCTCAAGGCAAGTGGGGGGCGCCCCACTTTTGGCCACCTTGGCCCATGTTGATGCCCCCACTTGGGCCTAGCCAATGGAGTAGCCCATGGAGCCTTCTAGAACTTTTCGGAAGGTTTTGAAATATGTCGGAACCTTTTAGGACCTTCCGATGCCAATTTAGGTCCTCTGGGATTTTCCTGATTCTTTGAAACTTTTTCAGCTCTCTCCAAAATTCTTTCGGTTTTCTCTCTAAAACACTTTCGATCTTTTCAGAACTTTTTTGTTGTAATTCTCTTTTGCTCCTAACACTTCCAACACTCAACAAATCGACGACCCTTAAGAGTGTGACCCCATAGGTTCGCTAATGTGCAAACATGACCCGAAACACTTTTCGGTCAATAACCAATAGCGGGATCTGGGCATCCAGATTGACTCCTACACATGAGCAATTATATCGAGTGAACCATTTTGTTTGTGTACATATTTCCCTTTGCTTTGTGATACTTAACACAACCCGAGGCGAGGTTTTATCGGTACCCTTGTGAACCAACAACTTGAACGAAATATCAAGTTATTCTCATTACTTGTTTTGTTCTTTTTCTCGTTTTCTTATTCTGATATCCCCATGACCATATCACATTGTGTTTAGCCAGACGATAATGGATACTATAATACCGAGTGGACCTGAAGAGTATCTTTCCACCATCGGAGGAGAAAATCCCAATCTTGAGCCATCGAGTATCTAGACTTACTTCTTCGATGTACCCGAAAGTTTTCATTATAATGACCCTGTTATGGGTAACGTTTGACAAACCCCAAAGTATACTGTCAGGCATGAAGATGCTCAATATTCTCATGGTCTAAGGACGTGAGTTATGCTAACATTTGATATGATAATACTGATAACATATAGACGATGTGATCTATAGTATATTATTTAGTTGGGTCTATCCAACACCATTCTTCTATTAACAACATGCTCTCATTGTTGTTGACTTCCTTGTTACTTTAACAATGTCCTATGGCAGGAAAACATATGAGCTAGTCCTGGAGGCGTGACTGGAGAACTACTTGGTTTTATGTTTCCACACATGTAAACGGGATTTCCTCTGAATCTCATATCCAAGGACCATCATATTTATAACACAGAAACACAAACATTAATTATGGATTGGAAATAAACAATACTTAGTATTCCCTCTAGGGCATATTTCCAACACACTCGTCCTGTCTTGTGGCCCGGGAGAGAGCTCAAACCGGATGGCCCCCACAAAAACCGCCTCCACCGCCTCTCGACTCCACTGCCTTTATATTTGCCCAAAAGTCCTAGTCGTGTTTATCGAGTAATTTTTCAATGCCGCACCTCTTTGTTCCTCGAAGATCTAATTTGGAGTTCTATTTCGGTACTCTGGCGGAGGAGGAATCCATCCCTTTAGCTATCTTTGTCATTCTTGTTGTCATCATGACCATGTGTGAGTAGTCCCTTTGGACTATGGGTCCATATTAGTGGCTAGATGACATCTTCTCTTCCTTGTTCTTCAATACAAAGCTTTCATGAGTTGTCCTATATGATTGAGATCAATCCGGCCGATGTAATACTCAGTGTGTTTGTTGTGGTGTTACGAATTGTCACTTTATTACCAGATCTGAAAGATCGTGGATGTCGCCTAGAGGGGGGGGGGGTGAATAGGGGCTTTAAAATAGTGGGCTGAATAGGGGCTTTCACCCTTAATTATCTTTGTCATAGCCTGAATGTGGGGAGGAATGATAGTGGCGCATGTGATACACATACTACACATGTAGTGCACATGTTGTACTAGGCTATGCCAACTATAAACATCAAACAGAGGTTTTGATTATCCGAACCCGGAACTATGCGATAACAAATGTTACGCTAGATACATACTAGTGGGGAATCCAGACTCTATGAGAACGCCTTAGCCCAACTGTTGATTTCATCATCTTCATATCCCTGTTACTCATTTACTTTACTTGCACAGTTTTACTTTGAGTCACTTTTCACTCATTTTACTACAAGCTTTCAGTTCCTCTTTGCTTCAAACCTCAACTAACTTTTAGGCACGTTTTGTAATTCTCTATGAGAGACAAAGTCCATTTCATGTGCTCCCTGTGGGACCAATACTCTTAGTTCTAAAAAGATACAACTAAACCATGTGCACTCGTAGGCTATCAATAGCTATGGTTGGGTATTTAACTTAATGAATCTTAGTATTTGCATTACTTACTAATAGAACAATCATAAGTATGTGTTAGTCAATGGTTTTGCTACAAATTATGTTAGGCTTTACCCCTACAACATCTAATAAGCAAAAAATAATCAGCGCAAGTCATATATGGAATTGACAACTATGTCCTTATCCCTCCATACTCAAGAACGTTTGATCATAATAAGTAACACACCCGGCTTGTCCCTAACATCATTAGAGATTGGGCCACTTGCTCCACTCTTTTACTTTTTATTGTTACTCGCGGTTCATTGTTTAGGAACCAACAAATATCACAAAACGGTTACATATTTTAGTACTTGTAGTGAATCCATGTTGTTTTTGCACGTACCATTTCATTCAACGTCTCATCAGATCGATACTCTTACTTATAAGAAAGATCTACAATTGGCTCCCTACACTCGTGATACATCAGCTTGCCAATGTTTATCCAGTTGCACAATATAGGATTTACTTAGCTTGCATTCCCCTCTCATATTATCTTGCCATCCAATAAGCCTGAGTTAGTGTCTTTGATCTATGGGTCCATTAACAAAACTCACCACATAGCATGTTCTTGCAAATAAAGATGTTCCTGTGTATTAATGGCCAAATTTTCCAAATTTGTTAGTATATGCAACAACATAAAGTGTGTTTATCTGATACTATGAAATTTCTCCAAAATCACATAAATACCAAAATCCAAATTTGTTAGTATATGCAACAACATAAAGTGTGTTTATCTGATACTAAGAGTATATAGAATTGTTCCCAAGATATGTATGTATCCTCCTATTGAGCACTTATTATCCAATTATTTGCTCTACCTACTATGTAAGTCAAAGCAAGGTTAGCATTGCATACTTCAGAAGCTTGAGCAAATTGGAAATATTTGTTCACTTGTTTGATCACACCCAAAGGATTGTTACCACTAAAACAGAGAAAATCCATTTTAGGACCTTTTGATATCCTTTTCAGAAATTGAGCAACATGTTCAAATTCGTACTGAATTTTTCTCTTAGCATGCTTTTCAAACAGAACAATCTATAACTAATTGTTGCATCATAACTGCACTAGAGATTCAACCTGATTTTCAATTTCCATTCTAATTGCAGTTTGCAATGGAATTTCAGGTGGTTCTGAAGGAAATATGCCCTAGAGGCAATAATAAAGTTGTCATTTATATTTCCTTATATCATGATAAATGTTTATTATTCATGCTAGAATCACTACAAGAAATATGTCAACTTGTGACCACCACTATTGGTCACTAAAAGGTCACAAATTTCCATTTACGACCTTTTTGTGACCAAAAGCAGAAGGTCAAAAGCTGGCGGTCGTAAACTGACTATAGCGACCTTTCTTCTGGAATGGTCAAAGACGTTTACGACCAAAATATTCCTACTGTGGCGTTTTGGTCACTAGCAACCTCCCCAGGCCACGTAGGCATCCAGCGTGGCAAGCTGATGTGGCACAAGATTCAGCCCGGTCCATTTCGGTGCTTTAGATGGGCCGAGCCCATTAATTCAGCCCATTTATTATTTGGCCAAACCCAATAAATCAGCCTATTTTTTATTTGCTTTCCTGGTAATTTTGGTCAGCCACATGGGCCAAGCCCAACAATCTAGTCTTTTATTTTGCTACAACGTGGGCTTTTGGGCTCTAGAGTTTCAGATTTTATTTTTTTAAGATAAGGATCCACTAGTATAATGGGTCCCAATTGTCAGGTTCTAATAAGTAGGTCCCAGTTGTCAGGATTATATTCCTCATATTTCAGCGATCCAATAAATATTTACACAATGCTTCAAACAGAGCACAACAAAATATCATGAAAACATAGTTCACGTCATGAATATAATCAAACAGAGCCAAACTTGGCACATTACAGTCAAACATGGTTCACATCAGAACTAGTTCACATCAGCTAACACAACTAAAAATACAGAAAAAAAAACCTAGCTATCTAAGTATAACTAGCTCCAATAAGCTAGAACTCTAACTTCTTCGTCCTGGAGCTCACGGCGAAACATGAATGAAGGACAGCGTCTGCAAGTTATCAAACAAAATTGTTAGGAACAAAATAAAGGCAAATCTAACAGCACATTAACTTGTAGGCAGTCTGTGTGCATAAATAAGAGTAAAACAAGCAAAATGAGGCAAAATCAGTGAATACTAGTAACTAACAGCAGCGAGTAAAAACTACTCCAATCACATCAGGTTTACAATCCTATTAAATGTGACATTTTTATCATTTAAGCATGGAATGACTTGATTCAAGAGTACAGACTTGCTACACTATACAGGGGTAATTCAAGACAAGTTAACATAAGAAGTTGACAAAATAAACATAAACAGGTGCAAATCAGTTAATTGAACATTCTGAACATCCAGTAAAAGAAGTAATTCAAGACAAGTTAATTTGTTGTCACACTTGGAGGCACACCCAGCAAGCAGATAGACAACAACAAATGGACATTCTATATGAGAACAAAACAACATTGATCAAGCAGATCTTACGAGGACAGATATGTGACTGCTACAGATGAGTGAATTATCAAAAAAAGGAAGAGCTACAGATATGCATCTGCCTGCCAAATACACAAGACTAGTGCAGCTAAAGGATGATGGGAAATTTGCATCTAATGCTACCAATTAATTTCAGTGCATGACAAGACAAAAAGCATGGCATCAACAACATCAGCAGCAGCATACTACCATCGTAAATAACAGCACAACAGCAACAATAGGTAGTAGAAGTAGAAGAGTGAGGGCGCTATCGAGCACAGGGGCACGACCAGGAGTCGGGGAGGACGGGGCCGGAGTAGGTGAAGAGGCCATCATCCTCCTTGTGGTGCATGCCGGCCGTTGTGACGGCCTTGACTTGTTGGCCATCACCTGATTCTGCTCCCCCACCCGCTGCTCCGCCTGCAGGAATATATACCAATAAAACAAGGTAAAATGAGTAACCAACAGAGCACTTTCTGTATTACCAGAACAAAACTGAAATTCAAACAATAACATGGCCCTTGGTATGGAAACAATTCTGCAGGTATATACCAATAAAATGAGGTGAAATGAGAACCAACGGCACAATGTCCAAAAAAGGCCAGCAGGATGAAGCTATAGCCAGCTAGCTATGCACCATAGGTGTCTGTACGGCCAGGTCAGAAAAATAACACGGCTAACATAAGGAGCGACACAACAATTGTTGTGCTACCACAAAAAAATTGGGATTCAAACCTACTGTAACTATCACTCCATCCATTATTTAAACTACCAAAACGTCTTTATATTGAGAAACATAGGTACTGGTTGCATATATAGACTAGTAGCAGTACTATGTGTGGCTTATTTAACAAGTCAAATAATTTTACTATAGACAAGTTGCATATATAGACTAGTAGTAGTACTGTAATTTAACAGTGGCTAAAGCATACAAGAAACATATTGCAGTGTACTCTAGCCCAAACGAATTCCCACCCATGCCTTGTTTCAGATTAGACACTTTCTTACAACTGAATTCCAGATATAATTGGTTTAAGCTCCATGTGTACTAATTAAGAAGGAGCCATATGCCTAGACCCTGAACCTTGAAGAAAGCAGTACAAAATAACTGAATACTGATCATAGAATGCACAAGGTGGTTACAGATCCAAGTGTTAACTGATAATTTCTCAATAAAGTTTCTGTACAGCAGCACAAGGTGGTTAACACAAAGGGGAAACAAAGAATTAACATGGCAGCAGAGCAAACCAATACAACTTGCAACTAATAAGCACAGGATATTGCTTGGCAAATCAATTAAGCTCTGGTTAATTATTAAGCGGAGATAATTTCTTATTTGCACGTTCATGTTGATAAGCAAGTTCTAGTGTTCTACTAAACAATGACATGTCATTCGCTACGCATCTATACGTGAGACAAAAGTTGAAGGCAGGAAGCATGATGGATGGATGTATATGTGTAACTGAATCCAGGGGAAATGCCGGAAGGAGACGGAGGGCGTGACAGCGGTGTTCATGTGCGCGCCGGAGATGTGGCCGGTGGCGTAGATCACTACGGTGACAATGAGGCTGCCGACGACGGAGTGGCCGAGCTGGGATACGTGCGTCACATCAGCGCCATAGATGGACGTCGCCCCGCACATCACGAACACCAGCAGGAACGTCGCCACCACCTCCAATATCACCTGCACACACGCAAGAACCCCTCAGACTAGATACTCGAACTTGTATCTTTGAACCCTATTAATCAACTTCAATTTGCAATTTTAACACTATGCACGCATCGACCAGAGGACGACCGGCGAGGTCCCCAGACGGAAGAGGAGCAACAGGAGAGGGAGGTGCCCAGGCACATACCTTGGTGCGCGGAGCTGCCGCTGGCGAGCGGGGGGCGGAGAGGATGGCGCCACGGTGTGCTCGCGGCCCTGCGCGATCTGCCGCTTGCACGCTGCTTACATAGCTTCGGAGACAAACGAGTGTGGCGGTGGCAGGGGACGCCGGACGCGCAGGCGGTGGAGGATGTGGAGGCGGTGGGAATCACGGAATGAGGGGCGACCTCGATCAGATCTGGGGGAAGGGTGGGTGGGCGGGTTGTGGAGTTGGGGGAGGAGAGGGAGCGTGAGAAGGTGGAGAAGGGAGCGAGGGGCTGGCGGGGAGGGTGCGGCATCGCGAGAAAAAAGACGGCGGGAAGGAAGGGGACGGGATCGAGAGGAGCTCCGCCGAATCGAGAAGGGCGCGATGGAGGAGAAGAGAGCGAGGGGAAGAAAGGAGGCCGGGGGGTGGTGGATGGAAAATGACCACAGAGCTAGGGTTTCGGGGTTTGTGTGGAAGGGCTGAGGACTACCGTTGGATCCCCGAGTATCCGACGGTGTCTAATGCACGATCCGCGTGAGATGTCCACGGACCAATCAGAAAGTAGTACCACGTTATGACCATTTAAATTGGTCGTGGTTGACTAAAAATAGCGTGTTAAAATCATATCAACTATTTTATGACCTGAAAATTCAAAAAGGAAATGGAAAACCTTCTCATTGTGTCACCAAGTGTGAATAAGTTTTTAGGAAAAATAACAAACATGAAATAAGATAAATATCTTTAAAAATGTGTCGTGAGAAATGAGTTTTTTGGCAAAAAAAACATTTTCCATTTTCTGAGTGCCCAAAATGAGTTTTTTTGTGAAGGACCTACCATATATTTGTTTCAAAATTGTACCAAATCAATTTTGTAAAATACTAGGACATATTTAATGCAAAATTGACCAAATGGTCGGGTGTCAAAAGTTTCGAGCCACCTCTCGTGAAAAAGACAAATTTCCGCCGATTCAGCAGGAAGCGGGTAAATTTTGAACTGCAGTTGCCTCATAGTTTGCTCTTTATTTTTTCCAAAAATCATTTCTAGGTAGATAAGTATCTATTTAATCATATAAATATCAAATGTTTACCAAGATTCAACCATTAGCTAGGAACGGTCATTCCCGCCGTTTTGACCGCATTTTGAAACGGGCATAAAAATTTCAAAAAAAAAATTTGGAAACCTTCGCATTGTGTCATGATATGTGGCCAAGTTCCCAGGAAAAATAATAAACTTGTAATACGGAAATTATTTTAAAAAAGTGTTCTCAGAAACGAGCTATCACGTGTGGAGATCAATGGCTTTCAAGCGAGATAATCAATCTTATGGCCACATTCATGTTATAGTTTGTTCAAATGATCTCATATTGTGCACAAGGGTGCATATTGGAATGGCAAACAATGTTGCATAAGGAAGTTTTCATTTTCTTTGGACGAAAAAACCATTTTCCATTTTTCGACTGCCCGAAAGGAGGTTTTTTGTGAAGGACCTCCTAAATAATTGTTTCAAAATTGGACCAAATCAATTTTCTAAAATACTAGGACATATTTAATGCACAATTGACCAAATGGTTGGGTGTAAAAAGTTTTGATCCACCTCTCATGAAAAAGGCAAATTCCGCCGATTCAGTTGGAAGCGGGTCAAATTTGAACTGCAGCTGCCTCATAGTTTGCTATTTATTTTTTCCAAAAATCATTTCTAGGTACAAAAGTATCTATTTAATCAGAGAAACACCAAAAAAATTCCAAGATTCAACAACTAGCTAGGAACGGTCATTCCCGCCGTTTTGACCGCATTTTGAAACATGCATAAAAAATTCAAAAAAATCAAAAATTGGGAAACCTTCGCATTGTATCATTATATGTGGCCAAGTTCCTAGGAAAAATAACAAACTTGTAATACGGCAATTATTTTAAAAAAGTGTTCTCAGAAACGAGCTATCACGTGTGGAGATCAATGGCTTTCAAGCGAGATGATCAATCTTATGGCCACATTCATGGCATAGTTTGTTCAAATGATCTCATATTGTGCACAAGGGTGCATATTAGAATGGCAAACAATGTTGCCTAAGGAAGTTTTCATTTTCTTTGGACGAAAAAACCATTTTTAATTTTTCGAGTGCCCGAAAGGAGGTTTTTTTGTGAAGGAACTACCAAATAATTGTTGCAAAATTGGACCAAATCATTTTTCTAAAATACTAGGACATATTTCATGCACAATTGAGCAAATGGTTGGGTGTAAAAAGTTTTGATCCACCTCTCGTGAAAAAGACAAATTTCCGCCGATTCAGTTGGAAGCGGGTCAAATTTGAACTGCAGCTGCCCCATAGTTTGCTATTTATTTTTTTCCAAAAATCATTTCTAGGTACATAAGTATCTATTTAATCAGAGAAACACCAAAAAAAATTCAAGATTCAACAACTAGCTAGGAACGGTCATTCCCGCCGTTTTGACCGCATTTTGAAACGGGCATAAAAAATTCAAAAAAAATCAAAAAATTGGGAAACCTTCGCATTGTGTCATTATATGTGGCCAAGTTCCCAGGAAAAATAACAAACTTGTAATACGGCAATTATTTTAAAAAGTGTTCTCAGAAATGAGCTATCATCTCTAAAGATTCATGGCTTTCAAGGCAAATGATCAATCTTATGGCCACATTCATGGCATAGTTTGTTCAAATGATCTCATATTGTGCACAAGGGTGCATATTGGAATGGCAAACAATGTTGCCTAAGGAAGTTTTCATTTTCGTTGGACGAAAAAACCATTTTTCATTTTTCGAGTGCCCGAAAGGAGGTTTTTTTGTGAAGGAACTACCAAATAATTGTTGCAAAATTGGACCAAATCATTTTTATAAAATACTAGGCCATATTTAATGCACAATTGACAAAATGGTTGGGTGTAAAATTTTTTGATCCACCTCTCGTGAAAAAGACTAATTTCTGCCGATTCAGTTGGAAGCGGGTCAAATTTGAACTGCAGCTGCCTCATAGTTTGCTATTTATTTTTTCCAAAAATCAATTCTAGTTACATAAGGACCTATTTAATCATAAATACATGGTTTGATGGAGAGACATCGAGGTTTGGGCGGTGGCCGAGGGCCCCAACTCTAGAGTGCGTAAACTCGCATGCCCGCCGCATGGTCACCTCGTGACCGTGGCGTTGCCATGTGTTCTGGGTGGCCTAGGCATGTCTAGTGGGTTGGGCACTCCCTATGTTGGTGCTAGGAGGAAAATTACAACATAAGATTCTCACGAGGAGACCGATGGATGCTCAAACATGAATTAGCAGCCAAGTGTTTGATTAGCGATACGGGAAATGTACATGGCTAATGGGCGTGAGTTTTGGCCGAGGATGATCAGTTACTAAGAAGACCGTCTTCACAAATTTTCAGCTCAAAAGGAGGAGCCTAGGTGGTACTTGCTTTGCAAACCACCACACTGGACATAAATACGAATGTTGAAGCTCGGCTCAAAATAATGAATGGATTGAGCTGGTATTTGGTGGAGGATCGTTATTTGGGCATAGGAAAGCACTGTAGAAAATGGATACTATTTGGACATGCCAAAGTGGTACTTCCTTCACAAACTGTTACTCTGAACAAAATAGGAAAATGAATATTTTTGAATTATTTTTGAACTAGGCAAGGAAGATTTTTACATATTTGATGAAGATATGACCCAAAGAATTTATGAGATTTTTTTGGGAATTTTGGGAATGATAGAAATATAGGTTGCTTCACAACCTAGGGCAAAAACTGCCACATGGACATGACAGATAGGCAAAACTGATGAGATGGCGCCTAGTCATCACAACCCACCACAATCTACAAGGTTATGACCATCTATATTGGTTATTAACAACTAGAAATAAGGCAGCAGACTAGCACTGTTTGCTTTGTGACCATTTCGTGTAAGGAAATTACGACCTTTGTGACCAAAATGGTCGCAATGGTTTAGGGTTTGAAGCCCCCTGAACAGGTTTTGACCAATTGGTCTAAAATGGTCATAAATTTATGACCAATTCTTCGAGGGTCACTGACAGAAGGTCATAAGTTGACATATTTCTTGTAGTGAATTGTATTAACCGGAAACTTAGTACATGTGTGAATACATAGACAAACAGAGTGTCACTAGTATGCCTCTACTTGACTAGCTCGTTGAATCAAAGATGGTTAAGTTTCCTGGCCATAGACATGATTTGTCATTTGATTAACGGGATCACATCATTAGAGAATGATGTGATTGACTTGACCCATTCCATTAGGTTAGCATTTGATAGTTTAGTATATTGCTATTGCTTTCTTCATGAGTTATACATGTTCCTATGACTCTGAGATTATGCAACTCCCGAATACCGGAGGAACACTTTGTGTGCTACCAAACGTCACAACGTAACTGGGTGATTATAAAGGTGCTCTACAGGTGTCTCCAATGGTACTTTTTGAGTTGGCATAGATCGACATTAGGATTTGTCACTCCGATTCTCGTAGAGGTATCTCTGGGCCCTCTCGGTAATACACATCACTATAAGCCTTGCAAGCAATGCAACTAATGAGTTAGTTGCGGGATGATGTATTATGGAACGAGTAAAGAGACTTGTCGGTAACGAGATTGAACTAGGTATTGAGATACCTACGATCGAATCTCGGGCAAGTAACATACCGATGACAAAATTAACAACGTATGTTGTTATGCGGTTTGACCGATAGAGATCTTCGTAGAATATGTAGGAGCCAATATGAGCGAGTAAAGAGACTTGCCGGAAACGAGATTGAACTAAGTATTGCGATACCGATGATTGAATCTCGGGCAAGTAACATACCGATGACAAAGGGAACAACGTATGTTGTTATGCGGTTTGACCGATAAAGATCTTAGTAGAATATGTAGGAGCCAATATGAGCATCCAGGTTCCGCTATTGGTTAGACGTGTCTTAGTCATGTCTACATAGTTCTCGAACCCGTAGGGTCCGCATGCTTAAATTTCGGTGACGATTGGTATTATGAGTTTCTTTGTTTTGATGTATCGAAGGTAGTTTGGAGTCCCGGATGAGATCCGGGACATGACGAGGGGTCTCGAAATGGTCTAGATGTAAAGATCGATATATTGGACGACTATATTCGGACATCAGAAAGGTTCCGAGTGATTCGGGTATTTTTTGGAGTACCGGGGGAGTTACGGGAATACGGGAGTACATATGGGCCTTAGTGGGCTTTAGGGGAAAAAAGGAGAAGCCACAAGGGCTGGCCGCGCCCTCCCATGGGCCTAGTCCGAATTGGACTAGGGGAGGGGCTGCGCCCCCTCTTTCCTTCTCCTCCCCCTCTCCTTCCTTTCCTCTCCTGGTAGAACTAGGAAAGGAGGAATCCTACTCCTACTAGGAGAAGGATTCCTCCTCCCCTTGGCGCACCTAGAAAGGCCGGCCGGCCTCCCCTTGCCCCTTTATATATGGGGGCAGGGGGCACCCCAAGACACACAAGTTGATTGTTCCAAGCCGTGTGCGGTGCCCCCCCTCCACCATAATCCACCTCGATCATATCGTAGCGGTGCTGAGGCGAAGCCCTGCATCGATAGCAAAACCATCACCGTCATCACGCCGTCATACTGACAGAACTCTCCCGCGAAGCTCTGCTGGATTGGAGTTCGTGGGACGTCATCGAGCTGAACGTGTGCCGAACTCGGAGGTGTCGTGCGTTCGGTACTTGGATCGGTTGGATCGTGAAGACGTACGACTACATCAACTGCGTTCTCATAACGCTTCCGCTTACGGTCTATGAGAGTATGTGGACAACACTCTCCCCTCTCGTTGCTATGCATCACCATGATCTTGCGTGTGCGTAGGATTTTTTTTGAAATTACTACGTTCCCAATAGTGGTATCAGAGCCAGGTTTATGCATAGATGTTATATGCACGAGTAGAACACAAGTGAGTTGTGGGTGATACTAGTCATATTGCTTACCAGCATGTCATACTTTGATTCAGCGGTATTTTTGGATGAAGCGGCCCGGACCAACATTACGCGTACGCTTACGCGAGACTGGTTCTAACGATGTGCTTCGCACACAGGTGGCTAGCGGGTGTCAGTTTCTCCAACTTTAGTTGAATCGAGTGTGGCCACGCCCGGTCCTTGTGAAGGTTAAAACATCACTAACTTGACAAAATATCGTTGTGGTTTTGATGCGTAGGTAAGAATGGTTCTTGCTCAGCCCGTAGTAGCCACGTAAAACTTGCAACAACAAAGTAGAGGACGTCTAACTTGTTTTTGCAGGGCATGCTGTGATGTGATATGGTCAAGACATGATGCTAAATTTTATTGTATGAGATGATCATGTTTTGTAACCGAGTTATCGGCAACTGGCAGGAGCCATATGGTTGTCGCTTTATTGTATGAAATGCAATCGCCATGTAATTGCTTTACTTTATCACTAAGCGGTAGCGATAGTCGTAGAAGCAATAGTTGGCGAGACGACAACGATGCTACGATGGAGATCAAGGTGTCGCGCCGGTGATGATGGTGATCATGACGGTGCTTTGGAGATGGAGATCAAAGGCACAAGATGATGATGGCCATATCATATCACTTATATTGATTGCATGTGATGTTTGTCTTTTATGCATCTTATTATGCTTTGATTGACGGTAGCATTATAAGATGATCTCTCACTAAATTTCAAGGTACAAGTGTTCTCCCTGAGTATGCACCATTGCCAAAGTTCGTCGTGCCGAGACACCACGTGATGATCGGGTGTGATAAGCTCTATGTTCATATACAACGGGTGCAAGCCAGTTTTGCACATGCAGGATACTCGGGTTAAACTTGACGAGCCTAGCATATGCAGATATGCCTCGGAACACTGAGACCGAAAGGTCGAGCGTGAATCATATAGTAGATATGATCAACATAGTAATGTTCACCATTGAAAACTACTCCATCTCACGTGATGATCGGACATGGTTTAGTTGATATGGATCACGTGATCACTTAGATGATTAGAGGGATGTCTATCTAAGTGGTAGTTCTTAAGTAATATGATTAATTGAACTTTAATTTATCATGAACTTAGTCCTGGTAGTATTATCATATCTATGTTGTAGATCAATAGCTCGCGTTTAGCTCCCTTGTTTTATTTTTGATATGTTCCTAGAGAAAACTAAGTTGAAATATGTTAGTAGCAATGATGCAGATTGGATCCGTGATCTGAGGATTATCCTCATTGCTCCACAGAAGAATTATGTCCTTGATGCACCGCTAAGTGACAGACCAATTGCAGGAGTAAATGCAGACGTTATGAACGTTTGGCAAGCTTGATATGATGACTACTTGATAGTTTAGTGCACCATGCTTTACGGCTTAGAATTGGTGCTTCAAAGACATTTTTGAAATGCCATGAAGCATATGAGATGTTTCAAGAGTTGAAATTAGTATTTCAGACTCATGCCCATCTCGAAAGGTATGAGACCTTTGACAAGTACTTTGCCTACAAGATGGAGGAGAATTGCTCAGC
Organism: Triticum timopheevii; assembly: GCA_963921465.1. Classification (NCBI taxonomy): domain Eukaryota; kingdom Viridiplantae; phylum Streptophyta; class Magnoliopsida; order Poales; family Poaceae; genus Triticum; species Triticum timopheevii. The sequence continues at coordinate 463,236,448 of OY997274.1, forward strand.
TAGTGAGCATGTGTTCAGAATGTCCGAGTACTACAATCACTTGAATCAAGTGGGAGTTAATCTTCCAGATAAGATAGTGATTGACAGAGTTCTCTAGTCACTATCACCAAGTTACTAGAACTTCGTGATGAACTATAATATGCAAGGGATAATGGAAACGATTCCCAAGCTCTTCGTGATGCTGAAATCAACGAAGGTAGAAATCAAGAAAAGCATCAATTGTTGATGGTTGACAAGACCACTAGTTTCAAGAAAAGGGAAAAGGGAAGAAAGGGAACTTCAAGAAGAACGACAAGCAAGTTGCTGCTCAAGTGAAGAAAAGTCTGGACCTAAGCCTGAGACTAAGTGCTTCTACTGCAAAGGGACTGGTCACTGGAAGTAGAACTGCCCCAAGTATTTGGCGGATAAGAAGGATGGCAAAGTGAACAAAGGTATATTTGATATACATGTTATTGATGTGTACTTTACTAGTGTTTATAGAAACCCCTCAGTATTTGATACTGGTTCAGTTGCTAAGGGTAGTAACTCGAAACGGGAGTTGCAGAATGAACAGAAACTAGTTAAGGGCGAGGTGACGATGTGTGTTGGAAGTAGTTCCAAGATTGATATGATCATCATCGCACACTCCCTATACTTTCGGGATTAGTGTTGAACGTAAATAAGTGTTATTTGGTGTTTGCGTTGAGCATGAGTATGATTTGAGCATGTTGATTGCAGTACGGTTATTCATTTAAGTTAGAGAATAATTGTTGTTCTGTTTACATGAATACAACCTTCTATGGTCATACACCCAATCAAAATGGTTTGTTGGATCTCGATCATAGTGATACACATATTCATAATATTGAAGCCAAAAGATGCAAAGTTAATAATGATATTGCAACTTATTTGTGGCACTGCCGTTTAGGTCATATTGGTGTAAAGCGCATGAAGAAACTCCACGCTGATGGGATTTTGGAATCACTTGATGCTTGCGAACCATGCCTTATGGGCAAGATGACTAATACTCCATTCTCCGGAACAATGGAGCGAGCAACTGACTTATTAGAAATAATACATACTGATGTATTTGATCCAATGAGTGTTGAGGCTCGCGACGGGTGTCGTTATTTTCTGACCTTCACAGATGATTTGAGCAGATATGGGTATATCTACTTGATGAAACATAAAGTGTGAAACATTTGAAAAGTTCATATAATTTCAGAGTAAAGTGGAAAATCATCGTAAAAAGAAAATAAAGTTTCTACAATCTAATCGTGGAGGAGAATATTTGATTTACGAGTTCGGTCTTCATTTGAAGCAATGCGGAATAGTTTCGCAACTCACGCCACCTGGAACACCACAGCGTAATGGTGTGTCCAAACATCATAACCGTACTTTATTAGATATGGTGCAATCTATGATGTCTCTTACCGATTTACCACTATCGCTTTGGGGCTATGCATTAGAGACAACTGCATTCACGTTAAATAGGGCACCATCTAAATCCGTTGAGATGACACCATATGAACTGTGGTTTGGCAAGAAACCAAAGTTGTCGTTTCTTAAAGTTTGGGATTGCGATGCTTATGTGAAAAAGTTTCATCCTGATAAGCTCAAACCCAAATCGGAGAAATGTGTCTTCATAGGATACCCAAAGGAGACAGTTGGGTACACCTTCTATCACAGATCCGAAGGCAAGACATTCGTTGCTAAGAATTGATCCTTTCTAGAGAAGGAGTTTCTCTTGAAAGAAGTGAGTGTGAGGAATGTAGAACTTGATGAGGTAACTGTACTTGCTCCCTTATTGGAAAGTAGTTCATCACAGAAATCTATTCCTGTGACTCATACTCCAATTAGTGAGGAAGCTAATGATGATGATCATGTAACTTCAGATCAAGTTGCTACCGAACCTCGTAGGTCAACTAGAGTAAGATCCGCACTAGAGTGGTATGGTAATCCTGTTCTTGAGGTCATGTTACTTGACCATGACGAACCTATGAACTATGAGGAAGCGATGATGAGCCCGGATTCCGCAAAATGGCTTGAAGCCATAAAATCTGAGATGGGATCCATGTATGAGAACAAAGTGTGGACTTCGGTTGACTTGCCCGATGATTGGCAAGCCATAGAAAATAAATGGATCTTCAAGAAGAAGACTGACGCTTATGGTGATGTTACTGTCTACAAACCTCGACTTGTTGCGAAAGGTTTTCGACAAGTTCAAGGAGTTGACTACGATGAGACTTTCTCACTCGTAGTGATGCTTAAGTCTGTTCGAATCATGTTAGCAAATTGCCACATTTTATGAAATCTGGCAAATGGATGTCAAAACTACATACCTTAATGGATTTCTTAAAGAAGAGTTGTATATGATGCAACCAGAAGGTTTTGTCGATCCTAAAGGTGCTAACAAAATTTGCAAGCTCCAGCGATCCATCTATGGACTGGTGCAAGCATCTCGGAGTTGGAATATACGCTTTGATGAGTTGATCAAAGCATATAGTTTTATACAGACTTGCCGTGAAGCCTATATTTACAAGAAAGTGAGTGGGAGCACTACAACATTTCTGATAAATATATGTGAATTTCATATTGTTGATCGGAAATAATGTAGAATTTTTTGGAAAGCATAAAGGAGTATTTGAAAGGTGTTTTTTCAAAGAAAGACCTCGGTGAAGCTGCTTATATATTGGGCATCAAGATCTATAGAGATAGATCAAGACGCTTGATAAGCTTTTTCAATGAGTACATACCTTGACAAGATTTTGAAGTAGTTCAAAATGGAACAGTCAAAGAAAGAGTTCTTGCCTGTGTTACAAGGTGTGAAATTGAGTAACACTCAAAAGCCCGGCCACGGCAGAAGATAGAAAGAGAATGAAAGTCATTCCCTATGCCTCAGCCATATGTTCTATAAAGTATGCCATGCTGTGTACCAGATCCATTGTATACCCTACACTAAGTTTTGTAAGGGAGTACAATAGTGATCTAGGAGTAGATCATTGAACAATGGTCAAAATTATCCTTAGTGGAATAAGGATATGTTTCTCGATTATGGAAGTGATAAAAGGTTCGTCGTAAAGGGTTACGTCAATGGAAGTTTTGACACTGATCCAGATGACTCTAAGTCTCAATATGGATACATATTGAAAGTGGGAGCAAGTAGCTAAAGTAGCTTAGTGCAGAGCATTGTAGACATGGAAATTTGCAAAATACATACGGATCTGACTTTGGAAGACCCGTTGACTAAACTTCTCTCACAATCAAACATGATCACACCTTAGTACTCTTTGGGTGTTAATCACATGGTGATATGAACTAGATTACCGACTCTAGTAAACCCTTTGAGTGTTGGCCACATGGCGATGTGAACTATGGATATTAATCACATAGTGATGTGAACTATTGGTGTTAAATCACATGGCGATGTGAACTAGATTATTGACTCTAGTGCAAGTGAGAGACTGAAGAAAATATGCCCTAGAGGCAATAATAAAGTTGTTATTTATATTTCCTTATATCATGATAAATATTTATTATTCATGCTAGAATTGTATTAACCGGAAACTTAGTACATGTGTGAATACATAGACAAACAGAGTGTCACTAGTATGCCTCTACTTAGCTAGCTCATTGAATCAAAGATGGTTAAGTTTCCTGGCCATAGACATGAGTTTTCATTTGATTAACGGGATCACATCAATTAGAGAATGATGTGATTGACTTGACCCATTCCGTTAGCTTAGCATTTGATCGTTTAGTATATTGCTATTGCTTTCTTCATGACTTATACATGTTCCTATGACTATGAGATTATGCAACTCCCGAATACCGGAGGAACACTTTGTGTGCTACCAAACATCACAACGTAACTAGGTGATTATAAAGGTGCTCTGCAGGTGTCTCCAATGGCACTTGTTGAGTTGGCATAGATCGAGATTAGGATTTGTCACTCCGATTGTCGGAGAGGTATCTCTGGGCCCTGTCAGTAATACACATCACTATAAGCCTTGCAAGCAATGCAACTAATGAGTTAGTTGCGGGATGATGTATTACGGAACGAGTAAAGAGACTTGCCGGTAACAAGATTGAACTAGGTATTGAGATACCGACGATCGAATCTCGGGCAAGTAACATATCAATGACAAAGGGAACAACGTATGTTGTTATGCGTTTGACCGATAAAGATCTTCGTAGAATATGTAGGAGCCAATATGAGCATATAGGTTCCGCTATTGGTTATTGACCGGAGACGTGTCTTGATCATGTCTACATAGTTCTCGAACCCGTAGGGTCCGCACGCTTAAAGTTCGGTGACGATCGGTATTATGAGTTTATGTGTTTTGATGTACCGAAGGTAGTTCGGAGTCCGGGATGAGATCGGGGACATGACGAGGAGTCTCGAAATGGTTGAGACGTAAAGGTCGATATATTGGACGACAATATTCAGACATCGGAAAGGTTCCGAGTGATTCGGGTATTTTTTGGAGTACCGGGGGAGTTATGGGAATACGGGAGTACATATGGGCCTTAGTGGGCTTTAGGGAAAAATGAGGAGAAGCCACGAGGGCTGGCCGCACCCCCCCCATGGGCCTAGTCCGAATTGGACTAGGGGAGGGGCTGCGCCCCCTATTTCCTTCTCCCCTTCTCCTTCCTTTCCCCTCCTAGTAGGACTAGGAAAGGAGGAATCCTACTCCTACTAGGAGGAGGATTCCTCCTCCCCTTGGCGCGCCTAGAGAGGCCGGCTGGCCTCCCCTTGCTCCTTTATATACGGGGGCAGGGGGGCACCCCAAGACACACAAGTTGATTGTTCCAAGCCGTGTGTGGTACCCCCCCTCCACCATAATCCACCTCGATCATATCGTAGCGGTGCTTAGGCGAAGCCCTGCGTCGATAGCAACATCATCACCGTCATCACACCGTCGTGCTGACGGAAATCTCCCGTGAAGCTCTGCTGGATCGGAGTTTTCGTGGCACGTCATCGAGCTGAACATGTGTTGAACTCGGAGGTGCCGTGCGTTACGTACTTGGATCAGTCGGATCGTGAAGATGTACGGCTACATCAACCGCGTTCTCATAACGCTTCCGCTTACGGTCTAAGAGGGTACGTGGACAACACTGTCCCTCTCGTTGCTATGCATCACCATGATCTTGCGTGTGTGTAGGATTTTTTATGAAATTACTATGTTCCCCAACAGGTTCGTTATCAACAATTACAATGGTAGAAGATGGACATTCAGGGGTGGGAGGGTGGGTAGTTTCACCTTGCATATTCTTCAGAAATGAAAAGATCTTGGTTTGAACCTCTTAATTTTTCTTCACAAGTGCTTCAACCTTGTCGATCTGCTTCACAAATGACTCCACCTTGACCAAGTGCATGTTGATGTTGTTGATCTGCTCCTTGACCTTGTCTTGCTTGAACCCCATTGTTGTCACCTCATCATAAAGAGCATCCAACTTGTCTGTGATCTCAATGTGCTTTTTCCTAGTGCCCATGGCTAGGCCGAACACATCTTTGAAACTTTACCGTGGGGAAAACCTAGAACCCTCGCCGGTGACGTCACACTTTAGTCGCAAAAAACACTGTTGATTGGATGAAATTCATTGTCACCCCGATAAAAGAACGAGAGAGATTTTACCAAGATGAAGCCCAACCACTGTTGCTCCAATCACTTCATGTAGCGACCAGACCTCAAACAGTCTGATCTCTGTACATCAGTGTCATCCCTGGATCGGTAATGCTGACACACACAGTACTTGAAGGATTTATAACAGAGTAGCAATCCCACACATCTTACATCAAACTTCTCAAAAGAGAACTTATTACAATAAATATGGCTTAAAGCCATCTAATAACGATAACAGCGGAAGGCTTGGAAGATAAAGTTAGTCCATCAACTCCAACGGCATCACTGAGTGAAAGATCACAACCTAAGGCACCTTACTCGCCGTTTGAAAAGTCTGCAACATGAACGTTGCAGCCTGAAAATGGGTCAGCACATGGAATATGCTGGCAATGTAACACAAAAGAGTAATGAACAGAATATTGCTATCACTACATGCATATATGGCTGGTGGAAAGCTCTATGGTTATAGTTTTGCGAAAAGCCAATTTTTCCCTACAACAAAGGAATAAATTTTATTTAACTATCAAGGTGGTTGTTAAACATTGAGAAGGTTCACCCAACTCAATCCCAATTAATCTTCATCATTAACCCAACTCAAATTAATATTAAGAGTGATGAGATCCACATGATAATCCAAGAACCAGATACTCAAGATGTCCATAACCGGGGACACGGCTAACCATGATTAGTTTGTACACTCTGCAGAGGTTTGCGCACTTTTCCCCACAAGACTCGATCTCCTCCATTGGATTTCTCGCACTACATGGCGTTTGAGAAACGGATGACAGAGACACAGTCTTTCAGAAGCGTTAGCACCTTATGATGGGTAGACAGTACCACCTACATCCCCTACATCTGCTAGTCTACCACTGTAAGTGTTCACACGACTTAATCAACTATGCTAGAGCCCATAATAGCTTGTGGCTGCACACGGAAGTTTCTAGCATGAATAATCTTATGATCCCTTTGAGCCTGGGTGGCGGTCCATAGGAGAATCACACGGTACCCCAGGATTTCCAAAAAATACAAGCAACACTGGGTTCCCCAGGTGCCTCAATCCACCCAGATGTGTATTTAAGTAGCCAGCTTAAGTTAACCATTAATTAAAAATCTCACATATGTCATGAAGTCACTCAAACCCAATCCACGTCTACTAGCATAGCATAGCAATATAAGCAACGTAGAAGTAGCTCCCAAGGGTTTGAAAATAAATAGGTAATAGGTACTACCTCAACGATTTCCTGAAACCCACATATTAATCAGATCCTAACCATGCAATGTTTGAGGATTGATCTAATGCAATAAAACTGGGTAGTAGAGAGATATAATCAAAGTGTTACTCGCCTTGCTGATGATCCATGAGACCTAGAGACTCGTAGTAGCACGCTTCGCACTCCGGGTACTCTATCACAAATAAACAAGCATACAATAAGCACTCAACTAGAAGCACGGGTAAAACTCAAATAAGAGATATAACCAGAAAGTTCAACTTAAGAACTCCGGTTTGCAAAAATAATCAAATCAAACGAAGCAACAAAACTCAAACGGCGAAAGAAACAAGCTTCGTTTACTAATCTGAACTTAAGTCAAATTTTACAGTAGCAAAAACCTGTTTAAGTTGGTTAAACAGAAAGAGGGCTTCGGGACGAAGCTCTAGGCGCTTGAATCGCCTGATTCTGATAAACGAGCGAAAAGTTATAATAAAACGAAAACTAGGGCAGAAATCGCGATCGAAAATAATCGCGGAAAAACCCTGGAAAAAGAAAACTGACGAATAGACTAACGAACAAACGTTGGATGTCTGCGACTAAACGGTGAAAACCGTTCGTTAAAACGAACGTACGGACGAACATCCGCTATTTAACTAAACTGAAAAAAAACCGAACCGGATCTAAAAAAACGGATCTAGGGTTTAAAAACAAACGATCAGTTTTCCCGAGAAAACCGACGGCGGCGGCAGTTACCTCCATCGAGGTCCGGCGGGGCGGCGAATCGGGCGGCGGCTCGGGCGGCGGCGGCGGCGAGGGGCTCCGGCGGCGGCGGTTTGCGCGGTGGCGACGGACTCTGGCGGCGACGGGTCGAGGCTGGCGGCAGGGCTAGGGTTTCGGGTGTGGGGCTGGCGGCTCGAGACTTCGCGGCTTAAAAAGGCCGGCCGGGCTAGTGTCCGGCTCGGGCACGACCCGGCTAGGTCGATAACTTTTTTTTAAATTATTCCGCGCAGAAAAACGAATAAAAGAAATACTAAACGGATTTCAAAAATCCTGAAATAAATTTTCCCTGTCCTCTAAAAATATAGCAGACAAAGTGAACATTTATTTGGGCCTATAATGCTATTTTGAAAAACGCATATTTTTCCTAATTCTAATAAAATAGCGACAAAACTCCGAATAAAATCTTATTTGATTTTAATATTAAATCTCCAATATTTATTTATTTTGGGAAAGTCATTTTATTCCCTCTCTTTTATTTTTTAAAAAGAAATATGCGAAGATAAAATAATTAAAATCAAACGATCCTCTTTTCAAAAATTTGAGAAAATTCAAATATGAAAATAACGAAATCCCCAACTCTCTCCGCGGGTCCTTGAGTTGCGTAGAATTTCTAGGATCAAGCCAAAATGCAATAAATTATGATATGCAATGATGACCTAATGTATAACATTCCAAATTGAAAATTTGGTATGTTACAAACCTACCCCCCTTAAGATGAATCTCGCCCTCGAGATTCGGGTTGGCTAGAAAATATGTGAGGGTGGTCTTTCCGTAGGTCTTCCTCTCGCTCCCAGATGGCTTCATCCTTGGTATGGTGGCTCCACTGAACTTTGCAGAACTTGGTAACCTTATTGCGTGTGACTCGGCTGGTAGACTCGAGAATCTTCACTAGTTTCTCCTCATAGGTCAAATCACTATCCAACTGAATCACTTCCAGCGGCACCGTATCTCTCAGAGGAATATCAGCTATCTCTGCGTGGCACTTCTTCAACTGGGAAACGTGGAACACATCATGAACTCCTGACAATCCTTCGGGCAATTCCAATTTGTAAGCAACTTCTCCCATACGTTCCAAAACTTTGTATGGTCCCACAAAACGTGGTGCTAATTTTCCCTTAACTCCAAAATGCTTTACTCCTTGCAGTGGGGAAACACGTAGATAAACTCTGTCTCCGACTTCGTAAACTGTCTCCTTGCGTTTAGAATCCGCATAGCTCTTCTGCCTGGACTGGGCTACCATTAGTCTATCACGAATCTACTTAACCTTCTCTTCAGACTCTTTAATCAAATCTGGTCCAAACAACTGACAGTCTCCAACTTCATCCCACAACAACGGTGTCCTGCACCTCCTTCCGTATAAAGCCTCAAAAGGGGCCATCTTTAAACTGGCTTGGTAACTGTTGTTGTAAGAGAACTCTGCATACGGCAAATTGTCGTCCCAACTAGACCCATAGTCTAGCGCACAAGCTCTCAACATATCTTCCAGAATCTGATTGACTCCCTCGGTTTGTCCATCTGTCTGTGGATGAAAGGCTATACTGAACTCTAGCCTGGTACCCAAACTTTCGTGCAACTGATTCCAGAACTTTGAGGTAAACTGGGTTCCTCTATCTGATATAATGGTACTTGGAACTCCATGCAGACATACGATCCTGGTCATGTATATCTTTGCTAACTTAGCACTAGTGTAAGTAGTCTTCACTGGGATGAAATGAGCTACCTTCGTCAAATGATCGACTACAACCCATATCGAGTCATAGCTTGAACGAGTCCTGGGCAAACCCGTGATAAAATCCATGCCTAGCTTATCCCACTTCCATTCAGGTATCGGCAATGGCTGTAGCAAACTTGCTGGTTTCTGATGATCTGCCTTTACTCTCTGGCATACATCACAAACTGCTACATACTCCGCAATATCCTTCTTCATTCCGGTCCACCAGAAACTATCCTTCAAATCCAGATACATCTTGGTATTTCCTGGGTGAATCGAATATGGTCAATCATGGGCCTCTTGCAGAATTAACTTTCTGGTCTCCGGATCGTTCGACACATATACTCGGTCCTCAAACCATAAGGTATCGTGCTCACCCTCATGAAATCCCTTGGCTTTTCCTTTGCTCATCCTTTCCTTTATCTCGACAATCTCCTTGTCCGTCTTCTAGGCTTCTCTGATATTATCCATCAAAGTAGACTGAATCTCGAATGCTGTTACATAGCCTCTCAGAACTATCTCCAAACATAGCTCGCGAAGATCTTCTGCTAACTCCTTGGGTAACTCTCCGGTCATGAGTGTGTTGACATGGCTCTTGCGGCTTAACGCATCGGCTACTACGTTAGCCTTTCCGGGATGATAATGTAACCTCATATCATAATCTTTGATGAGCTCCAACCATCTCCTTTGCCTGAGATTCAACTCCTTCCGCGTGAAGATATACTTCAAACTCTTGTGATCCGTGTACACCTCACAATGGTTTCCGATGAGAAAATGTCTCCAAGTCTTCAAAGCATGCACTACGACTGCTAACTCCAAATCGTGTGTAGCATAATACAACTCATGGGGTTTAAGCTGTCGCGAGGCATAAGAAACAACTCTTCCCTCCTGCATAAGCACTGCTCCAAGTCCTCGACGAGAAGCGTCGCAATACACCTCATAATCCTTGCGTTAATCGGACAGAATCAACATTGGTGCTGTAACCAAGCGTTTCTTCAACTCCTGGAAACTAGCCTCACACTCCTCAGTCCATTTGAACTTGGTGTCCTTCTTCAACAACTCTGTCATGGGCTTTGCAATCTTTGAGAAATTCTCAATGAACCTCCGGTTGTATCCTGTGAGTCCAAGAAAACTCCAGATCTCTCCAACAGACGTGGGTGCTTCCCAATTTGTCACAGTGATAACTTTGGTGGGGTCTACTGCTATTCCTTCTCCCGATATAACATGTCCGAGGAATCCAACTTCCTTCAACCAAAACTCACATTTGCTGAACTTGGCATACAACTGATGTTCTCTGAGCTTCCCAAGTACCAAACGCAAATGCTCTTTATGCTCATCTTCATTCTTCGAGTAGACCAAAATATCATCAATGAACACTACGACGAACTTATCCAAAAACTCCATAAACACCTTGTTCATCATGTTCATGAAATAGGCAGGTGCGTTAGTCAGACCAAATGACATAACAATATACTCATATAGCCCATAACTTGTGGTAAAAGCTGTCTTAGGTATATTGCTCTCGAATCTTCAGCTGGTGATATCCCGATCGCAGATCGATCTTGGAAAATACCTTGGCTCCTTGCAACTTGTCAAACAAATCATTGATCATCGGCAGTGGGTACTTGTTCTTGATGGTCACTTCATTCAATCCTCGATAGTCAACAACCATCCTTAATGATCCATCCTTTTTCTCCACTAGAAGCACTGGTGATCCCCAAGGTGATGAACTTGGGCGAATATAGCCTTTATCCAGTAACTCCTTAATCTGCTTCTTAATTTCTTCCAAATCCTTAGCGGGCATCCTATATGGTCCCTTTGATATTGGCCCTGTGCCTGGCAAAAGCTTGATCAAAAACTCGATGTCTCTACCCGATGGCATGCCTGGCAACTCTTCTGGAAATACGTCAGGGAATTCCTTCACCACTGGTACTTCCTCCTGTACAACTCCTGATAAGGAATTCACTTGAGTCCTCTTCGGCACATGCCGTGATACATACCTAATCCTTCTTTCTTCTGGGGTGGTAAGCAAAATTGACTTACTGGCGCAGTCAATGTTCCCTCCATACTTTGATAACCAATCCATGCCTAATATTACATCCAGTCCTTGTGACTCCAATACTATTAGGTCTGAGGGAAACACGTAGTTACCAATCCTCAATGGTAACCGATCACACCATAGACTAGCCATACACTCTGCTCCTGGCGAAGTTACTAACATGGGTGACCTAAGGGCTTGGGTTGGAAGTTTAAACTTATCCACGAATCCCATTGATATGTATGAATGCGATGCACCAGTATCAAAAAGAACGATTGCAGTAAATGACTTAACCAAAAACTTACCTATTACTGCATCAGGCTGGGCTTCAACCTCCTCCACGTTAACGTGGTTCACTTGTCCCCTGTTGAAAGGGTTGGGCTTCTTCCCAGAGCTTCCATTGCCATTGCCATTTTTAGCCTCAGGACAATCATTGGCATAATGTCTAGTTTTCTGGCACTTGTAGCAAGTAACGTGGCTTAGATCCTTCTTGGCGGGTGTTACTGGGTGGAACGGTTCTGGCCGTTGCTTCCTCCATTACCATTCCCATTCTTGGGGCCACTATGGTTGTGCGAACTTCCTCCATTGTGGTTGTGACCTCCATGGTTATGCTGAAACGGCCCTCCCGAGTTCGGGGTAAAACGAGGCTTCTGCTGAGCTCCAGAATTGTACTTCCCTTGTCCATACTTCCTCTTATAGCTGTCAATCTGCTGCTGCTTCCCTTCAATCATGAGAGCTCTATCTACCAACTCCTGGTAGTTGTTGAAGGTTGCCACCATCAACTGCATGCTCAACTCATCATTCAGTCCTTCCAGAAACTTCTCATGCCTACCTGCATCCGTAGCAACGTCATCTGGGGCATAACGTGCTAACTTACTAAAATCTTCCACATACTAGCCAACGGTGCGTCCTCCTTGGCGCAAGTTGCGAAACTCACGCTTCTTCATGGCCATAGATCCTGCTGAAACGTGGGTAGTACGAAAAGCCTGCTGAAACTGGTCCCACGTGACAGTGTCGACGGGGTGAGTGGCTGTGTAGTTCTCCCACCATGATGCCACAGGTCCATCAAGCTGATCTGCGGCAAAACGTGCTCTTTCCGCATCTGTGCATCCTGCAGTGGTCAACTCCCTTCCAATCTTGCGGAGCCAATCATCTGCAACTATCGGCTCGGTGCTACTAGAGAACACTGGCAGATTAAGCCTCAAGAAACGGGCTAAGTTATCAACAGCTGTTGGTGGCGGTGGGTTGTTGTTGTTGTTGTTGTTGTTGTTGTTGTTGTTGTTGTTGTTGTTGTTGTTGTTGTTGTTGTTGTTGTTGTTCCCCTGATTCTGATTCTGGACTAGTAGCTGCATCAGGGCATTCTGCTGCTGGATCAACTGGGTGAGCTCTGGTGGGAAAGCAAATCCGTTGTCGTGTCTCGGAGGCATCTGATGGGTTTAGAAAAGATGAGAAACTAGAATAGAAAGAGGTCTAGCGGGAAAACACTACCCATATGCACATGAGACAAACACAAACATTTCACTCCAAACAATTCAAACAAGGGCATACAACGGTCTAACTATCGTTACAAAAGTGCTCGGACTAAGCTATATACATGGGGGAATACTACTACTCATATGATAGTCTACTGGAAATTTTGATCGGTGGAAGACTCCATGATATCTGCTCCAGCTTCATACACAAAGTCATCATCACTATCATCAGGGTCCGAGTCGGTGTCGTCGATGATGATGTGGTTCTCCGGGCAAGTGGAATCATCGTCTTCTCCTCCTAGCGCAGGGTCTCCCATGAACACTCCGATCTTCTTTATCAGGTCGTCATTCTTCTCCAATAATGTTATGATATCCTTCTCATATCCATCGCGTGTAGACTTGAGTTCTTCCTCCAGCTCCGTGATCCTGGTCATTGCCTTCTTCAGATCTGTCATGCCTGCGCACATTTGGTTCTCCTGGCAACGAATGTGCTGGTTTAACTCCTGGATGAAAGCTGCAATAGATCTATCCTTCCTGGTGCTGATCATCTACCATTGCTCATCTCGGCGACCACAAATCTGGTAGATAGTATCCTTGAGGTCCTTGTGGTAGACTTCTCCAATGCGTTGCATGGTGATGTGGGCTGCCATGCTCTTTCCTAGACTCCAGGTTGGTGCATCAAAGGAAAACTCTATGGGCTCAGTGACTGGCATGAACGTCCTTCTTGGAACTTGAACTTGAATCATCCAACGCTCCTCCTCTGGTAGTGTGGCGTTGCAGGTCCCGGTGAAGCTTGGTATTTCGATGTTCAGGTATCTAGTAACTTCCTTCAAGTGGCGTCCAAAAGGTGTATCTTCATCCGGTTGCGTGAACTTGTTCCTTGCATCCGCCATCCTAAATAGTAGAAAGGGAGAGGAGTTATAAATGAGAAGAGAGTAGTGATCTAGGGCTTTAGCTTAGTGGTCGTGTCTTACAGTCAGCGTGTGCTCTGATACCATCTTGTAGCGACCAGACCTCAAACAGTTTGATCTCTGTGCATCAGTGTCATCCCTGGATCGGTAATGCTGACACGCACAATACTTGAAGGATTTATAACAGAGTAGCAATCACACACTTATTACATCGAACGTCTCAAAAGAGAACTTATTACAATAAATATGGCTTAAGGCCATCTAATAATGATAACAGCGGAAGACTTGGAAGATAAAGTGAGTCCAACAACTCCAACGGCATCACTGAGTGAAAGATCACGACCTAAGGCACCTTACTCATTGTCTGAAAAGTCTGCAACATGAACGTTGCAGCCCGAAAACGGGCTAGCACATGGAATATGCTGGCAATGTAACACAAAAGTGTAATGAACAGAATATTGCTATCACTACATGCATATATGGCTGGTGGAATGCTCTATGGTTATGGTTTTGCGAAAAGCCAATTTTCCCATACAATAAAGGAATAAATTTTATTTAACTATCAAGGTGGTTGTTAAACATTGAGAAAGTTCACCCAACTCAATCCCAATTAATCTTCATCATTAACCCAACTCAAATTAATATTAAGAGTGATGAGATCCACATGATAATCCAAGAACCAGATACTCAAGATGTCCATAACTGGGGACACGGCTAAACATGATTAGTTTGTCCACTCTGCAGAGGTTTGCGCACTTTTCCCCACAAGACTCGATCTCCTCCGTTGGGTTTCTCATACTACATGGCGTTTGAGAAACGGATGATCGAGACACAGTCTTTCAGAAGCGTTAGCACCTTACGATGGGTAGACAGTACCACCTACATCCCCTACATCTGCTAGTCTACCACTGTAAGAGTTCACACGACTTAATCAACTATGCTAGAGCCCATAATAGCTTGTGGTTGCACACGGAAGTTTCTAGCATGAATAATCTTATGATCCCTTTGAGTCTGGGTGGCGGTCCATAGGAGAATCACACGGTACCCCGGGATTTCCAAAAAATACAGGCAACACTGGGTTCCCCAGGTGCCTCAATCCACCCAGATGTGTATTTAAGTAGCCACCTGAAGTTAACCATTAATTAACAATCTCACATCTGCCATGAAGTCACTCAAACCCAATCCACGTCTACTAGCATAGCATAGCAATATAAGCATCGTAGAAGTAACTCCCAAGGGTTTGAAAATAAACAGGTAATAGGTACTACCTCAACTACTTCCCAAAACCTCACTCTGTGCAGTTTTAAACCGAACCGAAAAACCATACCGAAATAAACAGAATTTTTTTTATGGTTTCTGGTTTCGATATGGTATGAACTTTTGATACCATTTTGAATTTTTATGGTATATACCAAAAAACCGAATGGTTAACCGAATAAACCGAAATAAAAATATATTTATATTTCTTGAGGCAAACAATGATACAAGTAGTCATTTTTCTTGTATAGGTGTAAAATTTCCTGCAAAGAACATCCCTTTTTTCCTGTAATGTAGTGTTTTTTTCTCTTGCAAAAATGCTAATCACGTCAATAACCTTTCAAGGCATGAATTGAGGCATGCATATATACTTATATAAAGTTATATACCATTTTTATTAAAAGAATATGTGTTTTGAATTATAAATTTGTAAAATATAGTATGTCATTTTCAGATTCGCGTCAACTTTGGTTATTATGGTATATACCGAAACCATACCGAAATAATTTGGTATATACCGAAACCGAACCGTATTTTAATTTCATACCATATAAACCGAAGTATTAATACCGTACAAACCGGAAAACCGTATAAACCGAACTATGCAAACCGAATAAATCGAACGCACATAGTGACCAAAACCCACATATTAGTCAAATCCTAACCATGCAATGTTTGAGGATTGATCTAATGCAATAAAACTGGGTAGTAGAGAGATATGATCAAAGTCTTACTCGCCTTGCTGATGATCCATGAAACCTAGAGACTCGTAGTAGCACGCTTCGCACTCCGGGTACTCTATCGCAAATAAACAAGCATACAATAAGTACTCAACTAGAAGCACGGGTAAAACTCAAATAAGAGATCTAACCAGAAAGTTCAACTTAAGAACTCCGGTTTGCAAAAATAATCAAATCAAATGAAGCAACAAAACTCAAACGGCGAAAGAAACAAGCTTCATTTACTAATATGAACTTAAGTCAAATTTTACACTAGCAAAAACCTATTTAAGTTGGTTAAACAGAAAGAGGGCTTCGACACGAAGCTCCAGGAGCTTGAATCGCCTGATTCCGACAAACGAGCGAAAAGTTATACTAAAACAAAAAACAGGCCAGAAATCGCGATCGAAAATAATCGCGAAAAAACCCTGGAAAAAGAAAACTGACGAACAGACTAACGAACGAACGTTCGCTGTCTGCAACTAAATGGTGAAAACCGTTCGTTAAAACGAACGTACGGACGAACGTCCGCTATTTAACTTTACCAAAAATAAAACCGTACCGGATCTAAAAAAATAGATCTAGGGTTTTAAAAAAACCGATCGTTTTTCCCGAGAAAACCAACGGCGGCGGCGGTTACCTATGGCGAGGTCCGGTGGGGCGGCAGATCGGGCGGCGGCGGGACGGGCGGCGGCCACGGGTCGTGCGGCGGCGACGGACTCCGACGGCGATGGGTCGAGGCGGGCGGCGGGGCTAGGGTTTCGGGTGTGGGGTTGGTGGCTCGGGCCTCCGCGGCTTAAAAAGACCGGTCGGGCTAGTGTCCGGCTAGGTCGGTAACTTCTTTTTTAAATTATTCCGCGCATAAAAACAAATAAAAGAAAAACTAAACGGACTCCAAAAATCCTGAAATAAATTTTCCCCGTCCTCTCAAAATATAGCGGACAAAGTGAACATTTATTTGGGCCTATAATGCAATTTTGAAAAACGCATATTTTTCCTAATTCAAATAAAATAGCAATAAAACTCCGAATAAAATCTTATTTGATTTTAATATTAAATCTCCAATATTTCTTTATTTTGGGAAAGTCATTTTATTCCCTCTCTTTTATTTTTAAAAAGAAATATGCGAAGATAAAATAATTAAAATCAAACAATTCTCTTTTCGAAAATATGAGAAAACTCAAATATGAAAATAACGAAATCCCCAACTCTCTCCGTGGGTCCTTGAGTTGCGTAGAATTTCTAGGATCAAGCCAAAATGCAAAAAATATGATATGCAATTATGATCTAATGTATAACTTTCCAAATTGAAAATTTGGGATGTTACACTTCACCTCCGATAAAGCGGTTGGCTACTGAGACCAACTGACATGATCTCAAATCAATCATCAGAATTTCACACTCGAGAGAGCTTCAATAATCACTCTTACATACACCAATTTTAGAGTGGCAATACAAATTGCGGATATCATCTGATTCTACTAAGTAGTTCTAGGGTTCTAGACTAGAGCTAAGCGATAACGACTTGGATAACAAGAGATGTCGTTCCACCAATCACGAAGGGGTTTAAAAAAGCGATGACCATGTTTAACACAACAAACAAGCGATGTCGCCACTAGTTTGCTATAGATACATCACTGAGCTGGTGGTAATAGAGTGAGGATAACAACTTCCAGTTAATCTCCGACATTGGTCTCCATTTGCTCAAAGCAGTCATGTGTGTCGTGATACGTCCTAAATGTATCTATAATTTTAATTTTTAATGCTATATTTATATTATAATTAGATAGTCGGTGCCCAAAGCGAGCTGTTGTTTTCTAATGTTTTTGTACTATTCAGGAAATCAGTTTTTGGGGGACAAAAACTTAAATAAAAACAATTCGGTAACTTTCAAGTCAAGAAGGTTCCAAGGAGCAGATGAGCCATGGGAGGGGCTATCCGTGGGGCCCACACACCCCTGGCTCGCGACTAAGGGGAGTTAAGGCCGCGTGTGTCCCATAGTACTACCTCTACCGCATCGCCTCTTGAGGCCCCATCCTTCATATTTGTACGAAAACCCCGGCCATATTTATCGAGGAATTTTTATGTCGCGGCACCTCTCTATTCCGTGAAGATCCAATTTGGAGGTATGTTCCAGTACTCTGCCAGAGAAGGAATCCATTGCCGGAGCTATCTCATCAACCTTGCTGGCATCGCGACCATGTGTGAGTAGTTCCTTCTGGCTTGTTCTTCGATATAAAGATCTCATGAGCTGCCTACATGGTAGAGATCAACCAGATAAAACTCTAGACGTGTTTGTTGCGGCGTGATGAATGGTCACTTTATCGTCAGATATATTTATGAATTCTTTTGAGATTCTTTTGGTTTCCTTGTTGCATGCTTCTTATACATATATGTTATTTGATATATTATTCTTGCATTGCCTCTCAAAAAAAGTCTTTGACCGTTCATGTTTTGATGAGCGGTCTACAGGGAGTTGTGTCTGCTGGTTGGGTTCAATGTTGCAAGTAATCTACCACAATGGAAGAAAATGGTAGCTCCCGTCAACTTGCCATAAAGCCAATTTATGGCACTGTTGTCAGGGACTATTTGCTTCAGATGCTCATCTTCCTTAGTTACTCATTATTTATCGTTAGTTTGCTTTTTTGCTTTTTGAAAAAATACCAAAAATGTTGAAACTTCAGCCTGCTAGTTTTCTTTATAGTATCAACATGATTGGCACAAAGTTAATGACAACTTTGAACTTTTCAAGACTTCTAAACGAAAAAAGTCCATTTTAAGCCCTAAACTCGTAGAGGTTCGGCGAATCAAACCCTCAAGTCCAAATCCCTGTCGTTTGCACCATAAACTATGTAATTCCGGTCTAAATTGAACCCTCGAGTCGTTTGCCAAACGGGGCTTGCAAAGGATGGCCGGGATTTTTTATTTTTTGAGACAACGGGCCGGAATTGATTGCGGAAAAGAGTGAGAGCTCCTGCTGGACGCTAAAGGTGGCACGCAAATGGGTCGGCCCAATTCGCAAGCACCTAGCGAACAACAAAAAAGGAAAAAGAAAAGCTCACAAGATGGGAGTCGAACTACCAACCACGTGACTTGACAGCTCTTCTAGCCAGCTGAGCTACGAGGAAAAAGGAGTACTGTTTACATGCAGCACTATTATTAAAAGTACCAGCCATGAAAGCGGCAGATCTGGGGATTTCCAACATTTCTTGGAAAAATGTGAATAAAATTTCTTAAAAATGCGACAGAGAAATCGCGAAAGAAATTCGAATATTCATTTTTAAAGCGTGAACATTTTCCAAAATTGTGAACAAATGTCAAAAATATGAACGAGTTTTTTGAACTGTGAACAATTTTTTAAAAAGTGAATTTAGACGTGTACTTCGATGGCCCAGGAAACAAAAGAAAAAAAGAGCAAAATTTATTAACTTGCGAGTAGCTGTGAACAAATTTCATAAACCTGAACAAGTTTTTTGAACCGTGAACAATTTTTTAAAAAGTTATTTAGACGTGTACTTCGATGGCCCAGCAAACGCAAAAGAAGAAAGGGGAAAAAATTTAATAATTTGCGATAGGCGAGATTCGAATTGCAGACATGTATGTCACTGGCCGTTGCCATTAACCACTAGGTCACATTCATTTAGTTGTCAAGTATTAGGACAACATATCTATTTGACCGTTTATTTAGCTCACGGTAATAAAAAAAACTCCATAGAAATTTGAATTACGGAAAGGAGCGTGCTACACGTCGGCCGGCTGATCTTTTTAAAAGATCCGCCGCCTCGCAAGCCGTCCGATCTAGGTTGCTCAACGTACGATCCCTCTTTGCAACAAAGGTATTGTTTCAGAAACAACGCTGACTAGTGCAACACGGGCTTTGTTTTATAAACACATCGGTGACTATTGCAACAAGAGCTCTGTTTCAGAAATATTGGTGACGTTGCAAAAGCATCTCAGCGTATGGGTCCCTTCTTTGCAACAAGAGCTTTGTTTCATAAACAACTATTGCAACAATGGCTTTGTTTCACAAAAAATGCCGCGCAAGGCCAGGACGCATCAACAGGGAGGGCTCCCCCGAGGCCATGCGCTGCGTCGCACGCCACTGAAACGACGAATGGGCCGCGCGGATCTCAAGCACTTTCGCCGACTTCGGGTGGTGGCTTGGCAATCCTGATCTAGATGCAGGGCACGGAGATGTAAGCTCAGGGTGGCCGGCTACCCGGTCGACGACAAGTGAGGCGGCGAAAGAAAAGATGAGGGATGGAATTGGGATGGCGAAGGCCTACCTCGCCGGCGAAGACGGCCGTCGGAGGGGCCGGCTGTTGGGGAACGTAGTAATTTCAAAAAAATTCCTATGCACACGCAAGATCATGGTGATGCATAGCAACGAGAGGGGAGAGTTTTGTCCACGTACCCTCGTAGACCGAAAGCGGAAGCGTTATGACAATGCGGTTGATGTAGTCGTACGTCTTCACGATCCGACCGATCCGAGTACCAAACGTACGGCACCTCCGAGTTCAGCACACGTTCAGCTCGATGACAATCCCCGGACTCCGATCCAGCAGGGTGTCGGGGATGAGTTCCGTCAGCACGACGGCGTGGTGACGATGATGATGTTCTACCGACGCAGGGCTTCGCCTAAGGACCGCAACGATATGACCGAGGTGGAATAGGTGGAGGGGGGCACCGCACACGGCTAAGAAACGATCACGAAGATCAACTTGTGTGTCTTGGGGTGCCCCCTGCCCCCGTATAAAAAGGAGGGAGGGGGAGGTGCGGCCGGCCCCCTAGGGGTGCGCCTGGAGGAGTCCTACTCCCACCGGGAGTAGGACTCCCTCCTCTTGCCTTGTTGGAGAAGGAAAGGGGGAGGGGAAAGAGGAAAGGGGGGCGCCGCCCCCCCTTCCTTGTCCTATTCGGACTAGGGGGGGAGGGGCGTGCGGCCTACCCTGGCTGGCCCTCCTCTTCTCCCTCATGGCCCATGTAGGCCCATTAACCCCCGGGGGGGTTCCGGTAACCCCCCGATACTCCGGTAAAATCCCGATTTCACCTGGAACGATTCCGATATCCAAATATAGGCTTCCAATATATCAATCTTTATTTCTCGACCATTTCGAGACTCCTCGTCATGTCCGTGATCATATCCGGGACTCCGAATAACCTTCGGTACATCAAAACTTATAAACTCATAATAAAACTGTCATCGTAACGTTAAGCGTGCGGAACCTACGGGTTCGAGAACTATGTAGACATGACCTAGAACTGTTTCCGGTCAATAACCAATAGCGGAACCTGGATGCTCATATTGGCTCCTACATATTCTACGAAGATCTGTATCGGTCAAACCGCATAACAACATACGTTGTTCCCTTTGTCATCGGTATGTTACTTGCCCTAGATTCGGCCGTCGGTATCCAATAGCTAGTTCAATCTCGTTACCGGGAAGTCTCTTTACTCGTTACATAATGCATCATTCTGTAACCAACTCATTAGCCATAATTCTTGAA
This sequence comes from Triticum timopheevii, assembly GCA_963921465.1. Classification (NCBI taxonomy): domain Eukaryota; kingdom Viridiplantae; phylum Streptophyta; class Magnoliopsida; order Poales; family Poaceae; genus Triticum; species Triticum timopheevii. The sequence goes on from OY997274.1 coordinate 463,257,657, forward strand.
AGGCTTATAGTGATGTGCATTACCGAGAGGGCCCAAAGATACCTCTCTGACAATCGGAGTGACAAATCCTAATCTCGAAATACGCCCCCTCAACATGTACCTTCGGAGACACCTGTAGAACTCCTTTATAATCACCCAGTTACGTTGTGACGTTTGGTAGCACACAAAGTGTTCCTCCGGTAAACGGGAGTTGCATAATCTCATAGTTGTAGGAACTTTGTATAAGTCATGAAGAAAGCAATAGCAACATACTAAACGATCAAGTGCTAGGCTAACGGAATGGGTCATGTCAATCACATCATTCTCCTAATGATGTGACCCCGTTAATCAAATGACAACACATGTCTATGGTTAGGAAACATAACCATCTTTGATTAATGAGCTAGTCAAGTAGAGGCACACTAGTGACGTTATGTTTGTTTATGTATTCACACATGTATCATGTTTCCGGGTAATACAATTCTAGCATGAATAATAAACATTTATCATGATATGAGGAAATAAATAATAACTTTATTATTGCCTCTAGGGCATATTTCCTTCAGTCTCCCACTTGCAATAGAGTCAATAATCTAGATTACACAGTGATGATTCTAACACCCATGGAGTCTTGGTGCTGATCATGTTTTGCTCGTGGAAGAGGCTTAGTCAACGGGTCTGCAACATTCAGATCCGTATGTATCTTGCAAATCTCCATGTCTCCCACCTGGACTTGGTCCCGGATGGAATTGAAGCGTCTCTTGATGTGCTTGGTCCTCTTGTGAAATCTGGATTCCTTTGCCAAGGCAATTGCACCAGTATTGTCACAGAAGATCTTCATTAGTCCCGATGCACTAGGTATGACACCTAGATCGGAAATGAACTCCTTCATCCAGACTCCTTCATTTGCTGCTTCCGAAGCAGGTATGTACTCCGCTTCGCATGTAGATCCCGCCACGACGCTTTGTTTAGAACTGCACCAACTTACAGCTCCACCGTTTAATAAAAACACGTATCTAGTTTGCAATTTAGAATCATCCGGATCAGTGTCAAAGCTTGCATCGACGTAACCATTTACGACTAGCTCTTTGTCACCTCCATAAACGAGAAACATATCCTTAGTCCTTTTCAGGTATTTCAAGATGTTCTTGACCGCTGTCCAGTGATCCACTCCTAGATTTCTTTGGTACCTTCCTGCCAAGCTTATTGCTAAGCATACGTCAGGTCTGGTACACAGCATTGCATACATGATAGAGCCTATGGCTGAAGCATAGGGAACATCTTTCATTTTCTCTCTATCTTCTGCTGTGGTCGGGCATTGAGTCTGACTCAACTTCACACCTTGTAATACAGGCAAGAACCCTTTCTTTGCCTGATCCATTTTGAACTTTTTCAAAACCTTATCAAGGTATGTGCTTTGTGAAAGTCCAATTAAGCGTCTTGATCTATCTCTGTAGATCTTGATGCCCAATATGTAAGCATCTTCACCGAGGTCTTTCATTGAAAAACTTTTATTCAAGTATCCCTTTATGCTATCCAGAAATTCTATATCATTTCCGATCAACAATATGTCATCTACATATAATATCAGAAATGCTACAGAGCTCCCACTCACTTTCTTGCAAATACAGGCTTCTCCAAAAGTCTGTATAAAACCATATGCTTTGATCACACTATCAAAATGTTTATTCCAACTCCGAGATGCTTGCACCAGTCCATAAATGGATCGCTGGAGCTTGCACACTTTGCTAGCACCTTTTGGATCGACAAAACCTTCCGGTTGCATCATATACAACTCTTCTTCCAGAAATCCATTCAGGAATGCAGTTTTGACATCCATTTGCCAAATTTCATAATCATAAAATGCGGCAATTGCTAACATGATTCGGACAGACTTAAGCATCGCTACGGGTGAGAAAGTCTCATCATAGTCAACTCCTTGAACTTGTCGAAAACCTTTCGCAACAAGTCGAGCTTTGTAGACAATTACATTACCATCAACGTCAGTCTTCTTCTTGAAGATCCATTTATTCTCAATGGCTTGCCGATCATTGGGCAAGTCATCCAAAGTCCATACTTTGTTCTCATACATGGATCCCATCTCAGATTTCATGGCTTCAAGCCATTTTGCGGAATCTGGGCTCATCATCGCTTCCCCATAGTTTGTAGGTTCGTCATGGTCAAGTAACATGACTTCCAGAATAGGATTACCGTACCACTCTGGTGTGTATCTCACTCTGGTAGACCTATGAGGTTCAGTAGAAACTTGATCTGAAGTTTCATGATCAATATCATTAGCTTCCTCACTAATTGGTGTAGTTGTCACAGGAACCAGTTCTTGTGATGAACTACTTTCCAATAAGGGAGCAGGTACAGTTACCTCATCAAGTTCTACTTTCCTCCCACTCACTTCTTTCGAGAGAAACTCCTTCTATAGAAAGGATCCGAATTTAGCAACGAAAATCTTGCCCTCAGATCTGTGATAGAAGGTGTAACCAATAGTCTCTTTTTGGTATCCTATGAAGACACATTTCTCCGATTTGGGTTCGAGCTTATCTGGTTGAAGTTTCTTCACATAAGCATCGCAGCCCCAAACTTTAAGAAATGACAACTTTGGTTTCTTGCCAAACCACAGTTCATAAGGCGTCGTCTCAACGGATTTTGATGGTGCCCTATTTAACGTGAATGCAGCCATCTCTAAAGCATAACCCCAAAATGATAGCGGTAAATCAGTAAGAGACATCATAGATCGCACCATATCTAGTAAAGTACGATTACGACATTCGGACACACCATTTCATTGTGGTGTTTCGGGTGGCGTGAGTTGCGAAACTATTCCGCATTGTTTCAAATGTAAACCAAACTCGTAACTCAAATAATCTCCTCCACGATCAGATCGTAGAAATTTTATTTTCTTGTTACGATGATTTTCTAGTTCACTCTGAAATTCTTTGAACTTTTCAAATGTTTCAGACTTGTGTTTCATCAAGTAGATATACCCATATCTGCTCAAATCATCCGTGAAGGTGAGAAAATAACGATACCCGCCGCGAGCCTCAATATTCATTGGACCACATACATCCGTATGTATGATTTCCAATAAATCATTTGCTCTCTCCATAGTTCCGGAGAACGGCGTTTTAGTCATCTTGCCCATGAGGCACGGTTCGCAAGTACCAAGTGATTCATAATCAAGTGATTTCAAAAGTCCATCAGTATGGAGTTTCTTCATGCGCTTTACACCGATATGACCTAAACGGCAGTGCCACAAATAAGTTGCACTATCATTATCAACTCTGCATCTTTTGGCTTCAACATTATGAATATGTGTATCACTACTATCGAGATTCAATAAAAATAGACCACTCTTCAAGGGTGCATGACCATAAAAGATATTACTCATATAAATAGAACAACCATTATTCTCTGATTTAAATGAATAATCGTCTCGCATCAAACAAGATCCAGATATAATGTTCATGCTCAACGCTGGCACCAAATAACAATTATTTAGGTCTAAAACTAATCCCGATGGTAGATGTAGAGGTAGTGTGCCGACCGCGATCACATCGACTTTGGAACCATTTCCCACGCGCATCGTCACCTCGTCCTTAGCCAATCTTCGCTTAATCCGCAGTCCCTGTTTCGAGTTGCAAATATTAGCAACGGAACCAGTATCAAATACCTAGGTACTACTGCGAGCATTAGTAAGGTACACATCAATAACATGTAGATCACATATACCTTTGTTCACTTTGCCATCCTTCTTATCCGCCAAATACTTGGGGCAGTTCCGCTTCCAGTGTCCAGTCTGCTTGCAGTAGAAGCACTCAGTCTCAGGCTTAGGTCCAGACTTGGGTTTCTTCTCTTGAGCAACAACTTGTTTGCTGTTCTTCTTGAAGTTCCCCTTCTTCTTCCCTTTGCCTTTTTTCTTGAAACTGGTGGTCTTATTGACCATCAACACTTGATGCTCCTTCTTGATTTCTACCTCCGCAGCCTTTAGCATTGCGAAGAGCTCGGGAATAGTCTTGTCCATCCCTTGCATATTATAGTTCATCACGAAGCTCTTGTAGCTTGGTGGCAGTGATTGAAGAATTCTGTCAATGACACTATCATCAGGAAGATTAACTCCCAGTTGAATCAAGTGATTATTATACCCAGACATTTTGAGTATGTGTTCACTGACAGAACTATTCTCCTCCATCTTACAACTATAGAACTTATTGGAGACTTCATATCTCTCAATCCAGGCATTTGCGTGAAATATTAACTTCAACTCCTGGAACATCTCATATGCTCCATGATGTTCAAAACGTCGTTGAAGACCCGGTTCCAAGCCGTAAAGCATGGCACACTGAACTATCGAGTAGTCATCAGCTTTGCTCTGCCAGACGTTCTTAACATCGTCGGTTGCATCTGCAGTAGGCCTGGCACCCAGCGGTGCTTCCAGGACGTAATTCTTCTGTGCAGCAATGTGGATAATCATCAGGTTATGGACCCAGTCCGTGTAATTGCTACCATCATCTTTCAACTTAGCTTTCTCAAGGAACGCATTAAAATTCAACGGAACAACAGCACGAGCCATCTATCTACAACAAACATAGACAAGCAAACTATCAAGTACTAAGTTCATCATAAATTTAAGTTCAATTAATCGTATTACTTAAGAACTCCCACTTAGACAGACATCTCTCTAGTCATCTAAGTGATCACGTGATCCAAATCAACTAAACCATGTCCGATCATCACGTGAGATGGAGTAGTTTCAATGGTGAACATCTCTATGTTGATCATATCTACTATATGATTCACGTTCGACCTTTCGGTCTCCGTGTTCCGAGGCCATATCTGTATATGCTAGGCTCGTCAAGTTTAACCTAAGTATTCCGCGTGTGCAACTGTTTTGCACCCGTTGTATTTGAACATAGAGCCTATCACACCCAATCATCACGTGGTGTCTCAGCACGAAGAACTTTCGCAACGGTGCATACTCAGGGAGAACACTTCTTGATAATTTAGAGATCATCTTAAAATGCTACCATCAATCAAAGCAAGATAAGATGCATAAAGGATAAACATCACATGCAATCAATATAAGTGATATGATATGGCCATCATCATCTAGTGCCTGTGATCTCCATCTCCGAAGCACCGTCGTGATCACCATCGTCACCGGCGCGACACCTTGATCTCCATCGTAGCATTGTTGTCGTTACGCCATCTATTGCTTCTATGACTATCGCTACCGCTTAGTGATAAAGTAAAACAATTACAGGGCATTTGCATTTCATACAATAAAGCGACAACCATATGGCTCCTGCCAGTTGCCGATAACTTCGGTTACAAAACATGATCATCACATACAATAAAATATAGCATCACGTCTTGACCATATCACATCACAACATGCCCTGCAAAAACAAGTTAGACGTCCTCTACTTTGTTGTTGCAAATTTTACGTGGCTGCTACGGGCTTAGCAAGAACCGTTCTTACCTACGCATCAAAACCACAATGATAGTTTGTCAAGTTGGTGTTGTTTTAACCTTCACAAGGACCGGGAGTAGCCACACTCGGTTCAACTAAAGTGAGAGAGACAGACACCCGCCAGTCACCTTTAAGCACGAGTGCTCGTAACAGTGAAACCAGTCTCGCGTAAGCGTACGCGTAATGTCGGTCCGGGCCGCTTCATCTCACAATACCGCCAAATCAAAGTATGACATGCTGGTAAGCAGTATGACTTGTATCGCCCACAACTCACTTGTGTTCTACTCGTGCATATGACATCTATGCATAAAACCTGGCTCTGATACCACTGTTGGGGAACGTAGTACTTTCAAAAAAATTTCTACGCACACGCAAGATCATGGTGATGCATAGTAACGAGAGGGGAGAGTGTTGTCCACGTACCCTCGTAGACCGAAAGCGGAAGCGTTATGACAACACGGTTGATGTAGTCGTACGTCTTCACGATCCGACCGATCCGAGTACCGAACGTACGGCACCTCCGAGTACAGCACACGTTCAACTCGATGATGATCCCCGAACTCCGATCCAGCAGGGTGTCGGAGATGAGTTCCGTCAGCACGACGGCGTAGTGACGATGATGATGTTCTACCGACGCAGGGCTTCGCCTAAGCACCGCAACGATATGACCGAGGTGGAATATGGTGGAGGGGGGCACCACACACGGCTAAGGAACGATCACGAAGATCAACTTGTGTGTCTTGGGGTGCCCCCTTCCCCCGTATATAAAGGAGGGAGGGGGGAGGTGCGCCCGACCCCCTAGGGGTGCGCCTGGAGGAGTCCTACTCCCACCTGGAGTAGGACTCCCTCCTCTTGCCTTGTTATAGAAGGAAAGGGCCTCCCCTTCCTTGTCCTATTCGGACTAGGGGGAGGGGCGCGCGGCCTGCCCTGGCCGGCCCTCCTCTTCTCCCTCATGGCCCATGTAGGCCCATTAACTCCCGGGGGGGTTCCGATAACCCCCCGATACTCCGGTAAAATTCTGATTTCACCCGGAATGATTCCGATATCCAAATATAGGCTTACAATATATCAATCTTTATGTCTCGACCATTTCGAGACTCCTCGTAATGTCCGTGATCATATCCGGGACTCCGAACAACCTTCGGTACATCAAAACTTATAAACTCATAATAAAAAACTGTCATCGTAACGTTAAGCGTGCGGACCCTATGGGTTCGAGAACTATGTAGACCTGACCTAGAACTGTTTCCGGTCAATAACCAATAGCGGAACCTGGATGCTCATATTGGCTCCTACATATTCTACGAAGATCTTTATCGATCAAACCGCATAACAACATACGTTGTTCCCTTTGTCATCGGTATGTTACTTCCCCGAGATTCGATCGTCGGTATCCAAAACCTTGTTCAATCTCGTTACCGGCAAGTCTCTTTACTCGTTACGTAATGCATCATTCCGTAACCAACTCATTCGCCATATTGCTTACAAGGCTTATAGTGATGTGCATTACCGAGAGGGCCCAGAGATACCTCTCTGATAACCGGAGTGACAAATCCTAATCTTGAAATACGCCAACTCAACATGGACCTTCGGAGACACCTGTAGAACTCCTTTATAATCACCCAGTTACGTTGTGACGTTTGGTAGCACACAAAGTGTTCCTCCGGTAAACGGGAGTTGCATAATCTCATAGTTGTAGGAACTTTGTATAAGTCATGAAGAAAGCAATAGCAACATACTAAACGATCAAGTGCTAGGCTAACGGAATGGGTCATGTCAATCACATCATTCTCCTAATGATGTGACCCCATTAATCAAATGACAACACATGTCTATGGTTAGGAAACATAACCATCTTTGATTAATGAGCTAGTCAAGTAGAGGCACACTAGTGACGTTATGTTTGTTTATGTATTCACACATGTATCATGTTTCCGGGTAATACAATTCTAGCATGAATAATAAACATTTATCATGATATGAGGAAATAAATAATAACTTTATTATTGCCTCTAGGGCATATTTCCTTCACCGGCGGTGAGCACGGGCAAGCACCCGCGTACCTGGCCATGTAGTCCTTCTGCAGCAAGTGCTGAGTTGCAGAAGTGCTTCTGAAACCGGGGTAGAGTTGCAAGAACGTGAAGTAGATGAGGGTGGCTCCTGGCCGTCCGATCAATACAGATCGAACACCCATGGAGGCAGTCGACGCGCACCAAAAGATCAGCCGGGTGAATACAAACGTTTCCCTTATGGAAATGATAAAAAGTTCATGGATTTAAAAAAAACCGCGAACTTGAGAAAACAACTTCGTGAAGTTTTGAGAAACAAATCACGATCTTCCTAAAAAAAAGTTCACGAATTTATTTTAAAAAAATCATCAATTTTGAACAAACATATCACAGATTTGTAAAAACTTCTTTGTTTTGAAAAACAATTCATCCTTTGTGAAATAAAGTTCATGAATATGATAAATTTTCATTGATTTCGAAAAAAATCTCATTAATTTCAAAAAAGTTCACTGTGTTGGAAAGAGTTCGTCAGTTTAGAAAAAAAGTTCACAAATTTTCGAAATAAATTTCAAGGATTTAGAAATAGTTCAATGATTTTGAAGAGAAGTTCACATATTTTCAAATGAAAAGTCCACTGATTTGTGAAAAAATAACGGAAATTGTAAAAAATGAGAAGTTCAAAAAGAGTTCGTGGGTTGGAAAATAAATTCATGGGTTCAAAAAGATCCACAAGTTTTGTAGGTTCTCGCATTTTTTAGCAGTGTAACAGAAAAAAAAATCAAATGGGTCGGCCCAGCGCGGAGGACGGGATACGCGCCGTGGTCAAAAAAAGTGTCGGCCCACCAACGAATCCCGGTTGACATTTGCCACGTCAGCATTTTTATGCCTCAAACGATGCCAGTGTTTGATTTAGACCGGGATTGCATAGTTCAGGGTGCAAATGATAGGGATTTGGACTTGAGGGTTTGATTCGCCGAACCTCTACAAGTTTAGGGTTTAAAATGGATTTTTTCCCTTCTAAACCTTCCAAATATGTTACATACTTTGCAACAATAGTTCTTTTGAATCATCAATAACTTTTATTCCTCAAATGATGGCCAAATCGATTACAATTTTTGGAAGAATAAAGTTAGGGGGAAAGGAGTCCCAAACTTCTGAAACTCTAGTACTAAAGCAATGTTTTGCTAAGCTATCAGCTACTAGGTTGGCTTCCCTACAGCAATGGACGAAACTAACAGATGAAAACTCCATAGCCAAGATTGTTGCTTCGGTTATAACTGCAACATCACCGCCCATGTATACCTCTGGGTTTGAAGCCGCCTCAAGAGCATTCAGGCTATCTGATTCAATAACAATTTTGGTGCATCCAACGTTAGCAGCAAGAATAAGTCCAAACCTGATTGCATATATTTCTGCGGAATCTGCCGAAACGACATGAGGCAGAATCCAGCTCGCTGCTGCGATGAAGGTCCCATGTTCATCTCTCGCCATGGCTCCACAGGCTCCGGCCATTGTATCATCATGGAACGATGCATCCACGTTGATTTTCACTATACCTGAGTCAGGTTTCCTCCATATCTGGTCTAACTTTCGGGTTGGCTGGTTTGGTGAGTTTGCTCGAACAAAATTTGTAGCCAGTACCTTAATCGATAGGGCCGCTCTATCAGGAGTCTGTATGGTTTCACCCTTCACCGCTTGTCTCCGCTGCCACCAAATGTATCACATTGCCACAAGTATGAGGTCTGCTGCCGGTATTTCATGTATCACAAAATCAGATTGTAGGAGGATCTCCAGAGTAATGGACCCCGAGCGATCTTGTACCACTGCCTTCTGTACTGTATCTGCCAGCTGAAGTTCATTCCACACTTCCATGGCCCTTGAGCATGTGAAGATGCAGTGTTGTATATCTTCCAAACCGATTTTGCAGAATGGACATTGGGGGATTATAGGAATGTGTCTTCCAGCTAGAACATCGAAACATGGCAACACCCCCTTTAGAACCTTCCAACCAAAGTGCTTGATTTTTCCGGCGAAAGCGGAGCTGCCAAAGTTGTTTCCACACTAAGTTAATTCGAGAACCACCTGGAGTATCCCATCGACCAAACTGATGGCCGAACTGGTGGTTGAACTTCTACGTGATAAGCAGATCGCACCGAAAAGGTACCAGATCTTGTAAAGTGCCAAGCAACAAAATTTTCTACAGCTTCAACATGCAAAGGAATTTGTAAGATTCTTGCAACATCCACGGGTAAAAAATTGTCCTGAAGGAGCTCCACATCCCACTGACCCGTATGTGGATGTATAAGTTCTTCAATCTTAGACAGAATGGTTCCTCCCTTAGGTGTGATGATCTTTTTTGACTCACTAGAAGGAATCCAGGGATCATCCCATATGTTAATATGTGAGCCAGACCCTATCCGCCAAATACACCCTCGTTTGAAAGTCTCACTAGTAGAAAACCACCCATTAGTCCCGGTTCATAAGGGCCTTTAGTCCCGGTTCACGAACCGGGACTAATGGGTCGTTACTAATGCCACCAGCCATTAGTCCTGGTTCAAACACGAACCGGGACCAATGTGGCTCCACGTGGCCCTGTGCACCGAGCCCAGTCAGAGGGCCTTTGGTCCCGGTTGGTGGCTCCAACCGGGACCAAAAGTCATTTTTTTAAGAAAGTGGCTGCTTTAGGGGTTTTGGGGTTTATTTTTAGGTTGTTATTATAGCTAGCTAATAGAGAGAAGTGTCCTCTCTTATCTTCGTCCTTGGTTTATCAACGCTGCTGCTATGTTCATTGCACCCGCAGATATGACATGGCTCATGCATGCTTTGCATCATACATCATCATATATACGTATATAATAAAGTCCTACTAATCATGCATCATCATACTACTTCTACTCGTTATTAATAATAAGTCATACGATCATCATCCTCATATATAGTCATCGAACCCAACCCTACATAATTGTTCTTAGCACATGATCATCAGTACCAGGTATAGGACCTAAACACCCTTAAGGTAAAATAGCATAAAACAATATAGACCCTGACTCTCCATTATGAAGAATGGCGATCATCCTGTCTCCAATTCTTGCCTTTCGCTGCTTATTGCTTCCAAGAAGCTCCTTACGACTGTCCATACATTTTTTCCATTCTTTGATTGTTATGTCTCCACTTCTTTTAGAAACCCGGTATGGACAGTTGAGATTCGTAGGACGACCTGGTAGTATGTTCAAAACATGAAGGCTACCACGCGTATACATCAGATGAGGCACACAATCATTCGGGATTATCTGTTGAAAAACATAGTAATAACTTCGTAGTTAGCAATGATTTATTAGTTTTAGAAGTGTGCAAAAAGATGCACGGATGTTGTAATAGTAAAAAATAATCTTACCAAGGTATCTCCATGATAGTTACCATAGTTCAACACGTGCACTAGTGGCACGTATTGACCATAATATTGAGGAGTTTGATTGTAGATATTGTAATTCTCAAGATCTCTACAAAATCCGACCAGATGTCGTTTCTCCTGATAAGTTAATTCGCAGCCTTCGGTGTAGTACGTTCTGTCTACCATCTTCCGCACATTCTTTGAAGAATACAAATAAGCTGTCAATGCAGATACGTTGTCAACTATATATTTTGAAATAAACAATATAAATTACTTAATAACTATGTTTAGCTCACATGAGGGAAGAACTGGAGGTGTATCCACAAAGACCCAAATCGTAGGTGTCTCTTGCTCGATTGTAGGATCACCAAGATCCATGGTGACAATCATACCCTCATCAAGACCATACATCTTGCAAAATGCATCCCAATTTTTGCAACCAAAATGAGTTACACTCTGAGCATTGTACAGCTTTACTTGAAAATCCACACCATGTTCGGTACTTAGGCAATTTTTTTTGGTTTCGAAATTTCCATGGTCTTCAAAATTCATCCTCTCCAAGACATAGCGTCTTGCAAAGCATAGGATAAGCTAGTCGAATTGGAAAAGATGAAAAATACACGTTAAAATAGTTGAAGTCGTGCTTAATTACGAAAAAAAAACTATTGTCGTCGTTGCGTACCGTATGAACATCGCAAGTCTCCTCGAGCTTAATGCTGAAGCGTCGATCTTCCTCCAGCTCAATGAATCTGTCGCACATACCTCGGTCGTCGTGGCACCAGTCGCACTCCCCCGGGCGATTTTCGTCGTCAGATGAGTGCGACATTTCCGGCCTACGTTCATAATTCAAATATTAAACTAGATCACTATTATAAATCACGGGTTGACTATCGATGATCGATGTACGTACGGGTTGAATATTATGCCAAATTGTCTAGCACACGGGAATGAAGGAGAACTTATCCAATGAGCATTCAATAAGCAAAACCAAATCACAAAATAAAGTATAGTATTCAAATTAGCATGCATTCAATAATTATAAGCAAAAGTACATCATCTCTTGGTGTCCGTACATCATCGAATATTATCACTAATAAAACTAGAACCGTAGCGCCCGACGGGTATCGACGCGGGCGGTGGACACCCAAAGATAAGGAACCATCACAGGATCATAGCTCCAGTGAGATCCCTGAAGAACCTGCCAGGTATTGTCGAACCTCCCCTCCAATGCAACCATGTAGCGACGGACGTGCTCGTCCTCCTCGCTGACACGGTGACGTACCACCTCCACGGTGTCCGGATGCCTCACCACCGTCACTGGCCCACGCGACCGCCACCAAACAAGGATCGGGTCAACAACGGGCTGCCTCCTCACCAACCTACGTCCCCCGAAAGGTAGCACCTCCCAATACCAACCCGGCGGAGCCCAGTCCCGAACATGACCCTGATCAAGCAGGCCTCCACCGCCGAGTCGACGACGACGAGGATGCGGGATAGGCATCGCCGACGTCGACGCGGGAACTACTTCTATATATAGTTAAATAAAAGTAGTCTTATTAATTAAATCAACTATCTAGTTCAACTACTAAACACTTACTATAAATAAAGAAGTAGTACTTACTAAAAACAAACTACTTCATATATAAACTACTTCTTCTTTTTTTCCCTTTTCTAAATACTATGAACAAAAAAATAAAGATCTAAATTACACAATATGAACAAATCTAACCGAAAAAAATTCTAACATAAAAAAACTAACAAAAAAAATCTTTTTACAGAAAAAAAAATCTAACATAATATAATACATATCTAAATTACTACACATCTAATCCTACATAAAGATCTAAATTACACAATATGAACAAATCTAACAGAAAAAAAATCTAACATAAAAAACTAACATAAAAAATCTTTTTACAGAAAAAAAATCTAACATAATATAATACATATCTAAATTACTACACATCTAATCCTACGTAAAGATCTAAATTACACAATATGAACAAATCTAACCGAAAAAAATCTAACATAAAAAAACTAACAAAAAAAATCTTTTTACAGAAAAAAAATCTAACATAATATAATACATATCTAAATTACTACACATCTAATCCTACATAAAGATCTAAATTACACAATATGAACAAATCTAACAGAAAAAAATCTAACATAAAAAAACTAACATAAAAAATCTTTTTACAGAAAAAAAATCTAACATAATATAATACATATCTAAATTACTACACATCTAATCCTACATAAAGATCTAAATTACACAATATGAACAAATCTAACACAAAAAAATTTAACATAAAAAAACTAACATAAAAAATCTTTTTACAGAAAAAAAATCTAACATAATATTATACATATCTAAATTACTACACATCTAATCCTACATAAAGATCTAAATTACACAATATGAACAAATCTAACAGAAAAAAATCTAACATAAAAAAACTAACATAAAAAATCTTTTTACAGAAAAAAATCTAACATAATATAATACATATCTAAATTACTACACATCTAATCCTACATAAAGATCTAAATTACACAATATGAACAAATTTTACAGAAAAAAAATCTAACATAAAAAAACTAACATAAAAAATCATTTTATAGAAAAAAAATCTAACATAATTTGAACAAATTAATTACACAATCTACATTAACTACACATCTAATCTAACAAAAAAATCTATGAACTACAAAAAAATCTAAAAACAAATCTAACAAAAATTAAAAAAAGAGGCTCACTGCGTCGGCGTCGGTGAGGTGCAGCGCGGGGCGGCGACGGCGTCGAGGCGGCGCGGGCCGGGGCGGCTGCGGCGTCGGGGCGGGGCGGGCGGCGACGGCGCGCGGGGCGGCCGGGGCGGCACGGGGCGGCGACGGCGTCGGGGCGGGGTGGGGCAGGGCGGGGCGGCGACGGCGTCGGGGCGGGGCGGCGACGGCGTCGGGGCGGGGCGGCGTCGGCGTCGGGGAGGAGTAGAGGCCGGAGAGATCGAAAAAAGTTGCTAAATGCTGTATATATAGAAACGGCATTGGTCCCGGTTCGTGGGACAAACCGGGACCAATGCCTCCTTTAGTCCCGGTTGGCGCCTCCAACCGGGACCAAAGGCCTCTTTTCAGCAGCCCAAAGGGCGGGAAACGAAGACCTTTGGTCCCGGTTGGTGGCTCCAATCGGGACAAAAGGGTTGTATTGGTCCCGGTTGGAGCCACCAACCGGGACCAAAGAGGGGCATTGGTACCGGTTGGTGCCACCAACCGGGACCAATGTACTTTTTTTATCTCTGCAGCTGTTTTTTTGTCGATTTTTCCAGCAGCTTTCGTTTTAGTCCCACATTGCCAAGCGAGAGGCACTCGCAGCTGTTTATAAGCCCTGAGTGCAGATACAATGACGAAGAGGCTCAATGCTCCTGCACGTTGGTTAGCTTCAAGCCTTGCGGAATACGGTAGACTGCACAGAGCTATGTGCAGTGCAGTTGACACTATCCCGAAAGGCTTGAAGCAAATTAACGAGCATTGCGACTCTTTTTTATTTTTAATGACTTATTACAACTCAGAAAAAAGAAAAAAAATAAATGTAGCAGAAAAGAAACAAATATATAAAAAACCACTCAGAAATAAATAGAAGAAAAAATATAACAGAAAAGAAAAAATATATAAAAACTACTCAGAAATGAATTGAAGCAAAAAATAGTTGTGATTAACTGTACTAAAAAAGGAGCATATATGCTTATTTTTAATGGCTTATTACAACACAGAAATAAAAAGAAAAAATAATATAGCAGAAAAAGAAAAAAAACTATATAAAAAACTACTCAGAAATGAATAGAAGCCAAAAATAGTTGTGATTAACTATACTAAAAAAGGAGCATATATGCTTATTTTTAATGGCTTATTACAACTCAGAAATAAAAAGAAAAAAAATAAATATAGCAGAAAAAGAAAAAAAAAACTACTCAGAAATGAGTACAGATGCGCTTATAGAGGAAATTCAACTTAAATTCATAACGAATTTCAAGAGAAATCCGTATGAATTTATGCTAAATTACCTATATAAACGCATCTATTTTCATTATCGGAGGAGCTCAATAAGGTAGAGAGGGAGGGGCTTATAAACCAGTCCCGTTCCCCTTCGGTTGGCGAGGTGGGACTAAACTCTGGTCGCAACGGGTACCAACCATTTAGTCCCGGTTGATGGCTCGAACCGGGACTAATGGGCAGCCTTTGGTCCCGGTTCAAGCCACCAACCGGGACCAATGGGGTTGGGCCAGCAGCGAGGACCATTGGTCCCGGTTCGTCCCACCAACCGGGACCAGTAGGTCCAGATGAACCGGGACCAATGGCCCACGTGGCCCGGCCGGCCCCCGGGGCTCACGAACCGGGTCCGATGCCCCCATTGGTCCCGGTTCTGGATTGAACCGGGACTAATGGGCTGGACAGGCCTGGACCATTGGCCCCTTTTCTACTAGTGTCTGTATACCTGCAACAATGGTTTGCCAAGTGAATGATGAACCCTTTTTAGGTCCTGCCTTCAGAATATCACCATTTGGATAATACTTGGCACTCAGAACACGTGCACATAAAGAATCGGGATTTTGGAAAAGTCGCCAACACTGCTTTGCTAACATAGCAAGATTAAAGCTGTGAAGGTCCCTAAACCCCATGCCACCCTTCTTCTTTGGGACACATAATTTCCACCATGCAAATCAGTGCATTTTCTTTTTCTCCTCTCCATCTCCCCACCAAAAACCTGCGATTTCATCTGTTATTGATTTGCAAACCCCCTTGGGTAATTTGAAGACCGACATAGCATAAGAAGGGATTGCTTGTGCCACCGATTTCACCAAAGTTTCTTTGCCTTGTACTGATGGTATCTTTTCCTTCCATCCCTTCAACCTTTGGCAAACTCTATCAACAAGGTGTTTGCAACAATAGTTAATAATGAAAAAGGTAAAAAGAAGAAAAAACTATTGGGCTATGGTCATCAAATGCCAAGTGTTGGTTGAAATATACTACTCCCTCTGTCCGATAACATAAGAGCGTGTTTGACATATAAGAGCGTGTCTGACACTAATGTTAAAAACGCTCTTATATTATGGGACACAAGGAGTACAACGATAAACTTTATGGTTCAAGTGATGAATAGTGACCCGGACCCAGCAATCCTATGGGTCCTGGAGCAAGGAACAGAGGTCCAGAAATTCAGCTATGGCGAACCTCGGATACCCACCACGCAAGCATCACCAGGCAGTGAAAATGACTCTAAAAGCTGAGAAACAAAACTGTCGTGTCGAGAGGATGAACGTACACATCGTGCATCCTCGCAGTTTTTTGGGGACATCAAAGACTTGTCAAAGTTGATACGCAGCGGTGGTCATTTGCCATGGGATATGCAATGCAAAAAATCTTCATGCCATCCACACGCGTACCATCTTGTTTCATGTGGATAATACTTTGTGAAAGGTACTGTATTGGTATCTCAAGCATTAAGAGGTCCAACAATACCTTACCGATTTGCCTAAAACAAAAACGGGAAAAACTTGCCGCTTATATCATGGTCGAACCAATGGCATAACGACAGTGGAAACAGGGATGTGCCGTTGATTATCAAAAAGAAAAAAAAAACAGGGATGTGCCGTGGCTGCTTTGTTTACAGAAAAGCATTCATTTGGCCGTCCAGCAGATGGAGCTGCATCACTATAAAATCTACTCCAATACCGCTCTCATACCAATATAATCATCGACCAGTGTCGATGCAATGGCCCTACTCCTGTGCATCGTGGTCCTTCCGGCCGTGCTCCTCCTCGTAATATCCTCCCAGCAGCGCGGGAAATGCCACATCGGCGGCCGTCCGCTCCCTCCCGGGCCGCCATGGCCACGGCTCCCACTTCTCGGGAACCTCCTGTACCGCTGCCCCACAACCGCCTCCCTCGTCGATGCGCTTCGGCGCCTCCACGCGGACTACGGCCCCGTCGTCACCCTCTGGGCGGGCGGCAAGCCGGCCATCTTCATCGCCGGCCGTGAAGCCGCGCACCGCACCCTTGCCCGCGATGGGGCTACCTTCGCGCACCGTCCGCCATCGTGGTCCTTCGGCCTTAACGCCCACGGCGTCAACAGCGCCCAGTACGGCGGCCGCTGGAGCCTCCTCCGGCGCAACCTCAGCTCGCACCTTGCAGGGGCGCCTCTCGCTGTCGCACTACAGTCTTCCCTCAGCAGGCTTGTCTCGAGCCTCGAGCGTGCGGCCGCGGCGGCGGAGAACCACGTCGTTGTGCCATCAGAAATGCTCCGACACGCCGTGTTCTCCTTCTTCGCCTCGCTTTGCTTCGGCGAGGGGGCGGCGGAGGACGTGCTCAGGCAGCTACTGGGAGTCCACGCCGAGATCCTGTCCCTCGTCGTTGAGCTCGGCGCGTTCCACCTCATGCCCACCCTGCTCGAGGTCGCGTGCTACTTCCCTAGGTGCCGGAAGCTATCCAACGCCCAGAAGAGGCACCGTGCCACTGTCATGGCTCTCATCAGTGCTCGCCAACAGCGAAACAGCGATGGGGTCGGCCCAGGGCGGCGCCGGTGCTACGTCGACACGCTCCTGGAGCTAAGGCTCCGAGACGAGGAGATGGTGAGCCTGTGCTGGGAGTTCATGAACGCTGCGTCCAAGACCACTTCCACGACGCTCGAGTGGATCATGGCGCGTCTTGTGCTCCACCAGGTATACGTAGGGATGAAAATGATTTATGGAAGGCTCTGTAGCAGCCCCGTAAAAGGCCGTACGTGTAGCTCTTTTTGGTATACGTAGCAATAACAAAAACGTCGTGTCAGCTCGTGAGCAGTACTACGGGCTGGTACACACACCGCACACACAGAGGGAATTTCACTGTCATACTCATAAAGTTGATACGACATGCAACTTTTCCCAGGATGTACAACGAAAGTTACGGGAATACATCGCTAGGAGAGGGGAAGCCGATGAGAACTGCACGGCGGATGGCGAGCGACGGAACCCGTTCCTGGAGGCCGTGGTGCTCGAAGCGCTGCGTCGCCACCCCCCGGCGCACTACCTGCTGGCGCACACGACGGACAAGGACGTCTACCTCGACGGCTACGTGATACCCAAGGGTTCCGTCGTCAACTACGGCGTGGCTGATATCGGACGCGACGCGACGTCGTGGACGAACCCTGACGAGTTCTTGCCTGAACGGTTCTTGGAGGGCGAAGAAGGATACGGCGTTTCTGTTACCGCCGGCAGCGGGAGCGGCGAGGGGTCGATGAAGATGATGCCTTTCGGCAGCGGGCGGAGGGCGTGCCCTGGCGCCGCCGTCGCTCTGACGGTGCTCAAATCCTTCGTCGAGAATCTGGTCAGGAGGTTCGAGTGGACACCGGTTGGAGCAGTGGACATGGAAGAGAAACCCGGGCTTGTCACCGAGATGAGGACGCCGTTGCGTACCTGTTTGGTCGTGAGACCGCATGTACAGCCGAATAACTGATAGCGTATAGTAGGGCGTCGATCAACAGCTTGCTAAATAATGCAAATCTATTTTCTACATGAAAGTTCTATAAAAACTCTAGGTGGTAGTTTATTCGGATTGTAACTACAGTAGTATGTAAAGTTCTTGTACAATTGATTAGTGTGATTGCTAAAAAAGCACACGATATGTTAGAAAAACACGATTTTATGAAACGATTTGTTAATTCTTAGCAGCCTAAGAACAATTTAAATC
The DNA here is from genome assembly GCA_963921465.1 of Triticum timopheevii. Classification (NCBI taxonomy): domain Eukaryota; kingdom Viridiplantae; phylum Streptophyta; class Magnoliopsida; order Poales; family Poaceae; genus Triticum; species Triticum timopheevii. Next base: position 463,276,242 of record OY997274.1, read on the forward strand.
TCAGTCCATGGCCGTGGGGTTTTACCATAGTTTTAAATAGCGGACTATGTCTCTTAGTGGCAGACTCCTTCTAAACGCTATATACAACAATGCTATATCCATGCTATAGAGTAAAATGTTTGTTCATCATAGTCAATTTTTTTTATCACGGTCAAAAAAATGTTTGTTCATGTGTTTGGATCAAAGTCACTTAGTGCAGTGCCTTTTTTAAACGCTATAGCACACTATAGCGGAGCTACAACGTACTATTTAAAACCATGGGTTTTTACACGAAGCCAGTAGACCAAAAAGTTTCTAGGGAAAACCAAAAAATCGAATGGACCCCTAATTTTCTTATGCGAGTATTTTCTCATTCATTCTGATAATTAGTGGAGCAATAGTAGCAATTTTAATGTTGTATACGAAACATGGCTGGCTGGTAAACGATCGAGATCACCAAGTCCATGAACTATTGAACATGTGAGTTACACTTCTTTGGCGCATATTTTGATTATCGGAGTTTCACAAAACCCAATTCTACAAATCAACGAAGTTGGTAAAATTTGTCGAAAATAGATCTACACAAAAGGTCAATTTCTGATTATTATTTTGCAGGGTAATTTCTGATTTGTCTATGAATGCCCGTGTTTTCTATTAATATAATCATGGAAAACTATTTTTTAGAAATATATGCACATTTCATTAACCAAACAAATTAATCTAAACTTCTTTTTTGGCGGACTCAACACTTGTATTACTCAATCAAGGTATCATTAAAGTCTTCAGCAACTATCTCCAACACTTCTGGAGGACCTGACCCTAACCAAGTCATGGTCCTATTATTAATCCGACCAAAAGCAGCTAACTTGTCACTCGCTTTATTTTGCGACCGAGTGACCTGAGTAATACAAGTTTGATGAAGACTCAAAAAAAATCTAATTTCATTCACTAGGGAAGAATATACTGAGCGATCCGTGCTCCCACATGTGATCATAGAAACTGCAACCGAAGAATCCATCTCAATTTCGATCGGTACTGTTGTACGTTGAATCGAGGAAGATAAACCCTCCATACACGCACATAGCTCAGCCTCCAACGCATCCCTGCATGAATACAAAGCTCTGCAAGCTGAGAACATAATTTTCCCTGTAGCATCCCTCAAAATCATCCCCGCTCCTGCATCCTCGTTCGAGCCAAAAGCACCATCAGTGTTTAGTTTAGTCCAGCCCTGGCTCGATTTGCACCAACCAAGCGGCCGTGACACTTGTTTAACCGGCTGCACCCCAACGTCCATATTAATATATGATTTACCTTTAACAAGATCAGCTCCATTATCATGTTTGATCGCCATGAGGGACTCCAGGTAGCTCCGCAGGAATCTGACAGAGACTTCCATCGGCGGCGGCGGCTTGTGGTGCACCACTTCATTACGAACGAACCAGCTTCTCCAGAAGATCATAAGCAGTATGCATCTCTCCAACTCACTCCTTGGAGCTAAAACTTGCAATAACCACTCCTTCCCACAGTTGGCTATCGATTGTAAGCTAGGGAGCTTCCAGACTTTTGCCATTTCCACAAATAAATCCCGACCGAATTGACATCTTAAGAACGGATGAAAATTGTCCTCAATCTCAAGGCCGCAAACTGGGCATATACCGGTAGTTTCCAGCCCTATCCTGTGTTTATTCTTCCAAGTTGGCAAACAATCCGTTGCAACCCTCCATGCAAAGTTTGAAACAGTCGGAGGTGCTCCACAATTCCAAATGAACTTCCAGCAACTCCTCTCTCCCATCGGCGACGAACTAGAGGCGGAAGCAGTTGCCCTGTGTGCTTCATCAAATGCCAAGTGGTAGGCGCTCTTTACAGAGAACACACCCAACTTGTCCGGACCCCAAGCAATTACATCCTCTTCGCGCCTCGGGGAGGCTCTGATCTTTTAGATCTCCACCACGTCTGCTTGGACAAAATACTGATTAAGTGTCTGTATCTTCCAAGACCCATTTTCATTTAGAAGGTCCGAAACGTACCGAATGCAGCAAACTCCCTTTCTAGAGATGGGTTTATAGGAAAACGGTCGCGGTATCCAACTGTCCCGCCACACCCTGATGCTTCTCCCATTGCCCACTCTCCAAATTAGTCCTTTCTTCAGCAGATCCAAGCCGTGGCTAATAGCCTGCCACGAGGAAGAAGCGTTCCCAGTGAACACAGTATCTTCGATCTTTCCATTCGGGTAATATTTAGATTTGAGCAACCGGGCACAAAGGCTATCAGGTCTAGTAATAAGCCTCCATGCCTGACGAGCTATGAGAGCTTGGTTAAAAATGCGAAAATCCTGAAAGCCAACACCTCCCTTATTTTTTGGTTGCATAAGATGATCCCAGCTCTTTCAATGAACCTTCCTCTTACCCTTCTCCGAACCCCAATAGAAATTTCTCACCATCCTAGTGAGATCATCACATACTGAAAAAGGAAATTAAAAAACTCCCATTATGTATGTGGGCAAAGCTTGGGCGACTGACTTAATGAGCACCTCCCTCCCCGGCTGAGCTAGGTAGCCATCCCTGTTGGAAATATGTCCTAGAGGCAATAATAAAAGTATTATTATATTTCCTTGTTCATGATAATTGTCTTTTATTCATGCTATAACTGTATCATCTGGAAATCGTAATACACGTGTGAATACATAGACCACAATATGTCCCTAGTGAGCCTCTAGTTGACTAGCTCGTTGTGATCAACAGATAGTCATGGTTTCCTGGCTATGGACATTGGATGTCGTTGATAACGGGATCACATCATTAGGAGAATGATGTGATGGACAAGACCCAATCCTAAGCCTAGCACTAAGATCGTGTAGTTCGTTTGCTAGAGCTTTTCCAATGTCAAGTATCTCTTCCTTAGACCATGAGATTGTGCAACTCCCGGATACCGTAGGAATGCTTTGGGTGTACCAAACGTCACAACGTAACTGGGTGGCTATAAAGGTGCATTACAGGTATCTCCGAAAGTATCTGTTGGGTTGGCACGAATCGAGACTGGGATTTGTCACTCCGTGTAAACGGAGAGGTATCTCTGGGCCCACTCGGTAGGACATCATCATATGCGCAATGTGACCAAGGAGTTGATCACGGGATGATGTTTTACGGAACGAGTAAAGAGACTTGCCGGTAACGAGATTGAACAAGGTATAAGGATACCGACGATCGAATCTCGGGCAAGTATAATACCGCTAGACAAAGGGAATTGTATACGGGATCGATTGAGTCCTTGACATCGTGGTTCATCCGATGAGATCATCGTGGAACATGTGGGAGCCAACATGGGTATCCAGATCCCGCTGTTGGTTATTGACCAGAGAACGTCTCGGTCATGTCTACATGTCTCCCGAACCCGTAGGGTCTACACACTTAAGGTTTGATGACGCTAGGGTTATACAGGAAGTTTGTATGTGGTTACGGAATGTTGTTCGGAGTCCCGGATGAGATCCCGGACGTCACGAGGAGTTCCGTAATGGTCCGGAGGTAAAGATTTATATATGGGAAGTCCTATTTTGGCCACCGGAAAATGTTCGGGATTTTTCGGTATTGTACCGGGAAGGTTCTAGAAGGTTCCGGAGTGGGGCCCACCTGCATGGGGGGACCCACATGAACGTGGGTAGTGGGGGAAAGGCCCCACACCCCTGGTCAAGGCGCACCAAGATCCCCCCTTAGAAGGAATAAGATCATATCCCAAAGGGATAAGATCAAGATCTCTAAAAAGGGGGGATAGCAATCGGTGGGGAAGGAAATGATGGGATTTCTTTCCTCCCACCTTTGCCAACGCCCCAATGGACTTGGAGGGCAAGAAACCAGCCCCCTCCACCCCTATATATAGTGGGGAGGCGCATGGGAGCTTCACCCTTGCCCCTGGCGCAGCCCTCCCTCTCCCAAGTGCTCCTCCTCTCTCGCGGTGCTTGGCGAAGCCCTGCAGGATTGCCACGCTCCTCCACCACCACCACGCCGTTGTGCTGCTGCTGGATGGAGTCTTCCTCAACCTCCCCCTCTCTCCTTGCTGGATCAAGGCGTGGGAGACGTCACCGGGCTGTACGTGTGTTGAACGCGGAGGTGCCGTGCGTTCGGCACTTGATCATCGGTGATTTGAATCACGACGAGTACGACTCCATCAACCCCGTTCACTTGAACGCTTCCGCTTAGCGATCTACAAGGGTATGTAGATGCACTCTCTTTCTACTCGTTGCTGGTCTCTCCATAGATAGATCTTGGTGATACGTAGGAAATTTTTTGAATTTCTGCTACGTTCCCCAACAGTGGCATCATGAGCTAGGTCTATTGCGTAGATTCTTTGCACGAGTAGAACACAAAGTAGTTGTGGGCGTTGATGATGTTCAATATGCTTACCGTTACTAGTCCAATCTTGTTTCGACGGTATTGTGGGATGAAGCGGCCCGGACCGACCTTACACGTACTCTTACGTGAGACAGGTTCCACCGATTGACATGCACTTGGTGCATAAGGTGGCTAGCGGGTGCCAGTCTCTCCCACTTTAGTCGGAACGGATTCGATGAAAAGGGTCCTTATGAAGGGTAAATATCAATTGGCATATCACGTTGTGGTCTTGCGTAGGTAAGAAACGTTCTTGCTAGAAACCCAAAGCAGCCACGTAAAACATGCAAACAACAATTAGAGGACGTCTAACTTGTTTTTGCAGGGTATGCTATGTGATGTGATATGGCCAAGAAGAATGTGATGAATGATATGTGATGTATGAGATTGATCATGTTCTTGTAATAGGATTCACGACTTGCATGTCGATGAGTATGACAACCGGCAGGAGCCATAGGAGTTGTCTTAATTTATTGTATGACCTGCGTATCATTGAACAACGCCATGTAATTACTTTACTTTATTGCTAACCGGTAGCCATAGTAGTAGAAGTAATAAGTTGGCGAGACGACTTCATGGAGACACGATGATGGAGATCATGATGATGGAGATCATGGTGTCATGCCGGTGACGATGATGATCATGGAGCCCCGAAGATGGAGATCAAAAGGAGCAAAATGATATTGGCCATATCATGTCACTATTTGATTGCATGTGATGTTTATCATGTTTATGCATCTTGTTTACTTAGGACGACGGTAGTAAATAAGGTGATCCCTTACAAAAATTTCAAGAAGTGTTCTCCCCTAGTTGTGCACCGTTGCTACAGTTCGTCGCTTCTAAGCACCACGTGATGATCGGGTGTGATGGATTCTTACGTTCACATACAACGGGTGTAAGACAGATTTACACAGCAATACACTTAGGGTTAACTTGACGAGCCTAGCATGTACAGACATGGCCTCGGAACACGGAGACCGAAAGGTCGAGCATGAGTCGTATAGTAGATACGATCAACATGAAGATGTTCACCGACGTTGGCTAGTCCGTCTCACGTGATGATCGGACACGGCCTAGTTGACTCGGATCATGTGATCACTTAGATGACCAGAGGGATGTCTATCTGAGTGGGAGTTCATAAGATGAACTTAATTATCTTGAACATAGTCAAAAGACCTTTTGCAAATTATGTCGTAAGCTCGCGCTTTAGTTCTACTGTTTAGTTATGTTCCTAGAGAAAATATAGTTGAAAGTTGACAGTAGCGATTATGCAGACAGTAGATAGCTTATGTCCTTAATGCACCGCTCAGTGTGCTGGACCCCAAACGTCGTTTGTGGATGTTGCGAACATCGGACATACACGTTTTGATAACTACGTGATAGTTCAGTTAAACGGTTTAGAGTTGAGGCACCAAAGACGTTTTCGAAACGTCACGGAACATATGAGATGTTTCGAGGGCTGAAATTGGGATTTCAGGCTCGTGCCCACATCAAGAGGTATAAGACCTTCGACGATTTTCTTAGCCTGCAAACTAAGGGAGAAAAGCTCAATCGTTGAGCTTGTGCTCAGATTGTCTGAGTGCAACAATCACTTGAATCGAGTGGGAGTTGATCTTCCATATGAGATAGTGATGTTTCTCCAAAGTCATTGCCACCAAGCTGCTGGAGCTTTGTGATGAACTATAACATATCAGGGATAGATATGATGATCCTTGAGGTATTCATGATGTTTGACACCGCGAAAGTAGAAATCAAGAAGGAGCATCAATTGTTGATGAAACCACTAGTTTCAAGAAGGTCAAGGGCAAGAAAGGATACTTCATGAAACGGCAAATCAGTTGCTGCTCTAGTGAAGAAACCCAAGGTTGAACCCAAACCCGAGACTAAGTGCTTCTGTTATAAGGGGAACAACCACTGGAGAAGAATTACCCTAGATACTTGGTAGATGAGAAGGCTGGCAAAGTCGATAGAAGTATATTGGATATACATTATGTTAATGTGTACTTTACTAGTACTCCTAGTAGCACCAGGGTATTAAGGTACCGGTTCGGTTGCTAAGTGTTAGTAACTCGAAATAAAAGGCTACGGAATAAACGGAGACTAGCTAAAGGTGAGCTGACGATATATGTTGGAATTGTTTCCAAGTTTGATGTGATCAAACATCGCACGCTCCCTCTACCATCAAGATTAGTATTAAACCTGAATGGTTTATTGAATCTCGATCGTAGTGATACACATTTTCATGCCAAAAGATATAAGATAGTAATGATAGTACCACTTACTTGTGGCACTGCCATGTAAGTCATATTGGTGTAAAACGCATGAAGAAGCTCCATGTTGATGGATCTTTGGGCTCACTCATTTTTGAAAAGTTTGAGACATGCGAACCATGTCTATTGGTGTATATGCATGAAGAAACTCCATGCAAATGGACCGTTGGAACTCACTTGATTTTGAATCACTTGAGACATGCAAATCATACCACATGGGCAAGATGACTGAAAAGCCTCGGTTTCAGTAAGATGGAACAAGATAGCAACTTGTTGGAAGTAACTCATTTTGATATGTGCAGTCCAATGAGTGCTGAGGCATGCAGTGAATATCGTTATGTTCTTACTTCACAGATGATTCGAGTAGATGTTGAGAATATTTACTTGATGAAACACAAGTCTGAATTATTGAATGGTTCAAGTAATTTCAGAGTGAAGTAGAAGGTCATCGTGACAAGAGGATGAAATGTCTATGATATGATCATAGAGATGAGTATCTGAGTTACAAGCTTTGGCACACAATTATGACATTGTGGAAATTGTTTCACAACTAATACCGCCTGGAACACCATAGTGTGATGGTATGTCCGAACATCATAGTTGCACCCTATTGGATATGGAGCGTACCATGATGTCTCTTATCGAATTACCACTATCGTTCATGGGTTAGGCATTAGAGACAACCACATTCACTTTAAATAGGGCACCACGTAATTCCGATGAGATGACACCGTATGAACTATGGTTTAGAGAAACCTAAGCTGTCATTTCTTAAAGGTTTGAGGTTGCGACGCTTATGTGAAAAAGTTTCGGGCTGATAAGCTCGAACCCAAAGCGGATAAATGCATCTTCATAGGACACCCAAAACAGTTGGGTATACCTCCTAATTCAGATCCGAAAGCAATATGGATTGTTTCTTGAATCGGGTCCTTTCTCGAGGAAAGGTTTCTCTCGAAAGAGTTGAGTGGGAGGATGGTGGAGACTTGATATGGTTATTGAACCGTCACTTCAACAAGTGTGTAGCAGGGCACAGGAAGTTGTTCCTGTGGCACCTATACCAATTGAAGTGGAAGCTTATGATAGTGATCATGAAGCTTTGGATCAAGTCACTACCGAACCTCGTAGGACGACAAGGACGCGTACTACTTCAGAGTGGTACGGTGATCTTGTCTTGAAGGTCATGTTGCTAGAAAACAATGAACCTACGAGCTATGGAGAAGCGATGGTGGGCCCAAATTCCGACAAATGGTTAGAAGCCATGAAATCCGAGATAGGATCCATGTATCAGAACAAAGCATGGACTTTGGTGGACTTGCCCAATGACCGGCAAGCCATTGAGATAAATCGATCTTTAAGAAGAAGACGGACGTGGATGGTAATGTCACCATCTATGAAGCTCGACTTGTGGCGAAGAGTTTTTCACAAGTTCAAGGAGTTGACTGCGATGAGATTTTCTCATCCGTAGCGATGCTTAAGTCCGTCGGATTCATGTTAGCATAAGCTGCATTTATGAAATCTGGCAGATGGATGACAAAACGAGTTTCCTTACCAGTCTTCGTATGGAAAGATTGTATGTGATACAAATCAGAAAGTTTTTGTCGATCCTAAGGATGCTAAAAGGTATGCTAGCTCCAGCGATCCTTCCATGGACTGGAGTAAGCATCTCGGAGTTGGAATGTGCGCTTTGATAAGATGATCAAAGATTTTGGGTTTATACAAAGTTTATGAGAAACTTGTATTTCCAAAGAAGTGAGTGGGAGCACTATAGAATTTCTGATGAGTATATGTTGTTGACATATTGATGATCAGAAATGATGTAGAATTTCTAGAAAGCATATAGGGTTATTTGAAAACTGTTTTTCAATGGAAAACCTGGATTAGGCTACTTGAACAATAAGCATCAAGATCTATAAGATAGATCAAAATGCTTAATAGTACTTTCAAATGAGCATGTACCTTGACATGATCTTGAAGGTGTTCAAGATGGATCAGTCAAAGAAGGAATTCTTGCCTGAGATGTAAGGTATGAAGTTAAGACTTAAAATCTCGACCACGGCAGAATAGAGAGAAAGGACGAAGGTCGTCCCCTATGCTTTTATCATAGGCTCTCTACAGTATGCTATGCTGTGTACCGCACCTGTAGTGTGCCTTGCCATGAGTCAGTCAAGGGGTACAAGAGTGATCCAAGAATGGATCACAGGACAGCGGTCAAAGTTATCCTTAGTAACTAGTGGACAAAGGAATTTTCTCGATTATGGAGGTGATAAAGAGTTCGACGTAAAGAGTTATGTCGATGCAAGCTTAACACCTATCCGGATAGCTCTGAGTAGAAATACCGGATACGTATAATGGAGCAACTTTTAGTATAGCTCCAAGTAGAACAGTTATTTGGAATAGCTCCAAATAGAGCATGGTAGCTACATCTAGGAGATGACATAGAGATTTGTAAAGCACACACGGATCTAAAAGGTTCAGACCCGTTGACTATAACCTCTCTCACAAGCATAACATGATCAAACCCAGAACTCATCGAGTGTTAATCACATGGTAAATGTGAACTAGATTATTGACTCTAGTAAACTCTTTGGGTGTAAGTCACATGGGGATGTGACCTTGAGTGTTAATCACATATCGATGTGAACTAGATTATTGACTCTAGTGCAAGTGGGAGACTATTGGAAATATGCCCTAGAGGCAATAATAAAAGTATTATTATATTTCCTTGTTCATGATAATTGTCTTTTATTCATGCTATAACTGTATTATCCGGAAATCGTAATACACGTGTGAATACATAGACCACAATATGTCCCTAGTGAGCCTCTAGTTGACTAGCTCGTTGTGATCAACAGATAGTCATGGTTTCCTGGCTATGGACATTGGATGTCGTTGATAACGGGATCACATCATTAGGAGAATGATATGATGGACAAGACCCAATCCTAAGCCTAGCACTAAGATCGTGTAGTTCGTTTGCTAGAGCTTTTCCAATGTCAAGTATCTCTTCCTTAGACCATGAGATTGTGCAACTCCCGGATACCGTAGGAATGCTTTGGGTGTACCAAACGTCACAACGTAACTGGGTGGCTATAAAGGTGCATTACAGGTATCTCCGAAAGTACCTGTTGGGTTGGCATGAATCGAGACTGGGATTTGTCACTCCGTGTAAACGGAGAGGTATCTCTGGGCCCACTCGGTAGGACATCATCATATGCGCAATGTGACCAAGGAGTTGATCACGGGATGATGTGTTACGGAACGAGTAAAGAGACTTGCCGGTAACGAGATTGAACAAGGTATAAGGATACCGACGATCGAATCTCGGGCAAGTATAATACCGCTAGACAAAGGGAATTGTATACGTGATCGATTGAGTCCTTGACATCGTGGTTCATCCGATGAGATCATCGTGGAACATGTGGGAGCCAACATGGGTATCCAGATCCCGCTGTTGGTTATTGACCAGAGAACGTCTCGGTCATGTCTACATGTCTCCCGAACCCGTAGGGTCTACACACTTAAGGTTCGATGACGCTAGGGTTATAAAGGAAGTTTGTATGTGGTTACGGAATGTTGTTCGAAGTCCCGGATGAGATCCCGGACGTCACGAGGAGTTCCGGAATGGTCCGGAGGTAAAGATTTATATATGGGAAGTCCTATTTTGGCCACCGGAAAATGTTCGGGATTTTTCGGTATTGTACCGGGAAGGTTCTAGAAGGTTCCGGAGTGGGGCCCACCTGCATGGGGGGACCCACATGAACGTGGGTAGTGGGGGAAAGGCCCCACACCCCTGGTCAAGGCGCACCAAGATCCCCCCTTAGAAGGAATAAGATCATATCCCAAAGGGATAAGATCAAGATCCCTAAAAAGGGGGGATAGCAATCGGTGGGGAAGGAAATGATGGGATTTCTTTCCTCCCACCTTTGCCAACGCCCCAATGGACTTGGAGGTCAAGAAACCAGCCCCCTCCACCCCTATATATAGTGGGGAGGCGCATGGGAGCTTCACCCTTGCCCCTGGCGCAGCCCTCCCTCTCCCAAGTGCTCCTCCTCTCTCACGGTGCTTGGCGAAGCCCTGCAGGATTGCCACGCTCCTCCACCACCACCACGCCGTTGTGCTGCTGCTGGATGGAGTCTTCCTCAACCTCTCCCTCTCTCCTTGCTGGATCAAGGCGTGGGAGACGTCACCGGGCTGTACGTGTGTTGAACGCGGAGGTGCCGTGCGTTCGGCACTTGATCATCGTTGATTTGAATCACGACGAGTACGACTCCATCAACCCCGTTCACTTGAACGCTTCCTCTTAGCGATCTACAAGGGTATGTAGACGCACTCTCTTTCTACTCGTTGCTGGTCTCTCCATAGATAGATCTTGGTGATACGTAGGAAATTTTTTGAATTTCTGCTACGTTCCCCAACAATCCCCCCACTGAACTAGCCTTTTAGTAAGACTTGTTTGGATGTTTTGAAACTTCCCTTTAGACATGCGACCTTCAGGTGTCGGTAAGCCCAAATACTTCTCTTCAAAAATCAAGCTTGTAACTTGTAGAGCATCCCTAACTTGCTCTTGAACCAGGGCCGGGCAGGCTTCACCGAAAAACATAGAGCACTTGTCATAATTCAGACTTTGACCCGTAGCCGAGCTGTATAGATCCAGAGAAGCTTTAACCTGCTCAGCTTGATCCCTCGAAGCCTTGAAAAACAACAGCGTGTCGTCTGAAACAACAAATGTGATATACCCGGCGCTCTCCTACAGATTTTGATTGTTACAATATCGCCATCTTGCACCCTAGATTTCAAAATAGCTGAGAGTCCATCTGCCACAAACAAAAACAAGAACGGAGAGAGTGGTTCTCCTTGCCGTAGCCCTCGAGACGGTGCGAATGAATCCAGGAGAGTTCCATTTAATTTAACTGAATATCTCACCGATGTGACACACGCCATTATCCAGTCAATCCATCGCTGAGAGAACCCTAACCTTTGCATCACTTGCTTCAAGAAACCCCAATCCACTCGATCATATGCTTTTGACAAATCCAACTTATAAGCACAAAAACTCCTTGTAGGGTCTTTCTCCTGTTTAATATAGTGTAGACACTCGAACGCAACCAAAGCATTATCCGTAATCATCCTTCCCGGTATAAAGGCACTCTGCTCCACAGAGATTATGTCATCCAATAAAGGGCGTAACAGATTTACTAAGCATTTGGAAATTACCTTGTAGGTCACATTACAGAGACTGATGGGTCTATAGTCCAACATTCTTGTTGGGTTGGATGTTTTTGGAATAAGCACAATTGACGTTGCATTCACTCCTTCTGGCATGCACCCAGTGCTAAAAAAATCCCTGACCGCAGCAATCACACTCTCGTTCACCACGCTCCAGTTACGCTGAAAAAAACGCGCGGGAAATCCATCCGGGCCTGGAGCCTTCAAGAGCCTGATCTGAAACATTGCATCCGATATCTCCTCATCCGTGAAAGGCGCACAAAGCCTTGCATTATCAGCCGGTGACACCACTTGTTCAAAAAGTCCGGCCACGGCAGACGCATCCAGAGAAGTATCTGCAGCAAAGATATTATGAAAATAGTCATTCGCAATCCTGCTCATAGCTGCAAAATCTGAGTGAACAGTCCCAATACTGTCCGTCAGCTCCCGAATCTTATTCTTCCTCGCCCTCCAGACAGCCTTGCTATGAAAGAATTTTGTGTTACGGTCTCCTTCCTTTAGCCAAGAGATCCTTGATCTCTGCATCCACAACATCCCCTCTTGATATAAAAGTTCATTCATTTTATCCATTACTTTCCGTATTTCTTCCCTGTCCGCACTCATATGCATGAGCTGTTCCAGTTGGGAACGTGATTTCACAAGTTCCCTTGTCACATTTCCAAACTTCTTACTCCATGACCCTAAAGCAGTCATAGTTTTAGACAAGGCGTCTCTTAGCTGAGCCAGATTTTGAATCTTGCCTACTGCAGCCCATGCTTCTTCCACCACCTTAGGCAACATAGTATCCCTCTCCCAGAAGACCTCGTACCTCCTGCTCCTTCCCCCCACGGGACCCGAATCCGGCTCTCCCTTGAGGAAAACTGCAACATGATCGAAACATGGAGAAGGTATATGTTCCACTGTAGCAAATGCAAACAGGTTGCGCCAATCATTCGTAGCCACTGCCCGGTCTAGTCTGATTTTAACATTATCCGACCTACTACGTCTGTTATCATAAGTGAAAGGTAGGCCGGTGAACCCAAGATCCACTAGCTCACACAACTCCAAAGTATCCCGAAAAGCTAACATCTGCTGCTCTGCCCGAGGCGTTATCGAGAGGTGCTCAAAGTCCCACATAGCCTCGTTAAAATCACCTATCACCAGCCATGGCAAGTTATTGACAGATTTCAGTTTCTGAAGCTTGGTCCACATTAGGTGTCTATTCTCCACCCTCGGCTCTCCATACACAAAAGTGGCCCTCCATTGAGTAGCTCCTTCTCGAACTCTAATAACTGCATCAATAAGCCTGTCTTCTTTGTCCAAAATATCGACCACACAGTCTTTCCTCCAGTATAACGCCAACCCTCCACTCATGCCATTACTGTCCACACCACAAAAACCCTTAAGACCCAATTTGGCTCGGATCCTCTTCATCTTCTCCTCCTTCTGTCTAGTTTCACACAGAAAAACAAGCATGGGGGAACGCGACTTACAAAGCGTCGCTAACTCACGAACTGTCCGGGTGTTCCCCCCTCCCCGGCAGTTCCAACTGAGACAATTCATTCGGCTCGGCGGTCCTCCTCCTCGGAGGTCGCCTGTGTAGATGTATCCATATCAACTCCAACATTGTCATCCACCACTCCTTCACCCTGCCTTCTCCTCTTCACAATGGGGTTCTTGCCTGGTGTCGTACTGCTATCTGTCGAAATCCCTACTCCTGCATCTTCACCACTCTCCAGCCGAAGGACTGCAACAGCCACCTTACCCGCCAAGTTTGGCATGGGTTGGCCATGTACATTGACCGTACCATCCTCACTAACAAGTCTCTTCCTTGCAGTTCGTGCCTCCTCTGCCCTTACCATCTTGTAATGCATGATATTCATCCCTACCGACAGCTCCACACCTCCCTCTCTCCGAGTATCATCAACTACCCGTTCATCCGAAGCAAATGCTCGACCACCTCTTTCTCCTCCACCTCTCCCTCTACCTCCACTTCTTCCTCCTCACCCCCACCCCCAGTGAAGCCAACTCCTCCTCTTCCACCATCAGACCCGCCTCCTCTACCTCCTCTCGTGCCCGAGCCCACCGGCTCGCTGATCCAATGCAACCAGTCCCTCCATTCGCATAATGAACTATCATGGACTCCATCGCCGCACTCTTCCACAACATGTCCCATGCGACCACAAAAGAAGCAAAAATCCGGGAGATTTTCATAGAACACCGAATACCTCTTCCTCTCCTTCAAAGTTATATGGACAAACCTCACTAGTGGCTCTGTGACATTAACAAACATCCGAACCCGAAGATAGTTGGATGGATTGATCTTCCCCTCATTCACAGTCACCGTAAACGGAGGTTCTCCTACCTTCTTTGCCACCTTCTCCGCCAATTCCTTCTTCCTTGTCAAGTCGTCTGGCAAACCCTTAATCCTAGCCCATAGTGGGTACATGTTCAAAGCATATTCTTCCACGTTCGAGAAGCCATCATACTCTACCAGTACCACCGGATCCCTTCGGAACTGCCATGGCCCCCCTTCCATCACGCGCTTCCAATCCCCTAGACAATGACATTGGGCCAAAAACAGATTGGGTCCTTTGATGTTGAAGGTCACCCCCTGCGCACAAGCCCAAGCGCTCCTCATCGAGTTCAGCACGGAGGCATGGCTAAACGGTCGCAGGGTGTGAACCCTAAAAAGCGCCAGCCATCTGACATCCTTGATCAAATCTTCTAACTCCCCTGACAAATCCAGATCTTCCTCCTCCTCTCCATGCAGATTGAGATTCTCGAACTCGTCCTCATGGTTATGCGACGGGCCATAGTGATCCCAGTCTGCATCTTCCTCTTCCTTCTGTTCATCCTCTGCCTCTCCCGCAGCCTTCCCTCCATCTACTCCGTTCATCACCGTCGCGTTCGCCGGGCCAGACCCGGCTCCCGCTACTGGATCTTCAACCCTAGCCTCCTCTACTTCTGGTCTCTCTGCCCCTCCGCGTACCTCCATCGCACTCGTATCCTCCATGCAGTCGCCGGAGAACACAGCTAACTCCCCCCAGACGGCCTCCGCGCGATCTCAAGCTCTCGATCGAAGTATCTTACGTGGATTTTGGGTGGACTCCGACGGCGCCGCCGGAGGAAGAGTTGGACCCTAGGGAAACCCTAGGGGAAAAATACCGTTCGATTATAAATTAATCTAAACTTAACACACCCACGAACTAAAGATCGTGAGAGGACACGTGTCTGGGAACATTAGCATGAAGTAGTAAGTTGGCGGAGTTAGAAGTTAGTGGGCTTCCGAACGGGCCCTAACTCTCAAATACATGGAAATTTATATTTGGAGCTCATTCCATTTCTCTACAGAGGCTGGCCATGTAAATAATGCTTTTATACCAGCCGACATTAAATGTCTGGTGGTCCATCTAATTCAAATCCCGCACACATGAATGGCTGGTGCTTTCACGGGGAAAACTCAGATATTGCTTGGTTTGGTGCTAAACGTTGGTAACCAATATGTAGGAAAAAAATATCAACGACTTTACGGCTGCTGCTTTTATGGTCTTCTGGGTTTCACATGGTTGCTTCGGGTAGATAGAGGCCCAAAGATGGCGACAAACTAAGTTCACGGTGCGCCACCGGTGGATGTAGAAAGAAGACATTATTGATTTCTACAAGGACCTACCTGTAATTTTTATTCTTATGTGGAAGTTCTTGTAAGGACTATTTTTATTAAATATATGACCTTGAGTCTTTTCCTAAAAAATTATAAAAAAGATTTTTTGACAGTAAAAAATAAATGACAACGGATCATGTCAACTTCCACAGGAGGAAGAGGAATTCCTTTTACGGACAAAACGAGTTGTAGATTGGTAGAAGATGGTCGCTGTATTTTTTTATAGAAAAAAATGAACGGAAGGAAAGAAAAAGAAAGCGGTCGCTTTGTTGGGTTGCTGCTAAAGCCCACAGTACATGTCGAGGTCCAGCCCAGCCCAGCCCAGCACACAGGACGCACCAATCCAAAACCATTTTCCCTTTCGCCTGGTTCCTGCCCTCCCCACGCCGCACCGCCGCCTCCGCCGCACCGACGCCGTCCCGCTCGTTCTCCTCCGCCGGAACCCACCGGCGCACGCCTCGAAGCGGAGCAAATCTCTGTCCGTCTCTCTACAGGATCTGGATCCGCTCCTGCTACTCCTCCTCCCTCTGTCGGTAAGGAAACCCCTTAGCTTCGGTACGGCCTTTTGCGGTGAAGAACCGAACCGAATCCGATCCAATCTACTTAGAAGATCTCTTTTCTTCGAGACCGGCTGCTCTCACTTCCCATCCGTAGCGTAGGCAGGGCTGTCGTAACGAGCGGGGGTGTGATGTTGCATCCAACGGTGCGTCCGCCCATGTATATTACCACAGCATTTTGGGAATTTAAGTACAGTATCTCTCTCAGAAGGGATTTTGGGACCAAATTTGATTTACTTTGTGCCTGTACGCGGTTTGTTAGATTTTTGTTTTAGACCCTAATATACACAGGTAAACAAGCTTAGGAACCAAATTATCAGTTTGACGATATTAGCTTAGGAATCAAGTCACTTGCTCTTGCATTCTATGTCTTCGATCCAAATTCCGATCACGAGGTAGGGTCTGCAGATGCTCACATGATGGGGAGGAAGGAGACAAATATTTCGTATATAATTTCTGGTTATATGATCCATGTAGCACTGCATCGCATGGAAGGGAGTAAATTAAATGACTCCACCACTTGCAATTGCATATAGGGTTTCAAATTTTCATAGCATCAACCGCAAGAGGGACTATTCAACATTTAGCCAACGTGGGTTATAAATTTGCGAGCTCCCAAAAATGTAATCATATTCTGTGCGAAGGACTGAACTAGCAATCGTGGAAGAACAAATATTCTAACTTCCTTAGAATTTTCTTTCTGTATTTCACTCCGTCAGAATGCCAATTATCAGCGCTATGGTAAATTGCATCGTCATTGTTCCAAATATCGGCCAGTTAATCGGCATCTCGGTCAGTTAATCACTACTCGGTGGGTCACCGAGTAGCTGATTAACAGATTTATCGGTCGGATAACTGATTTATTGGCCGATTAACTGGATAATTCGCCTATTTATCCCTACTCAGCACCCGACCGCTATGGTACCAGTTACCGATATCCTGAACATTGGCATCATGTATCGTTCACACACTTCAGTGCAGTGGTCTATATAGGTTTTCTTTTTCAACGTACATGTGCTCTATCTCTGTATGTAGCGTATGGAAAAACATGACGAAATTAAGCTGAGGTCTCGAGTGCTGCATTTCGTCTTAAAAAGTTCACCCAACAAATCTCACACATGGCCCAAGTGAAGCTTTGAATCGGCATGTTCTTATTTATACTTCCCTCTTGACTCATTGGATCCTTGTTGCTGACAAGTTCCAACACTATTTTTCACTATGAAGTTGCTAACAAGTAGACAGACCTTGTGAGGTAGGTGACTGTTCAGATTCGATATTGTGCTTGTTAGAGTGCCCTGACTGCACAGAAGAAAGCTGTCTCAGTAGTTCCTGCATTGATGTACAAATAATATGTTTTTAGCTGGAGAGGCTACTCATCAGTAACGCCTATTTTCTTTCGAGAAAACAGCAACCCCTATTTTTTTAGGGTAATACGGAAGTAACATTTTAGTTGCTGCAGAATTACGAGTGTTAAATTGTGTAACAGCTAGAGGGGAGCCAGGTTGAAGGAGGAAATTGAAGCCATGTGCTCACTCTATAATATTTGTACTGTCTAACTGCCTCCTGATGCCCAATGCGAGATTCACACTTCTACATAGCCTTTGCATTTTGAATTGATATCAACATGTCCCAAGTTGCCATAACATTTCCATCTCTGTGTCCTGTATGCAGCAGCGCCGAGTTGCCGGAGCAGATGGTGGGATTTGGTAGCCTCGCGCCCAAGACCAAGAACCTGGTGGTGGGCGGCAGGCTGACAGGGTTCGTCTTTGGGGTGTACTACTACACCATGAGAGCGGTTGGCAGCACTGATGAGCTGCAGGTCGCCATCGACAAGTTTGAAGACCTGAAGAAGAAGGACGCCGCGGTTACCCCCGCCGCAAACCCCTCCACCCCAGGCTCATCGTAGGAAAAAACATGCTCTTAAACTTTTGTTTCCCTGTACCGAGCTTCTAAACTAGTTACCTCACAATTTGTATGATGATAATGGGTCATGTTAGATAGAGCTTTTTATGGCATGGGTGAAGTCCAGAATTAGTAATGCTTTTGTGTTGGTTATGGTGGCCGCGGTTCCTGGAAGTTTGATACACTACTGCTGGAGTAGAATTTGTGGAGGCACGTTATTGCAGTTTGTTGCTATTACATTCATTTCGTTCTTGATCTCCAAGAACCTTGCAGGAACCCCCTGATCATCCTTCTTAAACTTTTCCACCTACATGAAACAAAGCTCTCCAACATGGAAAAACTTGTAACGGACTGACCAGAGGATTCACGCCAAAGCTTCGTCCAGAAGATCTTCAAGAAATCTTCTCCAATCTTCAAAGGTTTGGCATGCAGCTCATCCTGGTAATGAAGCAAGGAATTGAGGCAAGTCCTGGGAAGATTCATACCATACTTGCATTGAGCGGCCATGCTAGGTCAAAGATGTAAATCGCCTCACGAGAAAGGATGACCGCCTTGTCAGGTTCAGGCTATCTCTGAACCCTGATCTCTGCAGCACACACTAATTTGAACAGAAATGTGTGGATTTCAGAGGAGCTTTAGCTAGGGTTTGACGACTGGTAGATGCACATATATCTCTAGCCGCAACACGGGCGCGAGGGTTTATCCTGATTACAAATGTAGGCTCCCACTCGCTGTATCTTATTACATACGAGAAAAGGTGTTAAAACAGAAAGTAAACAATAGAAGAACGTGTTATTGCCGGAATTCAAATAGTGACGAGCCCATGCACAGGAGCCCCTGGATCGGAGATCAACATGTGCCGTGACATCTCCCGAGCGCGAAGTGGTAACTGGCGTAGGACGACGTTGGATCACAGATCGGCGATCGGGGGCGACACACTGAGAAGGAAGATAACTGAAGATGCAACACTTGACGATATTCAGACATATATTCAGGGCTGGTTCCTGACAATGCCCCCCTCCTTGAGATTCAGCTCGCTCTCAAGCCCCAAAGCCTGGGAAAATTTTATGGGGAGTCCTCCCATGTCGCCTACTCCGGAGGCATGTTCTTCCATTTGATCTTCCACTGAATGAATCACTGCGATACTGATGTTACCCTGCACCCGAGGAATAAGCTTGCGTTCCAGTAATTCTTCTGACTCGATGAGGATTGTACCATCAGGATTTAGGCCAATGTGCTTTTTCAATTGGGATACATGGAATGCATGGTGCAGTTTGGTGTTGGAAATTGTGGACTATACGGTCTACTCTCTAATTCATCTTTTTTTTCATGGTGCCGCGTATATGCATTTTGAGTATAGAGGGTGGGGATCTATTTATAGATTTCACTTCTAGGTGTTTTATTATTTCACCTGTTTTTAGAAAAATCCGTATGACTCCTGAGCAATGTTACCAACCACAATAAACATGTCAGTTTTCCAAGTCTAAATATACTAGTCCCTAGCATGATAAAATATGCGAGTCATGTGCCATCATTAGATTGTATGTCTGATGTCAACTTTCAATCTTAATCATGTGGCCAATAGGCTGCAAAGCTGATCATACAAAACAAACTCAGCTCTTCCATCCCGTGATGTCCTGTAAAAAAATACGTGCGTACATATAAGATCCCAGCAGAGTCGACCCCTATTAATTCCTCTACTGTATTCCATCACAGTCGTCTCCGCACCTCCAGTATTACTTCCTTGAGTGAAATTCTGCATCATGTGCTTATAAGCTTGATCTATCCAAGGCCTATGATCGGGTGGATTGGGAGTTTTTGGAGAAGGCTTTAACTAAATGGGGCTTTTCTCAGATCTGGATTTCTCGTGTGATGGCATGTGTGTCTTCGGTGAAATATTTGGTAAAATTTAATGGCAAGTTATTGGAGGCGTTCACCCCCTCCAGGGGGCTCCGCCAAGGTGATCCGCTGTCCCCCTTTCTCTTCCTTTTTGTAGATGATGCTCTTTCTTCTCTCATAAAGAAGGCTACAAGGGAGGATGATCTCCAGGGGGTCAAAATCAGCAGAAGTGCTCCAGAGATTTCTCATCTTCTGTTTGCGGACGACTCTCTCCTATTCTTCCATGCGACAGAGCAGCATGCAACTTTGGTAAAAGGTTTGTTGAACACGTATGCGTCGGCGACGGGACAACTAATCAATCCGTCGAAGTGTTCCATCCTCTTTTCGAATCATTGCCAGGCTAATGTTATACAGGAGGTAAAGAATGTGTTGGAGATTACTCAGGAGGTTTTTGAACCTAAATACTTGGGCTTGCCAGTCCCTGAAGGAAGAATGCACAAAGGTAGATTTGAAACTACTCAAGATCGGTTGCAGAAGGGGCTTGTGGATTGAAGTGAGCAACATATGTCCTCGGGCAATAAAGAGATTCTCATCAAGGCCGTTGCCCAGGCTATTCCTACTTATGTGATGAGCGTGTTCAAGCTTCCAGCATCGGTTTGTGACGAACTTACACGTATGATTCCTAGTAGTGGTGGGGTGTTGAGAAAGGAAAAAGGAAGATGACATGGATGAGTTGGGATAAGTTGAGGCTTCCTAAGTACATGGGGGGTATGGGCTTCCGCGACATGAGATCGTTTAATCAAGCCCTGTTAGCCAAACAAGCGTGGAGGCTTCTGGATTCCCCCGAGAGTTTGTGCTCAAGATTGTTAAAGGCTAAGTATTACCCACATGGCCAATTATTGGACACTGTTTTCCCAAATAGTGGTTCGGAGGTGTGGAAGGGAATTTTATACGGGCTTGAGCTGGTTAAGAAAGGGACAATTTGGCGTGTGGGAGATGGTGCGTCGGTACGTACCTGGAGGGATCCTTGGATCCCGAGACCTGACTCGTTCCGACCAATTACTCCTAAAGGGAATTGCAGACTAAACCGAGTGTCGGATTTCTTGGATGATAACGGGGCTTGGCGAGTAGACAGCCTGAATGAGTTTTTCTGGCCTATGGATGTGGTGCATATTCTGAAGATCAGAACGTCTCCCCGGCAGCGCGGTGATTTTCTGTCCTGGTTCCCGGAAAAAGTGGTCTATTTTCGGTAAAGAGTGCTTACAGACTTGCAACCCAGGCACACAACTCTGTCTTCGCCAACGGTTCATCCAGTTCTAATCCGGACGGGGAGCGCTCTTTGTGGAACCTCGTCTGGAAGTCTGATGTACCACAAAAAATGAAGATTACCACTTGGAGGGTTGTTACAGGTACACTAGCTACACAAAAGTGCAAACAACTTAGGCACTTATCAACGCGATCGACATGTGCTCTTTGTGGGGTTGAGGAAGAGAGCATGTACCATGCGCTGGTTGCATGTACGCATGCAAGAATCCTCTGGGTGAACATGCGTCGTCGGTGGCCATTACCAACTGATGATATGCTCCTTGATTCTGGAAAGGAATGGTTTCTGTCCTTGTTGAGCAAGTGCACTGCAGATGTCAGGGATATGCTAAGTATGTTGGTGTGGAGGATTTGGTAGATGGGCAATGATTTGGTGCATGGGAATGATAGTACGTCAGTCCTCGCCAATGTTGAATACTTGGACAGTTACTACAAGTCGATCAAACTGGCTGGAAGATACTCAACTGATGATATCATAAAAGGCAAGATGCCTATCCTAGAGGCTCCACCCAACGCGAGTGTTGATCGGCCCCTCACAACTCCATGGCCGGCGCCTGCAGTGGGGATGGTAGCGCTTTCGGTGGATGGATCTTTCCAACAAGATGACGGTACTGCGGCAGCTGGTATGGTTCTAAGGAACCCTGATGGTACAATTCTCTTCGTAGCTTATCGTTTTATTTTCCACTGCAACGACTCGCTGGAGGCGGAATTACATGCGTTGATGCAAGGTATGGCGTTATCTATACAACACTCGGACCTCCCGGTGGTGGTGCAGTCGGACTCCTTGGAGGCTTTGTCCAGTCTTTCCAATAATGCTCTTTGTAAATCAGCTTATGACCAACTTGTGCCGGAGATCAAGGATTTGTTAGGTACTAGGGAGTTTTTTCCTTTGAAGATTACCCGTTCTCAGAATAGAGTTGCCGATCGTCTGGCCCACTATAGCCGCACAGAGCGAACTACTGCTGTGTGGTTGGGCTTAGTACCACCGTGTATTGAGGATTTGTGGCCTCAAGACTGTAACTCTATCATTATGCAATAGAACTCCCTTTACCCCCGAAAAAAAATTCCGCATCAATTATTCCATGTTACAAAATTAATCTTTCCTACTTATAAAGATTGAAGTTGGTGGTGAGTTAGTGCTAGGGACCTGCAACAACCAACCTCCTCCTCCAAGAAAGAAAGTTAGGGTTCGTGCCTCTCGCCGGCGCCGGCGCAGGTTCGCCTCGTCTCCGGTGGCCCTAGGGCCATGGAGGCGTGGTGGACCTTGCAAGGGCCGGCGGGAGGGCTCCGTTTTTAGTCGTTTTTCCCAATCTTGTTAGGGTTTGTGTCCTGCTCAGGAAGGCGAGACGGCGGCGGCTCCCTGAAGATGGAATAAAGGTCTCCCCGCCTAGCCCCCGTTCCGGCGGTGCGTCTTGTTGGAAATATGCCCTAGAGGCAATAATAAATTAGTTATTATTATTATATTTCCTTGTTCATGATAATCGTTTATTATCCATGCTATAATTGTATTGATGGAAAACTCAAATACATGTGTGGATACATAGACAACACCATGTCCCTAGTAAGCCTTTAATTGACTAGCCCGTTGATCAATAGATGGTTACGGTTTCCTGACCATGGACATTGGATGTCATTGATAACGGGATCACATCATTAGGAGAATGATGTGATGGACAAGACTCAATCCTAAGCCTAGCACAAAGATCGTGTAGTTCATATGCTAAAGTTTTTCTAATGTCAAGTATCATTTCCTTAGACCATGAGATTGTGCAACTCCCGGATACCGTAGGAATGCTTTGGGTGTACCAAACGTCACAACGTAACTGGATGCTATAAAGGTGCACTACGGGTATCTCCAAAAGTGTCTGTTGGGTTGGCACAAATCGAGACTGGGATTTGTCACTCCGTGTGACGGAGAGGTATCTCTGGGCCCACTCGGTAGGACATCATCATAATATGCACAATGTGACCAAGGGGTTGATCATGGGATGATGTATTACGGAACGAGTAAAGAGACTTCCCGGTAACGAGATTGAACAAGGTATCGGGATACCAACGATCGAATCTCGGTCAAGTACTATACCGCTAGACAAAGGGAATTGAATACGGGATTGATTGAATCCTCGACATCGTGGTTCATCCGATGACATCATCATGGAACATGTGGGAGCCAACATGGGTATCCAGATCCCGCTGTTGGTTATTGGCCAGAGAGTTGTCTCGGTCATGTCTACGTGTCTCCCGAACCCGTAGAGTCTACACACTTAAGGTTCGATGACGCTAGGGTTATAGGGAATAGGTATACGTGGTTACCGAATGTTGTTCGGAGTCCCGGATGAGATCCCGGACGTCACGAGGAGTTCCGGAATGGTCCGGAAGTAAAGATTTATATATGGGAAGTCCTGTTTTGGTCATCGGAAAAGTTTCGGGTTTTATCGGTAATGTACCAGGACCACCGGGAGGGTCCCGAGGGTCCACCAAGTGGGGCCACCGGCCCCAGAGGGCAGCATGGGCCAAGTGTGGGAGGGGACCAGCCCCAGGTGGGCTGGTGCGCCCCCCACCAGGGCCCAAGGCGCCTAGGCTTTGGGGAGGGGGCGCCTCCACCTTACTTGGGGGGCAAGTTTCCCCTCTCCCCCCCTTGGCCACCACCCTAGATGGGTTTTTGGGGCAGCCGCACCCCTTGGGGTGGGAACCCTAAGGGGGGCGCAGCCCTCTCCCTCTCCCCTATATATACTTGAGGTTTTGGGGCTGCCATACACAAGAGTTTTCCTCTCCCTAGCGCAGCCCTACCTCTCTTCCTCGTCTCTCGCAGTGCTTGGCGAAGCCCTGCTAGAGTGCCACGCTCCTCCACCACCACCACGCCGTCGTGCTGCTGCTGGACGGAGTCTTCCCCAACCTCTCCCTCTCTCCTTGCTGGATCAAGGCATGGGAGACGTCACCGGGCTGCATGTGTGTTGAACGCGGAGGTGCCGTCCGTTCGGCACTAGGATCATCGGTGATTTGGATCACCACGAGTACGACTCCATCAACCCCGTTCACTTGAACGCTTCCGCTTAGCGATCTACAAGGGTATGTAGATGCACTCCCCTTTCCCTCGTTGCTAGATTACTCCACAGATTGATCTTGGTGTTGCGTAGAAAATTTTGAATTTCTGCTACGTTCCCCAACACGTCTAGCATCGTTGGTGGGCATGTGGAGGTGTGTCTCCGGCAGATCTATATTTGGTGGATTTGCTATAATCTCGTCGTTGTTCGTCTACGTTCGTGTGTCTTTGATTTGGATCCTTCTGATCTACGTTATTCTTCATCAGCGGCGGTTGTTGTTCTAGGGCGCTGGTACTATGTGGCCTTGGCACGACGACTTCCCGACTGTCTACTACAACAGGTTGTGCCCGGCTCCGGCGATGGGGGGCGATGACAGCGGCGCGCCTTCGGCTCGCTTCAGTGCTTGTAGTCGTTGCTACGTGGTCTACGGATCTGGATGTAATTTTTATTTTTGTTGTTCGTTGTACTGCTATGATTGAAGATGAATAGATCGGAAGTTTTCCCACAAAAAGTTGGTGGTGAGTTCACATATGGGTCCAACATCCTTTCAAAATAAACAAATATACACATATTTACATGTGAACTAGCAACCTTTCAAGAGACACATAAGGAAATATACTTTACTCACATGTGAGATCTATCATAAATAAACAAATACACTACTTTCATATGAGACCAATTTTTTTTTGTAAAAGGCACAAATAAAGAAGACAAAAATGTGACTTCAATTCAAAATCGATCTTGATTTTAGTTCTCTTCCCAACCTACTATGGCCATTTCAAATTCTCTTACGCTACATGTCTCTCACCATATCTTTTCTAATTATAAATCACCCAACAGGCATGAACGACACTAACGTTATTTCACCACCTCTAAGACAATGGTTCCGTGGCAACGCACGGGCATCGTGCTAGTAATATGAATAATTATAGATTGAGTTACATAAATAATAACCATGTTGAATATATGTTAAAAGCCAGAGAAGTATCCAACATCTCCCACCTGGCTGAAACATAGTAATCAATATATGAAGTTCGATGTGCAAACATGTTTTAAAAAGAATTCCTAACTCTAGTCAATGAACATGCACCATATTAGTATTATACAAATAAATCAAATATACTCACCTGAGCTTAATCATTTCACACCTAATGTATACAATGATATCTTCCTCAATGTGACTAATTTTAGCTACAAAATCCGAAATAAGTGGCAGGTTGTGATGGACATTCCACGATCTTACATGATGTGTGAGATTCCCTTAGCCACACATCTTTCCTTCCACCGCTTGAATGCAACCTTAAATTCCGGTACCTAAGGTTGATAGTATAACGACGATACATACAAATTCCAGTACCATTTATTATTCCGTTTTTCCTTAGGAGTGCAAACATAATTCCTCATTTGAGTATGATTCCCCTAATCAAGGTATTTTAACGCGTTCATTTTCCATAGGAAAATGTATCACAACACTCCTATTTATTTCCACTTCCAAATAATCGAAAGGTTCAAGCATGCCTTTCATATGAAATTTATAAGATAACCAAGCTTTGAGTTCCATCAATGTGACTTTATCATTGCAAACAACAAAAACATTGTTAGTTTATACAATATGCAAAATATGTACACTTACATCTGTAAGCGACCACCTTGCTTCATTTAGAAAACAATATGACCTGCTATTCCATTGATGTGAAGCTTGTCATAAAACCATACATTAATGTATTCAGTTATCAAACCATGTCTTTATTTTGTCTTTCACCAAATTCTTGGAGAAAGAGTTTCCACAAAGTACATCTCCGTTTGTGTAAAGAATTGAATAACAAGAGTGACATTATAATATTCCACCGAGTCAAAAATTCTTAAAAGAAACACTTGGCAAACAATGGGCTTGCAGTTGTTTGGTAAGTAATAAATTCCCAGACTTTATTCTTCCTCGTTGAGTTCCTTCCCGTGTTTTCCTCCACTCGTAGCTTCCATTGATGAAAAACTTAAGCCTTCCTAAGAGACTTTAGTAATTCCTCTAAAATAAATGTAGAGCGACTTCCCCCAACAACACATGATAATTATTTAGAAATGATATTCCAAGTTATTTCCTCCCACTTATCATAAGCATGTTAGTGTCAGGAGTTTCAGTTGTAGTTTTCATTGGGGTCAAGATTATATTCTAATATGATTGCCAATAATTCCACCATTGTCCATAAAAATATCGTGCTCCCACTTTCCACCACTTTTCCTTCTCCAGATCAAGAACATACCCTTGATCCACTAGAATAACAATTAACAAATTCCTAGTGTCATACTAAGGATAACTCGACGAATATTGAGGAACACATGCTTGGAATATTGTCACCTATGCCTGAGTGTTCTACAAACAGAATTGTTTTTCTTATTAATTATGGAATTTTAAACTTTTATGGGAGGATTGTGGTACTTGGAAAGCATACATAATGAGTATTTTGACATGCACACCTTTTCTTAAGGCGGAAGAAGATAAAAAGTTTCACATCATTTTTCTAATATATATTTATGGTATTTCTTTGGACACTCCCACTAGAGGTTAGATTATTTAATTTATCTCCTTCATTGATGATGCACTTGATGTAGTTATGTCTATCATTCAAAATACAAGTCGGAATGCTTCATTGTTTTTTTTCTTTTTTTTCGAAAAGGGGTGATCCCCGGCCTCTGCATCAGCATGATGCATACGGCCATTTCATTAATAAATAGTTTCAACAATGTCTCAAAGTCTCCAAAATAACAAAAAAAGAAGATAACGGCTCACACAAAACCAAAAGGCTAGATACAGAAGCTAGCCACAAAGGATAAACCACAACCGGTTGGCTCGAAAATAGACAGGTAAACTAATTGCCTATCCTATTACATGACCGCCATCCAAACCGGTTGAAGATATCCCGAGCTACCGTCTCCCATCGGGTAGATCCAGTAACCAAACGCTTCCTGGCCTCCGTCGGAGTGAGTAGCGACCAGGAACGGATTAGCGCCGTAGCTCTGAAGATAACCTGCAAAAAATGAATGTTTGTTGTTCTGTTAAAGACCAGATCATTTCTGCAATTCCAAAGCGCCCACACTAAGGCGCACACCCCCACGCGAATATGTCTTGCTACCCCGGGCTCTACCCTGTTTAGCCATGTTCCAAATAACATGTTAACCGAATTCGGTGGAGGAATATTGAAAGCAATATGAATAGTCGTCCAAAGGGTTCTAGCTAGTGGGCAATCAAAGAACAGATGTTTAATAGTTTCACCCTGATCACAGAAACTACACCTAGTAGGTCCTGTCCAAATACGCTTTATCAAATTGTCCTTTGTTAAGATAACTTGTTTGTGTAGAAACCACATAAACACTTTGATCTTCAAAGGAACTTTGACATCCCACACATGCTTGGAGCTAGGAATCGAGCTCGAATTGATGACATCAACATACATTGATTTAACTGTAAATTCACCCGACCTAGTGAGATTCCAGCGTAGTTTATCAGGTTGTTGTGAAAGTTGGACATTCATCAGTCTCCTAACTAGACGTAGCCAATCTTCCCAATGATTGCCCACTAACGACCTTCTAAACTGAATATTAAGGGGGATCGAATGAAAGACCGTTGCAACCAGAGCGTCGCGTCTTTGGACAATGCGATACAACGACGGATACTGGATTGCAAGGGGTGCACCTCCGAGCCAAGTATCCTCCCAGGATCTCGTGCTGGCACCATTACCAACAATATGCTTTGTCCTCTAAAACAATGTGTAACGCCCTCGATGCGGCTATATCTCCCACGTGTCGAAGCACGACTTAGAGGCATAACCGCATTGAAAGCAATGTCGCAAGTGAGGTAATCTTCACATAACCCATGTAATACATAAGGGAAAGAGATACATAGTTGGCTTACAATCGCCACTTCACACAATTACATGAATAAAGCATTACATCATCCAGATACAATCAAGGTCCGACTACGGAACCAAAATAAAAGAAGAACCCCAAATGCGACAAAAGGTCCCCGATCGACCCCAACTGGGCTCCACTACTGATCAACTAGAACGAAACAACACAAAGGGCAAGATCTTCATCGAGCTCCTCCTTGAGCTTGCTTGCGTCACCTGCTCGGTAACATAGGCACCTGCAAACTGGTTTTGGAAGTATCTGGTGAGCCACGAGGACTCAGCAATCCCATTACCATGGGTATCAAGACTAGCAAAGCTTAATGGGAAAGGAAGGGGTAAAGTGGTGAGGTTGCAGCAGCGACTAAGCATGATATGGTGGCTAACATACGCAAATGAGAGCGAGAAGAGAAACAAAGGAACGGTCGTGAAGCTAGCAATGATCAAGAGGTGATCCTGAACACCTACTTACGTCAAACATAACCCAAGAACCGTGTTCACTTCCCGGACTCCGCCGAGAAGAGACCATCACGGCTACACACACGGTTGATGCGTTTTAATTCGGATCTGGTGTCAAGTTATCTACAACCGGACATTAACAAATTCCCATCTGCCACATAACCGCGGGCACGGCTCTTGAAAGTTTATACCCTGCAGGGGTGTCCCAACTTAGCCCATGACAAGCTCTCGCAATCAACGAAGGAATAGACCTTCTCCTAGGAAGACCCGATCAGTCTCGGAATCCCGGTTTACAAGACATTTCGACAATGGTAAAACAAGACCAGCAAGACCTCCCGGCGTGCCGACATCCTGATAGTAGCCGCGCGTATCTCGTCTCAGGCCACGACCGGATGAGCAGTACGTACGGCAACCGATGATACCCCAAGTTGCCTAGGGGCGGCACCGCAAGTGGCTCTAGTTTGGACCAACACTTAGACAAGCATTGGCCCGGGGGGGGCTATAATAAAGATGACCCTTGGGTTAATTACTCCCAAGGGAAAAGGTAGGTGGTGGTGAGGCAAATGGTAAAACCAAGGTTGGGCCTTGCTGGACAAGTTTTATTCAAAGCGAACTGTCAGGGGGGTCCCATAAATCACCCGACCGCGTTAGGAACACAAAATCCGGGAACATAACACCGGTATGACGGAAACTAGGGCGGCAAGAGTGGAACAAAACACCAGGCATAAGGCCGAGCCTTCCACCCTTTACCAAATATATAGATGCATTAATAATATAAGAGATATTGTGATATCCCAACCAAAATCCTGTCCACCATGGAGAAATCTTCAACTTCACTTGCAACTAGCAACGCTATAAGAGGGGCTGAGCAAAGCGGTAACATAGCCAAACAACGGTTTGCATAGGAAAGGTGTCAAAGGTTAGAGGTTCATGGCAATATGGGATGGCTTCATAAACAGGTAATAGGTAGCGCAGCATAGCGATAGAACGAAGCAACTAGCATAGCAATGATAGTAGTGAGATCCAGGGTAGCGGTCATCTTGCCTGAAATCCCGCTAGGAAGAAGAACGAGTCCATGAAGAAGATGAAGCCACAAAGACGATCCACACGAAGACGAACGCATCCTCACGATCACAACGAAACGGGAACTATCGAGAAGAATCACGCAACATGGTAAACACACCACGCATGACAAGACATGATGCACAACAAGCATGATGCATGACAAACCTACATGAAGCTACTCATGGCAAGAGAAGATGCAAACAAGAACAACATATCAAGGCAAGTTTAAATGAGGCCGGAAACAACATATAACAATTCCGGTAAGTCCTCATATGCAATCTTCGAAATTGGTCCAGAACTGAATAAACCTTATGTTCAAGTTGTTAACAGCAAGTTAAGATGCACCAAGATGATCTACGCGAAATTCTAGTCAAGTTACATATAAAGTTCATTAGATTCGGAGCTACGGCCTAGAAGATATGAGCAAAACAGGTTAAACATGGCATTGATGCAGAATGCACCCAAACATCAAGCAAACACACCAAAAAAAGGATGCAACATGATAATATGAAGCTACATGCAAAATCAAGCAAGTTTCATATAGAGCACACTCAAAACGGAGCAACGGTGCAACACACACACACTATACAAGTCATAGCAACAATCTGTCCATAACAGCAACTAGGCATCTTGCAAGCATCAAAACAACATGCTACAGCACCCCAACATAATAATAAAAGGCATGGGCATGAAGTACACGTAAAGCATAACAAAACATGAACACTGAGCTATCTCCAGAAACAACTAGAACATGCTCAAAAAGACATGGAGATATTGCAAATAATAACAGTTTCAGACTTTAGCAGAAATAACATCAGGTTGCAATGTTTAGAGCTATCAAACAACATGTTACAGCAACATATCATGGAAAACAAAGGCATGGCATGAATCTACTAATAGCATAGATCAAAAGTCCCTTACTGACCATGAGCCAAAAGGGCACGGAAAATATGATGGCACCCATGTAAACATGGCAAGTTATATTACAGATTCATACATGGCAGGAACAACAATAAGTAGGCATGTTCGTGAGCTTGAACCACTCACCACAGAGCAATACATGGCATGGCAAGGCAACCAATAGTAAGAAGGCATGTTTATGAAGCTAAGCATGGCAAGAGCAAGTTCATAGGGTGCATGGATCACTAGGAAAACACATGGGAACAAGTGAACTTGATGTTAACAGGCTGACAACAACATTTTCAAGCAACTTTGGAGCAAGATATGAACATGTTCCAGCAGGCTATAATTGCAACCAAGGGCATGAATGGATAGAGAATGACATGTAGATCAAAACATGTTTATAGAGCATCTCCAGATTATGCATAGAATGATTTGTAGAAGCTTGTTAACATAGCAACAAAATTTAACAGAATCTGTCAGGAAAACAGCAACAACAACTACCCTACTTAGCAAGCTTGATACACTCAGCACACAAATCACAAAAATACATGGTTAACACCCCTGGAAAGATGGCATGGCATAGATCAACATTCATGTAGACATCAACCTCATAGGATGCACACATCAATCATGGCAAAAATGATAAAACAGCAAGTTATAACAGTTTCGGCAGATTAACATCAACATGCACTCTTCCAACAGCATTTCGGGCATCAAGATGAGCTCAAATGAAAATGATGCAATGGAATGAAATGATGTACTCGTCGAGGCGAACAATTTGACATATTACACGCACGAAATGGAGCTACGGATCCAGAGATGTGATGCAATGAATATGACATGTTTATGCTAGATTTCAGGGACTTAGGAGATTCGGGGCAACCTCGTGATTGGCACGGATTTCGAGGCAGAAGGCCGCTCGCCGGAGTTTTTCGACGGAGATGGCGGGGAAGGTGGCTGGCGGGGTCGGAGAGGGACGGATCCCGCCGGATCCAGGCGCGGCCGACGAGGAGGGGTCGCTGGCGGCGAGGAGGGGCGCGGGAGGTGGCGGCGTTCGGCGGGGACAGACGGGGCGGCGCCGATCCGGCGCGGCAGCGCCGGCCAAGGCAGCGACGGATTGCGGCCGGCGGGGCGGCGCTGGAGCCGCGGGCGGAGGCGCTGGCGAGGACGGCGCGGCAGAGAAGGCGGCGACCGGGGGCGGCGAGGTCGGTGGCCGGCGGGCGCGGCCTCCGGCGAGGGCGCGGGGTCGCCGGCGCGGCGAGGCGGCGGCGGCGCTTCCGGCGGGCGGCGGCGAAGAGCGGGCTTCGGTGGCGGCGGCAAACGTGCCGGGCGGGCCTCGCGCGCGGGTGGCGGCGAAGGCGGACGCAGGCGCGGGCGACATGGCGCCGCGCGGTTGGTGGAGGCGCTTGGTGGGGTGACGTGGCGGCCCATGATTCGTCCGGGCGATGTGGCCGGCGGACGTGTCCGGCGCGGGCGGACGCGTCCGGCGGCGCGAGGAGGAGCGGGGCTAGGGTTTGGAGGGTTTCATCCGCGAATTTGGAGGGGGGTCACTTATTTATAGGTAGAGGGAGCTAGGAGAGTCCAAATGAGGTGCGGTTTTCGGCCACGCGATCATGATCGAACGACCGAGAGCATGGAGGAGAGTTAGATGGGTTTTGGGCCACTTTGGAAGGAGTGTCGGGCTGCAACTCAAAGAGGCCTTTACGGTTACCCGGTTAACTGTTGGAGTATCAAACGACCTCCAAATGGCACGAAACTTGACAGGCGGTCTACCGGTGCTATACCAAGGCCGCTTGGCAAACCTCGGGCCATTCCGAGAAAGTTTAATACCCGCTCACAACAATAGAGAAGAAGGGGACGCCGGAGGACATAGGAGTGCCGGATTGCAAAACGGACAACGGGGAAAAGGCTCGGATGCATGAGACGAACACGTATGCAAAATGAAATGCACATGATGACATGATATGAAATGCAGATGATGACATGGCAAAGTGCAACACGCAAGCACATGACATGGCAAGGACAGCGAATAACTGGCGGACACCTGGCGCATCGGATCCGGGGCGTTACAACACTCCACCACTACGAGAGGATCTCGTCCCGAGATCTAGGATGGCACCGGAGGGAAAAGGAAGAGGAAGATAAGAGGTAAACTAAGTTGCTTCTTCGACCAATGAGTGAAACCAAAGAACCTTGAGAGGTTGAACAAATTGAAAGAAACAAAACAACGGAGATGACCAAGATTGCAAACAATCCCGTTAGAAAAGAGGAAGAAGGAACATTACGAGAACTTGAAGGTTGCAAAGACATGAATCAAGAGTTTAATGGACAAGTTAGAATTCGTAACCACTTCGGTTAAAACAAGATGAGAGAAGGGATAAGATTGGTATAATTTGGGCAACACTCTGACTGAAAGAAGAAGGAACACTTGATAAGATGAAAAGAACTTGAAGAGATGACACAACACTCCGGTTAAATGGATAAGCACGAAAAACATGATCCTCACAAATCGAGATGATGAGTGAAAAGAGCAACATCACAATGCCTCCAGAAGAAAGAATAGAAGACAGATCATTGGAATAACAGAATGGAGAAGAAAATGACATCTTATGCCACAATTGAATTTGGAAAGCATCCTTGCAAAGAAGAATCGAACGGAGTTGTTGGAAAATCAACAACTAGAAGCACAAGCTTGTAGTGGGCTTATGGAAAACATCTCAACACTTGAGGTGAAATTCTGCCACTAACGAAGACAATTGCTTGCTTGAGATCAACGAAGAGATGAAAACTTCTTCCACCAAGTGAATAGAGAGCAAGCTTGGGTCATGCATAATCACCACAAATAGCAACAACCCTTAAGGAAAGGCTTTAGGTGAAATATGACACAAGATAACTCCAACGAAGAAGTTGATTGGTCAAAAAGATCTCTTGAACAAAGAGAAAAAGATGGATTTAAAATACTTCATTCTTGACAACATATTAATCACGAAACATTAATGGAAATTGTCAAGAATGACATAACACCACCTCAAAAGATAAGGTAGAAAGAATTGCACTTTGGAATGCAAGATGAAGAATACTTGAGCTCCTCAAAACAAAACATGTGTTGAGCACCATGTTTATTTTAGAGTATAGCTTGGCGGGTCATAACTTCAAGAGAAATCTTGAAGAACAATTCGAGATTGAAAGGAATCCTTGACGACCCATCATGTAGAGCCTCCATGAAGAACTCCGGTAATAAAAGGATGATACAAAGAAAGAGAAGTTGAAAACACAAGGTGAATCCTTGCAATGATTTAGATGGAGCTTCGCGACGAGATAATTGAGAGAGCTTGGAACTCCGAAAAGAAAGATGAACATCTTAGAACCGAGAATGTGATATGATGAACAAACACTGAAAAGAAGAGATTAATCACTTGGATGAAACAAGAACAAGAATTATGTTATGCATATCCTTCACCAATTTAAATTGATGACAAACAACGGATTCAGCATACTACTTATTCCCGTAGAAAGGATTTAGAGGGATATAGCGTAAACTTCAGAAGGTATTGATGGAACCACCGGTGGGATTGAAACAACGAAAGAATGAATGAATTGATACGATAACGAAAGAGGTGAAATCTTGAACGAACCACCGTAAGAATTGAGAATGAAGTAGCAAAGGCACAATTCAACGGGAAGAATTGGAAAACAAATGAAGATACTTGAGGGGATTTAGATACATGAGAACAAAGAGAACATGAACTGATTAGAGGGTATTTGAACGATGCACCGGTAAGATTTGGAGAACGATAGCTACACGCTGAGAATGAAGAATTATGACATGATGGCCTTCGGAGGAAAGAAATGAAATCAACTCATGAAATGCTCCAGATGGTAAGAAAAGAATTCTCACAATCGAAAACAATTATGAGAGGATGGCATCAAGCTTGAACTACGCCTCTTTGGAACAACGGGTAAGGATTTAAGAGGAACTCTTCTTCGGTCTTCAAAATCCGAGAATGACGACGAGAAACACCACCATGAATTGTTGAGATACTCCGGGAGAATTAAAAGAGGAAAGGTTGAGCCAAAGATGAAAAGAATTTGAAAACGACCTTGGAGAAGGCATGTGACTGATGAAAATTCATTCTTACGTCAAACTTGGAGAAGAATTTAGGATAGCTCTGGGAAAATAGAAGAGTCAGGTAAGATCCTGGGAAAAGGCCTGTGGGTTAGGGCCCACTCAAAAGAAAACACCGTTGGAAAAGATTTAAAAGAGATGTTGCACCGGTTGAATTAAATGACTTGAATGAGATACCAATCTCGAAAGAGCTTGAACGAATGCAGAGTGGAAACACGAATCTTCGAGATATCTTGAGCACTCCGAAATAACAAATAGCGAGAAGTAGAATGATAATGAGGTGCACCGGTATGAGAAGACATTGAAATGAGGAAAGGAATATGATGAATACCGAAAACTTGAATAGGATCCACCGGAGAAGAAACAACAATGAAGGATGATGAACTTGAAGCTCGTGAGCATCTTCACGAGGGATCACCGGGTCAGAACATTGATTGAAAAGAATGAAGAGACTTCACATGAATAAATGGATACTTGATTAAGAAATCTGTGTCCTTGAGGAAAAAGGGTGGGTGGGCGGGAAAAAACAAAGGCAACTTGGAGACGGATGAAACAAACACCGTTGAGAAGAAATGATAATTGGTCTTGCTGAAGTTGAAGTGATCGGATCCACTTGAAGAGAAGCACACCGGTTGGAAAAGAATTAACATGACGACCTCGATGATCAAGAAGGATTAGTACTCCCATAGAAATATGAGAACACCATTTAGGAAAGGTATGGATTCAACATTTGACATCGAAGCAACTCGAATACCACAAATAACACAAACAAAGGATTTGGCTTGCAGAATAAGCCGGAAACAAACATATGATAGGGATTTAGCTAATCCCATATCATGCATCTGTCGAAAAGATATTCTAGGAGCTACTTGAATTCCCACCTATAAACTCCCGAAACTTTCTGGTTATGCAATCTGGTGTTGGGGATACAAGGGAAGCAATATATCTCACCCAAACTAACAATCCCTACATCCAGCTGTATCCATCCGTCAACACATAACCAAGAAACCTTCGGAAATCGTGTACCTCAACCTTCGAAAAGCATCCGTTATACGAGTCATGGCAATACTCCCGTACTCACCTCAGTACTGGGTTATCGGGGTTATCTCACCAACAACTGCATAAAAGAGATTTTCGATGTCGGCGTACTAAACTCAGGTATTCTAGAACTGCAACGATAAAATTATGACGACAACACCTCAGAGCTCAACTCCCCGGGACACTTCCACTAAACCCCTGACAGGAGGCACCAAGACAATGTTCTCATCATAAAACCATCGGAACGATTCCAAGATACCCGCGAGATCCTAAAAATTTTTTTTAGTGAAATTTGAGAAGAGAAGAGTCAAAACTCTACGTCAGGATGCCTTACCAGAGCGATGAAGAGACTGGGGAGTAAAAAGAATTCCTAACTCTCCGATATATATAATCCTAAATGACTCAAAACATTTTTCTAGACACAACTCGGCCGCTAAAACGATCAAGCATTGGGGCTCCTAAGTCGGGGGAGGCTCTGATTACCAACTTGTAACGCCCTCGATGCGGCTATATCTCCCACGTGTCGAAGCACGACTTAGAGGCATAACCGCATTGAAAGCGATGTCGCAAGTGAGGTAATCTTCACATAACCCATGTAATACAT
The DNA here is from genome assembly GCA_963921465.1 of Triticum timopheevii. Taxonomy (NCBI): domain Eukaryota; kingdom Viridiplantae; phylum Streptophyta; class Magnoliopsida; order Poales; family Poaceae; genus Triticum; species Triticum timopheevii. The sequence goes on from OY997274.1 coordinate 463,312,501, forward strand.
AAGGGAAAGAGATACATAGTTGGCTTACAATCGCCACTTCACACAATTACATGAATAAAGCATTACATCATCCAGATACAATCAAGGTCCGACTACGGAACCAAAATAAAAGAAGAACCCCAAATGCGACAAAAGGTCCCCGATCGACCCCAACTGGGCTCCACTACTGATCAACTAGAACGAAACAACACAAAGGGCAAGATCTTCATCGAGCTCCTCCTTGAGCTTGGTTGCGTCACCTGCTCGGTAACATAGGCACCTGCAAACTGGTTTTGGAAGTATCTGGTGAGCCACGAGGACTCAGCAATCCCATTACCATGGGTATCAAGACTAGCAAAGCTTAATGGGAAAGGAAGGGGTAAAGTGGTGAGGTTGCAGCAGCGACTAAGCATGATATGGTGGCTAACATACGCAAATGAGAGCGAGAAGAGAAACAAAGGAACGGTCGTGAAGCTAGCAATGATCAAGAGGTGATCCTGAACACCTACTTACGTCAAACATAACCCAGGAACCGTGTTCACTTCCCGGACTCCGCCGAGAAGAGACCATCACGGCTACACACACGGTTGATGCGTTTTAATTCGGATCTGGTGTCAAGTTATCTACAACCGTACATTAACAAATTCCCATCTGCCACATAACCGCGGGCACGGCTCTCGAAAGTTTATACCCTGCAGGGGTGTCCCAACTTAGCCCATGACAAGCTCTTGCGATCAACGAAGGAATAGACCTTCTCCCATGAAGACCCGATCAGTCTCGGAATCCCGGTTTACAAGACATTTCGACAATGGTAAAACAAGACCAGCAAGACCTCCCGGCGTGCCGACATCCTGATAGTAGCCGCGCGTATCTCGTCTCAGGCCACGACCGGATGAGCAGTACGTACGGCAACCGACGATACCCCAAGTTGCCTAGGGGCGGCACCACAAGTGGCTCTAGTTTGGACCAACACTTAGACAAGCATTGGCCCGGGGGGGGGGGGGGGGGGGGGGCTATAATAAAGATGACCCTTGGGTTAATTACTCCCAAGGGAAAAGGTAGGTGGTGGTGAGGCAAATGGTAAAACCAAGGTTGGGCCTTGCTGGACAAGTTTTATTCAAAGCGAACTGTCAGGGGGGTCCCATAAATCACCCGACCGCGTTAGGAACGCAAAATCTGGGAACATAACACCGGTATGACGGAAACTAGGGCGGCAAGAGTGGAACAAAACACCAGGCATAAGGCCGAGCCTTCCACCCTTTACCAAATATATAGATGCATTAATAATATAAGAGATATTGTGATATCCCAACCAAAATCCTGTCCACCATGGAGAAATCTTCAACTTCACCTGCAACTAGCATTGCTATAAGAGGGGCTGAGCAAAGCGGTAACATAGCCAAACAACGGTTTGCATAGGAAAGGTGTCAAAGGTTAGAGGTTCATGGCAATATGGGATGGCTTGATAAACAGGTAATAGGTAGCGCAGCATAGCGATAGAACGAAGCAACTAGCATAGCAATGATAGTAGTGAGATCCAGGGTAGCGGTCATCTTGCCTGAAATCCCGCTAGGAAGAAGAACGAGTCCATGAAGAAGATGAATCCACAAAGACGAACCACACGAAGACGAACGCATCCTCACGATCGCAACGAAACGGGAACTATCGAGAAGAAGCACACAACATGGTAAACACACCACGCATGACAAGACATGATGCACAACAAGCATGATGCATGACAAAGCTACATGAAGCTACTCATGGCAAGAGAAGATGCAAACAAGAACAACACATCAAGGCAAGTTTAAATGAGGCCGGAAACAACATATAACAATTCCGGTAAATCCTCATATGCAATCTCCGAAATTGGTCCAGAACTGAATAAACCTTATGTTCAAGTTGTTAACAGCAAGTTAAGATGCACCAAGATGATCTACGCGAAATTCTAGTCAAGTTACATATAAAGTTCATTAGATTCGGAGCTACGGCCTAGAAGATATGAGCAAAACAGGTTAAACATGGCATTGATGCAGAATGCACCCAAACATCAAGCAAACACACCAAAACAAGGATGCAACATGATAATATGAAGCTACATGCAAAATCAAGCAAGTTTCATATAGAGCACACTCAAAACGGAGCAACGGTGCAACACACACACACTATACAAGTCATAGCAACAATCTGTCCATAACAACAACTAGGTATCTTGCAAGCATCAAAACAACATGCTACAGCACCCCAACATAATAACAAAAGGCATGGGCATGAAGTACACGTAAAGCATAACAAAACATGAACACTGAGCTATCTCCAGAAACAACTAGAACATGCTCAAAAAGACATGGAGATATTGCAAATAATAACAGTTTCAGACTTTAGCAGAAATAACATCAGGTTGCAATGTTTAGAGCTATCAAACAACATGTTACAGCAACATATCATGGCAAACAAAGGCATGGCATGAATCTACTAATAGCATAGATCAAAAGTCCCTTACTGACCATGAGCCAAAAGGGCACGGAAAATATGATGGCACCCATGTAAACATGGCAAGTTATATTACAGATTCATACATGGCAGGAACAACAATAAGTAGGCATGTTCGTGAGCTTGAACCACTCACCACAGAGCAATACATGGCATGGCAAGGCAACCAACAGTAAGAAGGCATGTTTATAAAGCTAAGCATGGCAAGAGCAAGTTCATAGGGTGCATGGATCACTAGGAAAACACATGGGAACAAGTGAACTTGATGTTAACAGGCTGACAACAACATTTTCAAGCAACTCTGGATCAAGATATGAACATGTTCCAGCAGGCTATAATTGCAACCAAGGGCATGAATGGATAGAGCATGACATGTAGATCAAAACATGTTTATAGAGCATCTCCAGATTATGCATAGAATGATTTGTAGAAGCTTGTTAACATAGCAACAAAATTTAACAGAATCTGTCAGGAAAACAGCAACAACAACTACCCTACTTAGCAAGCTTGATACACTCAGCACACAAATCACAAAAATACATGGTTAACACCCCTGGAAAGATGGCATGGCATAGATCAACATTCATGTAGACATCAACCTCATAGGATGCACACATCAATCATGGCAAAAATGATAAAACAACAAGTTATAACAGTTTCGGCAGATTAACATCAACATGCACTCTTCCAACAGCATTTCAGGCATCAAGATGAGCTCAAATGAAAATGATGCAATGGAATGAAATGATCTACTCGTCGAGGTGAACAATTTTACATATTACAGGCACGAAACGGAGCTACGGATCCAGAGATGTGATGCACCCCTGGAAAGATGGCATGGCATAGATCAACATTCATGTAGACATCAACCTCATAGGATGCACACATCAATCATGGCAAAAATGATAAAACAACAAGTTATAACAGTTTCGGCAGATTAACATCAACATGCACTCTTCCAACAGCATTTCAGGCATCAAGATGAGCTCAAATGAAAATGATGCAATGGAATGAAATGATCTACTCGTCGAGGTGAACAATTTTACATATTACAGGCACGAAACGGAGCTACGGATCCAGAGATGTGATGCAATGAATATAACATGTTTATGCTAGATTTCAGGGACTTAGGAGATTCGGGGCAACCTCGTGATTGGCACGGATTTCGAGGCAGGAGGCGGCTCGCCGGAGTTTTTCGCCGGAGATGGCGGGGAAGGTGGCCAGCGGGGTCGGAGAGGGACGGATCCTGCCGGATCCAGGCGCGGCCGACGAGGAGGGGTCGCTGGCGGCGAGGAGGGGCGCGGGAGGTGGCGGCGTTCGGCGGGGACAGACGGGGCGGCGCCGATCCGGCGCGGCGGCGCCGGCCAAGGCGGCGACGGATGGCGGCCGGCGGGGCGGCGCTGGAGCCGCGAGCGGAGGCGCTGGCGAGGACGGCGCGGCAGAGAAGGCGGCGACCGGGGGCGGCGAGGTCGGTGGCCGGCGGGCGCGGCCTCCGGCGAGGGCGCGGGGTCGCCGGCGCGGCGAGGCAGCGGCGGCGCTTCCGGCGGGCGGCGGCGAAGAGCGGGCTTCGGTGGCGGCGGCAAACGGGCCGGGCGGGCCTCGCTCGGGCCCCGGGGGGCCCGCGCGGGTGGCGTCGAAGGCGGACGCAGGTGCGGGCGACGTGGCGTCGCGCGGTTGGTGGAGGCGCGCGGTGGGGTGACGTGGCGGCCCATGATTCGTCCGGGCGATGTGGCCGGCGGACGTGTCCGGCGCGGGCGGACGCGTCCGGCGGCGCGAGGAGGAGCGGGGCTAGGGTTTGGAGGGTTTCATCCGCGAATTTGGAGGGGGGTCACTTATTTATAGGTAGAGGGAGCTAGGAGAGTCCAAATGAGGTGCGGTTTTCGGCCACGCAATCGTGATCGAACGACCGAGAGCATGGAGGAGAGTTAGATGGGTTTTGGGCCACTTTGGAAGGGGTGTCGGGCTGCAACTTAAAGAGGCCTTTACGGTTACCCGGTTAACTGTTGGAGTATCAAACGACCTCCAAATGGCACGAAACTTGACAGGCGGTCTACCGGTGCTATACCAAGGCCGCTTGGCAAACCTCGGGCCATTCCGAGAAAGTTTAATACCCGCTCACAACAATAGAGAAGAAGGGGACGCCGGAGGACATAGGAGTGCCGGATTGCAAAATGGACAACGGGGAAAAGGCTCGGATGCATGAGACGAACACGTATGCAAAATGAAATGCACATGATGACATGATATGAAATGCAGATGATGACATGGCAAAGTGCAACACGCAAGCACATGACATGGCAAGGACGGCGAATAACTGGCGGACACCTGGCGCATCGGATCCGGGGCGTTACAACACTCGACCACTACGAGAGGATCTCGTCCCGAGATCTAGGATGGCACCGGAGGGAAAACGAAGAGGAAGATAAGAGGTAAACTAAGTTGCTTCTTCGACCAATGAGTGAAACCAAAGAACCTTGAGAGGTTGAACAAATTGAAAGGAACAAAACAACGGAGATGACCAAGATTGCAAACAATCCCGTTAGAAAAGAGGAAGAAGGAACATTACGAGAACTTGAAGGTTGCAAAGACATGAATCAAGAGTTTAATGGACAAGTTAGAATTCGTAACCACTTCGGTTAAAACAAGATGAGAGAAGGGATAAGATTGGTATAATTTGGGCAACACTCTGACTCAAAGAAGAAGGAACACTTGATAAGATGAAAAGAAATTGAAGAGATGACACAACACTCCGGTTAAATGGATAAGCACGAAAAACATGATCCTCACAAATCGATATGATGAGTGAAAAGAGCAACATCACAATGCCTCCGGAAGAAAGAATAGAAGACAGATCATTGGAATAACAGAATGGAGAAGAAAATGACATCTTCTGCCACAATTGAATTTGGAAAGCATCCTTGCAAAGAAGAATCGAACGGAGTTGTTGGAAAATCAACAACTAGAAGCACAAGCTTGTAGTGGGCTTATGGAAAACATCTCAACACTTGAGGTGAAATTCTGCCACTAACGAAGACAATTGCTTGCTTGAGATCAACGAAGAGATGAAAACTTCTTCCACCAAGTGAATAGAGAGCAATCTTGGGTCATGCATAATCACCACAAATAGCAACAACCCTTAAGGAAAGGCTTTAGGTGAAATATGACACAAGATAACTCCAACGAAGAAGTTGATTGGTCGAAAAGATCTCTTGAACAAAGAGAAAATGATGGATTTAAAATACTTCATTCTTGACAACATATGAATCACGAAACATGAATGGAAATTGTCAAGAATGACATAACACCACCTCAAAAGATAAGGTAGAAAGAATTGCACTTTGGAATGCAAGATGAAGAATACTTGAGCTCCTCAAAACAAAACATGTGTTGAGCACCATGTTTATTTTAGAGTATAGCTTGGCGGGTCATAACTTCAAGAGAAATCTTGAAGAACAATTCGAGATTGAAAGGAATCCTTGACGACCCATCATGTAGAGCCTCCATGAAGAACTCCGGTAATAAAAGGATGATACAAAGAAAGAGAAGTTGAAAACACAAGGTGAATCCTTGCAATGATTTAGATGGAGCTTCGCGACGAGATAATTGAGAGAGCTTGGAACTCCGAAAAGAAAGATGAACATCTTAGAACCGAGAATGTGATATGATGAACAAACACCGAAAAGAAGAGATTAATCACTTGGATGAAACAAGAACAAGAATTATGTTATGCATATCCTTCACCAATTTAAATTGATGACAAACAACGGATTCGGCATACTACTTATTCCCGTAGAAAGGATTTAGAGGGATATAGCGTAAACTTCAGAAGGTATTGATGGAACCACCGGTGGGATTGAAACAACGAAAGAATGAATGAATTGATACGATAACGAAAGAGGTGAAATCTTGAACGAACCACCGTAAGAATTGAGAATGAAGTAGCAAAGGCACAATTCAACGGGAAGAATTGGAAAACAAATGAAGATACTTGAGGGGATTTAGATACATGAGAACGAAGAGAACATGAACTGATTAGAGGGTATTTGAACGATGCACCGGTAAGATTTGGAGAACGATAGCTACACGCTGAGAATGAAGAATTATGACATGATGGCCTTCGGAGGAAAGAAATGAAATCAACTCATGAAATGCTCCAGATGGTAAGAAAAGAATTCTCACAATCGAAAACAATTATGAGAGGATGGCATCAAGCTTGAACTACGCCTCTTTGGAACAACGGGTAAGGATTTAAGAGGAACTCTTCTTCGGTCTTCAAAATCCGAGAATGACGACGAGAAACACCACCATGAATTGTTGAGATACTCCGGGAGAATTAAAAGAGGAAAGGTTGAGCCAAAGATGAAAAGAATTTGAAAACGACCTTGGAGAAGGCATGTGACTGATGAAAATTCATTCTTACGTCAAACTTGGAGAAGAATTTAGGATAGCTCTGGGAAAATAGAAGAGTCAGGTAAGATCCTGGGAAAAGGCCTGTGGGTTAGGGCCCACTCAAAAGAAAACACCGTTGGAAAAGATTTAAAAGAGATGTTGCACCGGTTGAATTAAATGACTTGAATGAGATACCAATCTCGAAAGAGCTTGAACGAATGCAGAGTGGAAACACGAATCTTCGAGATATCTTGAGCACTCCGAAATAACAAATAGCGAGAAGTAGAATGATAATGAGGTGCACCGGTATGAGAAGACATTGAAATGAGGAAAGGAATATGATGAATACCGAAAACTTGAATAGGATCCACCGGAGAAGAAACAACAATGAAGGATGATGAACTTGAAGCTCGTGAGCATCTTCACGAGGGATCACCGGATCAGAACATTGATTGAAAAGAATGAAGAGACTTCACATGAATAAATGGATACTTGATTAAGAAATCTGTGTCCTTGAGTAAAAAGGGTGGGTGGGCGGGAAAAAACAAAGGCAACTTGGAGACGGATGAAACAAACACCGTTGAGAAGAAATGATAATTGGTCTTGCTGAAGTTGAAGTGATCGGATCCACTTGAAGAGAAGCACACCGGTTGGAAAAGAATTAACATGACGACCTCGATGATCAAGAAGGATTAGTACTCCCATAGAAATATGAGAACACCATTTAGGAAAGGTATGGATTCAACATTTGACATCGAAGCAACTCGAATACCACAAATAACACAAATAAAGGATTTGGCTTGCAGAATAAGCCGAAAACAAACATATGATAGAGATTTACCCAATCCCATATCATGCATCTGTCGAAAAGATATTCTAGGAGCTACTTGAATTCCCACCTATAAACTCCCGAAACTTTCTGGTTATGCAATCTGGTGTTGGGGATACAAGGGAAGCAATATATCTCACCCAAACTAACAATCCCTACATCCAGCTGTATCCATCCGTCAACACATAACCAAGAAACCTTCGGAAATCGTGTACCTCAACCTTCGAAAAGCATCTGTTATACGAGTCATGCCAATACTCCCGTACTCACCTCAGTACTGGGTTATCGGGGTTATCTCACCAACAACTGCATAAAAGAGATTTTCGATGTCGGCGTACTAAACTCAGGTATTCTAGAACTGCAACGATAAAATTATGATGACAACACCTCAGAGCTCAACTCCCCGAGACACTTCCACTAAACCCCTGACAGGAGGCACCAAGACAATGTTCTCATCATAAAACCATCGGAACGATTCCAAGATACCCGCGAGATCCTAAATTTTTTTTTAGTGAAATTTGAGAAGAGAAGAGTCAAAACTCTACGTCAGGATGCCTTACCAGAGCGATGAAGAGACTGGGGAGTAAAAAGAATTCCTAACTCTCCGATATATATAATCCTAAATGACTCAAAACATTTTTCTAGACACAACTCAGCCGCTAAAACGATCAAGCATTGGGGCTCCTAAGTCGGGGAAGGCTCTGATTACCAACTTGTAACGCCCTCGATGCGGCTATATCTCCCACGTGTCGAAGCATGACTTAGAGGCATAACCGCATTGAAAGCGATGTCGCAAGTGAGGTAATCTTCACATAACCCATGTAATACATAAGGGAAAGAGATACATAGTTGGCTTACAATCGCCACTTCACACAATTACATGAATAAAGCATTACATCATCCAGATACAATCAAGGTCCGACTACGGAACCAAAATAAAAGAAGAACCCCAAATGCGACAAAAGGTCCCCGATCGACCCCAACTGGGCTCCACTACTGATCAACTAGAACGAAACAACACAAAGGGCAAGATCTTCATCGAGCTCCTCCTTGAGCTTGGTTGCGTCACCTGCTCGGTAACATAGGCACCTGCAAACTGGTTTTGGAAGTATCTGGTGAGCCACGAGGACTCAGCAATCCCATTACCATGGGTATCAAGACTAGCAAAGCTTAATGGGAAAGGAAGGGGTAAAGTGGTGAGGTTGCAGCAGCGACTAAGCATGATATGGTGGCTAACATACGCAAATGAGAGCGAGAAGAGAAACAAAGGAACGGTCGTGAAGCTAGCAATGATCAAGAGGTGATCCTGAACACCTACTTACGTCAAACATAACCCAGGAACCGTGTTCACTTCCCGGACTCCGCCGAGAAGAGACCATCACGGCTACACACACGGTTGATGCGTTTTAATTCGGATCTGGTGTCAAGTTATCTACAACCGTACATTAACAAATTCCCATCTGCCACATAACCGCGGGCACGGCTCTCGAAAGTTTATACCCTGCAGGGGTGTCCCAACTTAGCCCATGACAAGCTCTCGCGATCAACGAAGGAATAGACCTTCTCCCAGGAAGACCCGATCAGTCTCGGAATCCCGGTTTACAAGACATTTCGACAATGGTAAAACAAGACCAGCAAGACCTCCCGGCGTGCCGACATCCTGATAGTAGCCGCGCGTATCTCGTCTCAGGCCACGACCGGATGAGCAGTACGTACGGCAACCGACGATACCCCAAGTTGCCTAGGGGCGGCACCACAAGTGGCTCTAGTTTGGACCAACACTTAGACAAGCATTGGCCCGGGGGGGGGGGCTATAATAAAGATGACCCTTGGGTTAATTACTCCCAAGGGAAAAGGTAGGTGGTGGTGAGGCAAATGGTAAAACCAAGGTTGGGCCTTGCTGGACAAGTTTTATTCAAAGCGAACTGTCAGGGGGGTCCCATAAATCACCCGACCGCGTTAGGAACGCAAAATCTGGGAACATAACACCGGTATGACGGAAACTAGGGCGGCAAGAGTGGAACAAAACACCAGGCATAAGGCCGAGCCTTCCACCCTTTACCAAATATATAGATGCATTAATAATATAAGAGATATTGTGATATCCCAACCAAAATCCTGTCCACCATGGAGAAATCTTCAACTTCACCTGCAACTAGCATTGCTATAAGAGGGGCTGAGCAAAGCGGTAACATAGCCAAACAACGGTTTGCATAGGAAAGGTGTCAAAGGTTAGAGGTTCATGGCAATATGGGATGGCTTGATAAACAGGTAATAGGTAGCGCAGCATAGCGATAGAACGAAGCAACTAGCATAGCAATGATAGTAGTGAGATCCAGGGTAGCGGTCATCTTGCCTGAAATCCCGCTAGGAAGAAGAACGAGTCCATGAAGAAGATGAATCCACAAAGACGAACCACACGAAGACGAACGCATCCTCACGATCGCAACGAAACGGGAACTATCGAGAAGAAGCACACAACATGGTAAACACACCACGCATGACAAGACATGATGCACAACAAGCATGATGCATGACAAAGCTACATGAAGCTACTCATGGCAAGAGAAGATGCAAACAAGAACAACACATCAAGGCAAGTTTAAATGAGGCCGGAAACAACATATAACAATTCCGGTAAATCCTCATATGCAATCTCCGAAATTGGTCCAGAACTGAATAAACCTTATGTTCAAGTTGTTAACAGCAAGTTAAGATGCACCAAGATGATCTACGCGAAATTCTAGTCAAGTTACATATAAAGTTCATTAGATTCGGAGCTACGGCCTAGAAGATATGAGCAAAACAGGTTAAACATGGCATTGATGCAGAATGCACCCAAACATCAAGCAAACACACCAAAACAAGGATGCAACATGATAATATGAAGCTACATGCAAAATCAAGCAAGTTTCATATAGAGCACACTCAAAACGGAGCAACGGTGCAACACACACACACTATACAAGTCATAGCAACAATCTGTCCATAACAACAACTAGGTATCTTGCAAGCATCAAAACAACATGCTACAGCACCCCAACATAATAACAAAAGGCATGGGCATGAAGTACACGTAAAGCATAACAAAACATGAACACTGAGCTATCTCCAGAAACAACTAGAACATGCTCAAAAAGACATGGAGATATTGCAAATAATAACAGTTTCAGACTTTAGCAGAAATAACATCAGGTTGCAATGTTTAGAGCTATCAAACAACATGTTACAGAAACATATCATGGCAAACAAAGGCATGGCATGAATCTACTAATAGCATAGATCAAAAGTCCCTTACTGACCATGAGCCAAAAGGGCACGGAAAATATGATGGCACCCATGTAAACATGGCAAGTTATATTACAGATTCATACATGGCAGGAACAACAATAAGTAGGCATGTTCGTGAGCTTGAACCACTCACCACAGAGCAATACATGGCATGGCAAGGCAACCAACAGTAAGAAGGCATGTTTATAAAGCTAAGCATGGCAAGAGCAAGTTCATAGGGTGCATGGATCACTAGGAAAACACATGGGAACAAGTGAACTTGATGTTAACAGGCTGACAACAACATTTTCAAGCAACTCTGGATCAAGATATGAACATGTTCCAGCAGGCTATAATTGCAGCCAAGGGCATGAATGGAGAGAGCATGACATGTAGATCAAAACATGTTTATAGAGCATCTCCATATTATGCATAGAATGATTTGTAGAAGCTTGTTAACATAGCAACAAAATTTAACAGAATCTGTCAGGAAAACAGCAAAAGCAACTACCCTACTTAGCAAGCTTGATACACTCAGCACACAAATCACAAAAATACATGGTTAACACCAATGGAAAGATGGCATGGCATGTATCAACATTCATGTAGACATCAACCTCATAGGATGCACACATCAATCATGGCAAAAATGATAAAACAGCAAGTTATAACAGTTTCGGCAGATTAACATCAATATGCACTCTTCCAACAGCATTTCGGGCATCAAGATGAGCTCAAATGAAAATGATGCAATGGAATGAAATGATCTACTCGTCGAGGCGAACAATTTGACATATTACACACACGAAACGGAGCTACGGATCCAGAGATGTGATGCAATGAATATGGCATGTTTATGCTAGATTTCAGGGACTTGGGAGATTCGGGGCAACCTCGTGATTGGCACGGATTTCAAGGTAGGAGGCGGCTCGCCGGAGTTTTTCGCCGGAGATGGCGGGGAAGGTGGCCGGCGGGGTCGGAGAGGGACGGATCCTGCCGGATCCAGGCGCGGCCGACGAGGAGGGGCGCTGGCGGCGAGGAGGGGCGCGGGAGGTGGCGGCGTTCGGCGGGGACAGACGGGGCAGTGCCGATCCGGTGCGGCGGCGCCGGCCAAGGCGGCGACGGATGGCGGCAGGCGGGGCGGCGCTGGAGCCGCGGGCGGAGGCGCTGGCGAGGACGGCGCGACAGAGAAGGCGGCGACCGGGGGCGGCAAGGTCGGTGGCCGGCGGGCGCGGCCTCCGGCGAGGGCGCGGGGTCGCCGGCGCGGCGAGGCGGCGGCGGCGCTTCCGGCGGGCGGCGGCGAAGAGCGGGCTTCGGTGGCGGCGGCAAACGGGCCGGGCGGGCCTCGCTCGGGCCCCGGCGGGCCCTCGCAGGTGGCGGCGAAGGCGGACGCAGGCGCGGGCGACGTGGCGGCGCGCGGTTGGTGGAGGCGCGCGGTGGGGTGACGTGGCGGCCCATGATTCGTCCGGGCGACGTGGCCGGCGGACGTGTCCGGCGCGGGCGAACGCGTCCGGCGGCGCGAGGAGGAGCGGGGCTAGGGTTTGGAGGGTTTCATCCGCGAATTTGGAGGGGGGGTCACTTATTTATAGGTAGAGGGATCTAGGAGAGTCCAAATGAGGTGCGGTTTTCGGCCACGCGATCGTGATCGAACGACCGAGAGCATGGAGGAGAGTTAGATGGGTTTTGGGCCACTTTGGAAGGGGTGTCGGGCTGCAACTCAAAGAGGCCTTTACGGTTACCCGGTTAACTGTTGGAGTATCAAACGACCTCCAAATGGCACGAAACTTGACAGGCGGTCTACCGGTGCTATACCAAGGCCGCTTGGCAAACCTCGGGCCATTCCGAGAAAGTTTAATACCCGCTCACAACAATAGAGAAGAAGGGGACGCCGGAGGACATAGGAGTGCCGGATTGCAAAACGGACAACGGGGAAAAGGCTCGGATGCATGAGACGAACACGTATGCAAAATGAAATGCACATGATGACATGATATGAAATGCAGATGATGACATGGCAAAGTGCAACACGCAAGCACATGACATGGCAAGGACGGCGAATAACTGGCGGACACCTGGCACATCGGATCCGGGGCGTTACACAATGAAAGCTTAACTTTCATAAGCCCTTTCCAAAAGGGTGAATCAGTTGGTCTAACCGTGACCTGAGACAACGTTTTGGTTTGAAGATACTTATTACGAAGGATTTGTGCCCAAGTGGCGTCAGTTCCTAAAGATAACTTCCACAACCACTTACTAAGAAGGCATCGGTTCTTAACCTCAAGATTTTCAATCCCGAGACCCCCTTGGTCTTTCGGTCTACAGATAATATCCCACTTTGCTAAATGGTATTTTATTTTTAGCTCATCTCCCTGCCAAAAGAAACGCGATCGATAGAAGTCCAGTCTTTTCCTTACACCAACTGGGACTTCGAAAAAAGACAAAAGAAACATAGGCATGCTCGTGAGAACCGAATTAATAAGAATTAAACGGCCTCCATAGGACATGAGCTTACCCTTCCAGCAACTTAGTTTCTTTTCGAATCGATCCTCAATACACTTCCATTCGTTGTTCGTAAGCCTACGGTGGTGGATAGGAATTTCTAAGTATGTGAAAGGCAACTCTCCCAAACCACACCCAAACAATTGTTTGTAGGCCTCTTGTTCCTCCTTGGCTCTACCAAAGCAGAACAACTCACTTTTGTGGAAATTAATTTTGAGCCAACTCAATTGCTCAAACAAACATAGCAGCATCTTCATATTTCTTGCTTTTACCAAGTCATGCTCCATAAAGATGATAGTATCATCAGCGTACTGAAGAATGGAAATTCCTCCATCCACTAAATGAGGCACCAAGCCTCCCACTTGGCCAGCCTCCTTGGCTCTTCCTAACATAATTGCCAACATGTCCACAACAATGTTGAACAAAATAGGGGACATTGGATCCCCTTGCCGTAGGCCCTTGTGTGTCTGGAAGTAATGCCCAATGTCGTCATTCACTTTAATGCCAACACTCCCCTTTTGCGTAAAAGATTCGACCTGGCTTCTCCAGACCTCGTCGAAACCTTTCATACGCAATGCTTGTTGTAGGAAAGGCCACTTAACTTTATCGTACGCTTTCTCGAAATCCACTTTAAAGATAACTCCATCTAGTTTCTTTGAGTGGATTTTTATGGAGCATTTCATGCAAGACCACCACCCCCTCCAGGATGTTTCTATCCGGCATGAAAGCTGTCTGGGACTGCTGCACCACAGAATGCGCAATCTGTGTGAGCCTATTAGTCCCCACCTTGGTAAAATTTTTGAAACTAACATTCAAGAGGCATATAGGCCTGAACTGCTCAATCCTCAGAGCATCGGTCTTTTTTGGTAGCAGTGTTATAGTTCCAAAATTCAAGTGAAAAAGTTGAAGCCGTCCAGCAAAAAGGTCATGAAACATAGGTAATAGATCCCCCTTGATAATATGCCAGCATTTTTTATAGAACTCCGCCGGAAACCCATCAGGCCCGGGAGCCTTATTGTTCTCCATCTGAGAGATGGCATCAAAAACCTCCTTTTCCGTAAACGGAGCAACCAAAATAGCATTATCAGAAGTAGTTAGTTGAGGCACATCCTCATTTCTGGACTCATCGAGGGACACAGCATTATCCTCCGAAGGTCCAAATAGCTGCTTGTAGTATTCGGTGATGTAAAGTTTCAGATTATCATGACCAACAATTGTGCCTTCGTCTTGCTCAAGCTGGAAAATTCTCTTCTTTTTGTGTTTGCCATTAGCAATGAGATGAAAGAATTGAGTGTTCACATCCCCCTGGATTACTTTGCGAACCTTTGCTCTGAGCGCCCACTTCAACTCTTCTTCGCGGAGAAGTTCCTTCAACCTCTTCTCCGCATCAAGCCTAAATTTCAATTCAGCAGGTTGCAAAATCGTTGATTCAGCTTTAATATCTAGGGATTGTACAAGAGCAAGAAGTCTGTCCTTCTCAATCTTATAAGCTCCACTAAGGTGCTTGGCCCATCCCCGGAGAAAACTCCTCAAATGCCTGATCTTATTCTGCCATCTCTCGACAGACGTTCTGCCCCCGGTGACTGTAGCCCACTCCCTGGCTACAAGATCTAGGAAACCTTCTCGTTCAAACCACGCCATTTCGAAGGAGAAGGTATTTTTGTTTCCCACATGTCTGGGCTCGCCTGAGTCTACGAACAAAGGCGTGTGGTCCGATATCCCGCGCGTGAGAGCCTGAACCGTCACGAGAGGGAACTTCTGTTCCCACTCGGCACTTGCTAATACCCGATCCAACTTCTCATACGTCGGATTAGGTAAAGAGTTAGCCCAGGTGAATTGTCGACCAGAAAGCTCGATCTCTCTCAGATCCAAACTCTCAATGATGGTGTTAAACATAAACGACCATCTTCCATCAAAGTTATCGTTATTCTTTTCGTCCCTCCTCCGAATGATGTTGAAGTCCCCCCAACCAAAATTGGGAGTTGCTCAGACCCGCAAATACGAACCAGGTCAGCCAGAAACTCCGGTTTAAGCTCAGGTTGTGCGGCCCCATACACCGCCACCAGAACCCAGTTAAACCCATCTGCTTTAGACCTAACTCGAAATTTGACTGCGAAGTCACCCATCACAACGCTACGTACTTCAAGGGAATCACATCACACCAAGCAAAATGCCACCTGATCTCCCTCTTGGAGGAAGGCAGTGCCAATCGAAATCTACACCTCCCGAAAGCGTGTTAAGAAACTGTGGCGCAAAATTATCCCGACCAGTTTTAGAAAGGGCAATGAAATCTAATAGGTGCTCCAAAGACGCCTCAGCGAGAAACCTTCGTTTAGCCAAGTCCTTGAGACCTCTGCTATTCCAGAATATTCCTTTCATAGGTCATCATGGAATTTTTTGGCCGTACGAATCCTAGCGCTCCTACGTACCGCGGATGCAGGGTACACCTTCCGCTTCCACTTACGTTTTGGAATATTATTACCCGCCGTCCGGTCCTCATAACCGGGCTCCGGTTGTGGAATTACTACATCATCCACACTGAGTTCCTCCTCCTCAGACTCCGCAGATGGAGGAACAAGATCCGCACAAAAATGGTCAAGCACTCTTACCCCCAACGCATCAATCTCAGCATCATTCATAGGTCTTACTACCGCTAGGTTTCTAATGGTTTCTAAAGCACGTCCCGCTTCCAAATCTAGGAGATCGTTAACTGAGTTTGTAATTTGTTATTCCCAAGCGAAACCCCTACTTGGTTTGCATTATTAATAATCTCATCCTTAGAATTGCAAAATAGAATTGGATAAGTTTACTGACATACCGGTTGTGACCTCAATGTCACGAAGCTTGGCCGCCCGCATAGCGCACCGCTGCTGCATATCATCAACCTCCGGAAGGTCCTGGAGACGAGAGCTCATCCGTCTCCCCTCGGAGACCGGGTCTGGGATCCCTCCGAAAGCAATGACCTCCTCCCGAGTAGCGGCACTCGGAGGAGGCTGAGACGAAGGAGACCTCCGAAGGATGGGAGGAAGGCCGGGGGAAGTGGGAGCCGAGGCCGCCTGCCCTAGGCCGCCCCCCCTGCCATCACCCTCGACCCCGAGTGCGCCGCTGTCCCAACCGCCGGAGATACCAGAGGGGCCGGGGCCTCCTGCCCCTGACGCCCGCCTAGCGCCTCCGGCGATACATCCGCAGGCAGAGCTCCCGCGTAGCGCACGACCGGGGCCACCTGCCCCAGACAGGATCCACCACAGCCGGCCACCGGCGCCAAAGCCGCCAACACTGGTGACAAGGTAGAAGGAGAGGAAGTCGTGGCCGCCTGCCCTGACACCCCCCCCCCCCCTCGGTGCAGCCACCAAGTCCACCTCTGTCCGGCTGCACGAAGGCACCAAGGACCCTGGGAGCACCGGAGCCACCTGAGGCTCCACATCGCCTATCCTCCCCAAGGTCGACTCGGACACACCCGTATCACGGACTCCGTCCGTAAGACGGACAGGCGATCCAAAGTCCAATGCCGGGAGCGAGCGCTCGAAAGCATCATCAGCGTCCACCTGATCACTCCAAAGCCTAGGAGGAGCAGACGCAGGCTGAAAAGATCCAAACCGCAGTGTGCTCTTAGGCACAAATGAAGCAGGGGACGGCTCAACCCCGGATCCGGTCTCGGGCCCCTGAGTCATAGGTCCCGATCCGTTGGACTCCTGTCCAGCCTCATCAGTCGGTTCCCTCCTAGCACCAGCATTATCGTCCCCCTCGTGCATATCCACATCAGTACCAGTAGCCACCTCAGCAAACAACTCGGCGTCCTCAAACTCAATCTCAAGGGGGAACACCTCTCCCCTATAAGTCCAGTTGACCACGTCCGGGACGTACTCTATGTCCAAAATACTGACTCGCAATCTGGCCACCCCCTGGGCCCGAGTGAATACCATATCTACCTTTTCCGTTTTACCAACCATGATACCCAGACTAGCCACAACGCGAACATCTGTCAGGGCCTCAGATGGTGCCCCAGAGAAGCGCAACCACACCTGAGTGAGAGGCTTCCCCTTAGGCTCTACTTTCTTCCATTCCTGAAACTCCAAAATACAATTGGTGCCTGGCACCTTACACATCGCAAAACTCAGCAAGCGCTGCAAGTCCTCAACCGATGGAAACTCAACTCTGAACACTCTTTCTTCAATGAAAACAAGGTCCCACTGAAAATCACCCGGAGCCAACTCCTGAAGCCTCTGCAAAATCTGAGCCTGAGAGACATCTCCCTGGGTGACCTTCACCAATCCAGTAGTGAGGTTCTGAGTATCAACTGGAAGCTCTCTCGCAGCTGCGGACTCAAAAAACATCAGCTCAGCACAATACACTCCGTACACTGTAAGAGCTGGAATCTGCTCCCGTAACAGAGGGCACTCTCCCGAGGCATGCGCTGGCTTGCCACAAGACTCACATAGCTGAGCCACACATTCAGCAATGAAGTGACCTTTCTCCCCACACCGGTAACAAAGCATCCTCTCTTTCTTGCACGCATATTTGGATGCCCGCTCAGCATCGGCCCTATCAGCGACCTCAGTCCCCATCCCAGTCTCAGGAACGTCAACAACCGCCAATGCATTCACCACCTCCATCGCCTGGGGTGGTAGCTCAGAAGGAACATGGTCAGTCTCCATTGCCGAAACGGTAGGGTCTGCTACCCTGGGCGGAGGCGGTCGGCGAAACCTCCCACGGCCCCCGCCACGGCCACGATAAGCACGAAAACCACCTCTCTGTCGATTATCCGGTTCTGAGGCCCCCTCAACAAAACCTCCAGCTGGGCCGAGAAACGGTCTCTCCGTAGACCCGTCACTCTGCCATGCATATCCACGGCCTCCTCCCGTGGAAGAGGATCCTCGATGCTGACCAACACCATATGCATCATACCCGTCATCCCCCCACTGGCCCCGGGGTGGATCATTTGGACCTCCGTTATTATTAGTCTGTCTCGCCCGAGTCTGTGTCTGCCCAATGCGGTTCTGCGCCGGCCGTGCGACAAGATGTGGCGGAGGTGCACGGTGCTGTCCTCCCGAAGGCGCCTGCACGGTCTCGGGGGTACCACCTCCACGCCCAGCCGGAGCCATGTTGTCTTGTCTCGTCTGCGTAGGCCCCGAGCGTTTGTGCGTCGGCCTCGCCACGTAGTGAGGCGGCGGCGCTGCTCGAGACTGCACGCCGACATGGGTTGCCTGTGCCACCGGCCGAACCCCATCGACATGGCCAACCGGTCTAGGGCCATTATGCAACGGCGGCTTTGGCGGAGCAGCTCCACGCCCCACCGCCGATGGAAACGGAGGCCTCGGCGGAGGCACACCACGTCCCGTGGCGGCCATCGAGGTCGGGATCACAGGCGGCCGCACCCCGGGCTGTGCGTCAAGGCCATGACGCACCGTGGCTGCAGCCGCTCCTGCAGGACCACCGGTGCCCCGACCCGAAGGCACGGGCGGCACTCCCCCACGACCAGCGCCATGCACAGGCCGGGGCAGTGCGGCCCGGCCACTGCCAGCAGCAAGCGGCGGCGCACCTTCGCCACGGCCACCCCCCCCCCCTGCCAGAAGGGTTAGGGAGCATTGGCGGCCCGCCGCGCCCGGCCATGGTCCCGAGCGGCGGAATGCGGCGAGCTCGGCCGTTCCCCGCCAACCAGGATCGCCGCGACGGCTTGGAGCCAGAAACCCTAGGGAGCTGCGGACGTTGCTGGAGCGACGTACGAGTCTGGCTGCATGCCTCGATCCCCTGTACGTACTCCAAAGCCCAATCTGACCGGGCCTCATACCCAGCAGATCCCAGCCCAGCAACACCCCGCGGCCCACCAACCGAAATCCACCCCTCGCGGCCCAGGAGCGAATTCAAACGCTCCTGGCGCATCGCACCGATCTGGGACGCCATGACCGCCGGCTGCGCCGCTGCGGTCACCTCCGGCGCCGATCGAGCCCGAGTCCGGCGAGGAACTTTTCTTCTAGTAACCGTAGTCCAAGAATCCGGCCGAATCAGATCAAAAACAGTCAAGTTCGGAAGACTTACCTTAGGTATGGGACCTTTCCAAGGCCGGATCGTGGAAGCCGCCGTCCTCCGATGAACAATCCGGCGAACCACCTCCACGTTGTCCTCCGGAAGAAGACCTTGCCGCGCCGGATCGTCAATCGGCACGACTCCTTTGACGATCGTAGCCACTTCCTCCTCCGAATACCCAGGGTTGAAAGCTTCACAAATCACGTCCGAAGCCGTCGGTGAATACCCATCGGACGGGACGCCGGAGCAGTCTCCATCGTCGTCGTCCTCTTCTTCAGATTCGGCGAGAGCCCAGAATCTCCCCCCGACTTGCCTAGCGCCAGGAGTGACGGGCGCCGGCGTCCGGATCGCGGCGATCGCCGCGGGCATCGCCCGTGTCGCCCGTGTCGCCGCTCACCCCGCTCCTGCTACTGTCCCTAGAGTTTTCATTGTGCTTGTCACATTGTGTACTGGAGTGAAAAATCAGTTGATTAAAAGAGTTCACAGTTTTAACAATTGATTAATGGGGAAAGTACACTTCAGGAATATATCAATTGAATATGCAAAGATCACGGAACTTCATTTACCATTGTAATATACCGTATATTTCACAACTGAAGGGAGGAATTGAATATCTTTAATACACCTATACACTTTACAATTGAATGGAGGAGTTGGATATCTTTGATACTCCTTTGTTTTTCTTTGGAAGAAGCATTACACATCGCGTTCATATCATTTTTCATCTGGCACAGTCACTCATGTCTTGTAGACTGGAAGGAAGTATTTTATTTTGACAAAAGTTTCTCAATTAACAAATCCCTGATGTGTACTTTGTAGTATTTCCCAGAAACCACCACTTCTCACGCACGTGACAAAAATCTATTGCTTTGGAGGTAATTTTCCGCGAAGACCTACCACCTTCGGTTAGTGATCGGTTTAGACGATTTAAACACGTTTATGACAGGGGTGGCCCACCCTGATAGGCTGATGTGACACAATAGTCAATCCCGTTACGTTTGACCGGCACTTTCGACGTTATGACATGTGGGACCTACATGTCAGTGTCAATAATAAAAAAGTGTCACTCTCTCCCTCAGTCCTCACGAACCATCTCCCTGTCCGATACAGACCGCCGCCGCCGCCCTCCTGTGTTCGCCCACACGGGGCACACCTGAGGCACGCACGGCACGTAGTCGCTGCTGAAATTGTTTGTTCGCCCACACTAGGGAATGACCATGGAATGCAGCTTCTTCGCCCCTGCCTTCCTTCCAGCTTCCACGAACGAACGCAGGAAGCGTCTCCAGCAGAGCACCAACCAGCGAGCCAACAACTTATCTAGGATACGTCCTCCCTGCTCGTCAACGTCGTCTTCCTCCCCTCAATCAAGAAATACAAAACACCCTGAGCTCTCGTTTCAGGGGAGGAGGAGGAGGCTGTCGACTTGTGGAGGGGGATTTGATTATTTGCCACCACTTTTTTTGGACCTTGACAATTTGCCACTAGTTAGATTGTAATTGATCTGATGACACTCTTTTCTTTGCACTTTGATCTTTTGCCACTTTTACTCACAAAAACAATACTAGCAAATGATTGACATAATACATACACAAAACAGTGGACAGGTTTACCCTTTGTGAGTGTTTGACTAAAACAGAGCTCAACGATTCTCCAAATCGGGATGAATCCAGAGGCGGCCGCCGCTCTCTCCGGCTTCCCGGCGCCTCATGCTCGCCTCTCTTCTCCCCGCCTCCACGTGCTGCTCCACGCCTGCTGCCTGGTCCGGCGTTCTCTCCTCCAGTCTCCATGGACGCTTGCACACAAGGACGAGCAGCAGCACACAACCACGAGCAGCAGTGAGGGAAGAATGTAAGGAGTTGATTAATTATTGTCCAAATGATGTTCTGAACTTAAAATAACTCGATGATGTTCATACAGATGCATCCATCCATGGACCAAGATGCAGGCTCTGAGAACGTCAAAAAAATATAAGGAAAGAAAGTTGCAGGCTCTGGCTGCAGTGCATGGTGCTGTTAATCCATGGTGCAGGGTAGACGACGCGCCGCGGAGTAGGAGCAGTATGAGGCCGGCAGCCCTTGCTGCCCGAGACCTGCATGGAGTCAGCGGCCATGCTGCTTGGGGACGGCGCGAGACGACCTGCAAAAGCACCATGGACGAGCTGCTGTTGTCTGAGGCGGCAAAGGGAAGGGTCGGTCCGTCCGCGCCGCGCTGTACAACGCGTCCCTGCAGCCGTGGTCACCGGAGCCGTAGCGGAACGCACATCACAGCACCGTGGTGGCCGGCTGCAGAGCACAAGCAGAAACGCTAGCGCACATCACGGAATCACGATGGCCGGCAGCAGAGCACATCCCCGGATGTAACCGCCGCGGGAGGGGGAGCGGGACAGAGATGACTCACCTCACCGGGATGTAGTCGCCGCGGACGACGAGTGCCGTCGGCCGTCGAGGACCACTGAGCGGGACTCGCCACCGAGTAGCCGCCGCGGTCTCCTGGTGTTGCTGTCGGCGAGAGGAAGGGGATGAGAGAGACGAGCGACCTAGAGCTCCTCTCCCGTTCCTGGTCAATGTGGGAGCATGGCTATTTTGGTCATTATATGCGGGACCCATCTGACAGAGGGCAAAAAATCAAAGTCCAATGTAAAGAGTGGCAATAGATCAATTGCAATGTATGGAGTGGCAAATTGTCAAAGTGCAAAGTAATTGGTGGCAAAAAATCAAAAACCCCACTTGTGGAGGCGTGCGGGAGAAGATGCCGCCGCCGGCGACCCCTGCCCCGAGCGCCGCGGTGCAACCATGCCTGAGGACGCACGGAAAGGAGGTCGCTAGGCTGCACCTGTTCGACTGGATCGTGCTGCTCCTGCTCGTCGCCACGACCGGCGCGCTCGGCCTGGTCCAGCCGTTCCACCGCTTCGTGGCACAAGACATGATGTCGGACCTCCGGTACCCCATGAAGGGCAGCACCGTGCCCGACTGGGCCGTGCCGGTACGCCCCATCTTCTGAAGAAGATCATGCTCTGGGTTCTTCCGTACATCACTGATGAAATCGCAGCTGCAGTTTCCCGGAGGCCGGAGTGAACTTTGATACTAGTGGTTTTGGGATTTTCGTGCAGGTCATTGCCATCGTTGTGCCGATGGTTTTCATCGTCGGAACATACATCAAGAGGAGGAACGTCTATGACTTGCATCACGCTACCCTTGGCAAGTTAATTTCCCTTCTTACGCAAGCTAATTTGATTTTTATGGGGCAGTGATGCCTCTGCGTGGTCACTAAGCTTATTTCTGACATGCACACAATATTCCCAAGCAGGCCTCCTGTTTTCCGTTCTTATAACTGCTATCGTGACCGTTGCGATCAAGGATGCGGTTGGCCGGCCGCGCCCGGACTTCTTTTGGCGCTGCTTTCCTGATGGAGTGCCGGTGAGTTCATCCCACAGCTTCCTCAGATCTAGCAGTAGCTTGCTTGTTTCTCCCTCGTCACCACTGTAAAATCTACACGCTTTCTATCTACCTCAACACTCTATTTTAGAGGTACAACAACGTCACCGGAGATGTGATATGCGACGGTAAACCGGGCGTAATCAAAGAGGGGTACAAGAGCTTCCCGAGTGGGCATGCTTCAGGTAAGTGCTGAAAGCCATTCTCTGAATCTCTGACACCCGTAAAGAAAACCTCTCACTCTTGCAATGGCCCCTTCACTCATGTCATCACCAGTGGCAGTAGGAGCCTCGGCAAAGAGGCTATCATCGGTAAGGAAAAAATGGCCGATGATTCTGTGAGTGACATGGCCAAGAGGCCGGAGCCGACGAGTAAGGCAGCAGGAGGAGGGACGGCGCCTGGAGCGTCTGTGCCGTCCACCACTTTGCGTTTCGGTTTCTTTGGTCCTGCGTCCGCTCCTCCGAGACTGTGGAGTGAGCGGGTGGAGTCTATTGAGGAGTTTGAGTTTTCTTTACCGGCGTTGGATTTTGAGGACGCGGGTGTGGAGGTTTCGGGTGGGGGTGCGACGTTGGATATTGTCGACTCGACTACTTCCGCTTGTGGTGACGTGGCTGTGGTGCAGGCGAGGGGTCCGATCTCATCTGGGGGTCCGGATCAGGGTTCTTTGGAGGCCCCCCCTCAGCTTCTTCCTGTTGACGATACCAGGAGAGATGATGGGGGGCCGGGCCTGATGGCCCCCTCTCATCTCACGCCTTTCGATGGGCGACCACTGCAGGCGGATACGCAGGTTCGGCGGGAGGGCGTGGGGCAGGTGGCCTCAACGCTCCCGTCTGCCTCGGTGCCCGAGGGGGGCGCCCCGGTCGGGACTGCGGCGTGCACTCCGGACAGGCGGTCCGGGGTGGATGGGGGGAGGGGGCAGGTGGCCTTCGCCTCCCCAGTGCTGGACTCGGCGCTCTCACCTGGTAATGGCGACCGGGTGGATGTTCGGGGAGTGATAGGCGGTCGCTCTCCGGATAAATTCTCACGGGAGGAGGTCATTATGTTTGGCGGGATCCCGGATCAGGCAGCTGAGGGTCGACGTATGAGTTGTCGGCTTCAGAGCCATCCGGAGGTGGACGACATGCAGCAGCACTGTGCCGTGAGGGCGGCCAAGCTTCGTGAAGTCCAAGTCACTACTGGTATGTCCGTTAATACTTCCAATACTATTATGCATTTCTCGCATGATCAAATTATGGATAAGGCACAACAATTAGGAATTTCACTTGGTAGAGATGAGGGTGAAGTTACTAATTCTGTTAACGATTTGCTAGATCTAGAAGCCGAGAGGGCTTTAGAAGTAATTCGTAACTTAGCTGCGGTCAAACCTATGAATGACTCTGAGATTGATGCCTTGGGAGTTCGAGTACTTGATAATTTTTGTGATGATCTAGCACCGCCCCTCCAGGAGCCAGAGGAGGAGGTTGAGAATATCGGGATGGAAGTAGATAATCCATCGGTTTCGGGCACTTTGGTTCGGGAGGGCCCGACCAGCCCTAAGCGCAAGTGGAAGCGCAAAACTTACCCGATGTCCGCAGTCCGTAGGAGTGCTAGGATTCGCACGGCTAAAAAATTTCATGATGACATATGAGAGGAATCTTTTGAAATAGCAGAGGTCTTAAGGACTTGGCTAAAAGGAGGTTCCTTGCGGAGGCATCTATTGGGCATAGTTTGGACTTTATTGCCCTGTCGGAAACGGGTAGAGCAAATTTCTCACCTCAATTTCTTAATACCTTGTCGGGGGGGATTGAGTTTGACTGGCATTGTCTGCCGCCGAGAGGCAGGTCGGGGGGAATCTTACTTGGTGTTAGATGTGACTCTCTCGAAGTTCGAAGTGTGGTCATGGGGGATTTTGCTATTAAGTTCAGGGTGCGGTCCAAACAGGATGGTTTTGACTGGGCTTTGGTGGCGGTGTACGGGGCAGCGCAGGCCGAGTTCAAACCAGATTTCCTGGCAGACCTTGTTAGAGTCTGTGGGTCTGAGCAGTTACCAATTCTGGTTGGGGGTGATTTCAACATAATTAGAAGACGCGATGAAAAGAATAATGACAATTTCGATGGGAGATGGTCATTTATGTTTAATACCATTATTGAAAGCTTAGATTTGAGAGAAATTGAGCTTTCAGGCAGGAAGTTCACCTGGGCTAATGCGATGCCAAATCCAACATACGATAAGTTGGATCGGGTTCTGGCTAGTGTTGCTTGGGAACAGAAGTTTCCCGTGGTAACTGTTCAGGCTCTTTCTCGCGGGATCTCTGATCACACGCCTTTGTTGCTCGATTCTGGTGGGGCTACTTACTCGGGTAACAAAAATGTTTTCTCTTTCGAGATGGCGTGGTTTGAAAGAGAAGGATTTTTGGATCTTGTTGCCAGAGAATGGGCTAAAGATGTAGGAGGTAGAAGTGCCATTGAGCGGTGACAGAACAAGATTAGGCATCTCCGAAGCTTCCTTCGTGGGTGGGCTAAACATCTAGGTGGAGTGTATAAGGTCGAGAAGGAACGACTCCTTTCACTTATACAAACCTTAGATATAAAAGCAGAAACTACGGTTCTGTTACCCACTGAGCTTCATATTAAGCATGAGGCTGAGATGAGGCTGAAGGAATTGCTCCGTGACGAAGAATTAAAGTGGGCATTGCGGGCAAAGGTGAGAAAAGTTGTCCAGGGGGATGCCAACACTCAGTTCTTCCACATGATTGCCAATGGCAAGCACAGGAAGAAGAGGATCTTCCAGCTGGAGCAAGATGAGGGTACAATAGTCGGCCAGGACAACCTGAAAACATACATTACTGAATATTACAAAAGGTTGTTTGGACCACCAGAGGAGAGCTGTGTGTCCCTGGATGAGTCTAGGGTTAGCGATATCCCTCAACTTTCTTCTGTGGAGAATGATGTGTTAACTGCCCCTTTCTCGGAAAAGGAAGTTTTCGAGGCTATTGCCAAGATGAAATGCAATAAGGCTCCGGGGCCGGATGGTTTCCCGGCTGAGTTTTACAAAAAGTGTTGGCATATTATCAAAGGGGACCTGATGCCGATGTTCCATGATTTGTTCTCGGGACACTTGCAGCTGTTCCAACTTAATTTTGGAACGATAACGTTGTCGCCTAAGAAAACAGATGCCGTGAGAATTGAACAATTTCGGCCTATCTGCCTACTCAACATCAGTTTCAAAATATTTACCAAGGTTGGTACGATCAGGCTTACTCAGATAGCGCACGCGGTAGTTCAACCTTCTCAAACGGCTTTCATGCCGGATAGGAACATCCTCGAAGGGGTTGTGGTCCTACATGAAACGCTTCATGAAATTCATACGAAAAAACTAGATGGGGTTATTTTCAAAGTGGATTTCAAGAAGGCCTATGATAAAGTCAAATGGCCGTTCCTCCAGCAAGCTTTACGAATGAAGGGATTTGATGAGCGCTGGAGACATCAAGTGGAAACATACACGCAAAAAGGCAGTGTTGGCATTAAAGTTAATGATGACATAGGCCACTATTTCCGAACGCACAAGGGTCTGAGACAGGGCGATCCTATGTCGCCTATTCTGTTCAATATTGTGGTTGATATGTTAGCGATCCTGATTGGGAGGGAGTGGTGCCTCATCTGGTTGATGGTGGTTTGTCCATGCTGCAATACGCTGATGATACAATCATTTTTATGGAACATGATTTGGCCAAAGCGAGGAACATGAAGCTAGTATTATGCCTTTTTGAACAATTGTCTGGGCTGAAGATTAATTTCCATAAAAGCGAGTTGTTCTGTTTTGGTAGAGCCAAAGACGAACAGGAAGCTTATACACAATTGTTCGGGTGTGAGATTGGGTCTCTTCCTTTCACTTATCTCGGTATTCCAATACACCATCGTAAGTTAACGAATGCTGAGTGGAAGTGCATCGAGGATAGATTTGAGAAGAAACTAAGCTGTTGGAAAGGAAAACTCATGTCTTATGGAGGCCGGTTGATTCTGATTAACTCGGTGCTCACAAGTTTACCTATGTTTCTGTTATCTTTCTTCGAAGTACCAGTTGGGGTGAGGAAAAGACTAGACTTTTATCGTTCTCGCTTCTTCTGGCAGAGTGATGAGTCTAAGAGGAAGTACAGATTGGCCAAATGGGATATTATCTGCAGACCAAAGGACCAAGGAGGACTTGGTATTGAAAATCTTGAAGTCAAAAATAAATGCCTCCTGAGTAAGTGGCTGTTTAAGTTGTCTTCTGAGACAGAGGCAACTTGGGCGCAGATTTTACGTAGTAAATATCTGTACTCAAAGACTTTATCCCAAGTCACTCTGAGACCTACAGATTCGCCGTTCTGGGAAGGGCTCATGAGGGTTAAAGCCGCTTTCTTCAACAGAACGAAATGTATTGTTGGTAATGGAGATGACACGCGATTCTGGGAGGATACGTGGCTGGGTGACACGCCTTTGGCTTCACAATATCCATCACTTTATCGTATTGTTCAGCGTAGGGATGCTCTTGTTGCCACAGTAATGCAGTCGATTCCTCTCAACATACAGTTCAGGAGAGTGCTTGTTGGACCTAGATGGGAAGCATGGCTTCACTTGGTCCGTAGGCTGATGGATGTGCAGCTAAATCCTCAGCCCGACCAGTTGTATTGGAAACTAACTAAAACTGGGGTGTTCACGGTCAAGTCGATGTATATTGATATTATTAATTCATCCGTGATACCTACGTCCAAGGAGGTCTGAAACGTTAAGGTTCCTTTGAAGATTAAAGTGTTTATGTGGTTTGTGCATAAACAAGTTATTCTTACAAAGGACAATCTAGTTAAGCGCAACTGGACAGGATCTACTAGGTGTAGTTTCTGTGATCAGGATGAGACTATCAAGCATTTATTTTTTGATTGCCCGTTGGCACAAGGGTTGTGGCGCACCGTGCAAATTGCCTTTAATATTACTCCTCCGAGATCGATAAACACGTTATTTGGGGCCTGGCTGCTTGGGATGGAGCCCGGAACAGCCAGACACATTCGTGTAGGAGTATGTGCGTTATTATGGGCAATTTGGAATTGCAGGAATGATTTGGTTTTTAACAGGACAACAAATACTCATTTTTTGCAGGTGTTGTTCCGGGCTTCGGCGCTGATCCGTACTTGGTCCTTACTCACTCAGACGGAGGCCAGGGAGCGTTTGGTTACTGGATCTGTCCGGTGGGAAACGGTAGCGCGGGATATCTTCAATCAGTTTGGATGGCGATCATGTAATAGGATAGGCATCTAGTTTACCTACCTGCTATTATGCCAGCCGGTTTGTGGCTTATCTCATTTCTGCCTTACAGTCGATGCTCTATGTGAGCTATAGGCTGCCTTTATCCCTTTGTTTGTAAGACTTTTGTTCAGAACCTCTTTATTTGGTTAATAAGAGAGGCCGTATGCATCGATCTGATGCAGAGGCCGGGGAATACCCCTTTTCTAAAAAAAAAACTCTTGCAATGGCCGGCTGTCTTCCTTGTCCTCTTCAAGGTGCTTTTGCTGGGCTGGGATTTCTGTCATGGTACCTGGCAGGCAAACTGAAGGCCTTCGACCGAAGAGGCCACGTCGCCAAGCTCTGCATCGTTCTTCTGCCACTGCTTATGGCAACGATGGTTGCGATATCGCGGGTGACTGACTACTGGCACCACTGGCAGGATGTGTTTGCTGGTGGAGTCCTTAGTAGGTGTCCAATTCAGTTCAGTTACTTTCCGTCTGCTATAACTCTGATGATTCCTGAATCAAGATCACACAGCCGCTAACTGTGCTTGGTACAACTCCGCAGGATCGGTGGTTGCTTCGTTTTGCTACCTTCAGTTCTTTCCGCCACCCTACAGTGAACATGGTATGATGCATAGTTTCATATACTCCTTCGTTCGGAGATAACTGACGTACTAACGCCACGTCAGTTATTTCCCAACGAAGGATTATGCCAAAATAGTTAAAAAAGAATCTTATTAAGAAATACTCCCTCCGTCCCTCCATGGAGCATATAGTATGTGTCCACTACCGCCCAAGTGGGCTTGAAGACGTCTGCAGCTACTATAAAACACACGACTAAAGCAAGTCTTTCTCTCCTTTCATCAACCTATAATCAAAGGGATGGCGTTCAGAAAACAAATAGTCAAAGGCTGCCAGCATAGGTGGACATATGAAAAGGCACTGTGCCTGTTCTTGAATCACCAATGCATAGTCTATAAAAGTGAAACTTTTGGTCGCTAGCTAATTCATGCTGTATTTTATAATATATATAATCATAAGACCAACAAATTACAGAAGTTATTTCATGAACTGTTGAATGACAGGAGTTTGGCCTCATGCGTACTTGGAGCACATTCGTCGTCCGGAGGGTGAAATGCAAGGGCAATCAACAACAAACTCGAATATGCACCATAACTCACTGCCACTTGATCTTTCTGGATCAAATGAGACGAGAACAACCAGCCACGCACTGGATTCCATGGAAGAAGGGAGCAGAGATCAGTGACAGATGAATGCATGGTTTCCATTTATTTATTTTATTTTATTTTTGCAATGCAGTATGACTTCATACCATGGCACTACGTGAAAAAAAATATGTCAATACTGACGGGCCAATAACCGCCAATAGCATAATTATAAGTGAGGAATTTCATGAATGCGGAAGTCATTTATAGATTTTTTTTAGAATCCTTATAGATTTTCTCAAGACAATGACGCCGTTTGGAGTGATGGGCCCTGTCATCACAGACAATCCTAATGCCACAGAACTTGGAGTGGAGTTGGGTTGGAATTGTGTTTCGGTAGTCAGTCTCATCTGCTCTGTTCGACCCGAATCCTATTTGACGCCTTCATCGTCAAAGAGAATGTATTTGGTACGGGGCGCCCCTCCCCCCATCCCCCCCTTCTTGCTAGAATTAACTGGGCTGCGGGCCAATTTCTTTCAATCACCCGTTGTGCAAACCTTCTAGAAGGTTCCCACCGGTTTACCGGACTGGGGTTTTTGGTGATTTTTTCCACACGGTTTTTGTTCGTTTTTTTGTTTTTCTTTTTTTCATTCCGTTTTCAATTTTTTTTATTTTTTCCAAAGTAATTATGATTTTCCAAAAAATTAAGAAGTATTTTAAATTCGTGAGTTTTTTTTTCAAAATTGTAAACTTTTCAAATTTTGTGCTTTTTCTGTAGTTTGAAACGTTTTACAAATTTTGAACTTTTTCTTAAATTTGTGAGCTTTTTTACTTCAATTTGTCAAAAAAATAAAAAAATTTCTTGAAAAACTTACGGATTTTCCTCTAATTCGTGCATTTTTTTTCATTTAAACTGTGAATTTTTTAAATAAATTTATTTTGTAAAAAAACTGTGAATTTTTCTTAAATTCGTGATTTGTTTAATCTAGATTTGTGAACTTTTGTTATATTCGTGATCTTTAAAAAATTGTGAACCTTTTTCCAAATTCATGAACTTTTTTCAAACATCTGATTTTTTTCAGATTCTTGAACGTTTTTTGTCATCGTGAAAATTTTCAAATTTTTTAAAAGGCGACGGCCAGAGGTAGCGACGACCGATCGAGCGAGCCTACCTATGATGAGATGAACGATCGAGCTTAATGGGCCAGCCCATTCGACGTTCTGCATGAGCGCCGACTAAGCAAACGGGCGGAAATGGCGCCGCATAGGAGGTCTGCGTGTTCAAGGGGTCGCACCTCACTTTGTTTCTAGAGTCGGAGCTACTGAGGAGGGTCCTTTGCGGTGACGATGATGCAAGATGGGTGCTTGGTTCCGGCTCGCTCAACGCGGGCCCAACGCTTTTTCTCTAGTAATGCTCGTGCACGCATGTGCAAGCCTTGGCGTTATGTCGGTGGTCATCGATGGTGCAATCAGAGTCGCTGCCTTGCGGAGGAGTGGTGACGATGACATCGAATTGCAACCTCGACAATGTTTTTCTCCCCGACAGGGTGTGTTTGTTCTTGTGTGGGTTGCCAGGTCGCTCCAAGTGCAATGTTGTATCGGTTTTCGCTCAACTTTCCGTTAATTAACCGATCAACTATCTTCTTTCTTAATGAATT
The DNA here is from genome assembly GCA_963921465.1 of Triticum timopheevii. NCBI lineage: Eukaryota > Viridiplantae > Streptophyta > Magnoliopsida > Poales > Poaceae > Triticum > Triticum timopheevii. The sequence continues at coordinate 463,343,481 of OY997274.1, forward strand.
CAAGATCCTTTTGGGCCGACTTAAAAAATATAAAAAATAATTGCATGAAACGAAAGGAAGAAACCAAGTGGAATGGCTTTGGATTTTGATTTCGAATGCCTTCCCACCCTCCCCGGTCCATGCCTCATACACCCATTCCTTGTAAATATATATGTGGAATCATCTTGGGTCATATATACTAAAATTGTTGGGGGGGGGGGGGGGGGGGGGGCGCATGGTTAAAGCTCGGAGAAAGAGCAAGAAAACTAAAAAAAAGCGTTAGCGCATTAGACTCGAAATCCAAAGTGTGCTAGCTAACAAAGAAAAAGAGAGAATATAACCGAGAAATATTGGTTCTGACTAGCTGGTAAGGACTTTAAGTTCTTTGGATAAAAGAACAGGAAATCCTTTGAGTGCTAATTCGATGCCTCGTTGATCCGTCCTAGTCAAAGCCTCTACTGTACGTACTCCTATTTTTGCTCTTGTATCCTGCTGGCATGTTAGACGTGCTGGCCGTTCATGGATAGTTCTGTGCAGCGACGCCCGTTTGATTGACACCGACGATATCCTCTACCAACGAGGCGGCAGCAACGCTACCGACACCGGCGCAGCAGCCTCTATCTTGCGGCAAAGAGCACCACCGTTGCACTGGAATTAATTTCGACCCTTGTGGGGGTGTGTATGTGTGTATGTATGTATAGAACAAAATACGTCATCTGCTGACCGAATCTTCCTCTGGCACATTGTCGTGGGGGATGGCTGAGGGCCACGAGCACCTATGGGGCAGGAGGGCCCCTTTGTTTGTCCGGCAAGGGAGCGGAGGGCGCACGCAGAGCGGATCGAGGCGAGGGAGCGCGCGGGGGGTTTTTACCCAGCTTCGGGGCTCTCCGGAGAGATAACACCCCTACTGCTGCTCTGTGTTTGTGTATTGTTCTTGCTCGAGAGGGCCGGCGCGGCGTCGAACCAGCCGAACCCTAAGCTGTGGAGTCGAAATTCCCAACCTCCGAACCCCTTCTACGTGCGCATGGGCCTCCTTTTTATAGGCTAAAGGGGTCACCGACAGGTGGCAGCGTAGAAAGGGGGGTAGAAAGGTAAAAACGCGGGTTGGTACAACTACTACCAACAGTGTCCCCTACCTAACTCTGACGGCAGGGGACAAGGGCATTTAATGCCCGTCCGGTCGCCCCAACAGTGCAAGGAAACGACCGTTGGAGGCGCCACCGATCGCCACGATGGCCTCCTTGTCAGCTTCGCTTGCCACCTCGCACCGCCATGCTGCACAGCTGCCCGCCACGTGCATCAGGGGCGATCCTGTGGCGACACGTCGTCGGACGCGCTGGAGCGCGGGCGTAGGGTGGCAGCCTTGCCGCGGCAAGCGCCTTGCCGCAGCCCTTGTCTTGTCGCACCAGCGAGCTTGCCGCCCGCCAGGCCTTGCCGGGACGCGAGGGGCGCCGCGGCAAGTTCCTTGAAGTGCCTCGGGTGGCCTTCCCGGCAAGATCCTCTTGCCGGGGTCTCGTCTTCTTCCCGGCAAGCTCCTCTTGCCGGGGCCTTGTATTCTTCCCGGCCGGCTTCTCTTGCCAGGGCCTTGGTTGGCCTTCCCGGCAAGCTCCTCTTGCCGGGGCTTTTAGCTTGAGTACTTGGTCCTTGAGCGGCGTCAAAGTAGCCGTCGGGGGTGATGGTGGATGCCCGGCAAGCCCTGCCGCGGGTCGCTGCGACTGCCCGTGCACAAGTTCGGGGGACTAAAGGTGCCCCCCTACTTTAGTACACCGACAGGAGCCCCCGGGCCTGGGCCATACACGGTGCCGAGCGCTGTTGGGCCAGGCCCAAAACAGTGCACGGGCACGCGCGGCCTGGGCCCACACTAAATCTGACTTTGCGCATCCACCGCGCTCCCTTGCAACGGCACGCGTCAATCGTGACGTAGTGGGAGACGTGGGTAGTGTGCGCGATTTTCGAGGCGTCTTCTCCCCCACCCCTCCCGTGACCACGGGGAGAGGCGAGGTCACCTCATCTGTCGCCTCGGCTCTGCGTCCTCGCCACGCGGCTCCCATGCACTCGGGGACACGGACGGTGGAGGCGGGAAACCGAGCCGTCACGGGCGGAGGCAGCGGGTCGGCCCAGATCCCCCGCTCCTCCCGCGCCCTGATTCGCTGAGCGGGGCGGTCGAGCCCCCACCTCGCCCTTTTAAGAAGAGCGGGAGGGGGGCGCCAGAAACCGCACTCCCTCATCTTCTCCTTTCTCCAGTCTCCTGTTCCCCTTCCTCCCATTCGCCATGGAGGAAGGGAACCCTGGGCCTTCATCGGTGGCGGCGAGGGCCGCCGCCAGACAGCGCATCCCTCCCTATTCCACGCCCACGGTGGTGGAGCCAGCCACAAGGGGAAGAGGGAGGGGGCGAGGTCGCGGTCGAGGACGAGGACGAGGACGAGGCGCCCGGGGAAGAGGCGGTCGAGGCGGTGCCGTATCTCCGCCTCCGCCGACGGCTCCTCCCCTCGCAGCGGTCCATACGGGGGACGACCCTTGCGAGTTCTTCGTCAGGCTGCGCCGACCGCCTCGTCGTCGCCTCCGGCTTCCCGCTCCGTTTGCGAGCGCGATGGAGCCGGAACCGCCCGAGATGCTGAGATTGCGCATGAGGGGCTGTGGGATTAGCGACACGCGAGTCCACGTGGTATTCCCAGCCCCTGGCGTGATGTATCTCGATCGTGGATGGAAGACGTTCGCCCGTATCCACAGCTTGACGGCGGGGTTTACCCTCCATTTTAAGTTAATGGAGGGTGACCTCCTCTCCGTCAAGGTCTTCGGGGACTCCGGCATCCGGGCAAGGTGCTGCGTGGACAGCTCCTCCGATAGCGAAGACTCCTCCTCGAGCGAGAGTGACGAGGAGGAGAGCGACAGCGGCGACGAGGGTAACGGGCGGCGGAGCGGCGAGTCCGACTAGGTGTCGGACGCCGCTCTGCGCGTCTCCGGCGACCCCATCATCCGTGTCGCCGACACCTCGAGCTCCCCGGGGCCGTCTCCTTGGGCGGCTGGCGTAGGGAGGCTGCGGAAGGGGAAGAGAGTCGGCAAGGTCGTCAGGTCGGAGTACGAGGGCGTGGCGCCCTCGACAGCGTGCTGACGTCCCGCCGCCCCGTCCTCGGGCCCTGCTTCCGGCGTCGCCATCACCGTCCAGCCTTCGGACAGCCCCTGGGCTGTTCTCTTGGTGTCTTCTGGCACCCGTAGTTCGCCTAGGCGCCCCTTTTGCCCTTCTCACATCCTTGACCTACCTCCTGAAAAGAGGGACAGAAAAAGGATTACGGGCATCTCGTCTTTTTAATTTGTAAGCCTTCGGGCCTTAGCTGCATTTAAAATTTGTAATCCTCTCTTTCATGTTTTTCATCCTCTATGGACTGTACCCGAGTGGGATGTTTTTTTTAATGGAAAGGGGAAGCTCTTTATGTCACATCCTTTACTTGATTCTATGCCTTGTATGTTTTTACCCTACGCTATGAGGGAAACTTGTCGGCACGGGCGCGCTTGCCGCGAGCGCTGAGTGCGGAACATCAGCGGCTCGCCGGCGGTGCCGGAGCACGCTTGCCGCGGGCGCTGAGCGCTGGACATCAGCAGCCTGCTGGTGGTGCCTGTGCCGACAAGAAACCTCGCCGCAACTAGTTGCGGCGCGCTTAAGTCGTTGAGCGGGCTCTAAACGAAGCAAGGGCGCAACTAGCTACGAGGAGGTTCCTCCGCGCACAGGTTTTTTTTATACAAGGCATGAACGTTCAAGGACGCGGCTTCGCGTTTCCCAGTCCATGAGAGGATGCATGACGAGGGATGAAAAACTTATCTGGTATCGTAGCCTCCGGTGACCTTGACTTGCCGCAGATGAGGCTTGATATCCGCGCCCCCCTGGCAACACCGGCTTGCCGGGGTCTAGGTGCCGGTGCGTCCTTCGTCTTCTCTCTGGTCGCTGTCATTTCAGTTATGAAAGCTTTTTAACCAGTGCCGCGAGAAGTTACTTCTGCAACATAACTCAATTCTGGGCAACATCTGCTACGTTACTTCCTTTACTTGATTTCGTTCCTTGTGTGCCTTCACCCTACGCTCTGAGGGGAACTTGCCGGCGCAAGCACACTTGCTGAGTGCGGGACATCAGCAGCCCGCTGGCGGTGCTGCGTCCGGCAAGAAACCTTGTCGGGGCTAGTTGCAGCGCGCTTGTATTTGTTGAGCGGGCTCGAAAACAAATCAAGGGCGCAACTTAGCCACGGGCCGGTTCCTCCGCGCACAGGTTATACACACAAGGCGCGGTCGTTCAAGGAATGTAACTTTGCTCGCTGCGTTATATCCTTTACCCTGTCACGTCCCTTGTATGTTTTCACCCCACGCTTCGAGGGAAACTTGCCGGCGCAAGCACACTTGCTGAGTGCGGAACATCAGCAGCCCGCTGGCGGTGCTGCATCCGGCAAGAAACCTTGCCGAGGCTAGTTGCAGCACGCTTGTATTGTTGAGCGGACTCGAAACAAATCAAGGGCGCAACTTAGCCGCGAGCTGGTTCCTCCGCGCTCAGTGTTTTCCATACAAGGCACGGACATTCAAGGAATATAACTTAAAAAAAATTTAAAACTTGATCATGTTCAAACTTTGGCAACTTATCTCTCTTTTTTGTCGCCGGTAGTCCGGCGAGGCCATGCTCCTTCGAACGACACCCGGCCCACACCTCTATCCTTCCCTCCTCGAAGCTTCTGGCGTTAGCTTTGCGGCTATGGTAGCAGCGCAAAGTTTGCTGGTAGCGAGCAGCTCATACCGTAGCCTGAAGACGATCTTCCTCGAGGAGCAGCGCGTCATCTTTCCCGCGGCTGCTCTTGCTCTAACTCCCCGTAAAGGAGTACTCGAGGCGATCCGTATACGAGGGGAAAGGGGTCGAGAATGTCGAGCCCCCAACCCAAAAATGGCCAGGGTAAAGGGGTTGTCCGGAGAGCTTGAGCCGGCCAATGAATCTGTTTGGAATGGAACTGGCACGCTTCACACTTGGTTACTTGTGCAGTTGCATCCTGGAGGGCTGTAGGCCAGAAGAAACCTTGCCGGAAGGCTTTGCCGACAAAGGCTCTTGCGCCAATGTGGTGACCACATATGCCTCCATGTATCTCCGCCAACAGCTCCTGTCCATCTTCCCGGGAAATGCACTTCAATTTCACTCCGTTGAATCTTTTTCTGTACAGTATGTCATCGACAAACTGGTACATACTTGATTGCCGGGCTACTTTTTCCGCTTCTTCCTGTTCCTCGGGGAGTTCTCCTGTCTGAAGGAAATGGACGATCTGCTGTGCCCATGCCGGAGCTTGTGGCTCGACGACAGGGACTAAAGGCGCGAATGCTGCTGCGGGAACATCTGCTTCTACGGCAAGGACCTGGGATCCTGCCGGAGCGTGATGTACCCCGACAAGCCTGCCGGAGCCAAACTTGTCGGGAGCCTCTGCTCGAACGGAACAAGGCCTGGGGCTTGCCGGAGCAGGACGTTCCCCGGCAAGCGTGCCTGGACACAGCTTGTCGGGAGCCTCTGCTCGAACGGAACAAGGTCCAGGGCCTGCCGGAGCAGACCACTCCTCAGCGCTCTTGGTGTTGATCTTGGGGACCTTCTCGACGGCAGCTTCAGGGAGCTTTACCGGTGGGTAGTCGCCAGTAACCAACTTCCTCTTTTTGCTCTGCCCAGTTGATGGTGTCACAGATGGCTGAGTCAGCTTGAGCACAAAGGTCCCTGGTTCCACAGGCAATTTGAGTGCGGCACACTTCGACAGACTATCTGCAATGTCATTCTGAGCTCTTGGGACATGTTCCATTTGCAGGCCGTCAAAGTGCTCCTCTAGCTTCCTCACTTCATCAATGTAGGCTTCCATCAACGGACTCTGATAATCTTTGTTAACTTGGCAGACGACAAGCTGTGAATCACCCCTGACAATAAGCTTCTTGATCCCAAGTTCTGCCGCGATTCTGAGTCCGGCAAGCAAGCCTTCATACTCTGCAGTATTATTTGTTGCTTGCTCCTTGGGAAAGTGCATTTGGACCACGTACTTGAGGTTCTCTCCGGTGGGTGCGACTAGTAGTGCCCCCGCACCGGTGCCTTGCAGCGAGAAGGCACCGTCGAAGTACATGACCCATTCCTTGCTATCCTCCTTGACGGGGATGCTCCTCTCCGAAATTTCCTCATCAGGCGTAGGCGTCCATTCTGCTATGAATTCTGCCAAGGCTCGGCTCTGGATAGTCGAGGTACTCTCGAACTTGAGGCCAAAGCTTGACAATTCCAGTGCCCACTCAACAATCCTGCCCGTTGCTTCCGGGTTTTGCAATATCCTCTTCAGCGGAAAGCGGGTGACCACTGTGATCTCATGTGCTTGAAAGTAATGGCGCAGCTTCCTCGAGGCCATTAGGAGGCCGAAGAGCAATTTCTGCACGCCAGAGTACCTTGATCTAGCCCCCTGCAGAAGGGAACTGATAAAGTAGACTGGGCGCTGCACCATCTTCTTCTGTTTCTCTTCTTGTGGCTGCGCGGATCCATCCTTGCCGGAACCAGATCTTGCCGGATCAGGGCTTGTCGGGCCAGAGCTTGTCGGGGAAGCCCCCTGCTTGTCGCTGGACTCGCTTGCCGCAGTCGCTGGCTCACCATCTGCCTTCCTTTCCGCTACTAACGCAGCACTAACCACTTGATTGGTTGCTGCCAGATATAGCAGCAACTTCTCTTGTGGCTTAGGTGCGACAAGTGTTGGAGTAGAGGATAGGTATCTCTTCTGGTCCTGCAGCGCAGCCTCCGCTTCCGGAGTCCATTTCATTGGTCCTGCCTTTTTCAAAATTTTGAAAAATGGCAGGGCGCGCTCAGCAGACTTAGAGATGAACCTACTGAGAGCAGCAACACAGCCGGCAAGCCTTCGCACATCCTTGACACGCTTCGGTGCTTCGATTTGCTCAATGGCCTTGATCTTGTCGGGGTTGGCTTCAATCCCCCTCTGGGACACAAAGAATCCGAGAAGCTTGCCGGAGGGAACTCCAAACACACACTTCTCGGGAATCAACTTGAGGTTGATCCTGCGTAGATTTGCAAAAGTCTCGTCTAAATCTTGTATCAAAGTCTCTTTGTCCTTGCTCTTGACTACTATGTCATCCATGTAAGCTTCTACATTTCTGTGCAGCTGTGGCTCAAAAGCATGACTGACTACTCTTGCAAATGTTGAACCAGCATTCTTTAGTCCGAAGGGCATTCGTACAAAGCAGTACGTGCCACATGGAGTAATGAATGCGGTTTTCTCTTCATCCTCTTCTGCCATGAAGATCTGGTGGTAACCTGAATATGCATCAAGGAACGAAAGCAGATCACATCCTGCCGTGGAGTCGACAATCTGGTCAATGCGCGGCAAGGGAAATGGATCCTTGGGGCAAGCTTTATTAACATCAGTGAAGTCAATGCAAAACCTCCACTTCCCGTTTGCTTTGTGCACGACTACTGGATTGGCTAACCACGTCGGATGGAGCACTCCTTGGACCGGGCTTGCTGCTTCCAACTTCCTGATCTCTTCTGCAATGAACTCTTGACGCTCTAGTGCTTGTTTTCTGACTCTCTGCTTGACGGGCCGCGCGTGGGGACAGACGGCAAGGTGGTGCTCAATTACTTCCCTGGGAACACCGGGGATGTCGGATGGTTTCCATGCAAACACATCGACATTCGCCCGCAGGAAAGCAACGAGCGCGCTTTCCTATTTAGGATCAAGCGTGGCACTGATGGTGAAAGTGCCATCAGTGCCGTCCTCCTTGGCGGCCACTTTCTTGGTTTCTGGTGAAGCTATCTTCGCCTTCTTGCCGGTGGAGCTCGATGGTGCGTCCTCGACGGCAACGCAGCACTCCGCAGAGGTGCGCTTGCCGGAGTAGGCATCAGAGCTACTCTTGCCGGACTTGGCCTTCTTCTTCCCCCCGGGAGCTTCAGTGGCAAGTGGCTTGCGCTCTGCTGCGGCTGCTGCTTCCCGGTAGATCTTGTCGGTACAGATGAGTGCATCCTTCTTGTCGCCTTGGACGGAAATGACACTTATCGGACCGGGCATCTTGAGCACATTGTAGGCATAGTGAGAGGCTGCCATGAACTTGGCGAGCGCTGGACGGCCGAGTATCCCATTGTAAGGTAATGGGAGATCGGCAACGTCAAATGTGACTCTCTCTGTCCTGAAATTCAGCTCACTGCCAAACGTCACTGGCAGTGTGATCTTCCCCTTTGGCTTGCTCCTTCCAGGGTTTATTCCTTGAAAGGTACCAGTCTCTTCGAGCTTGCCGTTGGGGATCTGGAGTTTCTTGAGCACTGCGGATGAGATCAGATTCAGGCCGGCCCCGCCGTCAACCAGCATCTTCGTGACCCTGAGGTTGCGGATTGTTGGTGAGACCAACATCGGCAAGCACCCGACCGCAGTGGTGCGATCAGGGTGATCTTCAATGTCGAAGATGATGGGCGTGCCGGACCACTTCAGGGGCTTGCGCGACTCAACGGATGGTTCTGCTGCGTTCACTTCCCGCACCCACGGTGCGAGGTGTGCAGAGAAGCACCGCCGTCGACGCACAACACCTCTGTCGCCTTCTGGAACTCCTACTCGTCAGTCTCATCTTCCTCCATCTCATCATCCTCATCTTCGTCTTCGTCTTTGTTGCGGCCGCGGGGAGGCCTGTCTCCTTGCCGCGGCTTAGCCTTGTCGCGGCGCCCTCCCCGGGCGGGATACTTCTTGCCGGATCCTCCGCCTTGTTGCCGGGCCTTCTCCTTGTCGCGGCGCTCGTATTCAGCTTTCTGCAGCTCCGCCATCTGCTCAACTTTCTTGCAGGCTTGGAGATCATGGCCCTTGGTGCGGTGAATCTTGCAATACTGCTTGCCGGAACCATCCTGCTTGTCGGCGGCTACCACGGCCTCGCCGGAGTTGCCAGCTCTAGCCTTCTCGGAACCGCCTCCGCTGCCGGATTGCTCAACAGCTAGCACATCCTTAGCCTTTCTCTTTCTGTTGTTCCGCCTCCGGTTCCTCTTTGCTGGAGGGGTGCCCTCACTGTCAGATCCTTCTGTTCCTGCATTCTCTCTGGGGAGTCTCCTCCCCTCTTCAGCCCGTGCACACTTGTCGGCCAGGGCATATAGCTCGCTGACATCTCTGATTTTGCACATCGCCATCTCCTCCCTCATCCTGCAGTTACGTACGTTCTGATGGAACGCGCTAATAACCGCGGCAGGGTGGACGTCTGGGATGTTGTGCTGCACCTGACTGAATCTCTGTATATACTTGCGCAGGGGTTCTCCCTCCTTCTGGGCGAGTAGGTGGAGGTCGCTCTCCTGGCCATGGGGTTTGTGGCCGCCTGTGAAGGCGCCAACAAACTGATGGCATAGGTCTGCCCACGAAGAGATGGAGTTGTCCGGCAAGTGCATGAGCCAAGATCTGACGTTGGGCTTAAGTACCAGCGGGAAGTAGTTGGCGAGGATCTTCTCGTTGCGGCCTCCGGCAGCCTGCACCGCGATGGTGTAGATGCTGAGGAACTCCGACGGATGTATCCTGCCATCGTACTTCTCAGGCACGTCTGGCTTGAAGTTCTTGGTACTGGGCCACTGGACTTGCCGCAGCTCACGGGTGAACGCAGGACAACCTGCCGCGTACGGCAAGTCGCCTGGTTCCCCTGGCGCATGCATGTCGACAGTGGGCCCAGCGCGCCTGTCGGATTGACGTCGCGCTTCTCTTCGACGCTCGATGCGAGTGCGAGCGTCTTCGTGTCGTCTTTCTTGGAGAACTTGGCGTTGGTCGCGGCGAGCTCGCGGGTCCGACGACGCGGTGGAGTCGGTGTCGAGGTTGGCCCGGCGAGTCGACGATCTCGGCCTTCGGGGCGGGGAGTGCGCAGTGGTGGCACCCCCGGCGGTCTTGTCGGCATCGGCTTGCGCCTAGACGTCTTGCCGGGGCTTCGATGTGCTCGTTTGCCGGGGCTTGTCGCCGTTGGCGAAGCCAATGAGGCTATAGATGGCGGCCCTCCAGTCGTCGATCTTGTCCGGTGCTGGAGGGTAATCTAGAAGCAGCTGGGCTCGGGCCAGCACTTCCTCTGGAGTCTTGGGCGGCGGTGGCGAGCGGCGCGAGGCGCGAGACAAGCTCAAACTTCTAACAGTGTTAGAAGGAGCGTCATCTTGCGCAGGCGATCGCACCGCGCTCGTGCCAGCGTGTTGGCGTGCATGTTGGCCTTGAGCGTCCCGCGACCCACCAGCTTGGCCTTGTTCCAACGCGAGTACGGTGCTAGGAGCACCGCGGCATTGCTGATCCTGCACCTCCTGGGAGGGGTGCGGTGGATATGCAAAAGCTGAACCTTGCGGGGCCTTGTCCTTGGACCGGGTGACGACGCGCGTCCCCTCGCCAGCGCCCGCTCCTCCGGCGGCGTCTCCCCCACCGCCCGTTTGCTCCGGTGGCGGTAGGGAAGTCGCAGATGGAGCGGCCACTTCCGAAGTCTTCTTCTTTGGAGGCATGTCGACGAAGATGTTGATGTAGCGCGCGCAGACGCCGGATCAGATGCGCACGATCTCGATGCCCCCCTACCTGGCGCGCCAGAGATGTCATGGGGGATGGCTGAGGGCCACGAGCACCTATGGGGCAGGAGGGCCCCTTTGTTTGTCCGGCAAGGGAGCGGAGGGCGCACGCAGAGCGGATCGAGGCGAGGGAGTGCGCGGGGGGTTTTTACCCAGCTTCGGGGCTCTCCGGAGAGATAACACCCCTACTGCTGCTCTGTGTTTGTGTATTGTTCTTGCTCGAGAGGGCCGGCGCGGCGTCGAACCAGCCGAACCCTAAGCTGTGGAGTCGAAATTCCCAACCTCCGAACCCCTTCTACGTGCGCATGGGCCTCCTTTTTATAGGCTAAAGGGGTCACCGACAGGTGGCAGCGTAGAAAGGGGGGTAGAAAGGTAAAAACACGGGTTGGTACAACTACTACCAACAGTGTCCCCTACCTAACTCTGACGGCAGGGGACAAGGGCATTTAATGCCCGTCCGGTCGCCCCAACAGTGCAAGGAAACGACCGTTGGAGGCGCCACCGATCGCCACGATGGCCTCCTTGTCAGCTTCGCTTGCCACCTCGCACCGCCATGCTGCACAGCTGCCCGCCACGTGCATCAGGGGCGATCCTGTGGCGACACGTCGTCGGACGCGCTGGAGCGCGGGCGTAGGGTGGCAGCCTTGCCGCGGCAAGCGCCTTGCCGCAGCCCTTGTCTTGTCGCACCAGCGAGCTTGCCGCCCGCCAGGCCTTGCCGGGACGCGAGGGGCGCCGCGGCAAGTTCCTTGAAGTGCCTCGAATGGCCTTCCCGGCAAGATCCTCTTGCCGGGGTCTCGTCTTCTTCCCGGCAAGCTCCTCTTGCCGGGGCCTTGTATTCTTCCCGGCCGGCTTCTCTTGCCGGGGCCTTGGTTGGCCTTCCCGGCAAGCTCCTCTTGCCGGGGCTTTTAGCTTGAGTACTTGGTCCTTGAGCGGCGTCAAAATAGCCGTCGGGGGTGATGGTGGATGCCCGGCAAGCCCTGCCGCGGGTCGCTGCGACTGCCCGTTCATAATTTCGGGGGACTAAAGGTGCCCCCCTACTTTAGTACACCGACACACATCAACCGTTTTATACAGGCATGCCCCGGATATTTGGTAAAATGAATAGGATATGCGTACAACATGGGCTGAAGAACATGATTTTAGATCTGGAAACCAGCCAACCAAGAATGCCTCGACAACGATCCACGAAATGATTGGCCCCTAGATGCACATGACTGGCACGAGATGTGCCAGGACTTGGGACTCAGCCCAGTCTGGATTCGCTCTTTTGCCCACATGCTCATGGTCATGCCAACCAACTTATGCCCAACACATGTGAATTTCTCCGATACAGAAGTATGTAATCTTACATGTAGCACCCTGCTATCATACAGAAGTATGGTTTCCCTGGCGCGCCAACAAGGTCCCTTCGCACAAAAATCTCCAGCGGCAAAGGAACTACACCCCGTGCCCGGTTCCAACGAAAAGTCAGTGATCGCCACGGGGAGAACTACTTTTGGCTCTACTGGACATACCACGTGAAAATCATTGACGGATATAGACGTACTAGCAGTGGCGGAGCTTCAACGCGATTTGAGAGGAGGCTAAATGAGTCTTAAATAAAGTTGAGGGGCCTACTCTAGTGCATTCTATTAAAGTTTGCCCAATATTATTACTATGTGTTTATACAAAAAAAATTGGTAGGAGGGTCATTGCCCCCTTTGGCCCTCACTAAGCTCCGCCACTGCGTACTAGCATAGTATGGGTTAATGTTTTGCCCCGCATGCACAACCTTGCTCAACGTAATTGGTCCAGAAGTTAAAACATGTTGTTGATGTAACGACGATGCGATAGTGAAACATCTTTTTTAATGCAAGTTTAATCGTGCTACACGGTCAGTTGCTTAGGCGGCGTCTAACTTATATCCATCGTGTAGAATTACCAACATTAAAAAAAACATGTTCGATGACCAGCTACATTGTATGGACTGTAACGTTAATGCACTTATAAGGCGGGAATGGTGGACTGTGGCTATGTAAAAATCTTCGATATATTCCCTCGTTTCATATTAAGTGTTATTGATTTACACTGAATCAATGACACTTAATTGATTTACACTAAATCGATGACACTTAATATGAAACAAAGTGAGTAATTTTTATGACAGAAACTCTTCTCTGTTACGGGTTATCTAGCGTATATGTGATGACTCGTTTGTACTGTATTCTTCAACAATATCAACAGCGACACTTATTTACGACGGTGTGGCGGCCAAGATTTGTTTTTGTTTTTGCGCAAAGGATCAGATCTATTATGAAAATCCAGTACAAAGCATTTCAAACGTAATAAAAATTATATTGAGATCCTGAGACCATCGAACGGCCACTACTACCCATCGCTCCCCTACCGGAGCCGGCTTGACTTTATCGATGACATCCGGAAAGTCTTCGTGCACGTGCCCCTAAGAACCGGCCACCTGGAGCCACAGTTGTCGTGTTGAATCTTTGCATAGATCTAAAGCACCTGACATCAAATCTCGTCGCATGACGAGAAACCCTAACTTCACCGACCCAATGCCAACAGGAATCTACGCCGGAGCTCTGTCGGCTACATCCACACAGACGAACTCAAGGAGGATCAGAGCTTGGAAGACAAACTCGAAGAAGAAGCGTTGCCATCCGCCAAGTGCCGCACCTATGATTACGAAGAAAACCTAACCTAAACCAACATGAACAATGCTTTTGTCTGCAGATTCCCCTCCCCACCTTGGGCATTGTTTTGATCATATATGACTCCAATGCTTTTTGATTGTGTGTGGTTGTGGTAGTTGTGTATAAGCTAGTTAGCAAAGACCTAGTGTGAAATCGTTTTGACAAATTCTTAGGGGGTGAAACCAAATCAGGTTCAGACAGATAATGCCCATACTTTGACATATTCATATTTATCTTCGGATGTTGAAGTGTGACAGATGCGGATTCGAATACTGGATTATGCGTGATTAGACATGGAAAGGTAACGGAACATATTCAGATCGGAAACGATCATATACGACATGTGATACAGGGCAAGCTATACGTTTTCGTGTCCTGGATTAGGGGGTGCTTGCGACGTTGGCCTGCCGGCTATGGGCCGGGCTAAGGACCCACCGAAAACTGGTGAATAGCCACACTGGCCCTGTCCCTCAGCGTAATCAAGATGAAAATCTCATGGAACCTTGCCGTACACTTCAAGCATATTTGAACGATCGGAGTGTTTATCCCAATATTGTAACCGACCATGTGGAAACCCTAGGCACCCCCGGCGTCTATATAAGTCAAGGGGTTTAGTCTGTAGACATACGATCGCAAGGTTTAGATCTTAGAACGTCTTCATACGATCTCGAGGTAGATCATACCGTACTCTGTACCCCGGTTTTAGAACATAAGGTGTATTAATTTCTGTGCAAGTCAACCATTTGAATGTTTGACCAAGATTATAGAACAAAATAACAACATCTATAATACCCAATAGATAAAATATGAAACTACTTTTCATGATGGATCAAATGTATATAAATTAAATTTGCATTGTAGATATCAACATATTTTTCTAAAAACTTGGTCAAACATGCATTCATTTGACTTTTGGGAAAACAAATACACCTTATATGAAGGAACAGAGAGAGTATACCAGAAGCATGACGTAGAGTTTTACCTCATCAAGAGGGCCCAAACCTGGGTAAAACATTGTGTCCCTATTTCTCCTGTTACCATCTAGCTCCGATCACCAAGCTTGGGATCCCCTACCCGAGATCCACTGGTTTTAGCACCGACAATAGGGTTGGTGAGGGAGTCCTGGACTAGGGGGTGTCCGGACAGCCGGACTATCATCGTCCGCCGGACTCCAAGACTACGAAGATGCAAGATTGAAGACTCCGTCCCGTGTCCGGATGGGACTTTCCTTGGCGTGGAAGGCAAGCTTGGCGATACGGATATGTAGATCTCCTACCATTGTAACCGACTCTGTGTAACCCTAGCCTTCTCCGGTGTCTATATAAACCGGAGGGCTTTAGTCCGTAGGACACAACATACATTACAACAATCATACCATAGGCTAGCTTTAGGGTTTAGCCTCCTTGATCTCGTGGTAGATCCACTCTTGTACTACCCATATCATCAATATTAATCAAGCAGGACGTATGGTTTTACCTCCATCAAGAGGGCCCGAACCTGGGTAAAACATCGTGTCCCTTGTCTCCTGTTACCATCCGCCTAAACGCACAGTTCGGGACCCCCTACCCGAGATCCGCCGGTTTTGACACCGACATTGGTGCTTTCATTGAGAGGGTTCCTCTGTGTCGTCACCGATAGGCTCGATGGCATCTTCAATCAACAACGCTGTCCAGGGTGAGACTTTCCTCCCCGGACAGATCTTCGTATTCGGCGGCTTCGCACTGCGGGCTAATTCACTTGGCCATCTGGAGCAGATCGAAAGCTGAACCCCTGGCCATCAGGTCAGATTCGGAAGCCTAAACTTCACGGCCGACATCCGCGGGGACTTGATCTTCGACGGGCTCGAGCCACAGCCACGCGCGCCGCACTGTTACGATGGGCATGATCTAGCTCTGCCGCCGAACAGTGCCTTGGTGGCCGCACAAGAATCCGCTCCGGCCCTTAGTCCGGAGCCGATCGCCCAGATCGAGGGCCGGTGGTTGGACACCGCCTCGGGGGCTGCAACTTCTACGGCGATGAAGCCGAACACTAACCTTGTCCCTTGCGAAGCTCGTGACTCCGAGGTGCCGGACTCCCTGCCGGACTCCGGACCGCCCGCGCCCCTGCCAATCAAATCTGATCGGGCGCCGGTTATGGAATTCACCGCCACGGACATCTTCCAACGCTCGCCCTTTGGCGACATCCTAAATTCGTTAAAACACCTCTCGCTATCCGGAGAGGCCCGGCCGGACTACGGCCAGGACGGTTGGGATTCGGGAGATGAAGAAATTCAAAGCCCACCCACCACCCACTTTGTAGCCACTGTCGACGATCTAACCGGCATGCTACACTATGACTCCGAAGACATCGACGGCATGGACGACGATGCCGGAGACGAACAAGAACCAGCGCCTACAGGGCACGTGAAGACCACCTCGTCATACGATGTATACATGGTGGATACCCCAAAAGGAAGTGACAACGAGGACCAACGGGGCGCGGCAGAAGATAATCCCGCCGACAAACAACCAAAATGGTGACGCATACGCCACCCTAAGTCCCGCCTCGACAACAACAACACTCTTAATGACCCAGCAATACAGCAGGGCAAACCAGTGGACGACAAACACGCAGACAAGCAACCGTCCGAACAGGACGAGTCAGATAATCAGTCCATGCCCGGCGAAAACAATAGTCCAGACGACCTCACGCCGGACACACCGCCGGAGAATAAAAACCTTCGGAAAAGACTCGTCGCCACCGCAAGAATCTTGAAGAAGGAAAAACGGAAGCTCAAAACAGCGGAAGATACACTCAGAATGAGGTGGAGCAAAGTGCTCAAAACCGCAGACAAATACGGCAATGGCCATCAATCAAAGAGCTACCCGAAGCGCAAGCTGCTGCCAGAATTTGACGAGGAGGCCATAGAGCCCCCACAGTCAAAAAACAAAGAGGCCGCCTGGTCGGATAGATGGCCAGATGATAGGCCAAAATCTGAAAGCGGCACCGCACATAAGCAGACTAATGACCCTGGAAAGACAGATGGCCCAGCCAGGTCCATTTACGGGCCAAAAAAGAGGGCCCCAGGAAGCAATGAGACACGCCAAGTGTCCGAAGACATCGGTGCACCCAAATACAGGGGCGCCGCACACCCACTATGTTTCACCAACGAGGTGCTGGATCACGAATTCCCAGCAGGGTTTAAACCCATAAACATAGAGGCCTACGAAGGAACAACAGACCCTGGAGTCTGGATAGAGGATTACATACTACACATACACATGGCTAGAGGAGATGATCTCCACGCCATAAAATACTTACCCCTCAAGCTCAAAGGGCCAGCCCGTCATTGGCTCAAAAGCCTCCCAGAAAATACTGTTGGCGGTTGGGAAGAGCTCGAGGATGCGTTTAGAGCAAACTTTCAAGGAACTTATGACCGCCCTCTGGATGCAGATGATCTAAGTCATATAACTCAACAGCCCGGAGAGTCAGCGCGCAAATTCTAGAACAGGTTCCTCACCTAAAAGAACCAAATAGTCGACTGTCCGGACGCTGAAGCCTTAGCAGCTTTTAAACACAACGTCCGAGACGAATGGCTCGCCAGACACCTCGGCCAAGAGAAGCCGAGGACAATGTCCGTGCTAACAAGCCACATGACCCGCTTTTGTGCGGGAGAGGATAGCTGGCTAGCAAGATGCAGCACCAGCGACTCAAGTACATCCGAGATCAGAGATGGAAACGGAAAATCACCCAGAAAAGAGCAGCGCCGGAATAAAGAGAAAAGCCCAAAGAGCACGGCAGTCAACGCCGGATTCAAAAGCTCGCGGCCAAACAACAAAACACCGCCTCTTAAGGATAACAGCGATGAGCCATCCAACTTAAACAAGATTTTGGGTCGGATATGTCAAATCCACAGTACCCCCGGAAGGCCTGCAAACCACACCCACCGAGATTGTTGGGTTTTCAAACAGTCCGGCCAACTAAATGCCGAACACAAGGGGCTCGACGCCTCAAGCGAAGATGATAAACCCCACCAGCAGAGCACCGGAAAACAAAAGAATTTCCCACAAGAGGTCAAAGCAGTAAATTCACTTCATGTGATAATACGGAAAAACAGTGCGGCACCCGTTAAAATGGGTCTCGCACGGTCCAACCCAGCGGAACACAGAGATTGGACATCAAAACCAATCACTTTCGACCACCTGGATTATTCCAGAAGCGTTCGAAATGCAGGATGGACTGCCCTGACATTGGATCCTATAATCGACGGACTGCAATTTACACAAGTCCTAATGGACGGAGGCAGTGACTTAAACCTGCTGTATCCAAACACAATCCGCAAGTTGGGGATAGACCTTACTAAAATTCGACACAGCCGCACTTCCTTTAAAGGAGTGACGCCAGGCCCTTACGCCAAGTGCACAGGCTCCTTATTACTAGAAGTTGTGTTCGGATCACCGAACAACTTTCGACGCGAAAAACTAATCTTTCATATCGTCCCATTTAAAAGTAGCTATCAAGCACTCTTGGGACGAGAAGCTTTTGTCCGCTTCAACGCCATACCACATTACGCGTCTCTTACACTTAAGATGCCCGGTCCACGTGGCATCATTTCAGTGCGAGGGTCATTTAAAGACCCCGAACACAGTCAGACGAGTCCGGTATAAATAAGATAGGGGCTCCCTAGCCACACATCCCTTCACAAGGGCTGCGCGCACAAGCAACAGCGAGCTCATACAGACTCCACTTTACTTATTTATATTTCTTCTTTCGTATATATTTTTTTCGCACGAGTTCCTTTCAAACTAAGTTCCTCTCCTTTTACAGATGAACAACGTGCACACCCGTCCAGGATAACGGCACAACGGAGACACAGGCGCAGACGTGCAGTAGGGACCCGTTGCGAGGATTCTTTTCAGATTAAGACCCTGCGTAAACCTTTTTTACTGTCTCTCATTGTTATAATCCCTTGGTTTCTCATTATAACCAAAGCGGAGCCTGACGTTTTGGCATCGGCCGCGTCAGAGGACCATGCCCATACCTGGACACTAGGGGCTTAGGGCATTGTTCTGCCCATTATTATAAAGACCGAACACCTTGGGGAGTGTTCGGCGTCTCGAGTTAGGCCTTATATGCATCAGCTCCGAATCATGTCTTTGGTCAAATGTTGGGTTTGCCCGACTCCTGTGTTTTGCTGCCTTACGTTCCGTATCATCGGCTAACGCGGCACCAGGAGAACTACTGCGATTGTGCCCCAGTTCGGCTGGGCGAGCACCTCAGTAGAGAAAGCCGAAAACTGACTGTCATGATACAGCGAGAGACTAGTCAACCACTCGATCGACTACCGGAATGTTTAGAATTCCCCGCTTTGACGAAGGACCGTTTCCCGGTCAGGCACACACGCGCCCCGAATTCGGAGAAGCGCGGTGCCCCAAGGGGCTATATCGTAGCCCCACCCTCGAACTCCAATGGCTAAGTGAAAGTGATAAAGCATCATAGTCCAGATTGCCTCGTTTGCTACTCTACCACCTCCTTAACAGGACCGAGACGTCGGATTAAGTGTGAAAACGCGCTATTTTTTGCGAACACCCCCGCACCTTGTGCGTGGGGGCTGAAGCCGAAGACTGCAATCTTTCAGGTTATACAAACGTATACATAAATGGCCGCATAGGAGATATTTTAATACTTGGAACGCACAAGTATAAAAAGCGGTTACAACATAATCATTGTTTTACAAGATAAAACGTTCATTTGAACATGACATTTTTTGAGCACTGCGACTCTATTACACGAGCGCCACGCATAACTTCCCCAAAATAGTGCTCGGCGGGTAACCGGCTTTCGTCCGAACCCTGGGCTGTAATAGCGGTGGCATCCATCTCGGTCCAATGTGTCTTCACACGGGCAAGGGCCATCCGCGCACCCTCTATGCAGGCCGACCGCTTCATCTCCTTGATATGCGGCACCGCTCCAAGAAATTGCTGCAATAAGCCGAAATATCTCGTCGCCTTTGGCCTCTCTGGCCAGACATGAGCCACGATATCAGTCATGGCAAGTCCGGACAACCTGTTCAGCTCAGCCCATTCAGCGAACCGATCGGTCAACGGAAGTGAACGATCCGGACTATGGAATTGAGACCAAAATAGCTCTTCCGTCTTGTGATCCTTCTGGCTCCAGAAGTGCACAACGGCATCAGCCGCACTTGCTGCTAAGTCCATATATGGATCCTCCGGACCCCACAGCTGACCAAGTTGGGCATACTTTGGATCCATAAACCGGCGACGCAGCACAAAAGGCCTGCCAGCCACAATATCTTCGGCCTGGCGCAGCTCCTCCTTCATAGCCCGCATTGCAGAACGGGCATCCTTGGCCTCGGCGGTGGCCTTCCCCAGGTCTTCCCGCTCTGATAGGCGCTCCTTTTCAAGAGCCTCATTGCGGTCGGCAGCATCCTTCAATTTCACGGCCAATTCGGCCCTCTTTTCCCTGCTTAGGCAGTGTGCAGCCTTTTCGGCTTTCAACTCCTCGGCCGCCCTCGAGGCAGCCGCATCACTCCTTCGGGCTTGCTCCTTAGCTTGAGCAAGCTCGGCCCGAAGGCTCTCCACAGCAGCAGCACCGTCTGTATCACAGCATATATATTGTCAGAAGCGGGCTTTGACTCCCTTAAATAAGTGACTGCGGAGAATTCATTTACCTTGCGACTCGTCAAGTCGCCGGTTGACAAGCGCGATGTCCGCATCCGCCACATCAAGTTGCTGCATTAACTCGACAACTCCACTAGTCCGGCTAGCCCCCGGACTATCCGCCACCTGCATAGGAATGGCGACATTCATTACCTGCGATTTTGATCCTCGGCACGCTGTCGCTTTCGACAACCTACCGAGTCTCAGGGGCTACTATCTATACAGGGCGCACTTCTATGTGCCAAACTGTCAAAAAGGTGCGTCGTTCTTGCGTACCTCAAATCCCGCCAGCAAACTCCTGACGGCACTATGCAATCCGCTTTCGGCGGCTGAAATCCTTCCAATCACCATACTCATCAAAGTACGGTGATCTTCTGAGATGGACGCCCTCTCAAGCAGATCCTTCAGCTGCCCCGTCCGGACACTAGTTGGCGCCGCACTCTCCGGCCCCACCGGACTCTGGGATACCCTCCGTGATGATACTTCAGGCTCGTCTGCCCTGTCCGACGGCGCAGCAGACGGAGGCGTTTCGATCTCCATCATCTCCGGACGAAGATCCCCCGAAGACGAACTCATCTGAGAAGGCCGCAGATCCGAACTATAAGGTAAAAATTTTGGTTATCCACAGAAGCACAAATAGGGGTATTTTCTTATTAACGAACCCCCCTTTTCCTACTCACGGCTCGCTGGAGGGCTGATCCTTTAGAGACGATTGTACGTCCGGGCTCTCCCCGGACGCAGGACCCTCTGGTAAAGATTTCTTCCCCCGCTTAGGGGCTTTGGCCTCCGGGTCTTCGGAGGAGGTCCTCTTCTCCCCCTGGAAGGAGGGATTTTCGATCCCCCCCTCTCTTCAGGCGCCCCCTTCGGCGAGGTGATAGCTCTTCTCTCTTCCCCATCACCCCCTTCTACGGGCACGACCTCCAACATTCTGACCAGCACGGGCTCCGATGCGGTCTCTAGGAGGGGGGCCGGACACCTTATCAGCTTCGATCGCGCTACCCACTCCTGATGTAGAATAATGGGTTAGAAGGCGAATTTCAGAAAAGCAAACAAACAAAACGTCCGGACTCTGAGCTACATACCTGTGTATCCGGGCGATTGCAGCTTAGGCCTGCGTCCTCGGTCAATTCCGGACACGCCGCCTGCGGTCCGAAGAACAACTTGTACATCTCCACGGGCGTCATACCCATGAAGTGTTGGAGAATTCGTGGTCCCTCCGGATTGAACTCCCATAACCGGAGAGGACGACGTTTGCAGGGCATAAGACGCCTGATTAGCATGACCTGCATCACCACAACTAGATTGATCTCCCTCGCTTGGAGGTCTCGAATCCGGCCCTGCAATAAAGGCACGTCTTCGGACGGCCCCCAATTGAGCCCTTGGTTGACCCACGACATCAATCGGCGTGGAGGTCCCGGGCGGAATGAAGGCGGCGGCTTTTGCTTGCTGCCCTTCGGAGCGGTGATATAGAACCACTCCTGCTGCCACAAGCCGAGCTCCTCTTGGAAGGAGCCCTCGGGCCACGGGGCATCGGCCCTCCTGCTTATGGCCACCCCGCCGCACTCCGCTTGACGCCCCCCGATCATCTTCAGCTCCACATTGAAGGTCTTCAGCCACAGGCCGAAGTGGGGGTTGACGCGGAGGAAGGCTTCGCAAACAATAATGAATGCGGAAATATGGAGGATGGACTCCGGAGCCAAGTCGTGAAAATCCAGCCCGTAGTAGAACATGAGCCCTCTCACGAAGGGGTCCGTCGAGAAGCCTAAACCCCGACGGAGGTGGGATATGAAGACGACGTACTCACCGGGCTCGGGAGTGGGTACGGCCTGCCCTTGGGCGGGCAACCTGTGCGAAATCTCGTAGGACAGGTACTTGGCCTCATGCAGCTTTAGCACGTCCTCCTCCGTGACGGAGGAGGGCATCCACCGGCCCTGAAGGTCGAAGCCGGACATTGTTGAAGATCCGAAGCGCTCGAATCTAGGGCTCTGGGTGTTGGAACTTGGAGCAAGGAGAGGATTCGATGGAAGATTGAAGAAAAAAAAACGAGCCTTGGTCCTCTTATAAAGGGGGAAAATACCAAGAGCCGTCTCCGTGACCGTTCGGGATTCACCTTCGATAGAGGAGGTGTGGCGACGGGCACGGTTGGGTTACCCACGTCCGTATTGATGAGAATCCCGGAATAAGGGGAGCACGATCTCTGCTTCGACAAGACGTGCCAAGGAAACCGCTTCGCTAAACGTACTGAGGTGGTATAATAAAAAAACAATTCAAGTAAAGGCTTGGTAGCGGTATGATGTCATGCCGCAAAATACGTCAGCAGATTGGACTTATGTGCATTTTATTCTCTCTACGGTGGAATGTGGAATTTATTTTGCAGAGCCGGACACTATCCTGGTGTTCATGATCTTCTCTTAATTATTCAAAGGAGGAACCCGCCTTGCAATGCTGAACATTATGCGCGCCGGACTTATCGTCATTGAAGCCTGGTTCAGGGGCTACTGAGGGAGTCCTGGACTAGGGGGTGTCCGGACAGCCGGACTATCATCGTCCGCCGGACTCCAAGACTACGAAGATGCAAGATTGAAGACTCCGTCCCGTGTCCGGATGGGACTTTCCTTGGCGTGGAAGGCAAGCTTGGCGATACGGATATGTAGATCTCCTACCATTGTAACCAACTCTGTGTAACCCTAGCCTTCTCCGGTGTCTATATAAACCGGAGGGCTTTAGTCCGTAGGACACAACATACATTACAACAATCATACCATAGGCTAGCTTTAGGGTTTAGCCTCCTTGATCTCGTGGTAGATCCACTCTTGTACTACCCATATCATCAATATTAATCAAGCAGGACGTAGAGTTTTACCTCCATCAAGAGGGCCCGAACCTGGGTAAAACATCGTGTCCCTTGTCTCCTGTTACCATCCACCTAGACACACAGTTCGGGACCCCCTACCCGAGATCCGCCGATTTTGACACCGACAGTTGGCCCGATCTTCACGAATTGGGGGGTGGATTTGAGGAGAAACACAAGGATCAAGGGAAAACAAAGGAGAAATACAAGAGGAAATCACTAAAAGGAAAAATGATATGCATAAATTATTCATGAAAACCAAAGTCAATCTAGGAGGCGCCTCTTATATCCAAGAAGAAGAAAGGAAATAAAGGTAAAAAGGTAGTTCTTTCCCAAATATCTAGGAGGGATGGGGGTCTTGAGAGATAGTTCTTCTCCAACTTCTAGGAAGTGGAGGTTTTGAAATCCATAGGGATTCTTCTCCAATTAGGAAGTCTTGATCCGCTAAGAGGAGATAGATGAGGAAAACTCTCTCTCAAGTTTTGGTTTATGCTTTCCTAACCATAGAAATGGACGAGATAAGAGATATAGAAATGGAGGAGGTAAGAAATATATAAGTCCTATTGAATGAGGCCTAATCTTGATGCCATTGTTATTACCAATCTCCCTCTCACTATGGGAGGCTTAATCTTAATTAACATCTTGACCAACCCCATCTCATCTCCAAACCCTAGTTCATCTCTTGAGTTCAATCTTTGTATCAAACCTTAGATTGGTACCTAGGGGTGCTAGTAGTGTTGATTACATCTTGTAGTTGATGCTAATTGGTTTACTTGGTGAAAGATCTTTATGTTCAGATTGTTGATTGCATATTTATACCTACTGAACATGTTCAATATTATGAGTTTGTGAGTAGTTCTATTTGTTCTTGAGGACATGGGATAAGTCTTATTACTAGTAATCATGTGAGGTTGTTCACCTTTCAACGTTTTGATGATATGTTTGCGTTGTTCTTCCTCTAGTGGTGTTATGTGAAAGTTGACTACATGACACTTTACTATATTCAGGCCTAGGGGAAGGCATTGTGGGAGTAGTTTGTAGATGATGAGTTGTGGGAGCAACAGAAACCTAGACCCTGGTTTATGAATTGTTTCGTAAGGGGCTGTTTTGGATCCACGTGTTTAATGTTATGGTTGGATTTATCTTAATTACTTCTCTTGTATTTGCGGCTGCTTGCAGGGAGGGTATAGTTATAAGTAGGTATTTGTTCAAGTAAGAACATGATGAGGACATCCCAGCCATGGATACCACACCAACAATCATCAACAGTCCAATCACAAGAAGTCGCGCAATGCAAGTACATGATTAGGTGAATGCTAACTTAAGTTTATCATTTGACCTTGAAAACATGGTTATGCCTTCACCTCCTTTGTCGTTGGTTGAACACAGGTGCAATATCGAAGAAGGCCCAACACATATCAGTCTATGCAAAACAATGTTTTATGGCGAAGAAACAAAGTTAGGAGTTCATGAAGAAATGAGTTGCCTGCGGAACAAACATTGTTCTGATTCTGATGAAACAATGTTTTGCACGAGTTTGGATATCCCAACTTGCGAAAGGTTTCCAGAACTCGACTATGCTGCTGAAGGAAACATAGCTCGACTCCAGTGAACAATGTTTGGTCGGAAACTGCCAACAACCTCCAACGAGAGTTTTCCAGAAGCTACCTCATTAAGTCTCAAAGCCATTTAGTCAAACCAAAGCTAGTTCACTTTCACACCTAAGCTGGTTCCAGAAGCTAGTTCTCTTTCACACCTATCCAGGGGGGTTGTCCCGATTCTAAATAGGCTAGCTCTTCCCTTGATTGGGGACTTTTGCCATTTCTATCAAAGACCAAATACATAGACTCCTCCTGAGATTAGAGAGCTCTTGTTATCCTTATCCTCGTGATTCCTTGAGAAATTGCTCCTAATTCGTGCTTCACGACTATATCGTGTTGTGTGGATTAGAGTTCGTGGTTTCCCTTGCGGATTGCACCTATCCCGTGCTCCACGACTTGAGCGTGGTTGTGTGGGGTAGTATTGCGGGTTGTGGATCGGCGAATGTTCGGATTGCAAGCTTCGGTGAGCCTCCTCCTCGTCGGGTCATAATCTCTTATTTTCCATTTTTCGGCTGCTTGGAGCTAGCTATCCCCATCCAGCTATCGATCCTACGCTGTGAAGATCAGACCTCCCCTTGTACTCCCTCTTCTCCGAAGACGGGGTCGCATCATCTGGTATTCAGAGCAAGGTTTACACGATAGGATCTATATCTTTGTTGCTAGATCTATCCTTTTTAGTTTGGTTTTCCCCGTCCTAGAGTCCAAAGCCAAAAAGCCATAAAAAATCCAAGCCTGTGTTTGCTGAGATCTAGTTGTTTGCTTTCCCTTTGTGTTTGCACCAAGTTCTATCCAAACTTGCTGTTGTTTTTCATTGAGTCTTGTTGTTGGATATTTTGTGTTGCAAAAAAAAGAGAGAAAAAAAGAGTGAAAAAGAGCAAAAAAAGTGAAGAGAAAGTGTTGAGCAACTGTGCAATCATATTCAGTTTGGTGAGAAATTTCAGAAGTTGAAGTGGCAAGTGTTGCAGCTCAAACATGGTGCAAGGATCTACACAAATTTTCTTGTTCATTTGGTTTGCATCGATTGGATCTCAGCACTAGCCCTTTTTACCCCACCCAGATCCACCTAGAAACCGTCAGCTTCCTTCCTTTCATTCGCCCGTCCACTCCTGATTTTCTATTTCCTCACAACCGCCAAGGAATCATTTGGGCAAACAAGAAGGTGAGCTGAGTGTTTTCCACATATATAATTTTTATTTGTCCACTTTCTTCCAAAAGATTAACATGGCAGGCTCCAACTCGAGTGCACATGGAGGAAATATTATGGAAGAAGAGTTCCCAAAGACTCGAGCCGCACTTGGTGATGTGATTGAAGAAAGTATAGCTGCAGCTTTGCAATGGATGTTTGGAGGACGTCTTCCTCTTGCGGGCAATGGGGATCAACACCAACACAGCCCCGCTGCCTCACTAGTTGCCAAGAATCATCGTTCTTGTGGCCACGAAGATCGCCACAATGGTCAAGGGAGAGCTGCAGGTGGCCGTGCTGATGGTACCGCTACTGGTGGTGTTGAACAAAGGCGAGGTAACCTTGCTGCACCCCATGATTGTGGGCTGAATGAAGGAGAAACTTGCAGGCAAGGCCATGGCCTCCGCGGGTTCGCCGCAGATCACAGGAGACGAGCTACACATGGTGGTGATGACATGTACCATCAAGAGTTCCCAAATCACAATGATGAGCATGCTGAGATGGTGGATGATGAGTCATATTACACGCCTTGTCGTGGTGCTATTTTTGGTCACCATGGTAGTCCCTATGATGGTCGTTTAGGAGATGACCGTCACAACCAAGCAAGGATGAAGTTACACATTCCATCATTCACTAGAGAAGAGGATCCAAATGCTTATTTTGAGTGGGAGGAGAGATGTGATCAGATCTTCAATACTCATGGGATTTCTAAAATGAAGAGAGTTGAACTCACTCTTAAGAAGTTCTCTAGCTATGCACTTTCTTGGTGGAAGCAGTTGCAAAAGGATCATCTTGCTTTGGGAGGTGACTATATCTGCAGCTGGGATACAATGAAAAGAGTCATGAGACATCGATTTGTTCCATTATACTATGAGAAGAAATTGTACAAGAGGTTGAAGGGGCTTATCCAAGGTTCTCGCACTGTCAAGGAGTACTATAATGAGATGGAGAAGTTGTTGATCCAGACAAAAACCCAAGAGAGTGATGAAGCAAAGATGGAGAGATTCTTACATGGGCTGAATGCTGAGATATCTGATTTTGTGGAGGTATTTCCTTATGATATGATATCTGATGTTATACGTCGAGCTATGAGAGTGGAGAAGAAGAACATGTGTAACGTTGGTCCCAGAATTTCCAAGACTGTCCCACTACTCCTTCATGGCAGCAACCACACCCTTTATCCTCGATGGTGCCTTCACCAACAATTCATATTCAATATAGAAGAAGCATGGTTTCACCTAGAGATTATTCTCCTCCACCCGTGACTTTTATGGAGAACAAACTCTTCCCAAACCCATGTGTGAGATAGAATCATTGTCACAAAACCCCACAACTTGAGAGTGACAAGAAAGGGGGGTTGAGTGGCTCCACAAAATATGAGCGAGAGTATACACATCACAAAATCCCACCACTTGAGAGTGACACGAAAGGGGGGTTGAGTGGCTCCACAAAATATGAGCGAGAGTGTACACATCACAAAACAAGCCCCTCAAAGCATTATTTTCCATAGTAACAAGTGACAGTAAATTTCATCACACTATATAAATTTTTACCTTTCCAAATTCCACCTACCAAAGGCGCTTCACTCCCCGGCAATGGCGCCAGAAAAGAGTCTTGATGACCCACAAGTATAGGGGATCTATCGTAGTCCTTTCGATAAGTAAGAGTGTCGAACCCAACGAGGAGCAGAAGGAAATGACAAGCGGTTTTCAGTAAGGTATTCTCTGCAAGCACTGAAATTACCAGTAACAGATAGTTTTGTGATAAGGTAATTTGTAACGGGTAACAAGTATTAGAAGTAAATAAGGTGCAGCAAGGTGGCCCAATCCTTTTTGTAGCAAAGGACAAGCCTGGACAAACTCTTATATAAAGGAAAGCGCTCCCGAGGACACATGGAAATTATCGTCAAGCTAGTTTTCATCATGCTCATATGATTCACATTCGTTACTTTGATAATTTGATATGTGGGTGGACCGGTGCTTGGGTACTTCCCTTCCTTGGATAAGAATCCCACTTATGATTAACCCCTCTCGCAAGCATCCTCAACTACGGAAGAAGAAATAAGGTAAACCTAACCATAGCATGAAACATATGGATCCAAATTAGCCCCTTACGAAGCAACGCATAAACTAGGATTTAAGCTTCTGTCACTCTAGCAACTCATCATCTACTTATTACTTCCCAATGCCTTCCTCTAGGCCCAAACAATGGTGAAGTATCATGTAGTCGACGTTCACATAACACCACTAGAGGAAAGACAACATACATCTCATCAAAATATCAAACGAATACCAAATTCACATGACTACTTATAGCAAGACTTCTCCCATGTCCTCAGAAAAAAAGTAACTACTCACAAATCATATTCATGTTCATAATCAGAGGGGTATTAATATGCATAAAGGATCTGAACACATGATCTTCCACCGATCAAACCAACTAGTATCAACTACAAGGAGTAATCAACACTACTGGCAACCCACAGGTACCAATCTGAGGTTTTGAGACAAAGATCAGATACAAGAGATGAACTAGGGTTTGAGAGGAGATGGTGCTGGTGAAGATGTTGATGGAGATTGACCCCCTCCAGATGAGAGGATCGATGGTGATGACAATGGTGACGATTTCCCCCTGCCGGAGGGATGTTTCCCCGCCAGAACAGCTCCGCCGGAGCCCTAGATTGGTTTCGCCAGGTTCCGCCTCGTGGTGGCGGCGCTTCGTCCCGAAAGCTTTCTTATCATTTTTTCCAGCGCGAAAGACTTCATATAGCAGAAGATGGGCACCGGAGGCCTGCCAAGGGGCCCACGAGGGAGGGGGCGCACCCAGGGGGTAGGGCGCGCCCTCCACCCTCGTGGACGGTGGGTGGCCCCCCTCTGGTGCTTTCTTCGCCTGATATTTTTAATATATTCCAAAACTGACTTTCATGGAGTTTCAGGACTTTTGGAGTTGTGCAGAATTAATAGGTCTCTAATATTTGCTTCTTTTCCAGCCCAGAATTCCAACTGCCGGCATTGTCCCTCTTCATGTAAACCTTGTAAAATAAGAGACAAAAGGCATAACTACTGTGACATATTGTGTAATAACAGCCCATACTGCAATAAATACCAATATAAAAGCTTGATGCAAAATGGACATATCATGCGGTTGATGAAGAGGCCGAGCTTCGACACGCCCCTACCTGGCGCGCCAAATGTCGGATTTAGGGCTCTACGGACCCAAGAAGGTTCGAACTCTGGGGCGTGTGTGAAGAACTCAACCTGTCGCAATATGTGTCCACACCGCCGGGTCACTTCTCGAGCCCTTTGGATAACATGATTGCCGCAGCATCTCGCCTGGTAGCCATTCCAATGGAGGGCAATTCACTAGCGGCGATTGAAACGCGGCGGGCTAGGGACCTTCTTCAAACTGCTGTGGTGCAGCAGCAGGCTTATTCCTATAGCCGAGATAGAATTCATTCAACTCCTCGTCTGAGCCCAAGCTATAGCAGGCACCTGGATGAACCGGAAGTGTCTAGCAGTGCGCGGCGCCGTAATGCTCAAGACATGGTGGATAATGGCAGAGCATGAAGGGAGGCCGCTTTGGATCGTCATCAACCCGCCCCGGTTCAGCCAGCTGCGTCAGTAGACCGAGGCACCGGGCTTGCTTTTAGTTCCTGGGGAGTGCCGTGTCTCATCCCGGCTCTCCGTAACGTGCGACTGCCCAAGGACTTCAAGGGTCCACGTAAGGTGCCTAATTACACGACGGATCAGCCACCTGAGGCGTGGGTCGAGAGTTATGAGATGGCGATGGAGATGCTAGATGTGGAAGAAGCGGCCTGTGCAAAGTACTTCACGATGATGTTGGAAGGGACAGCCCGTACTTGGTTGAAAAAATTACCAGCTAACTCCATCGAGTCATGGGATCAGTTGAAGGCCCGGTTTATAGCCAATTTCAAAGACACGTGCAAACAGCCTATGTCCATTGTGGATCTGGATGCTTGTGTTCAAGGGGAGAACGAGTCAACAACTCATTGGGTACGCCGGGTTTCAGAAGTGTTGCATTCGTCCGACCGGATTAACGCTGGTCAAGCGATTAATGCTGGAGCGTAATTGCCGGTTTAAGTCACTACAGATGAAGTTGGGACGGCTCAAGCGCCACTGCAACGACATGGGAACCCTTATGGCAGCCTTGGTCAAATATGCCGATTCTGATAATACCAAGGATCCCAATTCTGATGAGGAGAAACCAGAGAAGGGAAAGAAGAACGGAGGCGCAAAGGGACAACATCACAACCAAGGAGGCCATGGGAATAATGGTAAGCGCAAAGCAGATAGTTCAGATCTTGTAGCTAACACCAATATGCAGCGTCGTAAAGGTAAACCGCCCCAGCGCGGTGGAGGGAAGAATCTGGAGCGTTTGTTAAACCAGCCCTGCCCAAAGCATGGGACTAAGGAGGCCCCTTCCACACATCTTTGGAAAGATTGTTATATCATGAAGGAATTCAAGAATTTCGATGTCTTCTGGTATGATCAGGGTCCGTCGGGCGGTTCAGGTCCAGGGTTTCATGGTGGCGGCGGTTCAAGCTCAGGATTTCAGAATAATCAGGGCAACCAGAATAACCAAGGTGGTAATGGCCAACAGAATAATCAAGGCAATTAGCAACAGTCAGGTTATCAAAGTCACCCCAAGCAGTTGACCGGTGAGCAGTATCACGTGTTCACTACCAGCCCGTGTAAGCGCGATCAGAAGCTTCACAAAAGGGCAGTTAATGCTGTTGAACCGGCAGTGCCACGCTATTTACGGTGGTCCGAGCAGCCCATTGTGTGGAGCAGATAGGATCATCCGCCCCGGGTTGACAATCCGGGTCAACTGGCTTTAGTGGTGGCACCTCAGGTGGGAGGTTACAAGTTTACCAAAGTCCTGATGGATGGAGGGAGCAGCATCAACATCTTGTACTATGAGACTTCTCGTCGCATGGGGTTGACAAACAAGAGTCTTAAACCTTCCAACACCGTTTTTCATGGTGTAGTACCAGGTAAATCGGCATATCCTGTTGGTAAGATCGCTTTGGAGGTTGTAGTTGGAGATGAGCATGATTCCAGGTCTGAAAAATTGACCTTTGAAGTGGTGAAGATCCAGAGCCTGTATCACGCACTGTTTGGACGGCCGGCTTACGCAAAATTCATGGCGAGACCCTGCTATATCTATTTACAACTCAAAATGCCGGGTCACAAGGGGACTATAACAGTACATGGAAGTCGAAAGGTCGCTTTGGATTGTGAAGAAGGTGATGCGGCTTATGCTGAGTCGGTTTGTGCTACAGAGGAGCTGAAGTTTTATAAGGACAATGTTGATCCGGCAGACATGACCCCTCTGAAGAAGCCCACCACTGAGCATGACCCGACCCTGAAATTCAAACCGGCTGATGAGACTAAGCTTGTTGACTTTGTGCCTGGTGATTCATCCAAACAGTTTAGCATCAGCACCAATCTGGATCCGAAATAGGAAAGCACGCTCATCGAGTTCATCCGTGAGAACCGGGACATTTTTGCATGGAAGCCTTCTGACATGCCAGATGTACCGAGGGAACTCGCTGAGCACACTCTTAATATTGATCCTAAGTTTAAACCGGTCAAGCAATTTCTTTGCCGCTTTAACGAAGAAAGACACAAGGCCATTGGTGAAGAGGTAGCCCGGCTGTTGGCTGCTGGATTTATCATCGAAGTATTTCACCCTGAGTGGTTGGCTAATCCGGTGCTCGTTCTTAAGAAAAATGGTACTTGGCGTATGTGTGTGGACTACACAGATTTGAACAAGGCTTGTCCGGCAGATCCTTTTGCTCTCCCGCGTATTGATCAGATTATTGATGCGATGGCGGGTTGTGAGCGCCTGAGTTTCTTGGATGCTTATTCAGGTTCAGATTAAAATGGCAGTTAAGGAACAGGAGAAGACAACCTTCATCACTCCCTTTGGAGCCTTCTGCTATGTTTCTATGCCCTTTGGGCTCAAAAGTGCCCAGGCAACTTATCAGCGTTGTGTGCAAAATTGTCTTCACACGCAGATTGGGCGTAATGTTCATGCCTATGTGGATGACATTGTGGTAAAATCCAGGAAGAAGGAAACCCTGATAGATGACCTCAAGGAAACGTTTGACAATCTTCGGGTTTACAAAATGATGCTTAATCCGGACAAGTATGTTTTTGGTGTTCCAGCAGGCAAGCTCTTAGGTTTTCTGGTGTCCAACAGAGGCATTGAGGCTAATCTGGAAAAAATCAAAGCGATTACATCTTTGGCTAAACCAAAGTGTATCAATGATGTTCAGCGTTTGGCGGGTCGGATTGCAGCCCTTAGCCGGTTTATCAGCCGTTTGGGAGAGAAGGCAATCCCTTTGTACCAGATGTTAAAAAAGACAGACGATTTCGTCTGGAGCGATGCAGCCAATGCGGCGTTTGAGGACTTAAAGCGACAGTTGATTGAACCGCCGGTTCTTGCTGCTCCGGTTGACAAAGAGCCTTTGTTATTATATGTGGCTGCTAATGCCCGTGCTGTCAGCATGGCAATTGTGGTGGAGCGCAAGGAGGCTGGTAAGGAATATCCGGTTCAACGGCCGGTTTACTATATCAGCAAAGTACTTATCGAGTCAAAGCAACGGTATCCGCATTGGCAGAAGCTGGTTTATGGGGTTTTTATGGCTAGTCGGAAGCTCAAACAATACTTTCAAGGTCATCCCATTACAGTAGTCGGTTCAGCTCCTTTGGGCGATATAATTCAGAATAGGGAGGCAACTGGCCGGGTTGCAAAGTGGGCGATTGAGCTTGGCCCGCACGGGTTGAAGTATATGCCTCGGACATCAATTAAGTCACAGGCACTTGTTGACTTCATTAATGATTGGACCGAGTTACAGGCACTAGAGGACAAACCGGATAATACATACTGGACCATTCACTTTGATGGATCCAGGCAATTGGAAGGCTCGGGGCCTGGAGTTGTTATTACTTCCCCTCGAGGTGATAAAATTTGTTATGTTCTCCACTTAATGTTTCCCTGTACTAACAATGCACTGAGTACGAGGCCTTACTCCATGGTCTCCGAGTGGCTAAGGAAATGAACTTAAGCCGTGTTCGCTATTTTGGAGATTCTGATCTGGTGGCTCAGCAAGTTTCTGGTA
The DNA here is from genome assembly GCA_963921465.1 of Triticum timopheevii. Lineage (NCBI taxonomy): Eukaryota > Viridiplantae > Streptophyta > Magnoliopsida > Poales > Poaceae > Triticum > Triticum timopheevii. Next base: position 463,376,128 of record OY997274.1, read on the forward strand.
CTTGGGATTCTAAGGATCCACTCATGGCGGCTTACAGACACGAGGTGGATATTGTGGCAGGTCACTTTAAGGGTTATCAGGTTGAGCACATTGACCGGCGCAAAAATGAGGCAGCAGATGCTTTAAGCCGGCTGGGATCTCAACGTAAACCGGTACCACCCAATACCTTTTTAGATATCTTGCATAACCCGTCTGTTAAGTTGCCCACAGAGGAGTATTTAGCTGTTCCTGATCCGGAGGCCCAATTGGTGGCCTCTTTACATACCACTCCGGATTGGACGGTTCCATATTTGGCGTATTTAAACCGGGGCGAGTTACCAGATGAGGAGGTCTTCACCAGACAGATAATCCGGCGGTCCAAGTCCATGGTTATTCACAATGGCGAGTTACACCATTGCAGTGTTTCAGGCGTTTTCCAACGTTGTATTTCTCCTGAAGAAGGACAAGAGATTCTACGTGAAATACATGAAGGGGATTGTGGTCACCATGCCGGTTCAAAGTCCCTGGTGGCTAAAGCTTTCCATCATGGGTTCTAATGGTTGACAGCTCATGCTGATGCGGATGATCTGGTAAAGCGGTGTGACGCTTGCCAGAAATTTTCACGTCGAGCTCATGTTCTGGCTCAGGAGCTACGGATGATTCCTATCACTTGGCCGTTTGCCACTTGGGGGCTTGATATGGTGGGACCTTTTAAGCGCTCCCAGGATAAGAAGACCCACGTGTTGGTGGCGGTTGACAAGTTCACTAAATGGGTTGAAGCGGAGCCCGTCAGCAAGTGCGATGCAGCCACGGCGGTTCAATTCCTCAAAAAGATCATTTTTCGTTTTGGTTTTCCACATAGCATCATCACAAATAATGGCACAAACCTTTCTAAAGGTGAGATGGAGGAATTTTGTCAACGAGAGCACATCCGGCTTGATGTAGCGTAAGTGGCTCATCCCCAGTCCAATGGTCAAGCTGAGAGGGCGAATCAAGAGATCTTGAAGGGTATTGAGGGAGTCCTGGACTAGGGGGTGTCCGGACAGCCGGACTATCATTATCCGCCGGACTCCAAGACTATGAAGATACAAGATTGAAGACTCCGTCCCATGTCCGGATGGGACTTTCCTTGGCGTGGAAGGCAAGCTTGGCAATACGGATATGTAGATCTCCTACCATTGTAACCGACTCTGTGTAACCCTAGCCTCCTCCGGTGTCTATATAAACCGGAGGGCTTTAGTCCGTAGGACGACATACATTACAACAATCATACCATAGGCTAGCTTCTAGGGTTTAGCCTCCTTGATCTCGTGGTAGATCCACTCTTGTACTACCCATATCATCAATATTAATCAAGCAGGACGTAGGGTTTTACCTCCATCGAGAGGGCCCGAACCTGGGTAAAAACATTGTGTCCCTTGTCTCCTGTTACCATCCGCCTAGACGCACAGTTCGGGACCCCCTACCCGAGATCCGCCGGTTTTGACACCGACAGGTATTAAGCCCAGGCTTATGGTTCCTTTGAAGCGGACGCCGGGTTGTTGGGTGGAAGAGTTACCATCTATGTTATGGAGTATAAACACCACCCCAAACCGATCCACGGATTATACACCTTTCTTCATGGTTTACGGGGCCGAGGCCGTCCTCCCAAGTGATATTCGTCATGATTCGCCCCGGGTTGCAAATTATGTTGAAGCGGACAATGAGCAAGCACGCCAAGAGGCGCTGGACCTGTTAGATGAGAAACGGGACATGGCTTTGGCTCGATCGGCGGTTTATCAACAAGACCTGTGGCGTTACCACAGCCGCCGGGTTAAGACACGAACCTTTCGAGAAGGCGACTTAGTGCTCCGGCTCATCCTGGATCAGACCGATATGCACAAGTTATCCCCACCTTGGGAAGGACCCTTTGTGGTCAGCAAAAATTTGCACAACGGATCATACTACCTCATTGATGTTCGAGAAGACTCACGCAGTTCTGAGGAGGAGACCCGGCGGTCATGGAACATAGCTCTCCTTCGGCCTTACTACACATGAGCCATAGGCTTTTCTTATGTACATATTATGACAATGTATATATTATGATCAATATAATATACCGGCATCCTTGCTACAAGCAGGGCCTCTACCGTTCTTCCAATATTCCTTGGTTACAAGGGGGCTTCTGCTCTCAAAGCGATGACTCACCTTGTCCATTAAACCGGCTATCATGCCACAACACAGCTTGGGAGCTTCACACCCAAGGGGCCAAAGAGAGTCTGGATGTTATGCACAGCTCAAACATAGGCACCCATTGAGCATAGATCACAAAGTTACTTGGGGCCTCTTTTGTGCAAAAGACACAAAGAGTTTGAAAGGACCCTTGTAATTGGGTATCGACCCACGGCTTGGAAGCCTGGTGTATTCACCTAAAACCCTGGGTTAACCTGCCTTCATCAAGTAAGCCACTCCTATCCAGGTAATCCTGGCACGACCTGCCGAACGTTTGACAAGTCAATATTATACAGACCCTGAACTTGTCAAAGTTAAAACGATGATTGGTTAGTTGGAGGCCCATCTTAAAAGGCTTTGCAAAATGGTTTAACTCAGTGGCCTGGCAGCCCATGAAAAGCCTCGAATTTGGGCCTGGCAGCTCTTGAAAAGCCTTGACTACATGTTTTCTTGTTTACTTTTTTGCCAAGTTTTCACCTTCTTGATGAATTTATTTTGAACAGATGTCCTTTGACCCGGTGTTCCTTTTCAGTCATCATGTTAACCCAGTGTTTGTTAACCCGGCTTGGTTTTCAACTATAAGTTGTCAGGCCATCTTATCAAAACGGTGTTTGTTAACCCGGCCTGGCTTTGACTATATGTCACCAGTATGATCATCTGGTGTTCATTATAACCCGGCATGACTTATTCATCCTATCATTATAGATGAAGGGATATAACAACTCAAAATTTGGGTTTTCACCCTTACTAAGTGATTTCATATCACAGGTATGAGTTATTCCATATTTATTCTGCTTTGGTTATTAATCAGACTTTATCTTGGGCACTATGACCCGTCTAGCGGTAAGCCGCCCGGACAGCTCTATTTATGCAGACATAGGGATTGCATAATATTATAAAGATATATAAGCCAGCATTGAAATTGGCATGGCGGATCAAGCAACATATATCCCAGTGCACGATGGCAGCAGATCAAAGTATTTTAACTAGCCTATTACATGGCGCTTTAAGGCCCAAAATATGGAATTGTTCTTTCCACAGAACAGAGTTTATAAAGCATCAATCAGATTGCCGGATCAAGCCTCGTCACCAGGTTGACGTGAAGTTGATGGATCATCTGGCGTCGGTTCAGCCTCCTCCTCCTCATCCAGTGGCTGGAAGTCAACGGTGGTCCAGTCAATCCGGGTTAAGGCCTGAAAGACAGCCTCTTCACTTATAAGTTCAGCCGGATCAACGTCAGGGGCGTAAGTGTGCTTACGGATTGGCGGAATAAGATTTTGCACTTCCGGCATGATAGGGTCAATCCGTTTGTTGTTGGCATCATAGAAAGATCGGTGAACCGTCAAGTTTGCTTCTTCTGCCAATTGACTTGCCAGAGGACGCCTCACCCTTGTCACATTTTTGAGGGCTTCGTTATCAAACTCTGCCCCGTTTTCTTGTTCACTAGGGAAGCCCTTGGCGATATCAACCGGATCCAGCTATCCATGCCTTGGCTCGAGTAAGTGCCAACAAAGCGCCAGCCCTAGCAGCAGATTGCTTCATCTCTTCTATCTGTGCTGGCGTCATGGATAACCTTGCTAGAGTGTCCTTGATCAATGTTGGGGCTGGATTGTTGTACGAGGCTGCACAGATAACCCGTTGGACACCGGTATACAGTTGTTCAATCAGAGTATATGCTGCCTTCAGCTTCATCCGCATGTCCGAGCCCAAATGAGCAATGTGGCCACCTACAACGGTTTAAGGATTTCATGTTAAACCGACACTTTACAAAGATGGTCATCAAAGAAGCCTTGGCAAGAGTACTTACCAAATACTGCGGAAGTCATGGCATTCACTTGGCGCTTCAACCCAGATAGCTCTTCTGCCACAGGTTTAAGCGCTGATTCGGCGTCTTCCGCCTGCTTCAGCAATGCATTTTTCTCAGTCTCCCAGTTGGCACGTTCTGTCTTGAGCCCTTCTTTAAGTTGCTCCATAGCTGCTAAAGCGGTTTTGAGCTCATCCTTGGCCTTGGAAGTTTCAGCTTGTTGGGATTTAATGTTTTCTTGAAGATCAGCAATTTGAGAGCCTTGGTGATTTATATCTGCCTGTCACAATCAGATGAGGAGCATGTAAATAATTTATCAAAAAGTCCCAAGTTGTCGTGGAATAGTCACGTCAGATGTCCTCGTGAAAGGACTTAGTTGTGGAGCCATCGCAACTAGGAAGCTTGAAGGGGTTAAATCGGGACAAGGGACACGAGAGAGTTTATACTAGTTCGGCCCCTTACGGTGAAGGTAAGGCCTACGTCTAGTTGGGTTGGTATTGATGTTTCGATAACCGGGGAGCGAGACACGCTATGCCCGGTTCTCGATGTGTTGTTTTCTTGCCCTAAGTCGCCCGCAGGTCGTCCCCTTATATACACGGGTTGACACCTGCGGCTTACAGAGTCCCGGCCGGCTTATAAACAGAGTCCGGCTCGGTGACTAGTTAAATCTACCTTATGTTACAAGTCTTGCCGTCATGGCGGTTTACTACAATGGGCTTAAGCCGCCCGTGGGCCTTAAGCTCTTTATTGAACCGCCATCTTCATGCTTAGCTTTTGGGCTTCCTCTGGTGAATACTCTTTGCGTAACCCGGCCCCTCCTGGGCGGCTTACACAAATAGTTATATCCCCAACATCAGGCCCCAGATTGATTTGAACCTGTTCATGTCAATCTAAAAATATTTTTAAAGAATTAAATCTTCAGCCTTCTGACTATATAGAGGGCTTTTGTTAACCCGCCATGACGTCATCTTCTAGATCCGTCTTAACTCGGCGTGATGTCATTCTTTCCTTTAACTCATTTTTTATTCCACCGAATCTTTCAACGGATCTCTTCTTTACCGACTTCTCCGAAAATCGAGGCGTCGGGGCCGCTGGATAATAATTGTTATCTCCTCATTTCCCGCGCCGTCTCAGTCATCTTCTCCTTATAAATAGCCACGACTTGGGTCCTTTCCCTTTTACCCCTTCCGTCGTCTTATTCCTCTCCTCTCTGCCTCTCGAGCTCCGCCACCGTCACCATCGACCTCCTCGTCTTCGTCGACTTAGGCTGCTGCATCAACCTGACTGTAACTAGAGATCGACGGCGAGCCTCCGCAGCTCATCCTCATCCGTGAGTTCTTTTCTTCCCTTTCCTTAGATCTATCTTGAAGCTCTGCCAAGTTCATCGGGTTCATCACCGCCCAATGCGAATCCTTGCTAGATGCACTTCCACAGCCTGTTTAGATTATAAAAACGGTGCAGAACTACTGCGGTAGTTGTTTGTGTTGATATTGCACAGAAATAGGTCTCATTTCTCTTATTTAGAGGCCTCCTTTGGATGCATGAACTTCTCTGCCCTATTTTTAGGTCTAGAAAATTTCTCCTTTAGAGCAATAGTTTGATCCATAATAATAACTGTTATCCGTGAAACTTGTTTCTATCACCCGGAAAGCTTCTTCTGGAAAACTTACTTTATCACCACTGTATAGGTGTCCGGCTTAAATAAGTAACACTGAACTGTAAGCTTTGCCTTCCTCTCATGACCTTAAAACACTTTGAATCACTGTTGATCCTGTTAGCAGCTTAAACTTTACTGCACAATCACCCTTATATCATTAGGCCCCTTGCTTAAGCCGCTATTTTAAATAAATTTGAATATTTCTCCCGGGTTATATTTAAACCGGAACTTTCTTACTTTGTTGTAGATGGCTCCTAAGGCGGCCAAAGCCCCTGTGACTTGCAACTGGGTTCCATCCACAGTCACCAAAAGCAAACTTGCTGAGTTTGTGGCATCTGGCCATCTGCCAAAAAAGGAGACCATGTCCTATCGTGCCCCTCACCCATCTGAGGAGATACCTCAACCCAAAGACGGGGAGGTAGTCATTTTCACAGACCATATGAACCTGGGATTTGCCCCTCCCGGCTCAAAATTCTTCACAGAAGTTCTGGATTTCTTTGACCTGAGGCCTCAAGACATTGGACCCAATTCCGTGTCCAATCTATGTAATTTCCAAGTCTTCTGCGAGGTATACTTAGGAGAGGAACCAAGTCTGCTGCTGTTCAGAGAGCTTTTCTACTTGAACCGACAGAATGAGCGCGCCAACGGGCCTAGTCTTGAACTTGGCGGCATCTCAATCCAGCGGCGGAGAGACTGCCTTTTCCCTTACGCTGAGCTGCCGAGTCACCCCAAAGACTGGAACCAGACGTGGTTCTACTGTCAAGATACTTCTCCGGCTAACGAGAAGCCTCTGCCCGGCTTTCGCGCCCTGCGTCTTGAGTCCAATCATCATCTGGCGGACAAGTTAACTGTTGTTGAACGCCTGCCTCTTAATCCCACCATCAGAAAGATCAAGGCCCTTTTAGGCAACGGGTTAACTGGCATTGATTTGGTCCGGGTCTGGGTCACTTGGCGGATACTACCATTAAGCCGCCGCTCCGGCTTAATGTGTACTTACACAAGCGAAAAGGACGACTCAATGCGTCACAGCCCTGAGGACTTACCAGATGATGTGGTAGATGCTACAGTCCAATCGCTATTGAAGGAGGGCACTGTAACCAGTAATACTTTCAGTTTGCTTCCCTTCTGCAAGAAGAATCCGGCTCCTGCAGTAAGTTACTAGTCTTCACAAATACTCTTTAATATGTTACCTTCTGGTACTTATGATTCTTTGTCTTTTTTCACAGGCCGATGACAACTTCTGGAAGGTCAAGTATGACCATGAGGCTGCAAAATTGGCCCGGGCGGCCAAGAAGACCGAAAGGAAAGCCGCCAGGACGGGTACCTCTAAAAAGAAGAAACCCAGCGCCTCTGATATGCTTAAATTGGACGATTCTTCTTCAGATGAGGAAGAGGTAATCTTTTTAATTTTCTTTAACTCCTTTGCCGTTACCTTACTGACATTTGATCCTTTCAGGAGGATACTGGAAACAGTCAAGCAGCTGGCGAAGAGGTAACTATAATTTCCTCCGACTCAGAGCCTTTGCCAACACAAAGAATCCGAAGGGTGACCCGAAAAGTAAGATTTTCACACCCTCTTGCTTACCATGATCCTCAATTTCTTTTGAAGCAACAGCAGCTTGAGAACCGGCGGCAGACTTGGGCCAACCAGGACGCAGAGCTTTCTTCCGGCTTACCCGATGTAACCAGGAAGCGTCGGACGTTTTGTTTTACCCTTGATGGGCTTGATTCGCCAACCTCTCAATTCATCTGACTCCAACTATCAGGATACCTCCCCTTCTTCTGATGAGTCGATGCAATCGAACATGCCGGCTTTCAAAACGGCTCCCGGGTAATATAACCTTTCCTGCCTTGAGGTTATCCATACTTATACCTTGACACTTATCTTTCCACTTTGTTTGGCAGCTTGCAAGTAAAGCCCAGCAAGAGGGCAAAGAAGAATAAGCCATCCCAAGACCCGGTGGTTACTGAACCGGTGCTTGACTCATCCGTTCCAGATAGCTCCACTCATCAGCCACCGCCTGAACTGGCTTCTGACGTTCCGGAGCCAGCTTCTGACCCGCCTGCAGAAGACGTGATTCACAACTCGGATGACCCAGAAATCCCTATCCCGGCTGTCAGTGTCAAAACCGGCGGATCTCAGGTAGGGGGTCCCGAACTGTGCGTCTAGGCGGATGGTAACAGGAGACAAGGGACACGATGTTTTTATCGAGGTTCGGGCCCTCTCGATGGAGGTAAAACCCTACTCCTGCTTGATTAATATTGATGATATGGGTAGTACAAGAGTGGATCTACCACGAGATCAAGGAGGCTAAACCCTAGAAGCTAGCCTATGGTATGATAGTTGTAATGGTTGTTCGTCCTACGGACTAAAACCCTCCGGTTTATATAGACACCGGAGAGGGCTAGGGTTACACAGAGTCGGTTACAATGGTAGGAGATCTACATATCCGTATTGCCAAGCTTGCCTTCCACGCCAAGGAAAGTCCCATCCGGGCATGGGACGAAGTCTTCAATCTTGTATCTTCATACTCTTGGAGTCCGGCCGATGATGATAGTCCGGCTATCCGGACACCCCCTAGTCCAGGACTCCCTCAGTAGCCCCTGAACCAGGCTTCAATGACGACGAGTCCGGCGCGCATATTGTCTTCGACATTACAAGGCGGGTTCCTCCTTCGAATAATTCATAGAAGATTGTGAACACCAGGATAGTGTCCGGCTCTGTAAAATAAATTCCACATACCACCGTAGAGAGAATAATATGTACACAAGTTCAATCTGCTGACGTATTTTGTGGCGTGACGTCACACCACTACCAAGCCTTTACTTGAATCGTTTTTATTATACCACCTCAGCGCGTTTAGAGAAGCGGTTTCCTTGGCACGTCTTGTCGAAGCAGAGATCGTGTTCCCCTTATTCCGGGATTCCCATCAATACGGATGCGGGTAACCCAACCGCGCCATTGATTGCGGCGCTTGGGAGATAAGCGAGTTTTACCAGGCCGGTGGGGACGCATAGTCTTCGTCCGCCCATATATAAGGGGATAAGGATCTGCCTTTTTTACCTACGCCTTCTTCCTCCTTTGCTTATCCATCTCCGCGCACTCGAGCTCCAGCGCCCAAGTCCGCACATCTCGCCTCAACCTTCTCCAGCCATGTCCGGAGCGGGAGGCAAGTGGATGGCCTCCTCCATTACGGAGGGGCATATCGAGAAGCTGCGCGGCACCGGATACCTGTCCAGCGACATCGCGCACCGGCTGCCCGACGAGGGGCAGCTCATCCCCACCCCCAGGCCCCATGAGAAGGTCGTATTTCTTCCCCACTTCCTCCGCGGACTGGGCTTCCCACTTCATCCCTTCGTTCGGGGGCTCATGTACTACTATGGCCTGGACTTCCATGATCTGGCGCCAAACTTCATCCTCAACATCTCGGCATTTATCATCGTGTGCGAGGCCTTCCTCTGCATCTAGCCTCACTTCAGCTTGTGGCTAAAGACCTTCAATGTCAAGCCGAAGGTGGTGAAGGGCGTCCAGGCGGAGTGCGGAGGCGCCATGGTGGGCAAAATGCCCAACGTCACCTGGCTCGAGGGCGCCTTCGTGGAGTCCATCAAAGGGTGGCAATCGGGGTGGTTCTACATCACCAAGCCGCGTGACCCTAAATGGGCAGCGGCCCCCGAGTTCAGATCTGGTACCCCCATGCAGCTCACCTCCTGGAAAGAGAAGGGCTTGCTATGGGGTAGTTCGGAGGAGCTGACCGGACTCCAGTCCTGTCTCCAGACCCTGGTGAACAAGGTGCTTAAGCTTGTCAACGTGATCCAGGTCATGCTCGTTCGCCGGATTCTCCCCTGCCAACAACGGGCCTTCAATCTGTGGGAGTTTGATCCGGCACAACACCGGACCCTGAGCGGGCTCTTCGACACGACGTACGAAGCTGCCTGGAGGGTGCTGTTCAAGGGCGGAGAAGCCCCCGCATCCGCGACTGAAGATCGCGGATTCAGCACGCAGCGCCCGGCCGGCGAGGTAAGCTATGTTATCCTCTATGGGACACTCATTACTTTCACAGTTTGACTCTATGTGGGATCTAAAAACTCCCAATGCCTTTAACAGGACTGGCAGAAGACGTCCGGACAGGTTAGCTGTCCAGCTCCCCTTCCAGAAGACCCAGCGAACACCCGTTTGACGGGGCTGCTGGTCCCGGCACTTTACGTGGTGCCGGAGAAGAAGGCCAAGAAAAAGGCCACGGGAACCCGAAGGAGTTCCCGGCGCCAGGTGGTAACGGACTCATCGTCCGATGACTCCGAGGCGGACTCCTCCCCCGAGGAGGAGGAGAAAGAGGCCTCTCCCCCAGCGGGGGGAGAGAAGAAGAGGAAGGCCTCCCCAACGGGGGCGGCCGAAGGGTCCAAGAAAGGACGGACGCTCCCTCCGGACTGCTCCACCAACGCCGACGATGGCGACGAGGAGTGGCCCTCAAGGGCCAAGCCCCTGGCAAGATCGTAAGTGTCTGAATTCCTGGATGATTTATAATTTCTCTTTTTGCCACGTGGTGTCCTTCTAATGCCGCATACAACCTGTAGTCCGGCCAAGGACGATCTTCCCGCTTCGTCGAGCAGGTCCTTGGCTACGTCGGATATGGATTCCCTTCCGACCGCCTCCACCCCTCGTGATGCTGATGACGCCGAGGTGGGATCCCAGGAGAGGACTCGCCAGGAGGGGGAGGCTCCGGAGGTGCCACAGGGCAACCTCCCGGACTTCGTACCGGACTCCGTACCGGAACTTGCAGTGGTTCCGGAGTCCGGCAGGCGGCCCCTTCGTTAGAAGGGCAAGACTGTGACACCGGCGGCCACCGTCCAACCGGAGGCCACGGATAACTTGTTGGAGGCACTCAACGGCGCTTCCATCGAGGAAGAACACCGCACTATCATGAGTGCGGTGATTCAGAAGGTTCAGCTCGCCAAGAGCGGGCTGACCGAGGCCTGCATCAGCCTTCTAACAGGCTTTGAGGTAAGAAATTTAAAATATGTAATATAATACCACATAGACAGTAGCCCCTGATGCTTGGTTCGGTGTTCGGAAAGAAAAGCCGGACTGAGGATCTAAAAAGATATACGTAGGAGGTCTAAAAAATGTGTCAATATGGGATTGCAGGCTGCGCTACTGACCTCTGCCGCACTGACTGCGGAGGTCGGTGCTTTGAAGCAGAACCTCGAGCGGTCTGAGAGCGAGCTCGGCCGTGCCAAGAAGCAACTCGAGGACAAGGAAGGTGAGTAACACCGTATTAAATTTGTACCTTACAGAAAAGGATTTTGGTTGCAAGAGAAATAACAAGGATAACATGGGTACTACAGGGGCCACGAACGAGGTGGCGACACTGAAGGAGGCGGTGTCTGCGGCCGAACGCAATGCGGCCGTAGAGTGAGCTGAGCGGGAGAAGCAGGAGGCGCGGGTGGCGGAGGTGCAATGAGAGCTCTAGGCTCTCATGGAAAAACATGAGGGTTTGGAGCGCGACTCAAGGACTCGAGAGTCCGAGCTTGCATCGGCTCTTGAGAGCGCCAAAGCCGCTAAGGCCGAAGCCCACAAGGCCCTCCAGGAGGTCGAGGATTTGAAGAAAATAGCAGCGGGTAAGGCATTTTTCATGCAAAGCAAGCATGTGAATGTGAATTACCTATTACTTACCCGAATTCGGAGCTCTCCAGGAGCATTCGCGGATCTGCCCCGCAGCGTGTCAGATGCTGCCGCTTTCTACCGGGCCAAGGAGGGGAGCTCGACGGAGAAGGTCTTCCTGTCTCAGTATGCTGAGGCCGGACATCTGGTGCCCCTTAGCGACCAGCTGAAGCAGCTGGTCGAGCTCCACAAGGTAGCCGAACAGGCCATGAAGGGCCTCATAGTTCGGCTGTGGCCCAAGGAGGCCATGCCTGGGAGCTACTTCGGCCTGGTTCGGCGGCTGGTGGACGCGTGTCCCTGGGTGGAGGTCGTCAAGCATTCCGCCTGCATTGAAGGTGCTCGTCGGGCCCTTGCCCATGCGAAGGTGCACTGGGGTAGGATGGACGCTGAGAGGCTGCTGACGGACACACCGCCGGCGGGCAAGGAGTATCGTACGCCCGAAATGTATTATAAGAGTGTCCTGAAGGGTGCCCGCATGATTGCGGATGAGTGCTCCAAAGATGTAATATTTGAGTAGACTCGCATTTTGTTATCCTGTGCGCTGAAAACCTTGTTCATATGCGCTAAGCAACGCTTTTTAATTTAAAATATTACCTTCTGTGCGGCCGTTTATTAAATCTGAGAGATGGCAAGTCGTCGGCTTCAGCCCCCATGCCACTAGTGCTGGGGTGTTCGGGATAAACTTGAGCACTCTTGTTCCCGTATTTGGGTCCATCTAGGGAGCCGCTCAACACAACGAACGAGGCAACCGGACTTATAATGCTTGAACACTCTCACTTAGCCATAGAATTCTATAATTTTAAATTTCGGCGAAGCCCCTAGTGTTCGGAAGACCGAGTTCGGGGCGCTATCCACGCCTGGGCCGGACGAAGCCGGTTCCTCGCTCTAAGCGGCATAAGTCTTTAGGGACTCGAAAAAACCTCTCAAACAGCGACCAGCTCTCGCCTTATCATGACGGTCAGTTTTAGCTTTCTCCACTGAGGCGCTCGCCCAGCTCAACCGGGGCGCAATCGCAGTGGTTCTCCCAGTGCTACCTTAGCTGATAAAACAGAACGTAAGGTACCAAAACATGGGAGCCGGCCAAACCCAACTATTGACCCAAGACATGATTCGGAGCCAATGCATATAATGCTATAAGTTTGGGGTGCCGCACTTGTGAAAGTGTTCGGACTTATCACACCATAATGCGGGAATTTAAGCCCCTGGTGTATTCGGCCGTACCAAAGTGTACGGATGCAAGATGTCATAAATGAACATATATATAAGAAAGAAATGCAATTATAAGCGAAAAGCGATGCATTGTTTATTCAAGGAATTCTGCGATGAATGCAGAATGATACAAATAGTGCGGTAAGCAAGGGGTAAGACTATTAAACATGTCCCCCTCCAGGGGTAGGCTGCGGATTTGTGTATGAAAACGGATTTAATGCTCGTAATGGAGACCACCTGGATACTCGCTGTAGCCCTTCTTATCCCCTGGCTGTTGCATCGTGTGTTCGGCAAGTCTACTGCCGGACAGGGCTTCTGGTGAACGGAGTCCTGTGGGTAAGAAAAAATAAAAATAAAAAGAGTCACACACTTGGGAGCCCCTGGTGCGGTTAAGCCACATTCTGGGCCTGTGGTGGCCGTGCCCCTCCCCCTATGCCCATGGTATCTCCAGAGCGTAATGATGTACGCGAAGGACCAGTCTTGCAATTTGGCAGGGGCTGGGGTTGGGGCCGCATTGCTACGCGTGCTCGGAACGTGCCAGGTGGTCTTGTTGTAGGTTACTCCGGGCGCGTTTGGCCGTGTCTGGTCGCTTAACGGCCGGACTCGAAAATTGCCTTAAGAGGCTGCTCTATACTTCTGCCGCGAGAGCCGCTGTGAGTTCCTCCGTTCGGAGGGAGCGTTCAGTGTTTCCGTTGACTGTAATGACTCCTCGAGGGCCTGGCATCTTGAGCTTAAGGTATGCGTAATGCGGCACCGCATTGAACTTTGCAAACGCGGTCCGTCCGAGCAGAGCGTGATAGCCGCTGCGGAACGGGACTATGTCGAAGATTAACTCCTCGCTTCGGAAGTTATCCGGGGATCCGAAGACCACTTCCAGTGTGACTGAGCCTGTAAAATTGGCCTTTACACCTGGTATGACGCCTTTGAAGGTCGTCTTTGTAGGTTTAATCCTTGAGGGGTCTATGCCCATCTTGCGCATTGTGTCCTGATAAAGCAGGTTCAGGCTGCTGCCGCCGTCCATCAGGACTCTGGTGAGGTGAAATCCATCGACAATTGGGTCTAAAACCAATGCGGCGAATCCGCCATGACGGATACTGGTGGGGTGGTCCCTTCGATCAAAAGTGATCGGGCAAGAGGACCATGGATTGAACTTTGGGGCGACTGGCTCCATCGCATATACGTCCCTAAGTGCACGCTTCCGCTCCCTCTTGGGTATGTGGGTTGCGTATATCATGTTTACCGTCTGCACTTGTGGGGGGAAACCCTTCTGTCCTCTATTGTTCGGCGGCCGGGTCTCTTCCTCGTCATCGCTATGCAGCCCCTTGTCATTGTTTTCGGCAATTAATTTGCCTGCCTGCTTGAATACCCAACAATCCCTGTTGGTGTGATTGGCTGGCTTTTCGGGGGTGCCGTGTATCTGGCACGAGCGGTCGAGTATTCGGTCCAAATTGGATGGACCCGGAGTAGTTCTTTTGAATGGATTTTTCTGCTGACCGGGTTTAGAGCCTCTGAATCCGGCGTTGACTGCCGTATCCTCAGTGTTATCGCCGTTAACGCGGCGTTTGTTTTTGTTTCGATGCGACCTGCCATTGCGGTCCTTGGTATCCGGACTGCCAGAATTTTTGCTGAGGTTGTTACTGCGGGCTAGCCAGCTGTCCTCTCCCGCACAGAAGCGGGTCATGAGTGATGTGAGGGCTGCCATGGATTTCGGCTTTTCCTGTCCTAGGTGCCGGGCCAGCCACTCGTCGCGGATGTTATGCTTGAAGGCTGCGAGGGCCTTTGCATCCGGACAGTCGACAATTTGATTTTTCTTTGTTAAGAACCGTGTCCAGAACTGTCTGGCCGATTCGTCTGGCTGCTGAATTATGTGGCTTAGGTCATCGGCGTCTGGTGGTCGCACATATGTGCCCTGGAAGTTGTCAAGGAATGCAGCTTCCAGGTCCTCCCAACACCCAATTGACTCTGCTGGCAAGTTGTTAAGCCAGTGCCGAGCTGGTCCTTTAAGCTTGAGTGGGAGATATTTGATGGCGTGAAGATCGTCACCGCGGGCCATATGGATATGAAGGAGATAGTCTTCGATCCAAACCGCGGGGTCTGTTGTGCCATCGTAGGATTCAATGTTCACGGGTTTAAACCCTTCAGGGATTTGATGATCCATTACTTCATCTGTGAAGCATAGTGGGTGTGCGGCACCTCTATATTGGGCAATATCACGACGTAGCTCAAGAGAGCTTTGTCTACTGTGTTCGGCCCGGACGGAGTTGCTGTATCCGGCGCGACGGTAGTCGTCGCGCATCGTGGGGCGCCCACGTGATCCCTAGATCGATCTTGATTGTCTTGCCTCGTCCTGCAATATGTCTCGCAAGTCTGGCGCATTCCCTCGTGGCTTCGTACTTTTTGAGCGGTGCCGGGGTACGGTCCTGATGGAGGGCCTAGAAGCATCTCTGTCACGATCACAAGGTGGTCGGTCCGCCGTATTGTGCGCTGGTGATGAGGGTTTATATGCCTCCTCCTCTAATCGGGGGAGCAACTTGCGTTTTGGGTAGCTTTTGGATGGGCGTTCGAGTTCATGCTCTTTGGCCGCGAGGACTTCGGTCCATCTGTCGGCCAGCAGGTCTTGATCAGCTCGAAGTTGTTGCTGCTTTTTCTTTAGGCTGTTCGCCGTGGCCATTAGCCTGCGTTTAAAACGCTCTTGTTCGACGGGATCCTCGGGCACGACAAATTCGTCGTCGTCGAGGCTTGCCTCGTCTCCGGAGGGAGGCATGTAATTATCGTCCTCTACCTCTTCGTCTGCCGCTCTCTCGTGGGGGCTGGCTTCTCCGTCCTCCTGTGCTGAATCTTGCTGGAGGGGGTTGTCTTCAGCACTCTCTGGGGTGTTATTATTCCCGGTGCCGGAATCTCCATTCTTGCTGTGGCGGGATTTAGAGCGGCGCCACTGACGCCGGCGCTTGGGCTGTTTCTTAGAGGAATCTGCCTCCGCTGCTTCTTCGCCGTTCCCATCCTTTGGGATGTCCACCATGTATATGTCGTATGACGAGGTGGTCTTCCAGTGCCCTGTAGGCGCTGGTTCTTGATCGTCTCCGACATCGTCGTCCATACCGTCGATGTCTTCGGAGTCGTAATCTAGCATGTCAGTTAGATCGTCGACAGTGGCTACAAAGTGGGTGGTGGGTGGTCTTTGAATTTCTTCGTCG
Source organism: Triticum timopheevii (assembly GCA_963921465.1). Lineage (NCBI taxonomy): Eukaryota > Viridiplantae > Streptophyta > Magnoliopsida > Poales > Poaceae > Triticum > Triticum timopheevii. The sequence goes on from OY997274.1 coordinate 463,391,841, forward strand.
TCCGCATCCCAACCGTCCTGACCGCAGTCCGGCCAGGGCTCTCTGATAACGAGAGATACTTTAGCGAATTCAGAATGTCGCCAAAGCGTGAGTGCTGAAAGATGTCCGCGGCGGTGAACTCCATGATCGGCGCCCAATCGGATTCGATTGGTAGGGGCGCAGGAGGTTCGGAGTCCGGCGAGGAGTCCGGCACCTTGGAGTCACGAGCTTTACAAGGGACAAGGTTAGTATTCGGCTCCATCACCGTAGAGATTGCAGCCCCCGAGGCGGTGTCTAGCCACCCGTCCTCGATCTGCACGGTCGGCTCCGAACTAAGGGTCGGGGCGGACTCGTGTGCGGCCTCCAGGGCACTGTCCGGCAGCAGAGCTAAATCATGCCCATCGTGACAGTGCGGCGCGCTCGGCTGTGGCTCGAATCCATCGAAGATCAAGTCCCCGCGGATGTCAGCCGTGAAGTTTAGACTTCCAAATCTGACCTGACGGCCAGGGGCGTAGCTTTCGATCTGCTCCATATGGCCAAGCGAATTGGCCCGTAGTGCAAAGCCGCCGAATACGAAGATCTGTCCGGGGAGAAAAGTCTCACCCTGGACTGCGTTGTTGTTGTTGATGATCGAAGGAGCCATCGAGCCTATCGGTGACGACACGGAGGAACTCTCAATGAAAGCACCAACGTCGGTGTCAAAACCGGCGGATCTCGGGTAGGGGGTCCCGAACTGTGTGTCTAGGCGGATGGTAACAGGAGACAAGGGACACGATGCTTTTACCCAGGTTCGGGCCCTCTCGATGGAGGTAAAACCCTACTCCTGCTTGATTAATATTGATGATATGGGTAGTACAAGAGTGGATCTACCACGAGATCAAGGAGGCTAAACCCTAGAAGCTAGCCTATGGTATGATAGTTGTAATGGTTGTTCGTCCTACGGACTAAAACCCTCCGGTTTATATAGACATCGGAGAGGGCTAGGGTTACACAGAGTCGGTTACAATGGTAGGAGATCTACATATCCGTATTGCCAAGCTTGCCTTCCACGCCAAGGAAAGTCCCATCCGGACACGGGACGAAGTCTTCAATCTTGTATCTTCATAGTCTTGGAGTCCGGCCGATGATGATAGTCCGGCTATCCGGACACCCCCTAGTCCAGGACTCCCTCACCGGCCAAGACGGCTGACCCGGAAGTTGAAATTGTGAAGAGCCAGTATGTTGAACCGGGCCGGCCTACTGCCCTTGCCCAATGCACCGCCAAGGAAGAGTTTGCCCAGAGCCGGAAGTCCAAACAAGGCATCACTGATTACTCTCATCTAAGTATTGGTGATATAGTCTCGGGCTATCTGAACCAAGTACACAGTAGTCGTGACCTGGAAATTGACATGGTAAAGCAAATACAGCATAAATCTGAGGTAAAATTTAAGCTTTCACTCTGAATCTTACTTACTGTACCAACCCCCAAGTCTATTGCTTATGAATGAATATGTTGTAGACTTAGTAATCTGCTAGCGATTAGTTTGTCCGGTTTAAATTGAATATGTTTACCCCAGAGATAACATGAAACTTTTAAATTTGGGTTACATTAGCCCCCAAGTGTCAAGTACGTTTACTTGTAAAGTGCTTGAGACTTAATAGGTGTGACTTGGTAAAATAGACTAAAAATTCTTTAAACATACATTAGCCCCCAAGTGCCAAGTATCTTTACTTGTAAAATACTTGGGACTTGAATGTTATCTTACCAAGATTCTTACCATACCCTGATGTCAATGCAGGCCACCGCAAGTCAATTTGAGGCGGAGATTGCTGATTTAAAGAGCAAGTTGAAGACTCAAGAGCTTGAAGCTCAAAAAGCCAATTCCAAGGTTGAATTCAGTGTCTCTAAACAAGAGAAGCTAAAGAAAAATTTTGAATCGGAAAAGAAGGCTTGGGTTGATGAGAGGGCTTCACTGGTGACCCGGGTTGAAACAGCGGAGGCATCTCTTGCCGAGGCAACAAATGAGCTGTCCAACTTAAAGCGGCACATATCCCAAATGATCTCAGCTATCTTTGGTAAGCCGCTCATAAATATTGTAATCCTTCAAGAGTTATTGTAATAGTTGCCTCTGGCTTACTGTTATACCTGTGAATATGCAGGCCCCAGGAGTACAAATCTGAAGGAAAATATGCTTGTCAAGCTTAAGGCAGTGTACACCTTGATAGAGCAGCTGTACTCCGGGTCACAACGTGCATTGTCTGCTGTGGCTTTATCAAACACCTCTCCACGGCTCCTGCAAGATGTGTTGAGACATCTGTCGGTGCTACCTCAACGCATTCAAGACTTAAGGCGGGCATCCGCGAGAGCCGGAGCCATGGCTGCGTTGAGTCGGGCAAAAGCATGGGTGCCAGAGCTTGACCTTGCTGACCTCTCTCTTGGATATCCATGTCTTAAGGAGAACGACACTGCTTTTGGCGAACAGGACTTCACTGCCTGTGTTAAAGTTGTATGCCCTCTGGCGACTCTCATTAGGGAGGATACTGATCTCACCAAGTATTCGCCGGGTTATGATAGCGAGAACCGGAGAATCCCAAATGTCCCATATGACCAAGTCAGCCTGCTCCCTCCAACGCGTAAGCATACCTTTGCCCCTGAAGTGGACCCGGCCAGTTTAATAGATGATGAAGCTGAATTTGAAGCTTTGAGCGGTATTGACTGGGCCTCGTCCACCTTCCAGGACAAAACAACCGAAGGAGAGGCGGGGAAGGATAACCCGAAGTCATCAAGCCAGCTGGAGGAATGAGTCGCCAGTCGGGTTATAACTTGGCAAAGAACAATGCTTCACTTATTCAGACTCGGGGAGTCTTGTAATAGGATAGAAAAACTCCTTAATGCTTGTCATGCCTTATGGTACTTAGTGCTTTTGTCAAGCCGCCAGTACTAAATTCATCTTGCTTATGTTAATCAAGTGTTTCCTTGATCCTTCACCTTGCTCCGTTTTAACCTGTACGTAAAACAGGCAAGGCTTTCCTGGATGATTCACTGCACCAGCGGGTTATAGAATATTGATAACCCGGACATGATCAAAAACCATATGTATAAGCCGGTTCATGATTATTTAAAATATAATCATAACAGCATGTCTGCGACCCTTTTTAACAACCTCTCCAGCTCATATAAGTTTTTACCTAGCACTTGTTAGAACCTGAAGTAACTAATATAAAACCGGAAAGATCAAGAACCATCTCCTCAAGAAGGTTTCAATGATAGTGAAAATAAGCATACTTGCAAATGTTCACAGGCTCCTGATTCGAATACGATCAGAAAACCGTTCGAAAGGGGTTAAGCTAAGATTCGGATACGATCATATAGCCCCCAGTGGCTTTGGCGATGCCGATCAAGTGGGTATCGACAGCTATGTTCTCTTTGGTTCGAATACGACCTATGTTTGAATAGGAAGCCCCCAAGTGAATATAAGAGTTGTTTAGTGACGGTGATTCGAATACGATCCACGTCAGACCCAAAGGGGTTAAGCTATGATTCAAATTTGATCAAGAAGCCCCCAAGTGGGTTTGGCAATATGCCCATCAAGTGGGTATCGACAGCTATGTTCTCTTTGGTTCGAATACGACCTATGTTTGAACAGGAAGCCCCTAAATGACCAAGGCTAGATTCAGATATGATCATAAGCCGGACCAAAGGGAAATCCAGATTCAGATATGATCCGTCCCCTGTTGGCAGTGTCCATCACCTGATAAAGAAAACATGAAACATTCTTTATGGGAAAAAAGGACAGAGGTCCTGTTTTATTGCTTTATATAATATGTACATTATAGAAAGTATCTTAAGAAGTAACTTAAGTATACTAAGGCCGAAGATGAGCTATATTCCACGGCCGGTGGGTCTCCTCCTCCGATTTAAATGAGTCCTTGCGCTCTCGAATATCGATGAGATAATATGACCCGTTGTGCAGATTCTTGCTGACCACAAAGGGTCCTTCCCAAGGCGGGGATAGCTTGTGCATATCAGACTGATCCTGGATGAGCCGGAGCACCAAGTCACCTTCCTGAAAGGTTCTGCTCTTAACCCGGCGGCTGTGATAGTGGCGCAGGTCTTGCTGGTAAATCGCCGAGCGGGCTATTACCAAGTCTCGCTCCTCATCCAACAAATCAAGTGCATCCTGACGAGCCTTTTCGTTATCCGCCTCAATGTAAGCCGCCACTCGGAGTGAGTCGTGCCGGATGTCACTTGGCAAGACAGCCTCTGCTCCATAAACCATGAAGAAAGGTGTGTATCCCGTAGATCTATTAGGCGTAGTGTTGATGCTCCATAACACGGAGGGTAACTCCTCCACCCAACAACCCGGAGTTCGCTGTAAAGGGACCAAGAGCCAGGGCTTCATGCCTTTCAGGATCTCTTGATTGGCTCTCTCTGCTTGACCATTGGATTGAGGATGAGCAACAGCCGAAACATCAAGCCGGATATGTTCTCTTTGACAGAACTCTTCCATGGCACCCTTAGAGAGATTAGTGCCATTATCAGTTATAATGCTATGTGGAAAGCCAAAACGAAAGATCACCTTTTTCATGAACTGAACCGCCGTGGCTACGTCACACTTACTGACCGGCTCTGCCTCAGCCCACTTGGTAAACTTGTCCACTGCCACCAGCAGATGTGTCTTTTTTGTCCTTAGACCTTTTGAAAGGTCCAACCATGTCAAGCCCCCAAACTGCAAATGGCCAAGTAATTGGGATCATCCTCAACTCATGAGCCGGCACATGAGCTCGTCGTGAGAACTTTTGACACCCATCACATTTACTGACCAGATCTTCCGCATCAGCGTGAGCCATCAACCAATAGAAACCATGACGAAAAGCCTTGGCCACGAGGGATTTTGACCCGGCGTGATGGCCACAATCTCCTTCGTGGATCTCACGGAGTATTTCTTGGCCTTCTGTAGGTGACACACAGTGTTGAAATGCCCCGGTGACGCTGAGGTGATGTAATTCGCCGTTAACAATCGTCATGGATTTGGAGCGCCTAACGATTTGTCTCGCCAATGTCTCATCCTCCGATAATTCACCCCGGGTCATATAAGCCAGATAAGGCACCGTCCAATCCGGGATAACATGAAGAGCCGCCACCAGCTGTGCCTCCGGGTCTGGCACTGCTAAGTCCTCCTCAGTAGGTACCTTGACAGAAGGGTTATGTAACACATCAAGAAAGATGTTGGGCGGCACCGGCTTACGTTGGGATCCCAACCGGCTTAAAGCATCAGCCGCCTCGTTCTTCCTTCGATCAATGTGCTCCACTTGATAACCCGTGAAGTGACCAGCCACAGCCTCTACTTCACGATGATAAGCCGCCATGAGGGGGTCTTTGGAATCCCACTTGCCTAACACTTGCTGAGCCACCAAATCTGAGTCGCCCAAGCATCGGACCCGGCTTAAGTTCATCTCCTTAGCCATCCGGAGACCATGGAGTAATGCCTCATATTCAGCTGCATTGTTAGTACATGGAAACATGAGCCAGAGTACATAACAAAATTTGTCACCTCGAGGGGAAGTTAACACTACTCCAGCCCCGAGCCTTCTAGCTGCCTGGACCCGTCAAAGTGAATAGTCCAATACGTGTTATCCGGCTTCTCCTCAGGGGCCACAGTTATAGGATGGCTTTGAAAATACTGCTTCAACTTTCGGTTTGCCATGAACACCCCATAAACAAGCTTCTGCCAATGAGGGTACCTTTGCTTGGATTCAATGAGCACCTCACTGATGTAGTAAACCAGCCGTTGAACCGGATGCTCCTTACCGGCTTCCTTACTCTCCACTATGATGGCAACGCTGACGGCTCGTGAATTGGCAGCCACATATAATAGCAAAGGCTCTTTGTCAATTGGAGCCGCAAGAACCGGCGGCTCAGACAATTGTCTCTTTAAGTCTTCAAAAGCAGCATCAGCGGCCTCACTCCAAACAAAAGTGTCAGTTTTCTTCATCATCATGATACAATGGGAGGGCTTTCTCACCGAGCCGACTTATGAACCGACTTAAGGCGGCGACGCTACCCGCCAGTCGCTGAACATCATTGATGCACGCCGGTTTAGCCAGAGAGGTAATCGCCTTGATCTTCTCCGGGTTAGCTTCGATGCCTCTGTTGGACACCAGAAAGCCCAAAAGCTTGCCTGCAGGGACACCAAACACGCATTTGGCCGGGTTAAGCATAATCTTGTAGACCCGGAGATTATGAAAGGTCTCCTTTAAGTCGGATATCAAGGTCTCCTTTTCTCTGGACTTCACCACAATATCATCCACATAGGCATGGACATTACGCCCAATTTGGTCGTGCAAACAATTCTGCACACACCGCTGGTAAGTCGCCTGGGCACTCTTGAGCCCAAATGGCATAGATACATAGCAGAAGGCTCCAAATGGAGTGTGAAAGTCGTCTTCTCCTGGTCCTTAACTGCCATTCTAATCTTATGATAACCGGAGTAAGCATCCAAAAAGCTCAAACGCTCACAACCCGCCGTAGCATCAATGATTTGATCAATACGGGGAAGAGCAAAAGGGTTAGCTGGACAAGCCTTGTTTAAGTCCGTGTAATCCACACACATCCGCCAGGTGCCGTTCTTCTTGAGGACAAGCACCGGGTTAGTCAACCACTCCGGGTGAAAAACTTCAATGATAAACCCGGCCGCTAAGAGCCGGGCGACTTCTTCCCCAATAGCTTTCCGTCGTTCTTCATTAAAACGGCGGAGAAATTGCCCGACCGGCTTATACTTTGGATCAATATTGAGAGTGTGCTCAGCGAGTTCCCTCGGTACACCCGGCATGTCAGAAGGTTTCCATGCAAAGATGTCCCGGTTCTCACGGATGAACTCGATGAGCGTGCTTTCCTATTTGGGATCCAAGTTGCTGCTGATGCTGAACTGTTTTGAAGAATCACCCGGGGTAAAGTCAACAAGCTTTGTCTCAGCCGCCGACTTAAACTTCAGCGTCGGGTCATGCTCTGTAGTTGGATTCTTCAGGGATGTCATATCCGCCGGGTCATCATTATCTTGGTAAAATTTGAGCTCCTCTGCTGCGTAGGCCGACTCAGCAGCTAGGAAGCTTGAAGGGGTTAAATCGGGAGAAGGGACACGAGAGAGTTTATACTAGTTCGGCCCCTTATGGTGAAGGTAAGGCCTATGTCTAGTTGGGTTGGTATTGATGTTTCGATAACCAGGGAGCGAGACACGCTATGCCCGGTTCTCGATGTGTTGTTTTCTTGCCCTAAGTCGCCCGCAGGTCGTCCCCTTATATACACGGGTTGACACCTACGGCTTACAGAGTCCCGGCCGGCTTATAAACAGAGTCCGGCTCGGTGACTAGTTAAATCTACCTTATGTTACAAGTCTTGCCGTCATGGCGGTTTACTACAATGGGCTTAAGCCGCCCGTGGGCCTTTAGCTCTTTATTGAACCACCATCTTCATGCTTAGCTTTTGGGCTTCCTCTGGTGAATACTCTTTGCGTAACCCGGCCCCTCCTGGGCGGCTTACACAAATAGTTATATCCCCAACACAAGTATATAACAAGTTATACACTTGGCACTTGGGGGCTAATGCGGATTGCTTCTTTACTACTGATTGTTTGAAGTCCCAAGGATCAATACAAGTTTTAACCTTGGCACTTGGGGGCTAATGTGTGGTTGATCAGGAAAATACACAAGGAAAGTCAACAAAGTATAGTATGGAATATAAAAGTCCCGGTTTGTCTTTGTAAGACAAACCGGCCCTTGGGGGCTACAATACAATGAAGGTACAAACTAAAGAGGATGGTGTTTGAAAGAGTACCTGATAGCGTTCCTTCATCAGATTCACCAAACCGGCTTCATAATCACGGCTGGTGTAAAGCCGGTTCAAGAATCCGGAATGAAGATCCTGAGCAGAAAGGCCAACATAGCTTGACAAGTCAATCTTCCCTTCCCCCTTGCCCATAGCAGCAAATTCATCCTTGGCAGTATGCTTCGATAAAGCAACTGGATTGCCTGGGGCGGTATAAGCAGTACCAGTGACAACAACAACATCATCATCTTTGGCTGGGCTCGGCAGATTGACATTGTCTTTGGCTGGGCTTGGCGGATTGGAAGCAGGCTTGGCGGTTTGGCAGCAGGACTTGGTGGATTAGCAGACGAGCTCAGCGGATTAGCAACTGGACTTGAACGCGTGGCATGCGGACTTGATGTTTCAGCATGTGTCTCCAGGTTAGCCTCCGGCGGATTAGCATCAGTAGCTGGGTCTTGCGGGTGAAAGTGCTAGTATCGACTAGAGGGGGGGGGGGTGAATAGGCGATTTTTATGAAAGTCTTCAAAACTTGGAAGTTTCGAAGACAAACAACAGAAATGGCCTAGTTGATATGCAGCGGAAGACAAACTACCATAAGCAAGCCAAATTCAAGCATGCAATGATGTGAAAGTACAGGACTAATAGCAGCTAAGTAGTAAGGATCAGGATGGAAGATAGTATGAAGCCAATCAACAGTAGTAGTCAAGCAATGAAGTCAAAAAGATACACGAATAGGCAATGACTTCACGAAGACAAACTTAAGTAAAGGGTGGGAAGGGATAGAACCAGTCGCTCGTTGAAGACACAGGATTTGTTGGACCAGTTCCAGTTGATGTGACAACTGTACGTCTGGTTAGGGAGGCTGAGATTTAACTCAGAAGACCATGTCTTCACCTTATTCCCCTTGAGCTAAGGACACCCAGTCCTCACCCAATCACTTTGGTAAGTCTTCAAGGGAGACTTGCAAACCTTCACGGACTTCGTTAACCGGCAATCCACAATGACTCTTGGATGCTCAGAACGCGACGCCTAACCGGCTGGAGGATTCACAGTCCTCAAGTGTAATAAGTCTTCAGGTCACACAGACAGAAAGACTTCAGTGATGCCTAACACTCTTTGGCTCTGGGTGTTTGGGCTTTGTCCTCGCAAGGATTTCTCTCTCTCTCAAATGCTTCGAGGTGGGTTGCTCTCAAACGACAAAAGCCGTGCACAAACTCTGAGCAGCCACCAATTTATGGTGTAGGGGGTGGGCTATTTATAGCCACTAGGCAACATGACCTGATTTGTCCAAAATGACCTAGGTCACTAAGGAACTGACACGTGTTGCAACGGTCAGATTTCAAACACACGCGGCAACTTTACTTGGGCTACAAGCAAAGCTGACTCATCCAGCTCTGGATAAGATTTGCTCTCATTGTCTTCGCTCGAAGACATAGGATTTGAGTTGAGCATCACTTCAGTCACTCTGACTTAGTTCACTTGGACCCCACTTAACAGTACGGTGGTTCCTATGACTCAACAAAGAAGAAAAGGAAACAAAGAAACCACACAGTCTCCGTGCTCCATAGTCTTCACGCAATGTCTTCTCATGTCATAGTCTTCAATATGAATATCTTCTCATACAACCATTGTCTTCAATGTCTTCATACATTTTTAGGGGTCATCTCCGGTAGGTAAACCGAATCAATGAGGGACACTGCCTGCGTTATCCTGCAATTCTCACAAACGCATTAGTCCCTCAACCAACTTTGTCGTCAATACTCCAAAACCAACTAGGGGTGGCACTAGATGCACTTACAATCTCCCCCTTTTTGGTGATTGATGACAAACTGATTGAAGTTTTCAACGGGGATAAAGTATGTGAAATTGTAAGGATAGGAAATTGTCTTCATAAGTAGTAAGGGCTCCCCCTGAAGATGTGCATATAAGTAATTTGCTTTTGGAATGCAAATGCACATGGTAGGTTGTACTTGTGGAGATCCTCTTCAGTTTATGAAGATAATTCATCATGCATGAAATGATATAGCAAGTAGAATGACATGCATAATGAAAAATGGACGTCTGCAGAATGATCTAAGTGCGGAAGTTATCATTGCACATGCGGAATTTATCATCGCATCACTAAAGCAAATAAGTAGCAGACGACCATCAAGTTTAGGTGTTACAACTTAAAGAACCAAATGTTTCAAAAGCAAGAGTTGTAAGCACGAGGCAAAATATAGTGCAACCGCCCATATGAACCCGCTTGAAGACTATCAACTCATACGCTTCTCCCCCTTTTGTCAGTAAGGACCAAAAAGGTTTGAAGACATAGAGCATCTACTCGTCCTCATGAGTAGGTGAAGCAGCAGGGTTGTCGTCGTTGGTTGGGGGTGCAGATGAACTTGGTGCAGTGTCGATGCGTGCAGTAGTAGGAGGTGGTGAAGTAGCATCATCTTCATCATCGATGACTCTGGCATTTACCGTTGCCGCGGAGGAAGAATATTCAGAGTCTTCAAGAGATGGAGTGCGATGTAGGACAGCAGTCCGTGGAGGAGTGGAGTCAAACTGGAATCTTTCATTGAAGCCATTGTCTTGAAGATCTGCTTCAGCACTAAGCACCGTCAAACTCTTCCATGATCGCTGGCAAGTCTCATGAGCAACAAAGGCATTCTTGGTGCCAAGGTTACGAATGCGATTGACATCCACCAAGAGGCTTTGCATCTGTCTCTTGAGCCAATAGTGATGCTTATCCTGTTTCTGATGAAGGGCCACAAGGAGTTCTCGGTCATTGAGAACGCGAGAACGCTTCCGAGGCCTTTGGGCAATGGTGCTTTCAGTGGCTTCAGTAGGTGCTCAATGAGGCAGATGAGTATTTCCAGCCAATGGATAGATTCGTGTTGCAGCTTGAACACCTTCAATGGGTTGAGTGAAGCTTTGGCACTCGGCATTCTGAAGACAAAGAGGCTTCTTGGCAGGGTCAGAGTATATGGCTTCAACTGACATATCAACCTATGGCAAAAAGATCAGATGATTGCGTGTAGAGGGCTGATAGTTGACAGATGAGTGTCTCTCGATGAGGTGCATGACCCATGGAGCATAAAACTTCAGACCAAATAGATCAGATCCAGAAGCAGCAAGTTGCCTGATGAAGAATTCTTGAGTATTGAAGCTGATGCCATTGAGAATATAGAAAACCAAAGTCTTCATAGCTCCTTCAAGCTTGGCCACTGATGAATGTCCTTTGATAGGCCATAGAGTTCGCTTGATGATATGATATATGGTGCGAGGCAGATACTCAAGGTCTTCAACAAAGAACTCCATTGGATATTTAGCATCAGATGGCAAAGGCTTCATCATGCTCAACATCTGGCTCATATTGGGTTCTGGCTTATGGAAGATGCTCTCCAATGCATTGCAGTGTAGCTGACAATCAGGTTCATATAGCTCTCCAGGAGTGGCTAGCCCTGTAAGCTCGATGATATCAAGAGCTTTGGCTTCATGATGAACATTTTCGGTCATCCACTCGAGGACCCATGTCTTGATATCTCGGTTGTAGCCGCGAATGTGTAGAGTAGCATAGAATTGAAGCAATAGCTCTTCATTCCAGTGTTCTTTGTCTGTCACAAAGTTGAGTAGACCAGCATCACGAAAGCAATCAAGTGCTTCTTCTAAGCACGGCAGTCCAGCAATGGCATCAGTGTCAAGGCGCATATGAGGGAAAATGCGCCCTTGATCATATAGAACGCAGGAGTAATAGCTTCTCTACTGATAGCTCCAGAACCGATCTGATGATATCCTTGGCTTGGAGTAGGGCTTCTTGGCACTGTCAAAGAAGGTATTGTGGCTTTTGAAGCCATTTGCATTGAAGGACCCTGGTGAGTTTGTAGTACCTGGAAACCTTGGCAGTCGTGGCTTGGGCTTCTGGACCTGAGGCCTATGCTCTACATGATAATCAAATTGAGGTCCAGAGGCAGTAGGCGGTGGTACCAGAATGGGCCATCGGACAGTGGTTAGCTGACCATGACTGTATGCTTGCTCAATTGTATGGGGCCTTGGTGACGGAACAGGAGCAGGGGCAATAGCCGAGGCTTCTGGCTGCACAACAGGTGCTTCGGGAGCAGTTGTCTCATTAGCTTCAGGTGAAGTGGCCTCATTGGCTTCAGGCTAAGTGGCCACATTGGCTTCAGGCACAGTGGTCTCATTGGTTTCAGGCACACTGGTTGGTGCAGGCTCCACATTAGCGTCAGCCATGACTACGTCATTGGCTTCATTGGCGTTGGCGGTGGTAGCTTCAACACTTTCAACCTCCTCTTGAGGAACAGGAGGGTAGGGCACTAGCACGTTCACATCAGGAACAGCTTCTTCAATCACTGGGGGAGTAGGGACACGTACGTCTTCTTGATTTTCCTCGGCTGATGCAGCCGGAATGTCTTCAGCAGCTTGTGCTTCAGACTCGGAGACATTCATAGTTGGAATGGGTTCAGGAAAGACTTAACGTGCAACAGGTGGACGTTGCACTTCTCCTTCGGGAACGCTCGACAGAGGGACTTGAGACCTTTGTCCTTTGCGAAGCCTGCGAAATGCTGACAACGCCTTAGGAGATGGAGTTGGCTGGGCCTCAAAGTCTTCATCTTCTTCTTGCACGGGAGGTGCAGCTTGTTGTTGTTGTTGTTGGGGAGTACTGGGGGAATCTTGTTGCTGTGGGTGATCAGCCCACGATGCATCCTGAGCAATTGGCGTCAGAGGACGACCAATGCTGATGAGTTCGCTGTTCATAAGAACAGGCGATGATACCACGTCATGTTCGATCTGAGGAAGAACTTCATCATCTTCAACATTGTCATCATGACCAATGTCTTCAGCAGCGGTGGGTTCAGCTGCTGGAATATCTTCAGCTTCATGAGCCTCTGTGGAAGCAGGCTCATGGACTGTCATCCTTCTTTCTTGATGTTCTGACGCAGGGTGAACCACTGAAATGGGTTCAACAACTAAGGGCTCTATGGGAGCAGCCCTAGTCTTCTTGGTCTTGCGCTTCTTCTTGGAGGGAGCGACATCAGAGGCTTCAGTATTCTTCCTCTTTCTGGCTTCAGCCTCGGCAGCCCTCGTCTTCTTCTGTTCTGAAGCGGTTGTGGTGGCCTTTGGCTTCGAGCCAGTCATGCTGCTTGGGAAGATAATGCGAGGGGCTTCTTGGCTTGAAGGTGCAGGCTAGTCAGCAGGAAGCTTCTTCTTTTTCTTCGCAGCCATCCTGGGGTCAATACCAGGACGGCCAAGTGACTTGCGCTTCTCAGCCTCATTGTAGCCAAGCACACACTTATCAGCCAAACTCTTCATGCACTCTCGAGAGCCCTGAGCTTCTTGGCGCTTCTTGAGAAAAGCTTCTTTAAGCTCATGCAGCATGACCTTGAAATTTCTGATGTCTTGAACACTGAGCTTCGCCACATGCTTCTTGAACTGAGCCTTCTCATAATCAATTTTGTTCTTCAGCTCAACGATGCGCTGAGCGAGAGCTAGCTCAAAAGCAATGGTGCCATTGAAGGCGACACTGAGGCCAATGGGAAGCTGCAAATCTTCAAAGCTGAGATTGGGGGTGTCGAACCACTCATCAATGAAGTTGTGGATGATTGCCACATCGAAGAGAGGCAAGTTGTTGAAGATTTCTGCTTCTTCCTTGCTCTTTATCAGTTGCTCAAGAGCATCATCAGCAAGATCTTCATCACATGACAGATCAATGGGTTCTTCGCGCAGAATGGCGGCAGTAGTCAAGGCTTGATCAGTATGCCTGACAAGTTGCTTTTTCTTCTCCGTTCTCTTGGAGACACGGGATTGATCTTCAGACTACACACTGTCTTCAGGAGGTGCAGTGGCCAGTGGCTTCGCACGAGAAGTTTTCGGAGGTGCAGCTAATCTTGAAGCCTTTGGCTTCTTTTGCTTCTGCGGCTTTGGAGGAGGAGCTGGGGCTTCATCGGAGTCAACATCATTGTCAGAATGATCCACTCTGGCACCCTGGACCAAGATGTAGGTGATGAGGCCATCAAGGTTGGAGAAGGGGCCGATGACATTGGGTTCTACATCACAGGAACCGTCATCACGGGGAGCAGAGGGACCTGGGTTGAAGTGTAATCCCAATGACTTCTTGTTTTTCTTGGCCGAAGCCACATCGAACTGGAAGTTGCGCTTGAAGAGAGCATCGTCACGACACTAGAGTAATGAAGTGGGATCGGCGTTCTCAGGCTGAGGTCCACGGACCATGCAAGGATAGAAGCCTTGAGCAATAGCTTCAGCTCTATTCTTGGGTTGAAGGCCTTGATAGAGAATGTCACCCCAAGGTCTCTTGATAGCATTCTTCTCTGCATATTCCTTGGTCACAAACTTGTACTTGAACCATTCTTCAGCCCAATAGCGTCGAATCCATTGGATTCGAGTCTTGCGCTGATGATAAGACTCTTCAGGATCTGTCTTGTAGAGTTCTGCTAGGTCATCAGGCAGATCTTTGGATGTTCCTTCTCTACGCTGTCTTCCACCCTTCCTTGCTGATTTTTATGCAGCCATGAACTTCAAGCAGAGTGGCTTCAATACGTTCAAAGGCTTCAGAGACTTACCCTTGCTGGTCAAGCAGGAACTGGCTTCAGGAGAATTGATATGATGCTGTAAGTATTCTGCAAATGAATGCAGACTATGAGAACCAAGGGATTCTCCCACGGACATGTACCTGTGACAACATTAGAGATGCGAGGGAAGGGGAAGAGGTCATATGCATTCTCAGAGGATTGTGAAGATAAATTAGTTTGAAGACATTGACCTGATGATGCCAAGACATTCACTTATATAGGTGAGTTGGTTCCGGATTTGTACCAATCCGTGAATAAGTACAAGTGAGGAATCAAACTAGACAGGAAATCTAAGTGAATTGACTAGGCAGTATGAGATGCAGACAGAATAGATCTAACATTGAATAGGTAGAAACTACTTTCGGTAAGCAGGATGAATCTTGAAGATCAAAAAGGTGGTAAAAATAGAGTTATAATTACCGCACGAAGAACTGCTAGATGGGATGAATAGGAGACCGAGCAGTTCAGCCCACTGTGCCCTAACTTGGCGACGGAGGACACCTACGGCAACGGCGGAGAGGACGATGTCCGCGGCCGGCGTGAGGACGGCGTCGGAGAAGTCGCGACAGCTAAGCGCTTCGTCACCGGCGTCGTCGAGAGCTAGAGGTGGCGCTAGGGTTTTGACGGAGGTGGAGAGGTGGAAGAAGGATTTCTTTACCGCAGTGGACAAGTATTTATAAGTAGGTGAGCGGCACAACGCAATTACGCTGGTGCCCCTGGCGGTTCACATCTGAGGGGCACGTGGCAAGCATGCAACATACTCAAAGTTGTCCCACGTTCCCACGCCCGCCAGGCATGTCGGAGAGTTGTTCCGGCTTCTCAGGATTTCAACAATAAAGATAAGTCATTTAAAATAGATTTAATGTTTGTCTCTTTGCCTTCTGCTGACAAGGACGCAGAGAAGACATTCGACAGTTTCAATAGAATGCATATGATTTGAATAGATAGAGTTTGAGATAGAAAGCATAGAGAGGTTAGGGTCCGATCACATTCACTTAGTTAAAAAGATCCAACTTCAAGACATAGCTATAAGTGAATGCTGTAGAGGAGAGAACACTAGTATATATATATATATATATATATATATATATATATATATATCAGAAAGCAATCAAATCATCAAAGTGCAGAAAATCATGAAGATAAATTGAAACTGAAGACAAACCAAATGCGAAGTCATTACAATATAACGCCATGAGTGAAACACTTCAAACAGAGAAATTTGGTGGTGGCATTACCCACCGTATAGGAAGTATTAGACCCAGACACGGCGCACAATTATCGTGGCGCTCCGAAGTCAAATTCCATGTTAATGTATTCACACTCAGAGTGTAAATCTTCATTGATTGAAGATATACATTACTTTGTGTGTTGCACATCTAAGTCATCAACATGCATAAGTGTTAGGATGTGTGCCTGATCACAGGACATTAGAGGATTCCAAGATATTTAGCTCACACCGTAGCTTGCGAAACCTTTTCTCATCCAAGGGCTTTGTGAAGATATCTAAAAGTTGCTCTTCAGTGTTGACATGAATGATATCGATATCTTTCTTCATGACATGATCTCTGAGAAAGTGATGACGAATTTCAATGTGCTTTGTCTTCAAGTGCTGGACCGGATTGTTGGCTATCTTGATGGCACTTTCGTTGTCACAGAAGAGAGGTACTTGCTTCAGGTTGATGCCATAGTCCTTGAGAGTTTGCTTCATCCATAGAAGCTGAGCACAACAGGATCCAGCAGCAATGTATTCAGATTCAGCAGTTGAGAGTGATACACAATTCTACTTCTTTGAAGACCAACAGACAAGTGATCGACCAAGAAAATGACATGTGCCTGATGTAGACCTGCGATCCACCTTGTCACCAGCATAATCAGCATCCAAGAATCCAACCAAATCAAATTTTGAGCCCTTGGGATACCATAATCCGAGTGTTGGGGTGTAAGCCAAATATCAAAGAATTCGCTTCACAGCTAAGTGATGCGATTCCTTTGGTGCTGCTTGGAATCGAGCACACATGCAAACACTAAGCATAATATCTGGCCTAGATGCACATAGATAAAGTAAAGAACCAATCATGGAGCGATATACCTTTTGATCGAACTCTTTACCATTGTCGTCGGGACCAAGATGGTGTTTGGCTGGCATTGGCGTCGTGTAGCCTTTGCAGTCTTCCATTCCAAACTTCTTCAGACAATCTTTGAGGTATTTTTCTTGAGATATGAAGATGCCATTCCTTTGCTGACGAATTTGAAGACCAAGTAAGAACTTCAGCTCACCCATCATGGACATCTGATATTGCTCTTGCATCATGTACCATCATCACTATACTTCTAGTTGGTGCAGCCAAAGATTATGTCATCCACATATATTTGGCACACAAACAGTTCACCATCATATGTCTTCGTGAAGAGTGTGGGATCGAGGGATCCAAGTTTGAAGCCTTTACTCTTCAGGAAGTCTTTGATTGTATCATACCATGCACGAGGAGCTTGTTTGAGGCCATACAGTGCTTTGTTTAGCTTGTACACCATATCAGGATGTTTCGGATCTTCAAAGCCAGGTGGTTGAGCGACATATACTTCTTCTTCAATCTTGCCATTGAGAAATGCACTCTCTACATCCATTTGATATAGCAAGATGTTGTGATGATTAGCGTAGGCTAGCAGTATGCGAATAGCTTCAAGCCTAGCAACATGAGCAAATGTTTCATCGAAGTCAATTCCTTCAACTTGTGTATATCCTTGAGCCACAAGACGTGCTTTGTTTCTGTCGACTTGACCATGCTCATCTTGCTTGTTTCGATATATCCATTTTGTTCCAATAATGTTATGCTTGCGAGGGTCAGGTCGCTTGACAAGTTCCCAAACATTATTCAGCTTGAACTGTTGAAGTTCTTCTTGCATGGCTTGAATCCATTCAAGTTCCATAAAAGCTTTAGCAACTTTCTTGGGTTCTGATATTGACACAAATGAAAAGTGCCCACAGAAGTTTGCTAGCTGTGTTGCTCTTGATCGCGTGAGTGGACCAGGTGCATTGATGCTGTCAATTATCTTCTCTATTTGAACTTCATTTGCAACTCGAGGATGAACAAGACGAAGACTTTGCTCTTGCTGATCATTGTCATCATTGGGAGGATTGTCTTCGGTCTGAGAATTGTCTTCTGGTTGATTTGCTACAGAGATGATAAGTTCCTCTTCAGGCTGTGCTTCAGAGGGCATGATTTCACCAGTTCCCATCAGCTTGATAGATTCGCTTGGAGGAGCTTCATCTAGTGTACTTGGCAGAATCTCTCTCTGTGAACCATTTGTTTCATCAAATTTCACATCCACAGTTTCGATGATTTTGTAGAGATAGAGGTTGAAGACTCTGTAGGAGTGTGAATCCTTTCCATAGCCATGCATGAAGCCTTCGTGAGCCTTAGGTGCAAATTTTGACTTGTGATGGGGATCCTTGATTCAGCATCTAGCTCCAAATACTCTGAAGTAACTGACGTTTGGCTTCTTGCCAGTAAGGAGCTCATACGATGTTTTGTTCAGAAGCTTATGGATGTACACACGGTTGATGATGTGACAGGCTGTATCAATAGCTTCGGGCCAGAACTTTCTTGGTGTCTTGTATTCATCTAGCATTGTTCGAGCCATTTCAATGAGGGTTCTGTTTTTGCGCTCAACGATGCCATTTTGCTGAGGTGTGTATGGAGCAGAGAACTCATGAGTGATTCCCATTGTATCCAGATACAGATCAAGTCCAGTGTTCTTAAATTCAGTGCCATTGTCACTTCTGATATGCTTGATCTTCACGCCATAATTGTTCATTGCTCGATTGGCGAAGCGCCTGAAGACATCTTGCACTTCAGTCTTGTAAAGAATTATATGAACCCATGTGTATTTTGAGTAGTCATCAACAATGACGAAGCCATATAGACAGGTAGTCGTTGTGAGGGTGGAGTAGTGAGTAGGTCCAAATAAGTCCATGTGTAACAACTCGAAGGGTTGAGATGTTGTCGTGATTGTCTTCGAGGGGTGCTTTGCCCTTGTCATCTTTCCAGCTTCACAGGCACCACACAGATGATCCTTCTTGAACTTGACATCCTCGATGCTAATGACATGTTTCTTCTTGACGAGTGAGTGTAAGTTCCTCATGCCAGCATGTCCTAGCCTTCGATGCCAGAGCCGGCATTCTGAAGCTTTTGTGAGAAGACATACGGCAAGCTGTGGACCTGCTGAGAAATCTACCATGTATAGATCATCTTTTCGATACCCTTCAAAGACTAGAGATTTGTCAGATTTCATTAGTACAAGGCAACGATATTTTCCAAATATCACAATCATGTTCAAGTCACAAAGCATTGAGACAGACATTAAGTTGGAACCAAGGGATTCAACAAGCATCACTTTATCCATGTGTTGATCCTTTGAGATTGCAACTCTACCTAGACCCAATACTTTGCTTTTACCAGTGTCAGCAAATGTGATGTGACTCTTTTCGGATGGACGTAAGGTTGAGTCCATGAGAAGACTTCGATCACCAGTCATATGATTTGTGCATCCACTGTCCATAATCCATTCTGAAGCTTTTGGTGATGTACCCTACAGTGCAGTTAGGAGGATAGGCTTCACACAAGTGTTGTGAAGCATATGCATTTGATACATATAGGGACAGTCACATCTTTTATCAAGGTTAGGACATAGTATGACTGATAAGAAATTTAGATGTGAAGCATATAGAATGATATTTTAACGTGCGTCCTCAATGAGTTTTAGGTCCCCAGCAATAGTATCGGACGCCATTGATTGCTGGCTGGAGACCGTATTCTGCAAAAGAGAGTTAGTTCTTCTTTGCCACCCACATTTTTAGGGGTGGCTTAGAAGCAATGAGTCTAAGTGCAGCATCTGAGAATTTCGGCTTTGGAGCCCTAGCAAATAGCCTTGCAGGAGAAGTATGATACTCATATGAATAAGCAGAGAAGTTCTTAGTCCTATGAACATAGTGGTTCAAAGACACACGCTCATATTCATAAGTCTGAGTATTATTTCCCTGCAAAACATTGGCGTTAGGGTGACTCAAGTGAGTCCTGTATCTGTATGAAGCCTTTGGGCCATATGAAGCTATAGGTCTGGGGTTTGTCTTCTTCCTTGGTGGTGTCATGACGATATTCACAGGAAGATTCTCAATGCACTGCTTAGGTACCCAGATCTTCTTCATTGGTGGTCCATTCCTGCAGTTAGTACCAATGTACCTGGCAAACACTTCACCATTCTGATTCTTTTACAGCTTATAGTTTGCATCAAAGGATTCATCAATGATAATAGGATTAGCACAGGTAAAGCCAGATAAAGTGGATGGATCTATTGAAGGTTCCTTTGCAGCAACCCATGTGGTTTTGGGGTACTGCTCAGGCTTCCAGTATGAGCCATCAACATTCATTTTCCTCTCGAACCCAACACCCTCTTTCCTAGGGTTTCATTTCAGAATCTGCTTTTTAAGGACATCGCAGAGGGTTTGATGTCCCTTCAAAATTTTGTACATCCCTGTTTCAAGAAATGTCTGCAACATAGCATTTTCATCAGCAATAGCAGTGGTATCCTCCGCAGAGGGGTTAGTAACCACATCAGTAGGTGAAGACAATGAAACAGTAACATCAGTGGAACATTCAGCAACAGATGTAGCGTTATCACGCTCAATGCATTTTAGACATGGTGGTTCAAATTCATCTTGAGCGGGACTGATCTGTTGAGCGCGAAGTGACTCATTCACCTTTTGAAGATCTTCATGAGCCGCTCTCAATTTCTCAAGCTCTTGTTTCCTTTGAAGATAATCATAGGAGAGCCTTTCATAAGTAGTTGAGAGAGTTTCATGACGACCTTCAAGTTCTTGGTACTTAGTATGAAGATTTTTTATGTCATCAACTAAGGACTGTGAACGGGTCATTTTAGCGTCCAACAGGTCATCGCTTTTGTCTAACAGTTCTTGAGTATGTTCCATAGCCTTTTGTTGTTCAGTTGCAATTTTAGCAAGTGTTTTGTAGCTGGTTTGGATTCACAATCAGAGTCATCTTCACTTGAAGTTTGAAAGTAAGCATCGCGTGATTTTACCTTGGCACCACGTGCCATGAAGTAGTAGGTGGGAGTAGGATCGTCTTCGTCATTAGCTTCAGCGTTGGTGTGGAAGTCATTGTCTTCAGTGTTGAAGATGGACTTGGCGACATAGGCTGTGGCTAGAGCCAGACTTGCAACGCTAGGGTCAGACTCCTCTCCAGACTCCACCTCCGCCTCCTCTGAAGCAGACTCCTCCTCTGAATCCATTTCCTTGCCAACAAAAGCACGAGCCTTGCCAGATGAGCTCTTCTTGTACGATGAAGACTTGGAAGAAGACTTAGAAGAAGACTTTGAGGATTTCTTCTTCTTCTTGTCATCAGAATCATACTCCTTGCTCTTCTTCTTCTTCTTCTCATTGTCCCACTGTGGACACTCAGATATGTAGTGACCAGGTTTCTTGCATTTGTGGCAGGTTCTCTTCTTGTGGTCATGGGTGGAAGCTTCATCATTCCTTGAGCTGGATCGTGAAGACTTTCTGAAGCCTTTCTTCTTAGTGAACTTCTGGAACTTCTTCACAAGCATAGCAAGTTCCTTTCCAATGTCTTCAGGATCTTCAGAACTACAGTCAGATTCTCCTTTAGATGAGGAAACAACTTTTTCCTTCAAAGCGCGAGTACGGCCATAGTTTGGGCCATAGATGTCTCTTTTCTCAGAAAGCTGGAACTCATGTGTGTTGAGCCTTTCAAGTATATCAGACGGATCGAGTGTCTTGAAGTCAGGACGTTCTTGTATCATGAGGGAAAGGGTGTCAAAGGAGCTGTCGAGTGATCTCAGTAGTGTCTTGACGATTTCATGCTTGGTAATCTCAGTTGCGCCAAGAGCTTGAAGTTCATTTGTGATGTCAGTGAGGCGATCGAGCGTGAGCTGGACATTTTCATTGTCATTTCTCTTGAAGCGGTTGAAGAGGTTGCGAAGAACACTGATTCTTTGATCTCTTTGGATTGATACGCCTTCGTTGACCATGGATAGCCAGTCCCAGACTAGCTTCGACGTTTCCAGAGCACTCACACGGCCATACTGTCCTTTGGTCAGATGACCATAGATGATGTTCTTTGTAGTAGAGTCCAGTTGAATGAACTTCTTGACATCAGTGGGGGTGACACCTTCACCAGTTTTGGGAACGCCATTCTTGACGACATACCAGAGGTCGACATCAATGGCTTCAAGATGCATACGCATCTTATTCTTCCAGTAGGGATATTCAGTTCCATTGAACACGGGGCAAGCAGCGGAGACCTTGATTATCCCTGCAGTCGACATAGTTGAAACTCCAGGTGGTTAAACCGAATCACACAGAACAAGGGAGTACCAGGCTCTGACACCAATTGAAAGTGCTAGTATCGACTAGAGAGGGGGTGAATAGGCGATTTTTATGAAAGTCTTCAAAACTTGGAAGTTTCAAAGACAAACAACAGAAATGACCTAGTTGATATGCAGCGGAAGATAAACTACCATAAGCAAGCCATAGTCAAACATGCAATGATGTGAAAGCACAGGACTAGTAGTAGCTAAGTAGTAAGGATCAGGATGGAATGTAGTATGAAGCCAATCAACAGTAGTAGTCAAGCAATGAAGTCAAACAGATACACAAATAGGCAATGACTTCACGAAGACAAACTTAAGTAAAGGGTGGGAAGGAATAGAACCAGTCGCTCGTTGAAGACACAGGATTTGTTGGACCAGTTCCAGTTGCTGTGACAACTGTACGTCTGGTTAGGGAGGCTGAGATTTAACTCAGAAGACCGTGTCTTCACCTTATTCCCCTTGAGCTAAGGACACCCAGTCCTCGCCCAATCACTCTAGTAAGTCTTCAAGGGAGACTTCCAAACCTTCATAGACTTTGTTCACCGGCAATCCACAATGACTCTTGGATGCTCAGAACGCGACGCCTAACCAGCTGGAGGATTCACAGTCCTCAAGTTTAATAGGTCTTCAGGTCACACAGACAGAAAGACTTCAGTGATGCCTATCACTCTTTGGCTCTGGGTGTTTGGGCTTTGTCCTCACAAGGATTTCTCTCTCTCTCAAATGCTTCGAGGTGGGTTGCTCTCAAACGACAAAAGCCATGCACAAACTCTGAGCAGCCACCAATTTATGGTGTAGGGGGTGGGCTATTTATAGCCACTAGGCAACCCGACCTGATTTGTCCAAAATGACCCTGGATCACTAAGGAACTGACACGTGTTGCAACGGTCAGATTTCAAACACACGCGGCAACTTTACTTGGGCTACAAGCAAAGCTGACTCATCCAGCTCTGGATAAGATTTGCTCTCATTGTCTTCACTCGAAGACATAGGATTTGAGTTGAGCATCACTTCATTCACTCTGACTTAGTTCACTTGGACCCCACTTAACAGTACGGTGGTTCCTATGACTCAACAAAGAAGAAAAGGAAACAACGAAACCACACAGTCTCCATGCTCCATAGTCTTCACTCAATGTCTTCTCATGTCATAGTCTTCAATATGAATATCTTCTCATACAACCATTGTCTTCAATGTCTTCATACATTTTTAGGGGTCATCTCCGGTAGGTAAACCGAATGAATGAGGGACACTACCTGCGTTATCCTGCAATTCTCACAAATGCATTAGTCCGTCAACCAACTTTGTCGTCAATACTCCAAAACCAACTAGGGGTGGCACTAGATGCACTTACAGCGGGGCAGAGTCATCCATGACAATATCAGGATTTTCACCAGCATTATCTGTGGTTTTCTCCGGTTCAACATCGTCAGAGGGGCCGCTGGTCTTGGTTTTCTTGCTCAATCGGGCCTTGGCACTACAACATCAAAATAAAGATTAGTACGATAAACCGACGCAGGAAGAAACAAACCGAAAAGTAATACACTTACCCAATGACGGTCTTGAGGGGAGGCAGCTGAGTGGTTGATGAACCGCCAGATGAGTTGGAAGCGCCTGGTAATTCGGGTCAGACGGATTAAGTGGGTATCGAAAGAAACCCTTCAAAGGATAACGTTTTTCGGGAGAACAAGTAACCTTTGGACGACGCTTCCGGGTTGGTGTATCCGGTAAACCGGAAGAGGTGACTTGCTGGCCACTATGACGGGTTATGTGACACCCTTCAGGTTGCCGTGTCTTCAAAGAAAATTTTGGATCCAAATAAGCAACAGGATGAGAGCATTTCACTTTTCGAACTGCACGACAAAATCTTTGAACCGGCACGAGATCTGAATCGGAGGAAAGAGAGATTACCTCAACATGATCCGCACAGCTGACCTCCGCATCATCCTGATGATAGTCATTGTTAATAAGATGTATGAAAAAGGAGCCAAGGGAGTCAAGTTCTACCTCTTGATCCAAATCTTCAGCATCTTCGGGCGGACCAGCAGCTTCGCTGGTCTTCTTCTTGGCTGCTTTCTTGGTAGCTTTGCTCTTGGCACGAGGAGCTCTGGCCGTTTTATCTGAAGTCTTCCTTTTCCAAAAGGAGCTATTGGGCTGAAATTTTTTTTAAACAAATATTTGTTAGAACAATGTTAAAGTGGAGGCGGATCAAGAAAGTACAATGTTAAAATGTTTACCGCTGGCGGTTTGTTCGCGGTGTAAAAGGGGGCCAGCCCGGTTTGGCTGCATGCGGCGATTGGTTCATCTAACATCTTCTTCACCGATTCGGTGACTTCATCATCAGTCACTTCTATTTCAGTGAACCATTGAGGATCCTTGGCGTCGCCGGTATACTCATGCATTAATCCGGAGCGGCGACTTAAGGGCAGGATGTGCCATTTAACCCAACAGCGCACAAGATCAACACCAGTCAAACCGTTGGCCAAGAGAGCCCGGAGCTTGGCGAGTTGAGGAGCATAAGTTTTCCGCTCTTTGGCAGTTAATTGTCGAGGTAATGGGTGGCCATTGCTAAGCCGGTGAGGGCGGTAACCCGGCAAGGGATTTTCTTCAGCAGGGGCAGTGTTCTGACAGTAAAACCAAGTTTGGTTCCAGTCTTTGGGATGACTATGGTGTGATGCATGTGGGAAATAAACTTCCTTCCTCTTCTGGATTGATACACCGCCAAGTTCCATGTTAGGACCATCAGAAAACTCAGTTCGGCGGTTCAGATGGAAAAAGTCCCGGAAGAGTTCAACAGATGGCTCCTCTTGAAGGTAAACTTCACAAAATACTTGGAAGTTGCATATATTTGATACAGAATTTGGGCCAATGTCTTGTGGATGGAGTTGAAAGCTCGCAAGGACATCCCGGATATTTTTTGATCCGGGAGGACTGAAGCCCCGGTCCAGATGCTGCATAAAAACAATAACTTCGCCATCTTGAGGCTCAGGAGGGCACTCAGGGCCAGGAACCCGCCAGTGAAGGACATTCTTTGAAGCTAAAGCGCCCGTTACAACATATCCGTTGATTTGCGTTTCCGTGATCCGGGATGGAACCCAGTTGCAAGCGGCGAATTGCTTAGTCATCTTGGAAACAAACTGTAAAGGGAAAAATGAAGGCCGGTTTACGACAGTTGGTTGGTGTGTACTAATCGGTGTTAAACCGGGGAATTTGGTGAAAGCATATAAGTAAGTTAAACCGGAATTTGTTATTCAAGACACGACGGCGGTTTAAGTGAGGGCTAATGACATGTGGCGGATTACCAACTACTGAGGTTTAAACCGCCCTTACGTGGAGGAGCCAGAGATGAAAATCCACTAAGTGTTGACAGAAACAGGTTTCACACAATGATGAAATTTATTTGGATCTACCATGCTTCAGTAAAGAAAAAATACTGCAACCTATAATGGCGTTAAGCAGAACAGAGAAGGTCGTGCGCTCTACTGAGGGTTCTTTACAAAAGAAAAGGAAGATCTACTAGTACTGAAAATGGATGCGGAGCAACTACCGCACGGGGTCTACGTTACTGTTGGATCAAAACAACCACGGCAGAAGAAAAAACAAAGAACGGAGATGGACGAGGAACTGTACAAATGAACTCGTGAACCCTAGCATAGATCTAAAGATGCGAGAAAGAGAAAACTTACCAGTGCAGATCTACTGCGGAGGGATGCTGCGAAACTCTAGTTTGATTCAGGATGATGCAGCGGCCAGAGACGAAGACGGCGGTGCGCTCTGTGGCGGCGGCGGAGCTCGAGCAGTGGGGTTCGCGAGAGGAAGAAGAAGAGGCAAGGGGAAAGAATGGAAAGACCCGTCGGCTTTATTTATAAAGAGAAAGAGATAAGTAGCAGACGCAAGAATCGAGGAGCCTAAAGCGGCAAAGAGGGCGCGCCTGTCGCCTCGATTTTCAGGATACCATTAATGAAGGGAATCTTTTTAATCTTATTATACAGCGATGATGTCATGATGGTCCGTTGCTGTGTCCAGAGGATGACGTCACGGCGGTTTAACAAGGTTTACAGGAGAAGACAACATGGCGGTTTACGAGAATATAGGAAGATGTTCACAAGATTTCTTTAAGTATTGAAGATTGACATGAACAGGTTCAAATCAATGTGGGGCCTAATGTTGGGGATATAACTACTGAGTGTAAACCGGCCAGGAGGACCCGGTTCACCTTCAACTACATTGAAGCCCATGAAGATCCAGAAGATGGCGTTTTACTAATGAAGCTTAGAGGCCCAGAGCCCAAGGGCAGATTAAGGCCCATAGTGGTAAACCGCCATGGTTATGTAACTTGTAATGTAAGTTAGGAAAGGAGAGACCGAGCCGGACACTTGTATGAGTCGGCCTCGGGACTCTGTAGACCGGCCGGGCATCAACCTATGTATATAAAGGGACGACCCGGCGGCGGTTCACGGACAGAGAAGAACAACTCGAGACTCAGGCAAAGCGTATTTGCTCCCTGGTCATCGAAACCCAATCAATCCCATCACAACTGGACGTAGGCTTTTACCTTCATCGAAGGGGCCGAACTAGTATAAAACTCCCGTGTCCCTTTTCCGGTTTAACCCCTTCAAGCTAACCCATTGCGATGGCTCTGCGACTAAGTCCTTCCATGAGGACATCTGACGTGTTAATTCCACGACACAACCCTCCAGCCTACCAACTCGTCGCCCCACAACCTTGTCTAGTCGGACCCGTGTGAGCAAGGAAGAAAATGAACACAACAGTTTACCCAGGTTCGGGCCACCTTGCGGTGTAAGACCCTACTTCTGCTTTTGGTGGATTGGCCTCACGAGGGGCTCTGGATGAACTAGTATAGTGGATGAACAACCTCGCGAGGTCAGGGAGTGAGGAATGAGTCGACCCCTTCTACGTGGTGGCTAACCTGTATTTATAGTGGCCTCGGTCCTCTTCCCCCAAAACTTAGGCGGGAAGGGATCCCACAGTGGCCAATTTGAAAGGGGACAAGTAGTACATCTTATCCTGACGAAAGGTGGTCTTCGCCTGCAAAGCTTCTGGTCGTGACATAGCGGTGGGCTCGGTGATGACATCTGCCCTACCGTGATGGTGGTCTTGTTCTCGTTGCACCGAAATGGAAGCCTTTGCCAGATTCCTCGGGAACCCACGCCTGTCCTTGCCCCCTTTCCACCAAAGAGGAAACTGCCTCTTATGCGCCTGCTGCACCCGCATGCCTTGGTCGTCATGGCTTGCGTCATCATAAGCTCATGAGGCTGGGTACCTGCATAGAAATCTTTGCTCCTCGGGAGGCCGCCTGGGAAGGTCGCTCCCTTGGGAGGTCTTGGTGCCATCCGCCTAGTGAGGCTTGGCCCCTCGAGAGGGTCTTGTCTTGGCGGCCTTGCAGATGGGTCGTACCAGACCATTGAAGGAGCCACACAACGGGCCGTAGGCAGGCAAGTCTACATACCCTGGTTCCCAGAACGCCAACACTTCTAGGTCATCAGGGGGACAAGGGACATTTCCCATCAGTTGTGCGCAGGTAAGGGTGAAGTCCCAGGGTAGGCCACACACTTGGGATTATGGAGCCCGAGGACTCTAGAGGCTTGGGAACCTGGGTTATCGCGAGAGCATTTCTTTGGATGTCGGGGACCCGGAGTGCCCAAAGAGCTTCTCCAACTCAAGGCTCCATCTTCCTCTCCACCTTTTTTCTCCTCCTCGTGGACTTGGCATTCATTCCTCGCTTCTCTATGGTGGTCATCATCATACCTAATCACACATAAGGTTCCACTTTAAGGTAGTAGCCATGTCTCATTAAAATGCATAGGGACTCAAGTAGGAGTGAAGTCACCTTGGTTTCAATGACACATGCATGAGGTCTTACCAAAGGTCCACTTGGAGCTTGATGGCTTGATGATTGGCTCATTGTGATGTCCATGGGATGCTCCGCATCATCTCCCCCCATCCCCTCTTTGGAAGTTTTGTCCTTGAATCAAAGTCCTCATCACCATGAGAAGGAACAAGGTTGGTGATGTTGAAGGTGTCGCTCACCAAGTACTTGTGCAATGGAATGTCAATCTAGTAAGCATTCTCAATGATCCTTCGGAGAACCTTGAAGAGTTTGTCGACTCGAGGGAGTATTTTGTACTTGCGCTCTTTGTGAAAGCGATCCTTGCGAAGATGCACCCACACTAGGTCACCGAGTTTGAACACCGTAGAGGTTTCTTGTTGGGGTTAATATTATCAGCGTAGCATTGAATTTGATGCTCTACGGTGAGTCTTATTTCTTAGTGCATTCTCTTGATGGACTCAACATAGGCACTTGCTTCCACGCTAGTGTGTTGTTGTAGTGGAAGTGGGAGGATGTCAGTCGGTGTCAAAATCAGCGGATCTCGGGTAGGGGGTCCCGAGTTGTGGATCTTGGATCAATGGGGAACAAGGGACGAAGGACACAATGTTTACCTAGGTTCGGGCCCTCTCGAAGAGGTAAAACCCTACGTCCTGCTTGATTATATTGAAGTCTATAGGATGATTACAGAGTCGATCTACCACGAGACCAGATGAACTAAACCCTAGGTGAGTAGGATGATGGTTGTTCTTCTTGTTGGGGAACGTAGTAATTTAAAAAAAATCCTACGCACACGCAAGATCATGGTGATGCATAGCAACGAGAGGGGAGAGTGTTGTCCATGTACCCTTGTAGACCGAAAGCGGAAGCTTTAGAACAACGCGATTGATGTAGTCGTACGTCTTCACGGCCCAACCGATCAAGCACCGAAACTACGGCACCTCCGAGTTCTAGCACACATTCAGCTCGATGACGATCCCCGGACTCTGATCCAGCAGGGTGTCGGGGATGAGTTCTGCCAGCACGACGGCGTGGTGATGATCTTGATGTTCTACCGTCGCAGGGCTTCGCCTAAGCACCGCTACAATATTATCGAGGACTTTGGTGGAGGGGGGCACCGCACACGGCTAAGAGATCAAGAGATCAATTGTTGTGTCTATGGGGTGCCCCCTCCCCCGTATATAAAGGAGTGGAGGAGAGGGGGCCGGCCAAGGGGGTGGCGCGCCCTAGGGGGGAGTCCAACCCCAACCGGGAGTAGGACTCCCCCCTTTCCTATTAGGAGTAGGAGAGGGAAGGAAGAGGGGGGAGGGAAGAAGGAAAGGGGGGCCGGCCCCCCTCCCAATTCGGATTGGGCTTGGGGGTTGTGCCCTCTCCTTTGCTCCTTCTCCCTCCTTTCCACTAAGGCCCAATAAGGCCCATATACCTCCTGGGGGGTTCCGATAACCTCCCGGAGATCCAGTATTGTCCCAATCTCACCCGGAACCTTTCCGGTGTCCAAATATAGTCGTCCAATATATCGATCTTTATGTCTCGACAATTTCGAGACTCCTCGTCATGTCCATGATCACATCCGGGACTCCGAACAATCTTCGGTACATCAAAACTCATAAACTCATAATAAAACTGTCAATGAAACCTTAAGCATGCGGACCCTACGGGTTCGTGAAAGTGCTTTATATCGACTAGAGGGGGGTGAATAGGCGATTTTTATGAATTCTTCACTGAGGAATTTGCCGGTAAGGAAATTCCTAAATGAAGAACTACTAGGAGCGGAATCAGTACTCAGAAGTAAACATAGCAGAACACAAGCATAGCCATCATGATGAATTGTAGACAAGCATAGAGTAAAGAAAGCGTAAACACAGGATAACACGAGAAAGACAACAGACAGACTGAAGAAATTGATCTGAGGAAATTGAGAAAGTCTTTAGTCAAAGTCTTCAAACAGATATGAACAGGCACACAACAACAGACATGAGGAAATGAAATAGTTGAGGAAATAGAACCAGGAGGATTGGTGAGGACAAAGATTTGGTAGACCAGTTCCAACTGATGTGTCAGTTGTACATCTGGTTGGAGCGGCTGAGTATTTAAACTCGAGGACACCTAGTCCCAGACACACAGTCCTCACCGTATTCTCCTTGAGCTAAGGTCACACAGACCTCACCCAATCACTCGTGGTAAGTCTTCAGGTGACTTCCGAACCTTCACAAACTTGGTCACTCGGCGATCCACAATTCCTCTTGGATGCTCTATACCTTGACGCCTAACCGTTTGGAAGAAGCACATTCTTCAAAGGAAACAAGCGTCGGATCTACGCAGGATCAATCTCTTCAGTGATGCTCAATCACTTTGGGTTTGTAGGTGTTGGGTTTGGGTTTTCCTCACTTGATGATTTTCGCTCAAAGTCCTCGGAGGATGGGATACCCTCAATTGACAAGTGTCAGTTTCTCTCGGAGCAGCCAGCAAGCTAGTGGTTGTAGGGGGCGGCTATTTATAGCCTCGGGAGCAGCCCGACATGATAAGACATAAATGCCCTTGTCTGATATGACCGTTAGGTGGGTAGATATTTTGGGACAGCTGGCGCATAGCATAGCAACGGTCGGAATTTTGGCTATCAAAATCGTCAGGGCTATCATGTTCCTCACTATGTAGGCAATTCCCACTGGTGAATTCCTAACTCCTCAGTCAGAAAAAATTCCTTAGAGACTAGAATAACTTCGTTTGTGTCACTGAAGAATATGACTGAACTGTATTAGATTTCCAATGGCTTCACTCGAAGGGATTGGTAGGTGTAGGATTTTGAGTTGAGCATCACATGGAAATTTTTTCCTTAGTATTTCCTCAACCCCCTTTAACAGTACGGTGTTTCGTATGACTCAAGAAATAGAAAATGAAACTACAAAAATAAAAGTCTTCACGCTTCATATTCCTCGAATGAATACCAAGTCTTCAAGGTCACACCAATTTCTTCACTTTCAAAGTCTTGAGATATCCAAAGTCTTTAGACGAAGAACTTCATTTTTAGGGGTCGACTTTCTCTGTAAATATCAAACTCCTCATAGACTTATAGACCTATGTACACTCACAAACGCATCAGTCCCTTAACTTATAAGTCTTCAATACACCAAAATCACTAAGGGGCACTAGATGCACTTACAATCTCCCCCTTTTTGGTGATTTATGACAATATAGGTTAAGTTTTCAACAAGGATAAACATATGAAATATAAATACTGATATTGAGGAATTTGATTGCAAGATATAGAAGAACTCCCCCTGAAGATGTGCATAGTGAGGAATTTGCTTTTGAAGCGATGCACACTTGAAGAGTATTAATCATGGAGATCTCCCCCTATATCTTGTAATTCATACACGCATTTGATATGAAGAATTTGAAATGCATGATGAAATATGGTGAATGATGTAATTCAACATGCGTGCATTAACATTAATGAGGAATAAGCATGCAGAAGAACACAGCAAAAATATCAGGTCACCATAGAGTTTAAGATTACAACTCGATCCAGCAAAGTCATCAGAAGAGCGAGAGTTGTAACTTAGCAAAAACGCCCATATAAGATAGACCCGCTTGAAGACTAACTCAAATTTCTCCCCCTTTGTCATCGAATAACCAAAAGGGTTGAAACTGAGGACTAACGCCCTGAAGAATATATGAAGATGGAGGAGTGCCAGCATTGTCAGGGTCTTGAGTCGATGTAGGGCCTGCTGCAGTGTCGTCCAAGTCTTCATGCTCGTCCGTGGCGCGTGATGAAGAATATGAGCTGGCCACCAAGGAAGGAACCTTGACCCTCTTGGATTTCTTCGGAGGAGGAGCAGACCAGTCAAAGTCTTCCTTGAAGCCCATTTGCTTCAGATCTTCTTCTCCATATAGATGTGATAGAATAGCCCAGGTGCGATCAAACACTTCATGGAGGTAGTAGTGGTTTTTCTTCACTGCATTATGTGTGGAAGTCATGTTGTGAAGAATAGAACCAAACTGACGCTTCACCCAATTGTGGTTGCGATCCACCTTCTGGTGAAGACTTATCAGCAGTTCACGATCAGTCAGCACACAAGGAGCAGTAGCTTGAGGACTTGTCTTGGTAGCATAGGCAGCAGTATCATGAGTGGCAGAGTCATCATTGGCGGAGTAAGATGCAGCTTTGTGGAACTGACGATCCAATGGACGAATACCTTCATCGATCACGTCAGGTGACTTGCCCTTCTCATCAGATGAGGAAATTATCCGCTTGAGGACTTCGATAGGGGGCAAGTAGCTGAGGTGATTCTGAAAATCAGCCTTGTAGTTGAGTGAAGACCTTGTTCTGAGGAATCTCATGATCCACGATGCGTAAGGCTTCAGCTCAAATGGAGAAAGTGCAATATTTGCCAGAGTCCTCATGAAGAAATCATGATAGTTGATGGGGATGCCATGCATGATGTTGAAAAGCATGTTCTT
Source organism: Triticum timopheevii (assembly GCA_963921465.1). Classification (NCBI taxonomy): domain Eukaryota; kingdom Viridiplantae; phylum Streptophyta; class Magnoliopsida; order Poales; family Poaceae; genus Triticum; species Triticum timopheevii. The sequence goes on from OY997274.1 coordinate 463,423,930, forward strand.
CATCATTCCGATAATTTCTTCATCGTAAGAGTCATGACCTTTGATGGGACTCATGGTCTTCGTCAGAATGCGATAGATTGTCCTCGGCACATAGAGCAATTCCTTCATGAGGAATTTGGTCCTTGGAGCTTGTCCTGGCTTCAGCGGCTTCATGAGCACTTGCATGTAGTGATCAGTGAGTTCAGGCTCATCATACAGACAACGAGCACCGTCAAGTGGAGGAGTGATTGGCAGGGCACGAAGCAATTCAGTGGCTGGGGCCTTGTAATGCGTATTTTCAGTCATCCAGTCCAACACCCATGAGTTGACGTCAGCAGCATCGCCTGTGATATGCAAAGTTGCATAGAACTGAAGAATAAGCTCTTCGTTCCAATCAACAATGTCAGAGTAGAAATTTAGCAAGCCAGCATCATGAATAATGCTGAGGACTTGGGAGAAGCACGACATGGATTCCATGTCCACATGAGGAATATGCTCATGATCGAAGACTTTGTCCTTGTTGAAGAGCACTGAGGAATAGAAGTTGGCCTGGCTGGCAGTCCAGAAACGCTTCCTTCTAAGACGAGCATTGTCATAGGGGTTGAAGTCGGTGAAGAACACATGCTCGCCGAAGAAATCATCAGCCCTGAATTTTTGCTTCTTAGAGAAGGGATCCTTTGGCTTGGGCTGAGGAGTGTCAGTCAATTGCAGCAGCACCTCAGGAATCGCAATCTCAGGTTCCTCAGGCTGAGGAATTTCAGGCTCTTCAGCAGCTTCAGCCTGGGTTGCCAATTCTTCATTGAGAATTTCTTCAGCACTAGCGGCTGGAATTTCTTCATGAACACTTGGGGTTGCATGAGTTTCTTCAGATCCCATTTGTACTTCAGTGGTAGCAGGGGACTGAGGAATAGCTTGGAGGGGAGTGAACATTGGGGAGTTGGGATGCTGACTGTCCCAAAATTCATCATTGAGGACCGGAGTGGTACAGCCAATGTACACATCCTCCTCTTCAATTTCTTCAACACCTGCCTCTTCAGAAGTAAACTGAGGCAAAGGTGAGGAAATGATTGGGGTTGAAGGGATCTCATCCACTTCAATTTCTTCATCCAACTGCTCTGAAGAAGCAGCAGAAGGAGTTTCTTCATCAGATTCATCAAGAATCTCATAGTATTCACCAAAAGGAACAAGGTCCTTTGATGGCATTGATGAAACTGGAACGGCATCAATTGGATTGTCAATTGAACTGATCAGAGTCTTCATCTTCTTCGGAGCTGAAGAATTTGATGAAGTTGATGCCTTCCTTTTCTTCACAGCTGCACGTTCTGCAGCCTTGGTCTTCTTCGCATCTGATGCAGATGGAAGGATTGGAGTTGGTGTAGGCGCAGGAGGTGCAGAGGACATTGGTTCATTTTCCTTAGGTGCAACTGATGCAGTTGCCCTGACTTGTTCACTTTCTTCAGGTGCACCACTAGTGGATTCCCTGGCAATATCTTCAGCGGCTAGAATGGAGTCATCAGCCCTGGCACTCTGATTTTCTTCAGCAACCAGATTGTCATTAGCTGTGCTGGTATTTTCTTTAGTAGGCTGAGCAGATGCCTCAGCCTGAGTAACTTCAACGTGCACAGGTGGAGCAACACTTGAAGTGAATTTCTTCGTCAGATTGACGAAACGCACCTTGGCGCCCTTCCAGTCAGCATAATAGCGATCAAATTCATCGCTCAGCTATTTGATTTCCACTTGCAAGGCAAGGAGCTGATCAGGAGTGAGAGTGAGGACATTGTCCTTGAGGTAGTGCTGTTTCTTGTACTGCACTTTCTTCAGACTTCTGCCTTGTTCAAATTTCCATTTCGCTTCCTCAATGAAGGCAGTGAGGACATGGTTTTGACCAGGAGTGAGGTTCATCTCCGGCAAAGGCGTGTTGGGGTCCTTGTGCCATAAGTCAATGTAATCAAGGATCAGCTTGGGATCCAACATCAGTGGCACATTGCTGCCTTTGGCTCTAGCGGCCCTGGCTTGCCTGTTCCTGATGATTTCGGCAAGTTCTTCATCATCAGCCTCATCATCATCAGAAGGTACATGGAAGGCTACCTGCTTCTTGTGAGGACTTGGGCGAGTGCCTCGTCCAGCAGTGGCCTTTTTCTTCAGCAGAGAGGGACCAGCTAAGGAATTTCAAGCAGCAGAGGAGCTTGCAGATGCTCCTGAGGCAATAGAGAAGCCTTGAGTCCTTTGGCACGTGGTGAGATGCACAGGTGCCGAGGATTTTGTGGGAGCAGCTGAAGACTTTGTCGGAGGAGCCGAGGACTTTGATGGAGCAGGCTGAGGAGTTTGCCATGAGGGCCTTGAGGAATCTGGCCTTGATGGCATAGCAGAGGAGCTTGGCCGTGAGTGCATTGAAGGTGAAGCACTGGACTTGTGTGCGGGCTTCTTGGGCATAGCCTTCTTGTGCTGACTGGCAGAGGCCTCAGCTGAGGCAGCAGCAGTAGCAGAGTCAGCGTTGAATTTCCTCACTATTTCCTTTGCTTGCTTGGCCAGTTTGGCTTGGCGTTTTGCCCATTCGTCAGGATAATCCTCACCGCGCTTGAGGCTAGTGGGATCCGCCAACTGGCCTGGTGCCAATGGAGGTCTTGGGCATGGATGGTTGAGTGCGAATTTCTTCATGTACTTGGGAGTTACATACCTGTACTCCCTCCATTCCCGTGCCCATCTCCTTTCAATCCTCTGTATGCGCACCTTGCGCTGATCTTTGTTCTCCTTGCCAAACTTGGCTTCATCAGGTGTGCAATAGCCTGCGTAAATGTCCTCAGGGATCTCAAAAGCAGTCATGACCTCAGGCTTCTTTCCTCCCTTCTGTGGCTTCTTACCATCTGCCATTTTCTTTAGTTGAGGAATTTGAACAATCGAATTCTCTGAAGAAGTATGCAACTTTTCTTCGAGGAACACTGCAAATGAGTTAAGTTGATGAGAACCTAGTGATTCAGTAGCAGACATTTGTACCTGTGAATAGAGTGTAGTTGCGAGGAATATGCGTTCTCAGAGGGGTTTTCAAAAGGAACAAGTTTGAGGAATTTGACCACATGAGTCTTGAGGAATTTCACTAAGCGTTCTTTGTCTTAGGTTCCAGAGTTGTATAGATTTAAAATCCACGCAATTGAGGAATCTTGAAGAAAAATCATAGCTTAGAGAAACGAATCAAGAACAGATGACAAGTGGGGTGTTTATGTGTGTGAAGAATTTGAAGAATAAACACCTTTGAAGATTTTCAAAAAAACTTGAGAATCAAAGCGAGCAGTTAAAAGTAACTTCTAATTACCCGAAGTGAAGAACACGACGAACTGGGAAGAACAGATGTGAAGTTTGTCAGTTCAGATCTTCCACGCCCTAACTTGGCGGAGGAAGACGGCTACGGCGGCGGCGAAGGGAAGATTTCCGCGGCCGGCGCGATTACGACGGCGACGAGGTCGAGGCAGTGAAGCTCTTCCTCACCGGTGACGATGGAGTAGCGGCAGTGCTAGGGTTTGAGAAGCTCGAGCGGGAGAGAGAGGTCGAGCGGAGTAAAGGAAGTGAGGAAGGGGTGAGGGGGTATTTATAGTCGCAGTGAAAAACTGTTTGCCCAAAGATTTAGGACAAACGTGCCCCTGACCCTTCTCTTTTTTTTTGCGAGAAAATTTTCGATCTATTCATCTTCAATCATGGCAGTACAACGAATACCAGAAATAATAGAAATCACATCCAGATCCGTAGACCACCTAGCGACAACTACCAGCACTGAAGCGAGCCGAAGGCGCGCCGCCGTCATCGCCCCTCCATCACCGGAGTCGGGCACAACTTGTTGTAGTAGACAGTCGGGAAGTCGTCGTGCTAAGGCCCCGTAGGACCAGCGCACCAGAACAGCAACCGCCGCAGATGAAGAATAACGTAGATCAGAAAAATCCAATCCGAAGACACACGAACGTAGACGAACAACGACGAGATCCGAGCAAATCCACCAAAGATAGATCCACCGGAGACACACCTCCACACGCCCACCAACGATGCTAGATGCATCGCCGGAACGGGGGCTAGGCGGGGAGACCTTTATTCCATCTTCAGGGAGCCGCCGCCGTCTCGTCTTCCTGAGTAGGACACAAACCCTAGCAAAACTGAAAGAAACGATTAAAAACGGAGCCCTCCCGCCGACCCCTGCCGAGATTCACTGCGCCCCCATGGCCCTAAGGCCATCGGAGAGGAGGTGGACCTGCGGCGGCGGCGGCGGGAGGCAAAAACCCTAGCTTTTTGTGGAGGAGAAGGAGGCGGCGGCTAAAAGGACTCAGGACTCCAGCGCGGCCAGAGCGATTAGTGGAGTACTCCCCCTGACCCTTCTCATTCGCATGACATGTGTCACCCACGTACTATGAGGTGGCGATCGTGTAAGATCGGAGGTGAATAGATAAATATATCATGGGATGCGGAACGGTTTGAGCGGCAAAGCCAAAAATTCAGATAACATAAGTTTTAAAGTTCCGTTCGCAATTTGTTCAGCTGACAAGGACACAGTGAAGAATTTGAATGAGTTTCAAATAGAAACGCATATGAGGAATTTGTGAATAGACTGGGTTGAGTTTAGCATAGAGGGGGAAAGGGTCCGATCACATTCACTTAGCATAAGAAATCAATTTTGAAGAAATAGCAATAAGTGAATGTTGTAGAGGAATTAAAACTCATATATATATATATATATATATATATATATATATATATATATATATATATATTCGAATGAAGAACAACACCGGGAAGAGTGAAGACAATGCAAAGTTGAAGAATTTGAAAAACTGAGGAATTTCAAAAACGAAGAAAAACTCAAATTGAAGATTTTCAACTTTGGTTGGTGGCGTAACCCATCGTATAAGAAAGCTGATTTCAGACACCGCGTACAATTGTCATAGGGCTCTAAGAATCAATTTCTTCATTAATTTCTTCACACTTAGAGGGTTAGTCTTCATTGACTGAAGAAAAACGTTACTTCTTGTGTTGCGCATCTAAGTCATCAAGTCAGCATAAGTGTTAGGATGTGTGTCCATTTCAGAGAACATTCGAAGATTCTAGGATATTTAGCTCACACCGCAACTTGCTAAATCTCTTCTCATCCAAGGGCTTTGTGAAGATATCGGCCAATTGATCTTCAGTGGTGACGTGGTCAATGGAGATGTCGCCCTTCAACACATGATCACGAAGAAAATGATGACGAATTTGGATGTGCTTGGTCTTCGAGTACTGAACTGGGTTATGAGCAATCTTGATGGCACTCTCATTGTCACAGTAGAGAGGCACATTCTTCACGTTGATGCCATAGTCCTTGAGTGTTTGCTTCATCCATAGTAGTTGAGCACAACACGATCCAGCAGCAATGTACTCAGCTTCTGCAGTGGAGAGGGATACACAGTTCTGTTTCTTCGAGGACCAATAGACCAAAGATCGTCCGAGGAAATGACATGTACCGGATGTTGACTTGCGGTCCACGCGATCGCCAGCATAGTCAGAGTCTGAATATCCAATGGGATCAAAAGTGGAGCCCTTGGGATACCATAATCCAAGTGTTGGTGTGTGAGCTAAGTATCGAAGAATATGCTTCACAGCCTTATGGTGTGATTCCTTCGGTGTAGCTTGAAATCGGGCGCACATGCGAACACTAAGCATAATATCCGGCCTAGATGCACATAGGTACAATAAAGAGCCAATCATGGAGTGGTATACCTTTTGATCGAAGTCTTTACCATTTTCATCAGTGCATAGATGGCCATTTGTGGGCATTGGAATTTTGACCCCTTTGCAATCTTGCATGTCGAATTTCCTCAATACGTCCTTGAGGTATTTCTCCTGAGATATGAATACTCCATTGCGCCGTTGACGAATTTGAAGACCTAAGAAGAATTTCAACTCTCCCGTCATAGACATTTGATATTCTTCACTCATCATATAGGCAAATTCATCACTATATCGTTGGTCAGTACAGCCGAAAATGATATCATCAACATATATTTGGCACACAAACAATTCACCATCATAAGACTTAGTGAAAAGAGTAGGGTCGAGTGAACCGGGTTTGAAGCCATTCTTCACGAAGAATTCCTTCAAGGTATCATAACATGCCTGAGGGGCTTGCTTGAGGCCATACAGGGCCTTGTTGAGCTTGAAGACTTTATCAGGATTCTTTGGATCTTCAAAACCTGGGGGTTGAGCAACATATACTTCTTCCTCAATCTTACCATTGAGAAATTCACTTTTCACATCCATTTGTTGTAAGATAATATCATGATGGTTAGCGTAAGCAAGTAATATGCGAATAGCCTCAAATCTAGCAACAGGTGCAAAAGTTTCATCAAAGTCAATTCCTTCAACCTGTGTGTAGCCTTGAGCTACAAGCCGTGCCTTATTCCTCACCACAAGGCCATTTTCATCTTGCTTGTTGCGGTAGATCCACTTTGTGCCAATAATGTTGTGCTTGCAAGGATCTGGATGTTTGACCAGTTCCCAGACGTTGTTGAGCTCGAACTGATGTAATTCTTCTTGCATAGCTTGAATCCACTCAGGCTCCAGAAATGCTTCATCTACCTTAGTGGGCTCTGTGATAGAGACAGAAGCGAAGTGCCCACAAAAGTTAGATAAGTGTGAAGCTTTTGAGCGTGTGAGAGGACCTGGTGCTTCAATGTCATTGATGATCTTCTTGATTTGCACTTCATTTGAAATACGAGGATGAGTGGGTTGTCTTCGAGGAATTTGATCCGCATTTTCTTCAGGAGCATTTTCCTCAGCACCATTTTCTTCAGGTGCGCCAGCTCGACGTTCATCACGTTCTGGAATGAATTCTTCACCAGATTCTTCAGTAGGAATGACATCCTCAGTGGCTTTGAACTTGATGGAATCCTCAGGTGCTGGTTCATCTATCACAGAAGGTAGGTGCTCTCTTTGCGAGCCGTTAGTTTCATCGAACCGCACATCTACAGTTTCAACAACCTTGTGAAGAACGTTGTTGAAGACTCTGTAGGTGTGCGAGTCCTTTCCGTAACCAAGCATGAAACCCTCATGTGCTTTCGGTGCAAACTTAGAATTGTGATGAGGATCTCTAATCCAGCATTTAGCACCGAAGACTTTGAAGTAACTTACATTGGGTTTCTTGTCAGTGAGGAGTTCATAGGCAGTCTTCTTGAAGAATTTGTGAAGATATACTCTGTTGATGATCAAGCTGTATCAATTGCATCAATCCAGAACCGACGTGGTGTCTTGTATTGATCAAGCATAGTACGTGCCATTTCAGCGAGGGTTCTGTTTTTGCGCTCCACGACGCCATTCTGTTGAGGAGTATAAGGAGCAGATAACTCATGAGTAATACCAAGTTCATCAAGATAGTCATCAAGACCGGAATCCTTGAACTCAGTTCCATTGTCACTCCTGATGTGCTTGATCTTCACACCAAAGTTGGTTGAAGCCCTTGAGGAAAATCGTTTGAAGACTTCCTGCACTTCATGTTTGTAAGTAACAATGTGTACCCATGTGTAACGAGAATAATCATCAACAATAACAAAGTCATATAGAGATGCATCATTTGTCACAGCAGAATAATGATTAGGACCAAAAAGATCCATGTGAAGCAATTCAAATGGTCGAGTGGTAGTCATGATAGTCTTCGCTGGATGCTTGGCCTTTGTCATCTTCCCAGCTTCACAAGCTCCGCATAAATGATCCTTGAGGATTTTGACATTCTCAATGCCAATGACATGCTTCTTCTTCGCGAGCGTGTGCAGATTCCTCATGCCAGCATGACCAAGTCATCGATGCCATAGCCAGCCTTCTGAAGCTTTTGCAAGTAAGCACACAGCAGGTTGTGGTCCTGTAGAGAAATCAACAATGTACTAGTCTCCTCTCCTAAAGCCTTCGAAGACTTTGGAATTGTCAGCTTCCATGATCACAACACAACGATACTTGCCAAAGACAACAACCATATCAAGATCACAAAGCATTGAGACAGACATGAGGTTGTATCCTAAGGACTCAACAAGCATGACTTTATCCATGTGTATGTCCTTAGAGATCGCAACCTTACCTAGACCCAATACCTGACTTTTGCCTTTGTGAGCGAAGATGATATGCTTCAGATGTGACCGTGATAAGGGAGCCTCCATCAAGAGATTCTTGTCACTACTCATGTGATTTGTACATCCACTATCGAGGACCCACTCATTTGCTTTGGGTTGATCATCCTGCAGATGAATTAGTGCAGCTTACAAACTCGTATACTTCATCAGTGAAGAATATGACATCAGTATCATCAGGTCAATTTCATCAAGCAATGTAAACAGATAATCAGTAGGAGGACGTGTGTAATGAAGGTTCGTTTCATCATGATTAGCCTGCGTCCTATCAGGCATTGTTCAGGTCTCCAGTAAATTCTTCAGTCATTTTGGGCACGACTGGAGACCTGACCCTGCATAAGAGATCTATTCTTTTTCTTCACCACCCACATCTGGAGGGGTGGCAAAGAATTCATCACTCTGCGAGCACCATATGAGAAAGGTGGCATGGACGCCAGTCCACTTCGTTTCACATATGAACATAATGATTTGAAGAGTAATGCACATATTCATAGCCCTTAGCTCTACCCTGTGAAACAGAAGGGTTAGCACGATAATGATCATATGAGTACTTTGATCCTTTTGAGGAATTTGATCCACGTGAGGAATTTTGTCCATATGAGGACTTGGATCCATATGAAGAATTTGATCTGGAGTTCCTATTCTTCACAGGTGGTGTCATGAGGACATTCACCTGAAGACTTTCAAGGCAACTTTTGGGAACCCAGATTTTCTTCATAGGGGAACCGTTCCTGCAGTTAGTGCCAACATATCTAGCAAATACTTCACCATTCTGATTTTTGAACAGTTTATAGTTGGATTCAAATGACTCATCAAAAGAATGAGGAGATTCACATGTAAAGCCAGATAAGTTGGATGGATCAACTGGAGGTCCCTTTGCAGCAACCCATGAGGTTTTGGGGTACTGCTCAGGCTTCCAATATGTTCCATCAACATTGAGTTTCCTCTCAAAGGCAATACCCTCTTTCCTAGGGTTTCTGTTGAGGATCTGCTTTTTGAGCACATCACAAAGAGTCTGATGCCCTTTGAGGCTTTTGTACATGCCTGTCATGTACAATTCCTTCAGCCCTGCATCATCAGTGATACTTGCATTGTCCTTAGATGAGGAAGTAGTGACAGCAGATACATATGAAGAATTTGTAGCATTAGAAGCATTTGAACATTCAGGTGAAAAATTAGCAGTTTCACGTTCAATGCACTTCAGACATGGAGGAACAAATTCTTCCTATGTAGCGCTGATTTGTTGAGCAAGTAATGAACCAGGCTCCTTCTGAAGATCTTCATAATCCACTCTTAGCTTTTCAAGATCTTGCTTTCTTTGAAGAAATTCATAAGAAAGCTTCTCGTGATCAGATAAGAGAGTGTTATGATGACCTTGAAGATTGTCAAACCTGGACTGAAGTCGCTGAAGATTTTCAGTCGAGGTTTTAGTGCGATCCAATTCTTCACCCAACATATCATCGCTTTTGTCTAGCATGTTTTGAACCTTTTCAACGGCCTTTTGTTGTTTCACAACAATTTTAGCAAGTTTAGAGTAGCTGGGTTTGAGATTTTCATCAGATTCATCCTCACTTGAGTCGGAGGAGGCGTATTTAGTTACCTTGGCACCCTTTGCCATGAAGCAATAGGTGGGAGCGTAGTCATCATTGCCTTCATCAGCCTTGTTGGTGGAGTCATTTTCTTCAGAGTTGAAGATAGACTTGCTGACAAATGCGGTAGCGAGAGCTAGGCTCGCCACACCAGACTCTGACTCCTCAGATGCCTCCTCGTCCTCGTGTTCCTCAGATTCAGCCTCAGAGTCCATTTCCTTGCCAATGAATGCCCGAGCCTTCTTGGAGCTGCTCTTCTTGTGAGATGAAGACCTCAAGGATTTTGATGATGAAGACTTTGAAGATTTCTTCTTCTTCTTTGCGTCATCAGAACTGTAATCCTTCTATTTCTTCTTCTTTGATTCCTTATCCCACTGAGGACAATCTTGGATGTAGTGACCAGGCTTCTTGCATTTGTGGCATAGCCTCTTCTTGTAGTCACTGGATGAGGAATCATTGCTCCTTGAGGGTTTTCCAAAGCGACCATGTCTTGAGAACTTCTGAAATTTCTTCACGAGCAGTGCAAGTTCCTGGCTCAGTTCTTCAGGGTCACCAAGGCTACTGGTAGAGTCTTCATCTTCAGACTCAGAAACTGCCTTGGCCTTCAAAGCATGTGATCTGCCATAGCTCGAACCGTAGAGATCTCTTTTCTCAGCAAGCTGGAATTCATGAGTGTTTAGCCCCTCGAGGATATCAGCTGGATCAAGTGACTTGTAGTCAGCATGCTCTTGAATCATCAGTGCCAGAGTGTCAAATGAGGAATCTAGCGATCTTAGCAATTTCTTCACCACCTCATGATCGGTGATGTCAGTGGCACCAAGCGCTTGAAGCTCATTTGAGATGTCAGTGAGGCGATCGAAAGTTTGCTGAACATTTTCATTGTCGAGTCTTTTGAAGCGGTTGAAGAGATTGCAAAGAACGTCAACACGAGAGTCACGTTGAGTAGAGACTCCTTCATTTACTTTGGACAGCCTATCCCAGATAAGCTTAGCAGTTTCCAAAGCACTCACTCTTCCATACTGTCCTTTGCTCAGATGACCACATATGATATTCTTCGCTTGAGAATCGAGTTGCTTAAATCTCTTCACATCAGTAGCGTTCAAAGAGGGTGAGACTGTGGGAACACCATTTTCCACAACATACCAGAGATCGTTGTCAATTGCCTCAAGATGCATTCGCATCTTGTTCTTCCAGTAGGAATAGTCCATTCCATCGAAGGTAGGACACCCAGCAGAGACCTTGATCATACCTGCGGTCGACATAACTAAAACTCTAGGCGGTTAAACCAAAATCACATAGAACAAGGGAGTACCTTGCTCTGATACCAATTGAAAGTGCGTTATATCAACTAGAGGGGGGGTGAATAGGCGATTTTTATGAATTCTTCACTAAGGAATTTGCCGGTGAGGAAATTCCTAAATGAAGAACTACTAGCAACAGAATAAGTACTCAGAAGTAAACATAGCAGAACACAAGCATAGCCATCATGATGAATTGTAGACAAGCACAGAGTACAGAAAGCGTAAACACAGGATAACACAAGAAAGAAGACAGACTGACTGAAGAAATTGATCTAAGGAAATTGAGAAAGTCTTCAGTCAAAGTCTTCAAACAGATATGAACAGGCACACAACAGCAGACATGAGGAAATGAAAGAGTTGACAAAATAGAACCAGGAGGCTTGGTGAAGACAAAGATTTGGTAGACCAGTTCCAACTGCTGTCTCAGTTGTACATCTTGTTGGAACGGCTGAGTATTTAAACTCGAGGACACCCAGTCCCGGACACACAGTCCTCACCGTATTCTCCTTGAGCTAAGGTCACATAGACCACGCCCAATCACTCGTGGTAAGTCTTCAGGTGACTTCCGAACCTTCACAAACTCGATCACTCGGCGATCCACAATTCCTCTTGAATGCTCTAGACCTTGATGCCTAACCGTCTGGAAGAAGCACAATCTTCAAAGGAAACAAGCGTCGGATCCACGCAGGATCAATCTCTTCAGTGATGCTCAATCACTTTGGGTTTGTACGTGTTGGGTTTGGGTTTTCCTCACTTGATGATTTTCGCTCAAAGTCCTCGGAGGATGGGATGCTCTCAATTGACAAGTGTCAATTTCTCTCGGAGCAGCCAACCAGCTAGTGGTTGTAGGGGGCGGCTATTTATAGCCTCGGGAGCAGCCCGGCATGATAAAACATAAATGCCCTTGTCTGATATGACCGTTAGGTGGGTAGATATTTTGGGACAGCTGGCGCATAGCACAACAACAGTCGAAATTTTGGCTATCAAAATCCTCAGGGCTATCATGTTCCTCACTATGTAGGCAATTCACACTGGTGAATTCCTAACTCCTCAGTCAGAACAAATTCCTCAGAGACTAGCAGAACTTCGTCTCTGTCACTGAAGAATATGACTGAACTGTATGAGATTTCCAATGGCTTCACTCAAAGGGGTTGGTAGGTGTAGGATTTTGAGTTGAGAATCACATGGAAATTTTTCCTTAGTATTTCCTCGACCCCCTTTAACAGTACGGTGTTTCCTATGACTCAAGAAATAGAAAATGTAACTACGAAAACAAAAGTCTTCACGCTTCATATTCCTCGAATGAATACCAAGTCTTCAAGGTCACACCAATTTCTTCACTTTCAACGTCTTCAGAAAGTCTTCAGATATCCAAAGTCTTCAGACGAAGAACTTCATTTTTAGGGTCGACTTTCTCTGTAAATATCAAACTCCTCATAGACTTATAGACCTGTGTACACTCACAAAGGCATCAGTTCCTTAACCTATAAGTCTTCAATACTCCAAAATCGCTAAGGGGCACTAGATGCACTTACAGTTCAAGAACTATGTAGACATGACCTAGAACTGTTTCCAGTCAATAACCAATAGCGGAACCTGGATGCTCATATTGGCTCCTACATATTCTACGAAGATCTTTATCGGTCAAACCGCATAACAACATATGTTGTTCCCTTTGTCATCGGTATGTTACTTGCCCAAGATTCGATCGTTGGTATCCAATACCTAGTTCAATCTCGTTACCGGAAGTCTCTTTACTCGTTACGTAATGCATCATTCCGTAACTAACTCATTAGCTACATTGCTTGCAAGGCTTATAGTGATGTGCATTACCGAGAGGGCCCAGAGATACCTCTCCGACAATCGGAGTGACAAAACCTAATCTCGAAATATGCCAACTCAACATGTACCTTTGGAGACACCTGTAGAGCTCCTTTATAATCACCCAGTTACGTTGTGACGTTTGGTAGCACACAAAGTGTTCCTCCGGTAAACGGGAGTTGCATAATCTCATAGTTATAGGAACTTGTATAAGTCATGAAGAAAGCAATAGCAACATACTAAACGATCAAGTGCTAAGCTAACGGAATGGGTCAAGTCAATCACATCATTCTCCTAATGATGTGATCCCATTAATCAAATGACAACACATGTCTATGGTTAGGAAACATAACCATCTTTGATTAATGAGCTAGTCAAGTAGAGGCATACTAGTGACATTAAGTTTGTCCATGTATTCACACATGTATCATGTTTCCGGTTAATACAATTATAGCATGAATAATAAACATTTATCATGATATGAGGAAATAAATAATAACTTTATTATTGCCTCTAGGGCATATTTCCTTCAGTCTCCCACTTGCACTAGAGTCAATAATCTAGATTACACAGTAATGATTCTAACACCCATGGAGTCTTGGTGCTGATCATGTTTTGCTCGTGGAAGAGGCTTAGTCAACGGGTCTGCAACATTCAGATCCGTATGTATCTTGCAAATCTCTATGTCTCCCACCTGGACTTGGTCCCGGATGGAATTGAAGCATCTCTTGATGTGCTTGGTCCTCTTGTGAAATCTGGATTCCTTTGGCAAGGCAATTGCACCAGTATTGTCACAGAAGATCTTCATTGGTCCCGATGCACTAGGTATGGCACCTAGATCGGAAATGAACTCTTTCATCCAGACTCCTTCATTTGCTGAGTACATAGCTGCTTCGGAAGCAGCTATGTACTCCGCTTCGCATGTAGATCCCGCCACGACGCTTTGTTTAGAACTACACCAACTGACAGCTCCACCATTCAATATAAACACGTATCCGGTTTGTGATTTAGAATCGTCTGGATCAGTGTCAAAGCTTGGATCGACGTAACCATTTACGACTAGCTCTTTGTCACCTCCATAAACGAGAAACATATCCTTAGTCCTTTTCAGGTATTTCAGAATATTCTTGACCGCTGTCTAGTGATCCACTCCTGGATTACTTTGGTACCTCCCTGCCAAACTTATTGATAAGCATACATCAGGTCTGGTACACAGCATTGTATACATGATAGAGCCTATGGCTAAAGCATAGGGAACATCTTTCATTTTCTCTCTATCTTCTGCTGTGGTCGGGCATTGAGTCTGACTCAACTTCACACCTTGTAATACAGGCAAGAATCCTTTCTTTGCCTAATCCATTTTGAACTTTTTCAAAACTTTATCAAGGTATGTGCTTTGTGAAAGTCCAATCAAGCGTCTTGATCTATCTCTATAGATCTTGATGCCCAATATGTAAGCAGCTTCACCGAGGTCTTTCATCGAAAAACTTCTATATCATTTCCAATTAACAATATGTCATCTACATATAATATCAGAAATGCTACAGAGCTCCCACTCACTTTCTTGTAAATACAGGCTTCTCCAAAAGTCTATATAAAACCATATGCTTTGATCACACTATCAAAGCATTTATTCCAACTCCGAGAGGCTTGCACCAGTCCATAAATGGATCGCTGGAGCTTGCACACTTTGTTAGCACCTTTTGGATCGACAAAACCTTCCGGTTGCATCATATACAACTCTTCTTCCAGAAATACATTCAGGAATGCAGTTTTGACATCCATTTGCCAAATTTCATAATCATAAAATGCGGCAATTGCTAACATGATTCGGACAGACTTAAGCATCGCTACGGGTGAGAAAGTCTCGTCGTAGTCAACCCCTTGAACTTGTCGAAAACCTTTCGCAACAAGTCGAGCTTTGTAGACAGTTACATTACCATTAGCGTCAGTCTTCTTCTTGAAGATCCATTTATTCTCGATGGCTTGCCGATCATCGGGCAAGTCAACCAAAGTCCATACTTTGTTTTCATACATGGATCCCATCTCAGATTTCATGGCCTCAAGCCATTTTGCGGAATCTGAGCTCATCATCGCTTCCTCAAAGTTCGTAGGTTCACCATGGTCAAGTAACATGACTTCTAGAATAGGATTACCGTACCACTCTGGTGCGGATCGTACTCTGGTAGACCTACGAGGTTCGGTAGTAACTTGATCTGAAGTTTCATGATCAATATCATTAGCTTCCTCACTGATTGGTGTAGTTGTCACAGGAACCGGTTCTTGTGATGAACTACTTTCCAATAAGGGAGCAGGTACAGTTACCTCATCAAGTTCTACTTTCCTCCCACTCACTTCTTTCGAGAGAAACTCCTTCTCTAGAAAGGATCCGAATTTAGCAACAAAAATCTTGCCTTCAGATCTGTGATAGAAGGTGTACCCAATAGTCTCTTTTGGGTATCCTATGAAGACACATTTCTCCGATTTGGGTTCAAGCTTATCTGGTTGAAGTTTCTTCACATAAGCATCGCAGCCCCAAACTTTAAGAAACGACAACTTTGGTTTCTTGCCAAACCACGGTTCATAAGGCGTTGTCTCAACGGATTTTGATGGTGCCCTATTTAACGTGAATGCGGCCGTCGCTAAAGCATAACCCCAAAATGATAACGGTAAATCAGTAAGAGACATCATAGATCGCACCATATCTAGTAAAGTACGATTATGACGTTAGGACACACCATTTTGTTGTGGTGTTCTGGGTGGCGTGAGTTGCGAAACTATTCCGCATTGTTTCAAATGTAAACTAAACTCGTAACTCAAATATTCTCCTCCACGATCAGATCGTAGAAATTTTATTTTCTTGTTACGATGATTTTCCACTTCACTCTGAAATTCGTTGAACTTTTCAAATGTTTCAGACTTGTGTTTCATCAAGTAGATATACCCATATCTGCTCAAATCATCTGTGAAGGTGAGAAAATAAAGATACCCGCCGTGAGCCTCAATATTCATTGGACCACATACATCAGTATGTATGATTTCCAACAAATCAGTTGCTCGCTCCATAGTTCCGGAGAACAACGTTTTAGTCATCTTGCCCATGAGGCACGGTTCGCAAGTACCAAGTGATTCATAATCAAGTGATTCCAGAAGTCCATCAGTATGGAGCTTCTTCATGCGCTTTGCACCAATATGACCCAAACGGCAGTGCCACAAATAAGTTGCACTATCATTATCAACTCTGCATATTTTGGCTTCAACATTATGAATATGTGTATCACTACTATCGAGATTTAATAAAAATAGACCACTCTTCAAGGGTGCATGACCGTAAAAGATATCACTCATATAAATAGAACAACCATTATTCTCTTATTTAAATGAATAACCGTCTCGCATCAAACAAGATCCAGATATAATGTTCATGCTCAACGCTGGCACCAAATAACAATTATTTAGGTCTAAAACTAATCCCGATGGTAGATGCAGAGGTAGCGTGCCGACCGCGATCACATCGACTTCGGAACCATTTCCCACCCGCATCGTCACCTCGTCCTTAGCCAATCTTCGCTTAATCCGTAGTCCCTGTTTTGAGTTGAAAATATTAGCAACAGAACCAGTATCAAATACCCAGGTGCTACTTTGAGCATTAGTAAGGTACACATCAATAACATGTATATCACATATACCTTTGTTCACATTGCCATCCTTCTTATCCGCCAAATACTTGGGGCAGTTCCGCTTCCAGTGTCCAGTCTGCTTGCAATAGAAGCACTCAGTCTCAGGCTTAGGTCCAGACTTGGGTTTCTTCTCTTGAGCAGCAACTTGTTTGCTGTTCTTCTTGAAGTTCCCCTTCTTCTTCCCTTTGCCTTTTTTTCTTGAAACTGGTGGTCTTATTGACCATCAACACTTGATGCTCCTTCTTGATTTCTACCTCCGCAGCTTTCAGCATTGTGAAGAGCTCGGGAATAGTCTTGTCCATCCCTTGCATATTATAGTTCATCACGAAGCTCTTGCAGCTTGGTGGCAGTGATTGAAGAATTCTGTCAATGACACTATCATCAGGAAGATTAGCTCCTAGTTGAATCAAGTGATTATTATACCCAGACATTTTGAGTATGTGTTCACTGACAGAACTATTCTCCTCCATCTTACAGCTATAGAACTTATTGGAGACTTCATATCTCTCAATCCGGGCATTTGCTTGAAATATTAACTTCAACTCCTGGAACATCTCATATGCTCCATGACGTTCAAAACATCGTTGAAGACCCGGTTCCAAGCTGTAAAGCATGGCACACTGAACTATAGAGTAGTCATCAGCTTTGCTCTGCTAGACGTTCTTAACGTTGTCAGTTGCATCTGCAGCAGGCCTGGCACCCAGCGGTGCTTCCAGGACGTAATTCTTTTGTGCAGCAATAAGGATAATCCTCAGGTTACGGACCCAGTCCGTGTAATTGCTACCATCATCTTTCTTTCTCAAGGAACACATTAAAATTCAACAGAACAACAACACGAGCCATCTATCTACAACAAACATAGACAAGCAAAATACTATCAGGTACTAAGTTCATGATAAATTTAAGTTCAATTAATCATATTACTAAAGAACTCCCACTTAGATAGAGATCTCTCTAGTCATCTAAGTGATCACGTGATCCAAATCAACTAAACCATGTCTGATCATCACGTGAGATGGAGTAGTTTCAATGGTGAACATCACTATGTTGATCATATCTACTATATGATTCACGTTCGACCTTTCGGTCTCCGTGTTCCGAGGCCATATCTGTATATGCTAGGCTCGTCAAGTTTAACCTGAGTATTCCGCGTGTGCAACTGTTTTGCACCCGTTGTATTTGAAGTAGAGCCTATCACACCCGATCATCACGTGGTGTCTCAGCACGAAGAACTTTCGCAACGATGCATACTCAGGGAGAACACTTCTTGATAATTAGTGAGCGATCATCTTAAAATGCTACCGTCAATCAAAGCAAGATAAGATGCATAAAGGATAAACAACACATGCAATCAATATAAGTGATATGATATGGCCATCATCATCTTGTGCTTGTGATCTCCATCTCCGAAGCACCATCGTGATCACCATCATCACCGGCGCGGTACCTTGATCTCCATCGTATCATCATTGTCGTTTACGCCATCTATTGCTTCTACGACTATCGCTACCTCTTAGTGATAAAGTAAAGCAATTACAGGGCGTTTGCATTTCATACAATAAAGCGACAACCATATGGCTCCTGCCAGTTGCTGATAACTTAGGTTACAAAACATGATCATCTCATACAATAAAATATAGCATCACGTCTTGACCATATCACATCACAACATGCCCTGCAAAAACAAGTTAGACGTCCTCTACTTTGTTGTTGCAAATTTTACGTGGCTGCTATGGGCTGAGCAAGAATCATTCTTACCTACGCATCAAAACCACAACGATAGTTCGTCAAGTTAGTGATGTTTTAACCTTCGCAAGGACCGTGTGTAGCCACACTTGGTTCAACTAAAGTGAGAGAGACAGACACCCTCCGGTCACCTTTAAGCAACGAGTGCTCGTAACGGTGAAACAGTCTCGCGTAAGCGTACGCGTAATGTCGGTCCGGGCCGCTTCATCTCACAATACCGCTGAACCAAAGTATGACATGATGGTAAGCAGTATGACTTGTATCACCCACAACTCACTTGTGCTCTACTCGTGCATATGACATCTACGCATAAAACCTAGCTCGGATGCCACTGTTGGGGAACGTAGTAATTTCAAAAAATTTCCTACGCACACGCAAGATCATGGTGATGCATAGCAACGAGAGGGGAGAGTGTTGTCCACGTACCCTCGTAGACCGAAAGCAGAAGCGTTAGAACAACGCGGTTGATGTAGTCATACGTCTTCACGGCCCGACCGATCAAGCACCGAAACTACGGCACCTCCGAGTTCTAGCACACGTTCAGCTCGATGACGATCCCCGGACTCCGATCCAGCAGGGTGTCGGGGATGAGTTCCATCAGCATGACGGCGTGGTGACGATCTTGATGTTCTACCGTCGCAGGGCTTCGCCTAAGCACCGCTACAATATATCGAGGACTTTGGTGGAAGGGGCACCGCACACGGCTAAGAGATCAAGAGATCAATTGTTGTGTCTATGGGGTGCCCCCCTCCCCCGTATATAAAGGAGTGGAGGAGAGGGGGCCGCCCAAGGGGGTGGCGCGCCCTAGGGGGGGAGTCCACCCCAACCGGGAGTAGGACTCCCCCTTTCCTATTAGGAGTAGGAGAGGGAAGGAAGAGGGGGGGGGGGAAGAAGGAAAGGGGCGGCCCCCCTCCCAATTCGGATTGGGCTTGGGGGGGGCGTGCCCCTCCTTTGCTCCTTCTCCCTCCTTTCCACTAAGGCCCAATAAGGCCCATATACCTCCCGGGGGGTTCCGATAACCTCTCGGAGATCCGGTATTGTCCCAATCTCACCCGGAACCTTTCCGGTGTCCAAATATAGTCATCCAATATATCGATCTTTATGTCTCGACCATTTCAAGACTCCTCGTCATGTCCATGATCACATCCGGGACTTCAAAAAACCTTCGGTACATCAAAACTCATAAACTCATAATAAAACTATCAACGAAACCTTAAGCGTGCGGACCCTACGGGTTAGAGAACTATGTAGACATGGCCTAGAACTATTTCCGGTCAATAACCAATAGCGGAACCTGGATGCTCATATTGGCTCCTACATATTCTACGAAGATCTTTATCGGTCAAACCGCATAACAACATACGTTGTTCTCTTTGTCATCGGTATGTTACTTGCCCGAGATTTGATCGTCAGTATCCAATACCTAGTTCAATCTCGTTACCGGCAAGTCTCTTTACTCGTTACGTAATGCATCATTCCGTAACTAACTCATTAGCTACATTGCTTGCAAGGCTTATAGTGATGTGCATTACCGAGAGGGCCCAGAGATACCTCTCCGACAATCGGAGTGACAAAACCTAATCTCGAAATACGCAAACTCGACATGTACCTTTGGAGAAACCTATAGAGCTCCTTTATAAGTTATGTTGTGATGTTTGGTAGCACACAAAGTGTTCCTCCGGTAAACGGGAGTTGCATAATCTCATAGTTATAGGAACTTGTATAAGTCATGAAGAAAGCAATAGCAACATACTAAACGATCAAGTGCTAAGCTAACGGAATGGGTCAAGTCAATCAAGTCATTCTCCTAATGATGTGATCCCGTTAATCAAATGACAACACATGTCTATGGTTAGGAAACATAACCATCTTTGATTAATGAGCTAGTCAAGTAGAGGCATACTAGTGACATTAAGTTTGTCTATGTATTCACACATGTATCATGTTTCCGGCTAATACAATTATAGCATGAATAATAAACATTTATCATGATATGAGGAAATAAATAATAACTTTATTATTGCCTCTAGGGCATATTTCCTTCACTTCTAGCCTCTACAGACTAAACCATCTGGTTTATATAGGCACCAGGGGTACCAGGGTTACACATGGTCGGTTAGAAGGAAGGGATAAACATGTTGATTCTCTAAGCTTTAACTTGGAGGACACACCAAGGTTCTGAAGGTTTCCTGTCTGGACATGGAGTCGCCTTATAGCTAGGCTTATAGAAGTCGTATAACAGCCCACCTGTCCGGCCCATAAGAGATAGGCCGGCAGCCCAAGGACGCCCTAGTCTAGGACTCCCTCAATGTCCAAAGGTGATAGCGAGTTGAAGCCATAAACGACATCGAATGGAGACATGAGTGGTATTCAGTATCTTCCATGGTTTTAGGAGAACTTGGTGATGGGTAGGCACTTCCTACTCTAATATATATTCTTCTTGATGAGGCGAAGGAGGGAGAAGAGTGTGTCATTGACCACTTATGTTTGGCCATCATTTTCTGGATGGTTTGCCCGTGATAATTGTAGCTTGACACCGATCTTGGCCCACAAAGTCTTCCAAAAGTAACTATGGAACTTAGCATCATAGTCAAATACAATGGCCTTGCGCACTCCATGTAGTCAAGATTTCCGTACAAAACAAGTTGGCAACATGTGAAGCATTGCTGCTCTTGTTGCAAGAAATAAAATGCGTTATTTTATAAAAGTGATCCACTACCACAAATATAGAGTCATTTCCATTTCTAGTTCTAAGCAACCCAAGCACAAAGTCCATGCCAGTGTCTTCCCAAGGTGCAAGGAATATGTATTGGTGTAAAAGCCATGTGAAAGAGCTTTAGGATTAGCTTTGCGACATGTAGTGCAACGATAGATGAAGCCTCCCACATCTTGAAACATTTGTGGCCAAATGAACTCGTGTGAGGGTGTGGCATAGGTCTTGTCATGTCCAAACACACATGAGCTCGCCAACATGGGATTCCTTCAAAAGCAACAAAATCAAGGAACTCTCGGGAAAAAGGCAAAGTTTCTTAGCTTGCGTAAGATATTCATCACCATATAGTAATTCTCCCAACAGGTGCCATCTTGGCAATGAGTAAAAGGCTTAGTAAAGAAAGGATCATTTGCATACGAATCATTAATGTGCACAAAGTCAATGACATTAAAAGTCAAGCTTTTGAAAACAACGTGCATTTGCGGGAAAGAGCATCAGCAACAACATTTTCTTTACCCTTCCTATTATGTTGACATAAGGGAAAGGCATTATATATTCACTCCATTTGGCATGAAGACAATTAAGTTTCACCTTTTTAATATACTTGAGCGACTGATGATCGGGAATGAATATAAAAATCTTTATGCCATTAGTAATGCTCCAAACTTGCAAGACTCAAATCAAAGCGTACAATTCCTTATCATAGATGGGGTAATTCACTGGAGCACAAGAAACCTACCAAAACATCATTGTAGCATAATGGCGCCACCAATGCTAGTTCCACTAGCGTCACACTCAATCTCAAAGTTTGCTAAAACAAGCAATCGGGCATGAGTTAAGAAAATTTTAAGCTCATTGGAAGCCTTATGTATGAATTACCCCCATGCAAAATGCAAATTATTCTTACTACGAGCCAGCAATGGCGATGCTATAGAGCTAAATTCGATGATAAAATTTGGCGAAACCAAGAAAACTACGCACTTGAGTTAAGTTGGTCGGTTGTGGCCCAATTTGAATAACATCAATTTTATCTTCATCTGATTCAATGTCACTTCTAGAAACCTCAAAACCTAAGAAAATGAGTTTAGTGGTGCAAAACATGCACTTTTCAAGATTACATATAGTTTCTCACTTCTTATCGCTTGTACATTTGGATGACATGTTTTGGACGATCATCGATGAACTTGCTATAGATAAAGATGTCATTGAAATACACACTAACGATTTACCAATGAGATGTCTAAGCACATGATTCATTAATATCATGAAATTACTAGGTGCATTAGATAGACCAAACGACATAACAAGCCACTCATATAAGCCAAACTTTGTTTAAAAAGTTGTTTTTCTGTTCATCCCCTACTTGCATACTGATTCGGTAGTACCACTTTTCAAGTCAATCTTGGAAAATATAGTGGCACCAATAAGCTTATTTAGCATATCATCTAAGTGAGGGATGGGATATCTGGTAAACCATGATGTTGTTAATGGGGTAACGATCACGACACATACACCATGTGTCATCTTTCTTAGGAACAATCGCAATGGGTACGACACAAGGGCTCAAGCTTTCGTGAACATACCCTTTGTGAACTATCTCTTCTTTGATGTTGGATCTCTTTGGTCTCTTCGGGGCTAACATAGTAAGGAGGAAGGTTTGGTGGAGGAGCATCGGGAATGAGGTAAATACTATGCTCGATGCCGCATAGTGGAGTGGTGTCTACTACACAACTTCTATTCTTGTAGACTTTGTTAGGCCTCCAAGCGCAGAGTTTTCTAGAACAACAACAAATTTTCCTCAAGTTGATGAACTAAGGTTTATCAATCCGTTGAGCTGTAGGATGAAAGTAGTATCTCTCAAACAACCCTGCAATCAAATACAAGTGGTCTCTTGTGTCCCAATGCACCCAATACAGTTGTCAATTGTATATGTGCACTAGTTCGACAAAGAGATGATGGCAGAAATAACTTTTTTTAATCTAAATAAATAAGGATAGCAAGGTAACAAGTAACAAAAGTAGATAATAACGATGTTTCAATGCTTGAAAAATAAGGCCTAGGGTTCATACTTTCACTAGTGCAACCTCCCAGCATCATTAACATAGTTGAACAAACGTGATATACCCTCAAAAGCGATAAAGAATCACTCCAAAGGTTCTATTTTTATCGGAGAAAGAAGGATAAAATAGGGTAGGTGCGCTTAACAGCAAACCACCCTAAAATCAGCTTTCCAAGCTTAATCTATTGAACACCCCAATGTCTCACGGTTAGTCCTAGAAATTGTACTATGAAAACACCATGGTGGCCATCATTCTAGCCTGAATATGAATAGAGTACCCGAATGTCACCACGGGTATCCGCAAGTTATACCATACATGCATCATGTAATCTCAAATTCAAAATATTCAATCCAACATAAAGAAACTCGTAGAGGAATAAGACTCAATTCACCACAAAAACAATAGAGGGGAAAGCATCTTATGATCCAACTTTATTGACATCTTATTATCTCAATTAGGAGATATTATGACATAGATAAACAATTTATAGAGGTCGCGAGTTTCAATTGAGAATCTTAAAAGTATGTGTTAGATGTGGAGAGTATTGAACCGTCGAATTATAAACACCATGTTGCTCAAGTAGGAATTAAGTCACGTCGGTTTCAATGGCATGTGTGCGAGCTCTTGTCAAAGGTCCACTCAGAGCTCGAGGGCTTGATGATGGGTTCATGGTGATGTACATGGAATGTTCCACATCAACATGCATATAAGAGGAATATTGAACTAAAATCATACATAAACAATGAGCAACTATAAATGGAGTATGCTGACTCTGGAGTGCTGACTCAGATCTCTAGAGTCTTGGATGCTTCTTTCGTAATCCATTTAAATGGGTAATTGTTTTTACCATTTGGTACGTGTTTTCTTTCAATATGCACTCTCACAATAATATGCCTTTTATGTTCTGCAAAGTGATTTATTGATGGCACAAGGGAACCACTGAAACAATGTCTTCCCATCAAGGATTGGACTGTGTTCGCATTATAGAACATAATTTATTATGTGAGGCATTTGCCATTGCAACATCTTGTCCAGGGTATATTTTTTTCCACTAAGCTGAACTACCTCGCATACAAATTGTATGTAATACCCCCTTCTCCATAAATAAATGACATCTATTTGGGTAGTAGGTCGTGCTTGGAAGCATCGCCTCCTCCCGGTCTTTGGCACTCCTACAGGAACTGAATGCCAGTGTGGTCGAGCCACATAGAACACCAACTAGTGACAACAGCACACCATCCCGTAAGTTATTTTGGTCATGTTTCGATAAATTTGAAAGTGGAGACCTGCATGTGTACATAACGCATTCTTGTCCTCGTGGAAATTCAAGTTGCTATTCTTCATAGCATTAAACACGCTGAATTTTACAGGAATATTATAGAAGGATAAATTTATTTATGACTTTATGATTATGTTTTTGCTATAGTTTATGGTTTAATTTGTACCTTGCAAACTGTGCAAGTAAAATATCACTTGTTTAAGAGCCAGAGAGTGCTGTTAAAATGTGGCTGATTACATTTTAAATGTTTTACAAGATTCAACGATATATGAGTATACTTCCATATCTACTTGATTCTTTTATACAGAGTTTGGGGAATGATCTAAACCTGGCTTGGTCTACATGATCATACTACGGATTTGGGAGGCATGGTTTCCGTCAAGGAGTGGTGGCGCGGCAACACTTCCAAGAGGTCGCAATCTCGAAGGGCGCTTGTTTCCCTTATGCTTCTTATCTCCTGGGAAATCTAGAACGAGCGAAATTCTTGGGTGTTCTGCAACAACGTGATTCCGGTGCTTGTGACACACATCGAAGCAGAGGCATCTTTGTGGTGCCTTACCGGGCGAAATATCTGTGTAATATAATACCACGAGAGTGATGCTTCTAATTTGGCCTTTGGCCTTGATTCTTAAAACCTTCTTATTCAATGAAATGACAAACATTTTGACTTGTTTCAAAAAAAAAAAATGGACCCAGATGGAGCGAAATGTTTAATATGTATTGAGAAATTTATTCACTAATGGCTGGTTTTTAAAGATGTCTTATAAAGTTGTGAAATTCTACGAGAAAAGGCTTGCGAGTGGAATTAATGAGTATGGCGCTTGTGATGTATCCTCCATAGCTCTTTCGCAATCAATCATTCTTCTGTTATTATGGGTAAATGGTCATCCAAATTCGAAATACACAACAGAGTTTAGGTTGCATACATATGTGTGTTACAATCTATTTCTTTCATATTTTTCAGATGTTCCATTGTATGCATGCACATTGGAAGGCTGAAATTAATGTTGGCTGGTTGCCTGATAAATAAAAAACGGCTAACATCTTGAGTTGTATGGAGCATGGTTGTTTTCTTGAAGTTTCTAATGAAATGTATACCATCGACTGAGAGGAATCAGTCATTCCATGAGAATGGGAGAAGAGCACTGTTAGAGGGAATTCGGTAGAGTGTACGTACACACAAGAGGTGTGTTTTTATTGATAGAGGAAGGGCGAGAACACGACACTTGTACAAAAAAAAGAAACAAAATGATTTTCTTTAAAAAAAAACTAAAGAGAAGAATGCTATGATCCATGATAAGATGTCGGCTACCAGCGAGCGCCCACATGAGCAAACCTATAGTACTCCCTCCATTCCCAAATATAAATCTTTCTAGAGATTCCACCAAGTGACTACATACAGAGCAAAATGAGTGAATCTACACTCTAAAATATGTCTACATACATCCGTATATTGTATTCTATTTGAAATGTCTAAAAAAAACTTACATTTAAGAACGGAGGGAATAAATTCTAAGACACATAATATTTTATTAAGGGGCATAATTGAATTAGAAGTTCAGATCAGATATGCTTCCTGAAGTATATACTCCCTCCGTCCGAAAATAATTGTCATCAAAATGGATAAAAATGGATGTATCTAGAACTAAAATACATCTAGATACATCCCCATTTATTTATTTTGATGACAAGTATTTCCGGACGGAGGGAGTATATTGTAGCCCGTAGTAACGCACGGCGTTCTACTAATTAGGAGTAGAAATACACTATTAATGCGACAATGAGACAACAAAAACGTCCATTACAAAAATGTAAAGAAAGTGACACCCGTTTGCAGTAACAGTAGACTGCAAAGTAACCAGAGATTCCCCACACACAAAAAAGAAAACATTTGCACTATAAAATTCCCGAAAGATTAACACAAGGATGGGGCTTTGACTTGACCATCGAAGGGGCCAACTTACAATTTGTCCCCACCAATCAAATCCATTCAATCTAACTAACCTTACCCGGGGCATCAATGCTGTCAAGCCAGTGTCAGTAATACTACTATAATCCACCGAGAACAAAGTTTAAACCAAGAAGATAATAACCACCAGGAGTTAATTGCACAGAAGTACCACAATTCAGGCATCACATGCAGATTGGTACCACGATTGCTAATTTTTGCGTGTCAGTACCAACATTGGTCCAAATTTTTGCAAATTGGACTAAAACGCGTATTTATACGTATTGACGCCCGATCCGACAGGTCGGGCCCACCCGTCAGGTGTCACGCTGGCCAATCGGCGCGTGCCCGCGCGTGCCCGCGTGCTGACTAGGACGAGCCGGTGCGCTGTTGTCCTAACCGGCCCGGTCGCACCAGCTCCAGCCCGGCCGCACCATTCCCCTCCCCCTCCTCCTCCTCGCTCGTTTCCTCCATCGCCGCCGGCCGCCGCCCCGCCCCGCCTTCGCCATGGTTTTGGAGGACGAAAGCAGCGACGACCATTCTAGCCCCCCGTACATGCATTCTTCCTCCACAACGGTCTCAACGAGGTCAGTACAGGGTTAGGGTTAGGGTTTCATATTTGGGATTTCTTGATTTGGTTGATTTTGATTTGGCCATTGTCTTTGTGCGAGCTTTTGCAGGTTCCTTTCACCATTGAAGATCCAGATTACAAGGGGCTTGAGCTGGATGTGATGTCTCCATGTGAGAAGCACGGCATGGCATCTGAGAGGCTTGTTGCCTTTGAAGGAACAAACACAGGCAGGAGGTTTTTAGCATGTGCACAGCCGGTATGTATTGTAGGATTGTAGGCATACTGATTTTTTTTCTTACTTGGTCAGTGCCATATTGAACTCTGTTTGCTGGAGTACTCTGCTTGGTGTCAACATTTTGATTCATAGTGGTTAGAGTAGCTTATTTAGGTCAAGCATGAGTATATTTTGCTGGAGAACAATGGCTGAACCTAGTCAGTCAGCTACTCAAGTGGCTGCTCCCCTTGTTAAATTTAGTGGTCTGATGCTAAATTTAGACATTCTTTTTGGCAACTGCAGTGATTTTGTGTAATTACTTGCTGTATGAACTGTTTTGTTGTTGTTATTGTTTTTGCAGGAAGGTAGCAATTGTGGCTTTGTTGAATGGGTTGATCACCAGTGGCCCCCAACAATGCAGAATGCATTGCTGAAGCTATGGGCAATGGTTGAAGATGCCAAAAGTGCTAGGGTGAATGACAATCTTAAGAATTCTTTCACTATCCACCATCTGACAGAAGAGAAGAACAAGCTGGAGGCCAACTATGACAAGCTAGTCCAAGATGTGCATGAGCTGATGAACTTCCAGGAAGATAAGGTGGTGGATTTCAGGCATCTGCAGTCTGCCATTACATATCAGCAGGAGGTAAGAAAAGAACTGATTGATGATATGAAGGCAAAGATGGCAACTGAGATGGCAAAGAAAGATGCAGAGACCCAGCAACTTACTCAGAAGTATGAGGTGCTGCTCAACCTGACAAGAGCTCAAGCAACAGTCATTCAGAACTTGAAGTTGAACAAAATGAAAGAGAAGCAAGTGCTTACTGAAGCTAGTATGAATTTGGAGCTGAAGAATGCAGAGCTAACTAAGTGTCAGGAGAAGCTCACCCAAGAGAAGCTAGAGTTGAAGCTTCAGGTTGCTGATCTGCTTAAGGGAAATAAAAAGCATATTGAAGAGAAGTGGCAGTTAGAGTTTCAGAATGAAAAGTTGAAGGAGAAGTTCAGGGGGATTCAAGCCATCTTGGAGAAGTGAAGAAGATGAAATGAGATTAGTGGCATTGCTGACCTTTTGGGAATGATGGTTGTGTAATGACCTAGCATCTAGGAACTAATGTTGTGTACTGTATGCTTGTACTAATGGTGAACTATGGCTGTGTATGTATGTAGTAGTTATGCTATTCATCCTTTTGTGAGAAAAGGATGAACTATGCATTTGAAGTGGAACTCTTCTATGTATTGTGAACAATGGTTATGTATTGCTATGTATGGATCAGTTTCTTATTATGTATGGTTATGTATTGCTATGGTTATGCTGATTATGTAGATTGTACATTATGACAATGTTGCAGCAAACCAGACAGTACATTGCAATAAAAGAGGAACAAGACTCACTAAATCTCATTGCATCAGAAGATAACTTCACTGATCCATTACAACTTGATCCATTACAACTTGGCTACAACTGAAGCAACTAACTAACTTAATATCTTGCCTGCAACTAAGCCAAGCACAAATATAGTGAAAAGAAACAACACATTGTGAAATTTGGCCCTAATCCCTGCAATCTCTGCATTCTTGGGTGGGGTATT
Source organism: Triticum timopheevii (assembly GCA_963921465.1). Lineage (NCBI taxonomy): Eukaryota > Viridiplantae > Streptophyta > Magnoliopsida > Poales > Poaceae > Triticum > Triticum timopheevii. The sequence continues at coordinate 463,452,549 of OY997274.1, forward strand.
GGGCCTGGGTGGGGTATTTTTGCATTAGGTACTGGAGTAACAGTAGTGACTATTACTCTACTCCCAGGGTTTGTGTCCATGACAGTCTGAGCATAGTCTTTAAGCCTAGGATATTGCTTCCTGTGATCTCCTAACACAGCATCAATAGCTATGTTCTTTGCCCTATATGCCATGCACTTGGGCACATCTACACCATATTTTTCATTGCATGCATCAATTATAGTTTGAATACCAGTAGTTATATCAGATCTAAAGAGATGCTCATATTTCTGTGCTAGCCACTTAGCACTAACCCTGGTGGTCTCAGTGGTACTAGGGCAAGTGTGCTATAGTCTCATCTTCTTAATTACAAATGTTTTCTCCCCTTTTATAACTGCTGCCACCATTAAGAACTGGCATTTTTTATCTGTACACTCAACAATTATCCTCTGATCTGAATTCCTGTGATACCTGAAATTCCTGGCTGGGTGATGTGCAAATTCAACAAAGCTTCTCTGAATTGATGCTGATCCCTAAAACACAACTTCATACACAGTTGCTCATGTGGTTGCTCCATTTTCTCATTGTACCACTTCTTAGGAGGCCTTTTCTTTGCCCTACTCTTCCTTTTCTTTTGTAGGACAAAAGAGAGTGGCTGAAAACCATCATCATCACTCTCCCTCAACAACCCCTCCTCTTCTTCATCTGATGATGGTCTGAAATCAGGTTCAACCTCTGGTAGCTCACTACAATGTGACCTAGTGGTTGGGCCTCTTCTAACTGGCAGCTTCTGCTTCTTCTTTACAGGTTCAACTATAGTTTCTTCTTCTTGTTCAAAAGTCCTATCTTCCTCTACCTCAAATGGGTCCTCAACTTCAGTGTCACCCTCATAATGCAGCATTTCTTCCTCTTCTGATTGATCATCATCTGATTCTTCCTCTTGTACTTCTAGCTCTCTCTGCCTCTTTCCCTCTTCCACCTCTACATCTTCTTCATCAACCATGTAATTAGGGTCACTTCCAATTTGACCATCCTCATCAGAGGAATCACTGTCCTCATAATCCTCAAATCCTTGATATCCCTCTTCTTCTTCTTCTTCCAAAACTGCTTTCAACTTGTTAGTTGCATTTCTGCTTTCTTGTGTGCAAACACCAGCAGGAGCAACAGGGTGATGTGTGCTACATTGACTCTCAAAGACTACTCCTTCCTGATCAACAGCTAAGATAGGAGGCTCACTCAGATCATAAACAACAGGCTCTTGGTACACCACAGTGGACAAGTCTGGCTTTTCAAAATGCTGCCTCTCAAAATCAGTATCAGGGGGTGGACAAGCCCTGACTAGCAAATTAAGCACCAATTTGTCCTGGATCTTCCTCTTTATCATCTGTAATTCTGCATGACTGTCTACCAAATCCAGCCCTTTCTCTCCTAAAGATGGATTTTCAATGTGAAACAAACAATCATATCCATTAAATCCTTGGGTTTCCATCACTGCAACCAAATTCAGATAAGTAATATCTGAACCACACAGCTTCATCTCCAATGGTTCTCTTGCATCAAAATGGATCCTTACTTGCCAAATGTCTTCATCCAAACTACAGAAAAAATTAAATTTCATTTATTCATTATAATTACTCTTAATTTGGAGAGCAACAGTACAGTACATTACAATTTAAAGTAACCTGTAAGTCTATTATTTACTAATTTAGCACAAGAGCAAATTTTGGAGAGCAACAGTAAAGTACAAAACAGCTTAAATTACAGTACCAGACAGTACAGAACAATTTGGAGAGCCACAGTAATTGAACTAAATTGAGAGTGCAATACACTATGTTACTAGGTTAGTCTAGTCACTTCAATTGGATAAAACCTAATCCCCAACTAGATAAAGCAGAAGATGAACAAACCCTAAAAATGCCCAATTGGATGAATCAGAGGAGTAGGACAAGGGTACTTACAGCACGCCGCCAAGTCCATGCGTCAACTCATGGCTGCTGCTAGGGTTCGCCACCCACTGATGCGCCAACCGCAACCGCTGCTCCATGGTGAGTAACATCGACTCCTCGTCGTCGGTCGAGTACGCGGAGCTGGACTCGTCGCCGCCATCCCCGTCGACGCCAACCATTCCGCTAGGAGGGCAGAACGGCATCTCTCCGACGCCGTGGACGCCCTCGCCGCCGCCGTGGACGCTCTCGCCGCCGACTGGCGGAATCGCCGACGCCATGGACTAGGGTTCGAGCGAGGAGGAGGAGGGGGAGGGGAATGGTGCGGCCGGGCTGGAGCTGGTGCGACCGGACCGGTTAGGACAGCAGCGCACCGGCTCGTCCTAGTCAGCACGCGGGCACGCGCCGATTGGCCAGCGTGGCACCTGACGGGTGGGCCCGACCTGTCGGATCGGGTGTCAATACGTATAAATACGCGTTTTAGTCTAATTTGCAAAAATTTGGACCAATGTTGGTACTGACACGCAAAAATTAGCAATCATGGTATCAATCTGCATGTGATGCCTGAATTGTGGTACTTCTGTGCAATTAACTCTAACCACCAGAGTAAGCCGGGCGGTGCGGTGATGCCCAGACCGGCCCGAGCGCCCCCGGGCAGACGGAAAATAATTCTATGAGACCATGTCTCATATAATTCAGGTGAGGCCCACCCTGATGGATAACACGTGGCATCCACAAATCACAAAGCATCTCCCCCACCCCCCACCTGAAATCAGGGGGAAGAGATTATATGCTTTTTGATTTATGACTGCCACGTGTGATCCATCAGGATGGGTCTCATCTGAATTATATGAGACCTGGTCTCATATAATTTTTTTCCCAGACAGACATTGCCGAATAAATCTGGGCGGGCGCGAGATCCCTTGCCTCCCTCGGACTCCACACTGCCCGCTCGCTGGCTCACCCACACGCATCACAGATCGGAGATCGCACGCACGCACGCAGGCACGCCCGCAGTTGGTGCGTCCTCCTCCTCGCGCTCCCTCTCCTTCCCCTTCACTTCAAAGACACCGGCCACTCGGAGCGAACCCGGGCAGGAATCCGGAGAGGGAAGCAAGGTGGAGGGAGACTTGCGCCTCACAAAAGTGAGAGCGGCAGCGGGAGGTGGTGGTGGTGGAGTAGAAGCAGGGACCATTAGATTCCTGATGCTGGGCTTGGAAGTTCCTGTGGCGTGATCATGCTTTCCCCGGAGAGCAAAGCCGTGTGGCCCTGACCGAGCCTTAGGTGAGAGCGAGACCCAGGCTTAGTGTTGCGGAGAGGGGAAGAGAGAGCGGCCGGGAGAGAGATGACGAGGGGGTCGGGAGCAGGGGACGAGCTGCTGTTCAGGGGCACCATCTCCCGGAAATGGACCTCTCTGCTCTGCCTCAGCAGCTTCTGCGTCGGCCTCATCTTCACCAACAGGTGCACGTCATGCTCCTCCTTCCTCCTCCTCCTCTTCTTATTCTTCTTTGCCGCTCCTGATATCCTGGAGTTCGCTTGGATGATTCATCAAGTTTCGATCGCTCTCACGTTTCTGCATGCAGGTTTGCTTGGGCCGCTCAGTTCTTCCTTTTTCGCATATTCGTTCATGCCTGGCTCCTTGTTTCGCCTTGAGTTCTTGATGAGCGAACAATGCCCGCGTACGTTTTGCCTGTCATATTAGGCTTCTTGCACACACACACACACACACAGAGAGAGAGAGAGAGAATAAATTTGCTTCTTCGGCTGCAGCAGCTAATTCCGATCATGTCCTAGTGAACGTCTCCGTCTCGAGCAGAGTCCTTTGCAGAATCACCGAATCCTATTGGTTTATTGACTTCCTGTGATCACTTCACCCCATTTTTTCCAAGGGCCAGGCGAGTACTACCCAGTACCCACCCACAAGGTGACCACCAATACTATAGCGGGTGTACGGCTGCCGCTGTAGCGTACTCTCACCGGAGTCGTGAACGTGGAATTCCGGGCGCCTGTACCCCGCTGTGTACTTCACTGGCGGATGAGATGCTTCTTTATGTCCGAAGATCTTGCATCGCAAGCAGGTCACAGGGCCATTAAACGCGAACTGCCCGCCCAGCATCTGCTACTACCAGTCTACTACTACCTGTCGCCGACAACATAGTGGTTTGGCTTCTGTTGCCCCGGCCCCACCACCCAGATCACAGGCGATTGGTAGTAAAAGTGTAATCACTTTCACTCTTTGGGGTACTTCATCCGATAAAAAATTCGACAGTAAAATCACCTCCAGTGTTTTGCAGTACTGCTTAGCTGATTACGAACAGCTATAATCTTCTTCCATTTTTCTAGTATTTCTAATGCTTAGGCTGTTGCTATCGCGAATGACTCTGTTCGGCACTGTAAATTTAAATTTGTTGGCTGACGCAGGATGTGGACCGTCCCGGAATCCAAAGAGATCATCAGGAGGTCGGCCCTCGAATTGGACAAAATGAATCTCGTCTCTTCTAGTGATTGCGCGCTCAAAACTGTAAGCATATATCCTTCCACTTATTATAGTAGTATCTGATTGCCGACTTCCGCTGAGCGATCTGATCTGATCACTAATCCCTCCTTTCTTTTGAAAATACAATAGATTAGTAACGAGCCAAAAGACGATTTTGGGCAGGTCCAAAGAACTGAAGATGCTATACAGTAAGCAGACCAAGTGTTGAATCAGTACAACGTTTCCATTATAACCTGCTAACTCTGGCGCCACACTGGGGTGTCGGGCGGAGACTCACAAATAGTACCTCCCTCTGTGATCAGGTCACTGGACAAAACAATATCAAACCTAGAAATGGAGCTAGCCTCGGCCAAGGCGACGCAGGACTCCATCCTCAATGGCGGCGTGCCGTCGTCGGAACCGGCTGCGAAACGGAAGCACTTCATGGTCATCGGGATCAACACCGCGTTCAGCAGCCGGAAGCGGCGAGATTCAGTTCGTGCCACATGGATGCCTCAAGGTTTTGCAGCTTCTTGTTCCTGCCTTAAGATACCTCCCTTCTCTCCCTACCTGCCTCAGCACCGATATTGCATTCGGACCCTGACCTGTTTTGCTGGATTTACTACAGGGGAGAAAAGAAGGAAGATGGAAGAGGAGAAGGGCATCATCGTCCGTTTCGTCATAGGTCATAGGTCAGTTCATCATCATGCATTGCCTTCATAAAAAAGAGACAGTACACTTTGACATTTTGTATGGTCAATCTATGCTAATCCAACCATAAATTCAGATTACTGACATCTGGAACTTGCCCTTTCCAGTGCAACATCTGGTGGGATACTAGATAGAGCAATTGACGCAGAAGACAGAGAGCATGGCGACTTCTTGAGGCTGGTAACTTCCTTTGGACGCAGAATATAGTACTGACTGATGATTGTATATCTTGCTGTACAGTAGCATTAACAGTCACTCATACTGTCATGCAGGACCACGTTGAAGGGTACCTGGAGCTGGCAGCAAAGACGAAATCCTACTTCGCCAAAGCCGTCTCCACGTGGGACGCAGAGTACTTCGTCAAGGTGGACGATGATGTGCATGTAAACATAGGTTCGTACTGCATTATTACAGATCTTGGAGGTCCAAAATACAGTACACTGTTTATTTAAACGAAGCCGTCTCCCTAGTGTGTACAGTACTGACGAGACTCGACCATATAAATTGCAGCAACTCTTGGAGGCATATTGGCCAGGCATCGTTCCAAGCCCCGAGCTTACATCGGCTGCATGAAATCAGGCCCGGTGCTTGCTCAGGAGTAAGCTCGCTCGCCACTGTTACCACGCCTTTCTTGGTCCCCTTGCAACAGCTGCTGAAACCAAGTTGTTGGCCGTTTCAGGGGTGTGAAATATCATGAGCCCGAGTACTGGAAATTCGGCGAATGGGGAAACAAGTACTTCCGGCACGCGAGCGGTCAGCTTTACGCCATCTCCAAGGATCTGGCCTCCTACATATCAATCAACCAGTAAGCAAATGTTAAGAATGTTTTGTGTTTGTGTTCCCTTGTGCCGACTGACTGAATTTTCTACGCACAAGTCAACACCTGCCCATCGCATCGCTGACCATAGCCTAACCCTGATGATTGCATGGCGACATTTCAGGCATGTCCTCCACAAATATGCCAACGAGGATGTGTCGATAGGAGCCTGGTTCATCGGAGTGGATGCCGAGCACGTCGACGATCGCCGGCTCTGCTGCGGCACGCATCCAGGTAAACTGAATTGCTTCCTCCTTGATGAATTCGTCGGTGTTTAAGAAAACATGCCAGTCAGCCACCACCTGTATGTAGCTGCTGATCAATATTTTAGCATTACACTACAGCTTAGTCGACCTGTATGCAATCATTTCGCAAGGCAGCGTAAGTATACTTTAATGTGTATGCAGTTCGGATCTGGAGCGGTTGCCAGTCAACTTCAGTAAGTAGGTGCGGTATCAGCTGTCATAAGCATGTGCTTCTCGACCTTGTTAAGAGTTCGTCATGTGCCATCAGTGATCAGTCTTTCAGGACATTGGACATCTCGTCTTTCCTTTTCCATGTTTTCTTTAAAAGAAGAAGCGCGCCTCTTCGTCTTAAAGTGTCATCGTCCCTTCTGGATAACTAACATAACAGTTCACCTTTGTAAATCATTTTTTCACTGACATTTTCAGATGTATTTGAGCTGAGCTGATTGTTCATGTCACGATTGTGCAGATTGTGAGCGGAAGGCTCAGGCGGGGAGCGTATGCGCCGCGTCGTTCGACTGGAGCTGCAGCGGCATCTGCAAGTCGGCGGATCGGATCAAGGAGGTCCACCGGCGCTGCGGTGAGAGCGAGAACGCCATCTGGAACGCGACCTTCTAAACTGAAGGTTCTCCAGGCTTAAAGCTGCTGAAAGAAGAAATTCAGATATACAATTCATGCTTTAACGGAGGGTGGCCGGATATTATAACGATCAACCGGAAGATGTGAAGATGGTGGATAGAAGAAAATTCGTTGGTGCTTGTACACTCACGTACAAGCACGGCCGACAGCAGGAGTCTTGTTCCTCTTTTGTACGTTCATTGTTTTTTCGCTTAATCTTTTAGTGGGTTGATTGACTAGGACTGTATCAGTGTACGTAGGGGAACTTTTCTGTTTTAGTGCTTGAAAAGATCCCGGCAAAATTACTTATAAATACGATAAGATAGTGGAGAGGGTGATGTGACGATAAAAGAATGGAAGGAGAGGGAGGAGGTCGACGGGGTTCTCCCCCACCATTCTTGCCAGATGCTCATCGGTGATGTATGCTATCAAGTAATAACATAATAAAATGTTTTTTGGACTTCCAGTTTTTTTTAACACAGTACAGACTCAAGCGCTCATATACATGCGCATACACTCGTCCTTATGAACGCACATACGCACACTATACCTCTACGAGCACCTCCGAAAGACTGAGCCGACATATCATCTTGAAATTTACGAAGTTACCAAAGGCACCTCGTCGTCGTCTCCTCCCACTGAATGCGCATCATCGAAAATCCTGAAATAAATCCAGGAATAAATGCGAGCACCCGGACTTGAATCTTGGTGGGCTGGGGATACCACAGTCCCTCTAATCATCCAACCACAGGTTGGTTCGCTTTTGGATTTCCAATTGGAGGTGTGCGCCAGAGTACCCATCAGATCGTCTTCCGCTTTTTTCCTTTCAAAAAATATGGAATGTTTAAAAAGAATGTATTGATCTGATCATTTGTAGGTTTGTTGTATTGGAGTTGTGGCGAGCCTACCTGTACCTGTGGGATGGTCTTCTTGCTTGTTCACACGGTCAGAATTTGATGAACATTTATTTACACAATCGCATTATTATTGATAGGTAAATCACAAGCCAACGTTCTAGAATATTTATATCACGTTGCAACGCACGGGCAATGTTCTAGTGAATTACTTTGTATTTTCATTAGAAGTTTGGTCAGTAAATTAAAGTGGAATTGTTTCAGAAGGTAAGTAAATTAAGGTGATTGATTATCATATAAATGAAAGGTTGAACAAAGGGATGGTGGGAAAAGGGTGAAATAGGAACCTTACATTCTTTTTAAGCAGTAGAGATATGAAATATCAAAATTTTGTTGTTCTCGTATTGATCTGATCATTGTGAGGCACCAAATCCTATTGATCCCACTCCTTTCACTCATCGCCCCGCGGAGCATCACGTCTCCAACGGCTCTCTCTCTCTCTCTCTCTCTCTCTCTCTCTCTCTACATCCGCAAGCGCGCATTTTACAGAAATGTTTTATCAAATATATTTTTGAAATCTACAGACGACGACTTGACGCAGAGGGTATGGTTGTGTAGCGGGGGCAATTGGTTTTCTAGCCCAACGCATGCAGTTGCTGGGATCGCGGAAAAGTGCTGGCAACAACACATGATGGGCTCCGACGAGCTTCGGGGTGAAAACCTAGTTTGGCCCAAGTTGGTTATAGCTGGCAATAGCGATGTTTCTGTGTTGTTACCTTGTTGAAGGCATTGCTCGGATATGCTCGGACTGGTTCTTCAGGTGAAAACCTAGAATCTGGCCTTTGGTGGTTTGATCCAATGACGGCGTCGCTGCCGCTGCCATTGAAGAATCTCGTTGTCCTTGTGGTGTCATGACATGGTTGGTGTTGATATGATCATAGTTGTAGTTTGTCAATCGCAGATTTGATCATCTCGGGCTGTTTCTTTTACCCCGCTTAGGCATAGCTTTGGTCTTATACGAGTTTGCTATTTGCCAGTGTTTTGTGTGCACGGGTGCGTTGGTGTTGCCTGTGTGCATCTTAGCTATGTAGAGGTCGGGTGTGCTTATTGTGTTTGTTTTCTCTTGATACTTCATTTTTAGTCAACAAAATCTAGCCTTTCTAAAAAAATTGAAATTCCCCCTCCCCCTCAAGCAAAATATTTTTTTAATGTAGTTAAGCTATTGAGAAGCATGTATTGCGGGAAATGGAAAATTGTAGATGTTCGCCAATATAAACGTTCAATGTGTATTTGAAAATATTCATCATATTCCTAAAGTGTTCACCATGTATTTAGAAACATGTTATTACATATTTGAAAAATGTTCAGGGGGTATTTTCAAAATGACCACCACCTATTCTTTAAAGAAATCATCGAGTATTTTTTTTAAAAATCACCACATATTTCAAACTTTTCCACCCATATTTTTAAAAAGATTCTTTATATTTTAAAAGATGTTTATTACTAGGTAATTGCCCGTGTGTTGCAACAGGAGGCATAACATTCTAGATGACATATCACACTCGTGTATCCCCTAAAAAAATATCACACTCGTGTGGACTTTTTTCTTCTGTTTTTCTCTTCATTGGTTTAAAGTATGTAACCATGATAAGAAAATATTGGTTGGAGGTGAAAAATACCGAGGACAAACAATAATAAGAAATTTGGTATTTGTAAGGCTCATTATCTTGGAAATATGCGAATATAGCTACGACCATTCAAACTTAGTCAAATTTTACCAAAAAAGGCTTTCGCCCCGCTTTATGTATGACGCAAAAATCAACATCATCCGGAACAAACGCACGCCAACACCACACACACCCAAGGGAGGATACAAAAGCGTTGAGCGCAGCAACATCACCCCTAGCACACTACCACGAAGAGATGAAGCCGCATACAACGGACCGTGGACTCCAAGGCGGCGCCTTCAGGAAGGAAACGACACCGGAGCGCCGCCACCGCCCGATCCGAGGATCATAGTTTCCCCTGGAGCCGCACGACGGGCGGTGAGAGCCACTGAAAGTGCAACTAATCCCCGGGTGGTTTTGGTAATTCATAACAACATATAGCTCATTGAACTAATATCCATTCAAGATTAATGTTTCAGAAAGTTCAATGATTGGCATGGCATGGACTAGAGATGTGGACCCCTCAAAATGCTAAGGACACATATTGGCAAAAGCTCAAGACTCTTCATTTTCATTTTAGTGATCCAAGATCACATTGAGTCCATAGGAAAAGCCAATACTATTAAAAGGGGATGAGGTGTTGCTTAATGGCTTGCTTACTCAAAATGCTTAGTGATATGCTCCAAAAGCCCTCAACCACTTTCTCATTTCCACATATGTCCTAAACCTAAAGTCAAACTCGGCCCCACCGATTTGATCTATCCGGCGCTACCGAGTGCACTTGACATAGCCATAGCCAGAAACCCTAATCAGTTCGGTCTCACCGATAGGGATCTCAGTCTCACAGAGATGGGATTGCAAACTCTCTGTTTCCCTTCATAACATTTCGGTCTAACCGAGATGAGGATCGGTCCCACCGAGTTCGCAATGCAAACTCTCTGTTTCCTTTTTGTAACGTTTCAGTCTCACCGAAATGAGCGATCGGTCCCACCGAATTTGCTGGACCAATCTCTGTTTGCTTATTATTGAAATCGATCTCACAGAGTTCATGTGATCGGTCTCACCGAGATGAGGTTTTGCCCTAACCCTAGCGCATCGGTCTCATAGAGTTGGTATTGTCGGTCCCACCGAAAAGCCTAAAGTTTACATTTTGAACCAGATCGGTCTGACCGAGTTTCACTATTCGGTCCCACCGAGTTTGGTAAAGTGTGTGTAACAGCTAGATTTTGTGTGGAGGCTATATATACCCCTCCACCCCCTTCTCCATTTGAGAGAGAGCCAGCAGAACGTGCCTACACTTCCACTACTCGTTTTCTGAGAGAGAACCACCTACTCATGTGTTGAGACCAAGATATTCCAATCCAACCACAAGAATCTTGATCTCTAGTCTTCCCCAAGTTGCTTTCCACTCAAATCATCTTTCCACCATATCCAAATTTGTGAGAGAGAGTTGAGTGTTGGGGAGACTATCATTTGAAGCACAAGTGCAAGTAGTTCATCATCAACACACCATCTATTACCTTTTGGAGAATGGTGTCTCCTAGATTGGTTAGGTGTCATTTGGGAGCCTCCATCAAGTTTATGGAGTTGAACCAAGGAGTTTGTAAGGGCAAGGAGATCGCCTACTTCATGAAGATCTACACAAGTGAGGCAAGTCCTTCGTGGGCGATGACCATGGTGGGATAGACAAGGTTGCTTCTTTGTGGACCCTTCGTGGGTGGAGCCCTTTGTGGACTCGCGCAACCATTACCCTTCGTGGGTTGAAGTCTCCATCAACGTGGATGTATGATAGCATCACCTATCGGAACCACGCCAAAAATCTTCGTGTCTACATTGCATTTGCTCCCTCCAAACTCCTCCCTTTTACCTTCATATGCAATGATTTATATTCCGCTGCTATACTCTTAGAATTGCATGTGTAGGTTGATAGCTTGACTTGTGTTAGGTTGCTAAAATTTGCTAAGACATAAAATTGGGAAAAGGCTAGATTTTTATTTGGTCAAGTAGTCTAATCACCCACCCACCCCTCTAGACATACTTTCGATCCTACAAGTGGTATCAGAGCTTTGGTCTCCATTTGCCTTGATTTCCCTAGCTTTGGTGATCATAGCCTTGGTTTTAGAACCTAGGAGAGTATGGCGTCTAGCGAGGGAAATTACCACCGTAGAGGTCCTTACTTTGATGAGTTACTTGTTGGCAATGCTAGTGATGAAAACTATGATGAATATGTTATAAATCATGCTAATCAAGATGAAACGAATGACAATGATAAGAAGGAGATTGAGTGTCTAACTAAAGAACTAAAAACTCTTAAGTTAGCTCATGAAACTACTTTAGAAGATCATCGAGAACTTTTAAAAACTCATGAGAAGCTACACTTCGAGAAGCTCAACCTAGCACAAGAGCATGGGTTCTTAAAGGCAATCAATGATGATCTTCGGAAGAAAAGTTCTTCTTACATTGCCAAGCGTTTACTCTTGTCTACTTACATGCCACAAGTAAAATCTAGCAACAAGAGTAAGAAAGATTCTTCTTCTAGTAGTAACAATAATCATATTAAATCCAATATTATGCTTCTAGTAGTTCTCTTGATTCCACTAATGATTATCTTAGCCAAGTTACACTTGAGCAATAAAATAGCTTATTGAAGGGAATTATAGAGAAAGGTGTTTACAAAAGCCTTGCCATAAGTAAGCAATTTGAGGAAATTGTACGCAAGCAAGGAAGGCACCGGAAGAATCAAGGTGTTGGTTTTGAACAAAAGTTCAATGCCAGAGTTGAGTGAGAAGAAGATTAATACCCCAAGATGAAGTTTGTTCCTCAACAAGAGAAGTATGATCCTACTTCCTTCAAGGGGACACAAGCTCAAGATGATCTTCCACCACAAGACCACAAGCTAAAAGGCAAGGACAAGCTTCAATAGGAGATTGATGTATATGAAGAAGCTCCAAAGGCCTTGGTCAAGTGGGTCCCCAAGACTACTTCAAGTTCTACTTCATCAAGTACATCTACAACCCCAAGGATTCCCATCAAGATGATGTGGATCTCGAAGAAGAAGAACTAGAGAGTTCTTGAGGGTGACTCCGCCAACATACTTCACTCATATTCATATTGGCAAGGACAAGTGCAATCAACTTCCACATCTTGCACTAGTTCAAGGAGTCACAAACCCTCTTGTTAGTAAGTCAAGGGACAAGGTAACCTAATGCTTTCATGGACATCATCATGTGTGTACTTCACTCTATGTCTATGGATATCCTTGTTTGTTCCTTGTGGGACTAACCCATGTAGGTATTGAAAGTGCAACTCACTCCAATAGATTTCTCCAAATGATCTACATCAACATTGAGCATCCACATGTTCAACATCTACATGAAGTCATCATCGACAAAACCCAAGGTTTGTTCATCCCTCTAAAGGGGGATATCACATCTAGGGGAGCTTTACTCTAAGAATTGAGCTAAATCAACTCTAATGGTGTGAACACAACAATGCTTTATATAAAAGTGGTAACCCCACTTGTGCTTAAACAATGAGTATGACCTATGATCAAATGTTCTCATTTGACTCCTAAGTCAATGTACTCATATATAGATGACCTAGTCATCGACAATTGCTTGATAGATGCTAGAGTGTTTGTGCATGCTTTGCCACATATTTCATTTGCTATCTTATTGTGTGAGCATGTTGGTTGCATAATTTTCTTTGTTCGAGGATGCTGCCTCTTGAGCTTGCGTTGGTTTTTCCCTTGAAGAGGATAGGGTGATGCAGCAAAGTAGAGTAAGTATTTCCCTCAGTTTGAGAACCAAGGTATCAATCCAGTAGGAGACAATGCACAAGTCACCGAATACCTGCACAAACAATCAAAAAACTTGCACCCAACGCGATAAAGGGGTTGTCAATCCCTTCGCGGTTACTTGCAATAGTGAGATCTGATAAAGATAGATAAAAGGTAAAGTAAATATTTTTGGTATTTTTGGTTTATAGATCAAAAGTAAAAGATTACAAAATAGTAGATCAGAAACTAGTATGATGTAAAAGAGTTTCAATATAATGCAAAAAGAGACCCGGGGGCCATAGGTTTCACTAGTGACTTCTCTCAAGATAGCAAATATTACGGTGGGTGAACAAATTACTGCCAAGCAATTGATAGAAGAGTGCATAATTATGACAATATCTAAGGCAATGATCATGAATATAGGCATCACTAAAGGAAATATGCCCTAGAGGCAATAATAAAGTTATTATTTATTTCCTTAATTCATAATAAATGTTATTATTCATGCTAGAATTGTATTAACCGGAAACTTAGTACATGTGTGAATACATAGACAAAACATATAGTCCCGAGTATGCCTCTACTTGACTAGCTCGTTAATCAAAGATGGTTATGTTTCCTAACCATAGACATGTGCTGTCATTTGATGAACGGGATCACATCATTAGGGAAATGATGTGATGGTCATGACCCATCTGTTAGCTTAGCATTATGATCGTGACAGTTTTATTGCTACTGCTTTCTTCATGACTTATACAAGTTCCTCAGACTATGAGATTATGCAACTCCCGTATACCGGAGGAACACTTTGTGTGCTACCAAATGTCACAACGTAAATGGGTGATTATAAAGGTGCTCTACAGGTGTCTCCAGAGGTATTTGTTGGGTTGGCATAGATCGAGATTAGGATTTGTCACTCCGTGTTTCGAAGAGGTATCTCTGGGCCCTCTCGGTAATACTCATCACTATAAGCCTTGCAAGCATTGTGACTAATTAGTTAGTTGCGGGACGAAGTATTATGAAACGAGTAAAGAGACTTGCCGGTAACAAGATTGAACTAGGTATGATGATACCGACGATCGGATCTCGGGCAAGTAACATACCAATGACAAAGGGAACAACGTATGTTGTTCTGCGGTTTGACCCATAAAGATCTTTGTAGAATATGTAGGAACCAATATGAGCATCCAGGTTCCGCTATTGGTTATTGACCAGAGACATGTCTCGGTCATGTCTACATAGTTCTCGAACCTGTAGGGTCCGCACGCTTAACATTTGATGACGATTGGTTTTATGAGTTTTTGTGATTTGATGTACCGAAGGTTGTTCGGAGTCCCGGATGTGATCACGGACATGACGAGGAGTCTCAAAATGGTCGAGACATAAAGATTGATATATTGGACGGCTATGTTCAAACACCGGAAGTGTTCCGGAGAAGTTTCGGATAAAACTGAAGTACCGGGGGATTATTGGCAACCCCCGGGGGGGTCAATGGGACTTAGTGGAAGAGAGGAGGAGGCGGCCAAGTGGTGGGTGATGAAGCCATGTACCTAGGGTAGGGTCATGGACCTGTCCAAGATACCCTCCCCAAGGACATCTCTAGAACAAACCACTTGTCAGTCGACCTGGAAGGATTCCACTCGCGGATTTGAAGACACTCGACCATGAAGCCAACCACTCAACCGCCAGGAGATCTAAAGTCAGTCTGCACACAAATGGTCGGTCATTAAGTAGCTTTTATGGTCATCATAGCACTTTATGTGGGGCGTTACCAGTAACTCCCGATCTTAATGTACTTTAAACCCTACATAACTGAGGGCCGGAGGGGTCTGGCGAACTCTATATAAGCCACCCCCCTCCTCGGTGTCAAGGGTTCGCACCCCTGTAACTCATATACGCATAATACAGTCGACTGCCTCCGGGCTCCGAGATGTAGGTCTATTACTTACCTCGAGAAGGGCCTGAACTCGTAAACATCTTGTGTATACAACTACTCCATAGCTAGGATCTTGCCTCTCCATTCCTACCCCCGTATTCTACTGTCAGACTTAGAACCACGACAATTGGCCCCAAAAGGGGCAGGTGTCTTAGCGACTTATTGGAGAAGTTGCGATTTTTCCGATTTCCTTCATCATGGTTTCAGGCGTAGTTTTGGTTGAGGGCCATGAGATCCGTCTTGGCGCGCTCACGTTCATCGACGACAACTCCGCTTGGCTTCAGGAGGCTCCACTCGACATCGGCGTGCTCCCCGCCCGCGGGGCGATGCACTTTCGCGCGTGCGTCCGCGGCGTCCTCCTGCGGCAACCGTCGACCCAGTATCGGTCGGCTCCTGTATCGTCCTCCCTCCCAGTCTCCCGCCGGCGCAAGCGGTCCGGTCGGTCGAGGCTTCAGCGGTGGGTGAGGCACGCGGTGGCCCGCCAGTCGGCCACCCCCCAAGTCACGGCAATTGAGCCCGACGAATCTCTCTATGGCCTGTTCGACCTGTCGACTGGCTCCGCAGAGACTGCATCCAAGTGTTACAGAAGTGATCCAGCGGCAAAGTGCTGATGGTCAATGGTCCATGCAGTCCCCCTGGCTTCCCCCGCGCCGAAGGAGGCGACGGCGGAGGCGATCCGGCGCAGGCCCATGAAGAATATCAACCCGAGCCCCTCACTTCGCTGCAGAGGGTAGAACTTTGCCGCCGGAATGTGGATGCGCTACACACTCCTATCATCGGAGAAACCCCGAGGCTCGTGCCTTAGAGGATGCACGCTTGGCCAACTTGGCTGAGCGCACTCGACTGGAGAACCTCCAGCGAGCACTCGACGAGCGTGCGCGGCAACGGGTTCCAGACTCGAGTCGACGTCAACTCTTTCCACCACCGACTCAGGTATATCAAACTCCGATTCAGAATCTAGCAGCTGCAGCCCGTATAGCAGATTCGATTCAGCCTTCCCAGTCAGAGGCTGGTGATAACCCACAAGTATAGGGGATCGCAACAGTTTTCGAGGGTAGAGTATTCAACCCAAATTTATTGATTCGACACAAGGGGAGCCAAAGAATATTCTCAAGTATTAGCAGCTGAGTTGTCAATTCAACCACACCTGGAAACTTAGTATCTGCAGCAAAGTGTTTAGTAGCAAAGTAATATGATAGTGGTGGTAACGGTAACAAAAGTAAAGATAGTAAAAGTAATGTTTTTGGTATTTTGTAGTGATTGTAACAGTAGCAACGGAAAAGTAAATAAGTGTAAACCAGTATATGGAAAACTCGTAGGCATCGGATTAGCGATGGATAATTATGCCGGATGTGGTTCATCATGTAGCAGTCATAACATAGGGTGACACAGAACTAGCTCTAGTTCATCAATGTAATGTAGGCATGTATTCCGTATATAGTCATACATGCTTATGGAAAAGAACTTGCATGACATCTTTTGTCCTACCCTCCCGTGGCAGCGGGGTCCTATTGGAAACTAAGGGATATTAAGGCCTCCTTTTAATAGAGAACCGGAACAAAGCATTAGCACATAGTCAATACATGAACTCCTCAAACTATGGTCAACACCGGGAGTGGTCCCGATTATTGTCACTTCGGGGTTGCCGAATGATAACACATAGTAGGTGACTATAGACTTGCAAGATAGGATCTGGAACACACATATATTCATGAAAACATAATTAGGTTCAGATCTGAAATCATGGCACTCGAGCCCTAGTGACAAGCATTAAGCATAGCAAAGTCATAGCAACATCAATCTCAGAACATAATGGATACTAGGGATCAAACCCTAACAAAACTAACTCGATTACATGATAAATCTCATCCAACCCATCACCGTCCAGCAAGCCTACGATGCAATTACTCACGCACGGCGGTGAGCATCATGAAATTGGTGATGGAGGATGGTTGATGATGACGACAGCGACGAATCCCCCTCTCCGGAGCCCCGAACAGACTCCAGATCAGCCCTCCGGAGAGAGATTAGGGCTTGGCGGCGGCTCCGTATCGTAAAACGTGATGATTTCTTCTCTCTGATTTTTTTCTCCCCGAAAGCCAATATATGGAGTTGGAGTTGGCGTCAGAGGGCCACCAGGGGGCCCACGAGGTAGGGGGCGCGCCCAGGGGGAGGGGGGCGCCCCCCACCCTCGTGAGCAGGGTGTGGGCCCCCTGGTCTTCATCTTTTGCGAGGATTTTTCTTTATTTTTTCTAAGGTGTTCCGTGGAGTTTCAGGACATTCCGAGAATCTTTATTTTCTGCACAAAAAACAACACCATGGCAGTTCTGCTGAAAACAGCGTCAGTCCGGGTTAGTTCCATTCAAATCATACAAGTTAGAGTCCAAAACAAGGGCAAAAGTGTTTGGAAAAGTAGATACGAGGGAGACGTATCAACTCCCCCAAACTGAAACCCTTGCTTGTCCTCAAGCAATTCAGTTGACAAACTGAAAGAGAAAAAGAAAAACTTTTACAAACTCTGCTTGCTCTTGTTCTTGTAAACATGGAAAGCCAGCATTCAAGTCTCTACAATTATTATGAACTAACCATACTCACAATGACACGTAGGTCTCACAATTACTCATATCAATAGCATAACCAGCTAGCGAGCCATAATAGCAAAACTCGGATGACAACACTTTCTCAAAATAATCATAACATGATATAACAAAATGGTATCTCGCTAGCCCTTTCTGAGACCGCAAAACATAAATGCAGAGCACCTTTAAAGATCAAGGACTGACTAAACATTGTAATTCATGGTAAAAGAGATCCAGTCAAGTCATACCCAATATAAACCAATAATAATGAAAGCAAACGATAGTGTGCTCTCCAGCGGGTGCTTTTTAATAAGAAGGGTGATGACTCAACATAAAAGTAAATAGATAGGCCCTTCGTAGAGGGAAGCAGGGATTTGTAGAGGTGCCAGAGCTCGGTTTTGAAATAGAGATAAATTATATTTTGAGCGGCATACTTTCATTGTCAACATAACAACTAAAAGACGACGATATCTTCCATGCTAAATAGATTATAGGCGGTTCCCAAACAGAATGGTAAAGTTTATACTCCCCTTCCTCCACAAGCATCAATCCATGGCTTGCTCGAAAAAACGAGTGCCTCCAACATTCAACGGGTCCCAAGGGGAGTTTTGTTTGCAGTTATTTTGATTTAGTTTGCACAAAGCATGGGACTGGGCATCCCGGATACCAGCCATTTTCTCGTGAATGAGGAGCGGAGTCCACTCCTCTTGAAAATAACCTGCCTAAGACGGAAGATAAGGGCAGCTCTAGTTGACATATGAGCTATTCGAGCATGCAAAACAGAATGTTTATTTGAAGGTTTAGAGTTTGGCACATACAAATTTACTTGGAATGGCAAGTAAGTACCGCATATAGGTAGGTATAGTGGACTCATATGGAATAACTTTGGGGTTTAAGGAGTTTGGATGCACAAGCAGTATCCCCGCTTAGTACAGGTGAAGGCTAGCAAAAGACTGGGAAGCGACCAACTGAGAGAGCAACAACAGTCGTAAACATGCATTAAAATTAATTCACACCGAGTACAAGCATGAGTAGGATATAATCCACCATGAACATAAATATCATGAAGGCTATGTTGATTGGATTCAACTACATGCGTGAACATGTGCCAAGTCGAGTCACTCAATGCATTTAAAGGAGGATACCACCCCATCATACCACATCATAATCATTCTAATAGCATGTTCGCACGCAAGGTAAACCATTATAACTCATAGCTAATCAAGCATGGCACAAGCAACTATAATCTCTAAATGTCATTGCAAATATGTTTACTTCATAATAGCTGAATCAAGAACGATGAATCATCATATTTACAAAAACAAGAGAGGTCGAGTTCATACTAGCTTTTCTCTTCCCAATAAGTCCATCATATATCATCATCATTGCCTTTCACTTGCACGACCGAACGGTGTGTATAATAATAAGAGTGCACGTGCATTGGACTAAGCTGGGATCTGCAACCATTCAACTCAAGAGAGAAGACAAGTAATATGGGCTCTAAGTTTAAATAATCAATCATGCATGTAAGAGCCACTAAGCATTTTCAATAAAGTCTTCTCGACCCCTAAAGAAAGGAAACGAAATAAAAACTATTTACACGGGAAAGCTCCCAACAAGTAAAAAGAAGAACGGGAAATATTTTTGGGGTTTTCTTTTTAATTCTACTACAAACATGAAAAGTAAACTGACTAATTTTTTTTTGGTTTTTCTTAAAGTTTATCAAACACACAAGAAGAAAGCTAGAAGAGGAAATTTAAACTAGCATGGATAATACAATGAAAGAGTATGAGCACCGACATCTAGCAATGAGTGTGTGTGAACATAAATGTAATGTCGGTGGGAAATACGTACTCCCCCAAGCTTAGGCTTTTGGCCTAAGTTGGTCTATTGCCAGGGATGGCCTCGTGGATATCCGTAGGTGAAGCTGGGGTCGTACTGTGATGAAGAAGACTCCGGCTGCCACTGGCTGGCAGCCTCCTCTGGATCCCAAGAATAAACAGATAGTTGTGGAGGCTCATCTTATGGCTCTGGCTCCGGGGCTGGTGCAGGGTTCCGATAGGCTTGAACAGCCGACCACGAAACGATGTGAGGTTCTGCAAACAAGTTAAACAAAGGAGCAAGCAAGGTAATAGTCTCAGGGTGATGTTTATCAAAGTATAATTTATATTTGAGCTCCCCATCGCGACTCTTAACAAGAAAATCATGCGCTATCATACTCTTGTAATCTAAATAAGCACGGGGCAGCGCTGTTTCTTCTTTCTCCGCATGCCTAATAGGTATTTCAAAATGTTCAACTAGGTGTGAAGCATAAATGCCTCCAAAGATGGGGCCCTTAGTACGGTTCAGGCTTAACCGTCTAGCAACAATTCCACCCATACTAACGGAGTTATTGCGGTATAAACATGGAGCAAAATAATAATATCAGGAATACTAAGGTTCCCACAGTTCCCGCGTCCAATCAAGCAACGACTAGCAAATAAGGCAAAGTAGCGTAAAACAGGATAATGTATGCTAGTGATCCTTGCATCAGAAACCTTCCTGGTTTCTCCCACCGTGATAGTGTTAACAAAAGCTTCTACTTCATTACGGTGCGGTTCATCTAAGGTGCCCTCAAAGGGTATTCTGTAAACCTCGCAGAATTCTGCTAATGTCATCTCTATAACAACGTCATATAAATGAAACTCTACTGTTGAAGGTGATTTCTTAGGGAAAAAGTAGAAGTTTTGCCCAAAAGTATTTGTGAGTAAGAGATACTGATGATGTTGGTCGTGGAGGAAGTTGGTGAGGCTAGCATTCTCAATCAATAAATAGAAATCTTCATAAATCCCAGTTCTCCTCAAGAAGTCATCGGAAGGCCATTCACAAGGTCGGACCTCCGCGGTGCGAGGTAAATTAAATTTGGGCTTCTCCTCTTCTTCCTTTTGTTTTTCCTTAGAGCTTCGGCTCGACGAGCCCCTCAAAAGTCTCTTCATTATTTCTGAAACAATTTGAAATTTTTAGTAACTTCAAATAAAAGTGAACCAACTTCAATAAAATTGATAGCAACAACTCCCACAAGTGCCTAGGGCCTATATAAAGCATTGGAACTACTTGGAACCATATAAATTTGTCATGCAAGCTCAAGAACATGGTCACCTATGCAGCACAAATTTGCAAAGAATAAAGCACTAGAACAAAAACTAATTGGACCAATGGTGGAGTCACATACCAAGGAATAATCTCCCAAGCAGTTTTGCGAGAGATGCTTTGAGCAAGCAGATCAAAAATCACAACAACGGGGGCTGGAACTCGTGCTTGAGTTGGTTTTTCGTGTTTGTGTGAGGCAGAGGAAGAAGATGGGTGCAGGAATAAGTGGAGGAGGGCCACCGTGGGCCCACAAGGCAGGGGGGCGCGCCCAGGGGGGTAGGGCGCGCCCTCCACCCTCGTGGCCAGGTGGCAGCTCCCCCCGTGGTAACTTTTGCACAGTAAATTCTCAAATATTCCCGAAAAAATCATATTAAATTGGCATGGCATTCTGAGGACTTTTATTTTTGGGATATTTTTATATTGCACGGATAAGTCAGGAAACAGACAGATATTTTACTTTATTTCTACTAAATAAAAGAAAATATAAAGAGGGTACAGAAAGTTGTGCTTCTAGTTTCATCCATCTCGTGATCATCAAAATGAACCCACTAACAAGGTTGATCAAGTCTTGTTAACAAACTCATTCCGAATAATCCCGGAACCGGAGAAATTTCGAATGACACTAAGTTACCTCAACGGGGATAGGAAAATCCCCAACAATAAGAATATCATACTTTTTCTTGACAGTAGGGAGAGGAAATTCGAAACCTCCAAATATAAACTTTTCCAATAGAGTTGATACTATAAACTTGAGGTTGTTTCCTCGGAAAATGTACCGTGTGCTCATTGCCATTAACATGAAAAGTGACATTGCCTTTGGTGCAATCAATAACGGCCCCTGCAGTATTAAGGAAAGGTCTTCCAAGAATAATAGACATACTATCATCCTCGGGAATATCAAGAATAACAAAGTCCGTTAAAATAGTAACGTTTGCAACTACAACAGGCACATCCTCACAAATACCGACAGGTATAGCAGTTGATTTATCAGCAATTTGCAAAGATATTTTAGTAGGTGTCAACTTATTGAAGTCAAGTCTACGATATAAAGAGAGAGGCATGACACTAACACCGGCTCCAAGATAACATAAAGCAGTTTTAATATAACTTCTTTTAATGGAGCATGGTATAGTAGGCACTCCGGGATCTCCAAGTTTCTTTGGTATTCCACCCTTAAAAGTATAATTAGCAAGCATGGTGGAAATTTCAGCTTCAGGTATCTTTCTTTTATTAGTAATAATATCCTTCATATACTTAGCATAAGGATTTGTTTTGAGCACATCAGTTAATCGCATATGCAAAAAGATGGGTCTAATCATTTCAGCAAAGCGCTCAAAATCCTCATCATCCTTTTTCTTGGATGGTTTCGGAGGAAAAGGCATGGGTTTCTGAACCCATGGTTCCCTTTCTTTACCATGTTTCCTAGCAACAAAATCTCTTTTATCATAACATTGATTCTTTGATTGTCGGTTATCAAGATCAACAGCAGGTTCAACTTCTACATCATTATCATTACTAGGTTGAGCATCAACATGAACATTATCATTAACATTATCACTAGGTTCATGTTCATCACCTGATTGTGTTTCAGCATCAGAAATAGAGATATCATTCGGATTCTCAGGTGACTCAGCGATAGGTTCACTAGAAGTTTGCAAAGTCCTATCATTTTTCTTTTTCTTCCTTTTAGAAGAACTAGGTATATCAATATTGTTTCTCTGAGAATCTTGCTCGATTCTCTTAGGGTGGCCTTCAGGATACAAAGGTTCCTGAGTCATTCTACCAGTTCTAGTAGCCACTCTAACAGATCATTTTTCTTACTATTCATTTCATCAAGCACTTCTTTCTGAGCTTTAAGTACTTGTTCTACTTGAGTGGTAACCATAGAAGCATGCTTGCTAACAAGTTTAAGTTCACCTCTAATATCAGCCATATAATCACCCAAGCATTTAATCATAAAGGTATTCTGTTTTAATTGTCTACCAAAATAAGCATTGAAGTCATCTTGCTTAAACATAAAGTCATCAAACTCATCCAAGCACTGACTAGCAATTTTAGTAGGAGGGACTTCAGCTTTATCATATCTATAGAGAGAATTTACCTTTACTACCTGTGTCGGGGTATCGGGAGGTTCTTCATTAAATAAGTAATTGAGATCATATACTTCTTCAATAGGCATTAAATTAAGACCATGTATTTATTCAATAGGAGGTAGATTCTTAACATCTTCAGCTTTAATACCTTTTTCTTTCATAGATTTCTTTGCCTCTTGCATATCTTCGAGACTGAGAAATAGAACACCTCTCTTCTTTGGAGTTGGTTTAGGAATAGGCTCAGTAATTGGCTCAGGAACTGGCTCAGGAGGTAGCTCGGGAGGTGCCCAATTATTTTCATTAGCCAACATATTATTCAATAGAATTTCAGTGTTATCCGGTGTTCTTTCCCTGAAAAGAGAACCAACACAACTATCCAGGTAATCTCTGGAAGCATCAGTTAGTCCATTATAAAAAATATCAAATATTTCAGGTTTCTTAAGAGGATGATCAAGCAAAGCATTAAGTAACTTGAGAAGCCTCCCCCAAGCTTGTGGGAGACTCTCTTCTTCAATTTGCACAAAATTGTATATTTCCCTTAAAGCAGCTTGTTTCTTATGAGCAGGGAAATATTTAGCAGAGAAGTAATAAATCATATCCTGGGGACTTTGCACACAACCAGGATCAAGAGAGTTATACCATATCTTAGCATCACACTTTAATGAGAATAGAAATATCTTAAGTAAATGAAGGTAGCGCGATCTCTCATTATTAGTAAACAGGGCAGCTATATCATTTAACTTAGTAAGATGTGCCACAACAGTTTCGGATTCATAGCCATAAAAAGGATCAGATTCAACCGAAGTAATTATATCTGGATCAACAGAAAAATCATAATAGTCCTGATCAGGAACACATATAGGTGAAGTAGCAAAAGCAGGGTCGGGTTTCATTCTACCTCTAAAAGATTCTTTACTCCATTTAATTAGCAACCTCTTAAGTTCACGTCTATCCTGGCAAGCAAAAATAGCTACAGAAGATTCAACATCAAAAAGATAACCCTCAGGAATAGAAGGCATAGGTTCATCATCACTAACATCATCGTGTTCAGGTTCAATAATTTCTCTTTCTCTAGACCTAGCAATTTGCTCATCAAGATATTCACCAAGTGGCACAGTAGTATCAAGCATAGAAGTAGTTTCATCATAAGTATCATGCATAGCAGAAGTGGCATCATCAATAACATGCGACATATCAGAATCAATAGCAGTAGTAGGTTTAGGTGTCGCAAACTTACTCATAACAGAAGGAGAATCTAGTGCGAGGCTAGATGGCAATCCCTTACCTCCCCTCGTAGTTGAGGGCAAAATAGTAGTTCGATCATCTTTCAAATTCTTGATAGTGTCTAGCAAATATAAATCCCAAGTGACTCAAAGAATAGAGCTATGCTCCCCGGAAACGGCGCCAGAAAATAGTCTTGATAACCCACAAGTATAGGGGCTCGCAACAGTTTTCGAGGGTAGAGTATTCAACCCAAATTTATTGATTCGACACAAGGGGAGCCAAAGAATATTCTCAAGTATTAGCAGCTGAGTTGTCAATTCAACCACAACTGGAAACTTAGTATCTGCAGCAAAGTGTTTAGTAGCAAAGTAATATGATAGTGGTGGTAACGGTAACAAAAGTAAAGACAGTAAAAGTAATGTTTTTGGTATTTTGTAGTGATTGTAACAGTAGCAACGGAAAAGTAAATAAGTGTAAACCAGTATATGGAAAACTCGTAGGCACCGGATTAGCGATGGATAATTATGCCGGATGTGGTTCATCATGTAGCAGTCATAACATAGGGTGACACAGAACTAGCTCCAGTTCATCAATGTAATGTAGGCATGTATTCCGTATATAGTCATACATGCTTATGGAAAAGAACTTGCATGACATCTTTTGTCCTACCCTCCCGTGGCAGCGGGGTCCTATTGGAAACTAAGGGATATTAAGGCCTCCTTTTAATAGAGAACCGGAACAAAGCATTAGCACATAGTCAATACATGAACTCCTCAAACTATGGTCATCACCGGGAGTGGTCCCGATTATTGTCACTTCGGGGTTGCCGGATCATAACACATAGTAGGTGACTATAGACTTGCAAGATAGGATCTAGAACACACATATATTCATGAAAACATAATAGGTTCAGATCTGAAATAATGGCACTCGGGCCCTAGTGACAAGCATTAAGCATAGCAAAGTCATAGCAACATCAATCTCAGAACATAATGGATACTAGGGATCAAACCCTAACAAAACTAACTCGATTACATGATAAATCTCATCCAACCCATCACCGTCCAGCAAGCCTACGATGTAATTACTCACGCAGGGCGGTGAGCATCATGAAATTGGTGATGGAGGATGGTTGATGATGATGACGGCGATGAATCCCCCTCTCCGGAGCCCCGAACGGACTCCAGATCAGCCCTACCGAGAGAGATTAGGGCTTGGCGGCGGCTCCATATCGTAAAACGTGATGATTTCTTCTCTCTGGTTTTTTTCTCCTCGAAATCCAATATATGGAGTTGGAGTTGGCGTTAGAGGGCCACCAGGGGGCCCACGAGGTAGGGGGCGCGCCCAGGAGGGCGCCCCCACCCTCGTGAGCAGGGTGTGGGCCCCTTGGTCTTCATCTTTTGCGAGGAATTTTCTTTATTTTTTCTAAGGTGTTCCGTGGAGTTTCAGGACATTCTGAGAATCTTTATTTTCTGCACAAAAAACAACACCATGGCAGTTCTGCTGAAAACAGCGTCAGTCCGGGTTAGTTCCATTCACATCATACAAGTTAGAGTCCAAAACAAGGGCAAAAGTGTTTGAAAAAGTAGATACGACAGAGACGTATCAGCTGGCAGAGGCTTGCTACAGATCAGAGATTTACTCCGGGCAGCAGGAGATCAAAATTCAGCTGTATCATAGTCGCGGAATAGGATTCACAGCAGATCCGTTGATGCGAATACAGTCTAGTCGGCCCATAGCCCAAGATCGCCCCCGAGGTGTGAGGAACGTGGAGGCTGGCGTGATGATCAGTACAAGAACCATGAGCAGTATGAACACCGATTCGATCGTGATGATCGACATCGAGTGCCCACTCCTCCCCCAAGGGGTGGATCGTACGCGCCTCGACAGCAAGATGACAGACGCCAGCTCAGTGTTGGGCGAAGGGTTCCAGTCGACCCCAGAGAACCAGGCTTTGATGCGAGATCCATTATCGTTCAAGGTTTGGTCGACAGGAACAGAGCTCACCGAGAAGGCCATGACAGATATGTGCCCACCAGCAGCAGAGTTCACGTCTCAGGACCAGAGTGTTTTAGCAGAGCCATCAGGGCCGCGGTGATTCCTCCCAACTTCAGGTTGGCGACTGGAGTCAGTAAGTTCACTGGTGAGTCCAAGCCTGATACTTGGCTTGAGGACTACCGAGTGGCTATTCAGTTTAGCGGCGGCAATGATGAGGTGGCCATGAAACACCTACCTCTTATGTTGGAGGGCTCGGCCAGAGCATGGCTGAATCAGTTGGCACCTAGCAGCGTTTACTCTTGGGAAGATCTTGCCCGAGTGTTTGTCAGAACTTTTGAAGGAACTTGCAAGCGACCAGCAGGGTTAACAGAGCTGCAATCTTGTGTGCAAAAGTCAAATGAGACTCTGAGGGATTACATCCAGAGGTGGATCACATTGCATCACACGGTAGAGAATGTATCTGATCACCAGGCAGTCTGTGCCTTCAAGGAAGGTGTTAAGAACAGAGAGCTAATTTTGAAATTCGGTCGGACCGGAGACATGACCCTGAGTCGAATGATGGAGATTGCCACCAAGCATGCCAATGGTGAGGAAGAGGATCGGCTCCGAAGTGGCAAGTACAAGTCAGCCGCTCATGAAACCGCGTGAGGAAACTCCAGTCGGAAGCAGAAGCGGAATGCCGAGCTAGCTACTCCTGGAGAAGCCTTGGCCGTGACTCAAGGAAAGTTTAAAGGGAAGCCCAAAGGGTCTTGGATCCCTAAGAAGGTGAAGGACAATGAAGGGAATGATGTGATGGATTTGCCGTGCCACATCCACACGAAGAAAGATGAGGAGGGTAAATTCATTTATCCGAAACATACCACCCGGCAGTGTCGGCTCTTGATCCAGCAATTCCAGGGGAAACAACCCAAAGATAAGGAAAAGGAGTCGGACAAAGTTGAGGACAAAGAAGATAGTGATGATGGATATCCCCAAGTCAATTCCACCCTGATGATTTTTGCTAATGTTGAAAGCAAAAGTCGATTGAAAGTTATCAACCGAGAGGTGAATATGGTTGCTCCGGTGACACCTAGTTATCTGAAGTGGTCTCAGACTGCCATCACATTCGACCAGTCCGATCATCCGACACACATAGCCACCCCTGGGAGGCAAGCTTTGGTGGTCGAACCAGTCGTCGAAGGCACTCGACTGACTAAAGTCTTGATGGATGGTGGCAGCGGCCTAAATATATTGTATGCAGAAACATTGAAAGGGATGGGCATTCCGATGTCCGGACTCAGTACCAGCAACATGAGTTTCCATGGAGTCATTCCTGGGAACAAGGCTGAGTCACTCGGCCAAATTGCTCTTGATGTGGTTTTTGGTGATTCCAAGAATTACTGCAAAGAAAAGTTGACATTTGAAGTGGTGGATTTCCAGAGTGCTTATCATGCTATTTTGGGCAGGCCAGCTTATGCACGTTTCATGGCTCGACCATGCTATGTGTACCTCAAAATGAAGATGCCTGGTCCCAAAGGTGTGATCACTATTACTGGCAATCGGAAGAAGGTGGAAGAGTGCTTTCAGAAGGGCTCAAAGATCGCCGATGCTCAGATGGTAGTGGTAGAGCTGCAGGAATACCAGAAAACTGCAGATCCGAGTGATTTGTTGCGAGCCAAGAAGCCCGCTACATAGTCATCGTTTCAGTCGTCCGGTGAGACAAAGCCGGTTCACATTCACCCGACCGACCCCAGTGCTGCTCCGACTCATATCTCTACAACACTCGACTCCAAATAGGAAGAAGCGCTCATCCAGTTCCTCCGTGAGAACTGGGACATCTTCGCATGGAAGCCTGCTGACATGCCGGGTGTTCCCAGGGGGCTGGCTGAGCATCGCCTACGAGTCGACTCAAAAGTAAAACCTGTCAAGGAACATCTTCGATGGTCCACCGTCCAGAAGAGAAAGGCCATTGGCGAGGAGGTGGCTCAGCTCTTAGCAGCGGAGTTTATCCGAGAGATTTACCACTCCGAGTGGCTCGCCAATGTTGTCATGGTCCCCAAGAAGGGCAAGTCACTTCGCATGTGCATTGACTTCAAACATATCAATCGGGCCTGCCCGAAAGATCATTTTCCTCTCCCCCGCATCGACCAGATAGTCGACTCAACTGCGGATGTGAGCGCCTGTCTTTTTTAGACGCTTATTCCGGTTACCATCAGATCCGTCTGTATGGACCCGGCGAGATTAAAACAACTTTCATCACTCCATTCGGGTGCTTCTGCTATGTCACCATGCCATTCGGCCTCAAGAATGCCGGAGCCACGTTCATGAGGATGAGTCAGAAGTGTTTGCTCACTCAAATCAGTCGGAATGTGGAAGCATACATGGATGATATTGTGGTCAAATCACGTAAGGGTTCCGACCTGCTGACTGACCTTGCTGAAACATTTGCCAACCTCAGGAGGTATGATATCAAGCTTAATCTATCAAAGTGCACATTCAGAGTTCCTGGTGGAAAGTTCCTCGGTTTTCTCGTTTCCGAACGAGGAATCGACGCCAACCCAGAAAAAGTTGGCACTATACTCCGAATGAAACGCCCTATGCGGGTGCACGATGTCCAGAAGCTTACTGGATGCTTGGCCACTTTAACTCGATTCATCTCTCGTCTCGGTGAAAAGGCATTGCCTCTTTACCGACTAATGAAGAAGTCAAACAAATTCGGGTGGACTCCCGAAGCTGATGCAGCATTTGTAGAGCTAAAAGCCCTGCTCTCCACCCAGCCGGTGCTTGCTGCCCCAATCAGCAAAGAGCCTTTGCTGCTTTACATTGCAGCCACAGGACAAGTCATCAGTATAGTACTTACGGTCGAGCGGGAAGAAGAAGGAAAAGCCTTCAAAGTTCAGCGCCCAGTATATTATCTTTCCGAAGTGTTGACCCCATCAAAGCAAAGATACCCTCATTATCAGAAGCTTGTATATGGGATTTATATGACCACGAAGAAAGTTGCTCATTATTTCTCTGATCATTCCATTACAGTCGTCAGCGACGCCCCATTATCAGAGATTCTGCACAACAGAGATGCAACTGGTGGAGTGGCAAAATGGGCGATTGAACTCCTTCCCCTTGATATCAAGTTTGAGGCAAAGAAAGCCATCAAGTCCCAAGCAGTAGCTGATTTCATCGCCGAGTGGATTGAACATCAACTATCGACTCAGGTTCACTCGGAGCACTGGACCATGTTCTTTGATGGTTCTAAGATGTTGAATGGTTCCGGTGCTGGGGTAGTATTGGTTTCCCCCCGAGGTGATAAGCTCAGATATGTGCTCCAGATCCACTTTCATTCCTCCAATAACGAAGCAGAATACGAAGCACTTTTGTATGGGTTGCGTATGGCCATTTCACTTGGCGTCCATCGCCTCATGGTCTATGGCGACTCAGATTTGGTGGTTAATCAGGTGATGAAGGAGTGGGACGTCAGAAGTCCAGCCATGACTGGTTACTGCAATGCAGTGAGAAAGCTAGAGAAGAAATTTGAGGGGTTAGAGCTCCACCATATACCCCGACTGAAAAATCAAGCGGTTGATGATTTGGCAAAGATAGGTTCCAAGAGAGAAGCCATTCCCAGTAATGTGTTTTTGGAACACATCCATACACCATCAGTTCAAGAGGATCCTTTCACCGAAGAAGCTCCACAGCCAAAAAGTGTCACAGATCCGACTGAAGTTGAAGTTCCAGCTGTGGTCGACCTGATCATGGACGTTTTGGTCATCACTTCCGACTGGACAGAGCCGTACATCGCATATATCCTAAGGAAAGAGCTCCCAGAGAATAAATAAGAGGCTCGACAGATCGTCCGTCGATCCAAAGCCTTTACCGTGATAAAGGGACAGTTGTACAGAGAAAGCGCGACTGGAGTCGGTCAGAAATGTATAACACCAGAAGAAGGTCGGATAATCCTTGAGGATATCCACTCGGGGACCTGTGGTCATCATGCGTCCTCTCGGACCATTGTGGCTAAAGCATACCGAGCGAGATTTTACTGGCCAAGAGCAAATGAAATGGCAAAGGAAATAGTCGACAAGTGTGAAGGATGTCAGTTCTATTCCAATCTATCGCACAAACCCGCCTCAGCCTTCAAGACCATTCCACTCGTCTGGCCCTTCGCTGTTTGGGGGTTGGATATGGTTGGACCACTGAGAACTGGCGGGGGCTTCACTCACTTACTAGTCGCAGTCGACAAGTTTACTAAATGGATTGAAGTTAAGCCTATCAAGAATCTTGATGCTGGTACTGCTATCAGCTTCATCAGAGAGTTGACATTCAGATATGGAGTTCCACACAACATCATCACTAATAATGGATAAACTTTGATTCTGACGAATTCAAAGCTTTTTGCGCCTCTCAAGGCACAAGAGTCGACTACGCTTCAGTCGCTCACCCCCAGTCGAATGGACAAGCTGAACGGGCAAATGGTCTAATTCTCAAAGGACTGAAACCCCGACTGATGCGTGATCTCAAACACGCAGCAGGCGCATGGGTCGATGAACTTTCGTCAGTTCTTTGGGGATTGAGGACCACTCCTAATCGGTCGACTGGGAGAACTCCAATCTTCCTGGTCTATGGAGCTGAAGCAGTCTTGCTGAGTGACCTGCTTCACAATGCACCCCGAGAGCTCTAAACTGAAGATGAAGCAGAACAAGCCCGTCAGGACACAGTCGACCTTCTAGAAGAAGAAAGAGAGATGGCCATGATCCGATCGACTATCTATCAGCAGGACTTGCGTCGATTCCATGCCAGAAACATGAAGAGTCGAGCCTTCCAAGAAGGAGATTTGGTTATTCGAGTGGATCAGCAGAAGCCACACAAGCTTGCTCCTACTTGGGAAGGCCCCTTCATCGTCACCAAAGTCCGCCACAATGGAGCGTACCATCTTTACAATGTCGATCGCCAGATTGACGAGCCACGAGTGATTAAAGACTAGAGTGTTATAATTTTCCCAGTGATTGTTGTTACCTTTGTTTACGTGAGAAATCCCCCAGTGGGTGGCTTAGCTGCGAATCTGTTTCGCCTAAGTTTGTAAAAAAAAATCCCTACCGAGTGGTGAGCCAGCCTCCCACTCGGGGGCTTAGCTGCGAATCCGTTTCGCCTAAGTACTTGAAAATCCTACCGAGTGGTGAGCCAGCCTCCCACTCGGGGGCTTAGCTGCAGTCCAGTACACGCCTAAGTGTTTAAAATCATACCGAGTGGTGAGCCAGCCTCCCTCTCGGAGGCTTAGCTGCAGTCCAGTACTCGCCTAAGTGTTTAAAATCCTGCCGAGTGGTGAGCCAGCCTCCCACTCGGAGGCTTAGCTGCAGTCCAAGTACTCGCCTAAGTGTTTGAAATCCTACTGAGTGGTGAGCCAGTCTCTCACTCGGAGGCTTAGCTGCAGTCCAAGTACTCGCCTAAGTATTTAATACAATGTGCGCTCTGCAAGGAGGACGAGGTGCAGGTCGACTGCTACCTTCTCCTTCTGAGCTACGCCACAAATACAACATGCACTCTACAAGGATGACGAGGTGCAGGTCGACTGCTACCGTCTCCTTCCGAGCTACGCCACAAATACAACGTGCGCTCTGCAAGGATGACGAGGTGCAAGTCGACTGCTACCTTCTCCTTCCGAGCTACGCCACAAATACAACATGCACTCTGCAAGGATGACGAGGTGTAGGTCGACTGCTGCCTTCTCCTTCGGAGCTACGCCACAAAAAATCCTACCGAGTGGAGAGCAAACCTCCCACTCGGGGGCTTAGCTGCAGTACAGTTCTCGCCTAAGTATCTGAAATCCTACCGAGTGGAGAGCAAACCTCCCACTCGGGGGCTTAGCTGCAGTCCAGTACTCGCCTAAGTATCTGAAAATCCTACCGAGTGGAGAGCAAATCTCCCACTCGGGGGCTTAGCTGCAGACCAGTACTCGCCTAAGTATCTGAAAATCCTACCGAGTGGAGAGCAAACCTCCCACTCGAGGGCTTAGCTGCCATCCAGTACTCGCCTAAGTATTTGAAAATC
Source organism: Triticum timopheevii (assembly GCA_963921465.1). Taxonomy (NCBI): domain Eukaryota; kingdom Viridiplantae; phylum Streptophyta; class Magnoliopsida; order Poales; family Poaceae; genus Triticum; species Triticum timopheevii. The sequence continues at coordinate 463,484,617 of OY997274.1, forward strand.
CCACCGAGTGGAGAGCAAGCCTCCCACTCGGGGGCTTAGCTGCAGTCCAGTGCTCACCTAAGTACTTAATCCATTCCGCTCTGCAAGGATGGCGAGGTACAGGTCAACTGCTACCTTCTCCTTCTGAGCTATGCCACAAATACAACGTGCGCTCTGCAAGGATGACGAGGTGCAGGTCAACTGTTACCTTCTCCTTCTGAGCTACGCCACAAATACAATGTGCGCTCCATCCTGATCCGCAGGGACGCAGGTCGACTGCCATCTGTGCTCCATCCCTACCTGCAAGAGCGGTGAAGTGCAGGTCGACTGGACTTCCCACCTCAGAGCTGCATCTCAAGCGTTAAAGTATATTCCGAGTAAAAGACAAAGTTCGCTCGAAGGCAAGTGCAAGCATATTCAATGATAAGCCAAGTCCAGATAACACCCTATGGATTCGGAAGTACTCAGGCATCAAGCCTGTAAAAGTTTATTGGTTACAAAACCACTCAGCATTCCGAGGCAAATTTAAGACGAAGCATAGAGGATTTTTACTCCTCAGGTGGAGGACTAGAAGGCGCGACAAACTGGTCCGGGTCGATTCCGTCGGCAATCCGAGTGGTAGCAGCAATGAAGGTCTCCATGAAAGATTGGAAGTCATGCTTCTTGGTACTGGCCACCTTGATGGACGCCAGCTTGTCCTCTCGCGCATCCTTGCAGTGAACACGTACCAGAGACAGAGCAACATCAGCACCACACCTGGCGGAAGACTTCTTACATTCCTGCACTCGACCTGGAATGTCATTCAGTCGAGTCATTAAAGTCTCGAGGTCATTTTGAAGCGTCTCTCTTGGCCAGAGTGTCGTGTCGATTCGCGACACTGCAACCTTCAGTCGAGCGAGATAGTCTACCACTCTAGCAACACGAGACTCCAGTCGGAGCACGTTCATAGCGGCTTCATCCTTCACATGAGAGTTAATGGGGTCCAGGCTTGTCTCCACTCGACTGGTTTCCTCCTCAAAGTTCCGGCAGAATTCTGTAAACACAATTCGAAGTTAAGCCAATAGTTTTATGATGAGTCGATAATAACAAGTCAGTCGGATAGAAGGGATGACATTCAAGCATGAGGAATAACTTCTTGGCCAGCCCTCCCAGATAAGCCTCCAGATCATTCTTCTTCCCCGCCAGTTCGCTAGCCTTGTCACTCAGAGCTATCTTGTCATCCTTCAGTCGGTTGACCTCCTTGTTGGCCGCATCGAGAGCAGCTTTCAGATTGGCGTTCTCCTCTTCAAGTTTACCGACCGAAGCCAGCTTTTCTTCCGCGAGCTTCTTCTTGTCCGAAGCCGCTTTCTGTGCCTCGGCAAGGTCAAGGTCCTTCTTCTTCAGAGCCTCCTTCAGTTTATCTGCAAAGTGACAATGAGGTTAGAATCAGGAATGGACAAAAAGATAAAGACAGTCGTCAAGATTCTCACCAAACATACCTTTTGCTTCATCCTTCGCCTTTGTAAAGTTCTCCTGAACGAGCTTCAAGTCAAGTTCGAGCTGGATATGTTTGTTCTCCAATTCAGTATAGCAAGCCACAAGCTCGCAAGATTTCTGCGAAAGGTCAGTCGACAGACATCAAAGATAGGTCGCTTCCGAGTGACTAAGAGAAAGAATCGTAGCATTTCTAAGACTACAGCCGAATCAAAATATTCAACAGTAGTCTCGGGGACTACACCCAGTGGGTGCACTCAGCGTGCCCCCACTGGTTCTACCGACTCGGCTCGATCAGTCGACCGAAATAGACAAAAAGGTTATGATCCTAAACCATAGCTAACTGCCAGCAGTCAGCCACGGTATCATCATGATTTGAAAAAAAGGGTTCTTTAGACCTTAGTCGACTGCCAGCAGTCAACCACGGTCTCGGGGACTACACCCAGTGGGTGCACTCAGCGTGCACCCACTGGTTCCAAGATTCCATTCGACCAGACCGAATGGAGAAGTTAGAAAAGAAATTCAAAGTATAAAGACTACAGTCGACTGCCAGCAGTCCACCGTAGTCTCGGGGACTACACCCAGTGGGTGCACTCAGCGTGCCCCCACCAATCCAAAAAGTCAATCGACACACCCAGTTGGTGTACAGATTCAAATATCTTCAGAAAGAAGAGTTTTCAGGTACCATATCCTAACAGAACAAGCGGTGACTAACTAACCTGGACGTTGCTCTGAAGAGCTGAGCTCGCATCATAAGCCGCTTGGCTGGCGTCCCGGATCGCCTTCACCTGCTCCATCATGATCCCCGCCTGGCGTATAGCCTCCTTAGCGGCACCTGCTTGGTCCTCTGGGACGTGGTGTGTGGCGAAGAGGGAAGGCGGATCAGCAGTCGATGACGGAGGTCGAGCACTCGTCAGTAGCACAGCGAAGGACACGGAAGTCCGAGTGATGTTGCCACCCTCCTGAACCAGCGTCTCAGGTGCTGATGCAACCTGAGCAGTCTTGCCAGCAGGCGCCTTTTTATTCCTCCTCGGCCTCAGCGGCACCTCATCGTCATCATCAGGGAGATCAATGACATGAGGTGGGGCTACAGGAAAGATCCGAAGTTAAAGATGAAAATCCAATCGACCAAAAGCGAAACCACAGAGATCATACCAAGGTTAGAGGTGGCAGCATCTTCCATTTCCTGGTCTTCATTCCTGGCTGAGGTCTCGGTGGTAGCAGCACTGCAGATTTCAGAAATCAATCGGTTAACCAATGAGTCAACCAAGAGTATGTCCATGCTAAACGAGAAAACACAAGTTCTGCTATTACCCGGAAATGGTGGGAATGGCCATCCTCATCTTTGGCAAGGCCTTCGTCGGCTTTGATGACGTCGCTCGGGGTTGCTTCGACGCTTTTTCAGTCGGCGCCGGAGAGGTCGTCCGAGGGTGTTTTGTTGACTGCCCGACAGACGCAGTAGCCTTGCCACGCTCGACCGCGGGGTCATGGGTGAGCTTGGATCGCCTTTCCGTGCGAGGAGGGTCGACTTCTTCTTCCTCCTCCTCCTCCTCCTCCTCTTCACCGGAGCCGTCGTCATCTCCATCCTCCTCCCCATCAGATTGCAACTCCTCCTGACTTTCGCCTCCGCTCCCCTCCTCCTCCTCGACCTGTTCTTGTGCCCCGTTGGGCATCGAGTACATCTCAGTAGTGGCCTGGAAGACAACAAACAAGGCAAAAGTCAGTCGACTGATTTTAAGCAAACAGGATGGGGAAAGCAGGATCACAGTCAAAGATGCAGGATTGGACCTTGTCCACTTCGTATGACTGGTCGAGTGGAGGAATCCTCCTGGCTCCTCGAGGGTTGTCCTTGTTTCCTGTGATGCTCACCAACCACCTTTCCAGCATGGCATCCTCGACCTCCTCCGGGTGGATCCCAGTGGTGTCCTCAGTGCCAGAGTACAACCACATCGGATGGTCTCGAGCTTGAAGCGGCTGGATGCGTCGTCGGAGGAAGACCTCCAAGAGATCCATGTCGGTCACTCCGTCTCGGATGAGCTGGACAACGCGTTCAACCAACACCTTAACATGCGCCTTCTCTTCTGGGATCACCTTCAAAGAGGACGGCTTGCTCACTCGGTCCATTGAAAAAGGAGGGAGTCCAGTCGACTGCCCTGGCGTCGGCTGGTCCTTGCAGTAGAACCAAGTCGACTACCATCCACGGACTGACTCGGGTAAGATCATGGCCGGAAAAGAACTTTTTCCCCTCATTTGAACCCCAAGACCCCCACACATCTGGATCACTTGGGTTCTCTCATCACTCGGATTGGCCTTTTTCACCGTCTGGGAGCGACAGGTGAAAATGTGCTTGAACAGACCCCAATGAGGCCGACAACCCAAGAAATTCTTGCACAAGGACACGAAAGCAGCGAGATACACAATGGAGTTGGGTGTGAAGTGGTGGAGTTGTTCCCCAAAGAAGTTCAGAAATCCCCGAAAGAAAGGGTGGGGTAGCAAAGAAAACCCGCGGTCAACATGGGTGGCCAAGAGGACACACTCACCCTCCTGAGGCTGCGGCTCCCACTCCTTCCCCGGGAGCCTCGCTGATCCATGGGGGATCAGTCCTTCATTGGCTAGGTCATCAAGATCTTTCTGACGGATCGTCGAGCGGATCCAGTCGCCCTGGATCCAGCCCTGCGGCAGGCCTGCCCCTGACGACGATCCGCCCCGACTGGTCGCCCTTCCCTTCGCCTTCGCCGTCGCCTTCTTCACCCGCTCCAAAGCCGTTGTCTTCTCCTTCACCATCATTGCCGGTGAAGCGCGCACGGAGCAGCAGCGCTGAGATGGAGGCGAACGCGGTGGATAAGTCTGAGGAAGAGGGAGAGGAAATGAGAGCGCACTGTTCAAAAATCCCAGTCCGGCGCCTTATATGAGGTTGCTTCCGAGTGACTGACTTGTAGGCCCGGGCGATCCTATCAAATCCCGCAACAATCGCGCGCGCGATACGTGGCGAAAAAGGTAGCACAGAGATCGAGGCATTCCTGCCTTATCCCATCTGAGTACCGCGGCTTTCTCCGCCCCACGCGCTTCCCGAAATTTGGATCCCACTAAATCCGTGAACTGTAGAGCAACTTGTCAGACGGGAGATTTCCTCCGCTCTGTCGTTCGGAGATCTCCAAGTACAGAAAATTCACTCGATGGATACAAAGAATGGATCAAGGCGACTGAAAAAGAAGTTGGTGCCTCACCTAAGTTCATTGATCCAGAACAAGACATACTCATAGCACGAAAAATGGGTCGGAAGAGTTCTCAACTCCTTCCCCACTCAAACCTCGATCCATTTGGGGGCTAATGATGAAGCCATGTACCTAGGGTAGGGTCATGGACCTGTCCAAGATACCCTCCCCAAGGACTGTTGGGTAACGTAGTAATTTCAAAAAATTTCCTACGCACACACAAGATCATGGTGATGCATAGCAACGAGAGGGGAGAGTGTTGTCTATGTACCCTTGTAGACCGAAGCGGAAGCGTTGACGCGACGTAGAGGAAGTAGTCGTACGTCCTCCCGGTCCAACCGATCCAAGCACCATTACTCCGGCACCTCCGAGTTCTTGACACACGTACAGCTCGATGACGCACCCCGATCTCCGATCCAGCAGAGGCGCGGGGAGGAGTTCCGTCAGCACGACGGCGTGGTGACGATCTTGATGTTCTCCTGTCGCAGGGCTTCGCCTAAGCACCGCTACAATATGACTGAGGTGTAATATCGTGGAGGGGGGCACCGCACATGGCTAAGGAACGATCTCAATGATCAACTTGTGTGTCTAGGGTGCCCCCCCCCCCGCCCCCGTATATAAAGGAGGGAGGGAGGAGGAGGCCGGCCTAGGGAGGAGGCACGCCATGGGGGGGCAAACCTACTCCAAGTAGGTTTGGCCCCCCTTTCCTATTAGGAGTAGGAGAAGGAAGGAAGAGGGGGGAGGAGAGAAGGAAAGGGGGGTCGGCCCCCCTCCCAATTCGGATTGGGCTTGGGGGGGGGGGGGGGTGCGCCCCCTCCCTTGCTCCTTCTCCCTCCTTTCCACTAAGGCCCAATAAGGCCCATATACTTACCGGGGGGTTCCGGTAACCTCCCGGAACTCCGGTATATTTCCAATCTCACCTGGAACCTTTCCGGTGTCCAAATATATCCGTCCAATATATCAATCTTTATGTCTCGACCATTTCGAGACTCCTCGTCATGTCCGTGATCACATCCGGGACTCCGAACAACCTTCGGTACATCAAAATACATAAACTCATAATATAACTGTCATCGAAACCTTAAGCGTGCGGACCCTACGGTTCGAGAACAATGTAGACATGACCGAGACACGTCTCCGGTCAATAACCAATAGCGGGACCTGGATGCCCATATTGGTTCCTACATATTCTACGAAGATCTTTATCGGTCAAACCGCATAACAACATACGTTGTTCCCTTTGTCATTGGTATGTTACTTGCCCGAGATTCGATCGTCGGTATCCAATACCTAGTTCAATCTCGTTACCGGCAAGTCTCTTTACTCGTTCCGTAATACATCATCTCGCAACTAACTCATTAGTTGAAATGCTTGCAAGGCTTAAGTGATGTGCATTACCGAGAGGGCCCAGAGATACCTCTCCGACATTCGGAGTGACAAATCCTAATCTCGAAATACGCCAACTCAACAAGTACCTTCGGAGCCACCTGTAGAGCACCTTTATAATCACCCAGTTACGTTGTGACATTTGGTAGCACACAAAGTGTTCCTCTGGTAAACGGGAGTTGCATAATCTCATAGTCATAGGAACATGTATAAGTCATGAAGGAAGCAATAGCAACATACTAAATGATCTGGTGCTAAGCTAACAGAATGGGTCATGTCAATCAGATCATTCAACTAATGATGTGACCTTGTTAATCAAATAACAACTCCTTGTTCATGGTTAGGAAACATAACCATCTTTTATTAACAAGCTAGTCAAGTAGAGGCATACTAGTGACACTCTGTTTGTCTATATATTCACACATGTATTATGTTTCCGGTTAATACAATTCTAGCATGAATAATAAACATTTATCATGATATGAGGAAATAAATAATAACTTTATTATTGCCTCTAGGGCATATTTCCTTCAGTCTCCCACTTGCACTAGAGTCAATAATCTAGATTACACAGTAATGATTCTAACACCCATGGAGTCTTGGTGTTGATCATGTTTTGCTCGTGGAAGAGGCTTAGTCAACGGGTCTGCAACATTCAGATCCGTATGTATCTTGCAAATCTCTATGTCTCCCACCTGGACTAGATCCCGGATGGAATTGAAGCGTCTCTTGATGTGCTTGGTTCTCTTGTGAAATCTGGATTCCTTCGCTAAGGCAATCGCTCCAGTATTGTCACAAAAGATTTTCATTGGACCAGATGCACTAGGTATGACACCTAAATCGGATATGAACTCCTTCATCCAGACTCCTTCATTGGCTGCCTCCGAAGCAGCTATGTATTCCGCTTCACACGTAGATCCCGCCACGACGCTTTGCTTTGAACTGCACCAACTGACAGCTCCACCGTTTAATGTAAACTCGTATCCGGTTTGCGATTTAGAATCGTTCGGATCAGTGTCAAAGCTTGCATCAACGTAACCATTTACGATGAGCTCTTTGTCACCTCCATATACGAGAAACATATCCTTAGTCCTTTTCAGGTATTTCAGGATGTTCTTGACCGCTGTCCAGTGATCCACTCCTGGATTACTTTGGTACCTCCCTGCTAGACTTATAGCAAGGCACACATCAGGTCTGGTACACAGCATTGCATACATGATAGAGCCTATGGCTGAAGCATAGGGAACACTTTTCATTTTCTCTCTATCTTCTGCAGTGGTCGGGCTTTGAGTCTTACTCAACTTCACACCTTGCAATACAGGCAAGAACCCTTTCTTTGCTTGATCCATTTTGAACTTCTTCAAAACTTTGTCAAGGTATGTGCTTTGTGAAAGTCCAATTAAGCGTCTTGATCTATCTCTATAGATCTTAATGCCCAATATGTAAGCAGCTTCACCGAGGTCTTTCATTGAAAAACTTTTATTCAAGTATCCCTTTATGCTATCCAGAAATTCTATATCATTTCCAATCAATAATATGTCATCCACATACAATATTAGAAATGCTACAGAGCTCCCACTCACTTTCTTGTAAATACAGGCTTCTCCAAAAGTCTGTATAAAACCAAATGCTTTGATCACACTATCAAAACGTTTATTCCAACTCCGAGAGGCTTGCACCAGTCCATAAATGGATCGCTGGAGCTTGCACACTTTGTTAGCTCCCTTTGGATCGATAAAACCTTCTGGTTGCATCATATACAACTCTTCTTCCAGAAATCCATTCAGGAATGCAGTTTTTACATCCATTTGCCAAATTTCATAATCATAAAATGCGGCAATTGCTAACATGATTCGGACAGACTTAAGCATCGCTACGGGTGAGAAGGTCTCATCGTAGTTAACCCCTTGAACTTGTCGAAAACCTTTTGCAACAAGTTGAGCTTTGTAGACAGTAACATTATCGTCAGTGTCAGTCTTCTTCTTGAAGATCCATTTATTCTCAATTGCTTGCCGACCATCGGGCAAGTCAACCATAGTCCATACTTTGTTCTCATACATGGATCCCATCTCAGATTTCATGGCTTCAACCCATTTTGCGGAATCTGGGCTCACCATCGCTTCTTCATAGTTTGTAGTCTCATCATGATCTAGTAGCATGACTTCCAGAATAGGATTACCGTACCACTCTGGTGCAGATCTTACTCTGTTCGACCTACGAGGTTCTGTATTAACTTGATTTGAAGTTCTATGATCATTATCATCAACTTCCTCACTAGTTGGTTTTGACGTCACAGAAACCGGTTCCTGTGATGTATTATTTTCCAACAAGGGAGTAGGTACAGTTACCTCATCAAGTTCTACTTTCCTCCCACTCACTTCTTTCAAGAGAAACTCCTTCTCTAGAAAGGATCCATTCTTAGCAACGAATGTCTTGCCCTCGGATCTGTGATAGAAGGTGTACCCAACTGTCTCCTTTGGGTATTCTATGAAGACACATTTCTCCGATTTGGGTTCGAGCTTATCAGGCTGAAGCTTTTTCACATAAGCATCGCAGCCCCAAACTTTAAGAAACGACAACTTTGGTTTCTTGCCAAACCATAGTTCATAAGGTGTCGTCTCAACGGATTTCGACGGTGCCCTATTTAACGTGAATGTGGCCGTCTCTAAAGCATAACCCCAAAATGATAGCGGTAAATTTGTAAGAGACATCATAGATCGCATCATATCAAGTAAAGTACGATTACGACGTTCGGACACACCATTACGCTGTGGTGTTCCGGGTGGCGTGAGTTGCGAAACTATTCCACATTGTTTTAAGTGTAGACCAAACTCGTAACTCAAATATTCTCCTCCACGATCAGATCGTAGAAACTTTATTTTCTTGTTACGATGATTTTCAACTTCACTCTGAAATTCTTTGAACTTTTCAAATGTTTCAGACTTATGCTTCATTAAGTAGATATACCCATATCTACTTAAATCATCTGTGAAGGTGAGAAAATAACGATATCCGCCACGAGCCTCAATATTCATCGGACCACATACATCTGTATGTATGATTTCCAACAAATCTGTTGCTCTCTCCATAGTACCGGAGAACGGCATTTTGGTCATCTTGCCCATGAGGCACGGTTCGCAAGTACCAAGTGATTCATAATCAAGAGGTTTCCAAAAGTCCATCAGTATGGAGTTTCTTCAAGCGCTTTACACCGATATGACCTAAACGGCAGTGCCACAAATAAGTTGCACTATCATTATCAACTCTGCATCTTTTGGTTTCAACACTATGAATATGTGTATCACTACTATCGAGATTCATCAAAAATAGACCACTCTTCAAGGGTGCATGACCATAAAAGATATTACACATATAAATAGAACAACCATTATTCTCTGATTTAAATGAATAACCGTCTCGCATCAAACAAGATCCAGATATAATGTTCATGCTCAACGCTGGCACCAAATAACAATTATTTAGGTCTAATACTAATCCCGAAGGTAGATGTAGAGGTAGCGTGCCGACCGCGATCACATCGACTTTGGAACCGTTTCCCACGCGCATCGTCACCTCGTCCTTTGCCAGTGTTCGCTTAATCCGTAGTCCCTGTTTCGAGTTGCGAATATTAGCAACAGAACCAGTATCAAATACCCAGGTGCTACTGCGAGCTCTAGTAAGGTACACATCAATAACATGTATATCACATATACCTTTGTTCACCTTGCCATCCTTCTTATCCGCCAAACACTTGGGGCAGTTCCGCTTCCAGTGACCAGTCTGCTTGCAGTAGAAGCACTCAGTTTCAGGCTTAGGTCCAGACTTGGGTTTCTTCTCTTGAGCAGCAACTTGCTTGCTGTTCTTCTTGAAGTTCCCCTTCTTCTTCCCTTTGCCCTTTTTCTTGAAACTAGTGGTCTTGTTAACCATCAACACTTGATGCTCCTTCTTGATTTCTACCTCCGCAGCCTTTAGCATTGCGAAGAGCTCGGGAATCGTCTTATCCATCCCTTGTATATTATAGTTCATCACGAAGCTCTTGTAGCTTGGTGGAAGTGATTGGAGAATTTTGTCAATGACGCTATCATCCGGAAGAGTAACTCCCAGTTGAATCAAGTGATTACAATACCCAGACATCTTGAGTATGTGCTCACTGACAGAACTATTCTCCTCCATCTTGCAGCTATAGAACTTATTGGAGACTTCATATCTCTCAATCCGGGCATTCTTCTGGAATATTAACTTCAACTCCTGGAACATCTCATATGCTCCATGACGTTCAAAACGTCGTTGAAGTCCCGGTTCTAAGCCGTAAAGCATGGCACATTGAACTATCGAGTAGTCATCAGCTTTGCTCTGCCAGACGTTCTTAACATCGTCAGTTGCATCAGCAGCAGGCCTGGCACTCAGCGGTGCTTCCAGGACGTAATTTTTCTGTGCAGCAATGAGGATAATCCTCAAGTTACGGACCCAGTCCACGTAGTTGCTACCATCATCTTTCAACTTAGCTTTCTCAAGGAACGCATTAAAATTCAACGGAACAACAGCACGGGCCATCTATCTACAATCAACATAGACAAGCAAGATACTATCAGGTACTAAGTTCATGATAAATTTAAGTTCAATTAATCATATTACTAAAGAACTCCCACTTAGACAGACATCTCTCTAGTCATCTAAGTGATCACGTGATCCAAATCAACTAAACCATAACCGATCATCACGTGAGATGGAGTAGTTTTCAATGGTGAACATCTTATGTTGATCATATCTACTATATGATTCACGCTCGACCTTTCGGTCTCCGTGTTCCGAGGCCATATCTGCATATGCTAGGCTCGTCAAGTTTAACCTGAGTATTCTGCGTGTGCAAAAATTGGCTTGCACCCGTTGTAGATGGACGTAGAGCTTATCACACCCGATCATCACGTGGTGTCTGGGCACGACGAACTTTGGCAACGGTGCATACTCAGGGAGAACACTTCTTGATAATTTTTAGTGAGAGATCATCTTAAAATGCTACCGTCAATCAAAGAAAGATAAGATGCATAAAGGATAACATCACATGCAATCAATATAAGTGATATGATATGGCCATCATCATCTTGTGCTTGTGATCTCCATCTCCGAAGCACCATCATGATCACCATCGTCACCGGCGCGACACCTTGATCTCCATCGTAGCATTGTTGTCGTTTACGCCATCTATTGCTTCTACGACTATCGCTACCGCTTAGTGATAAAGTAAAGCAATTACAGGGCGTTTGCATTTCATACAATAAAGCGACAACTATATGGCTCCTGCCAGTTGCCGATAACTTCGGTTACAAAACATGATCATCTCATACAATAAAATATAGCATCATGTCTTGGCCATATCACATCACAACATGCCCTGCAAAAACAAGTTAGACGTCCTCTACTTTGTTGTTGCAAGTTTTACGTGGCTGCTACGGGCTTAAGCAAGAACCAATCTCACCTATGCATCAAAACCACAACGATAGTTTGTCAAGTTGATGTTGTTTTAACCTTCGCAAGGACCGGGCGTAGCCACACTCGGTTCAACTAAAGTTGGAGAAACTGACACCCGCTAGTCACCTGTGTGCAAAGCACGGCGGTAAAACCAGTCTCGCGTAAGCGTACGCGTAATGTCGGTCCGGGCCGCTTCATCCAACAATACCGCCGAACCAAAGTATGACATGCTGGTAAGCAGTATGACTTATATCGCCCACAACTCACTTGTGTTCTACTCGTGCATATAACATCAAACCATAAAAACCTAGGCTCGGATGCCACTGTTGGGTAACGTAGTAATTTCAAAAAATTTCCTACGCACACACAAGATCATGGTGATGCATAGCAACGAGAGGGGAGAGTGTTGTCTACGTACCCTCGTAGACCGAAGCGGAAGCGTTGACGCAACATAGAGGAAGTAGTCGTACGTCCTCCCGGTCCAACCGATCCAAGCACCGTTACTCCGGCACCTCCAGGTTCTTGACACACATACAGCTTGATGACGCACCCCGATCTCCGATCCAGCAGAGGCGCGGGGAGGAGTTCCGTCAGCACGATGGCATGGTGACGATCTTGATGTTCTCCTGTCGCAGGGCTTCGCCTAAGCACTGCTACAATATGACCGAGGTGTAATATCGTGGAGGGGGGCACCGCACACGGCTAAGGAACGATCTCAATGATCAACTTGTGTGTCTAGGGTGCCCCCCCCGCCCCCGTATATAAAGGAGGGAGGGAGGAGGAGGCCGGCCTAGGGAGGAGGCGCACCATAGGGGGGGCAAACCTACTCCAAGTAGGTTTGGCCCCCCTTTCCTATTAGGAGTAGGAGAAGGAAGGAAGAGGGGGGAGGAGAGAAGGAAAGGGGGGGCCGGCCCCCCTCCCAATTCGGATTGGGCTTGGGGGGGCGCCCCCTCCCTTGCTCCTTCTCCCTCCTTTCCACTAAGGCCCAATAAGGCCCATATACTTACCGGGGGGTTCCGGTAACCTCCCGGAACTCCGGTATATTTCCAATCTCACCCGGAACCTTTCCGGCGTCCAAATATATCCGTCCAAATATATCCGTCCAATATATCAATCTTTATGTCTCGACCATTTCGAGACTCCTCGTCATGTCCGTGATCACATCTGGGACTCCGAACAACCTTCGGTACATCAAAATACATAAACTCATAATATAACTGTCATCGAAACCTTAAGCGTGCAGACCCTACGGTTCGAGAACAATGTAGACATGACCGAGACACGTCTCCGGTCAATAACCAATAGCGGGACCTGGATGCCCATATTGGTTCCTACATATTCTACGAAGATCTTTATCGGTCAAACCGCATAACAACATACGTTGTTCCCTTTGTCGTCGGTATGTTACTTGCCCGAGATTTGATCGTCGGTATCCAATACCTAGTTCAATCTCGTTACCGGCAAGTCTCTTTACTCGTTCCATAATACATCATCTCGCAACTAACTCATTAGTTGAAATGCTTGCAAGGCTTAAGTGATGTGCATTACCGAGAGGGCCCAGAGATACCTCTCCGACATTCGGAGCGACAAATCCTAATCTCGAAATACGCCAACTCAACAAGTACCTTCGGAGACACCTGTAGAGCACCTTTATAATCACCCAGTTACGTTGTGACGTTTGGTAGCACATAAAGTGTTCCTCTGGTAAACGGGAGTTGCATAATCTCATAGTCATAGGAACATGTATAAGTCATGAAGGAAGCAATAGCAACATACTAAACGATCGGGTGCTAAGCAAACGGAATGGGTCATGTCAATCAGATCATTCAACTAATGATGTGACCTTGTTAATCAAATAACAACTCCTTGTTCATGGTTAGGAAACATAACCATCTTTGATTAACAAGCTAGTCAAGTAGAGGCATACTAGTGACACTCTGTTTGTCTATATATTCACACATGTATTATGTTTCCGGTTAATACAATTCTAGCATGAATAATAAACATTTATCATGATATGAGGAAATAAATAATAACTTTATTATTGCCTCTAGGGCATATTTCCTTCAAGGACATCTCTACAAGAAACCACTTGTCAGTCGACCTGGAAGGATTCCACTCGATGGATTTGAAGACACTCGACCATGAAGCCAACCACTCGACCACCAGGAGATCTAGAGTCAGTCTGCACACAAACGTTCGATCATTACGTAGCTTTTATGGTCATCATAGCACTTTATGTGGGGTGTTAGCAGTAACCCCCGATCTTAATGTACTTTAAACCCTACATAACTGAGGGCCGGAGGGGTCTGGCGAACTCTATATAAGCCACGCCCCTCCTCGGTGTCAAGGGTTCGCATCCCTGTAACTCATACGCGCATAATACAGTCGACCGCCTCTGGGCTCTGAGACGTGGGGTTGTTACTTCCTCCGAGAAGGGCCTGAACTCGTAAACATCTTGCATATACAACTAATCCATAGCTAGGATCTTGCCTCTCCATTCCTACCCCCCTATTCTACTGTCATACTTAGAACCACGACAGCGGGGTGCAGCCCCCCAAGCCCAATCCGAATTGGGGGGGCCTTTCCTTCTTCCCTTCTTCCCTTCCTTCCCCATCCTAGTTGGAGTAGGAAAGGGGGGAAACCTACTCCTTGTAGGAGTAGGAATCCCCCCTTGGGGCGCACCCCTTGAGGTCGGCCGGCCCCCTCCTCCACTCCTTTATATACGGGGGAGGGGGCACCCCATAGAGACACAAGTTGATCAAGTTGATCTTTTAGCCGTGTGCGGTGCCCCCCTCCATAGATTTCCACCTTGGTCATATCGTCGTAGTGCTTAGGAGAAGCCCTGCACCGGTAACTTCATCATCACCGTCACCATGCCGTCGTGCTCATGAAACTCTCCCTCGACCTCAGTTGGATCTCGAGTTCATGGGACGTCATCGAGCTGAACGTGTGCAGATCGCAGAGGTGCCGTACCTTCAGTGCTAGGATCGGTCGGATCGTGAAGACGTACGACTACATCAACCGCGTTATCATAACGCTTCCGCTTTCGGTCTACGAGTGTACATAGACAACACTCTCCCCTATCGTTGATATGCATCACCTAGATAGATCTTGCATGATCGTAGGATTTTTTTTGAAATTACTGCGTTCCCCAACAGTGGTATCCGAGCCAGGTCTATGCGTAGATGTTATATGCACGAGTAGAACACAAAGAGTTGTGGGCTATAATAGTCATACTACTTACCAGCATGTCATACTTTGAGTCGGCGGTATTGTTGGGTGAAGCGGCTCAGACCGACATTAGGCGTACGCTTACACGAGACTGGTTCTACCAACGTGCTTCGCACATAGGTGGCTAGTGAGTGTCTGTTTCTCCAATTTTAGTTGAATCGAGTGTGGCTACGCCCGGTCCTTGTTGAAGGTTAAACAACACACTTGACGAAAAATCGTTGTGGTTTTGATGCGTAGGTAAGAACGGTTCTTGCTAGAAGCCCGTAGCAGCCACGTAAAACTTGCAACAACAAAGTAGAGGGCATCTAACTTGTTTTTGGAGGGGCTTGCTGTGATGTGATATGGTCAAGGCATGATGTGATATAAATTGTTGTATGAGATGATCATGTTTTGTAACAAAGTTATCGGCAACTGGCAGGAGCCATATGGTTGTCGCTTTATTATATGCAATGCAATTGCCATGTAATTGTTTTACTTTATCACTAAGCGGTAGCGATAGTCGTAGTAACAATAGATGGCGAGATGACAACGATGCTACGATGGACATCAAGGTGTCGCGCCGGTGACGATGGAGATCATGACGATGCTTCGGTGATGGAGATCATGAGCACAAGATGATGATGGCCATATCATGTCACATATTTTGATTGCATGTGATGTTTATCTTTTATGCATCTTATTTTTGCTTAGTACGGCGGTAGCATTATAAGATGATCCCTTACTAAATTTCAAGGTACAAGTGTTCTTTCTGAGTATGCACCGTTGCTACAGTTCGTCGTGCCGAGACACCACGTGATGATCGGGTGTGATAAGCTTACAACGGGTGCAAGCCAGTTTTGCACACGAAGAATACTCGGGTTAAACTTGACGAGCCTAGCATATGCAGATATAGCCTCGGAACACTGAGACCGAAGGGTCGAACGTGAATCATATAATAGATATGATCAACATAGTGATGTTCACCATTGAAAACTACTCCATCTCACGTGATGATCGGACATGGTTTAGTTGATTTGGATCACGTGATCATTTAGATGATTAGAGGGATGTCTATCTAGGTGGGAGTTCTTAAGTAATATGATTAATTGAACTTTAATTTATCATGAACTTAGTACCTGATAGTGTTTTGCATGTCTATGTTGTTGTAGATCAATGGCTCTGCTATCGTTCCTTTCAATTTTAATGCGGTCCTAGAGAAAGCTAAATTGAAAGATGATGGCAGCAGCTACACGGACTGGGTCCGTAACTTGAGGATTATCCTCATTGCTGCACAGAAGAATTACGTCCTGGAAGCACCGTTGGGTGCCAGGCCTGCTGCAAATGCTACTAATGATGTTAAGAACGTTTGGCAGAGCAAAGTTGATGACTACTCTATAGTTTAGTGTGCCATGCTTTACGGCTTAGAACCAGGACTTCAACGACGTTTTGAGATTCATGGAGCATATGAGATGTTCTCGGAGTTGAAGTTAATATTTCAAGCAAATCCCCAGATTGAGAGATATGAAGTCTCCAATAAGTTCTACAGTTATAAAATGGAGAAGAATAGTTCTGTCAGTGAACATATACTCAGAATGTCTGGGTACCACAACCACTTGACTCAACTGCGAGTTAATCTTCCTGATGATAGTGTCATTGATAGCGTTCTTCAATCACTGCCACCAAGCTACAAAAGCTTCGTGATGAACTATAATATTCAAGGGATGAACAAGACTATTCCCGAGCTCTTCGCAATGCTAAAGGCTGCGATGGTAGAAATCAAAAAGGAGCATCAAGTGTTGATGGTCAACAAGACCAGTATTTTCAAGAAAAGGGTCAAAGGGAAGAAGGGGAACTTCAATAAGAACGGCAAAAAGGTTGCTGCTCAAGAGAAGAAACCCAATTCTGGACCTAAGCCTGAAACTGAGTACTTCTACTGCAAAGGGACTGGTCACTGGAAGCGGAACTGCCCCCAAGTATTTGGTGGATAAGAAGGATGGCAAAGTGAAAGTTATATTTGATATACATGTTATTGATGTGTACTTAACTAATGCTCGCAGTAGCGCCTAGGTATTTGATACTGGTTCTGTTGCTCATATTTGCAACTCGAGTAGGGGCTATGGATTAAGCGAAGATTGGCTAAGGACGAGGTGACGATGCGCATGGGAAATGGTTCCAAGGCCGATGTGATCGCAGTCGGCATGCTACCTCTACATCTACGATCGGGATTAGTTTTAGACCTGAATAATTGTTATTTGGTGCCAGCGTTGAGCATGAACATTATATCTGGATCTTGTTTGATGCGAGACGGTTATTCATTTAAATCAGAGAATAATGGTTGTTCTATTTATATGAGTAATATCTTTTATGGTCATGCACCCCTGTTGAGTGGTCTATTTTTGTTGAATCTCGATAGTGATGATACACATATTCATAATATTGAAGCCAAAAGATGCAAAGTTAATAATGATAGTGTAACTTATTTGTGGCATTGCCGTTTGGGTCATATCGGTGTAAAGCGCATGAAGAAACTCCATGCTGATAGACTTTTGGAATCACTTGATTATGAATCACTTGGTGCTTGCGAACCGTGCCTCATGAGCAACATGACTAAAACTCTGTTCTCCAGAACAATGGATCGAGCTACTGACTTGTTGGAAAAAGTACATACCGATGTATGCGGTCCAATGAGTATTGAGGCTCATGGTGGGTATCATTATTTTCTTACCTTCACTGATGATTTGAGCAGATATGGTTATATCTACTTAATGAAGCATAAGTCTGAAACATTTGAAAAGTTCAAAGAATTTCAGAGTGAAGTGGAAAATCATCATAACAAGAAAATAAAGTTTCTATGATCTGATCGTGGAGGAGAATATTTGAGTTATGAGTTTTGTCTTCATTTGAAACAACATGGGATAGTTTCACAATTAACGCCACCTGGAACACCACAGCGAAATGGTGTGTCCGAACGTCGTAACCGTACTTTATTGCATATGGTGCAATCTATGATGTCTCTTACTAATTTACCGCTATCATTTTGGGGTTATGCTTTAGAGACGACTGCATTCACTTTAAATAGGGCACCATCAAAATCCGTTGAGACGACACCTTATGAACTGTGGTTTGGCAAGAAACCAAAGTTGTTGTTTCTTAAAGTTTGGGGCTGCGATGCTTATGTGAAAAAGCTTCAACCTGATAAGCTCGAACCCAAATTGGAGAAGTGTGTCTTGATAGGATACCCAAAGGAGACTGTTGGGTACACCTTCTATCACAAATCCGAAGGCAAAATCTTTGTTGCTAAGAATGGGTCCTTTATAGAGAAGGAGTTTCTCTTGAAAGAAGTGAGTGGGAGGAAAGTAGAACTTCATGAGGTAATTGTACCTTCTCCCTTATTGGAAAGTAGTTCATCACGGAAATCAGGTCCAGTGATTCCTACACCAATTAGTGAGGAAGTTAATGATGATGATCATGAAACTTCAGATCAAGTTACTACTGAACCTCGTATGTCTTCCAGAGTAAGATCCACACCAGAGTGGTACGGTAATCCTATTCTGGAAGTCATGTTACTAGACCATGATGAACCTACGAACTATGAGGAAGCGATGATGAGCCCAGATTTCGCAAAATGGCTTGAGGCCATGAAATGTGAGATGGGGTCCATGTATGAGAACAGAGTGTGGACTTTGGTGGACTTGCCCGATGATTGGCAAGTTATAGAAAATAAATGGATCTTTAAGAAGACCGACGCAGACGGTAATGTTACTGTTTACAAAGCTCGACCTGTTGCAAAAGGTTTTCGACAAGTTCAAGGAGTTGTCTACGATGAGACTTTCTCACCCGTAGCGATGCTTAAGTCTGTCCAAATCATGTTAGTGATTGCCGCATTTTATGATTATGAAATTTGGCAGATGGATGTCAAAACTGCATTCCTGAATGGATTTATGGAAGAAGAGTTGTATATGTTGCAACCAGAAGGTTTTGTCAATCCAAAGGGTGCTAACAAAGTGTGCAAGCTCCAGCGATCCATTTATGGACTGGTGCAAGCCTCTAGGAGTTGGAATAAATGCTTTGATAGTGTGATCAAAGCATATGGTTTTATACAGACTTTTGGAGAAGCCTGTATTTACAAGAAAGTGAGTGGGAGCTCTGTAGCATTTCTGATATTATATGTGGATGACATATTGTTGATTGGAAATGATATAGAATTTATGGATAGCATAAAGGGATACCTGAATAAGAGTTTTTCTATGAAAGACCTCGAAGAAGCTGCTTACATATTGGGCATCAAGATCTATAGAGATAGATCAATACGCTTAATTGGACTTTCACAAAGCACATACCTTGATAAAGTTTTGAAGAAGTTCAAAATGGATCAGTCAAATAAAGGGTTCTTGCCTGTGTTACAAGGTGTGAAGTTGAGTCAGACTCAATGCCCGACCACTGCAGAAGATAGAGAGAAAATGAAAGTCATTCCCTATGCTTCAGCCATAGGTTCTATCATCTATGCAATGCTGTGTGCCAGACCTGATGTGTGCCTTGCTATAAGCATAGCAAGGAGGTACCAAGGTAATCCCGGAGTGCAGAACTGGACAGCGGTCAAGAACATCTTGAAATACCTGAAAAGGAATAAGGATATGGTTCATGTATATGGAGGTGAAAAAAAGAGCTCGTCGTAAACGGTTACATTGATGCAAGCTTTGACACTGATCTGGATGACTCTAAGTCGCAAACCGATACGTATTTTTATTGAATGGAGGAGCTGTCAGTTGGTGCAGTTCCAAGCAGAGCGTCATGGTGGGATCTACATGTGAAGCGGAGTACATTGTTGCTTCGGAAGCAGCAAATGAAGGAGTTCATATCCGATCTAGGTGTCATACCTAGTGCATCCGGTCCAATGAAAATCTTTTGTGACAATACTGGTGCAATTGCCTTGGAAAAGGAATCCAGATTTCACAAGAGAACCAAGCACATCAAGAGACGCTTCAATTCCATCCGTCATAAAGTGTCAGAAGGGGACATAGAGATTTGCAAGATACACACGGATCTGAATGTTGCAGACCCGTTGACTAAGCCTCTTCCACGAGCAAAACATGATCAGCACCAAAGCTCCATGGGTGTTAGAATCATTACTATGTAATCTAGATTATTGACTCTAGTGCAAGTGGGAGACTGAAGGAAACATTCCCTAGAGGCAATAATAAAGTTATTATTTATTTCCTTAATTCATAATAAATGTTTATTATTCATGCTAGAATTGTATTAACCGGAAACTTAGTACATGTGTGAATACATAGACAAAACATATAGTCCCTAGTATGCCTCTACTTGACTAGCTCATTAATCAAAGATGGTTATGTTTCCTAACCATAGACATGTGTTGTCATTTGATGAACGGGATCACATCATTAGGAGAATGATGTGATGGACATGACCCATCCGTTAGCTTAGCATTATGATCATGACAATTTCATTGCTACTGCTTTCTTCATGAGTTATACCAGTTCCTCAGACTATGAGATTATGCAACTCCTGAATACCGGAGGAACACTTTGTGTGCTACCAAACGTCACAATGTAAATGGCTGATTATAAAGGTGCTCTACAAGTGTCTCCGAAGGTATTTGTTGGGTTGGCATAGATCGAGATTAGGATTTGTCACTCCGTGTTTCGGAGAGGTATCTCTGGGCCATCTCGGTAATAATCATCACTATAAGCCTTGCAAGCATTGTGACTAATGAGTTAGTTGCGGGATGAAGTATTACAGAACTAGTAACAGACTTGCTGGTAACAAGATTGAACTAGGTATGATGATACCGACGATTGAATCTCAGGCAAGTAACATACCGATGACAAGGGGAACAACGTATGTTGTTATGTGGTTTGACCGATAAAGATCTTTGTAGAATATGTAGGAACCGATATGAGCATCCAGGTTCCGCTATTGGTTATTGGCCGGAGACATGTCTCGGTCATGTCAACATAGTTCTCGAACCCGTAGGGTCCGCACGCTTAACGTTCAATGACGATTGGTATTATGAGTTTATGTGATTTGATGTATCGAAGGTTGTTCGGAGTTTCGGATGTGATCACGGACATGACGAGGAGTCTCAAAATGGTCGAGACATACAGATTGATATATTGGACGGCTATGTTCGAACACCGGAAGTGTTCCGGAGAAGTTTCAGATAAAACCGGAGTACTGGGGGATTACCGGAACCCCCTGGGGGTCAATGGGCCTTCATGGGCCTTAGTGGAAGAGAGGAGGAGGCGGCCAAGTGGTGGGGCGCGCACCCCCAAGCCCAATCCAAATTGGGGAGGGGGCAGGGCCCCCTTTCCTTCTTCCCTTCCTTCCCCCTCCTAGTTGGACTAGGAAAGGGGGGAAACCTACTCCTAGTAGGAGTAGGAATCACCCCTTGGGGCGCAACCCTTGAGGCGGTCGGCCCCCTCCTCCACTTCTTTATATACGGGGGAGGGGGGCACCCCATAGAGACACAAGTTGATCAAGTTGGTCTTTTAGCTGTGTGCGGTTCCCCCCTCCATAGATTTCCACCTCGGTCATATCGGCGTAGTGCTTAGGCAAAGCCCTGCGCCGGTAACTTCATCATCACCGTCACCACGCCGTCGTGCTGACGAAACTCTCCCTCGACCATAGCTGGATCTAGAGTTCGTGGGACGTCACCGAGCTGAACGTGTGCAGATCGTGGGGGTGTCGTACCTTCGGTGCTAGGATCAGTCGGATCGTGAAGATGTACGACTACATCAACCGCGTTGTCATAACGCTTCTGCTTTCGGTCTACGAGGGTACGTAGACAACACTCTCCCCTCTCGTTGCTATGCATCACCTAGATAGATCTTGCGTGATCGTAGGGAATTTTTTGAAATTACTGCGTTCCCCAACAATCACGTCCGTGCCAAGTAGACCTAAATGATCCTGCATCTACTACTATTACTCCACACATCGACCGCTATCCAGCATGCATCTAGAGTATTAAGTTCATAAAGAATGGAATAACACATTAAGTAAGATGACATGATCTAGAGGAATTAACTCAAGTAATATGATGAAAACCCCATCTTTTTATCCTTGATGGCAACAATACAATACGTGCCTTGCTGCCCCTGCTGTCACTGGGAAAGGACACTGCAAGATTAAACCCAAAGCTAAGCACTTCTCCCATTGCAAGAAAAACCAATCTAGTGGGCCAAACTAAACCGATAATTCGAAGGGACTTGCAAAGATATCAAATCATGCATATAATAATTCAAAGAAGACTCAAATAATATTCATAGATAATCTGATCATAAACTACAATTCATCAGATCTCAGCAAACACACCGAAAATGAATATTACATTGAATAGATGTCCAAAAACATCAAGGAGAACATGGTATTGAGAATCAAAGAGAGTATTATCTAGATGGCTTCTTCTCTCTCTTTGATTCTCGATACCATGTGATACGTCCATTTTGCATCATGCTTTTATGACAATATTTATTGCATTTTGGGCTGTTATTTCACGTTATGTCACAATACTTATCGATATTCTCTCTTATTTTACAAGGTTTACATGAAGAGGGAGAATGCCGACAGCTGGAATTCTGGGCTGGAAAAGGAGCAAATATTGAAGGCCTATTCTGCGCAACTCCAAAAGTCCTGAAACTCCACGGAATACCTTAAAATAAATAAAGAAAAATTGTCGCCAAAGATGAAGGCCAGGGGGCCCACACCCTGCTCACGAGGGTGGGGGGCGCGCCCTCCCCCTGGGCGTGCCCCCCTACCTCGTGGGCCCCCTGGTGGCTCTCTGACGCCCATCTTCTCCTATATGAAGTCTTTTGATGAGAAAAAAATAGAAGGCAACCTTTCGGGATGAGACTCCGCCACCACGAGGCGGAACCTTGGCGGAACCAATCTAGGGCTCCGGCAGAGCTGTTCTGCTGGGGACACTTCCCTCCGGGAGGGGGAAATCATCACCATCGTCATCACCAACGCTCCTCTCATCGGGAGAGGGCAATCTCCATCAACATCTTCACCAGCACCATCTCATCTCCAAACCCTAGTTCATCTCTTGTATCCAATTCTTATCTCCAAGTCCGGGATTGGTGCTAGTAGGTTGCTAGTAGTGTTGATTACTCCTTGTAGTTGATGCTAGTTGGTCTATTTGGTGGAAGATCATATGTTCAGATCCTTTATGCACATTATTACCCCTCTGATTATGAACATGAATATGCTTTGTGAGTAGTTACGTTTGTTCCTGAGGACAAGGGAGAAGTCTTGCTATTAGTAGTCATGTGAATTTGGTATTCGTTCGATATTTTGATAAGATGTATGTTGTCTAACCTCTAGTGGTGTTATGTGAACGTCGACTACATAACACTTCACCATTATTTGGGCCTAGAGGAAGGCATTGGGAAGTAATAAGTAGATGATGGGTTGATAGAGTGACAGAAGCTTAAACCCTAGTTTATGCGTTGCTTCGTAAGGGGCTGATTTGGATCCATATGTTTCATGTTATGGTTAGGTTTACCTTAATACTTTTGTTGTAGTTGCGGATGCTTGCAATAGAGGTTAATCATAAGTGGGATGCTTGTCCAAGTAAGGGCAGTACCCAAGCACCGGTCCACCCACATATCAAATTATCAAAGTACCGAACGCGAATCATATGAGCGTGATAAAAACTAGCTTAACAATATTCCCATGTGTCCTCGGGAGCGCTTTTCCTATTATAAGAGTTTGTCCAGGCTTGTCCTTTTCTACAAAATGGATTGGCCCACCTTGCTGCACTTTATTTACTTTTGTTACTTGTTGCTCGTTACCATTTATCCTATCACAAAACTATCTATTACCACTTATTTCAGTACTTGCAGAGAATACCTTGCTGAAAACCGCTTATCATTTCCTTCTGCTCCTCGTTGGGTTCGACACTCTTACTTATCGAAAGGACTACGATAGATCCCCTATACTTGTGGGTCATCAAGACTCTTTTCTGGCGCTGCCGGGGACTGAAGCGCCTTTGGTAGGTGGAATTTGGTTAGGAAAAATTTATTTAGTGTGCTGAAATTTTGTCACTTGTTACTATGGAAAGTAATTGTCTGAGGGGCTTGTTCGGGGTATCTTCACCCCATCCAGTAGAGCAAAGAGTTGCTCCTCAACCTACTCAACCTACTGAACCTATTGAAAATGGAACTCCTTTTGAGATTCCTTCGGGTTTGATGGAAAAACTGCTAGATAACACTTTTACAGGAGATGGAACAAAGCATCCTGATGAACATCTACGCTATGTGGATGATGTTTGTAGACTATTTAAGCTTGCAGGTATACCTGATGATGTTGTTAAGAAGAAGGCTTTCCCTTTATCTTTGAAGGGAGACACATTGACATGGTATAGGCTATGTGATGATATGAGATCATGGAACTATAAAAGATTGAAATTGGAATTTCATCAAAAGTATTACCCTATGCATCTTGTTCATCGTGATCGCAATTTTATATATATATATATATATATATATATATATTTTGGCCTCGCGAAGGAGAAAGCATCGCTCAAACTTGGGGGAGGCTTAAATCAATGTTATATTCATGCCCCAATCATGAGCTCGCAAGAGATGTGATTATGCAAAGTTTTTATGCTCGGCTTTCTGATAACAATCGCACCATGCTCGATACTTCTTGTGCTGGCTCTTTTATGATGAAGACTATTGAATTTAGATGGAATTTATTGGATAGAATTAAACGCAACTCTGAAGATTGGGACCTCGATGAAGGTAAGGAGTCATGTATGACACCTAAGTTTGATTGTGTTAAATCTTTTATGGATACAGATATTTTCTGTAAGTTTAGCACTAAATATGGACTTGACTCTGAGATAGTAGCTTCTTTCTGTGAATCTTTTGCTACTTATGTTGATCTCCCCAAGGAGAAGTGGTTTAAATATCATCCTCCCATAGAAGTAAAAGTAGCTGCACATATTAAAGTTGAAGAAAAGATTGTCACTTATAATGATCCTATTGTTCCCACTTCTTATGTTGAGAAACCACCTTTCCCTGTTAGAATGAAGGATCATGCTAAAGCTTCAACTGTTGTTCATAAAAGCAATACTAGAACTTATACACCTCCTGAGCAAGTCAAAGTAGAACATAATATTGCTATTGTTAAAGGTCTCTTGTCTGATAATATTGATGGGCATGTCATTCAATTCTGTGGTGAAACTGCCAGAATTGCTAAACCTTGTGATAGAGATAAACATAGACATGTGGTAGGCGTGCCTGTTATTTCTGTTAAAATAGGAGATCATTGTTATCATGGCTTATGTGATATGGGTGCCAGTGCTAGTACAATACCCATTGACTTATACAAAGAAATTATGCATGATATTGCACCTATTGAGTTAGAAGAAATTGATGTCACAATTAAGCTTGCTAATAGAGATACTATTTCACCAGTGGGAATTGTTAGAGATGTTGAAGTCTTGTGCGGGAAAACCAAATATCCCGCTGATTTTCTTGTTCTTGGTTCTCCACAAGATAGCTTTTGTCCCATTATATTTGGTAGACCCTTCTTGAATACTGTTAATGCTAAGATAGACTGCGAAAATAATGTTGTTACTATTGGCTTGGATGATATGGTTCATGAGTTTAATTTCTCTAAATTTAGTAAACAACATCGTGAGGAAGAATTTCCTAGTAAGGATGAAATAATTGGTCTTGCTTCTATTGCCGTACCTCCTAGTGATCCTTTAGAACACTATTTGCTAGACCATGAAAATGGTATGTTCATGAATGAAAGAAGGGAAATAGATGAAGTTTTCTTTAACAGGAACCTATTCTGCAACACAATTTGCCTGTTGAAATCCTAGGGGATCCTCCTCCACCCAAGGGTGATCCCGTGTTTGAGCTTAAACCGTTGCCTAATAGTCTTAAATATGCTTATCTTGATGAAAAGAAAATATATCCTGTCATTATTAGCGATAACCTTTCAGAGCATGAAGAAGAAGTATTATTGAAAACTCTAAAGAAGCACCGTGCCGCTATTGGATATACTCTGGATGATCTTAAGGGCATCAGTCCCACTCTATGTCAACATAAAATAAATTTGGAAGCTGATGCCAAACCAGTTTGTGACCCTCAACGACGTTTGAATCCTAAAATGAAAGAAGTGGTAAGAAAGGAAATACTCAAGCTTCTGGAAGCAGGTATAATTTATCTCGTTGCTGATAGTCAGTGGGTAAGTCATGTCCATTGTGTCCCTAAGAAGGGAGGTATTACTGTTGTCCCTAATGACAAAGATGAATTGATTCCGCAAAGAATTATCACAGGTTATAGGATGGTAATTGATTTCCGTAAATTAAATAAGGCTACTAAGAAAGATCATTACCCCTTACCTTTTATTGATCAAATGCTAGAAAGATTATGCAAACATACACATTATTGCTTTCTAGATGGTTATTCCGGTTTTTCTCAAATACCTGTGTCGGCTAAAGATCAAGCAAAGACTACTTTTACATGCCCTTTTGGTACTTTTGCTTATAGACGTATGTCTTTTGGTTTATGTAATACACCTGCTACCTTTCAAAGATGCATGATGGCTATATTCTCTGACTTTTGCGAGAAAATTTGTGAGGTTTTCATGGACGACTTTTCCGTCTATGGTTCCTCTTTTGATGATTGCTTGAGCAATCTTGCTCGAGTTTTGCAGAGATGTGAAGAAACTAATCTTGTCTTGAATTGGGAAAAGTGCCACTTTATGGTTAATGAAGGTATTGTCTTGGGGCACAAAGTTTCTGAAAGAGGTATTGAAGTTGATAAAGCCAAGGTTGATGCTATTGAAAAGATGCCATGTCCCAAGGACATCAAAGGTATAAGAAGTTTCCTTGGCCACGCCGGATTTTATAGGAGGTTCATTAAGGACTTCTCAAAAATCTCTTGGCCTCTGACTAATTTATTACAAAAATATGTACCATTTGTCTTTGATTATGATTGTGTAGAAGCATTTGAAATACTTAAGAAAGCATTAGTCTCTGCACCTGTTGTTCAGCCACCTGATTGGAATTTACCCTTTGAAATTATGTGTGATGCTAGTGATTATGCTGTAGGTGCTTTTCTAGGGCAAAGAGTTGATAAGAAATTGAATGTTATCCATTATGCTAGTAAGACTCTAGACAATGCTCAAAGAAATTATGCTACTACCGAGAAGGAACTTTTAGCAGTTGTATTTGCTTGTGATAAATTCGGACCCTATATTGTTGATTCTAAAGTAACTATTCACACAGATCATGCTGCTATTAAATATCTTATGGAAAAGAAAGATGCAAAACCTAGACTTATTAGATGGGTTCTCCTGCTGCAAGAATTTGATTTACATATTGTTGATAGAAAAGGAGCTGAGAACCCCGTTGCAGACAACTTATCTAGGTTAGAGAATGTTCTTGATGACCCACTACCTATTAATGATAGCTTTCCTGATGAACAATTAAATGTCATAAGCACTTCTCGTAGCACTCCATGGTATGCTGATTATGCTAATTATATTGTTGCTAAGTTTATACCACCTAGCTTCACATACCAACAAAAGAAAAAGTTTTTCTATGACTTGCGACATTACTTTTGGGATGACCCACATCTTTATAAAGAAGGAGTAGATGGTGTTATTAGACATTGTGTACCTGAGCATGAACAGGAACAAATCCTACGCGAGTGCACTCCGAAGCTTATGGAGGACACCACGCTGGAGATAGAACTGCACATAAGGTATTGCAATCCGGTTTTTATTGGCCTACTCTCTTCAAGGATGCCCGTAAGTTTGTTTCGTCGTGCGATGAATGTCAAAGAATTGGTAATATTAGTAGACGTCAAGAAATGCCTATGAATTATTCACTTGTTATTGAACCATTTGATGATTGGGGCTTTGATTATATGGGGCCTTTTCCTGCCTCTAATGGATATACTCATATTTTAGTTGCTGTTGATTACGTTACTAAGTGGGTAGAAGCTATTCCAACTAGTAGTGATGATCATAACACTTCTATTAAAATGCTTAAGGAAGTTATTTTTCCGAGGTTTGGAGTCCCTAGATACTTAATGACTGATGGTGGTTCACACTTTATTCATGGTGCTTTCCGTAAGATGCTTGCTAAATATGACGTTAATCATAGAATTGCATCTCCATATCACCCGCAGTCTAGTGGTCAGGTAGAATTGAGCAATAGAGAGCTCAAATTAATCTTGCAAAAGACTGTCAATAGGTCTAGAAAGAATTGGTCCAAGAAACTGAATGATGCATTATGGGCCTATAGAACTGCATATAAAAATCCTATGGGTATGTCTCCGTATAAGATGGTTTATGGAAAAGCTTGTCACTTACCTCTCGAACTAGAACATAAGGCATACTGGGCTATTAAAGAGCTCAACTATGATTTCAAACTTGCCGGTGAGAAGAGATTATTTGATATTAGCTCACTTGATGAATGGAGAACCCAAGCTTATGAAAATGCTAAGTTGTTTAAAGAAAAAGTTAAAAGATGGCATGACAAAAGGATACAAAAGCGTGAGTTTAATGTAGGTGATTATGTATTGCTATACAACTCTCGTTTAAGATTTTTTGCAGGAAAACTTCTCTCTAAATGGGAAGGTCCCTACGTTATTGAGGAGGTCTATCGTTCCGGTGCCATAAAAATCAACAACTTCGAAGGCACAAATCCGAAGGTGGTAAACGGTCAAAGGATCAAACACTATATCTCAGGTAATCCTATAAATGTTGAAACTAATATTATTGAAACCGTAACCCCGGAGGAATACATAAAGGACACTTTCCAGAATGTTCCAGACTCCGAAAAGGAATAGGTATGTGGTACGGTAAGTAAACCGACTCCAAAACAATGTTTAAGGCAATATTTCTCCATTTTGGAATATTTAGAAAAATAGAAAAATAAGTAGCAGTCCGGGGAGGACACGAGGCCTCCACGAGGGTGGAGGGCGTGCCCTACCCCCTGGGCGCGCCCCCCTACCTCGTGAGCACCTCGTGTGCCCTCCGGACTCCGTTTCCTTGCACGACGCGTATGTTGGTCGGTAAAAATTCATTATATATACTCCCGAAGGTTTTGACTCTCGTATCACGCAAATCTCCTCTGTTTTTGTTTCGAGCCTATTTCTATTGCAGATTTAGAGCACCATGACTTCTCCCTCCTCCAACAATGAAGACAAGGATGCTTGGCTATTGAAGATAGAGTTGAAAAGAGAGGAACCAGAAGAGATCAACAAGGATGAAAGAATCAAGAAGGCCATGGAGGTGCCAGCTCCGGTGGTGAAAGAAGAAGACATCCCTCAACCTTTACCTAACCTTTTCACTCCAACAGAGATTGAAGCCTTCAAGATGATTGAGTTAGCCCGTATACAGAACAAGTATCTCACACAGGAGAATATTTTGTTGAAGGATCATATTGCTGGGCTCAAGGGCATTATCCGCAAGTTGGAGGAACTTTTACGCTCGATGTGCGATTATCCACCGTCATCATCACCGCCTCCATCACCTCCGAGGACATAATCACATGGGTATGGGCACTCCCCTTGGCAGCTGCCAAGCTTGGGGGAGGTGCCCTAGTATCGTATCACCATCACAACTCCTATCTTTTACCGTTTTTCTTAGTTCGATCCTTTTAGTAGTATCTTGATTTAGTAGAATAAATTCATGGCATGATCTAGTTTTGAGTTTTGCTTTATTATCCTTCTTGGTAATCGAGTCCGTGAGCTATATAATAAAGATTAGTGTTGAGTCAAGGGCTTGAGTATTTTTCCATGATCTTGGGCGACTAGAAGAAAACGAATAAAAGAATCAAAGAGTTCATATTGATCTTAGTGAAAGTAATGACTTCACATAGAAAGAGTATGATGATTAAAAGTTGTTGGGAGTTGGCAAATATAGCTTTGGTCATCGTTGCAATTAATAGGAAGTAATAAGGAAAGAGAGGTTTCACATATAGATATATTATCATTGACATCTTTTATGATTGGGAGCACTCATTAAAATATGACATGCTAAAGAGTTGATGTTGGACAAGGAAGACAACATAATGAGTTATGTTTTCTTACATCCGAGATAAAGTATGTTGTCATGGATCCTCTACCGTGTTGATCTTGCCTTTCCCCCTCATGCTAGCCAAATTCTTAGCACCAAGTGGAAATACTACTTGTGCTTCCAAATACCCTTAAACCAGTTTTGCCATGAGAGTCCACCATACCTACCTATGGATTGAGTAAGATCCTTCAAGTAAGTTGTCATCGGTGCAAGCAATAAAAATTGCTCTCTAAATATGCATGACTTATTAGTGCAGAGAAATAAACTTTGTACGAACTTGTTGTGGACGCAATAAAAGCGACGGACTGCATAATAAAGGTCCACATACAAGGGGCAATATAAAGTGATGTTCTTTTGCATTAAGATTTTGTGCATCAACCCTAAACGCGCATGACAACCTCTGCTTCCCTCTGCGAAGGGCCTATCTTTTATTATTATCCTCTACCTTATGCAAGAGTCACGGTGATCTTCACCTTTCCCTTTTTATTTTATCCTTTGGCAAGCTCAGCATGTTGGAAAGAACATGATATATATATATATATATATATATATATATATATATATATATATATATATATATATATATATATCTAATTGGATGTAGGGGAGCATGAATTGTTATTGTTGACATTACCCTTGAGGTAAAAGGTTGTGGGGCAAAACTATAAGCCCCTATCTTTCTCTGTATCCGATTAAAATCCGTAACCACAAGTATTGCGTGAGTGTTAGCAATTATGAAGGACTAAGTGATAGTTGAGTATGTGGACTTGCTTTTAAGCTCTGACATAGACTCTTTCCGATGTTATGATAAATTGCAATTGCTTCAATGACTGGGGGTATAATTTGTTGGTGCTCAGTAAGGTTTCTGATTCATACTTTAGCTTTGTGAGAACATCATCACTTGAACATGAGTAATCATATGACAAATTCTATCTATGTTGCTGTTACAGAAATAATCATGATGCCTTCATGTCCGTATTTTATTTTTATCTATGCCTCTGCCTCTAAACATGAGGACATATTTATTGTTATCGGCTTTTCGCTTGAGGACAAGCAAGGTCTAAGCTTGGGGGAGTTGATACGTCCATTTTGCATCATGCTTTTATGACAATATTTATTGCATTATGGGCTGTTATTTCATGTTATGTCACAATACTTATGGCTATTCTCTCTTATTTTACAAGGTTTACATGAAGAGGGAGAATGCCGGCAGCTGGAATTCTGGGCTGGAAAAGGAGCAAATATTGAAGGCCTATTCTGCGCAACTCCAAAAGTCCTGAAACTCCACGGAATACCTTAAAATAAATAAAGAAAAATTGTCGCCAAAGATGAAGGCCAGGGGGCCCACACCCTGCTCACGAGGGTGGGGGGCGCGCCCCCCCGGGCGCGCCCCCCTACCTCGTGGGCCCCCTGGTGGATCTCCGACGCCCATCTTCTCCTATATGAAGTCTTTCGATGAGAAAAAAATAGAAGGCAACCTTTCGGGACGAGACTCTGCCACCACGAGGTGGAACCTTGGCGGAACCAATCTAGGGCTCCGGCAGAGCTGTTCTGCTGGGGACACTTCCCTCCGAGAGGGGGAAATCATCACCATCGTCATCACCAATGCTCCTCTCATCGGGAGAGGGAAATCTCCATCAACATCTTCAGCAGCACCATCTCATCTCCAAACCCTAGTTCATCTCTTGTATCCAATTCTTATCTCCAAGTCCGGGATTGGTGCTAGTAGGTTGCTAGTAGTGTTGATTACTCCTTGTAGTTGATGCTAGTTGGTTTATTTGGTGGAAGATCATATGTTCAGATCCTTTATGCACATTATTACCCCTCTGATTATGAACATGAATATGCTTTGTGAGTAGTTACGTTTGTTCCTGAGGATAAGGGAGAAGTCTTGCTATTAGTAGTTATGTGAATTTGGTATTCGTTCGATATTTTGATAAGATGTATGTTGTCTAACCTCTAGTGGTGTTATGTGAACGTCGACTACATAACACTTCACCATTATTTGGGCCTAGAGGAAGGCATTGGGAAGTAATAAGTAGATGATGGGTTGCTAGAGTGACAGAAGCTTAAACCCTAGTTTATGTGTTGCTTCGTAAGGGGCTGATTTGGATCCATATGTTTCATGCTATGGTTAGGTTTACCTTAATACTTTTGTTGTAGTTGCGGATGCCTGCAATAGAGGTTAATCATAAGTGGGATGCTTGTCCAAGTAAGAGCAGTACCCAAGCACCGGTCCACCCACATATCAAATTATCAATGTACAGAATGTGAATCATATGAGCATGATGAAAACTAGCTTGACGATATTCCCATGTGTCCTCGGGAGCGCTTTTCCTATTATAAGAGTTTGTCCAAGCTTGTCCTTTGCTACAAAAAGGATTGGGCCACCTAGCTGCACTTTATTTACTTTTGCTACTTGTTGCTCGTTACCATTTATCCTATCACAAAACTATCTGTTACCACTTATTTAAGCACTTGCAGAGAATACCTTGCTGAAAACTGCTTATCATTTCCTTCTGCTCCTCGTTGGGTTCGACACTCTTACTTATCGAAAGGACTACAATAGATCCCCTATACTTGTGGGTCATCACCATGTTCTCCTTGATGTTCTTGGAGATCTATTCGATGTAATATTCTTTTGCGGTGTGTTTGCCGAGATCCAATGAATTGTGGATTTATGATCAGATTATCTATGAATATTATTTGGTTCTTCTCTGAATTCTTATATGCATGATTTGATATCTTTGCAAGTCTCTTCGAATTATTGGTTTAGTTTGGCCTACTAGATTGATCTTTCTTGCAATGGGAGAAGTTCTTAGCTTTGGGTTCAATCTTGCAATGTCCTTTCCCAGTGACAGTAGGGGCAGCAAGGCACGTATTGTATTGTTGCCATCGAGGATAAAAAGATGGGGTTTTCATCATATTGCTTGAGTTAATTCCGCTAGATCATGTCATCTTACTTAATGCGTTACTCCATTCTTTATGAACTTAATACTCTAGATGCATGCTGGATAGAGGTCGATGTGTGGAGTAATAGTAGTAGATGCAGGCAGGAGTCGGTCTACTTGACACGGACATGATGCCTATGTTCATTATCATTGCCTTAGATATCATCATAATTATGCGCTTTTCTATCAATTGCTCGGCAGTAATTTGTTCACCCACTATAGTATATGCTATCTCGAGAGAAGCTGCTACATCTTGAGCTTGCATTGGTTTTCCTTGAAGAGGAAAGGGTGATGCAGCAATAGTAGCTTAAGTATTTCCCTCAGTTTTGGAGAACCAAGGTATCAATCCAGTAGGATGCTCCTCAAAAGTCCCACGCACCTACACAAACAAACAAAGAACTCGCAACTAATGCAATAAAGGGGTTGTCAATCCCTTCACGGCCACTTGCGAAAGTGTGATCTGATAGAGATAGTATGATAAGATAAATATATTTTTGGTATTTTATAATATAGATTGGAAAAGTAAAGACGCAAATAAAATTAGATTGAAAGCTTATATGATAAAAGATAGATCCGGGGGCCATAGGTTTCACTAGTGGCTTCTCTCAAGATAGCATAAGTATTACGGTGTGTGAACAAATTACTGTCGAGCAATTGATAGAAAGGCGAATAATTATGAGATTATCTAGGCATGATCATGTATATAGGCATCATGTCCGCGACAAGTAGACCGACTCCTGCCTGCATCTACTACTATTACTCCACACATCAACCGCTATCCAGCATGCATCTAGAGTATTAAGTTCATAAGAACAGAGTAACACATTAAGAAAGATGACATGATGTAGAGGGATAAACTCAAGCAATATGATATAAACCCCATCTTTTTATCCTCGATGGCAACAATACAATACTTTCATGCAATACATGAGCGTGAGCCATGGATATAGCACTATGGGTGGAATAGAATATGATGATGGGGATTGTGTGGAGAAGACAAAAAAGGAGAAAGTCTCACATTGACGAGGATAATCAACGGGCTATGGAGATGCCCATCAATTGATGTCAACATGAGGAGTAGGGATTGCCATGCAACGGATGCACTAGAGCTATAAATGAATGAAAGCTCAACAAAAGAAAACTAGTGGGTGTGCATCCAACTTACTTGCTCATGAAGACCTAGGGAATTTGAGGAAGCCCATCGTAGGAATATACAAGCCAAGTTCTGTAATGAAAAATTCCCACTAGTATATGAAAGTGACAACATATGGGACTCACTATATGAAGAACCTGGTGCTACTTTGAAGCACAATATATGAGACTCGCTATATGAAGAACATGGTGCTACTTTGAAGCACAAGTGTGGAAAAAGAGATAGTAACATTGCTCCTTTTTATTTATTTTATTTTCTCTTTTTTTTTCTTTTTTTCTTTGGCCTTTTCTTTTTTTTATTTTTGGTCTTTCTTTTTTTCTTTGGGACAATGCTCTAATAATGATGATCATCACACTTTTATTGATTACAACACATGAATTACAACTCGAAACTAGAACAAGATATGACTCTATATGAATGCCTCCGGCGGTGTACCGGGATGATGCAATGAATCAAGAGTGACATGTATGAAAAATTATGCATGGTGGCTTTGCCACAAATACGATGTCAACTACATGATCATGCAATGGCAATATGACAAAAGTAATGCGTGTCATGATGATAAACGGAACGGTGGAAAGTTGCATGGCAATATATCTCGGAATGGCTATGGAAATGCCATAATAGGTAGGTATGGTGGCTGTTTTGAGGAAGATATAAGGAGGTTTATGTGTGATAGAGCATATCGTATCACGGGGTTTGGATGCACAGGCGAAGTTTGCACCAACTCTCAAGGTGAGAAAGGGCAATGCACGGTACCGAAGAGGCTAGCAATGATGGAAAGGTAAAAGTGCGTATAATCCATGGATTCAACATTAGTCAAAAGAACTCATATAGTTATTGCAAAAATTTAGAAGTCATAAAAAACCAAGCACTACGCGCATGCTCCTAGGGGGGTAGATTGGTATGAAAAGACCATCACTCGCCCCGACCGCCACTCATAAGGATGCACAATCCAAGTACACTTCATGTTTCAAATTTGTCACACAACTTTAACCATATGTGCATGCTACGGGACTTGCTAACTTCAACACAAGCATTCTTTAAATTCATAATCACCCAACTAGCATGACTTTAATATCACTACCTCTATATCTCAAAACAATTATCAAGTATCAAATTGATCATAACATCCAATTCACTTTCTATGATAGTTTTTATTATACCCAACTTGGATGCCTACCATTCTAGGACCAATTTTATAACCATAGCAAATACCATGCTGTTCTAAAAGACTCTGAAAATAATATAAGTGAAGCATGAGAGACTAGCAATTTCTACAAAATTAAGCCACCACCGTGCTCTAAAAGATATAAGTGAAGTACTAGAGCAAAAACTATCTAGCTCAAAAGATATAAGTGAAGCACATAGAGTACTCTAACAAATTCAATCAAGTGGGCTTCTCCAAAAAGGTGTGTACATCAAGGATGATTGTGGAAAACTAAAAATCAAATACTAATATCATACACGACGCTCCAAGGAAAACACATATCATGTGGCGAATAAAAATATAGCTCCAGGTAAAGTTACCAATGAACGAAGACGAAAGAGGGGATGCCTACCGGGGGCATCCCCAAGCTTAGGCTTTTGGCTACTCTTGAATATCTTGGGGTGCCATGGGCATACCAAGATTAGGCTCTTGACACTCCTTATTCCATAGTTCATCAAATCTTTACCCAAAACTTGAAAACTTCACAACACAAAATCAACAAGAAATCTCATAAGCTCCGTTAGTGAAAGAAAACAAAACCACCACATAAGGTACTGTAATGAACTCATTATTTATTTATATTGGTGTTAAACCTAATGTATTCCAAGTTCTCTATGGTTCATACTACTTAATACTAGCCATAGATGCATCAAAATAAGCAAACAACACACGAAAAACAGAATCTGTCAAAAACAGAACAGTCTGTAGCAATCTGTAACTAACGCAAACTTATGGAACTCTAAAAATCCTAACAAAATAGGAAGTCCTGGAAAATTTGTCTATTGATCAGCAGCAAAAGGAATCAACGCAAAATCACGTTCCTGTGATTTAACAAAACTAATTTCGTGCGTGCAAAGTTTCTGTTTTTCAGCAGAATCAAATTAACTATCACCATAGGTTATCCTATAGGTTCTACTTGGCACAAACACTAATTAAAACATAAAAACACATCTAAACAGAAGTTAGATGCAAAATTTATTAATAAACATAAACA
This sequence comes from Triticum timopheevii, assembly GCA_963921465.1. Classification (NCBI taxonomy): domain Eukaryota; kingdom Viridiplantae; phylum Streptophyta; class Magnoliopsida; order Poales; family Poaceae; genus Triticum; species Triticum timopheevii. The sequence goes on from OY997274.1 coordinate 463,520,729, forward strand.
AAAACAAAAAACACAAATAAAATTGGGTTGCCTCCCAACTAGCGCTATCGTTTAACGCCCCTAGCTAGGCATAAAAGCGAAGATAGATCTAAGTAGTGCCATCTTTGGCACTCAATTCATAAGTAGCCCGCATGATAGATTCATAAGGTAATTTAATTTTCTTTCTTACAAAGTGCTCCATGCCTTTCCTTAATGGAAATCGGAATCTAATATTCCCTTCCTTCATATCAATAATCGCGCCAATCGTTCTAAGGAAAGGTCTACCAAGAATAATAGGGCAAGAAAGATTGCAATCTATATCAAGAACGATAAAATCTACGGGCACCAAATTTCTATTTGCAACAATGAGAACACCATTGATCCTTCCCATTGGCTTTTTAATGGTGGAATCCGCAAGGTGCAAATTTAAAGAGCAACCATCAAGATCATGGAAACCTAGAATATCACATAAAGTTTTCGGAATCGTGGAAACACTAGCACCCAAATCACACAAAGCAAAACACTCATGATCTTTAATTTTAATCTTTATAGTAGGTTCCCACTCATCATTAAGTTTTCTAGGTATAGAAACTTCCAAATTAAGTTTTTCATCATAAGATTGCATCAAGGCATCAATGATATGTTTGGTAAAAGCTTTATTTTGACTATAAGCATGAGGAGAATTAACAACGTATTGCAACAAGGAAATACAACCTTCTAAAGAACAATTATCATAATCAAATTTCTTGAAATCCGAGATAGTGGGTTCAATGCTATTTAAAGTCATGACCTCTCCAATCCCACTTTTACCAAATTTAGCATCAAGATCTAAAAACTTCGAATTATTGGGACGCCTTCTAACTAAAGTTGACTCATCTCCAGTCCCATTATTATTAAGATTCATATTGCAAAACAAAGATCTAATAGGGGACACATCAATAACTTTAAGATCTTCATCATTATTTTCATGGAAACTAGAAGAACACGCCTTTACAAAGCAATCTTTCTTAGCACGCAATCTAGCGGTTCTTTCCTTGCACTCATCAATGGAAATTCTGATGGCTTTGAGAGACTCATTGATATCATGCTTAGGAGGAGTAGATCTAAGTTTAAGAGAACCAACATCAAGCGAAAGTCTATCAACGTTCCTAGCCAAATCATCAACTTTGAGCAATTTTTATTCAAGCAAAGCATTAAAATTCTTTTGAGAGATCATACATTCTTTCATAGTATTCTCAAAATCAGAGGGCATCCTATTAAAATTACCATAAGAATTATTGTAGGAATTTCCATAATTATTAGAGGAATTACTAGGGAACGGTCTAGGATTAAAGTTTCCTCTATAAGCATTGTTTCCAAAACTATTCCTACCAACAAAATTCACATCCATAGATTCATTATTATTCTCAATCAAAGTAGACAAAGGCATATCATTGGGATCAAGAGGAGTATTTTTAGTAGCAAACAACTTCATAAGTTCATCCATCTTTCCACTCAAAACATTGATTTCTTCTATAGCATGCACTTTTTTACTAGAAGATCTTTCGGTGTGCCATTGAGAATAATTAGCCATAATATTATCAAGAAGTTTTGTAGCATCTCCTAACGTGATTTCCATAAACGTGCCTCCCGCGGCCGAATCTAAAAGATTTCTAGAAGCAAAGTTCAAACCGGCATAAAATTTTTGTATGATCATCCATAAATTCAAACCATGAGTAGGGCAATTGCGAATCATCAATTTCATTCTTTCCCAAAATTGGGCAACATGCTCATGATCAAGTTGTTCAAAATTCATAATATCGTTCCTAAGAGTGATGATCTTAGCGGGAGGAAAATATTTAGAGATAAAAGCATCTTTGCACTTGTTCCAAGAATCAATACTATTTTTAGGCAAAGACGAAAACCAAACTTTAGCACGTTCTCTAAGTGAAAACGGAAATAACTTCAATTTTACAATATCATTATCCGTATCTTTATTCTTTTGCATATCACACAAATCAACAAAGTTGTTTAGATGAGTAGCGGCATCTTCGCTAGGAAGGCCGGCGAATTGATCTTTTATAACAAGATTCAGCAACGCAGTATTGATTTCACAAGACTCAACATCATTAAGAGGAGCAATCGGAGTACTAAGGAAATCATTATTATTGGTATTGGAGAAATCACACAATTTCGTATTATCTTGCGCCATGGCGACAAGTAATCCAACACACAAGCAAACAGAAAAAGGCAAGCGAAAAAGAGAGGAGATTGGGAAAGAGAGGGCGAATAAAACGGCAAGGATGAAGTGTGGGAGAGGAAAACGAGAGGCAAATGGCAAATAATGTAAATGCGAGGGAGATGAGTTTGTGAAAGGGAAATTGGTATGTCTTGACTTGAGCGAAGGCCTCCCCGGCAACGGCGCCAGAAATCCTTCTTGCTACGTCTTGAGCTTGCGTTGGTTTTCCTTGAAGAGCAAAGGGTGATGCAGCAATAGTAGCGTAAGTATTTCCCTCTGTTTTTGAGAACCAAGGTATCAATCCAGTAGGAGGCTCCTCAAAAGTCCCACGCACCTACACAAACAAACAAAGAACTCGCAACCAATGCAATAAAGGGGTTGTTAATCCCTTCACGTCCACTTGCGAAAGTGAGATCTGATAGAGATAGTATGATAAGATAAATATATTTTTGGTACTTTATAATATATATTGGAAAAGTAAAGATGCAAATAAAAGTAGATTGAAAGCTCATATGATAAAAGATAGACCCGGGGGCCATAGGTTTCACTAGTGGCTTCTCTCAAGATAGCATAAGTATTACGGTGGGTGAACAAATTACTATCGAGCAATTGATAGAAAAGCGAATAATTATGAGATTATCTAGGCATGATCATGTATATAGGCATCACATCCGCGACAAGTAGACCGACTCCTGCCTGCATCTACTACTATTACTCCACACATCAACCGCTATCCAGCATGCATCTAGAGTATTAAGTTCATAAGAACAGAGTAACGCATTAAGAAAGATGACATGATGTAGAGGGATAAACTCAAGCAATATGATATAAACCCCATCTTTTTATCCTCGATGGCAACAATAAAATACGTGCCTTGCAACCCCTGCTGTCACTGGGTAAGTACACCGCAAGATTGAACCCAAAGCTAAGCACTTCTCCCATGGCAAAAAAGATCAATCTAGTAGGCCAAACCAAACTGATAATTCGAAGAGACTTGCAAAGATAACTCAATCATACATAAAAGAATTCAGAGGAGATTCAAATATTTCTCATTGATAAACTTGATCATAAACCCACAATTCATTGGATCTCGACAAACACACCGCAAAAAGAGTTACATCGAATAGATCTCCACAAGAGAGGGGGAGAACATGGTATTGAGATCCAAAAAGAGAGAAGAAGCCATCTAGCTAATAACTATGGACCCGAAGGTCTATGGTAAACTACTCACAACTCGTCGGAGGGGCTATGGTGTTGATGTAGAAGCCCTCCATGGTCGATTCCCCCTCTGGCAGAGCGCCGCCGAAGGCTCCAAGATGGGATCTCGCGGATACAGAAGGTTACGGCGGTGGAAATTGTTTTTCATTTGCTCCTTGGATGTTTTCGTGGTACGCGGGTATATATAGGAGGAATAAGTAGGTCGGTGGCTGCCCGAGGGGCCCACGAGACAGGGGGTGTGCCCTGTAGGGGTGGGCGCGCCCTCCACCCTCGTGGCCGCCTCGGCTGCTTCTTGGCTTGCACTCCAAGTCCTCTGGATCAAGTTCGTTCCAAAAATCACGCTCCCGAAGGTTTCATTCCGTTTGGACTCCGTTTGATATTCCTTTTCTTCGAAATACTGAAATAGGCAAAAAAACAGCAATACAGGTTGGGCCTCCGGTTAGTAGGTTAGTCCCAAAAATGATATAAATGTGTAAAATAAAGCCCATAAACATCCAAAAGGGGTAATATAATAGCATGGAACAATCAAAAATTATAGATACGTTGGAGACGTATCAGAAGCCACTAATGAAACCTATGGCCCCCGGGTCTCTTTTCTATATTATTGAATCCCGTTTACATCTTGCTAGTTTCCGATCTACTATTTTCCAATCTTTACTTTCCGATCTATAAACCAGAAGTACCAAAAATATTTACTTTACCGTTTATCTATCTCTATCAGATCTCACTTTTGCAAGTGATTATGAAGGGATTGACAACCCCTATATCACATTGGGTGCAAGTTGTTGATTGTTTGTGCAGATATTCGGTGACTTGTGTGTTGTCTCCTACTAGATTGATACGTTGGTTCTCAAAACTGAGGGAAATACTTACGCTACTTTGCTGCATCACCCTTTACTCTTCAAGGGAAAACCAATGCAAGCTCAAGAGGTAGCAGGGGCTATCCAAAGAGAATCCCGAGAGAAAAACCTTAGGACCTTTTGATTCGGCCATAATGATAGGAAGGCAAACTTAGGTGATGAGAGGGCAGCAAGAGAAAAGGAAAATCGTTTCAAAAATTGTTTTAGAGGTTGGGAGAGGAAAACGAGAGGCGAATGGCAAATAATGTAATGCAAGAGATGAGAGTTTATGATGGGTACTTGGTATGTCTTGACTTGGCATAGATCTCCCGGGCAACGGCGCCAGTAATTGGCAAGTTGACGGGAGATCAAATCTTGATTTGACTTGCCGTAAACCTCCCCGACAACGGCGCCAGAAATTCTTCCGGCTACCTCTTGAGCTTGCGTTGGTTTTTCCCTTGAAGAGAAAAGGGTGATGCAGCAAATTAGAGCAAGTATTTCCCTCAGTTTGAGAACCTAGGTATCAATCCAGTAGGAGACAACGCACAAGTCACCGAATACCTGCACAAACAATCAACAAACTTGCACCCAACGTGATAAAGGGGTTGTCAATCCCTTCAAGGTTACTTGCAAGAGTGAGATATGATAGAGATAGATAAAAGGTAAAGTAAATATTTTTGGTATTTTTGGTTTATAGATCGGAAAGTAAAAGATTGCAAAATAGTACATCAAAAACTAGTATGAGATAAAAGAGATTCAATATAATGGAAAAGAGACCCGGGGCACATAGGTTTCACTAGTGGCTTCTCTCAAGATAGCAAATATTATGGTGGGTGAACAAATTACTGGCGAGCAATTGATAGAAGAGCACATAATTATGACGATATCTAAGGCAATGATCATGAATATAGGCATCATGTTAGGGTATGAACTCGATCCTTTTGTGCAATCTTTTCCTCTGATTCTTGCACTAAGGTCAATGCCATGATTCTTACCATGTTTGAGATACTTCTATCCAATCAAAAACTCCTTTAGATTAGTTTTGATTTGAAAACTTAGGGTTAGGTTTCCGTCGAACTCATCTCAGGCTGACCGAGTTGGAGAATTCAGTCTCACCGATTTGTCCCAGGCCATTGCACTTGTATTTTTTGGTCTGATCGAAACATACAAATCGGTATGGCCGAGTTCAATTCTCAATGAAACCCTAGCAATCTTGGAGTCACCGAACTATGTCTCGGTCTGACCGATTTCACATGTTTAGACTCTAAAAGTTGCTTCGGTGTCACCGAATTTAACATCTCGGTAGCTCCGAAATGATTTATGTAGAAAACTAAAACTAAGTTTTTGACTCATTTGTTTTGCAAAATCTCTGCACTTTGTGATGCTCATCCACTCTGTCTCAACTATATGTATTCACTAGGTCAGCTTTCAGCTTTCAGCCATGTCAAATGCTACCTCTTGAGCACTGTGTTGGATTTCCCCGAAGAGGAGAGGATGATGCAGTAAAGTAGCGTAAGTATTTCCCTCAGTTTTTGAGAACCAAGGTATCAATCCAGTAGGAGACCGCGCACAAGTCCCTCGTACCTACACAAAACGATAGCAACTCGCAACCAACGCTTAGGGGTTGTCAATCCCTTCAGGTCACTTACGAGAGTGAGATCTGATAGAGATAATATTTTTGGTATTTTTGATAGATAGATGCAAAGTAAAAAAGTAAAGGCAAAGTAAAAAACAAAGCAAGTAAATAAAGTGATATAGATTGATATGATGAGAATAGACCCGGGGGCCATAGGTTTCACTAGTGGATTTTCTCAAGAGCATAATTATTCTACGGTGGGTGAACAAATTACTATTGAGCAATTGACAGAATTGAGCATAGTTATGAGTATATCTAGGCAATGATCATGTATATAGGCATCACGTCCAAAACAAGTAGATCGAAACGATTCTGCATCTACTACTATTACTCCACTCATCGACCGCTATCCAGCATGCATCTAGAGTATTAAGTCAAAACAGAGTAACGCCATAAGCAAGATGATATGATGTAGAGGGATAAATTCATGCAATATGATAAAAAAAACCCATCTTGTTATCCTCGATGGCAACAATACAATACGTGCCTTGCAACTCTTTCTGTAATTGAGTAAGGACACCGCAAGATTGAACCCAAAGCTAAGCACTTCTCCCATTGCAAGAACTACCAATCTAGTTGGCCAAACCAAAAAGATAATTCGAAGAGACTTGCAAAGATAACTCAATCATACATAAAAGAATTCAGAGAAGAATCAAATATTTTCCATAGATAATACTGGATCATAAACCCACAATTCATCGGTCTCAACAGACACACCGCAAAAAGAAGATTACATCGAATAGATCTCCACTAGAGAGGGGGAGAGCATTGTATTGAGATCCAAAAAGAGAGAAGAAGCCATCTAGCTACTAGCTATGGACCCGAAGGTCTGAAGTAAACTACTCACACTTTATCGGAGGGGCTATGGTGATGATGTAGAAGCCCTCCGTGGTGGATGCCCCTCCGGCGGAGCTCCGGAACAGGCCCCAAGATGGGATCTCATGGATACAGAAGGTTGCGGCGGTGGAATTAGGTTTTTGGCTCCTGTTCTGATTGTTCGGGGATACGTAGGTATATATAGGAGGAAGGAGTATGTCGGTGGAGCTCCGAGGGGCCCACGAGGTAGGGGGCACGCCCACCACCCTCGTGACCTCCTTGGGCACTGCTTGGAGTAGGGTCCAAGTCTCCTGGGTCACGTTCGGTTGGAAAATCACGATCCCGAAGGTTTCATTCCGTTTGGACTCCGTTTGATATTCTGTTTCTTCGAAATACTGAAAAAGGCAAAAAAACAGCAATTCTGGGCTGGGCCTCCGGTTAATAGGTTAGTCCCAAAAGTAATATAAAAGTGGAAAATAAAGCCCAATATAGTCCAAAACAGTAGATAAAGTAGCATGGAGCAATCAAAAATTATAGATACGTTGGAGACGTATCATCAGACAACAGTGACAGCCAAAGCAGGTCTGAGGAACAGGTTCACATGAGTGAGGGCACTAGTCCCTCTGAAAGCAGCTATGATGATGGGACCAGAAGTACTCCTAGCAACCTGCCTAAGGCTGCAACCAGGCAGAGGAAGAAGAAAACCTCTGATTCAGAAGATGGACATTTTGTGGCTGATGAGGAAGTCACTTCAAAGAAAAAGGTTGTCAAGAAGGAGTTTGGCACAGCTTCAACCAAGCCAGGTTTGAAGAAGAAAGCACCCGCCAGAAGGATTCTCATGTCCAAAGCCAGAGCCTTAGGACACTTTTGAGTTCACCCTTGAGCCAAAGGAGGCTGGTGAGGGCAAGAAGAGGAAGGAAAGGGTCAAGAAGACCATGGCCAGAGTGATTGACAGACCATCTATGGTCAAACACTCATCAGATGAAGAGGAGGAGGAAGAGCCCAGTGCACCTCCTGCCAAGACCCAGAAGTTGATGGGGTGCCATCAAGTCAGGAGTTGCTCCATCAAAGCCCAAGACTGCCCCCAAGGCTACTGCTGCTGCACAAGCTTCTAAGCCTGCGGCACCCAAGAGATCAACAAGGAACATACCAGCTGCTGAGAAGAATAAGGCCCCAGTGCCTGAAGTGGAAGAAGAAGAAGATGCCCAAGTGCTCAGAAAGTTGAAGCCCAAGATCCCAGATCATGATGATACACATCATGTGGCTGAAAATATGAAGCTAAGGAAGGATGCGGGTCTTAGGCTATGGAGGCAGACAGACCCATATGCCACCTGGAGGAGGACTGTTCTGGACTACAGGTTTCATACAAAGGAGCAGCAGGACTTCTATATATGAGACAGTGCTCCTGGACAAGAAGCCCATAGTAAGTGATATGAGATGGGTTGATTGGGAATACATTGACAACAATGCAGACTACTTCCCAAGAGTTCATGACAGCTTCAGACTGACTGGAATTTGACAAATTTGTTGGCCAAAAGCTCACCAAGTGGAATGATGAGATGGTGATGCAGTTCTACTCCATAATACATTTTTACCCGGATGGTAAAATAGTCTGGATGATTGAGGGTACAAGGTACCAGTCCATAGTTGCTGAGTGGGCCAAGCTTATCAATGCCCCTGAAGAGCAAGAGGATGACACAGATGTGTATGCCAATCCAAGAAAAGGACATAGCTCCATGACACACATGTACAAGGAGATTCCTGATGCTGCCTTGGATACTCACAAGTTTGGCTCAGTGTACCATCTGCTGTGTGGGCTGCCCACAATAAACACTATCCTCAGGCACACATTGTTGCCCAAGTCTAGAGATGACAGGATGATTAGACGACATTCCATCAATTTGCTGCATATGTTTGATGCGCCAGAGAAGTTCAAAGTGATGACATTGATTGTAGAGACAATCAAGAGGACTGCTTCTGATCAGAAGAGATCATGTGGATATGCTCCACACATTCAGATGCTCATAAACTCCAAGATGGGCAAAGGCATATATCTCTTGGACAAGGTGCACCTTCCCATGTGGCCTGAATTTGAAGACAATGAGGTTGTCATGGATGCTACACATCCTACATCTGTAGAGGCTCAGGAGAAGAGGGAGAAAGCTAAAGCAGAGAAGGCAGCACAAACTTCACAAGTTCTAGATGCTTCAACTGTTCACCTCAAGACCAAGCAGGATCAGCTTAGCTATCTGCTTGAGGCCACTGTCAAAATTGAAGGATTAGCAACCCTGACTCAAAATCAAGAGTCTTGAGAGGATCATCGAGACTAAGTTCTATGATCTAGACTTGAAGGTCACAGAGATCCAGACTGTAGTTGAGCAACTCCATGATGAAGCTGAAGAGAGAAGAGGGAGAGCTACCACTGAAGCTTTTCAGATAGTGCCAAGGGTGAGGGAGTCCTGGATTAGGGGGTATCTGGACAGCCGGACTATGTACAACGTCCAGACTATTGAAGCGTGAAGATACAAGACTCAAGACTTCGGCCCGTGTCCGGATGGGACTCTCCTTTGCGTGGACAGCAAGCTTGACGATCCAGATATTGTGTTTCCTTCCTTGTAACCAACTCCATGTAAACCCTAGACCTCTCCGGTGTCTATGTAAGCTGGAGAGGTTGGTCCTTAGAGGGCCGATCACAATTACAATCATACCATCATAGGATAGCTCTTAGGGTTTAGCCTCTACAATCTCGTGGTAGATCTACTCTTGTACTACCCATATCATCAATATTAATAAAGCAGGAAGTAGGGTTTTACCTCCACTGAGAGGGCCCGAACCTGGGTAAACATCTGTGTCCCTTGCTTCCTGTTACCATCAGCCTTGACGCATAGATCGGGACCCCCTACCCGAGATCCGCCGATTTTGACACCGACATTGGTGCTTTCATTGAGAGTTCATCTGTGTCGTCGCTGCCAGGCTCGATGGATCCTTCAATCATCATGAACGATGCTATCCAGGGCGAGACTTTCCTCCCCGAACAGATCTTCGTGTTCGGCGGCTTCGCACTGCGGGCCAATTCGCTTGGCCGCCTAGAGCAGATCGATAGCTATGCCCCCGGCCACCAGCTCAGGTTCGGAAACTTGAACGCATAGCGGATATTCGCGGGGACTTGATCCTCGACGGATTCTGGCCAGCGTCAGAAGCGCCGAACAGTCGCGATGAGCACGGCTTAGACCTGCTGTCAAATGATGCTCGGGATATCACCCCGGCAGAAGCCTTGGATCTAAATCCGGGGCAGGTTGCGTTTCCTAAGGACGGAGGGCTGGACCCCGCCCCGCAGGCCGTACCCTCATCGGAGATGGAGCCGAACATAGGCCTCACTTCTGAGGGAGCCTGTGACTCTGGACCCCCGGATTCATATCCGGATGTAGGTTCCAGTCCGCGTGTCCCCGAGCCCGCCGAGCCTGGTTGGGCTCCGGTGATGGAGTTCACCGCGGCGGACGTCTTTCAGCACTCGCTCTTTGGCAACATGCTGAACTTATTGAAGTCTCTCTCTTTGTCAGGAGACTCTGGGCCAAACTATGTCCGGCTTGAGTGGGAGCAGACAACGATGGAATTCGTTGCCCACCCACCACCCACTTCATTGCCACGATCGATGATCAAACCGACGTGCTTGACTTCGACTTCGAAGACATCGACGGCATGGACGACGATGTAGGAGAATTACAGGAGCCACCGCTCACAGGGCGGTGGACGGCCACCTCCTCATACGATATATATATATGGTGGACATGGCGATGAGGCAATGGAGGATAACCCCTCGGGAAGAAAAACAAAGCATGGGCGTCGTCGGCGCCGCTCCAAGCCCCGCCACAGCAATACTGGCCCCGGAGACGAAAATAATCCGGAGGGCGTCGAAGAAGAATATGACCCTGACCAGCCCGCCTTCGAGCAGGCCGAACAGGAAGATGAGCAGGTCAGCCTAGAAGAACAGGCGACGGACGCATACCCGGAGGAGGACAACTACATGCCCCCCTCCGAAGACGAGATAAGCCTCGGCGACGACGAATTCGGCGTGCCTGAGGACCCCGCGGAGCATGAGCGCTTCAAGCGTAGGCTTATAGCCACTACGAGGAGCCTGAAGAAGAAGCAACAGCAACTCCAAGCTGATCAAGATCTGCTCACAGATAGATGGACTGAAGTCCTGGCAGCCGAGGAATATGGACTCGAACGCCAAACGGCTGACCGGCCACCCCGTGGCCGGGATAAACGGGATATCAGCCCGGATACCAGCCCGCACCCCCACTCCGATACACTACGGCTCAGGGCAACAGGCAAGACCTGCAAGATATTCTGGAAAACAAAGCAGGACAGCCAAGATCGATCTACGGATCGCGGGGGCGCGCCCCAGCGCGCGACGATGATCGTCGCGCCGGATGCATCATCAACAAGTCCGGCTGGGCCGGACGCAGCAAACCAGACCAATTCGAGCTGCGTAGCCACATAGCTCGGCACAGAGGTGCCGCACACCCCCTCTGCTTCACTGACGAAGTGATGGATCATGAATTCCTAGAAGGGTTCAAACCCGTAAACATCGAATCGTACGATGGCACAACAGACCCCGCAGTATGGATCGAAGATTTCCTTCTCCACATTCACATGGCCCGCGGAGATGATCCACACACCATCAAGTATCTTCCCCTTAAGCTCAAAGGACCAACCCAGCACTGGTTAAACAACCTGCCAGCAAATTCCATTGGCAGTTGGGAAAACCTGGAAGATGCATTCCTCGATAACTTCCAGGGCACATATGTGTGACCACCAGACGTCGATGACCTGAGCCACATTACTCAATAGCCTGGAGAGTCAGCCCGGAAATTCTGGACTCGGTTCCTTACTAAAAAGAACCAAATAGTCGAATGTCTGGACGCGAAGCCCTGGCGGCTTTTAAGCATAATATCCGTGACGAGTGGCTCGCTCGACACCTCGGCCAGGAAAAACCCAAGTCTATGGCAGCTCTCACAACCCTAATGACCCGCTTTTGTGCGGGTGAGGATAGCTGGCTGGCTCGCAGTGGCACCACGCCACATTGCGGCACTTCGGACGGCCGCGATGCTAATGGCAAGCCACGGCGTAACAGACATAAGAGATGGATCAACGGCGACAGTACTGAAGACACGGCGGTCAACGCCGGATTCAGCGGATCTAAATCCGGTTAGCGGAAAAAGGCGTTCAAAAGAAATAATCAGGGACCGTCCATCCTGGACCGCATACTGGAGCGCTCTTGCCAAATTCATGGCACCCCGGACAAGCCAGCCAACCACACCAATAGAGACTGCTAGGTGTTCAAACAGGCCGGTAAGATAAACGCCGAAAACAAGGACAAGGGGCTGCATAGCAACGACGACGAAGAGCCCCGGCGTCCGAATACGGGGGGACAAAAGAAATCCCCCCCCCCCCAGGTGAAAACAGTCAATATGATCTACGCCACTCACATCCCCAAGTGGGAATGGAAGTGAGCACTACGGGACGTCTATGCGATGGAGCCAGTCGCCCCCAAATTCAACCCATGGTCAGTGAGGGAGTCCTGGACTAGGGGGTGTCCGGATAGCCGGACTATCATCGTCGGCCGGACTCCAAGACTATGAAGATACAAGATTGAAGACTTCGTCCCGTGTCCGGATGGGACTTTCCTTGGCGTGGAAGGCAAGCTTGGCAATACGGATATGTAGATCTCCTACCATTGTAACCGACTCTGTGTAACCCTAGCCCTCTCCGGTGCCTATATAAACCGGAGGGTTTTAGTCCATAGGACGAAGAACAATCATACCATAGGCTAGCTTCTAGGGTTTAGCCTCCTTGATCTCGTGGTAGATCCACTCTTGTACTACCCATATCATCAATATCAATCAAGCAGGAGTAGGGTTTTACCTCCATCGAGAGGGCCCGAACCTGGGTAAAAACATCGTGTCCCTTGTCTCCTATTACCATCCGCCTAGACGCACAGTTCGGGACTCCCTACCCGAGATCCGCCGGTTTTGACACCGACATTGGTGCTTTCATTAAGAGTTCCTCTGTGTCGTCACCGATAGGCTTGATGGCTCCTTCGATCATCAACAACAACGTGGTCTAGGGTGAGACTTTTCTCCCCGGACAGATCTTCGTATTCGGCGGCTTTGCACTGCGGGCCAATTCGCTTGGCCATCTGGAGCAGATCGAAAGCTACGCCCCTGGCCATCAGGTCAGGTTTGGAAGTCTGAACTTCACGGCTGACATCCGCGGAGACTTGATCTTCGATGGATTCGAGCCACAGCCGAGCGAGCCGCACTGTCACGATGGGCATAACATAGCTCTGCTGCCGAACAGTGCCCTGGAGGTCGCACACGAGTCCGCTCCGATCCTCAATTCGGAGCCGGCTGCGCAGATCGAGGACGGGTGGCTAGACACCGCCTCGGGGGCTGCTACATCTATGGCGATGGAGCCAAATACCGACCTCGTCCCTTGTGAGGCTCGTTACTCCGAGGTGCCGGACTCCTCCCCGGACTCCGAACCTCCCGCGCCCCCTCCAATCGAATCCGATTGGGCGCCGATCATGGAGTTCACCGCTGCGGACATCTTTCAACACTCACCTTTTGGCGACATCCTGAATTCGCTAAAGTATCTCTCGTTATCAGAAGAGTCCTGGCCGGACTGCGGACAGGACAGTTGGCATGCGGGCGACGAAGAAATTCAAAGCCCACCCACCACCCACTTTGTAGCCACTGTCGACGATCTAACCGACATGCTAGACTACGACTCCGAAGACATCGACGGTATGGACGACGATGCCGGAGACGACCAAGAACCAGCGCCTACGGGGCACTGGAAGACCACCTCGTCATACGACATATACATGGTGGACATCCCAAAGGATGAGAATGGCGAGGAAGTAGCGGAGGAAGACTCCTCCAAGAAACAGCCCAAGCGCCGGCATCAGCGGCGCCGGTCTAAATCCCGCCACAGCAAGAATGGAGATTCCGGCACCGGAGATAATAACACCCCAGAGAGTGCCGAAGACAACCCCCTCCAGCAAAATTCAGCACAGGAGGACGGAGAAGCCAGCCCTCATGAGAGAGCGGCAGACGAAGAGGTAGAGGACGATAATTACATGCCTCCCTCTGGAGACGAGGCAAGCCTCGACGACGACGAATTCGTCGTGCCCGAGGATCCTGTCGAACAAGAGCGTTTTAAACGCAGGCTTATGGCCATGGCAAACAGCCTAAAGAAAAAGCAGCAACAGCTTAGAGCTGATCAAGATCTGCTAGCCGACAGATGGACTGAAGTCCTTGCGGCTGAAGAGCATGAACTCGAACGCCCCTCCAAAAGCTACCCCAAACGCAAGTTGCACCCTCGATTAGAGGAGGAGGCATATAAACCTGCATCACCAGCGCACAATACGGATGACCGACCACCTCGTGGCCGCGACAGAGAGGCCTCTAGGCCCTCCACTAGAACCGTACCCCGGCACCGCTCGAAAAGTACGAAGCCACGGGGGAATGCACCGGACTTACGAGACATATTGGAAGATAAGGCAAGACAATCAAGATCGATCTACGGATCGCATGGGCGCCCCACGATGCGCGACGACTACCGTCGTGCCGGATACAGCAACTCCGGCCGGGCCGAACACAACAGACAAAGCTCGCTTAAGCTACGTCGTGATATAGCCCAGTATAGAGGCGCCGCACACCCACTATGCTTCACAGATGAAGTAATGGATCATCAGATCCCCGAAGGGTTTAAACCCGTGAACATTGAATCCTACGATGGCACAACAGACCCCGCGGTTTGGATCGAAGACTATCTCCTTCATATCCACATGGCCCGCGGTGACGATCTTCACGCCATCAAATATCTCCCACTCAAGCTTAAAGGACCAGCTCGGCATTGGCTTAACAGCTTGCCAGCAGAATCAATTAGGTGTTGGGAGGACCTGGAAGCCGCATTTCTTGACAACTTCCAGGGCACATATGTGCAACCACCAGACGCCGATGACCTAAGCCACATAATTCAGCAGCCAGATGAATCGGCCAGACAATTCTGGACATGGTTCTTAACAAAGAAAAATCAAATCGTCGACTGTCCGGATGCAGAGGCCCTCGCAGCCTTCAAACATAACATCCGCGATGAGTGGCTTGCCTGGCACCTAGGACAGGAAAAGCCGAAATCCATGGCAGCCCTCACATCACTGATGACCCGCTTCTGCATGGGAGAGGACAGCTGGCCAGCCCGCAGTAACAACCTCAGCAAAAACTCTGGCAGTCCGGATAACAAGGACCGCAATGGCAGGTCGCGACGCAACAAAAACAAACGCCGCGTTAACGGCCATAACACTGAGGATACGGCAGTAAACACCGGATTCAGAGGCTCCAAACCCGGTCAGCGGAAAAAGCCATTCAAAAGAACTACTCCGGGTCCGTCCAATTTGGACCGAATACTCGACTGCTCGTGCCAGATACACGGCACCCCCGAAAAGCCAGCTAATCACACCAACAGGGATTGTTGGGTATTCAAGCAGGCAGGCAAGTTAATTGCCGAAAACAATGACAAGGGGCTGCATAGCGATGACGAGGAAGAGACCCGACCGCCGAACAATAGAGGACAGAAGGGTTTCCCCCCACAAGTGCGGACGGTGAACATCATATACGCAACCCACATACCCAAAAGGGAGCGGAAGTGTGCACTCAGGGACGTATACGCGATGGAGCCAGTCGCCCCAAAGTTCAATCCATGGTCCTCTTGCCCGATCACTTTTGACCGAAGGGACCACCCCACCAGTATCCGCCATGGCGGATTCGCCGCATTGGTTTTAGACCCAATCGTCGATGGATTTCACCTCACGAGAGTCCTGATGGACGGCGGCAGCAGCCTGGACCTGCTTTATCAGGATACAGTGCGCAAGATGGGCATAGACCCCTCAAGGATTAAACCCACAAAGACGACCTTCAAAGGCGTCATACCAGGTGTAGAGGCCAACTGTACAGGCTCGGTCACACTAGAAGTGGTCTTCGGATCCCCGGATAACTTCCGAAGCAAGGAGTTAATCTTCGACATAGTCCCGTTTCGCAGCGGCTATCATGCTCTGCTCGGACGGACCGCGTTTGCAAAGTTCAACGCGGTGCCGCACTACGCATACCTTAAGCTCAAGATGCCAAGCCCTCGAGGAGTCATCACGGTCAACGGAAACACAGAACGCTCCCTCCGAACGGAGGAACACACAGCGGCTCTCGCGGCAGAAGTATAGAGCAGCCTCTTAAGGCAATTCTCGAGTCCGGCCGTCAAGCGGCCGGACACTGCTAAACGCGCCCGGAGTAACCTACAACAAGACCACCTAGCACGTACCGAGCACGCGTAGCAGTATGGCCCCAACCCCGGCCCTTGCACAATATCAAGACTGGTCCTTCGCGTACACCATTACGCTCTGGAGATACCATGGGCACAGGGGGAGGGGCACGACCACGACAGACCCAGAGTGCGGCTCAACCACACCAGGGGCTCCCAAGTGTGTCATCTTTTTCTCTTTCTTTTCCTTTTTCTTCTCATCCACAGGACTCCTTTTACCAGAGGACCTGTCCGGCAGCAGACCGGCCGAACTCACGATGCAACAGCCAGGGAAGGAGAAAGGCTACGATGAGTATCCAGGTGGTCTCCATTACGAGCATTAAATCTGTTTTATACACCATTCCGCAGCCTACCCCTGGAGGGGGACATGTTTAATAGTCCCATCCCTTGCTTACCGCACTATTTGTATCGTTCTACATTCATGGCAGTATTCCCTGAATAAACAATGCATTGCTTTTTGCTTATAATTGCATTTCTTTCTTATACATATGTTCATTTATGACATGTTGCATCCGTACACTTTGGTACAGCTAAAGACACCAGGGGCTTAGGTTCCCCGCATTATGGTGCGATAAGTCCGAACACTTTCACAAGTGCGGCACCCCGAACTTATAGCATTATATGCATCGGCTCCAAATCATGTCTTGGGTCAATAGTTGGGTTTGCCCGGCTCCCATGTTTTGGTACCTTACGTTCCGTTGTATCGGCTAAGGTAGCACTGGGAGAACCACTGCGATTGCGCCCCGGTTGAGCTGGGCGAGCGCCTCAGTGGAGAAAGCTAAAACTGACTATCATGATACAGTGAGAGCTGGTCGCTGTTCGAGAGGTTTTTTCAAGTCCTTAAAGACTTATACCGCTTAGAGCGAGGAACCGGCTTTGTCCGGCACAGGCGTGGATAGCGCCCCGAACTCGGTCTTCCGAACACTAGGGGCTTCGCTAAAATTTAAAATTATAGAATTCTATGGCTAAGTGAGAGTGTTCAAGCACTATAAGTCCGGTTTCCTCGTTCGTTGTGTTGAGCGCCTCCCTAGATGGACCCAAAAATGGGAACAAGAGCGCTCAAGTTTATCCCGAACACCCCAGCACTCGTGGCATGGGGGCTGAAGCCGACGACTTGCCATCTCTCAGATTTAATAAATGGCCGCACAGAAGGTAATATTTTAAATTAATAAGCGTTGCTTAGCGCATATGAACAAGGTTTTCAGCGCACAGGATAACAAAATGCGAGCCTACTCAAATATTACATCTTTGGAGCACTCACCCGCAATCATGCGGGCACCCTTCAGGACACTCTTATAATACATTTCGGGCGTGCGATACTCCTTGCCCGCCGGTGGCGCATCCGTCACAAGCTTCTCAGCGTCCATCCTGCCCCAGTGCACCTTTGCATGGGCAAGGGCCCGACGGGCACCTTCAATGCAGGCGGAGTGCTTGACGACTTCAACCCAGGGACACGCATCCACCAGCCGCTGCACCAGGCCGAAGTAGCTCCCAGGCATGGCCTCCCCAGGCCACAGCCGAACTATGAGGCCCTTCATGGCCTGTTCGGCCACCTTGTGGAGCTCTACCAGCTGCTTCAGCTGGTCGCTAAGGGGCACCGGATGTCCGGCCTCAGCATACTAAGACCAGAAGACCTTCTCCGTCGAGCTCCCCTCCTCGGCCCGGTAGAAAGCGGCAGCATCGAACACGCTGCGGGGCAGATCTGCGAACACTCCTAGAGAGCTCCGAATTCGGGTAAGTAATAGGTAATTCACATTCACATGCTTGCTTTGCATGAAAAATGCCTTACCCACCGCTATTTTCTTCAAATCCTCGATTTCCTGGAGGGCCTTGTGGGCTTCGGCCTTAGCGGCTTTAGCACTCTCACGAGCCGACGCAAGCTCGGACTCTCGAGTCTTCGAGTCACGCTCCAAACTCTCGTGCTTTTCCATGAGAGCCTGGAGCTCTTGCTGTACCGCCGCCACCCGCGCCTCCTGCTTCTCTCGCTCGGCTTGTTCCGCGGCCGCATTGCGTTCGGCCGTAGACACCGCCTCCTTCAGGGTCCCCACCTCGTTTGTGGCCCCTGTAGTACCCAAGTTATCCTTGTTATTCCTCTTGCAACCAAATCCTTTTCTGTAAGGTACAACTTTAATATGGTGTTACTCACCTTCCTTGTCCTCGAGCTGCTTCTTGGCACGGCCGAGCTCGCTCTCGGACCGCTCGAGGCTCTGCTTCAAGGTATTGACCTCCGCAGTCAGTGCGGCAGAGGTCAGCAGTGCAGCCTGCAAACCCATATTGACATATTTTTTAGACTCCTGTGTATATCTTTTTAGATCCTCAGTCAGGGGCTATTGTCTATGCGGTATTATATTGCATATCTTAAAATTCTTACCTCAAAGCATGTTAGAAGGCTGCTGCAGGCTTCGGTCAGCCCGCTCTTGGCGAGCTGAACCTTCTGAATCACCGCACTCATGACAGTGTGGTGTTCTTCTTTGATGGAAGCATCGTTGAGCGCCTCCAGCAAGTTATCCGGTGCCTCCGGTTGGACGGAGGCCGCCGGCGTCACAGTCTTGCCCTTCTTACGAAGGGGCCGCTCACCGGACTCCGGAACCACTGCAGGTTCCGGTGCGAAGTCTGGGAGGTTGCCCTGTGGCACCTCCGGGGCCTCCTCCTCCTGACGGGTCCTCTCCTGGGATCCCACCTTGACGTCGTCAGCGTCACGAGGGGTGGAGGCGGTCGGAAGAGAATCCATATCCGACGTGCCCAAGGACCCTCTCGACGAAGCGGGAAGATCGTCCTTGGCCGGACTACAGGTTGTATGCGGCATTAGAAAGACACAGTATGGCGAAAAGAAAAATTATAAATCATCCAGGAGTCTGGATACTTACGATCTTGCCAGGGGCTTGGTCCTTGAGGGCCACTCCTCGTCGCCGTCGCCGACGTTGGTGGAGCAGTCCGGGGGAAGGGTCCTTCCCTTCTTGGACCCTTCGGACTCCCTCGTTGGGGAGGCCTTCCTCTTCTTCTCTCCCCTCGCTGGGGGAGAGGCCTCTTTCTTCTCCTCCTCGTCCTCGTGGGAGGAGTCCGCCTCGGAGTCATCGGTCGATGAGTCCTATACCACCTGACGTCGGGAACTCCTTCGGGTTCCCGTGGCCTTCTTCTTGGCCTTCTTCTCTGGCACCACGTAAAGTGTCGGGACCAGCAGCCCCGTCAAACGGGTGTCCGCTGGGTCTTCTGGAAGGGGAGCCAGATAGTTAACCTGTCCGGACGTCTTCTGCCAGTCCTGTTAAAGGTATTGGGAGTTTAGATCCCGCATAGAGTCAAACTATGAAAAACAAGTGTCCCATAAAGGATAACATGGCTTACCTCACCAGCCGGACGCTGCGTGCTGAATCCGCGATCTTCGGTAGCGGATGCGGGAGCTTCGGCGCCCTTGAACAACACCCTCCAGGCAGCTTCGTACGTAGTGTCGAAGAGCCCGCTCAAAGTCCGGTGTTGTGCCGGATCAAACTCCCACAAATTGAAGTCCCGTTGCTGGCAGGGGAGAATCCGGCGGACGAGCATGACCTGGATCACATTGACAATCTTGAGCTTCTTGTTCACCAGGGTCTGGAGACAGGACTGGAGTCCAGTCAGCTCTTTCGAACTACCCCATAGCAAGCCCTTCTCTTTCCAGGAGGTGAGCTGCATAGGGATGCCAGATCTGAATTTGGGGGCTGCTGCCCATTTAGGGTCACGCGGCTCGGTGATGTAGAACCACCCCGATTTCCACCCTTTGATGGATTCCACAAAGGCACCCTCGAGCCAAGTAACATTGGGCATTTTGCCAACCATGGCACCTCCGCACTCCGCTTGGCTGCCCTTCACAACCTTCGGCTTTACATTGAAGGTCTTTAGCCACAAGCCGAAGTGGGGCTGGATGCAGAGGAAGGCCTCGCACACGACGATAAACGCCGAGATATTGAGGATAAAATTTGGGGCCAGATCGTGGAAATCCAGGCCGTAGTAGTACATGAGCCCCCAGACAAAGGGGTGGAGTGGGAAGCCCAGTCCGCGGAGGAAGTGGGGAAGGAATAAGACCCTCTCATGGGGCCTGGGGGTGGGGATGAGCTGCCCCTCGTTGGGGAGACGATGCGCGATGTCGCTGGACAGATATCCGGCGCTGCGCAGCTTCTCAATGTGCCCCTCCGTAACGGAGGAGGCCATCCACTTGCCTCCTGCTCCGGACATGGCTAGAGAGGGTTGAGGCAAGATGTGCGGACTTGGGCGCTGGAGCTCGAGTGCGCGGAGATGGATAAGCAAAGGAGGAAGAAGGCGTAGGTAAAAGAGGTGGATCCTTATCCCCATATATATGGGCGGGCGAAACTATATGTCCCCACCGGCCTGGTAAAACTCGCTTATCTCCCAAGCGCCACAATCAATGGCGCGGTTGGGTTACCCACGTCCGTATTGATGGGAATCCCGGAATAAGGGGAACACGATCTCTGCTTCGACAAGACGTGCCAAGGAAACCGCTTCGCTAAACGCACTGAGGTGGTATAATAAAAACGATTGAAGTGAAGGCTTGGTTGTGGTGTGACGTCACACCATAGAATACGTCAGCAGATTGAACTTGTGTAAATATTATTCTCTCTATGGTGGTATGTGGAATTTATTTTATAGAGCCGGACACTATCCAGGCGTTCACAATCTTCTATGAATTATTCAGAGGAGGAACCCGCCTTGCAATGCCGAAGACAACATGCACGCCGGACTCGTCGTCATTGAAGCCTGGTTCAGGGGCTACTGAGGGAGTCCTGGACTAGGGGGTGTCCGGATATCCGGACTATCATCGTCGGCCGGACTCCAAGACTATGAAGATACAAGATTGAAGACTTCGTCCCGTGTCCGGATGGGACTTTCCTTGGTGTGGAAGGCAAGCTTGGCAATACCGATATGTAGATCTCCTACCATTGTAACCGACTCTGTGTAACCCTAGCCCTCTTCGATGCCTATATAAACCGGAGGGTTTTAGTCCATAGGACGAAGAACAATCATACCATAGGCTAGCTTCTAGGGTTTAGCCTCCTTGATCTCGTGGTAGATCCACTCTTGTACTACCCATATCATTAATATCAATCAAGCAGGAGTAGGGTTTTACCTCCATCGAGAGGGCCCGAACCTGGGTAAAAACATCGTGTCCCTTATCTCATGTTACCATCTGCCTAGACGCACAGTTCGGGACCCCCTACCCAAGATCCGCCTGTTTTGACACCGACAGTTAGCTTGTCCGATCACCTTTGATCGTAGGGATCATCCTACCAGCATCCTTCATGGCGGCTCAGCCGCATTAGTCTTAGACCCAATCATCGACGGATTCCACCTCACACGAGTCCTTATGGACGGCGGCAGCAGCCTGAACCTGCTTTATCAGGACACAGTGCGCAAAATGGGCATTGACCCTTCAAGGATCAAACCCACTAAAACCACCTTTAAAGGTGTAATTCCTGGAGTAGAGGCCCGTTGTACGGGCTCTATAACACTGGAAGTGGTCTTCGGATCCCCGGATAACTTCCGGAGTGAAGAGTTAATCTTTGATATCGTCCCTTTCCGTAGTGGTTACCACGCACTGCTCGGACGAACCGCATTCGCTAGATTCAATGCGGTACCACATTATGCATACCTCAAGCTCAAGATGCCAGGACCGCGCGGGGTCATCACCGTCAATGGAAATACGGACCGCTCCCTTCGAACAGAAGAGCATACGGCAGCCCTTGCGGTAGAAGTACAATGCAGCCTACTCCGACGAACCAATCCGGCGACAACTTCGAGCACAGTCAAGCGAGTCCGGAGCACCCCGCAACAGGATCATCAGGAATGCCAAGAGCGTGATTAGCAGTCCGGCCTCCGCTCAAGCCCCTTCAAAGCAGCATTCGTGCCACGCGCACACAATTACGCACTCAAGATACCATGGGCATAGGCGGAGGCGCATCAACGACTCAGTCAATAGTGCGGGTAACCGCCAAATACCTTCATACTCTTTCCCTCTTACCTTTCAGGACACCGCATTAGTGCAGCATCCTCAGAAGAGCCGAATGGACGGACTTATATGGGAGAGACATCCAAGGAGGCAACAGACGTTGTGCACAGAAGGAAATACCCAGGTGGAATCTATTTACGATCATTATACCTGCTTTATCTATCTGTACACAACCTGCCCCTGGATAGGACATGTCAAATAGTCCTATTTTATCTCTGCTTAATGCATCCATTGTAAACATACGCTTAAACGTATTTTTCGTCAATGGGAGATTATATATAGCGTCAGCTTATTATCCTTATTTGAGTATTTTCTTCTCTTATAAATGTTCATTTGATAATTGCATCCGTACACCTTGGTACGGTCAGTTTGCCATGGGCTTCTCATGGCGCCCCGTAATATGGCAAATAAAGTCCGAACACTTTCGAGAGTGCGGCACCCCGAACTTATAGCACTATATGCATCAGCTCTGAATCATGTCTTGGGTCTACAGTTGGGATAGCCCGGCTCCCTTGTTTTGGTTCCTTACGTTCCGTTATATCGGCTAAGGTAGCGCAGGGAGAACTACTGCGATTGTGTCTCGGTTCTTCCGGACGAGCACCTCAGTAGAGAAAGCCGAAAACTGACCGGCATGATGTGGCGAGAGCTGGTCGCTGTTCGAGAGGTATTAAAATCCTTAAAGATTTTCCGCTTTAGGCAATAAATCGGCTTCGTCCGATCTAGGTGTGTATAGCGCCCCGATTCGGCCTTCCGGATTCTAGGGGCTTCGCCGAAATTTAAAATTGTAGACTTCTATGGCTAAGTCAAAGTTATAAAGCCACATAGTCTGATTGCCTTGTTCGCTGCGCTGGACACCTCCTTAAGGGACCAAACATTTGGATAAAGAGTGTCCGGGTTTTCCACGAACACCCCAGTACTAGTTACGTGGGGGAGGGAAGCCGACGACTGGCCTACTTTCAGAATTTTATAAACAGCCGCACGGAAGGTAATATTTTAAATAACAAAAACACTACATAGCGCAAGTAACTTCGTCTTTAATTTACAAACATGACAGAAGTGAATTCATTCTAAAATGGCGTTCTTGGTACACTCATCGGCGACGAGACGAGCACCCTTCATCACGCCATCATGGTACATCTCGGGATGGCGATGCGCCTTGCCCTCCGGCGGCCCATCCTTGACCAGCTTCTCAGCATCCAGCTTGCCCCAATGCACCTTGACGCGGGCAAAGGCCCGCGGGCACCCTCGATGCAAACGGATCGCTTGATCACTTCAAGCCGCAGGCAGGCATCCACCATCCGCTTGATCAAGCCAAAGTAGCTACTAGGCAGGAGCTCGCCAGGCCACATCCTGACTATGAAGCCTTTCATAGCCAGTTCGGCCGCCCTGTGGAGTTCGACCAACTGCTTTAGTTGGTCGCTCAGAGGCATCGGATGTTCGGCCCCAACATTCTGGGACCAGAACAGCTTCTCCGTTGAGCTCCTCTCCTGGGCACGGTAGAACTCGGCAGCGTTGGATACGCTATGTGGCAGATCTGCAAATGCCCCTGGAGAGCTCCGAATTCGAGTAAGTAAAAGAAACGCCTCCTCCACATGTTTGCTTTGCATAAAGAACTTCTTACCCGCTGCTATCTTTTTGGCCTCTTGGATTTCCTGCTATGCTTTCTTGGCTTTGGCCTTGGTGTCTTTTAAATTTACAAGGGCCTTCGCAAGCTCGGCCTCTTTCACCTTCAGATCATGCTCCACGGACTCGCACTTCTTGCCGAGGTCCCGGAGCTCTTGTTGTACCTCGCCCACTCTAGCACTTTGCTTTTCGCGCTCCTTGCATTCCAAGGCTGCTTTGTCTTCGGCCTTGGACAACGCTTTCTTCAGGGACGCCACTTCGGCGGTGGCCCCTGTTACACAGTCATGACGCTTTGGCGTTAGACTGACCAATTTTGCCTATCTTTAAATACATACGAGCGGGGAATTGCTTACCTTTATTCTCCTCGAGCTGCCTCTTCGTGAGGCCGAGCTCTCCCTGTTCCTGCTCCAGGTCCCGCTTCAGTTCGGCAACCTCGGCAGTACGAGCAGCAGCAGCAAGCAGCACAGCCTGCTTATGCACACGAATATTCATTGTTAGTCTCTTGCGGATTATAATTGACCCTTTGTTTGGCTTTTCTTTTCGAACACCAAACAGAGTATCAGGGGCTACTACCTATCGGGTGGTAATTTTGCACATATTTATTACTTACCTCAAAGCCTGTCAAGAGGTTGGTGCAAGCTTCGGTTAGTCCGGTCTTGGCGGACGTAACCTTCCGAATCACCGAACTCATAAGAGTACGGTGCTCTTCATCCATGGAAGCGCCGTGAAGCGCTTCCAGCAGACAATCCGGCGCCTCGGGCGCGCCGAAAGTCCTTGATGCGGACGGCTCGCCCTCCCTAATGAGGGGCTGTCCGCCTGAGTTCGGAACCATTGAAGGTTCCGGGACAGTGTTCGGCTGAGAGCCCGGCCTATTGTGGCTCTCATCAACACGATCTGCGGGGATCTTGAACCCCGCGTGTCCAACGTCTGGGGCCCTGCCTCAGGGCATCTCCAGAGTCACATCCCCCCGCTCTAGGAGCCTTCGGGACAACACCTCTGTGTCATCCGCTGGTTGAGGAGTAGTGGCTGTCGGAAGTGAATTCATCTCCGAATCGCTCAGGGACCCGGAGGAAGATACCTCGGGGTGATCCCTGGCCGGACTGCACATATGTTCGGTGTCAAACGAAGGCTATAGAGTGAAGTTATGATGGAGTGCTGACACTTACGATCGCACTGGGGGCTTCCCCTCGGCAGCCACCCCTCCTCGCTGAGAGCGGCTGTGGCGGAGTAGTCCAGAAGGGACACCTTCCCCTTCTAGGACGCCCCAGCCTCCCCTCCCGGGGCGGCTTTCCTCTTCTTCTCCCCCCCCCCCCCAGTGTGGGGAGGTAGAATCTCTTCCTGATTCTCCCCGCCTCCGCGGGAAGAATCTGTCTCGTTGTCGTCAGACGACAAGGGTATGACAGCCTTACGACGAGGGCCTTTTCCGGCCCCCTGGTCCGCCTCCCCGGGCCCCTCATCCTTTCCGGACGGGGCGTCTTCTTCTTCCTCCCCTTCGTGGGAGGAGTCTGCCTCGTCGTCTTTGGACGAGGCTTCTGGCACAACCTTACGCCGGAGACCCTTTCGGGTCCCCGGAGCCTTCTTCTCGGCCTTCTTCTCCGGCACCTTGTACGGTGCCGGGACCAGCATCTCCGTCAGGAGAGCATCAGCTGGGCCTTCTGGCGGCGGAGCCGGACAGTAAACCTGCTCCGCTGTCTCCACATAATCCTGAAGCAAACATGCATAACTACTTAAGGCTCTCCCAGGAATATATTAAGAAGAACCGGGTCCGGTGGTAGTCCGAGAACTCACCTGACTAGGAGCCCGCGTGGCGTGAAGCCCGCGGTCCTCGGATGTGGGAGGGGGGTACTTCGGAGGCCTTGAACAACACCTTCCATGCGCCTTTGTGCGTCATGTCATAGAGCTTCCGAAGAGTCTGATGTTCGGCCGGGACGAACTCCCACAGATTGACTGCCCGCCTTTGGCAGGGCAGGATCCGGCGAACGAGCATGACCTGGATCACGTTAGCAAGCTTGATGTTCTTGTCCTTCATGCTTTTGATGCATGTCTGGAGTCCGGTCAGCTCCGTAGATTCGCCCCAGGATAGGCCCTTCCTTTCCCAGGAGGTGAGCCGCATGGGGGCTCCAGATCTGAATTCAGGGGCCGCCGCCCAGTTGACGCCGCACGGCTCGGTGATGTAGAACCACCCCGATTGCCATCCTTTTACGGTCTCTGCAAAGGAGCCGTCCAGCCAGGTGACATTAGGCATCTTGCCCACCATGGCTCCTCCGCACTCCGCTTGCTGGCCGCTTACAACCTTCAGCTTCACGCAGAAGGTTTGCAGCCATAGGCCGAAATGAGGCCAGATGCGGAGGAAGGCCTCGCACACGATGATGAACGCCAAAATGTTGAGGACGAAGTTCGAGGCTAGATCGTGGAAATCTAACCCGTAGTAGAACATGAGCCCACGGACAAAGAGATGGAGCGGAAATCCCAGTCCACGGACGAAGTGGGCGACGTATACGACCCTCTCATGGGATCCTGGGGTCGGAATGACCTGCCCGGCGTCCGGTAGCCGGTGCGCCATGTCTGCGGCCAAGTATCCGGCCGCTCGAAGATTTGTGATGTGCTTCTCCTTGACGGTGGAAGCCACCCACTTGCCTCCTGCTCTGGACATGTTTAGCTGTGCGGAGGAGACTTGGGCTTGGGCGCTGGAGCTCGAGGGGGCAAAAGTGGGCGAAGGAGGAAGAAGGCGTGGGTAAAAATGAGGAAATCTTATTCCTTTATAGAGGCGCCGAAAGCGGTACACCTTCCCACTTGCCCGTTGGGAATCGCTTGCTTCCCAAGCACCACGATTGATGGCGTGGTGGGATTACCTATACCCGTATTGATGAGAATCCCGTGATAAGGGGACACGATCTCTGCTTTGACAAGACGTGTCAAAGAAACCGCTTCGTAATAAGTGCTGTAGCTGGTTGTGGTAAAATGGTTCGAGTAATGATCCGGCCGTAATAACATGTCACGTCATCAGAAAAAGTTGTCAGCAGATTGCATTTGTGAAATATCATTCTCTCTACAGCGGAGTGTAAAGATCATTTTGTGGATCTGGACACGATTCAAGTGTTCAATAATTACTTTGGAGTATTCGGATAAGGAACCCGCCTTGCAATGCCGAAGACAATACTGCGCGCCGGACTCGTCGTCATTGAAGCCTGGTTCAGGGGCTACTGAGGGTGTCCTGGATTAGGGGGTATCCGGACAGCCGAACTGTGTACAACATCCGGACTATTGAAGCGTGAAGATACAAGACTCAAGACTTCGGCCTGTGTCCGGATGGGACTCTCCTTTGCGTGGACAGCAAGCTGGGTGATCCGGATATTGTGTTTCCTTCCTTGTAACTGACTCCATTTAAACCCTGGCCCTCTCCTTTGTCTATATAAGCCGGAGAGGTTGGTCCTTAGAGGGCCGATCACAATTACAATCATACCATCATAGGCTAGCTCTTAGGGTTTAGCCTCTACGATCTCGTGGTATATCTACTCTTGTACTACCCATATCATCAATATTAATCAAGCAGGAAGTAGGGTTTTACCTCCATCGAGAGGGCCCGAACCTGGGTAAACATCTGTGTCCCTTGCTTCCTGTTACCATCAGCTTTGACGCACAGATCGGGACCCCCTACACGAGATCCGCCGGTTTTGACACCGACAAAGGGCAAAAAGGTCTGCAGCTGTGCCAGCCAGTGACACAAGGGCTACTACTTCAGCACCAGCAGCTATAGCCTCTGTTGTTCCTCCAGTTGCTACTCCACCAGCTCCACAGACCTCTTCAGATGCATTCGTTGCAGGACTCCTCTCCATGCCACCTTCACACTCCGGAGCTCCCTGAGATCGTGCTTAGAGAGCCGCATAACACTATGCATTTTCAAGATTTTTGGTAACTTGTTGCCAAAGGGGGAGAAAGTGTATAGATCACAGGCTAAGAGAGAGAGAGAGAGAGAGAGAGAGAGAGAGAGAGTGTGTGTGTGTTTTGCTTCTTTTGCCTCTCTCGCTACTTTATTTTCTTGCGTGTTTGGTTGATACACTATTTATACTTGTGTGTGAGATACTTCTATGATCATGTGTGTTGATCATATTATGCTTAATGTTTGTGCTTGAATGATGATATTCTATCTCTCATGTATGATCATTTATATCTTGCATTGGTGATGAGTGCATATTTCATATTATATCATTTTGAGTGCTCCACCAAGATGTATGTTACATGGAAGAGTAACCCATGATCCTAATCGATTGTTCATTTGCATTCAAAAGCAAATTTTAATTAATGCACAAATTTAGGGGGAGCTCTTGCTTATCACATACTTCTCAAAGCGACGATGTACTTCATTTATATTATCATTTGTCGAAACTTTGATCTATATGTTGTCATCAATTACCAAAAAGGGGGAGATTGAAAGTGCAACTAATCCCCAGGTGGTTTTGGTAATTCATAACAACATATAGCTCATTGAACTTATATCCATTCAAGATTAATGTTTCAGAAAGTTCAATGATTGGCATGGCATGGACTAGAGATGTGGACCCCTCAAAATGCTAAGGACACATATTGGCAAAAGCTCAAGACTCTTCATTTTCATTTTAGTGATTCAAGATCACATTGAGTCCATAGGAAAAGCTAATACTATTAAAAGGGTATGAGGTGTTGCTTAATGGCTTGCTTGCTCAAAATGCTTAGTGATATGCTTGAAAAGCCCTCAACCACTTTCTCATTTCCACATATGTCCTAAACCTAAAGTCAAACTCGGCCCCACCAATTTGATCTATCCAGCACCACCGAGTTCACTTGGCATAGCCATAGCCAGAAACCCTAATCAGTTCAGTCTCACTGGTAGGGATCTCGGTCTCTCGGAGATGGGATTGCAAACTCTCTGTTTTCCTCTGTAACATTTCGGTCTAATCGAGATGAGCGATTGGTCCCACCGAGTTTGCAATGCAAACTCTCTGTTTCCTTTTCGTAATGTTTAGGTCTCACCGAAATGAGCAATCAGTCCCACCGAGTTTGCTAGACCAAGTCTCTATTTGCTTATTACTGAAATCGGTCTCAGCGAGTTCATGTGATCGGTCTCACTAAGATGAGGTTTTTCCCTAACCCTAGTGCATTGGTCTCACCGGGTTGGTATTGTCGGTCCCACCGAAAGGCCTAACGTTCACATTTTGAACCAGATCGGTCTGACCGAGTTTCATTATTCGGTCCCACCGAGTTTGGTAAAATGTGTGTAACAACTAGATTTTGTGTGGAGGCTATATATACCCCTCCACCCCCTTCTCCATTTGAGAGAGAGCCATCAAAACGTGCCTACACTTCCACTACTCATTTTCTGAGAGAGAACCACCTACTCATGTGTTGAGACCAAGATATTCCAATCCAACCACAAGAATCTTGATCTATAGCCTTCTCCAATTTTCTTTCCACTCAAATCATCTTTCCACCATATCCAAATCTGTGAGAGAGAGTTGAATGTTGGGGAGACTATCATTTGAAGCACAAGAGCAAGGAGTTCATCATTAACACACCATCTATTACCTTTTGGAGAGTGGTGTCTCCTAGATTGGTTAGGTGTCACTTGGGAGCCTCCGTCAAGTTTGTGGAGTTGAACCAAGGAGTTTGTAAGGGCAAGGAGATCGCCTACTTCGTGAAGATCTACCCAAGTGAGGCAAGTCCTCCGTGGGCGATGGCCACGGTGGGATAGACAAGGTTGCTTCTTCGTGGACCCTTCGTGGGTGGAGCCCTCTATGGACTCGCGCAACCGTTACCCTTTGTGGGTTGAAGTCTCCATCAACGTGGATGTATGATAGCACCACCTATCAGAACCACGCCAAAAATCTCCATGTCTACGTTGCGTTTGCTCCCTCCAAACTCCTCCCTTTTTACCTCCATATGCAATGATTTACATTCCGCTGCTATACTCTTAGAATTGCATGTGTAGGTTGATTGCTTGACTTGTGTTAAGTTGCTAAAATCTGCCAAGACATAAAGTTGGGAAAAGGCTAGATTTTTATTTGGTCAAGTAGTCTAATCACCCCCTCCCCCTCTAGACATACTTTCGATCCTACAGCCGTGACAATGCCTTCAAGAAGGGAATGAGCTTCGCTGTTGCCAGTCCGTTTGAAGATAAAACAGGTCTTGACCCCGGCCAACACTCACCGCCACTGAATGCTACACCCCGGCTACCACGCCGCCCACACAGCCATGGCCATCGGGCAGCGCCAAGACACGGGCTTTGCCCAAGAGCACGATGCTACCGCCACCAGGGCCACCGCCGTGGCATCAATATAGAATCAACAAGTGTACAGGGTCTTGCATGTAGCATTAAAATGATGTCTAGCACTTAATTATATCTAAGATGAGTCCAATAAAACGAATGGAAGGGGTACATAAAACTAAGCATATGATGTAAACCAAATGCTAGTTTGAAATATAGTTTATTTTTGCCGGATATTTACTGGATATTGAAAATCATCGCTGCCCGCCCTTCCAACTGTTGCACTTCTCGGTGCTATGCCCATTTTCTATTCTCATATAGCACAATATTTTTATCAATATTGTTCCATCAAATATCATATTTGTATGACCCTCTTGTATAGTAACATCCTTTTTATTTGCCACAAGTTGCCATGCCTGATCAAAAAATGCATGGGAGCAAAACAATGTATATATGTACAAGTTATATTACATGTAAGAACCTGTGCCTCCGCCTGTTGTTGTGCAAGGAGGATTCGTCGGTGCTCAAGACAGACTGGAGTGCGAC
This sequence comes from Triticum timopheevii, assembly GCA_963921465.1. Lineage (NCBI taxonomy): Eukaryota > Viridiplantae > Streptophyta > Magnoliopsida > Poales > Poaceae > Triticum > Triticum timopheevii. The sequence goes on from OY997274.1 coordinate 463,551,218, forward strand.
CATTGCAGAGGTACCGCCAGGCCCATGAGGGAAAAATTCACTAGATCGGATTGGATGTGTAGAGAGGAAAGAACAGATCTTCCTGGTGATCCGGTAGATAGAATTCCAAAGAAGAGATTCATGGTAGGGTGAAGAAATAAATGTAAATTATGGTGATTGAATGATAGTGTGAAAAAAGGAATAGCAATTAAGGTGACTGAATCACTACTTGTCTGGTGGTGGGACAACTTACCATACATGTAGGGCATGGACCAATAAAACCCGATGGAGTGTATCCTTAAAAAACGATGTAGGGGAGGACTGGACGAAGGATTGAAGTGAAACGATTTCTATGAGAGAGAAAACCATACTCTTTTTTTAGGTGGTAGAGATTTAAAAATGTTCATCGGGTACTTGGAAAAATATTATCTGAAAAAAAGATCCCTTTTACAATATTTAGAAAATCAACATCATGTAATTTTAAAGTTCTACATGTATTTAGTAAGGGTTAATTTGATAAATGCCACTCCAAATTTGGCAATTCCGAGAAATGCCACTGCAGTTTCCAAACTTTGAAAATTGCCATTTCATGCCATTTCCAGTGGCATTTTTTGAAGTCTGCAGTGGCGTTTTTCAAAGTTTGCAAAAATCGCAGTGGCATTTTTCAAAGTTTGAAAATTGCAGTGGCATTTTTATGAATCGCCATAATTGGAGTGGCATTTATCTAATTAACCCAACCTAAGAAGCTGAGCCTACTTTATGCACTTGAGGCAGTAGATGATGATGAAGAAATGGGCGGTAGATTATAATGAGAAAGGGCGCCCCATGGCATTTCCTGTGGGGGAGTCTGATTGATCCAATCACGACGAATGATGTCAACCCCCTCTTTTGTGCCTAACTTGAATTTGATTCTCCCACTATGAGAGCTGATCCAGGGCTAGTTCGGCTACCAACGAAATGGGGAGCAAAAAGAGGTCGTGCCATACCATACAGATGAAATGAATGAAAGATATTCCTCATGTTTCTGTTCCTATTAGTACTTTGCTCTGACCACATCAAGAGGAGTAGTTTGTTTTTCTTTTGTAAAGCGCTAGTAAATGTCCATCCCATATGTTTAAAGGATAAATCACATATTTAAATAATATTCAACACACTTTAAAAAATCATTATATGTTTCAAATGTTCAACACGTAATTGAAAATTTTCATCGTGTATTGAAAAATATTCACCAAGTATTTAAGAAAGAGATCATTGTGTATATTAAAAAATGTTCATATAATGTGTCAAAACTATTAGTCGAGTATTTTTTTAAATACTCATCATTGTTAGAAGGGATAGAGAGGGATTGGTGGAATCGTTGAATGTATTGCTTGAGCCTCATGGGCTTATATATAGGAGTACATGGTCATCTTGGAGTACAAGTCAATGCAGGAACAAATCCTACGTTATCCTATGTTTCCTAAGTAAGCATTATGCTCAACATCCCCCACGGTCACAATGGTAGCGACGCAGATGGTGAGACTGGGGAAGAATCCGAAGGCAAGCCGACAAACACCCCCCCATGGTCGTAACGGTCGATACATCGCGGAAATCATGGCTGGAGTGAAAACCGATGAAGTTGCTCAAGCAAGGCGGTAGCCCTTTGTGCCGTCTGTCGTGGTAGCAAAGAGCGTAGGGTGGTGTAGCTGTGGTCAGTGGTGGAGGCCTCCAGTGGGCAGCCTCCGTACCTTAATGGGCAGTACTCTGCGCCGGCGCACCGGCCCAAGTTTGGGCCAGTCGCATCGCAGCCATCTGATCTGGCTATCTATAGACCGTTGGATACCCCCAGTCATCCTCCTTCTGTTCGTCAACGCGCTGAGAAAAAAACAACTCATCGCCTATGCCTCCCCCATGTGACTCAAGCGACGGGCCAGCGCGCTCTCCGACGAGGCAGCAACACTGCCGCTACGCCCCCTCGTGATGTCGCTCATCGTAGGTCCCTGATACATCTCCAATATATCTATAATTTTTGATTGTTCCATGCTATTTTGGATGTTTAATGGCCTTTAATATGTCATTTTATATTATTTTTGGGACTAACCTATTAATCGAGGGACCAATGCCAGTTTCTGTTTTTTTGCCTATTTTAGAGTTTTGCAGAAAAGGAATACCAAACGGAGTCCAAACGGAATGAAACCTTTGCGATGATCTTTCTTGGACCGAAAGCAAACCAGAAGCCTTGGAGATGAAGTCAGAGACGCAACGAGGAAGCCACGAGGCAGGAGGGTGCACCCAGGGAGGGTAGGCGCGCCCCCACCCTCGTGGGCCCCTCGTAGCACCCCTGACCTAGCTCCTTCGCCTATATATACTCTTATACCCTAAAAACATCAGGGGGAGCCACGAAACCACTTTTCCACCGCTGCAACCTTATGTACCCATGAGATCCCATTTGGGGCCTTTTTCGGCGATCTGCTGGAGGGGGATTCAATCAGGGAGGGCTTCTACATCAACATCATTACCTCTCTGATGAAGCGTGAGTAGTTTACCACAGACCTTCGGGTCCATAGTTCTTAGCTAGATGGCTTCTTCTCCCTCTTTGATTCTCAATACCATGTTCTCCTCGATGTTCTTGGAAATCTATCCAATGTAATACTCTTTTGTGGTGTGTTTGCCGAGATCCGATGAATTGTGGATTTATGAACAAGATTATCTATGTTATTTGGTTCTTATCTGAATTCTTATATGCATGATTTGATAGCTTTGCAAGTCTCTTCGAATTATCGGTCTAGTTTGGCCTACTAGATTGATCTTTCTTGCAATAGGAGAAGTGCTTAGTTTTGGGTTCAATCTTGCGGTGTCCTTTCCCAGTGACAGTAAGGGCGGCAAGGCACATATTGTATTGTTGCCATCAAGGATAACAAGATGGGGTTTTAATCATATTGCTTGAGTTAATTCCTCTACATCATGTCATCTTGGTTAATGAGTTACTCCGTTCTTTATGAACTTAATACTCTAGATGCATGCTGGATAGCGGATGATGTGTGGAGTAATAGTAGTAGATGTAGGCAGCAGTCGGTCTACTTGACACGGACGTGATGCCTATGTTCATGATCATTGCCTTAGATGTCATCATAATTATGCGCTCTTCTATCAATTGCTCGGCAGTAATTTGTTCACCCACCATAATATATGCTATCTCGAGAGAAGCCACTAGTGAAACCTATGGCCCCCGGGTCTCTTTTCCATATTACTGAATCTCGTTTATATCTTATTAGTTTTTGATCTATTATTTTGCAATCTTTACTTTCCAATCTATAAACCAAAAATACCAAAAATATTTACTTTACCGTTTATCTATCTCTATCAGATCTCACTTTTGCGAGTGACCGTGAAGGGATTGACAACCCCTTTGCCGCGTTGGTTGCACGTTCTTCATTGTTTGTGCAGGTATTCGATGACTTGTGCGTCGTCTCCTACTGGATTGATACCTTGGTTCTCAAAACTGAGGGAAATACTTACGCTACTTTGCTGCATCACCCTTTCCTCTTCAAGGGATAACCAACACAAGCTCAAGAGGTAGCAAGAAGGATTTCTGGCGCTGTTACTGGGGAGATTTATGCCAAGTCAAGTCAAGATTTGTCTCCCATCAACTTGCCAATTTCTGGCGTCGTTGCCGGGGAGATCTACGCCAAGTCAAGCCATACCAAGTACCCATCATAAACTCTTCTCCCTTGCATTACATTATTCGCCATTCGCCTCTCGTTTTCCTCTCCCCCACTTCTAAAACAATTTTCAAAACCTTTGCCTTTTCTTCGCCCCTCTTCCATTCGTCTCTTTTCGCTTGCTTCTTGTGTGCTTGTGTGTTGGATTGATTGCTTGTCACAATGGCTCAAGATAATACTAAATTGTTTGACTTTTCCAACACCAACAACAATGATTTCATTAGCGCTCCGATTGCTCCTACTACTAATGCTGAATCTTGTGAGATTAATGCTGCTTTATTGAATCTCGTTATGAAAGATCAATTTTTTGGCATTCCTAGTGAAGTTGCCGCATCCCATCTAAACAATTTCGTTGATTTGTGCGATATGCAAAAGAAGAAAGATGTGGATAATGATATTGTTAAACTGAAGCTATTTTCGTTTTCGCTTAGAGATCGTGCTAAAACTTGGTTCTCATCTTTGCCTAAAAATAGTATTGATTCATGGAGTAAGTGTAAAAATGTTTTTATCTCTAAGTATTTTCCTCCCGCTAAGATCATCTCCCTTAGGAACGATATTATGAATTTTAAGCAACTTGATCATGAGCATGTTGCACAATCTTGGGAGAGGATGAAATTGATGATACGTAATTGCCCTACACATGGTTTGAATTTGTGGATGATTATACAAAAAATTTTATGCCGGATTGAATTTTGCTTCTAAAACTCTTTTAGATTCAGCCACGGGAGGCACTTTTATGGAAATCACTTTAGGAGAAGCTACTAAGCTCCTAGATAATATTATGGTTAATTATTCTCAATGGCACACCGAAAGATCCGCTAGTAAAAAAGTTCATGCGATTGAAGAGGTTAATGTTTTGATTGGAAAGATGGATGAACTTATGAAATTATTTGCTAATAAAAGTGTTTCTTCTGATCCTAATGATATGCCTTTGTCCACTTTGATTGAGAATAATAATGAATCTATAGATGTGAATTTTGTTGGTAGGAACAATTTTGGTAACAACGCGTATAAAGGCAATTTTAATCCTAGGCCGTTTCCTAGTAATTCCTCTAATAATTATGGTAATTCCTACAACAACTCTTATGGAAATTTTAATAAGATTCCCCCTGATTTTGAGAATAGTGTTAAAGAATTTATGAGTTCACAAAAGAATTTCAATGCTTTGATTGAAGAAAAATTGCTTAAGATTGATGAATTGGCTAGGAACGTGGATAGAATTTCTCTTGATGTTGATTCTTTGAAACTTAGATCTATTCCACCTAAGCATGATATCAATGAGTCTCTCAAAGCCATGAGAATTTCCATTGATGAGTGCAAAGAAAGAACCGCTAAGATGCGTGGTAAAAAAAGATTAGTTTGTAAAAGCGTGTTCTTCTAGTTTTCATGATAATAATGATGAAGATCTAAAAGTGATTGATGTGACTCCTATTAAATCTTTGTTTTCCAATATGAATCTTGATAAATATGGGACTAGAGATGAGTCAACTTTAGTTAAAAGGCGTCCCAATGATTCGGAGTTTTTAGATCTAGATGCAAAAATTGATAAAAGTGGGATCGGAGAGGTCAAGACTTTAAGTAGCAATGAACCCACTATTTTGGATTTCAAGGAATTTAGTTATGATAATTGCTATTTAATAGATTGTATTTCCTTGTTTCAATCCGTGTTAAATTCTCCTCATGCTTACAATCAAAACAAAGCTTTTACTAAACATATCATTGATGATATGATGCAATCTTTCGAAGAAAAGCTTGAACTAGAAGTTTCAATCCCTAGAAAACTATATGATGAGTGGGAACCTACTATTAATATTAAGATTAAAGATTATGAATGGTATGCTTTGTGTTATTTGGGTGCTAGTGTTTCCACGATTCCAAAAACTTTGTGTGATGTGCTAGGTTTCCGTGAATTTGATGATTGTTCTTTAAATTTGCATCTTGCGGATTCCACCATTAAGAAACCTATGGGAAGGATTAATTATGTTCTTATTGTTGCAAATAGGAATTATGTGCCCGTAGATTTCATTGTTCTTGATATAGATTACAATCCTACATTTCCTATTATTCTTGGTAAACCTTTCCTTAGAACGATTGGTGCAATTATTGATATGAAAGAAGGAAACATCAGATTCCAATTTCCGTTAAGGAAAGGCATGGAACACTTTCCTAGGAATAAAATTAAATTGCATTATGAATCTATTATTAGAGCCACTTATGGATTGCATACCAAAGATGGCAATACCTAGATCTATTCTTGCTTTTATGCCTAGCTATGGGCGTTAAACGATAGCGGTTGTTGGGAGGCAATCCAATTTTATTTTTGTTCTTTGCTTTTTGCTCCTGTTTAGTAATAAATAATTCATCTAGCCTCTGGTTAGATGTGGTTTTGTTTTTTAATTAGTGTTTGTGCCAAGTAGAACCTTTGGGAAGACTTGGGTGAAAGTTAATGTGATCTTGCTGTAAAAAACAGAAACTTTGCGCTCACAAGATTAGTTGTCATGTTTTATAGAAGAGTGATTTTAAGTTGATTATTTTTAAAGAAGATTAATAGAAAAATTCCTCACTTCCACCAATTTATTTCAGCATTTTTGGAGTTACACAAGTATTCTAAAGTTACAGATTACTACAGACTGTTCTGTTTTTGACAGATTCTATTTTTCGCGTGTTGTTTTCTTATTTTGATGAATCTATGGGTAGTATCGGGGGGTATGAACCATATATAAGTTTGAATACAATAGGTTTTACACCAATATAAATAAGGAATGAGTTCACAACAGTACCTTAAAGTGGTGATTTATTTTCTTATTTAATGCTCATGTGATTTTCTGTTGAAGTTTTGTGTTGTGAAGTTTTCAAGTTTGGGTAAGGATTTGATGGACTTTGGAATAAGGAGTGGCAAGAGCCTAAGATTGGGGATGCCCAAGGCACCCCAAGGTAAAATTCAAGGACAACCAAAAGCCTAAGCTTGGGGATGCCCCGGAAGGACTCCCCTCTTTCGTCTTCGTCTATCGATAACTTTACTTGAGGCTATATTATTATTCACCACATGATATGTGTTTTGCTTGGAGCGTCTTGTATGATTTGAATTTTTGATTTTTAGTCTACCACAATCATCCTTGATGTACATACCTTTTGGGAGAGACACACATGAATCGTGATTTATTAGAATACTCTATGTGCTTCACTTATATCTTTTGAGCTAGACAATATTGCTCGAGTGCTTCACTTATATCTTTTTAGAGCACGGCGGTGGTTTTATTTTATAGAAATTTTTGAACTCTCATGCTTCACTTATATTATTTTGAGAGTCTTTTAGAACAGCATGGTAATTTTCTTTGGTTATAAATTTAGTCCTAATATGATGGGCATCCAAGATAGGTATAATAAAAACTTTCATATGAAGTGCATTAAATACTATGAGAAGTTTGATTCTTTATGATGTTTTGAGATATGAAGATGGTGATATTAGAGTCATGCTATTAGATTAGTTGTGAATTTGAGAGATACTTGTGTTAAAGTTTGTGATTCCCGTAGCATGCACGTATGGTGAACCGTTATGTGATGAAGTTGGAGCATGATTTATTTATTGATTGTCTTTCTTATGAGTGGCGGTCGGGGACGAGAGATGGTCTTTTCCTACCAATCTATCCCCCAAGGAGCATGCGTGTAGTACTTCGTTTCGATAACTAATAAATTTCTGCAATAAGTATGTGAGTTCTTTATGACTAATGTTGAGTCCATGGATTATACGCACTCTCACCCTTCCACCATTGCTAGCCTCTCTTATGTCACGCAACTTTTGCCAACACCATATACCTTCCTCAAAACAGCCACCATACCTACCTATTATGGCATTTCCATAGCAATTCCGAAATATATTGCCATTAACCTTTCCACCGTTCTGTTTATTATGACACGCTCCATCATTGTCATATTGCTTTGCATGATCATGTAGCTGGCATCGTATTTGTGGCAAAGCCACCATTCATAATTTTTCATACATGTCACTCTTGATTCATTGCACATCCTGGTACACCGCTAGAGATATTCACATAGAGTCATATTTTTTTCTAAATATTGAGTTGTAAGTAAATAAAAGTGTGATTATCTTCATTATTAGAGCATCGTCCCATGTGAGGAAAGGATGATGGAGACTATGATTCCCCCACAAGTCAGGATGAGACTCTGAACGAAAAAAAAGAGGCTATAAAAAAAGAGAAGGCCCAAATAAAAAAATGAGAGAAAAAGAGACAAGGGACAATGTTACTATCCTTTTTCCACACTTGTGCTTCAAAGTAGCACCATGATCTTTGAAAGAATCGATATAATTGTCTAGAGGGGGGTGAATAGGCAACTAACAATTTTTAGCTTTTCTTTACCAAATTAAACTTTGCATCAAAGTAGGTTGTCTAGATATGCAACTAGGTGAACAACCTATATGATGCAACAACAACAAGCGCACAAGCAAGCAAGAGATGTAACACAAGTATGCTTGCAAAAGTAAAGGCGCGAGATAACCAAGAGTGGAGTCGGTGGAGACAAGGATGTGTTACTGAAGTTCCTTCCTTTTAAGGGAAAGTACATCTCTGTTAGAGCAGTGTGGAGGCACAATGCTCCCCAAGAAGCCACTAGGGCCACCGTATTCTCCCCACGCCCTCACACAATGCGAGATGTCGTGATTCCACTATTGGTGCCCTTGAAGGCGGCGACCGAACCTTCACAAACAAGGTTGGGGCAATCTCCACAACTTAATTGGAGGCTCCCAACGACACCACGAAGCTTCACCACAATGGACTATGGCTCCGAGGTGGCCTCAACCGTCTAGGGTGCTCAAACACCCAAGAGTAACAAGATCCGCTAGGGATAGTGGGGGGAATCAAATTTCTCTTGGTGGAAGTGTAGATCGGGGCCTTCTCAACCAATCCCGAGCAAATCAACAAGTTTGATTGGCTAGGGAGAGAGATCGGGCGAAAATGGAGCTTGGAGCAACAATGGAGCTTAGTGATGGAAGAGGTAGTCAACTAGAGGTAGGGGACACCCCATTTATAGCTATGGATAAAATCCAACCGTTATCCACTTAACCAGCCGGCGACATGCGGTACTACCGCTCCAGAAACGCGGTACTACTGCAAGGCCACGCGGTACTACCGTGAGGGACCATGGTACTACCGTGGCAGCTGCAGAGACTAGAACATGCCTGACTGAGAGCAGTACTTCCGCGAGCGCGGTACTACCACTCCCCCTTGCGGTACTACCGCAAGGCAGGAAAGTCCTAGCCTGGGAAGGGCGCGGATGAATAAAAATACATCCATGCCTACTTCCGCTGGAAACCAAACGATGCAACAATCCGACACGGTACTACCGCTGGGGAGCGGTACTACCGCATGGCAGCTGAAACAGGCCGCGCGCGGTACTACTGCGCACGAAGTGCAGTACTACCACAGAGGCGCGGATGTAAAAAATTACATCCGCCCCTACTACCGCGAAGCAGCGGCACTTGGCCTGGGAGCCACAGTACTATGACTCCAGAGGAGCGGTACTACCGTGGGCTCCCGCGGTACTACCGCGCACGACGTGCGGTACTACCGTGGAGGCGCGGATGTAAAAAATTACATCCGCCCCTACTACCGCGAAGCAACGGCACTTGTCCTGGGAGCCACGGTACTACGACTCCAGAGGAGTGGTACTACCGTGGGCTCCCGCGGTACTACCGCGCAGTGGCACGGTACTACCGCAGGTGCCTGCGGTACTACCGCTCCAGGGAGCAATACTACCGCAAGCTCAGCAACAGCAACCAAGACAACCGCATAGAGGATAAACGGGGGATGCTCCAAAGTGCAAGGGAAAGTTGGAGACAAGGAAGGGAACTTGTACGTGATGATTCCACCCGAACCTTTCCGACGCGGACCCCCTCTTAATAGAACGGCTCTCCTACGACTCAAATCCACCAAAAAGAAACGTAGAAAAACGTCATCTTCAATAGTCTTCGAGGGGCACCGAACAGTCTTGTGCCTAGCGATGAAGCGTCTGAGAAACTCAAGGCACACGATTAGTCCGCAAAAGCATTGTCATCAATCACCAAAACACCTTAGGGATAAATATGCCCTTACAATCTCCCCCTTTTTGGTGGATTGATGACAATACGGGATTTTCACAAAGGGAAATAATATTGAGAAGAGGCAAACCCCTCCTCTCTAAAATATAGACGGGCTCCCCCTAGATGTGTGCAATCTAGATGGATGCTTTGGACTGCACAGCACACAAACAAGGATCAACACTCTCCCTATATTTTAGAGACAAGGCATGATCTTGCAAGGGTAAGACTAACATCTAAGCAAGAGCATAAAACATAGGTAGCACAATATATCACAAGCTTACTAAGATAGGTAGAGTGCATATGTATTACACCATATGAAGGTCAAACCAAACCAAAGCAACTAAAACGAGGTTTAAACGAGAGAGCAAACACACCGAACACGAACACGACACACGACTCGCAAATCCCTACACTCTCTCCCCCTTTGGCATCGAGACGCCAAAAAGGCAGAGAGGACACCTACACACAAGGGGTGGCTCAAGCAGAGAAATCATCCCAACGCTCCTCGTCAGACTCGGCGGCAGGGACGGACTCCTCGACGTCCTCCTCAGAATCAGTCCACTTGTAGCCTTGTTTCACCATCCACTCAGCCTCTGGAGTGATGTGATCCTCAGAACCGCCAGACACGTCCTTTCCATATAGCCTCATGATCTTCTTGTCCCGGCGGCGACTCTCCTTGGATGCCACATGAGTCCTGTACTGCCCCTTAGCTTGCATGCAGAAAAGAGTATTCATCTTGTCCTTCAGCTTCTTGGCCCACGAGGGCTCAGAGGAACTATGGGAAGACCCAGCAGCACGGTCCTCAGCAACATCCTCTGCTCCAGCCTCCTCCTCATCAACAGCCCTCCTAGCAGCAGACGCCTCAGCACGAGTAGTAGTGTTGGCCCAGTTGGGCTTGACACAGAGACTGATGGGAGCATGCCGAATCCAGTCTGGAGCAAGGAACTCATCACCAGGGTACAGCTTCTCCCAAGTCTTGGAGATCAACAGAAACAGGTATGGTCCATAGATAGGCACCTTGCGGTTGAACACCGCAAACCGAAGCTCACACCACACGATGTGTGAGACATCAAGTGGCTGAGTCTGAGACACACGTGCCTCCTCGTACAGGAGCATCATATCCACCATATAGGCATGAACCTTGTCCTTGTTGCCAATGCGAGGGAACTAAGAGTTGCGGAAGATGCGATACATGATATCCAGAAAGGAGTTGAGCACCCACGATGACTTGACACTGGGAAGCACCTTCTCAACATAGAACGACTGAATCTTGTCCTTGTTAGCAGACTCAGGATTGGCATGGGGGCGAACACCCATGGGTGTGTTGATCCCGTCATCAGGAACGTGGAGCAGATCCATGAACTCCTTCCAGGTAGCAGTCAACTAACGGCCATTGGTCATCCAGGTCATCCTCCGCTCCTCCCCAGAGTGAAATAAAACTAAGGCAAAGAACTGACAGATAAGCTCAGGGTCATAGTCAAGGTGGAAAGAGATCACATGTTCAATACCAAACTGCTCCACCAAATCAAGAGCTTCTCCAAAGTACTCACGAAACTTGTCCTTCCTCAGGTGATGCATGTCTATCCACTTGACATCCACGTAGGTATTTTGCTTGTTCTTGATGACATCCAGATAAGTGAGAATCTGCTGCTTGGACCAAAACAATTCACTGCCTCTGATGGTAGAACGAGGATTCACATACGGGTTGATCTGCTTGAGACGAATGTACTCAGAAGGGGGAATCTCGTCCATGCCCTTAGCGGGTTCCTTGTGCTTGCTAGCGGAGGTCTTGACAGAGCGCTTGGGGGCAGAGGAGCCCTCTGGTGCTTCACCTGGATTGCGCAGATGCTTGGAGCCAGTGTCACGACTGGGATTGGAACGGCGAGAGCCACCACCTGAGACACAAAGCGCAAAACACCCACGACAAGCAAGAAGGATCAATGCAAAGACCACGGCAAAGCAAAAGAAACACATAGAAAGCATACATGGTAATTGCCATGAGAGAGATTGGACCCAACGGTAGTACTGCCTGGTGCTGCGGTACTAAAATTTTAGTACCGCTCCTAGTCACGGTAGTACCGTGTGAATTCATGGTAGTACCGGGGCTGGGAGCGGTAGTAAGATCCTAGTGCCACAGCTCGAGTAGTAGTACCGCACCGGACGGGCGGTAGTACCGGTCGAGCGGTAGTACCGCACATGTGGCGCGGTAGTACCGCACCGCGTCAGATCTAAACTAGAATTTGAATCTGAGAGGAACCGCGAAACCACGACGGTACTACGGTTGATCAAATCTATCACAGGACAACATATCAAGTATAATCCCTACGCAATACTACTCTCCTACATCCTACTCTTGCATATATTTAGCCTAAAACCTCAAGAACACATGTATCTCCCTAAAAACCTAGAGGCAAAGAAAACGACCAAAAAGAAAGGGATTTGGGGAAGGACCTTGTTCCATGGGAAGAGCACGTGGTGGGGAACGATCCCACCGGACGGAATCGCAGGAGAGCAGCCGGAAACGGAGATCCGGCGATGGACTCCGGCCCCGTTCTTGAGCGAGAGAGAGAGAGACGAAGTGGGGAAAAACGGACGAATGGGTATGGGGGGTTAGAACTCCCCCTGCCCGTCCTTATCCCCATGCGTCTGCGACAGCGCGGTAGTACCGCACATCATCGCGGTAGTACCGCTTGGGCTGAAGTACCACACCAAAGCAGTAGTACCGCTCTCCCAGGCGAAAGTAAAAAATTATTGCCGCGCTGGGCCGGTAGTACCGTGCTCTCCACACGCGGTAGTACCATAGCAGGCTGCGGTAGTACCGTGAGCTCAAGAAAAACAGGTTTCAAACACACGAAAAAGAGGTCTACGCAAGGAAACTTTGAGCACAAGAGACACCACAAGAACACGCTCAACACAAAGGCAGAAAGGCAAACGACAACAAGAATCAACCACGCGACACTACCTCTCAAAAGAGAGGGCGGTGGCCGGAGCCACCTATGTTTGAGTCAGTTGGTATGGCACCTCGAAGAATTATCCTTGGGCCCATGACCAAAACTCGTCTTTGAAGCACAAGTACCATCAAAAATGGCTAATGTGAAAGACTTGATCGATTTATGCATAATGGGGGAGGGAGAGTTCATTGAGAACAACACTCCCCCTATGTCCATGCCTACACCTAAACTAGACAACAAGTTGAGTGTGGTGGGAGGTGCAAGGGTTCAAGTCACATTGCTCGAATCAATGATATTTAGCTCATGCCTTAACTCACGAAATCTTGCTTCATCCAAGGGCTTCGTGAAAATATCTGCAAGGTTATCATGAGTGTTGACATACTTGAGCTCGATCTCCCCTCGCCTAATGTGATCCCGGATGAAGTGATACCGAATCTCAATATGCTTCATCTTGAAATGTTGCACCGGGTTGAGAGAAATCTTGATGGCACTTTCATTATCACACCAAAGAGGTACTTTGTCACAAATGACACCGTACTCCTTTAAAGTTTGCCTCATCCATAAGAGTTGTGCACAACAACTATCGGCCGCCACATATTCCGCTTCGGTGGACGAGAGAGACACCCAACTTTGCTTCTTGGAAGACCAACTCACCAAAGAGCAACCAAGAAATTGGCACCCTCCAGAAGTGGACTTCCTATCCACTTTGTCTCCCGCCCAATCAGAATCCGTATATCCTTCAAGCTTGAAGTTTGCTCCTCTTGGGTACCATAAGCCAAAGTTTGGGGTATGAGCCAAATATCGAAAGATTCGCTTGACCGCCACATAGTGGCTTTCCTTCGGTGCGGCTTGAAACCGTGCACATATTCCCACACTCAACATGATATCCAGTCTAGATGCACAAAGGTAAAGCAAGGAGCCAATCATGGAGCGATATACCTTTTGATCCACCGCTTTACCATTGGGATCAATGTCAAGTTGGCACTTGTTAGGCATTGGAGTAGAAGCCGGCTTGACATAACTTAGCTTGAATATTTTTAGCATGTTTTGAGTGTATTTGGCTTGGTTGATGAAGGTACCATCTCTTCTTTGTTTGATATCAAAACCAAGGAAGAACTTCAACTCTCCCATCGAAGACATCTTGAACTTAGAGGTCATGAGAGCAGCAAATTCCTCATTGAAAGCTTTGTTAGGGGAACCAAAGATAATATCATCAACATATAGTTGGCATACAAACAACTCCCCTTTGACCTTCTTAGTAAAAAGAGTGGGATTGATTTGCCCAACCTCAAATCCACGATCTTGTAAAAACTCGGTAAGGTGGTCATACCATGCACGTGGGGCTTGTTTAAGGCCATAGAGTGCCTTATCGAGTTGATACACATGATCCGGGAAGTAGGGATCCTCGAACCCGGGGGGTTGCTTGACATAAACCAACTCATTAATAGGGCCATTAAGAAAAGCACTTTTCACATCCATTTGTTGTAACTTAAAGTTGTGATGGGAAGCATAAGCAATCAACAAACGAATGGATTCAAGGCGAGCAACGGGAGCAAAGGTTTCACCGTAGTCGATACCCTCGACTTGGGAGTAGCCTTGTGCTACCAATCTTGCCTTGTTGCGAATGATGTTCCCATGAGCATCTTGCTTGTTCTTGAATATCCACTTGGTTCCAACGACGTTGTGGTTCCCCGACAACCTTGGCACCAATCTCCACACCTTGTTGTACTCGAAGTTGTTGAGTTCTTCATGCATGTCATTGAGCCAATCCGGATCTTCGAGCGCCTCATAGACCTTTTGGGGTTTGACACAAGAGACAAACGCGTGATGTTCACAATAGTTTGCTAATTGTCTACGAGTGCTTACCCCCTTTCTTAGGCTTCCAACCACATTCTCCATGAGATGACCTTTGGTGGTGAGCTTGGAAGGAATCTTCACAGCACGACGCTCTAATTCCTCCTCGGATGTGGAAGGAGGAGGGTTAACTTGATTATCTTGAGCGTCGTCTTGAGCTTGTTCATGATCTTGAACTTGCTCGAGGGGGAGAACTTGACCTTGGGCATCATTTGGTGGTTCACCACCATCTTGAGGTTGATCTTGCCCTTGGTCTTGTTCACGAGGTTGAGGGCCTTCACTTTGTTCTTCGAAAGCGTGTGGGTCTTGGGGAGGTGATGGCTCCACTTGAGTGGAGCATTGTCCTTCTCCTTCGGCCACAAGGGGTTCCTCAATAGGTAGAATATGACAATACCCATTCTTCTTATGGCTTGGGGAGGAATTTCATCACCTGCATCACAAGTACCACTTTGCTCCACTTGGGAGCCATTATTTTCGTCAAACTCCATGTTACACGTCTCCTCAATGAGTCCGATGGACTTGTTGAGGACACGGTACGCATGAGAGGTTGTAGCATAACCAACAAATATGCCCTCATAAGCTCTAGCCTCAAATTTAGACAAACAAACACCTTTCTTGAGAATGAAACACTTACACCCAAACACCCGGAAGTACTTGAGATTGGGCTTGTTACCAGTGAGTATTTCATAAGGAGTCTTGTTCAAGCCTTTGCGGAGATAGAGCCGATTGGATGCATGACATGCTGTGTTGATGGCTTCAGCCCAAAAGTTGTATGGAGACTTGAACTCCACCATCATGGTCCTTACCGCATCCATCAACGTCCGGTTCTTCCTTTCTGCGACACCATTTTGTTGAGGGGTATATGGTGCAGCATATTGATGCTTGATCCCCTCATCACTCAGAAACTCATCCAAGGTGTAGTTCTTGAACAGGGTGCCGTTGTCACTTCTTATTGTCAAGATCTTTCCATCATGTTGACGTTGAGCTTCATTTGCAAAGTCGATGACGGTTTGTTGAGTCTCACTCTTCCTCTTGAAGAAGAATACCCAAGTGTACCTTGAATAATCATCCACAATCACCAAGCAATACTTTATACCCCCAAGACTATCAAAGGATGGAGGCCCAAAAAGATCCATGTGAAGGAGCTCCAAGGGTCTCTTCGAGTAGATGATAGTCGTGGGAGGGTGAGCCTTTTCATGAAGCTTCCCTTTGATACAAGCACTGCAAGCACGATCTTTTGCAAAACTAACATTTGTTAGTCCACAGACATAGTACCCCTTAAGGAGACTTTGCAAAGATCTCATATTGACGTGGGCTAAACGGCAATGCCAAAGCCATCCCACATCAACTTTAGCCATTAGGCATGTCGCGGTCTTAGTGGGTTGCTCCGAAAAGTTAATCACATAAAGACCGTTATCGACATGCCCAACAAAGGCTACTTTAAGAGTCTTGCTCCACAAGAGGGCCATGGTATCAATATCAAAGAAGGTGGCAAAACCCATGAGTGCAAGTTGATAAATGGAGAGAAGATTGAATGCAAGGGACTCAACAAGCATGACTTTCTCGATCGTAAGATCATGAGAAATGACAACCTTGCCAAGACCCAATACCTTAGAAGACGAGGCATCACCCCACTCGACATTGGTGGGCATAGAATGAATCTTGTGCACGTCCATCACCAAGTCCTTGCTTCCGGTCATATGATTTGTTGCTCCACTATTGAGCAACCATGATCCCCCACCGGAAGCAAACACCTACACGAGATCAATGCTTGGTTTTAGGTACCCATTTTGTAATGGGTCCTTTGATGTTAGTAACAAGGGTCTTAGGAACCCAAATAGACCATTCAATGTACTCATAAGAAGAACCAACAAATTTAGCATAAACATGCCCATCACTAGCACGGCACAACACATAGGAAGGGTTAAAGTCGTCGGCTTTGTTGGAGGAGATGGTTTTGCCCTTTTTGACATCAACGCCCTTCACATTCTCCTTATTCTCCTTAGGAGCACCCTCTCCCTCTTTCACAAAGGTTTGCTTGAGAGGAGGAGGTCGTTTGGTCTTGTCGTTCTTCTTCTTGTTCTTGGACTTGGGTGCGAACCCAATTCCCTTCTTGGCCACAACTTCCTTTTGATTGCTCAAAAGATCGTTGAGGTTCTTCTTACCTTGAATGCATGTCACAAGGCCTTTCTCAAGTTGATTCTTCAACTTGGCATTCTCCTCCACAAGATGCACATGCTCACAACACGGGTTAGTAGCATATGCATTATAAATTAATACCATATGAGGAAAGGTGGCCTTTTCCTTGGTTAGCTTAACTTGGAGTTGAGCATGAGACTCCTTGAGGTTAGCATGAGTACCCTTCAAGACCTTGTTGGCCTTGCCAAGTACATCAAACTCCTCCTTGAGTCTAGCATGATCAACCCCAAGTTTAGCCTTCTCAGAAGTTAGCACCCGAGACACCACAAGAGCATGATCAAGATCTTTCTTTAACTTAGCATGTTCATCATTGTGTGACTCCTCAAGAGCCAAAAGATGCCCACGCTCTTCCTCAAGAACATTAGAGAGATCCAATATCTCATCGGCATAGTCACGACTATGACCTTCCATCTTAGAGATGGTTTCTTCGTGAGCCTCGATCATGTCATTGGCTTCACCAAGTTGTTCCAAGAGAGCAACAAAGTGCTTCTTGGATTTGCTCTTGAGCTTACTCATAAAGAACTCAAATTCATTCACATCCTCATTAGACCCCTCATGTTCATCAATGCAACCCGCCAAAGAGGGATTAGTAATGATGGTGGTTTTGATGTTGGGGGTTACCTTGTTAGAGGCTTTGGCCATGAGGCACTTGGCGGTGATGTTCTCGTTGGGTGAATCGAAGAGAGACATCCAGGGAGTTGTGGCAATGGCAACGGATGCCATGGCCACTGCTTCACTATCTTCATCATCATCGTCATCCTCACGGTATTCTTCTTGAACCACCAACCCTCGAGTAGGGGTCTTTTTGGTGAAGTTGTTCTTGTTGGGGAAGGACTTGGCTTTGTCTTTTCGGATGAGCTTGCCACCATTGTCTTCCCGCTTCTCATAAGGACAATCCGCAATGAAATGGCTCACATTGCCACAGTTGTAACAAGTTCTTACTCGTTGCTTGCCGTTGAAGCCACTTGAGTTGGGCTTGTTGAAATTGGGCCTTGAATTCTTCTTGCTCCAAAATTGTCTTGAAGCAAGAGCCATGTGCTCATGATAATCATATTTCGTATCTTCGGGGTTGCTCTCCTCATCCTCCTCTTCTTCCTCTTCTTCCACAATAACCTTGGCCTTCAATACAAGGTTGGGCTTCTTTGTCCTTTGAGAGCGGAGCACCACATTGTCGACGGTCTTGTCCAAGATGCTCATTGCAACGAACTCATCCAACACTTCACTTGAGATCATGGAGTGGAAGTCCGGTCTTTGACGAATGACGGAGGACATGGCCTTGTTGTAGGGCATCATGGCCTTGAGGAACTTGCGCTTGATCGAATTGTCATCCGTGTCCTTGCTCCCATGATCTCGGAGTGAGACCACGAGTTTGTTCACTCTTCGAAAGAGCTCACGAGGTTCTTCATCTTCTTTCAGTGCAAACTCATCGGCTTCATCTTGCACCACTTCATAGTTGGAGCGTTGAATGCTAGCACTTCCCCGATAGAGAGACACAACGCATTGCCATGCGTCTTTGGCCACGGCATGGGGTCGAAGATGAGGGAGATCTTCGGGAAGGATTGCATCTTGGATGATGAAGAGAGCATTCTCATTGAATTGATTATCCACTGCTTCTCTCGGGGTCAAGTTGCTTCGGTCATGTGGATAGAAACCTTCTTCAATGATTCTCCAAAGATTAGTATTCACATGATTTAAACGACGCTCGAAGCGATACACCCAAGAATCAAAATCATCATTCTTCACAATCTTAGGAGGAGGACTGGCATGATTTAAATGAGTATAGGGAATCGGTCCTCCATAAGTTGGAGGTTCCACATGGGTAAAGATGCCGGTGCCATTTCTACCGCTAGTAGAAGGACCCTTCTCACTATTAGCTTCCCCCTTGTCGGAGTTAGCATCCGTCACCTTGTTAGTGGGATCACCCACTTTCAACGGTGAGGTAGGTAGTTTAAGTCCTTCTAAGAATTTATTAAACATGCTTTCAACCGTGGTTGTCACAGAAGTTTTCAATGTGTCCAAGGCCACATTGAATTCCTCACGGGACACCGTGGTTTCCCCATCACCCGTAGACAAGATCGGATTCACACCGGAGTGCTCCTCCTCCCCATGGTCTACGGTGTCAACCATACTCTTCGGACGGCAAAGTCCTTAATAAAGAGACGAGGCTCTGATACCAATTGAAAGGATCGATATAGTTGATTAGAGGGGGGTGAATAGGCAACTAACAATTTTTAGCTTTTCTTTACCAAATTAAACTTTTCATCAAAGTAGGTTGTCCAGATATGCAACTAGGTGAACAACCTATATGATGCAACAACAACAAGCGCACAAGCAAGCAAGAGATGTAACACAAGTAATGCTTGCAAAAGTAAAGGCGTGAGATAACCAAGAGTGGAGTCAATGGAGACGAGGACGTGTTACCGAAGTTCCTTCCTTTTGAGGGGAAGTACGTCTCTGTTAGAGCGGTGTGGAGGCACAATGCTCCCCAAGAAGCCACTAGGGCCACCGTATTCTCCTCACGCCCTCACACAATGCGAGATGCCGTGATTCCACTATTGGTGCCCTTGAAGGCGGCGACCAAACCTTTACAAACAAGGTTGGGGCAATCTCCACCACTTAATTGGAGGCTCCCAACGACACCACGAAGCTTCACCACAATGGACTATGGCTCCGAGGTGACCTCAACCGTCTAGGGTGCTCAAACACCCAAGAGTAACAAGATCCGCTAGGGATAGTGTGGGGAATCAAATTTCTCTTGGTGGAAGTGTAAATCGGGGCCTTCTCAACCAATCCCGAGAAAATCAACAAGTTTGATTGGCTAGGGAGAGAGATCGGGCGAAAACAGAGCTTGGAGCAACAATGGAGTTTAGGGATGGAAGAGGTAGTCAACTAGAGGTAGGAGACACCCCTTTTATAGCTATGGATAAAATCCAATCGTTATCTACTTAACCAGCCGGTGACATGCGGTACTACCGCTCCAGAAACGCGGTACTACCGCAAGGCCACGCGGTACTACCGTGAGGTACCACGGTACTACCGCGGCAGCTGCAGAGACTAGAACATGCCTGACTGAGAGCAGTACTTCCGCGAGCGTGGTACTACCGCTCCCCCTTGCGGTACTACCGCAAGGCAGGAAAGTCCTAGCCTGGGAAGGGCGCGGATGAATAAAAATACATCCGTGCCTACTTCCGCTGGAAACCAAACGATGCAACAATCCGACACGGTACTACCGCTGGGGAGCGGTCCTACCGCATGGCAGCTGAAACAGGCCGCGCGCGGTACTATCGCGCACGAAGTGCAGTACTACCGCAGAGGCGCGGATGTAAAAAATTACATCCGCCCCTACTACCGCGGAGCAGCGGCACTTGGCCTGGGAGCCACAGTACTATGACTCCAGAGGAGCGTTACTACCGTGGGCTCCCGCGGTACTACCGCGCACGACATGCGGTACTACCGTGGAGGCGCGAATGTAAAAAATTACATCCCCCCTACTACCGTGAAGCAGCGGCACTTGGCCTGGGAGCCACGGTACTACGACTCCAGAGGAGCGGTACTACTGTGGGCTCCCGCGGTACTACCGCGCAGTGGCACGGTACTACCGCAGGTTCCTGCGGTACTACCACTCCAGGGCGCAGTACTACCGCAAGCTCAGCAACAGCAGCCAGGACAATCACATAGAGGATAAACGGGGGATGCTCCAAAGTGCAAGGGAAAGGTGGAGACAAGGAAGGGAACGTGTACGGGATGATTCCACCCAAACCTTTCCGATGCGGACCCCCTCTTAATAGAACGGCTCTCCTACGACTCAAATCCACCAAAAA
This sequence comes from Triticum timopheevii, assembly GCA_963921465.1. NCBI lineage: Eukaryota > Viridiplantae > Streptophyta > Magnoliopsida > Poales > Poaceae > Triticum > Triticum timopheevii. The sequence continues at coordinate 463,571,820 of OY997274.1, forward strand.
GAAACGTAGAAAAACACCGTCTTCAATAGTCTTCGAGGGGCACTGAACCATCTTGTGCCTAGCGATGAAGCGTCTGAGAAACTCAAGGCACACGATTAGTCCGCAAAAGCATTGTCATCAATCACCAAAACACCTTAGGGATAAATATGCCCTTACAATCTTCATGATAGAGAGTCTCTTATGTTGTCACTTTCATATACTAGTGTGAATTTTTCATTATAGAACTTGGCTTGTATATTCCAATGATTGGCTTCCTCAAAGTGCCCTAGGTCTTCGTGAGCAAGCAAGGTGGATGCACACCCACTTAGTTTCTTTTTGAGCTTTCCTACACTTATAGCTCTAGTGCATCCGTTGCATGGCAATCCCTACTCACTCACATTGATATCTATTGATGGGCATCTCCATAGCCCGTTGATATGCCTAGTAGATGTGAGACTATCTTCCTTTTTGTCTTCTCCACAACCACCCTTCTATTCCACCTATAGTGCTATGTTCATGGCTCACGCTCAGGTATTGTGTGAAGATTGAAGAAGTTTGAGAACATCAAAAGTATGAAACAATTGCTTGGCTTGTCATCGGGGTTGTGCATGATTTAAATATTTTGTGTGATGAAGATAGAGCATAGCCAGACTATATGATTTTGTAGGGATAGCTTTCTTTGGCCATGTTATTTTGAGAAGACATGATTGCTTTGTTAGTATGCTTGAAGTATTATTATTTTTATGTCAATATTAGACCTTTCTCTTGAATCTTCCGGATCTGAACATTCATGACACAATAAAGAAAATTACATGAATAAATATGTTAGGTAGCATTCTGCATCAAAAATTCTGTTTTTATATTTTACCTACTCGAGGACGAGCAGGAATTAAGCTTGGGGATGCTTGATACGTCTCCAACGTATCTATAATTTTTTATTGTTCCATGCTATTATATTATCTGGTTTGGATGTTTAATGGGCTTTAATATGCTATTTTATATTATTTTTGGGACTAACCTATTAACCGAGGGCCCAGTGCCAGTTTCTGTTTTTTTTTTGCCTATTTTAGAGTTTTGCAGAAAAGGAATACCAAATGGAGTCCAAACGGAATGAAACCTTCGTGATGATCTTTCTTAGACCGAAAGCAAACCAGAAGACTTGGAGATGAAGTTGGAGACGCAACAAGGAAGCCACGAGGCAGGAGGGCGCGCCCAGGGCGGTAGGCACGCCCCCACCCTCGTGGGCCCCTCGTAGCACCCCTGACCTAGTTCTTTCGCCTATATATACTTTTATACCCTAAAAACATCGGGGGGAGCCACGAAACAACTTTTCCACCAACGCAACCTTATATACCCGTGAGATCCCATCTTGGGGCCTTTTCCGGTGATCTGCCGGAGAGGGATTCGATTACGGAGGGCTTCTACATCAACACCATTACCTCTCTGATGAAGCGTGAGTAGTTTACCATAGACCTTCGGGTCCATAGTTATTAGCTAGATGGCTTCTTCTCTCTCTTTGATTCTCAATACCATGTTCTCCTCCATGTTCTTGGAGATCTATCTGATGTAATACTCTTTTGCGGTGTGTTTGCTGAGATCCGATGAATTGTGGATTTATGAACAAGATTATCTATGAATATTATTTGGTTCTTATCTGAATTCTTATATGCATGATTTGATATCTTTGCAAGTCTCTTCGAATTATCAGTTTAGTTTGGCCTACTAGATTGATCTTTCTTGCAATGGGAGAAGTGCTTAGCTTTGGGTTCAATCTTGCGGTGTCCTTTCCCAGTGACAGCAGGGGCAACAAGGCACGTATTGTATTGTTGCCATATCGAGGATAACAAGAAGGGGTTTTTATCATATTGCTTGATAGCGGTTGATGTGTGGAGTAATAGTAGTAGATGCAGGAAGGAGTCGGTCTACTTGACACGGACGTGATGCCTATGTTCATGATAATTGCCTTCGATCTCATCATAATTATGCGCTCTTCTATCAATTGCTTGGCAGTAATTTGTTCACCCACCGTAATATATGCTATCTCGAGAGAAGCCACTAGTGAAACCTATGGCCCCCGGGTCTCTTTTCCATATTATTGAATCTCGTTTACATCTTGTTAGTTTCCGGTCTATTATTTTGCAATCTTTACTTTCCAATCTATAAACCAAAAATATTTACTTTACCGTTTATCTATCTTTATCAGATCTCACTTTTGCAAGTGACCGTGAAGGGATTGACAACCCCTTTGTTATGTAGGTTGCAAGTTGGTGATTGTTTGTGCAGGTATTCGGTGACTTGTGCGTCATCTCCTATTGGATTGATACCTTGGTTCTCAAAACTGAGGGAAATACTTATGCTACTTTGCTGCATCACCGTTTCCTCTTCAAGGGAAAACCAACGCAAGCTCAAGAGGTAGCAGCCCCCATCACCGCGCCCCTTTTGTAGCACGCAACTCCCGTCTCCCTCCCCATGCCATGACGCCATTGCATTCGCATGACCATGGGAGCAGTGTCTCCCTTGACGCCGATTTCCACTTGCACGCATCTCGTGCAGCACGTCGGTCGGCTGGCTCCGTGGCAACCCCCCGCAAAGCATCTCAAGTTGCCGTCGCCGTGCATGGATGTAGCAATAACATCCGCCAATGGTAGCAAAACCTGAAGATAGTTGCAGCAAAAGACACTGTCGCCTACCGCCGTCGATGTATGTAGCAAGCCTTGGCCAAAAACAGTCTTCACCGATAGTAGCAGAAAACAACAAAGGTTCCAGCAAAAAAAGCATCGCTACCACGGTCGCAACGAAAGGAATCTCGCCGGATCCAGCATTTTTTTGCCGATTGTAGCAAAACAAAAACCCGTTGTAGCAAAACTGCATGTGTCATCGTCCAGTTCCAGCACTTGTCATGTGTAGATGCAGCTTCTCGACGGCTGGTTCCAGCAAAAAATGATCTATGGTTGCAGCACCAGAGCCCATGGTCTTCGCCGCTGACAGCTACTAGTTACAGGAAGCATGATCTCTGGTTCCAGCATTTGGGGACTCTGGTTCCAGCAAAACAAAAACCCGGTTGCAACATCGGAGCCTCTCCCATCTCCACCTCCTGCTGGTTGTAGAAACCATGGCCACTCAATCGAGCATCGCTGGACTCTGGTTCCAGCAGCGCTGGACCCATGCGTGGCAAGCTCCTGGTAGGCAGCATCGCTGTCCCCCCTCTGTCTCCCCTCAGAGCAGTGCCAGATCCCCCTGTGAAAAAAGGCAGCGCCTATGGCCTGGGCCTCCCTACCTGCCTTGCCGGAGAAGGAAACTGAAGAAGGAGACGGAATGGAGAGTGGGGAAGGAGGCGCAGCTGAAGTGTGCCTTGTGGTGGTTTCGCGGCAGCGCGGAGAAGGGAGAGAAGAAACACAGGGAGGGTGCGGCTGAAGGAAGGAGACGGAGTACACGAGAAGAGATAAGGCAGGAAGGGATAGTCCTCGCGGGTCCACCAAATACAGGCGTCGCGCACGGGGGGTCCGACTCATATGCAGGGCTCCCTGCAGAATTTATGGTGCAGGGTCAATAAGCTAGCGCCACGTATTCCTGTGGGCCTCGTGTTCCTTCTAACAGAATAACGCATTTTCTTCTCCTCGTAGACGGTGTCTCTTCTTCACTGCTGCACCCAGCCACCATGCCTGAAAGACCTTGCATGTGTGATGTGTCCGGCTTGCTAGATCAACTGACGCCTCCTAGCCAAAGAAATTGTGCAGAAGCACTATAAATCAGGAGATTAGAATTCTTATTTATTTGAGACCGGTGGAGCACCGTCGTGTGTTTGTCTCCTGCTCCGGCAAGATCTCACCCTTCCCCCAACACTATCAAAATCAGCTACCCGAAAACAGCACGGTCGGATCAGCGACTGCGAGCACTTCGTCAGATGCGTCCGTTTGCCACAGTGTCCCCATGATGGAGATTGAGAATCGCAAGGGATGAGCTTCGAGGCGCACCAGTGGCAGCCCAACACGGTGCTCATCCCGCAACCGGCGCAGGGCCACGTCACGCTGATGTTGCACCTCACCAAGGCATTGCACGCCAAGGGCTTCCCCGTAAACTCCGAGTACAACCGCTGCTGCCCGCATGCTCCACTCCTGCAGCCCGGGATGGCTCGGCGGCGGTGCCAGATTCCGCATGACCTATCGCCATCCGACGGCCACGGAGAAGACGTCACGCAGGACATCGTCGTGTTGTGCGTATCCACCACCAAGGACAATGCCACGCCGTTCAGGGAGCTTGTGCCCAGGCTCAACAGCAGCACGCTGGTGAGCTGACGGTGTCATGAGCCTTGCGCAGAGGTTCGCCGAGGAGATGGGCATCCTGGCCTTGATGTTCTGGACTTCGAGCGAGGGAAGAAACCATTCTTGTCTACTTTTTTTGACATCATCGTCTACTATTTTCTTCCTTTCGGATAGTGGTCCGGTGAGGAAGAGGCCGAACAATAAGAACAAGAAAGAATAAGTTAAATGGAGCAATTGGCCCACAAGAATACGTGGCGCTAGGTTATTGGCCCTGCACCATAAATCCTGCAGGGAGCCCTGCATATGAGCCAGACCCACGTATTCCTGTGGGCCTCGCATTCCTTCTCCTCGTAATAACATAATAACACATTTTCTTCTCCTTGTAGACGGTGTCTCTTCTTCACTGCTGCGCCCAGCCACCATGCCTGAAAGACCTTGCATTTGTGATGTGTCCGGCTTGCTAGATCAATTGACGCCTCCTAGCCAAAGAAATTGTGCAGAAGCACTAATCGGGAGATTAGAACTCTTATTTTTTGAGACCGGTGGAGCGCCGCCGTGTGTTCGTCTCCTGCTTCGGCGAGATCTCACCCCTCCCCCAACACTATCAAAATTAGCTATCCCCAAACATCGCGGCCGGATCAGCGACTGTGAGCACTCCGTCGGATGCGTCTGTTTTGCCACGGCGTCCCCATGATGGAGATCGAGAATCGCAGGGGATGAGCTTCGAGGCGCACCAGCGGCAGCCCAATGCGGTGTTCATCCCGCAGCCAGCGCAGGGCCACGTCACGCTGATGCTGCACCTCACCAAGGTGCTGCACGCCAAGGGCTTCCGCATCAACTCTGAGTACAACCGCCGCCGCCCGCATGTTCCACTCCTGCAACCTGGGATCGCTCGACAGCGGCGCCAGATTCCGCACGACTTGTCGCCATCCGACGACCATGGAGACGACGTCACGCAGGACATCACCGTGTTGTGCATATCCACCACCAAGGACAATGCCGCACCGTTCAGGGAGCTTGTGGCCAAGCTCAACAGCAGCATGCTGATGAGCTGACGGTGTCATGAGCCTTGCGCAGAGGTTCGCCGAGGAGATGGGCGTTCCGACCTTGGTGTTTTGGACTTTGAGCGAGGGAGGAAACCATTCTCGTCTACTTTTTTTTGACATCATCGTCTACTATTTTCTTCCTTCCGTGCAGTGGTCCGGTGAGGAAGAGGCCGAACAACAAGAACAAGAAAGAATAAATTAATTGGAGCAATTGGCCCACAAGAATATGTGGCGCTAGCTTATTGGCCCTGCATGATAATTCCTGCGGGGATCTTTGCAGGTGAGTCGGACCCTCGCGTGGGGGGCGGCTTTAGCGGGCTCACGATGCCAGTGTGGCGCGTGATCGGCCGAGCGTTCGGCCGGCGTCCCGGCCCCAAACATTTACCTACCTTAATTGGGTGCAGAACATTTTTACATGTATGCATCTCGTCTCGCTGAACGCTAGCTAAGCTAATTCGCTGGCTACGCTAATTAGAGGGCACTCCTATTGGACGCTCGCTGCGGCAAGCAGTCGGCGCTTCGCACAGGGCAGGTGCGAGGGAGCGACCGAGTGGGCCGCCCCGTTTAGCGTTACAGCAGACCCCGGTTTTGGAACCATATGTTTCCAGCCGGGTTTTTCCGGTTTTGGGAACCTTCTAGAAGGTTCCTAAACCGGCTTTTTCTTTTTCAGTTTCTTTTTCGTTTTTCGTTTTTCTATTTCTCTTCTTTTACTTTTTTCTTTTTTTCTGTTTCTTTTTTCTTTTCCTTTTTTTCTTCTCAAGTTTATTTTCAAACAAAATCCGAATTTCAATTTTTTTCCTGTTTTTCAGATTTTGTTCAAAAATTCAAAAAATGTTCCCATTTCACAAATTTGTTCATATATTCAAAAAATGTTCCTGCTTTCAAATTTTTGTTCTGAATTTTCAGAAAATGTTCCCGTTTTTTCAAAAATTGTTCAAATTATTTTTATTCATTTTTTGAGAAATTTGAAAATAATGGCATGGATTTAAAAAAACTGCCTGTTTTCAAAAATTGTTCACAAATTTCAAAAAATGTTCTTATTTTTCAAATTTTTGTTCATGTATTGAAAAATGTTCTTATTTTTCAAATTTTTGTTCATGTATTAAAAAATGTTCTTCTTTTTCAAATTTTTCAAAAAATGTTCTTATTTTTTAAATCATGTTCATTTTATGCAGCTGAAAAATGTTCACCTATATAAAAAATGTTCGCACTTTCAAAAAATGTTCGAAGCACTAGAAAAAAGTTTCCGTTTCAACTGTTTGGTCATGTATATAAAAAATGTTCTCCTTTTCAAAATTGTTCTCACTTAAAAGAAATTTGTTCTGAATTTAAAAAGTTGTCCCCATTGTCAAATTTTGTTCACCAATTCCAAAAAAATTGTTCACAAATTTCAAAAAATGTTCTTATTTTCAAATTTTTGTTCATGTATGAAAAAATGTTCTTGTTTTTCAAAAAATGTTCTTAGTTTTTTAAATCATGTTCAGTTTACGCAGCTGAAAAACGTTCACCTATATAAAAAATGTTCGCACTTTCAAAAAATGTTCGAAGCACTAGAAAAAAGTTTCCGTTTCAACTGTTTGGTCATGTATATAAAAAATGTTCTCCTTTTCAAAATTGTTCTCACATAAAAGAAATTTGTTCTGAATTTAAAAAGTTGTCCCCATTTTCAAATTTTGTTCACCAATTCCAAAAAAATTGTTCACAAATTTCAAAAAATGTTCTTATTTTCAAATTTTTGTTCATGTATGAAAAAATGTTCTTGTTTTTCAAAAATGTTCTTAGTTTTTTAAATCATGTTCAGTTTACGCAGCTGAAAAACGTTCACCTATAGAAAAAATGTTCGCACTTTCAAAAAATGTTCGAAGCACTAGAAAAAAGTTTCTATTTCAACTGTTTGGTCATGTATATAAAAAATGTTCTCCTTTTCAAAATTGTTCTCAGTTAAAAGAAATTTGTTCTGAATTTAAAAATCGGACGCTCGCTGCGGCAAGCAATCGGCAAGGAAAAAGGGTACTGGAATCGAACCCGAGACTTCCTATTGCTAAGCGCGATGAGCTAGCCGCCCCAACTAGCTACTTCTTATGGTAAATTGGCAGCGCGAACCTAAAGAAATTAACAGTAGCGAGAAAACATAAAATCTGAATACGCAAAATTACGATGAACCAAGGTGTGAGCGAGGCACCTGTCAACACAAGTAGGTAGCCACTATAGTTTCTAAGATTTCATGTCAAAAAAGGTAGCCCAACAAATATGAACTATAAACCGCGACAAAGGCTATACTTAAAAAAAATTCAAACGTGAATTATTTTGGCAAAAAGTAAATATTTTCTGAAACGCAACCATTTTATAATTTGTGAACAAAATTTTAAAAATTAGAACATTGTGTGAAAGCGTAAACATTTTTTTGGAATAAAAAAAGGAAGAAAACTGAAATTGCGAACATTTTGTTTAAATGCGACCACTTCAAATTAGAACATTTTCGTAATTCCATTTTTTAATGGACAAATTAATTGAATACGAGAACATTTTTCAAATTTGTGAACACTTTTTTAAAAAACAGAATAGAATTGAAAACCCAAACATTTCGAATTTTCCAAAACATTTTTCGAAGACATGAACATTTTTGGAATTTGTGAACAAATTTTTTAAAGCACGAACAAATTTTTTGAAGTGGAAAACAATTTTGTATCTTGAGAACAAATTTTTCGCACGAACAAATTTTTTGAAATGGAAAACAATTTTGTATCTTGAGAACAAATTTTTCGCACGAACAAATTTTTCCAAAACCGCGGACATTTTTTGAATCTTGAGAACAAATTTTGAAATGGAAAACAATTTTGTAATATCCCGAACAAATTTGGAAGCGCGAACAATTTTTTAAAGCACGAACATTTTTTGAATCTTGAGATCAAATTTTGAAACGAAGAACAATTCTGAAAAATCCCGAACAAATTTGGAAGTGCGAACATTTTTTTTAAAAGTGAACAAAATATTGAAATCTGCTACATTTTTTAAATTTCGAAAGTTTTGAACTTTTTTGTGTAACAAGAACAATTTTGGAATTTTGAGAACATTTTTTCAAAAGCTGAACATTTTTTGAAAACATGAACAAAATTTCAAATTTTCGAGTTTTTTGAAGAAAAAAGAGAAGAAAAGAAAAAGAAATAACAAAGAAAATCCTTTTTTTTGTAAAACTGCAAACATGTTTTAGAAAAGACCAAAAAAATGTGATCCTGAAAAAGAAACAAAAAAAGAAATGAAAATAGAAACCCAAAAAAGAAATGAAACAGAAAAACGAAAAAAACCGAAACAAATCTTCTCAAAAGAAAACCGTTAAACAGGTATAACTACAAAAAACCGGTTCAGGGAACCTTCTGGAAGGTTCCCAAAACCGGATGCCTCGCTATGGAATAGTGGGCCGGCCCGGTTCTTGCGCTCGAGGGGACGCCTGTTGCGAAACCTCGACATTTTGACGCAGTTAGCGTCGAATAGGATTTTCCCTAATTAGAGTCGCTAGGAAAGTCACCAAAGACGCTGAGAAAAGGCCCGTTCGGGGCTGGTTAGGGCCATTGAGGCAGTTGGGCCAAGAGCGGTTGAGCCAGCGCCCAACACAACGAACGACGACGCATCGTACCGAGTGCTCCTAGCTGAAGCTCGAAATCACTAGTTAAGGAGTACTCCTTGCGGAGATCACTCCAATTTTTCCAGGTTGCGACAAGTGGCGTGGTGTATGTGTGCCACTTGTCGCAACCTGCGAGTTTTTCCTTTTTTTTCGTACATCAGTTTATTCAAAACGTTTTATCTCTTAAACCGTGTGTCCAAATCTTGAACCATTTTCGTCGTTGGATTCTTTGCGCCGAGATCTTCAAAACTAGATCCCATGTTGATAGGTTTTAATGAACTTTTTTTTCAAAAAAAAACCGGACAAAAAAACCGAACCGAGGACACGGGTTTTTTTTCCTTTCCGAAAGAGGCACGCCCGTGCCTCTGACGAAATCACAACCGTGCCTCTCGCGGAAGCAAAACCGAGCCTCTCGCGGAAGAAAAAAAGACAGAAACGCGTTTTTTCCCTTTTCGAAAGAGGCACGCCCGTGCCTCTCGCGAAAGCACAACCGCGCCTCTCGCGGAAGCAGAACCGTGCCTCTCGCAAAAGGAAAAAAAACAGAAATGCTTTTTTTTCATTTCCAAAGGAGGCACGCCCGTGCCTCTCGCGGAAGAAGAAAAAACAGAAAAACCTGTTGTTTTTCGTTTCCAAGGAGGCACGGCCATGACTCTCACGAAAGCACAACCGTGCCTCTCGCGGAAGCAAACTGTGCCTCTCGCGAAAGGAAAAAAAATAGAAAACGCATTTTTTTCGTTTCCAAGAGGCACAGCCATGCCTCTCGCGAAAGCACAACCGTGCCTCTTGCGAAAATAAAACCGTGAGTCTCGCGGAAAAAAATGCGTTTTTTACGAAAAAAAGTTCTTTTTTGAAAAAAAAATTGGTCGAAAAGCTAAAGAAGACTGGTGAAAAACCAAAACGTCCAAAAGAAAACTATTTTAAAAGCCGAAAACGCGTGCAAAAAAAATGTAAAAACAAAATTCGGAGGGAACGCCCAGAACACGACATGTGGCGAATGGCTGAGAGCGCGCCAAGTAGCACTGATCGTTGCGAGGCTCCCGAAAAAGCGCTCGTTAATTAGTTGCTCCCGCTGAAGCTCGCGTGCGTCAAAACGAGCAGCTTCCCGCTGAAGGATTCGCGCAAAACGGGCCGGCCCATTCTCACGAGCGAACCTAAAAGAGGGGTGCCATGAAAAAATGGAGCGTTCCATCTCGAACCTGCGACACATCGATATGTAGCAGCCTTGCTCGCCACTGCACTAGAGCTAACCATATATTAGACAACAACGCTCAAAAATAGGTATTGTGTACAGCGGTAGATTCGTCTTTTAATCATTCCTTCAAGAAAAGAATAACGTTTTCTCGAACAAAATTTTAATACATGATTTTTACAAAAAAACGTGAATAATTATTGACCACGGACAAAATATGAAAATCCATTTTTTATAAGTTTCAAATATACATTGATTTTTTTGTGAAAATACGCCGAACAATTTTTAACTACACGGTGTAATTTTTTTGATATATGATGCACGAAATTTAAATATACATTGAAGATTTTGTGATATACGTTGAACTATTTTTAACTACACATTGAACAATTTTGTTATATACATTGAACAAATATTAAATACATATTGAACATTTTTTGATATACGCTGAACAATTTTAAAATTGTGAACATTTTTTTTAAAGTAAATAAAATTTTAATCCATGAACAATTTTTGAAATCATGAACAAAATTTGGAATTCAAAAACTTTCTTGGAAACAAAGTATAAAAGTAAAACAAAAAAGGATAAAATGAAAGAAAAGAAACATAAACAGAAACAGAAAAAGGAAACAAAAGGTAAAAAGAGAAACAACAAAAAAGGGAAAACCTAAAAAAAGGGTTCAGGGAACCTACTAGAAGGTTCCCAAAGCCAGGTCTCGCTCGAAGTGGGCCGACCCGTGTGCCTCGTTCCATAGCTTCGCTTCAGCGAAGCAGCGACGAACGGGCACACGCGGGCGTCATATAGGATCTGCCCATCGTACCTCTCGCATGCACAGGACGGACACGCCCCCCTCGGCCACTCCCAAACCTACCGAGGCGGCGTCGGCTGGCCAGGAGGATGCGAACCGGCGGCTGGGGGCGTCGAGCAAGCGGGCGGACGGGCGCTGCCGCGCAGGGCGCACTGCCCAGCGAGCGGTGGCTAAGGGTGGCGGCTAGCGGGCGGAAGCAGCGAGCGATAGTGCATGGGTAGCCGAGCCCAGCAGAGCGTCACGTTCGTCACCAGACTCATCAGGCAGATTGGCAGAAGATGTAGAGGAAAGACGGGGCTTGCCCAGTGAAGGCCTGGTACATTTTCAAATTAACTAGCCTGTTTTTAGTTTAGATTACACAAATGGTGATCCAGGACTTTGCATTCCACTTGATAGATTTGCCCCCAACATTAGAGATGATGTTAGATTTGCTTCTATATGAATGGGTCCAACTTGGCCAACTAGTCACACTTGCTACTACTGGTGCGACGGCAACAGTTGAAAGGGCCTTCTCATCAATGAAAATCATTAAGATTGAGTTGTGCAACAAGATGTCTGATGGATGTCATAATGACTTGATGGTGTGTTACATTGAGCGAGGGATCTTGAAAAGTATTCATCTTGGTAAAATTAAGGAAGATTTTCAGAAGGAAGGTAGGGCACTGCCATTGCCTGGGTCTTCTAGACGCCACTGAAAGCTTCATTACCAGTATGTTTTAGGTTGTTTTTCTATTGAAACATGTCTACATTTTCATTGTATTTGTCTATTCATTTGTAGTGTGCATTGTTAGTGTGTATTGACTCTTTTGGTTTGCATGAAGAAAATTCTTTGCTTGAGACTTCACCACACCTTAAACTTTTTTTGTCCTCCGCCTCTAGCTGTGGTCGAGGTAGCCGTGTGAAGAATGTCGTGGTCGATGTCGAGTCGGGGTGGCCGGTGTCGAGGAAGTCGCCGTGGAGACGCGAGCGCAAGAAGATGCGAGTTAGTCATGGACGCAGTGGTGTCGAAGTAGTGGTGCGCCGGGAAGAAGACGTTGTTGACGATGTGTCGCGCCGGGTTTGCCAAACCCGGGCACACATCATGGAAGAAGGCATGCATCAGTGTTGGCAGCACCGAGCATGCATAGATGGACGAAGACGAAGTTGACGAAGCGCCGGCCAGGCTTGCCCCGGCCCGGGGACACATCGTGGATGAAGGAACACGTCGGTGTTGCCAGCACCGAGCATGCGTAGATGAGAGACCTGGACGAGTTGTACGCCATGTCGAGGAGTCGGAGAGCCAAAAGAGAAGAAGACTCGACGACAGTGCGGCGCCAATCGGCACGGGGCCGATGTCGCCAACGGTGGTCGGAGTAGACGAAGTGGTCGGTGAAGATGATGGTGATGCTGGCGACGGGCTGGTGCTAGACGAAGACGAAGGAGGTGGACGGGTAGCGGCGGCAGCGGCCTGACAGCGGCAACGGCTAGGTTAGGAGCGCGGCAGCGATGCTCGAAGTGTGGCGAGGAACTCGACAGCATGACGAAGACCGGCATGGATGGTGGCATTCCTGCGCCAAGGAAGGCGGCGCGGTGCATACCACGGGAAGTCGTCGTGCGGGGAGGGAGGTGGACCGCGGGCCGCGAAGCCATGGCCCGAAGGGGCGACGCGACCGCAGCAGGCGGGTCGGGGCGATGACAGGAAGACCTCGGGGCGGCAGCGGGGACCGCGTGCTGCGGCGCTACGGCCTGAAGGGGCGACGTAGCGACGGTGCACGGGTCGGGGAGTCATGATCTTTGCTGAAGACCTGAGTGCTACTTAATCTTATTTATGTAAATAAGAACAAAAGAGTTCGTAAAAGTTTTCCCTTTTTACTTTCAGTTTATCAACTGAATTGCTTGAGGACAAACAAAGGTTTAAGCTTCGGGGAGTTGATACGTCTTCATTGTATCTACTTTTCCTAACGCTTTTGCTCTTGTTTTGGACTCTAATTTGCATGATTTGAATGAACCTAATCCGGACTGACGCCATTTTCAATATAACTACCATGGTGTTGTTTTTGTGCAGAAATAAAAGTTCTCTGAGGAAACTTTTTGGAGAATTATTTTACAATAAAAGAAAAATATTGGAGCCAAGAACCACCGGAGGGGGGCCCCTGGTTGAGCACAACCCACCAGGGCACGCCACCCCCTCCAGGCACGTCCAGGTGGGTTGTGCCCACCTGGTGGCCCCGCAGACCCTAACCCCAACGCTATAAAATCATATTTTCGGAGAAAAAAACAGGGAGGAAGAATTATCACGTTTCACAAGACGGAGCCGCCGCCACCTCCTGTTCTTCATCAGGAGGCCCGATCTGGAATCCGTTCTGGGCTCTGGAGAGGGGGATCTTTGATCTTCATCATCACCAACCCTTCTTCATCACCAATTCCATGATGCTTCCCGCCGGGAGTGAGCAATTCCTTCGTAGGCTCGCTGGTCGGTGAGGAGTTGGATGAGATTCATCATGTAATCGAGTTAGTTTTGTTAGGGCTTGATCCCTAGTGTCCACTATGTTCTGAGATTGATATTGCTATGACTTTGCTATGCTTAATGCTTGACACTAGGGCCTGAGTGCCATGATTTCAGATCTGAACTGTTTATGTTTTCACTATTATATCTATGTTTAGATCCGATCTTGCAAGTTATATGCACCTGCTATGTGTTATGATCCGTAAACTCTGGGGTGACAATAATCGGGATACTTTTCGGTGATGACCGTAGTTTGAGAATTTCATGTATTCATTATGTGTTAATGTTTTGTTCTCGTTCTCTATTAAAAGAAGGCATGAATATCCCTTAGTTTCCTTATGGACCCCGCTGCCATGGGAGGATAGGACAAAAGATGTTATGCAAATTCTTTTCCATAAGCATGTATGACTATTGACGGAATATATGCATACATTATATTTATGAACTGGAGCTAGTTCTGTGTCGTCCTAGGTTATGACTGTTATATGATGAATATCATCCAACGATTTCACCAATCCAATGCCTACGAGTTTTCACATATTATTCTTGCTAAGTTACTACTGCTACTGTTACCATTACCACCGTTATCAGAACTATCATACTATTGTGCTACTGATCACTTTGCTGCAGATATTTAATCTCCATGTGTGCTTGAATTGACAACTCAACTGATAATACTTGCAAATATTATTTGGCTTCCCTTGGGTCAAATCTATAAATTTGAGTTGAATACTCTACCCTCGAAAACTGTTGCAATCCCTATACTTGTGCGTTATCACGGCCCACAACGGTGGTCGTAGAGGCTGACCGCCCCGGAGGCGGTGCGCGGGGCGGAAGCGATGGGCGATGGCTAGGGTTTGATCGGTTAGGGTGATACCATATTAAAAGGGATAGAGAGGGATTAGTGAAATCGTTGATTATATTGCTTGAACCTCATGTGCATAATGCAAAAATGGTCACGTCGGATTTCAAAAGGCACATCTTGTATTTGAAAAGTGGTCACAAAATATTTAAAAAATCATGTATTTAGGAAATGTTCTTAGTGTATCTGTTCATGTATAAGAATCTTGTAAATAAAAGATACATCAAAATTTGAGTAGACGTGTATATATATATATATATATATATATATATATATATATATATATATATATATATATATATATATATATATATATCATGGGAAGAATGTTTGAATTATAAAAAGAAAAAATAAAGGCATATATCAAGAAGAGAAGTGAAAAGAAAGGGAAAGGGTTTTTAAAAAGTAAAAGGAAAATTGACCATAAAACTCAAAAATAAATATGGGAACAAAAAGGAAAACAAGGAATAAAAAGGGCAAACATGATGAAAAACAAATAACGTAAGAAAAATAAAAAGAAAAAATGCGTACGAAATAGAAAGAAAACCGCCCAAACACCATGCGTGAAATGGAGTTCGGCTCCGAGAGCTCCTATGTGTTGCGTATTGCGACTCAATCGCGGGCAAATGCACATGCACCATTGCTGGGCTGACCCGTTTGGCGCTCCGGACTTGCAGCTGACTGTAGTAGAAAACCCTAAAAAAAACTGACTATAGTAGAAACCGATCATCCATTTTCTTTTCTCCTTTTCGTTTATATTTATTTTTATTATTATTATGAATTTTCCATAAACTTGAATATTTATTATTTTAAGAAAAAATTAACATGCTTAATCATTTTTTAACCAACTGTGAACATTTTTTTAAACTTGTAATTAACTTCAAAATTAGAAAAAAATTTGGAAAGAAAAAACAAATAAAAAGGAAAATCAATACAAACTGATATTGTCAGAAGGGCGATGGAGGGCGACCAAGCGCACGCTTGTTTCGGAGGCCCATCTACTACTCGCTTATTGTCAGAAGTATTCTTGTGCCGTCTCAAAAAACGCCCTTGTCTCAAAAAAAAAACGCCCCTGGCAGGCTGTCCTATCAGCAGGATTGTTTGTTTCTTCACTCTGTTCTTTTATCTCTATGTATTATTCGTATTTTCAGAATATTATTAATACAAGTATTTGAAATATTTTCATAAAGCGTCCATCATACATTTAAAAAATGGTCATGCAGTATAAGAAAATGTTATGTACTCCCTCCGTTCCTAAATATTTGTCTTTTTAGATATTTCAAGTGGATTATCACATACGGATGTATATAGACATATTTTACTATGTAAATTCACTTATTTTGCTTCGTATGTAGTCACTTATTCAAATCTCTAGAAAGACAAATATTTCGAAACGGAGGGAGTATGTAACATCTTAAAACATACTCCCTCCGTTCCAAAATAAATGACCCAACTTTGTACTAAAGTTAGTACAAAGTTGGGTCATCTATTTTGGAACGGAGGGAGTACTTATAAAATGTAAACACTTATTTATATAATATAAATAAAAATTGTGTACCATTCAAAACATGTTTGTGACATTTTCTTAAAATATTTACATTTTTCAAAATAAATATTTGGGACATTTTTTAAAATGTTTATACAATGTATTCATGGGAAAATACCCAAATTAACATGGTCTAGGTGCACTTGTTTGGATTTATTTTAAACATATATGAATATCATAATATCTCAAAGCTTACTTGTGACAAACAAGGTCGAGTATTCTACTCCCGTATGAATTTTTGCAGCAAATGATTTTTGTGATCTTCGGTGCAGATAATCCCAAAATTGTATCTCCATAGAAGTTACTTCTCAATTTATTCGAAGTTGCAAATTTGTTCCTGTTGCCAAAAAGAACACCAAAGCCGTTTTCTTCATGAAACTTCATATGTCAGTAGAACTTGGCCATATTTGCCAAAAAAACTTCATAATTCTTTCATTATTTTGATTTTTTTTATAAACTAGAAGTCTATAAAGGGTGCTCATAGATCAAGGTGTTAAACACAAGGTTTTGGGAAACTGCACGACACCCATAACGGGGTGTGGCTATCTCATATATATAAGGAGTACATGAGGTGTACGATACAATATACAAGACCTATACAGAGGCTACGTATAAATACAATCTAACACCCTCCCTCAATCTTAACTATGCCCTGAGGTACAAAGTACGTTAAGATTGCGCCTACAGCCTACAAACTGAGGTTGTGGTAGAGGCTTCGTGAAGATGTCAGCAAGTTGATCTTTAGAAGAGATAAACTTGATAGAAAGTAGCTTCTGTGCAACACGTTCCCGCACAAAGTGATAATCAACTTCAATGTGTTTGGTCCGAGCATGAAACACCGGGTTGGATGATAGATATGTTGCACCAATGTTGTCACACCAAAGGACAGGTGGCTGGGGTTGAGGAACTCCCAACTCTCTCAACAAGGACTGTACCCATATGATCTCAGCTGTAGCGTTGGCGACTGCCTTGTATTCAGCTTCAGTGCTACTCCTGGACATCGTAGCTTGTTTATGAGCAGCCCAGGCGATCAAATTAGGACCAAAGAAGACAGCATGTCCCCCCGTGGATCGCCTGTCATCTGGATTACCAGCCCAGTCTGCGTCTGAAAAAGCTGAAAGTGCAAAAGACGGCGCTGGCTGAAGAAGTAAACCATATGCGACAGTGAAGCATACATAACGAAGAATACGCTTCACCGCTGACTAGTGAGTAGTCCGAGGAGCATGAAGAAACTGACAAACACGATTGACTGCATAGGAGATGTCAGGCCGAGTGATGGTCAGATACTGCAGACCACCAACAATACTGCGATACTCAGTAGAGTCATCCGAAGTGAGAGGATCTCCATCAAATGCAGACAAACGATCAGTAGCAGACATAGGAGTCATGGCATGTTTACACTGTAGCATACCTGCCTTTCGCAGCAAATCCATGGAGTACTTATGTTGAGTGAGTGTCAAACCAGCAGGAGAACGAGAGACTTCCAACCCAAGGAAGTAATGCAATGTGCCTAAATCCTTCACCGCAAAGTCACCACTCAAGGAGGAGATGAGACGATCAGCAGCAGCATTAGATGAGCTGATGAGAATAATATCATCAACATACACTAGTAGATACATCGTCACCTCAGGCCGATGCAGAAGGAAGAGTGACGTATCAGCAGTGGAAGGAACAAAGCCCAGGGACCGAAGGACAGAGCCCAATCTGGCATGCCAGGCACGAGGAGCCTGCTTCAGCCCATAGAGCGCCTTGACCAGGCGACACAGATGATGAGGGCGAGCAGAATCCACAAACCCTGGGGGCTGACGCATGTAAACCTCCTCATCCAGAACTCCATGTAAAAAGGCATTCTGAACGTCCAGCTGACGGAGAAACCAGCCTCGAGTAACAGCCAAGGACAACAGAAGTCGGATAGTCGTTGGTTTGATCACCGGACTATATGTATCCTCATAGTCAAGACCATACCGTTGTTTGAACCCTTTCGCCACTAACCGTGCCTTATAGCGCTCAATAGAACCATCAGCATGCTTCTTAACTTTGAAAACCCACTTGGAGTCAATGACATTAACACCAGAGACCGGAGGAACAAGTTGCCATGTACCATTTGTCAATAACGCTTGAAACTCTTGTTCCATAGCCTGTCGCCAATGAGGAATCCCAAGGGCAGCCTGAAAATGATGCGGTTCAGCCGAAGGATCTTCCTTTAGATGAGCAACACATGCCGCAAGCCATGCCACTGTCCCATCTTTGCGTTGCTTGGGACAGAAAATGCCAGACCTGCTGCGTGTGTGCGGCCTCTGAGCAACAGCAGCCGGTCGTGGTGGAACCAGAGAGACCGGCGAGGCATCAGGCGACGAAGGCAGTGAGGAGGCAGGGCCAGACGACGGCGAGGAAGCGGGCGACACCGGCCCAGGCGAGGAGGCGGACGTCACAGACCCAGGCAAGGATGAGGGCGACACCAGCCCAGGCGACACCGGCCCAGGTGAGACCGGTCCAGGCGAGACCGGCTGCTCCACGCCGTCCACGGCCGGCCCAGGCGAGGCCAGCCCAGGGGAGTCGGTGACGACACCTCCAGGCCCAGGCGATTCCAGCCTGGGAAGAGCTGGTGCGGGTGAGGCCGAGGCCGCCGACCCCGGTCGTGCGGGAGGCATGCATGGCGCATGCATGGCACCAGACATCAAGCCAGGTGCAACCGACTCCTCCTGTTCATCCAATAACTCAAGACGAGCTTCACGACCGGTACCTGCAGCATGATTAGGCAACAACGCATGAGAGTATGCAACATCAACAAATTGAGCAGGCAGAGGAGAAGTGGTAGATGAAGATGGAACCGGAGGTGCAGGAGTTGTGGAGAAAGACGAGAACGGGAATACATTCTCATCGAACACAACATCACGCGAGATGTAGACACGATTAGACGGAATGTGGAGACACTTGTATCCTTTATGAAGAGAGCTATACCCAAGAAAAACACAAAGTTTGGATCAAAACTCAAGTTTGCGCTTATTATATGGACGAAGATGAGGCGAGCAAGCACAACCCAAAACTTTGAGAAAGGTATAATCCGGAGACTCATTAAGCAGCAGTTCAAGCGGTGTTTTCATTCCAAGGAGTCGTGTGGGAAGCCTATTTATGAGAAAACAGGCAGTGGAAAAAGCATCACTCCAAAACCTAAAAGGTACCGATGCATGGGCAAGTAAAGTGAGACCAGTTTCAACAATGTGACGATGCTTACGTTCAGCCGTGCCATTCTGCTGATGTGTATGAGGACAAGACACGCGATGTGAAATTCCAAGCTTATTAAAAAAAGAATTGAGGTTGTGATACTCACCCCCCCCCCCCCAATCGGTCTGGACATGGATAATCTTATGCTTGAGAAGACGCTCAACATGAGCTTGAAATTGGAGAAACACATCAAACACATCAGATTTACGCTTGATAAGGTAAAGCCATGTGAATCGACTATAAGCATCAATAAAACTGACATAATAATTATGACCACTCATAGAAGTTTGGGCATGCCCCCATACATCAGAAAAAATAAGCTCAAGTGGAGTTTTAACGACACGACTCGAATCTGAAAACGAAAGCTGATGACTCTTGCCTTGCTGACAGGCATCACAGACTGTGGCAGCATCTTTATTGGACACAATGGGAAGATTATGACTATGTAGAATACTACAAACTATGGGAGTTGCAGGATGACCAAGCCGTGCATGCCAATAAGTGGGCGAAACACGGACACCGCTGAAAGCTCGAGGAGCAGATGGTAGATCAAGTGCATAAAGTCCATCACGTAGGCGACCTCTAAGTAGAACGTCCCTCGTGGCCCGATCCTTGATAAAAAAATAAAAAGGATGAAACTCAGTGAAAACATTGTTATCACGAGTAAGTTGAGGAACAGACAATAAGCTACGAGTAGCAGAAGGAACTCTAAGAACATTACGGAGATGAAGAGATTTTTGTGTGCGAGTTAAGAGAGAGGCCTGACCAACATGTGATATGTGCATACCTGCTCCATTGGCGGTGTGAATCTGATCATGTCCACGGTACGGTTCTTGCATGGAGAGTTTGCCCATCTCGCCTGTCAGATGATTCGTAGCGCCCGTATCCATGTACCAAGTTGGGTCGATGGGATATGATGGAGTGTGGCCTGCTTGGCGAGCAGGCTCATGAGTGGCCAAGGCAGCCTGCTTCTCGTTGCCTTTGCCATTGTTGCCGATGCCGAGGAAGTCCTGCTTGAAGCGACGATGACAGCGGGAGGCGATGTGACCTGGAATATTGCACAGCTAATAGGGGAGCTGAACACCACAAGAGGGGCAGCAGGCACACCGACCACCCCCGGTCGTAGGCATGGCAGCGGCGGCAGGCGGCCGCTGAGTCTGTGGAGTCGAAGGCACTGACCTGCCGCCGGTGGGTGATTTGAAGGGCTTCCCTTTGCCACGCGTGGCAGCATTGGCAGCAAGAAAACTCGGGTTAGCACGACGGGACTTGATGCGCTGTCCGTGGCTAGGAGGCGGGCGTAGAGCTCACGAGGTTCAAGCGGAGTGTCACGACCATTGATATTTTCAGCAAGGTTATCATAGTCGCCATCCAGTCCGTTCATGACGAAGGTGGTGAAGTCCTCCTTACGAAGCGGCTGGTCAATGGAGGCCAAGGTATCGGCGAGACGCGTCATCTTGCCGAAATAGTCGGTGATGCTGAGGTCAAGGAGCTTGGTCTCCCCCAGCTCCGTACGAATAGTGTGAGCGCGCGCATGCTGTTGAGATGCGAAGCTCGTGTGAAGAGCAGTCCACGCCTCCTGAGACGTGGCAGCGAAGAGAACCAAGGAGGACACCCCCTCGGTGAGCGATGACTGGATCGCGGAGAGGATGGCCTGATCCTGAGCAACCCATGCATGATACGCCGGATGATGCGGTGGAGGACATGGCAGGGAACCGTCAACATAGCCCTCCAGGTAGCGACTGCGTAGAAGCGGCAGCACCTGTGCACGCCATGACAGATAGTTGTCTGTCGTAAGCTTCACCGGGATGAGATGCGCGAAGTAGAACGGTGCAACGGCCGTGGCATGATCAGCCACGGGAGGCGACGTGTAGTAAGCCAGGTGGGATGATCCAGCAGATGCACCAAGGCCCGGCGTCGAGGACGGTGCAGAAGCTCCAGGGTACGACGCGGCCATCGGTGGTGGATAGTATCCACCGTAGGGCAGCGGCGGAGGAGGGGCCCCGTAGGGCACAGCCGGCGCCCGGGTCGACCCGCTGTTGGCGGCGTTGTAGGATCCATACGAGGCGACGGCGATGGTCGCAGCAGCCGCAGAAGGGGGCCCGTAGGGCCCTGCAGTCGAAGGAGGAGGAGCCCCGTAGATCCCGGCGTGCGGCGGAGGGGGGGCCCCGTAGGGCGCCGATCCCATCCAGGGAGCCGCCGGGTCAGGGTACGAAGCGCCCCAGGCCTGCGGTGGCGCGATCGGGGAAGGGGGCGGCTGCGGATCGGACGCAGCCCCCACCATCGAAGCCTGGCCGGAGTAGACCGAGGCGAGGGGGCGCGAGGAGAGGAACGGCGACACAGGCGCCGTGGCAGGAGCCGGCGCGACGGCGGCGGCGGCGGATGTCGATGCGGTCGCGACGGCGGAAGCGGAAGCCATTGGATCGGTTAGGGTTGATACCATGTTAAACACAAGGTTTTGGGAAACTGCACGACAACCATAACGGGGTGTGGCTATCTCATATATATAAGGAGTACATGAGGTGTACGATACAATATACAAGACCTATACAGAGGCTACGTATAAATACAGTCTAACACAAGGAACCAAAGATCCAAGTCAGTATTCATGTAGTATAAAGAAATGTTTCTTATCACTAAAAAGTGTTTGTGACATTTAAAAAAATATGTTCACATGTTTCAAAACTATGTGTGTGACATTTTTAAAAAATGTTCATACAAATTAGAAAAATGTTTCTATAGTTTAAAAAATAATTCTGTACTATTCGAAAACATGATAAATGTTTATTTAGAAAATATTTAACATATATTCTAAAGAATATTTAAAATGTTTATTTTTTAAAGTGCACATCATTTATTAAAGAATGTTCAGCATGTATAAAAAACAAGTGTACACAAAAAAATGTACAACGTGCATTGCAAAAAAGAAAACAAAAAACAAAAAATAAATAAAGAAACACGAATAAATTCATAGGAAAACTAAAGAAACAAACAGATCCCCCGAGATCTAACTTCTGTTACAGGGCCAGCTCATTAAAGAATGTTCAGCATGTATAAAAAAACACAAGCCCTGGTTGCTACGGTTGCCCCCTCCGGCACGGCTTTGGATCATCCCTATGTAGGGCTTGGCGCACCTTTTCTTTCGTCTTTCATTTCCTCTTCATTTTTATGTTTCTATTTTTCAAACAAAAAAATATTTAAGAAGATTAGTAAATTGATCAATTATTTGAAAAATTGTCCACGGATGGTAAAAAGCTCGTGAAATCTCCAAAAAAAAGCGGCCCATGGTTTTGAAAACAAAATTTCATGAATTCAAATGTTCTTGAATTCAAACAAATGTTAACGAATTCAAAAAATGCTCACGAATATGAAATTCACAAATATTAAAATTATTTGTGACTTCGGAAAATATTAATGAATCCAGAAAATATTAGTGAGTTCAAAAATACTCATGAGTTTTAGAAATGTTAGATTTTTTGTTAATGTTGACATAATCGGAAAAGTGTTCGCAAAGTCAAAAACATTTCTTGAATAAGAAAATTCCATGTAATTTGAAAAATATGCGAATTTGGAAATTTCTTCCTGATTCAAAAATATAAAAATTATTAAAACATGCTCTTGAATTTGTAAAAAAATAAGAAATAATATAATATTTCATGAATTTTTTTAGGGCCTTTTCTTTTATAGATTTTTTCGGGTTTTTATTTTCTTTTCCATTTAGCGATAACCGGTTTTGGGAACCTGCTTGAAGGTTTCAGATTTTTAAAAAACATTTATACAATGTATCCGTGCATATTTATTTTATAGTGTATACATCTAATCATACTTTTTAAAATTTATTTTTGGCTAACAAGGCCGAGTATATTCTACTCATGTATGAAATTTCGTGACAAATGACTTTGGGGGTCTTCAGGGTGAACAATCACAAAATTGGATCTATACAAACGTTCTATTCAGGGCTTTTTTTGTGGGAAAATTTTTAATCTATTCATCTTCAATCACGACAGTACAACGAATACCAGAAATAAAAAAAATACATCTACATCAATAGACCACTTAGCGAGGACTATAAGCACTTAAGTGAGCCAAAGTGTCGCTGTCGTAATCACCCTCGCTCACCAGAGACGGGCAAAACTTGTCGTTGTAGATAGACGGGAAGTCGTCGTGCTAAGAGGAACTCTAGCAGACCCCGCAAAAACTTAACCCACAATACGCGTTTGCGGTTTGACGAAGATCGCGTTTGCGGGTCGAAAACTAGCGCGGCCAAACAGAAACCGTATCTAAAACTGCATAATTTAAAAAAAAAACACTTTCGTGGGAAAAATTGCACCTCGTTGACGTGAGTAGTTCATCACATACTACATAGTTTTTATATGGTCAACACACTACAAACATAGTTCATACTACATACTACGTTAATACTAGTACTAGAGGGGGTCGGATCTGACAGCGGCGAGGTCACGGCAAATGGTCGACGCCGTGGAGGAGAAGGACGCTCAATCCTCCTCGCCGGAACTGCAGAGGTCGATGTACTTCGCCCTCTGCTTCTCGCGGATGCGGCGCCACTCCTCGTCCTTCTCCATGGCGGCGAGGTTGGCGGCGACCACCTGCTGCCACTCGAGGTCTTCGAGCTCCTTGGTGTGGCGCCGGCGCTCCGACTCCTCGCGCACGCTCCGCTCGGCGATGGCGGCCGCAACGGCGTCGACGACGGAGACATAGTCTTTCGGCCCGATGACTCCGCGGCGGCCGAGCGAAGCGGGCTCCTCGGGCTCCTCCTTGACGGGGACGAAGTCTGTTGGCGTCCTGGACTTGGGGGAATCCAGTCCTTCCTGCCTGCATCCCACCATGTGACTCCATCGACGGCCTAGTACGGCCCAGCTTCAACACCAACACCGCAAGACCCTCGCAAGGGGCCGAGCCTCGCGAGGCGGACAACGCCAAGACCCCTGAAGGAAGTGGCCTCCTCAGGAGGGCTCCTGAGGGGCGGAGAGTTCTATGCAGCTACCTCATGAGGCTCAGCTGATGTGAGCCATGATGACCAAGGCCAGGCGGGCGCCAGGCGGGCGTAGAGCGCAGGTTTCCTCTTTGGTGCAAGTGAGGCAATCCACATGCGCGGAGTTTCGAGGAATCAGCTAAAGGTTTCCATTTCAGTGCAATAAGACCAAGACCGCCAGGACGGCAGGACGGAGGTCATCACCGAGCCCACTGCAGCGTCACGACCAGAGGCTTTTCGTAGGCGGAGACTACTTTTGTCAGGATAGACGGTACTACTTGTCCCCTTTCAAATCCCGCCGTTTTGGAATCCCTTCCCGCTCATATTTGGGAAGAGGACCAAGGCCACTATATATAGGACCTACCCACCACCATAGAAAGGGACCGAAATCAGAACAAGTAGAGCACCACACCAGCTCAAGAACACCTCACCTCCTGAAGCTTGTTCATCCTTTGTACTAGTTCATCCATAGCCCCTCGAGGCAATCCACCACACCACACTGGATTAGGGTATTACACCACAACGGTGGCTCGAACCAGTATAAATCTCTGTGTCTTTGTGTCTCTTTAAGCTCGACGCGCTAGGCTTAGGAGGATCGCGAGTAGGCAGGCTGAGCAGGTTGAGATCTCCGCACGCACCCCAGAGTTCGAACCTCTCAAGGGTTGCCGGATCCCTAAATCCGACAAAGTCGAACTCGTCCGGCTCCTCCTCGTCCTCCGACCACTCCCTCTTCACGGGGAGAAGGCCCGTGCTGGAGGAGGAGGAGCTCCCAGCGTACGATGATCTCGCGGAGGAGAAGGACGCGCGCCGGCGGTCGTACTCCTCCGTCTCACTCCACTGGAAGCTCGTCGTCGGCGATAGGCCGCGATTGGTCCACTTCCGAGCCCCGCGCTTCCTCGCGCCGTCCGACCGGACGCGCCGCTCGCGCTCCGGGTCCCTTCCGCCGTCGGATCTGCTGCCGGAACCGCGTCCGGAGCTCCACATGCGGCCCCACATGGCGACTGGAAGAAGGGAGGTGGTCGCCAGCGGCGAGAAATGTGGAGAAGGGGGTGGGGAATCACGTGGCTCGGCGGCAGCGGGGGATAGGGTTTCGACCCGCAAACGAGCCGCGAAATCGTAGATATAGCGGTCGGGGCGTGCGGTTTGCGGGCCGCGGCAAATTTTTTACGGGCCGGGCGAGTATGCGGGCTTTGTTCTGACCGGAAAACTGGGCCGAGCCCGCATACTCGCCGGAATGTTGCGGGTCTGCGTGTTTTGCGGGGTCTGCTAGAGTCGCCGGAACTAGGTATTGGATACCGACGATCGAATCTCGGGAAAGTAACATACCAATGACAAAGGGAACAATGTATGTTGTTATGCGGTTTAACCGATAAAGATCTTCGTAGAATACATAGGAGCCAATATGAGCATCCAGGTTCCGCTATTGGTTATTGACCGGAAACAGTTCTAGGTCATGTCTACATATTTCTCGAACCCGTAGGGTCCGCACGCTTAAGGTTTCGATGACAGTTATATTATGAGTTTATGAGTTTTGATGTACCGAAGTTTGTTCGGAGTCCCGAATGAGATTACGGACATGACGAGGAGTCTCGAAATGGTTGATACATGAATATTGATATATTGGAAGCCTATATTTGGATATCGGAAGTGTTCCGGGTGAAATCGGGATTTTACCGGAGTACCGGGAGGTTACCGGAACCCCCGGGGGGCTTAATGGGCCTACATGGGCCCTAGTGGAGAGGAAGAGAGGAGGCAAGGGCTGGCCGCGCCCCCTCCCCTCCTAGTCCGAATAGGACAAGGAGAGGGGGGCGGTGCCCCCCCTTTCCTTCCCCTCTCCCTCCTCCTTCCCCCCTTCTCCTTCTCCAACTAGGAAAGAAGGGAGTCCTACTCCCAGTGGGAGTAGGACTCCCCCTTGGCGCGTCCTCCTTGGCCGGCCGCCCCCTCCCCCTTGGCTCCTTTATATACGGGGGCAGGGGGCACCTCTAAGACACAACAATTGATCTCTTGATATCTTAGCCGTGTGCAGTGCCCCCCTCCACCAAAGTCCTTGATAATATTGTAGCGGTGCTTAGGTGAAGCCCTGCGATGGTAGAACATCAAGATTGTCACCACGCCGTCGTGCTGACGGAACTCTTCCCCGACACCCTGCTGGATCAGAGTCCGGGGATCGTCATCAAGCTGAACGTGTGCTAGAACTCGGAGGTGCCGTAGTTTCG
This sequence comes from Triticum timopheevii, assembly GCA_963921465.1. Classification (NCBI taxonomy): domain Eukaryota; kingdom Viridiplantae; phylum Streptophyta; class Magnoliopsida; order Poales; family Poaceae; genus Triticum; species Triticum timopheevii. The sequence goes on from OY997274.1 coordinate 463,598,051, forward strand.
GTGCTTGATCGGTCGGGCCGTGAAGACGTACGACTACATCAACTGCGTTGTTCTAACGCTTCCGCTTTCAGTTTACGAGGGTACGTGGACAACACTCTCCCCTCTCGTTGCTATGCATCACCATGATCTTGCGTGTGCGTAGGAATTTTTTTGAAATTACTACGTTCCCCAACAGTGGCATCCGAGCCTGGTTTTATGTGTAGATGTCATATGCACGAGTAGAACACAAGTGAGTTGTGGGCGATACAATCATACTGCTTACCAGCATGTCATACTTTGGTTCAGCGGTATTGTGAGATGAAGCGGCCCGGACTGACATTATGCGTACACTTACGCGAGACTGGTTTCACCGTTACGAGCACTCATTGCTTAAAGGTGACCGGCGGGTGTCTGTCTCTCTCACTTTAGTTGAACCGAGTGTGGCTACGCCCGGTCCTTGCGAAGGTTAAAACAACACTAACTTGACAAACTATGGTTGTGGTTTTGATGCGTAGGTAAGAACGGTTCTTGCTCATCCCATAGCAGCCACGTAAAATTTGCAACAACAAAGTAGAGGACGTCTAACTTGTTTTTGCAGGGCATGTTGTGATGTGATATGGTCAAGACGTGATGCTATATTTTATTGTATGAGATGATCATGTTTTGTAACCGAGTTATCGGCAACTGGCAGGAGCCATATGGTTGTCGCTTTATTGTATGAAATACAAATGCCCTGTAATTGCTTTACTTTATCAGTAAGTGGTAGCGATAGTCGTAGAAGCAATAGATGGCGTAACGACAATGATGCTACGATGGAGATCAAGGTGCGCGCCGGTGATGATGGTGATCACGACGGTGCTTCGGAGATGGATATCACAAGCACAAGATGATGATGGCCATATCATATCACTTATACTGATTGCATGTGATGTTTATCCTTTATGCATCTTATCTTGCTTTGATTGACGGTAGCATTTTAAGATGATCTCTCACTAATTATCAAGAAGTGTTCTCCCTGAGTATGCACCATTGCGAAAGTTCTTCGTGCTGAGACAACACGTGATGATCGGGTGTGATAGGCTCTACGTTCAAATACAACGGGTGCAAAATAGTTGCACACGCGGAATACTCAGGTTAAACTTGACGAGCCTAGCATATACAGATATGGCATCGGAACACGGAGACCGAAAGGTCGAACCTGAATCATATAGTAGATATGATCAACATAGTGATGTTCACCACTGAAACTACTCCATCTCACGTGATGATCGGACATGGTTTAGTTGATTTGGATCACGTGAGCACTTAGATGACTAGAGAGATGTCTGTCTAAGTGGGAGTTCTTAAGTAATATGATTAATTTAACTTAAATTTATCATGAACTTAGTACCTGATAGTATTTTTGCTTGTCTATGTTTGTTGTAGATAGATGGCTCATGCTGTTGTTCCGTTGAATTCTAATGCGTTCCTTGAGAAAGCTAAGTTGAAAGATGATGGTAGCAATTACACGGACTGGGTCCGTAACTAGATGATTATCCTCATTGCTTCACAAAAGAATTACGTCCTGGAAGCACCGCTGGGTGCCAGGCCTGCTGCAGATGCAACTGATGATGTTAAGAACGTCTGGCAGAGCAAAGCTGATGACTACTCGATAGTTCAGTGTGCCATGCTTTATGGCTTGGAACCGGGTCTTCAACGATGTTTTGAACGTCATGGAGCATATGAGATGTTCCAGGAGTTGAAGTTAATATTTCAAGCAAATGCCCGAATTGAGAGATACGAAGTCTCCAATAAGTTCTATAGCTGTAAGATGGAGGAGAATAGTTCTGTCAGTGAACACATACTCAAAATGTCTGGGTATAATAATCACTTGATTCAACTGGGAGTTAATCTTCCTGATGATAGTGTCATTGACAGAATTCTTCAATCACTGCCACCAAGCTACAATAGCTTCGTGATGAACTATAATATGCAAGGGATGGACAAGACTATTCCCGAGCTCTTCGCAATGCTAAAGGCTGCGGAGGTAGAAATCAAGAAGGAGCATCAAGTGTTGATGGTCAATAAGACCACCAGTTTCAAGAAAAAGGGCAAAAGAAAGAAGAAGGGGAACTTCAAGAAGAACAGCAAACAAGTTGCTGCTCAAGAGAAGAAACCCAAGTCTGGACCTAAGCCTGAGACTGAGTGCTTCTACTGCAAGCAGACTGGACACTAGAAGCGGAACTGCCCCAAGTATTTGGCAGATAAGAAGGATGGCAAAGTGAACAAAGGTATATGTGATATACATGTTATTGATGTGTACCTTACTAATGCTCGCTGTAGCACCTGCGTATTTGATACTGGTTCTGTTGCTAATATTTGCAACTCGAAACAGGGACCACGGATTAAGCAAAGATTGGCTAAGGACGAGGTGACGATGTGTGTGAAATGGTTCCAAAGTCGATGTGATCGCGGTCGGCACGCTACCTCTACATCTACCATCGGGATTAGTTTTAGACCTAAATAATTGTTATTTGGTGCCAGCGTTAAGCATGAACATTATATCTGGATCTTGTTTGATGCGAGACGGTTATTCATTTAAATCAGAGAATAATGGTTGTTCTATTTATATGAGTAATATCATTTATGGTCATGCACCCTTGAAGAGTGGTCTATTTTTATTGAATCTCGATAGTAGTGATACACATATTCATAATGTTGAAGCCAAAAGATACAGAGTTGATAACGATTGGGCAACTTATTTGTGGCACTGCCGTTTGGGTCATATCGGTGTAAAGCGCATGAAGAAACTCCATACTGGTGGACTTCTGGAATCACTTGATTGTGAATCACTTGGTACTTGCGAACCGTGCCTCATGGGCAAGATGACTAAAACGCCGTTCTCCGGAACTATGGAGCGAGCAACTGATTTGTTGGAAATCATACATACTGATGTATGTGGTCCAATGAATATTGAGGCTCGCGGCGGGTATCATTATTTTCTCACCTTCACAGATGATTTGAGCAGATATGGGTATATCTACTTGATGAAACACAAGTCTGAAACATTTGAAAAGTTCAAAGAATTTCAGAGTGAAGTGGAAAATCATCGTAACAAGAAAATAAAATTTCTACGATCTGATCGTGGAGGAGAATATTTGAGTTACGAGTTTGGTTTACATTTGAAGCAATGCGGAATAGTTTCGCAACTCACGCCACCCGGAACACCACAATGAAATGGTGTGTCCGAACGTCGTAATCGTACTTTACTAGATATGGTGCGGATCTATGATGTCTCTTACTGATTTACCGCTATCGTTTTGGGGTTATGCTTTAGAGACGACCGCATTCATGTTAAATAGGGCACCATCAAAATCAGTTGATACGACGCTTTATGAACTATGGTTTGGCAAGAAACCAAAGTTGTCGTTTCTTAAAGTTTGGGGCTGCGTGGATGCTTATGTGAAGAAACTTCAACCAGATAAGCTCGAACCCAAATCGGAGAAATGTATCTTCATAGGATACCCAAAAGAGACTATTGGGTACACCTTCTATCACAGATCTGAGGGCAAGATTTTTGTTGCTAAATTCGGATCCTTTCTAGAGAAGGAGTTTCTCTCGAAAGAAGTGAGTGGGAGGAAAGTAGAACTTGATGAGGTAACTGTTGGGGAACGTTGTAGAAAACAAAAATTTTCCTACTCGTTTCACCAAGATCCATCTAGGAGTTCATCTAGCAATGAGTCATTAGATGCATCTACATACCTTTGTAGATCGCGCACGGAAGCGTTCAAAAGAACGGTGATGATGTAGTCATACTCGACGTGATCCAAATCACCGATGACCAAGCGCCGAACGGACGGCACCTCCGCGTTCAACACACGTACGGGGCGGGAGACGTCTCCTCCTTCTTGATCCAGCAAGGGGGGAGGAGAGGTTGATGAAGATCCAGCAGCACGACGGTGTGGTGGTGGATGCAGGGCGTCACAGAAGCAGGGCTTCGCCAAGACTCCGAGGGAGAGACGTAACGGGGAGAGAGGGAGGCGCCAGGGGCTGGTGTTTTTCCCTCCTCTCCCCCCCCACTATATATAGGGGTGCCATGGGGGGGGGCGCCGGCCCTAGTAGATGAGATCTACTAGGGGGGGCGGCGGCCAAGGGGAGGTTTCCCTCCCCCCAAGGCACCTAGGGGTGCCTTCCACCACTAGGACTCCTCCTAGGTGGAAACCCTAGGCGCATGGGCCTATAGGGGCTGGTGCCCTTGGCCCATGAAGGCCAAGGCGCACCCCCTACAGCCCATGTGGCCCCCCGGGACAGGTGGCCCCACCCGGTGGGCCCCCGGGACCCCTCCGGTGGTCCCGGTACAATACCGATAACCCCGAAACTTGTCCCGATGCCCGAAACTGCACTTCCTATAGATAATTCTTTACCTCCGGACCATTCCGGAACTCCTCGTGACGTCCGGGATCTCATCCGGGACTCCGAACAACATTCGGGTTTCTGCATATACATATCTTCATAACCCTAGCGTCACCGAACCTTAAGTGTGTAGACCCTACGGGTTCGGGAGACAAGCAGACATGACCGAGACGACTCTCCGGTCAATAACCAGCAGCGGGATCTGGATACCCATGTTGGCTCCCACATGCTCCACGATGATCTCATCAGATGAACCACGATGTCGAGGATTCAATCAACCCCGTACGCAATTCCCTTTGTCAATCGATATGTTACTTGCCCGAGATTCGATCGTCGGTATCCCAATACCTCGTTCAATCTCGTTACCGGTAAGTCACTTTACTCGTACCGTAATGCATGATCCCGCGACCAGACACTTGGTCACTCTTAGCTCATTATGATGATGCATTACCGAGTGGGCCCAGTGATACCTCTCCGTCATACGGAGTGACAAATCCCAGTCTTGATCCATGTCAACCCAACAGACACTTTCGGAGATACCCGTAGTCTACCTTTATAGTCACCCAGTTACGTTGTGACGTTTGGTATACCCAAAGCACTCCTACGGTATCCGGGAGTTACACGATCTCATGGTCTAAGGAAAAGATACTTTGACATTGGAAAACTCTAGCAAACGAACTATACGATCTTGTGCTATGTTTAGGATTGGGTCTTGTCCATCACATCATTCTCCTAATGATGTGATCTCGTTATCAATGACATCTAATGTCCATAGTCAGGAAACCATGACTATATATTGATCAACGAGCTAGTCAGCTAGAGGCTCACTAGGGACATGTTGGTGTCTGTTATTCACACATGTATTACGATTTCCGGATAACACAATTATAGCATGAATAAAGACAATTATCATGAACAAGGGAATATAATAATAATGCTTTTATTATTGCCTCTAGGGCATATTTCCAACAGTCTCCCACTTGCACTAGAGTCAATAATCTAGTTACATTGTGATGAATCGAACACCCATGGAATTCTGGTGTTGATCATGTTTTGCTCTAGGGAGAGGTTTAGTCAACGGATCTGCTAAATTCAGGTCCGTATGTATTTTACAAATCTCTATGTCTCCATCTTGAACATTTTCACGAATGGAGTTGAAGCGACGCTTGATGTGCCTTGTCTTCTTGTGAAACCTGGGCTCCTTGGCAAGTGCAATAGCTCCAGTGTTGTCACAGAAGAGTTTGATTGGCCCCGACGCATTGGGTATGACTCCTAGGTCGGTGATGAACTCCTTCACCCATATTGCTTCATGTGCTACCTCCGAGGCCGCCATGTACTCCGCTTCACATGTAGATCCCGCCACGACGCTCTGCTTGCAACTGCACCAGCTTACTGCCCCACCATTCAAAATATACACATATCCGGTTTGTGACTTAGAGTCATCCAGATCTGCGTCGAAGCTAGCGTCGACGTAACCCTTTACGACGAGCTCTTCGTCACCTCCATAAACGAGAAACATTTCCTTAGTCCTTTTCAGGTACTTCAGGATATTCTTGACCGCTGTCCAGTGCTCCTTGCCGGGATTACTTTGGTACCTTCCTACCAAACTTACGGCAAGGTTTACATCAGGTCTGGTACACAGCATGGCATACATAATAGAACCTATGGCTGATGCATAGGGGATGACGCTCATCTCTTCTATATCTTCTGCCGTGGTCGGACATTGAGCTGAGCTCAATTTCATACCTTGTAACACAGGCAAGAACCCCTTCTTGGATTGATCCATATTGAACTTCTTCAATATCTTATCAAGGTATGTGCTTTGTGAAAGACCTATGAGGCGTCTCGATCTATCTCTAGAGATTTTGATGCCTAATATATAAGCAGCTTCTCCAAGGTCCTTCATTGAAAAACTCTTATTCAAATAGGCCTTGATGCTGTCCAAGAGTTTTGTATCATTTCCCATCAAAAGTATGTCGTCTACATATAGTATGAGAAATGCTACAGAGCTCCCACTCACTTTCTTGTAAACGCAGGCTTCTCCATAAGTCTGCGTAAACCCAAACGCTTTGATCATCTCATCAAAGCGAATGTTCCAACTCCGAGATGCTTGCACCAGCCCATAAATCGAGCGTTGGAGCTTGCACACTTTGTCAGCATTCTTAGGATCGACAAAATCTTCCGGCTGCATCATATACAATTCTTCCTTAAGGAAACCATTAAGGAATGCCGTTTTGACGTCCATTTGCCATATTTCATAATCGTAGAATGCGGCAATTGCTAACATGATTCGGACGGACTTCAGCTTCGCTACCGGTGAGAAAGTCTCATCGTAGTCAACCCCTTGAACTTGTCGATAACCCTTAGCGACAAGCCGAGCTTTATAGATGGTCACATTACCATCCGCGTCTGTCTTCCTCTTAAAGATCCATTTATTTTCTATGGCTCGCCGTTCAACGGGCAAGTCAGTCAAAGTCCATACTTCATTTTCATACATGGATCCTATCTCGGATTTCATGGCTTCTAGCCATTTGTCGGAATCCGGGCCCGCCATCGCTTCTTCATAGTTCGAAGGTTCACCGTTGTCTAACAACATGATTTCCAAGACAGGGTTGCCGTACCACTCTGGTGCGGAACGTGTCCTTGTCGACCTTCGAATTTCAGTAGGAGCTTGATCAGAAGTATCTTGATCATCATCATTAACTTCCTCTCTAGTCGGTGCAGGCACCTCAGGAACATTTTCTTGAGTTGCGCCATTTTCCGGTTCAAGAGGTAATACTTCATCAAGCTCTACTTTCCTTCCACTTACTTCTTTCGAGAGAAACTCTTTCTCTAGAAAGGACCCATTCTTGGCAACAAAGATCTTGCCTTCGGATCTGAGGTAGAAGGTGTACCCAATAGTTTCTTTTGGGTATCCTATGAAGACGCATTTTTCCGACTTGGGTTCGAGCTTTTCAGGTTGAAGTTTCTTGACATAAGCATCGCATCCCCAAACTTTTAGAAACGACAGCTTAGGTTTCTTCCCAAACCATAATTCATATGGTGTCGTCTCAACGGATTTTGACGGAGCCCTATTTAAAGTGAATGCAGCAGTCTCTAAAGCATAGCCCCAAAAAGATAGCGGTAAATCGGTAAGAGACATCATAGATCGCACCATATCTAATAGAGTGCGATTACGACGTTCGGACACACCATTACGCTGAGGTGTTCCAGGCGGCGTGAGTTGTGAAACTATTCCACATTTTCTTAAGTGTGTGCCAAACTCATGACTCAAGTATTCTCCTCCACGATCTGATCGTAGAAACTTGATTTTCCTGTCACGTTGATTTTCAACCTCACTCTGAAATTCCTTGAACTTTTCAAAGGTTTCAGACTTGTGTTTCATTAAGTAGATATACCCATACCTACTTAAATCATCAGTGAGGGTGAGAACATAACGATAGCCACCGCGAGCCTCAACACTCATTGGACCGCACACATCAGTATGTATGATTTCCAATAAGTTGGCTGCTCGCTCCATTGTTCCTGAGAACGGAGTCTTGGTCATTTTTCCCATAAGGCATGGTTCGCATGTGTCAAATGATTCATAATCAAGAGACTCTAAAAGTCCATCAGCATGGAGTTTCTTCATGCGTTTGACACCTATGTGACCAAGGCGGCAGTGCCACAAGTATGTGGGACTATCATTATCAACCTTACTTCTTTTGGTACTCACATTGTGAACATGTGTAGCATCACGTTCGAGATTCATAAAGAATAAACCATTCACCATAGGAGCATGACCATAAAACATATCTCTCATATAAATAGAACAACCATTATTCTCGGATTTAAATGAGTAGCCATCTCGAATTAAACGAGATCCCGATACAATGTTCATGCTCAAAGCTGGCACTAAATAACAATTATTAAGGTTTAAAACTAATCCCGAAGGGAGATGCAGAGGCAGCGTGCCGACGGCGATCACATTGACCTTGGAACCATTCCCGACGCGCATCGTCACCTCGTCCTTTGCCAGTTTCCGCTTGTTCCGCAGCCCCTGCTTTGAGTTACATATGTGAGCAACTGCACCGGTATCAAATACCCAGGAGCTACTGCGGGCACTAGTAAGGTACACATCAATTACATGTATATCACATATACCTTTTGTTTTGCCGGCCTTCTTGTCCGCTAAGTACTTAGGGCAGTTCCGCTTCCAGTGACCGCTTCCCTTGCAATAAAAGCACTCAGTCTCGGGCTTGGGTCCATTCTTTGGCTTCTTCCCGGCAGCTTGCTTGCCGGGCGCGGCAACCTCCTTGCCGTCCTTCTTGAAGTTCCTTTTACCCTTGCCTTTCTTGAACTTAGTGGTTTTATTGACCATCAACACTTGATGTTCCTTCTTGACTTCTACCTCTGCTGATTTCAGCATAGCAAATACTTCAGGAATGGTCTTTTCCATCCCCTGCATATTGAAGTTCATCACAAAGCTCTTGTAGCTTGGTGGAAGCGACTGGAGGATTCTGTCAATGACCGCATCATCCGGGAGATTAACTCCCAGCTGAGTCAAGCGGTTATGTAACCCAGACATAGTGAGTATGTGCTCACTGACAGAACTATTTTCCTCCATCTTACAGCTGAAGAATTTGTCGGAGACTTCATATCTCTCGACCCGGGCATGAGCTTGGAAAACCATTTTCAGCTCTTCGAACATCTCATATGCTCCATGTCTCTCAAAACGCTTTTGGAGCCCCGGCTCTAGGCTGTAAAGCATGCCGCACTGAACGAGGGAGTAGTCATCGGAACGTGCCTGCCAAGCGTTCATAACATCTTGTTCTGCAGGGAGAACAGGTGCATCACCCAGCGGTGCTTGTAGGACATAATCTTTCTTGGCAGCTATGAGGATGATCCTCAGGGTCCGGACCCAGTCCGTATAGTTGCTGCCATCGTCTTTCAGCTTAGTTTTCTCTAGGAACGCGTTGAAGTTGAGGACTACGTTGGCCATTTGATCTACAAGACATATTGTAAAATATTTAGACCAAGTTCATGATAATTAAGTTCATCTAATCAAATTATAATGAACTCCCACTTAGATTAGACATCCCTCTAGTCATCTAAGTATTACATGATCCGAGCTAACTAGACCGTGTCCGATCATCACGTGAGACGGACTAGTCAACATCGGTGAACATTTTCATGTTGATCGTATCTTCTATACGACTCATGCTCGACCTTTCGGTCTTCTGTGTTCCGAGGCCATGTCTGTACATGCTAGGCTCGTCAAGTCAACCTAAGTGTTTGCATGTGTAAATCTGTCTTACACCCGTTGTATGTGAACGTCTGAATAAAACACCCGATCATCACGTGGTGTTTTGAAACAGCAAACTGTCGCAACGGTGCACAGTTAGGGGGAACACTTCTTGAAATTAGTATGAGGGATCATCTTATTTACTACCGTCGTTCTAAGTAAACAAGATGCAAAACATGATAAACATCACATGCAATCAAATAATAAACGTGACATGATATGGCCAATATCACATAGCTCCTTTGATCTCCATCTTGGGGCTCCATGATCATCTTGTCACCGGCTTGACACCATGATCTCCATCATCATGATCTCCATCATCGTGTCTCCATGAAGTTGCTTGCCAACTATTACTTCTACTACTATGGCTAACGCGTTTAGCAATAAAGTAAAGTAATTTACATGGCGTTTCTCAATGACACGCAGGTCATATAAAAGAATAAAGACAACTCCTATGGCTCCTGCCGGTTGTCATACTCATCGACATGCAAGTCGTGATTCCTATTACAATAGCATGAACATCTCATACATCACATATAGATCATTCATCATTCATCACAACTTTGGCCATATCATATCACAAACCACTCGCTGCAAAAACAAGTTAGACGTCCTCTAATTGTTGTTGCAAGTTTTACGTGGCTGAATTAGGGTTCTAGCAAGAACGTCTTCTTCCCTATGTTAAAGCCACAACGTGATTTGTCAACTTCTATTTACCCTTCATAAGGACCCTGTTCATCGAATCCGCTCCAACTAAAGTAGGAGAGACAGACACCCGCCAGCCACCTTATGCAACTAGTGCATGTTAGTCGGTGGAACCGGTCTCACATAAGCGTACGTGTAAGGTTGGTCCGGGCCGCTTCATCCCACAATACCGCTGAAGCAAGAAAGGACTAGTAACAGCAAGAAAGTTGACAAATCTACGCCCACAACAAATTGTGTTCTACTCGCGCAAGAAGAACTACGCATAGACCTAGCTCATGATGCCACTGTTGGGGAACGTTGCAGAAAACAAAAATTTTCCTACTCGTTTCACCAAGATCCATCTAGGAGTTCATCTAGCAACGAGTCATTAGATGCATCTACATACCTTTGTAGATCGCGCACGGAAGCGCTCAAAAGAACGGTGATGATGTAGCCGTACTCGACGTGATCCAAATCACCGATGACCAAGCGCCGAACGGACGGCACCTCCGCGTTCAACACACGTACGGGACGGGAGACGTCTCCTCCTTCTTGATCCAGCAAGGGGGGAGGAGAGGTTGATGAAGATCCAGCAGCACGACGGCGTGGTGGTGGATGCAGGGCGTCACAGAAGCAGGGCTTCGCCAAGACTCCGAGGGAGAGACGTAACGGGGAGAGAGGGAGGCGCCAGGGGCTGGTGTTTTTCCCTCCTCTCCCCCCACTATATATAGGGGTGCCATGGGGGGGGGCGCCGGCCCTAGTAGATGAGATCTACTAGGGGGGCGGCGGCCAAGGGGAGGTTTCCCTCCCCCCCAAGGCACCTAGGGGTGCCTTCCACCACTAGGACTCCTCCTAGGTGGAAACCCTAGGCGCATGGGCCTATAGGGGCTGGTGCCCTTGGCCCATGAAGGCCAAGGCGCACCCCCTACAGCCCATGTGGCCCCCCGGGACAGGTGGCCCCACCCGGTGGGCCCCCGGGACCCCTCCGGTGGTCCCGGTACAATACCGATAACCCCGAAACTTGTCCCGATGCCCGAAACTGCACTTCCTATATATAATTATTTACCTCCGGACCATTCCGGAACTCCTCGTGACGTCCGGGATCTCATCCGGGACTCCGAACAACATTCGGGTTTCTGCATATACATATCTTCATAACCCTAGCGTCACCGAACCTTAAGTGTGTAGACCCTACGGGTTCGGGAGACAAGCAGACATGACCGAGACGACTCTCCAGTCAATAACCAACAGCGGGATCTGGATACCCATGTTGGCTCCCACATGCTCCACGATGATCTCATCAGATGAACCACGATGTCGAGGATTCAATCAACCCCGTACGCAATTCCCTTTGTCAATCGATATGTTACTTGCCCGAGATTCGATCGTCGGTATCCCAATACCTCATTCAATCTCATTACCGGTAAGTCACTTTACTCGTACCGTAATGCATGATCCCGCGACCAGACACTTGGTCACTCTGATCTCATTATGATGATGCATTACCGAGTGGACCCAGTGATACCTCTCCGTCATACGGAGTGACAAATCCCAGTCTTGATCCATGTCAACCCAACAGACACTTTCGGAGATACCCGTAGTCTACCTTTATAGTCACCCAGTTACGTTGTGACGTTTGGTATACCCAAAGCACTCCTACGGTATCCGGGAGTTACACGATCTCATGGTCTAAGGAAAAGATACTTTGACATTGGAAAACTCTAGCAAACGAACTATACGATCTTGTGCTATGTTTAGGATTGGGTCTTGTCCATCACATCATTCTCCTAATGATGTGATCTCGTTATCAATGACATCTAATGTCCATAGTCAGGAAACCATGACTATCTATTGATCAACGAGCTAGTCAGCTAGAGGCTCACTAGGGACATGTTGGTGTCTGTTATTCACACATGTATTGCGATTTCCGGATAACACAATTATAGCATGAATAAAGACAATTATCATGAACAAGGGAATATAATAATAATGCTTTTATTATTGCCTCTAGGGCATATTTCCAACAGTAACTGTACCTGCTCCCTTATTGGAAAGTAGTTCATCACAAGAACCTTCCTGTGACAACTACACCGATAAGTGAGGTAGCTAATGATATTGATCATGAAACTTCAGATCAAGTTACTACCAAACCTTGAAGGTCTACCAGAGTAAGATCCGCACCAGAGTGGTACGGTAATCCTATTCTGGAAGTCATGTTACTTGACCATGGGGAACCTACGAACTATGAGGAAGCGATGATGAGCCCAGGTTCCGAAAAATGGCTTGAGGCCATGAAATCTGAGATGGGATCCATGTATGAGAACAAAGTATGGACTTTGGTTGACTTGCCCGATGATCGGCAAGCCATCAAAAATAAATGGATTTTCAAGAAGAAGACTGACACTGATGTTAATGTAACTGTCTACAAACCTCGACTTGTTGCGAAAGGTTTTCGACAAGTTCAAGGAGTTGACTACGATGAGACTTTCTCACCTGTAGCGATGCTTAAGTCTGTCCAAATCATGTTAGCAATTGCCGCATTTTATGATTATGAAATTTGGCAAATGGATGTCAAAACTGCATTCTTGAATGGATTTCTGGAAGAAGAGTTGTATATGATGCAACCAGAATGTTTTGTCGATCCAAAAGGTGCTAACAAAGTGTGCAAGCTCCAGCGATCCATTTATGGACTGGTGCAAGCCTCTCGGAGTTGGAATAAACGCTTTGATAGTGTGATCAAAGCATATGGTTTTATACAGACTTTTGGAGAAGCGTGTATTTACAAGAAAGTGAGTGGGAGATCTGTAGCATTTCTGATATTATATGTAGATGACATATTATTAATTGGAAATGATATAGAATTTCTGGATAGCATAAAGGGATACTTGAATAAAAGTTTTTCGATGAAAGACCTTGGTGAAGTTGCTTACATATTGAGCATCAAGATCTATAGAGATAGATCAAGACGCTTAATTGGACTTTCACAAAGCACATACCTTGATAAAGTTTTGAAAAAGTTCAAAATGGATCAGGCAAAGAAAGGGTTCTTGCCTGTATTACAAGGTGTGAAGTTGAGTCAGACTCAATGCCCGACCACAACAGAAGATAGAGAGAAAATGAAAGATGTTCCCTATGTTTCAGCCATAGGCTCTATCATGTATGCAATGCTGTGTACCAGACCTGACGTATGCTTAGCAATAAGTTTAGCAGGGAGGTACCAAACTAATCCAGGAGTGGATCACTGGACAACGGTCAAGAATATCCTGAAATACCTGAAAAGGACTGAGGATATGTTTCTCGTTTATGGAGGTGACAAAGAGCTAGTCGTAAATGGTTACGTCGATGCAAGCTTTGACACTGATCCGGGCGATTCTAAATCACAAACCGGATAAGTGTTTATATTGAACGGTGGAGCTGTCAGTTGGTACAGTTCTAAACAAAGCGTCGTGGTGGGATCTACATGCGAAGCGGAGTACATAGTTGCTTTCGAAGCAGCAAATGAAGGAGTCTAGATGAAGGAGTTCATTTCCGATCTAGGTGTCATACCTAGTGCATCGGGACCAATGAAGATCTTCTGTGACAATACTGGTGCAATTGCCTTGGCAAAGGAATCCAGATTTCACAAGAGGACCAAGCACATCAAGAGACGTGTCAATTCCATCCGGGACCAAGTCCAGGTGGGAGACATAGAGATTTGCAAGATACATACGGATCTGAATGTTGCAGACCCGTTGACTAAGCCTCTTCCACGAGCAAAACATGATCAACACCAAGGCTCCATGGGTATTAGAATCATTACTGTGTACTCTAGATTATTGACTCTAGTGCAAGTGGGATACTGAAGGATATATGCCCTAGAGGCAATAATAAAGTTATTATTTATTTCCTTATATCATGATAAATGTTTATTATTCATGCTAGAATTGTATTAACCGGAAACATGATACATGTGTGAATACATAGACAAACTTAATGTCACTAGTATGCCTCTACTTGACTAGCTCATTAATCAAGGATGGTTATGTTTCCTAAACCATAGACATGAGTTGTCATTTGATTAACGGGATCACATCATTAGGAGAATGATGTGATTGACATGACCCATTCCGTTAGCTTAGCACTTGATCGTTTAGTATGTTGCTATTGCTTTCTTCATGACTTATACATGTTCCTACAACTATGAGATTATGCAACTCCCGTTTACCGAAGGAACACTTTGTGTACTACCAAACGTCACAACGTAACTGGGTGATTATAAAGGAGCTCTATAGGTGTCTCCAAAGGTACATGTTGAGTTGGCGTATTTCGAGATTAGGTTTTGTCACTCCGATTGTCGGAGAGGTATCTCTGGGCCCTCTCGGTAATGCACATCACTATAAGCCTTGCAAGCAATGTAACTAATGAGTTAGTTACAAAATGATGCATTACACAACGAGTAAAAAGACTTGCCAGTAACGAGATTGAACTAGGTATTGAGATACCAACGATCGAATCTCAGGCAAGTAACATACCGATGACAAAGGGAACAACGTATGTTGTTATGCGGTTTGACCGATAAAGATCTTCGTAGAATATGTAGGAGCCAATATGAGCATCCAGGTTCTGCTATTGGTTATTGACCGGAAACGTGTCTCGGTCATGTCTACATAGTTCTCGAACCCATAGGGTCCGCACGCTTAAGGTTTCGATGACAGTTATATTATGAGTTTATG
The DNA here is from genome assembly GCA_963921465.1 of Triticum timopheevii. Taxonomy (NCBI): domain Eukaryota; kingdom Viridiplantae; phylum Streptophyta; class Magnoliopsida; order Poales; family Poaceae; genus Triticum; species Triticum timopheevii. Next base: position 463,613,102 of record OY997274.1, read on the forward strand.
AATTTTGATGTATAGATGGTTGTTCGGAGTCTTGGATGTGATCACGGACATGACGAGGAGTCTCGAAATGGTCGAGACATAAAGATCGATATATTGGACGACTATATTTGGACACCGGAAAGGTTCCGGGTGAGATTGGGACAATACCGGAGCTCCGGGAGGTTATCGGAACCCCCCGGGAGGTATATGAGCCTTATTGGGCCTTAGTGGAAAGGAGGGGAAAGGATCAAGGGAGCCCCCCCCCCCCCCCGCCCCCCAAGCCCAATCCGAATTGGGGCGGGGGGGCGACCCCCCCCTTTCCTTCCTCCCTCCTTCCTCTTTTGGTTGGGGAACTTAGCAGAAATTCAAAATTTTCTACGCATCACCAAGATTTATCTATGAAAATACTAGAAACGAGAGAGAGGGGAGTGCATCTTCATACCCTTGAAGATTGCGATGCGGAAGCGTTACAAGAACGCGGTCGGTGGAGTCGTTCACGAAGCGATTCAGATCGCGGCCGAATCCGATCTAAGCACCGAACAACGGTGCCTCCGTGTTCAACACACGTACAGCCCGGTGACGTCTCCCATGCCTTCATCCAGCAAGGAGAGAGGGAGAGGTTGGGGAAGACTCCGTCCAGCAGTAGCACAACGGCGTGGTGGTGATGGAGGAGCGTGGCACTCCAGCAGGGCTTCGCCCAGCACTGCGAGAGACGAGGAGGGAGAGGGGTAGGGGTGCGCCAGTAGAGAGGAAAACTTGTGTGTTTGGCAGCCCCAAAACCCCCACTATATATAGGGGAAGGGGAGAGGGGGCCGGCCCCCTCCAGATCCCATCTAGAGGGGAGGGGCGGCGGCTAGGAGGGGGAGACTTGCCCCCCAAGCAAGGTGGAGGCGCCCCATCCCCTAGGGTTTTTCAACCCTAGGCGCCTTGGGCCCTTGGGGGCGCACCAGCCCACCTAGGGCTGGTCCCCTCCCACACTTGGCCCACGCAGCCCTCTAGGGCCGGTGGCCCCACCTGGTGGACCCCGGGACCCTCCCGGTGGTCCCGGTACATTACCGATAGCACCCGAAACTTTTCCGGTGACCAAAACAGGACTTCCCATATATAAATCTTTACCTCCGGGCCATTCTGGAACTCCTCTTGACGTCCGAGATCTCATACGGGCCTCCGAACAACATTCGGTAACCACATATAAACTTCCTTTATAACCCTAGCTTCATCGAACCTTAAGTGTGTAGACCCTACGGGTTCAGGAACCATGCAGACATGACCGAGACAACTCTCCGGCCAATAACCAATAGCGGGATCTGGATACCCATGTTGGCTCCCACATGTTCCACGATGATCTCATCGGATGAACCATGATGTCAAGGATTCAATCAATCCCGTATACAATTCCCTATGTCTACCGGTATAGTACTTGCCCGAGGTTCGATCGTCGGTATTCCGATTCCTTGTTCAATCTCGTTACCGGCAAGTCTCTTTACTCGTTCCGTAACACATCATCCCGTGATCAACTCCTTTGATCACATTGTGCACATTATGATGATGTCCTACCGAATGGGCCTAGAGATACCTCTCCGTCACAGGAGTGACAAATCCCAGTCTCGATTCGTGCCAACCCAACAGACACTTTCGGAGATACCTGTAGTGCATCTTTATAGCCACCTAGTTACATTGTGATGTTTGGTACACCCAAAGCACTCCTACGGTATCCGGGAGTTGCACAATCTCATGGTCTAAGGAAATGATACTTGACATTAGAAAAGCTTTAGCAAACGAACTACACGATCTTGTGCTATGCTTAGGATTGGGTCTTGTCCATCACATCATTCTCCTAATGATGTGATCCTGTTATCAATGACATCCTATGTCTATGGTCAGGAAACCATAACCATCTATTGATCAACGAGCTAGTCAACTAGAGGCTCACTAGGGACATGTTGTGGTCTATGTATTCACACATGTATTACAGTTTCCAGTTAATACAATTATAGCATGAACAATAGACAATTATCATGAACAAGGAAATATAATAATAACCATTTTATTATTGCCTCTAGGGCATATTCCAATAGTCTCCCACTTGCACTAGAGTCAATAATCTAGTTCACATCACTATGTGATTGCAATGAATCCAAGACCCATGGTGTTTGATCATATCTCGCTTGTGAGAGAGGTTTATTAGTCAACGGGTCTGAACCTTTCAGATCCGTGTGTGCTTTACAAATATCTATGTCATCTCCTAGATGCAGCTACCATGCGCTATTTGGAACTATTCCAAATAACTGCTCTACTATACGAATCCGGTCTACTTCTCAAAGTCACCCAGATTAGTGTCAAAGTTTGCATCATCGTAACCCTTTACGATGAACTCTTTTACCACCTCCATAATCGAGAAAATTCCTTAGTCCACTAGTTACTAAGGATAAGTTTGACCGTTATCATGTGATCCATTCTTGGATCACTCTTGTACCCCTTGACTGACTCATGGCAAGGCACACTTCAGGTGCGGTACACAGCCTAGCATACTGTAGAGCCTATGTCTGAAGAATAGGGGACGACCTTCGTCCATTCTCTCTCTTCTGCCGTGGTCAGGTCTTGAGTCTTACTCAATACTCACACCTTATAACACAGCCAAGAACTCCTTCTTTGCCGATCTATGTTGAACTCCTTCAAAATCTTGTCACGGTGCGTACTCATTTGAAAGTACTATCAAGCGATTTTGATCTATCCTTATAGATCTTGATGCTCAATGTTCAAGTAGCTTAATCCAGGTTTTTTCCATTGAAAAACACTTTCAAATAACCCTATATGCTTTCCAGAAATTCTACATCATTTCCGATCAACAATATGTCAATAACATATACTCATCAGAAATGCTATAGTGCTCCCACTCACTTCTTTGGAAATACAAGTTTCTCATAAACTTCGTATAAACCCAAAATCTTTGATCATCTCATCAAAGCGTATATTCCATCTCCGAGATGCTTACTCCAGTCCTTAGAAGGACTACTGGAGCTTTGCATACTTGTTAGCATCCTTTAGGATTGACAAAAACCTTTTGGTTGTATCACATGCAACCTTTCCTCAAGAAAATTGTCGAGGAAACAATGTTTTGACATCCTATCTGCAAGATCTCATAAATAATGCAGTAACTGCTAATACAATTCCAACAGACTCTTAGCATCGCTACGAGTGAGAAAGTCTCACCGTAGTCAACTCCTTGAACTTGTCGGAAAACATCTTAGCGACAAGTCGAGCTTTCTTAGTGGTGACATACCATCATTGTCTGTCTTCCCTTTTAGAATCCATCTGTACTCAATAGCCTTACGACCATCGAGTAGTTATTTCAAAGTCTATACTTTGTTTTCATATGTGGATCCTCTCTTGGATTTTATGGCCTCGATCCATTCGTTGGAATCCAGGCCCACCATCGCTTCTCCATAACTCGTAGGTTCATTATTGACTAGGAACATGACCTCCAAGACAGGATTAAGTACCACTCTGAAGTAGTACGCATCCTTGTCGACCTACGAGGTTTGGTAGTGACTTGATCTGAAGTTTCATGATCACTATCATTAGCTTCCACTTCAATTGGTGCAGGCGCCATAGGAACAACTTCCTGTGCCCTGCTACGCACTAGTTGAAGTGATGGTTCAATAACCTCATCAAGTCTCCACCATCCTCCCACTCATTTCTTTCAAGAGAAACTTTTTCTCGAGAAAGGACCCGATTCTAGAAACAATCCCTTTTGCTTCTGGAACTGAGACAGGAGGTATACCCAACTGTTTTGGGTGTCCTATGAAGATGCATTTATCCGCTTTGGGTTTGAGCTTATCAGGCCAAGCTTCACAGCCCCAAACTTTTAAGAAATGACAACTTAGGTTTCTCTAAACCATAGTTCATACGTTGTCATCTTAACGGAATTACGTGGTGCCCTGTTTGAAGTGAATGCGGCTGTCTCTAATGCCTAACCCATAAACGATAGTGGTAATTCGATAAGAGACACCATGGTATGCACCATATCCAATAGGGTGCAGCTACGATGTTCGGACACACCATCTCACTATGGTGTTCCAGGCGGTATTAGTTGTGAAACAATTTCCACAATGTCTCAATTGTGTACCAAACTCGCAACTCAGATATTCATCTCTATGATCATATCATAGACATTTTATCCTCTTGTCACGATGATCTTCAACTTCACTCTGAAATTACTTGAACCATTCAATAATTCAGACTTGTGTTTCATCAAGTAAATATACTCAGTATCTACTCAAATCATCTGTGAAGTAAGAACATAACGATATCCACTGCGTGCCTTAGCACTCATTGGATTGCACACATCAAAATGTATTACTTCCAACAAGTTGCTTTCTTGTTCCATTTTACTGAAAACGAGGCTTTCAGTCATCTTGCACATGTGGTATGATTTGCATGTCTCAAGTGATTCAAAATCAAGTGAGTCCAAACGGTCCATCTGCATGGAGGTTCTTCATGTGTATATACCAATAGACATGGTTCACATGTCTCAATCTTTTCAAAAACGAGTGAGTCCAAAGATCCATCAACATGGAGCTTCTTCATGCGTTTTATACCAATATGACTCAAATGGCAGTGCCACAAGTAGGTGGCACTATATCATTACTATCTTATATCTTTTGGCATGAACATGTGTATCACTACGATCGAGATTCAATAAACCATTCATTTTAGGTGCAAGACCGTTGAAGGTATTATTCAAATAAACAGAGTAACCATTATTCTTCTTAAATGAATAACTGCATTACGATAGACATAATTCAATCATGTCTATGCTCAACGCAAACACCAAATAACAATTATTTAGGTTTAACACCAATCTCGATGGTAGAGGGAGCATGCGATGCTTATCACATCAACTTTGGAAACACTTCCAACACACATCGTCATCTCACCTTTAGCTAGTCTCCATTTGTTCCGTAGCTTTTATTTTGAGTTACTAACACTTAGCAACCAAACCGGTATCTAATACCCTGGTGCTACTGGGAGTACTAGTAAAGTACACATTAATATAATGTATATCCAATATACTTCTATCGACCTTGCCAGCCTTCTCATCTACCAAGTATCTAGGGTAGTTCTGCTTCAATGACTACTCCCCTCATTACAGAAGCACTTAGTCTCGGGTGGGTTCAAACTTTGGGTTTCTTCAGTAGAGCAGCAACTGATTTGTCGTTTCATGAAGTATCCCTTCTTGCCCTTGCCCTTCTTGAAACTAGTGGTTTCACTAACCATCAATAATTGATGCTCCTTCTTGATTTCTACCTTCGCGGTGTCAAACATCGTGAATATTTCAAGGATCATCATATCTATCCCTGATATGTTATAGTTCATCACGAAGCTCTAGCAGCTTGGTGGCAATGACTTTGGAGAAACATCACTATCTCATCTGGAAGATTAACTCCCACTCGATTCAAGTGATTGTGATACTCAGACAATCTGAGCACAAGCTCAACGATTTAGCTTTTCTCCCTTAGTTTGCAGGCTAAGAAACTCGTCGGAGGTCTTATACCTCTTGACGTGGGCACGAGCCTGAAATCCCAATTTCAGCCCTCGAAACATCTCATATGTTCCGCCACGTTTCGAAATCGTCTTCGGTGCCTCAACTCTAAACCGTTTAACATTACTGAACTATCACGTAGTTATCAAAATGTGTATGTCAGATATTCGCAACATCCACAGACAACGTTCGAGGTTCAGCACACCGAGCGGTGCATTAAGGACATAAGCCTTCTATGAAGCAACGAGGACAATCCTCAGTTTACGGACCTAGTCCGCATAATTGCTACTATCAACTTTCAACTGAATTTTCTCTAGGAACATATCTAAAATAGTAGAACTAAAGCACGAGCTACGACATAATTTGCAAAAAACTTTTTGACTATGTTCAGGATAATTAAGTTCATCTTATGAACTCCCACTCAGATAGACATCCCTCTAGTCATCTAAGTGATACATGATCCGAGTCAACTAGGCCGTGTCCGATCATCACGTGAGACGGACTAGTCATCGTCGGTGAACATCTTCATGTTGATCGTATCCACTATACGACTCATGTTCGACCTTTCGGTCTCTTGTGTTCCGAGGCCATGTCTGTACATGCTAGGCTCGTCAAGTCAACCTAAGTGTTTCGCATGTGTAAATTTGGCTTACACCCGTGTATGTGAACGTTAGAATCTATCACACCCGATCATCACGTGGTGCTTCGAAACAACGAACTTTCGCAACGGTGCACAGTTAGGGGGGACACTTTCTTGAAATTATTATGAGGGATCATCTTATTTACTACCGTCGTTCTAAGCAAATAAGATGCATAAACATGATAAACATCACATGCAATCAAATAGTGACATGATATGGCCAATATCATTTTTTGCTCCTTTTGATCTCCATCTTCGGGGCTCCATGATCATCATCGTCACCGGCATGACACCATGATCTCCATCATCATGATCTCCATCATCGTGTCTTCATGAAGTTGTCTCGCCAACTATTATTTCTACTACTATGGCTAACGGTTAGCAATAAAGTAAAGTAATTACATGGCGTTATCATTGACACGCAGGTCATACAATAAATAAGACAACTCCTATGGCTCCTGCCGGTTGTCATACTCATTGACATGCAAGTCGTGATTCCTATTACAAGAACATGATCAATCTCATACATCACATATATCATTCATCACATTCTTTTGGCCATATCACATCACATAGCATACCCTGCAAAAACAAGTTAGATGTCCTCTAATTGTTGTTGCATGTTTTACGTGGCTGCTATGGGTTTCTAGCAAGAACGTTTCTTACCTACGCAAAGCCACGACGGTGATATGCCAATTGCTATTTACCCTTCATAAGGACCCTTTTCATCAAATCCGATCCGACTAAAGTGGGAGAGACTGGCACCCGCTAGCCACCTTATGCAACAAGTGCATGTCAGTCAGTGGAACCTGTCTCACGTAAGCGTACGTGTAAGGTCGGTCCGGGCCTCTTCATCCCACAATGCCGCCGAATCAAGATAGGACTAGTAACGGTAAGCAAATTGTACAAATCATCGCCCACAACTACTTGTGTTCTACTCGTGCAAAGAATCTACGCAATAGACCTAGCTCATGATGCCACTGTTGGGGAACGTAGCAGAAATTCAAAATTTTCTACGCATCACCAAGATTTATCTATGGAGATACTAGCAACGAGAGAGGGGGGAGTGCATCTTCATACCCTTGAAGATCGCGATGCGGAAGCGTTACAAGAACGCGGTCGGTGAGTCGTTCACGAAGCGATTCAAATCGCGGCCGAATCCGATCTAAGCACCGAACAACGGTGCCTCCGCGTTCAACACACGTACAACCCGGTGACGTCTCCCATGCCTTGATCCAGCAAGGAGAGAGGGAGAGGTTGGGGAATACTTCATCCAGCAGCAGCACAACGGCGTGGTGGTGATGAAGGAGTGTGGCACTCCAGCAGGGCTTCGCCAAGCACTGCGAGAGACGAGGAGGGAGAGGGGTAGGGCTGCGCCAGTAGAGAGGAAAACTCGTGTGTTTGGCAGCCCCAAAAACCCCACTATATATAGGAGAAGGGGAGAGGGGGCCGGCCCCCTCCACATCCCATCTAGAGGGGAGGGGCGGCGGCCAGGAGGGGGAGACTTGCCCCCCAAGCAAGGTGGAGGTGCCCCCTCCCCTAGGGTTTTTCAACCCTAGGCGCGTTGGGCCCTTGGGGGGGGGGGCGCACCAGACCACCTGGGGCTGGTCCCCTCCCAAACTTGGCCCACGCATCCCTCTGGGGCCGGTGGCCCCACCTGGTGGACCCCGGGACCCTCCCGGTGGTCCCGGTACATTACCAATAGCACCCGAAACTTTTCCGGTGACCGAAACAGGACTTTCCATATATAAATCTTTACCTCCGGACCATTCCAGAACTCCTCGTGACATCCGGGATCTCATCCGGGACTCCGAACAACGTTCGGTAACCACATACAAACTTCCTTTATAACCCTAGCGTCATCAAACCTTAAGTGTGTAGACCCTACGGGTTCGGGAACCATGCAGACATGACCGAGACAACTCTCCGGCCAATAACCAACAGCGGGATCTGGATACCCATGTTGGCTCCCACATGTTCCACGATGATCTCATCGGATGAACCACGATGTCAAGGATTCAATCAATCATGTATACAATTCCCTTTGTCTACCGGTATAGTACTTGCCCGGGGTTCGATCGTCGGTATTCCGATAACTTGTTCAATCTCGTTACCGGCAAGTCTCTTTACTCGTTCCGTAACACATCATCCCGTGATCAACTCCTTCGATCACATTGTGCACATTATGATGATGTCCTACCGAGTGGGCCCAGAGATACCTCTCCGTCACACGGAGTGACAAATCCCAGTCTCGATTCGTGCCAACCCAACAGACACTTACGGAGATACCTGTAGTGCACCTTTATAGCCACCCAGTTACGTTGTGACGTTTGGTACACCCAAAGCACTCCTACGGTATCCGGGAGTTGCACAATCTCATGGTCTAAGGAAATGATACTTGACATTAGAAAAGCTTTAGCAAACGAACTACACGATCTTGTGCTATGCTTAGGATTGGGTCTTGTCCATCACATCATTCTCCTAATGATGTGATCCCGTTATCAATGACATCCTATGTCTATGGTCAGGAAACCATAACCATCTATTGATCAACGAGCTAGTCAACTAGAGGCTCACTAGGGACATGTTGTGGTCTATGTATTCACACATGTATTACGGTTTCCAGTTAATACAATTATAGCATGAACAATAGACAATTATCATGAACAAGGAAATATAATAATAACCATTTTATTATTGCCTCTAGGGCATATTTCCAACACTTCCTTCCCTCTCCCTCTCCTAATAGGAAAGGGGGGAGTCCTACTCCCGGTGGGAGTTGGACTCCCCCCTAGGGCGCGCCACCCCCCTTGGCTGGCCCCCTCCTCCACTCCTTTATATACGGGGGAGGGGGGCACCCCATAGACACAACAATTGATCTCTTGATCTCTTAGCCGTGTGCGGTGCCCCCCTCCACCATAGTCGTCCTCGATAATATTGTAGCGGTGCTTAGGCGAAGCCCTGCGATGGTAGAACATCAAGATCGTCACCACGCCGTCGTGATTGATGGAACTCTCCCTCGACACTCGGCTGGATCGGAGTTCGAGGGACGTCATCGAGCTGAACGTGTGCTAGAACTCGGAGGTGCCGTAGTTTCGGTGCTTGATCGGTCGGGACGTGAAGACGTACGACTACATCAACCGCGTTGTTCTACCGCTTCCGCTTTCGGTCTACGAGGGTACGTGGACAACACTCTCCCCTCTCGTTGCTATGCATCACCATGATCTTGCGTGTGCATAGAATTTTTTTGAAATTACTACGTTCCCCAACACCCGCCTGGTCAGACGGACTCCTAGAGAGCATTGGTCGACTGGCTTCGGGGTTGGTTCGCTTCAGCGCACGACGAGGAGAGGGAGGCAATGATCCATGCCACTTACGACCTGTGGCTGGCCCGGAACAAAGCGCGGGATGGTAAGAGAATCGCGTCTCCTCAGGATATCCTGGCCCGAGTTTCTTCTTCCATGATGCAGTGGAGGGAGGCGCATGCTGCTTTGGTGTGGCCGACAACGACCAAGACGGTTCAGAGATGGGAAGTGCATGAGGAAGGGTGGATCAAGGTGAATGCGAATGGAGCTTTGGCGAAACAGCGCGACAAAGGGGTGGTGGGGCAATCCCAGGGGATCACAACGGTGGTTTCGTGGCAGCGGCCTGCCATTTCTTCCCTCAATGTGAGGATCCTGAAAGGGCTAAGGTTTTGGCTTGTCAGAAGCTAATCCAGATGGCGAGGGAGCAGAATGTACAAAAGATTCACGTGGAGCTTGATTGCCAGGCTGTGGTGAAGATGACCCTGAGCCCTGATAGGAATTTGTCGTCGGTAGGTCCGTGGGTTGAAGAAATTAGGGCCTCGTTGCGGGAGTTTCTTGTGTGGGGCAAGTGTGTGTTTTATTCCTCGGTAATAGAATTACAGTCTGCTAATACATCTTCAGCCACACTCTCTGGCACACAGCGCAACCAACAAGCGGTGCTATCACCAAAACGACCAATATTAGCAAGACTATGAGCAACTCTATTTGACGACACTCGATTTTCTGTGGAATAAACACACGCAACTCCATAAGTTTCTCGATCTCTAACATAAGATGTCCATAGGCGGAGCGATCCAACGAATCATCTGATAGAGCCGCAACGATACATGAGCTGTCAGATTGAATCACAATTGAAAAGTCCGACTGTTGCATACTCATTGACAGTCCTCACTGCGGGAGTACATGGACTTCAAGGTGGTATGGGCTCGCCGCTCGGCGAATTCGGTCGCTCATAAGTTGGCTAGAGTTGGGGTCGGGGAGGAACGCTGTCAGGTGTGGGTTGGAGTGCCGCTTGAGTTCATTCTCGATGTTGTATCTGATGACATTTCGCTTTGTGTTTAAATAGAATGACTGTGTTTTCCTTCAAAAGAAAAAAAAACCTGCAAAACCGGCATTTTGTTGGCAAAATGATCGGGCGCCTCGCACGAATGGGTGAACCGAGATCAGGCGCACGCGCGCACGTACGGTCCGTAGCCAATTAAGCACCCGCACGCGCACGTGGAGCCTATGTCATCACTCCAACCAAATATAGTATCCACTAGCCATGGACCAAACTAGCACAGTAGACATCGCTCGGCAGGGGGTCCAGCTACCTAGCTGCCTCGCTCTCTCGTTGGGTGGCACATCGATGTCCCATGCAGCCATCGGTGGTCCACCCTCCGGCCTGGACACGTCGTGCGTCGATCGGCTGGCCGGCCGGCCGCCCGGGCTCCATCTTTCCGGTGGCGTCTCCATGTCTGCGTACGGTGCATCTAACCGCGCATAGTTCCCCCGAAAGCTGCCCTCCACTCTCCACGGGGACACGCACCTGCCGGTTCAACGGCGAGGTAGCTACCGCGCGCCATTTTTTGTCATGGGGTGAGACAAGAGCGACATGGACAGGGTTTTGTATCCTTGTTGCCCGTGTAATCCGTTGGTAGTTATACGGATCAGTCACGAACGCGTCGATAAGGTCATGACATATTTCAAGAACTGAAATTGAATTCAACAAATAGGAGTGCTTGGCAGCCAGAGGAATTAGAATCGCAGATTCTAACCTCAAATGATTTGCCCGAGAATTTGGACTCTGCTAATCCTATAACTAAAAGTCGATCTCTATATAAGGGCACACCCCAACCCTTAGAGAAAAGGGGCGAGTAGGGTTCCTCTTCGGCCGTAGCCAGTTCCCCTCGTCGGCGAGGTGGGGGATCCTCGGTCTACAATGTTTGCATAGTCTCTGATCGCCCTAGCTTTAGTTGGTGTTAAGTCTGCGTGTCTGGTTGGCGGGAGCGAGGCGATGACATCATCGACAGTAAGGGATATGACCTCTCCGTCATGTCTTCGCTCCGTCGATGCTTTTTGGCATCGGTGGAGGACATGTGGAGCTTCAATCAGTGCAAGATCTTGGGCCTCGTTTTTGTCTTTCTTTCGTCTAGGTGACTGTTGGCATCCTACCTTCTACGAAGGGGATGCTGTCACATCGTGATTTTGTTCTGTAGTTCTTTCTCCGTCCGATGAAGCCCAGCCAGATGCAGTCTTGTCGAGGAACCTGCGAGGTTTACCCCCCCCCCCCCCCCCTCCTCCATCCGGTTTGCACTGAGATTATCTTCTAGCCTAAGAAGCTTGTCCGATATGGCGATCTGTCCAGATCATGATAGTTGGCGCTTTCTGATCTACATTGACGACTTCACGATGACAACTTCTTCAAGTTCATGGGTTTCAACAAGGTTGTTTTGGTGATACGAAGTCCTAGAGGCAGTAGTGTGTTTTGCTCACGTACAGCACGCCATTAGTGTGATGTAGAAGGAAAAAGTTGTTGATTTCATTAAGGACCTACCTGTAATTTCATACTATTTGAAGGGTGTTCTTATAAATGATCTAATATTAGCCTTGGGCCTTTTCACACACAAAAAAACTCTATAGCTATCAACAAATATATCAAACGGGATATTTGGTCCTATTGTATGCATCGGAATCCACAAGGTTCACTTATGAATGTACTCCCTCCATATCACACACACATATCATTTCAGATTTGTCTTGAGTTATATTGTTCCAAATATTTCAATTGGGAGCATGTAAAACATTTGCTCTATTTTTTTCTTGAAAAGTGCATTAATAATATAATAATTCTCTTATGTTATATATATTCTATTGTAAAAATTAGTGGTTGACTGTAAATCTTAAATATTGTGTAAGTATAAAAAGCGACATGTATTTGCAATATGAAGAGAGTATGTTCTACCAGAGCATTCTATCGATTTCCTCAATTATTCTTATGTGAGTGCAATGTTTTGAAGCAAAATTAATCCAAGAATAAATTTCAATATATACCGAAGTAGTTGATCCTCACTACCTCTATTTATCTCAGCATACACACATGCTACCTCATTACAGGTTCACCTCAACATGCATGTGAAGATGTTTTCTATTAGTAGTTGATCCCACTATTTCAATTTATCTCAACATACACACAATATTCCACCTTACCAAGGGTCCATGGCAACTTACATGGGAAGAAGGTTTTCATTATTTTGTACTACTTAAATTCAATAAATATTTTCAACTATGCAATAATTAAATACAACATATAGCATAAGTACAATATACATTTTATGTTTTAGTTCATAAATTATTAATCTAAATATCCATGTTTCGTACACCCATATCTCAATGAAACTTACAATTAATTCCTTCAAATGAACAGAATATTATCTAGTTTCATGAATGGTACATCCAAAAGCCTGCATGGCCTACTTACTTGACTGACCCTATCAACATGCAAATTTGTATCTCTCTTCACCAAGTCAACCATAAATAAACGATTTTCTGGTCAAAAAATTTATGGTGTGAACACATGGTTGAAATATAAATATACAAATTCAATAGAAAAACAATCTAACTATTCACTTTGCTTTTTGTACATGAATAAACACAAAAGCAGCTCCTGCCATCAACCATGTCCAACAATTTTCAGTTGATATTGATTGGGTTTTAGAGTTTATATAGGGTTGAAAGGCATTTACTCATTAGAATGACACAATCAGATGTGTGAAAAAACTCATCTCCTATGGTTTTACCACATTATGTAGCCTTGTAGCTATAAGCAAAGAAGATAACTAATACTTGCTTTTGCTACATTGGACGTTTCTTGCTCGGAAAATGACCTAGCTTCTACCTTGCCTCTTTGGTATTATTATCATTTATACTAACTCTACAGTGTCCTATGTCTTTGGTAGCCACAACTAATGGTTATAGTTGCAATGATCCAAAGAGGAGACATTAGGAAGGAGGGGGGGGGGGGGGGGGGGAAGGTTGATGGAGTTTGGGGAGAACAATAAGGATGATAAATAAGGAAGATATCAACAATGGTCCATGTTGTAGGCATTGGAGGTGGAGACATACCCCGCAGCAAAGATGAAAAGGTAGATATGTGGGCTAGAAAAAGATGATGGTAGTGGTGGCAAAAAAGAAAGATGACATGATAGAACAGATAATGGGGTTTGAGCACGACGAGGTTCAAAATAACCCACTTGCTTTTTTTCCGCCACAACATTGGATTAAGTACTTTTCAATTCAGCTACTCCTTTCAATCCATATTACTTGTCGCTGCTTTAAAAAGGGGGTATTTTTTCCTTCTCCGAGAAGATTCAACTATGCTTAAGAGGCTATAGATCAAGCGCGCCAACACTCTACCACATTTATTTTAGAATATCTACCATTGACAAAAGGAAAACATCTGGTTCTTGATTCTCACACTGCCGAACCTCCCAAAGGAAAAGACAAATCGCCTAAAAAAATGCAAAAGACAAAACAAAAGCATAAACTAAGACCACACCTCATGTGCAATTACGAAGCAAACCGAAGGGCCTCCCCGCAAACACGCACCATTAAACCCCATTTTCTCGTGCTCTCTCCCCTCCGTCTTCTCTTCCCACTCGCGCAACCCACACACAACTGCAGCAGCAAAGCAACGAACACGGGCCGTCCCGCACGCACAGAGCCAGGAGACCTCAAACCCACCTCCCCCCCCTTCTCGGCAATCCTCCTAAAAGCCAAGATCTCCCGGCGCGCGGCGCAGGAATGCTCGCCTGATTGCGCTGGTCATGGCGCCGCCACAGGAGCGGGACTACATCGGGCTGTCGCCGGCCGCGGCGGCGGCGGCCACGGAGCTGCGCCTGGGGCTCCCGGGCACGGAGGACGCTGCTGGGGACGGCGGCGGAGCGGCGTCGGAGGCGCCGCTGACGCTGGAGCTTCTGTCCAAGGGCGGGGCGAAACGCGGGTTCGCGGGCGCGGTGGCGGAGGAAGAGGACGAGAAGAAGAAGGCGCAGCCGCCGGCCGCCAAGTAGGTGGACTGGGCACCGGTTGGTGCCTTGGTGGTTTTGAGCATTTTATTTATTTATCCCCCCTCATTTGCATTTTTCTTTTAAATAAAATTCTTGATGTTAGCCGTAGGAATTTCTTGTGAGCAGTCTTTTTGGGGGGAAGCTTGGGGTTTCATGTGAGGATTCGTCAATAAGTTTGCTGAATTTGATTTTCTTCCTACCACACATGGCTGGTGTTTTCAACAGGGTTTGTGTGTGATTTGTTGCTCTCTTTGGTGGGTGTTCTTTGGTCTGTCTGGAGGAAATAAAATTGTTTTTTGATTTACTTGATTATTACTACTTCCCTTTGGCTTTTTCCTTGAAGTTGTTCATTCTTGTGACGCCAAAAAAAAACATTTCCCAATTTCCGTTACGTAACAGTAAGTTTTAGCAGATCGTGTTATGGGAGCAATTCATCTTCAAAATATTTATCTTAAATGAGCAGAACTAATAAGAATAGAAAAGTAAATAAAGCATGTGCTTGCTCTGAAAAAGCTGAAGAAGCTTTCTTCTTGTGTGCGTCCTTGTTGGCTGTGGACAAGGAGCAACTTTTGTGTGTCTGGCCTCCACTTGCTGATGCTAAGGTCCCGAATCGCTGCACTTAAAACACCAGCTAGTTAGTTAGCCAGTGCCCAGTTCACATGATATTTTGTTTTCACTTTGTTCATCTACTCAAGCATCTCTAATTGTACCCCAGTGCTTGCAAGTTGCAAGAAAGTATAATCCGGTATCTTCTTGCGGTCCTGGTTCAGTTTATGTTGTAATTTCAGCACTTTGAGGCTACTAAAGCAACCTTAATTCTTAGAGGATATGTGTTTTGATTGTTACAATTTCCGTAACAGGGCACAGGTGGTAGGATGGCCACCAATCCGCAGTTACAGGAAGAACACCATGGCGACCAACTTATCTGCTCCGAGAAGCAAAGACGAGGCCGAGGCGAAGCAGGCACCTGTACCGGATTGCCTCTATGTCAAGGTTAGCATGGATGGTGCTCCTTACCTCAGGAAGGTGGATCTTAAGATGTACAAGAACTACAAGGACCTCTCGCTGGAGCTGGAGAAAAAGTTCAGCGGCTTTACTGTTGGTGAGCACTTGTTTTACCCTTTTATCTTGGGCTCTGTTATTGCTTGGGATGCCACAATAGGCTTGTTGATGTTGTGTGGTAGTATATTCATAATTGTTTGGTGAGTGAATATTTGTTTCTACGCATTTTTACCTGGGCAGATGCAGTCTTTACCGTATACATGTACTCTCCCTCTCCATACATTTTGATGCTAAATATGGTTCCATAGATCGTAGTATTTGGCGTTTTTAGGGTCTTTAGTTCTAGTATTGACGGTTGCCTCAGTTCCTAAAGTACCAGCTATTGTGTTTGTTTAATTTAAGGTCTCAACTTTCTGGACTGTTTGTCATTAGGATTACATAACATGGTTTGTGCTGACGCAGCCTTAGAAACACCATTGATTTTGCCTGTGAGATCTGTAGAAATGATTTCACATGGTGTCTTAACATTATTGTCCCATGTCATTACAAGCCTTAGTTGGACTTCTTTTCACAGATATGTTCCCATGAATGCTAGTTCCAGTATAACTCTTTTGCAAATGTTCTTTGAGAGGGCTTTACTTGCATACCGTGTGTTCCTGATTCCTGCAGGTCATGGTGAATCGACTGGAAAATCGGGAAGAGATGGATTATCTGATTGTCGACTGATGGATCTTAAAAGCGGGACTGAACTTGTGCTCACTTATGAGGATAAGGATGGCGATTGGATGCTTGTTGGTGATGTTCCATGGCGGTGAGTATTGAGTAATATGGATATTGATAAAATTATGTACTAGCAATACAGAATTCGCAGAAACATTGATGATTTTCATCTGTATTTGCAACTATCTAATTAGCGAGTTCTTTTTTTACTTGCAATATTCTGCATATGCATACACCCTTGCCCCTTGTGTCTTAAATATTTTAATGAAGTAACAAAGCTTAATGCGGCAATACATTTAATATACTACTTTAATTGCTGAAGTGTCTCATTTGGGCTTATTGATTTGGATGGTTACTGAAAACTCATATCTCCCTCCTAGTGAAGATTTGGTAATTTCTTTTGCTCAACATATGAAATAATTTTGTACAAATAAATGGGTATGGTGCATGTTTTTTTTCGAGATTATAGAGGGAGGGGAAGTCCCCACCATTTGTCGTATTGCACTCGAAAGAGATTGGCAGTCATTACATCAGCAATGAATTACAGAAGGGTCGAACAGAAAGCAATTTTAGACATTCCAGTGGGTTCTTGATTTGTAGTACATGTTTTGCGGAACTGAATTTTTTAAAGACATTCCAGTGAGTTCTTGATTTCATCCAGCCATGATGTATTACTTTATTTTCTATATTAGTCTGCCACATCATTGCAATGCCTGGCCCACCAAGATTTTGCACATTCCAATGAGTTGCTGAGCTTGATCCAGTATTCATCTTGTCCATAAAAAGCCACCTGACGGGTAATATATTGATTTTTGTTGTACCACAGAATGTTCACAGACAGCTGTAGGAGGATGAGGATCATGAAGGGGTCAGATGCAGTGGGCCTCGGTAAGTACTGTTAACATGTACAGTAGAATAGGAAAGAAAATCGTCACTCGTGTCCATGAGTTTTTGTATGGAAGGCTGGCAGAGAATCTACTGCTTGCACTGCTTTATTCTATATACTGGTAGTGGTAGAAGAATAAATCTGGATGAAGCAAGTTAGGCCTGTTCTATTAACTGTGGGACCTACATATCTATGTTTGCATAGGGTGTGTGTATATGAGGAAACATTGTCTTGTACATTTACCACACTAATTACCACTAGTTGTTTGTGCTTAATTCAAACTTGTAACGTGAGAACTTGCTTCCGCTTTTCAGCTCCGAGGGCGACCGAGAAGAGCAAAAACCAGAAATAGCAAGAACGATGAACCCGGTCTGTTTCCAGTGATCCGCATCGTCGTACGAGGGCGATGGACCTCATGTGTGAGGAGAAAGGGATTTACTTATTACATATAACCTACGTGTATTCTCTTTATTATTTCCTTGTATGTTGGCTCGGAACCAAGCATGTTAGGTTGTGTAAGTTGATGTGTGTGTGTATCTACTACTACTGCACTATTTTACTTTGATTCGATCGCGTGTGTGTTGTATGTGGTTTGCGCTGTAAATCGGTGTGCTCTGTCTGTACCGCAAACTCTTTGTTTCTGGAGCTGGTGTTTGGAGAAGAACGTTGCTTTCATCTGTGATCATTTCTGGAGCCCTCTTCGGTTGCTCCAAGGGTCATTATGTGTGTGCACGCAGAACCAACCGTCAAACAACGACGATGATTCTGGATGTCTGGTGGTTGGAAGATCACATCAGGCCGTCAAAATCTGCTTCTGTTTCTGTTTCTGTTCCAAGGGAGCTGCAGCCGCTTGCTTGCTTGCTTCTGGGTTAATAATAACGGCCGCTGTGCATCTGAAAACCCAGCCGGAAGCAAGTAGCAGTGGCAGATGGTCCTGGATTCCTTTTGGCGTGTGGTCTTCTCTGTAGTAGTAGTATATGCAGCATGCACTGCACTGCAAGGTGATGCAGCTGCGAAACCCTCCCCTGTTGGTCTCGTTTCGAATAGTGGCCTTCAACTTCAATTCAATCAATGCTTTGGTTAGTACTCCCTCCGTTCGGAATTACTTGTCACAAAAATGGATGTATCTACAACTAAAATACATCTAGATACATTCACTTCTTGGACGAGTAATTTCGAACGGAGGAAGTAATAGTATAGTTAGTTTTTAAAAAAAATGCTTTGGTTAGTAGTGCGGGCCTTCCCTTCACTTCCATGGGTGTTGTTGTTATCCTTTTCCTGGCGCCATCATACTGTCTGCCTAAAAGTGGAAGAGGCTTCCTTGCAATCATTTCTTTTCATCCATCATGAGGAAAAGAAGAAGATGGAGCAGAAGCTAAAGCGTTGAGATTGCCGCGAATTTAGGCTTTTTTTTCAATTTCAGTTTCCTTTTTTTTTGGCCGCCCAATTGATTAATTATTACAGTATAGCTAGCTCTTGGTGATCAGAACTCTTGGGGCTGTGGGGTGGGTTTGGTTTAGTAGTGGGCGTGTGATTGATACTCCCTCTGTTCACTTTTATAAGACAATTCAGACATCACCCAAAACAGGGCAATGTGGGCTGTCTGAAACGTCTTATAAAAGTGAACGGAGGGAGTAATTCATAATTATGTGGCGCACATGAATATTACTAGTACGCAATTATTTGCTGCTCCGTTCCATAGGTTGTTGCTTGATATATGGATGGGTGTCCTTTCCTTTCACTCCGGGACACAGAGAGGAGGGAGATACGATGCTTATGCCTGCTGTCTGCCTCCGTTTTGCTTGCGCTTCTTCTTCTTGTTGTTTGTGATGCTTGTTGCATGCATGTTGATGTTGCCATTGGCCTAATAATCCATCGTGTGTGCGAACCTTGCGTTGGCATAATTGACCTACCTAGGCTAGGCCACGGTAGGGGTAATCTAGGCTGGGAATGATATCTCCCTCCTCTACCTAGCTAGCTAACGTTGTGGTGTGGCTGTGGGTTACCGGAGTGGATAGAAGCCGTGGTTTGTTCTGATTCCTCAGCAACTGCGCGGGTGCTGCATGTTGTGGTTGCCCACCCCCAGCTCCAGCTCGGGCCATCGCACTCCCGCTCGTCTTCGCGCGCTTTTGGCTTGGCTGGTCCTCCATCGGCCCGTGCTTTGTCTGCTGGACGCTTTTTATGTTCGTTGCCACCACTGGTAGGAGTAGTACTAGAGAGTAGGAGTAGAGACTACCCAGCCCATTTCCTTGAGCAGAGTGAACGATCGTGCTGCTACGTGCAACGTGCGCTCCTCGTCTCTCCTCACGCTGATCCGGTTTCGTGTCAGGAAGCAATGTGTACACTCAGACCGCAATCTCCTCAACAAAAACGATTTTTTTTTCTTAAGCATTCATGTCATGTGACCATGTTGGTGCACAAGGCACGGTTTTCGTGGGCGGATTGGAGCTATACGTGCTTATGGCCAGGTGCAATGATCCTCTGCTTTAGCCGCGGCCGATGATGGCGGGGGAGAAGAGAACATCTGCATCATCAGCCGATGCCGCCATGACTGTCTCTCCGTGAGCATGTGCGCCGTGTGATCCGCCTCTCTCCGGCTGCTTTTGTTGGTTTCCCTTTGGGTGGCCAAGTAACCAACAAGCCCATCGATGGACGACTCCGGCTTGCGCGCTTGCGTGCGCGCGTGCAATCAACACATGCCTCGTACGTGTGCGCAGCCACAGCATGATGACCGGGTGCATAAAATACTAGTAGTACTGCTAGTATAGAGAGTACAGTGCCAAAAATATGTTATGCTCTGTATTTTGATGCAGAGGGTTCTAAGTTCAGCCCGGCATCTGCATTTGTGCCGCACGGAGCCACGGACGGACGCATGCAGATGCAGCCTACTGAAGAAGATGGATTGGAGAAGAGAACCTTCCTAGTTTTACGCACACATGCAGCGTGTTCATGTGCAGATGCAGTGTGCCGGCAGCGCTCACGCATTGGGAACATGCGCATGTGTGCACGTACAAGGAAGGGAGGCAAGGCAACAACATTTTTTGTCGTCGTTGCAGTTGCAGCACGTGAACATGAGCTGCTTGCTCATCATGCTACCCATGATTTTGATTTTGTTCTTGTTTTTGCAAAGGACTGACTAACTTTCCGCTGACTGTTTCTCTCTGATTCTTAGTATACTTGTTTCCTTTATTACTCTGCATCTATGCATTTGCTTTTGCTGTTTTTGGTAGATTCTACGCTTGATGTTTCCCCAAAGCGTCAAACTTGAAGTTTCATCCCTTGTGCGCCGTCACTATCCTTCTAACTGTCCAACCACTGATTTGTTTTGGGTTTTAGAGTGTGTTTTGCTGTTTGGAGCTGTTTCACTAGTTTGGGCCGAGATTCACAAAACAAGTTATAAAGCTGGAATGACGATCTGTGAGTATTAGTTTTTTTTTTTGAGCGAAATCTGTGAGTATTAGTTAGCCCAGTAGTTCGTTAGTTGGGCCCCAATCTGTTTATTTTTTCACGAAGAGGCCGCAGGTTTTCTTGTTTTTTATATGCATGCACCAGTGTTGTGGCGCAGTCTCATCCATTCGCCACGTGTCGCGCTCTGGGCGCTTCCTTCGGATTTTGTGTTTTTATTTTTCCGCACGCATTTTCGGCTTTTTAAATTTTTTTTCGAAGTTTTGGTTTTCCACCGGTCTTCCCTAGCTTTTCGACAAAAAAATTTGATTTTTTTTAGCAAAAAACGTGTTTTTTTACGAGAGTCACGGTTTTACTTCCGCGAGAGGCATGGTTTTGCTTCACGAGAGTCACGGCCGTGCCTCTCGGAAACGGAAAAAAACGCATTTTTTTCTTTCGCGCGAGTCACGGTTTTGCTTCCGCGAGAGGCACGGTTGTGCTTTCGCGAGAGTCACGGCCGTGCCTCTGGGAAACAAAAAAAAACACGTTTTCTGTTTTTTTTCTTTCACGAGAGTCACGGTTTTGCTTCCGTGAGAGGCACAGTTGTGCTTTCGTGAGAGTCACGGCCGTGCCTCCTCGGAAATGAAAAGAACGTGTTTTTTTTCGCGAGAGGCACGGTTGTGATTTCGTCAGAGGCACGGGCATGCCTCTTTCGAAGGGAAAAAAACCAGTGCTCCCGGTTTGGTTTTTTCGTCCGGTTTTTTTCGTGAAAAAAAGTTCGTCAAAACCTATCAACATGGGATCTAGTTTTGAAAATCTCGACGTGAGGAATCCAACATCGAAAGCGGTTTGAGATTTGGACGCACGGTTTAAGAGATAGAACGTTTTGAATAAATGGATCTACGAAAAAAAGGAAAACTCCCCGGTTGCGACAAGTGGCGCACATGCAGCGCGCCAATTGTCGCAACTTGGGGAAGTTTGAGTGATCTTTGCAACGAGTACTCCTTAACTAGTGATTTCACCTTCTTAATTAATGAATGTGGCCTTTCTTAAAAAAGTACTAATGAATGCGGCAACTCTTTGGGAGCTCCTAATTGGCGCTTCAGGCGCCAGTTCCCTAAGCTGGCGCCCACGCACCATCACTCTTGGTTCGGCCCATATAGGCGAGGCTCGATCATTCCTGGTTCGTTCTATCAATTACATTTACCGGTCATTGTTAACAGTTCACCATTCAATGGTTGACTTATGAAAAACCAAAAAAGTCACCAAAACGATTTTTTTTGTGAATGAAAAAATGTTCACAGATTTTGAAAAATAACATCCGAATTTGAAAAAATGTTCACCAATTTTTTTAGAAATCAAATTTGAAAAAAATCATCATTTTTTAAAAGCTCGTCGATTTTTTTTCAAAAGTTCATTGAATTTGAAAAAAAGTTCACGAATTTGAAATAAAGTTCATCAAATTCGGAAAATAAGTTCATCGTTGTAAAAAAAGTTCATTAAATTTTTTAAAAATCATTGATTTTGATTTTTTTCACAAATTTTTCAAAAAATTCATCGATTTTGGAAAGAAGTTCATAAATTTTTAAAAAGTTCATCAATTTTGCAAAAAAGTTCAAAAAATGAAGTGAATTCATAGATTTTGAAAAAAAAAACAATCACACAATATTTTTAACAAAGAACAAGACCGGCGAGGCGGGAAAAACTGATTTGGGAAGCTTCCCAAAACCAAGGGCTTCCTGTGACTAAATAAATAAATAAAATAAAAAAGAAGTTAGATAGCACTTGTCTTTCGATGGCCTAGTGGTTACTGTCGTTGGCGCCGAAGGAACTGCCATGAGTTCGAACTCTGATGCTGCATGTTTTTTGAACATTTAAACAGAGAAAACTGGAAAATGGGCCAGCCCAGAGCGAAAAGGGGGTGTGCACCCGATTGCGAAATGATTGTAGGGCCGTTTAGGAATTGCCAAGTCTTTTGGCCTTTAAAGAAGTGCCCATATGAGATTTCTGTCATGTGTTTTTTCACAATTTGTGTGAAAAATCCTCACACAGTATCATTATATGTTTCCACAAACTACATACTGTCACCCATACAACTACCCTGTGAACGTGCTTATGTAATCGGATCGAATACGATCGGTCATCTCTTATAGCATATCGGTATTTACAATTTTCTATCAATATGGCGCCACAACCATATTAACTATACTAATAGCAAAAACCACAATCGGGTATGTATAAGATGAATACATATGCATGTTTTTTAAATGGCGGTACGGGTGCAGTAGCAGCGATTTTGCGTAACTGCAGAGGAGAAGCGATAGCGGGAGCCTCTGAGATGTTTGATCGCTCACATAATGTACAGGCTGCTGAGACACTTGCATTAAGACGAGGGCTCCAAATGATCTCTGAGATTGGATGCTCAAGAGTTGAAGTTGAATCTGACCGTTTGGAATTGATGGAGGCTTGCAATGGTAATATGGATATTGAAGGACCTCACTCAGTGTTACTTGCGGGCTGCTTTTCACTTGGCTCATGGTGTTTCATCAATATCGTTCAATTTTTGTACTAGGGAAGCGAATGAGCTGACACATTTCATGCCTAGGACTTGTTATGATTCTAAAACTAGCTATGTTTGGGATCATGAATTCTTATTACCTCTTGGACCTCATGATGTAAGTCTGCCACGATATAAATAAAAGTGCCAGTAGGATTTCCTTTCAAAAATAAATTAATACCAATAGCGAATACATTAGAAATTCTTTGCCAATATTGATGAGGTAAGTAATGTCATACTGGATATCCCGTTAAAAATAATAATTCATGCCATGCTTTGGGGTCAACAACCGGCTTGCACCTATTCCAACCAACTTCAAAACATAGTCATTTAGGCCTCGTACAATGCAAGGTATTCAGAGATGTGCTTAGTAAAATAAAGAGGTAAATACAACGGTGGTGTTTGAACTTGCCACCGATGTTCACTTTAGTGTGTGAACTTGAAAAATACGTCGAACTGGTTTTAAAACTTGGCATGAACATGCAAATACGGTGCTAATCTTGTTCATAGGTGTAAAATAAGTCGACGTGGCATCATATCTGGCTGAAGTGGGGCCCACTTATACCTATGAAACAGAATTACTTGAGTACTTTATATGACCACTTGAGTACTTTATATTTTTTTGAGAAAAGGCGCCGGCCGAGCCCGAGAAGAGCTCGAACCTAGCCCAACTTTGAATTAACAAAGCCATCAACCGGCCAGGATTACTGAAAGAACATGCGGTGCCCCCCATGTTTGGTTTTAGTAATTGATGACAATCTCTATGGACTAATGGTTGTCTTGAGTTATATTTGAAGGATTTGTTCATAGGCTTTTCTTGAAGTCCATGTGTTGGTTTCAAGGAGTTTATGAGTTGACCAAGGTGCTATTAAGGAATTATCCAAAGATTTGTTATGTGAGTGTTGAGCTTATTGCAAGCATGTCTTGAAGAAGAAGATTGTGTGATCATTCATGTTTACCTTCAAGACATAATCCAAATGAAGAGAGTTGGAAAGATTCAAGGTTGATCAAGACTAAGTCAAGAGTGAATCAAGTTGATCAACTCACAAAGCGTAGAAGATGTACCGAGAGGGATCAAGTGATCCCATGGTATGGTAAGCATTGTCCATTGCACTTTATGTACTAACCCATGGTCTATGTGAGAGTTCTATGTGGGGTTAGGTACGTGTCCATGGGCTTGCGTCAAGAGGAAGATATCATACAACCCATGGAAAGGATGACACCAAGTGGTGATCGCCATCAAGATTGTCGTGTGCAAGTTCAAGTGGAGCATCACGAAGAGATCAAGTGCTTGAATCTTGCCATCCATTGTGGTGTCAATGGACTTGTGAAGATGTGCCAAAGAGTGGCTCATCCATACTGTACAATGGGGGAGCAATCATCTAGTCTTCATCGAGCCAACGCAATCAAAAACGTGGTCCAACTTGAGGGGGTCAAGATCGTCATCATCTAGCTCAAGTGGACCATGTGCAAGGCAAAGGTTTTCCCTTAATAGGTTTTCTATTTTACCGGTCTCGTGGTGGTAGTTGGGAGACCAAGTTATAGGATCGTTTGCCGTACTATCAAGGGGGGCTCTCAAGTTGGTAGCTTGATCGTATCATTAGTAGAGAGATCAAACCATTGCATCCTTGCATCATGTTTCTTGGTTCTTGTTTTTTTCTCTTTGTTAGTCTTAGAGCTTATGGTCATCTTGATGACAAGCTTGAGTTCATCAAAAACGGAGTTCGCATGCGTCTTCTGTGATGTTTTCGGTGTTGGAGGTTTTACTGGTCTTATCCGAGGAAGGGTTCTCATCATTTTTTATGGGCCTTTTTTCATTTGCTTCTTATTGATATTTCTATCAAGATTGTGTTAGTCCATGTCGTTAGCTTTCCAACAAACTTGGTTTCGTTGAATTCGGAGTCCGTTTGCAAAAGTTGTGGCTGTTTTGGTAAAGGCTGCAGCGGTACTACCGCGACTAGAGCGGATGTAAATTTTTACTAGCGCTCCAGAGCGGTACTACCGCGGCTCCTGAGCGGTAGTACCGCTCCAGAGCTGTACTACCGCAGCTCCTGAGATGAGTACTGCTCCGTACCAAAATCTCGTGTTTTGCTCAGCGGAGGTAGGCATAGAAGTATTTTTTTAGTACCGCTCGCAAGCAGTAGTATCGCTACGATTTGCGGTAGTACCATGAGGTCGAGCGGTAGTACCGTGAGGATGAGCGGTAGTACCGCTCCGGCGATTCTACTGGCCTTTTGCCTCCTCGCTGTTGTTTTTCAAAGGTGTACTACCGCCCTAGCGGTAGTACCACTCTGTGCGGGCTATGAGCATAACGATTGAATTTTTCCCCACCTTAAAAGGGGGTCTTCTTCCCCATTGAACCTTATACTTTGATCTCGTGTTCTTCCCCCATTGTTGACCTTCTTCGAGCTTGCTAACTCTCAATCCCTCCATGGATTCTTGCTAGTTTTTGAGGGAAAAGAGAGATGAGATCTAGATCCACATTTCCACCAATCACTTTCTCCTCTATGTGAGGGGAACCAATTGGATCTAGATCTTGCAGTTCTTGGTGTTCTCCTTCTTGTTCTTCCTCTCATCTTCCTCCTTAGAATTAGTTGCTTCGGTGGGATTTGAGAGAGAAGGACTTGGGCACTCCGTGTGCCCTTGCCATTACATTTGGTGCATCGGTTTGAGTTCTCCACGTGATGCGTGGAAGTTACATAGCTTGTTCCTCTTGGGTGCCTTGGCACCCTAGACGGTTGGTGTTGTTTGGAGCTCAATCATTGTGGTGTAAGCTCCGGGCAAGCGTCGGGGTCTCCAATTAGGTTGTGGAGATCGCCCCGAGCAATTTGACGGGTACCGGTGACCGCCCCCAAGGGTTGCCAAAGTGTACGGGTTCGGTGACCGCCTCCAAGGGTCGCCATTTGTACGGGTTTGGTGACCGCCCTCAAGGGTCCCTTAGTGGAATCACGCCATCTTGCATTGTGCGAGGGCGTGAGGAGATTATGGTGGCCCTAGTGGCTTCTTGGGGAGCATTGTGCCTCCACACCGCTCCAAACGGAGATTAGCATCCGCAAGGGTGTGAACTTCAGGATACATCATCGTCTCCGCGTGCCTCGGTTATCTCTTACCCGAGCCCTTTACTTATGCACTTTACTTTGTGATAGCCATATTGTTGTTTGTCATATATCTTGCTATCACATAGTTGCTTATCTTGCTTAGCATAAGTTGTTGGTGCACATAGGTGAGCCTAGTTGTTTTAGGTTTTGTGCTTGACAAATTAACCGCTAGGTTTATTCCGCATTTGTTCAAGCCTAAACCGTAATTATATTAAATCGCCTATTCACCCCCTCTAGGCGACATCCTCGATCTTTCAATTGGTATTAGAGCCTCGTCTCTCTTTGTCGGGCTTAACCGCCTAGAGTGTAAAGATGTCGACTAGGGGATTAGAATTCTCTGACACTCTTAGTTTCGATGGCACAAATTTTGATGTTTGGGTAATTCGCATGCTTAATCTCTTTAGGGCCATGGACCCAAATTTAGAGCGAATTGTAGATATGGGTTTTTTCTCCTCCAAAGGATCCCCAAAGCTTATCTTTAGAGGATGAGAAAAATTCTTATATCAATGCTCAAGCTTCTAATGTGCTTTTCGATGCTTTGAGCAATGTAGTTATATTTGAACTCATGTCGTCCCGGGATGCTCATGAGTTGTGGACAAAGCTTCAAGATAAATATGGTGTGTCCAAAATTTGTAAGGATGATCATTCTCCCTCCACCTCCGGTCGTGTTGCATTCTCAACTTCTTCTACTTCACCTACATGTGGTTTGCCACAAGGTAATGACATGGTGAGTAGTGGTGTTCATTGCAATGATGATAGTGGGCTTATTGTTGATAATCCTTCATCACTTTCTTATTGCAATGCTTCATCTTTGGACTTTAGCACTTCGAGCACTCCAAATGTTTCACATGCTTGTGTTGATAGTCCTTGCATATCATGTAGAAATTGCTTGACTAAATCTCATGATGATATGCTTGCTATATCTTATCGCCATGATAAAAATGCATGTATTTCCTCGAGTTGTTGTGCTAACAATGTAGAGGAAACCCAACACTCCATGGAACAAGATGTGGTATTGAATGGTGCTTCAAGGGATCATACATCATCATCTATTGCTTTTTGCCTTATGGCCAAGGCTTCAAAGGTATCTCCCACTTTGAATCCCAATATATCTTGTGATGATATTGATGATGGCAAGAGTGATGATGATGTCGATTATGATGAAGAGAATGATGATGTTGCCTCCTTAAAAATTAAGGGGGAAATTATTTTAAAGCTCTTCTTAAGAATAAAATTGCTCGTTCCAATTTCATGGAAATCATGTCGATTGCTATTGAGAGCAAGAAATATATTGATGAGTTGGAATCTCGTCTTGAGGAGCATGGGGTCACCATTTATAAAATGGAAGGTCATGAGCGTGATTACGCTAATGAGATTGCGGACCTCTCTCAAGCTCTTGAACTTGAAGAAACCACCAAGGAATCTCTTGAGGAGACTTTTGCTCTAGAATTATCTAGAGTGAAGGAATCTAATGATAGAGCTCTTGGGGTGGTCAATGTTTTTGAAGCTAAAAATGCTAAGCTTGAAGTTACTCATGCTAGACTCCTTGAGGATTTTGAGCACCTCGAAAATGGCTCAAGGGTCATCAAGGGTGAGCTCATTAAACTCACTGAGTCTCATGCTCAACTTGAAGCTTCTTATTTAAAAGAGCTTGCCAAGTTGCCTTCTCCTCTTGTTGTTAATGATGATGCTTGTGCTACTAATTCTATTACTTGTGAAGCATCCATTTTGAAGGAGAATGTTGAGCTACGGGCTCAACTTGAGTTGCTATGTAGCAATTATGGGAAATTGGAAGAAAGCCATGAAAAGCTCTCAAGCTCTCATGATGATCTTCTAGTATCCCATAATGTGCTAAAAATAGCTCATGAGGCCATGATTGATAAGGTAACATCTGGTGAGCCTCATGCGGATACTAGCACTAATTTTAGTCAAAATGCTATATTGCCTTGTGCTAGTCCTCGTGATTCATCCATGCATAACATTGGTACATCTTGTGATGAATTGCTTTCCTTGCCTTGTTGCTCTAACGATGAAGCTTATACTTCCTCTAGTGCTTTCGTTGCGACTAACCATGTAGAGGAAATCAAAGATCTCAAGGCCCAAGTCACTTCTTTGAAGAAAGACTTGGAAAAGTGTCATGAAGGGAAGGCCACACTCAATAATATCTTGAGTGTGCAAAAATCCCGCAATGACAAAGGTGGACTTGGATTCAACTCCAATAAGAATAAGAAGTCCAAGATGAACAAAAAGAAGGGTCAAGAACAAGTCAAGAATTCGGCCAAGATTGTTTGCTTCAAGTGCAAAGTAGAAGGGCATCATGTTAGATCTTGCCCATTGAAGAAGAAGCCCATTAGTGACAAGCAACAAGGAAAGAGGCCACAAGTTCACTCTCATGCTCAACCTCAAGTTGAAGAAAGGCCTCTTCCCAAGAAAACTCGAGCTAATGCTTCTCAAGTTGAGAAATCAAGTGAGAAGAAAGTGAAGAGTAGACGTTTCTACCTATGTCGTGAGAAAGGTCACCTCGCTTCTTCATGCACTAGTGGTAACTTATCCAACCCAATTATTATTGATGATAGCTATTCTCTTGGGAAGGATAAGGTTGGCAATGTGTTTGCCAAGTTTGTTGGTACTCAAAGTGGTGTCAAGAAAAGAACCATTTGGGTTGCCAAGCCTATTGTGACTAACCTCTTAGGACCCAACTTGGTTGGGGACCAACAAGCTCAAACTTGATCAATAGATGTTGTTGGAGGGCATTGGAGACTTGGCTACATTGTGAAGAATTAATGGGACTTCATCATTCTTAGTGTCTCAAGCCAAGTTAATTGGGTTATCAAATTTCTATACTATATCCAATGTGCCTCCTTTCGGTAACTTGTACTTCAATTGTTTACATTGAAAGTTACTTGCCCCTCTGCATGTTTTGGTTTTGTTCCTTGCATGTGTTTGTATATGTTGTGCCTCCAATTGCTTATCTTGAGTAATCAAGTATGTGTGTGTTGGTTTGCACATCATGTACATGTGTGTCGTACGTTGAGCCTTTATGCATATTGTTTGTATCTTAGTTGGCTCTTGTGAGAGATTAATGGAATATCCCATTATGGGGGAGTGATGTGCTTTGTACACCTCACAATCCTATAAATGTGTGTACATGAGGAATACCATCTAGTATTGATATTGCAAAATTATCTAGTCGCTATGTGGTATATCTCTCATGAGAAATTCAAATTCTAAAAAGTCCATTGATTATCTCTTGTTGGATCCTCTTATTGCATCTTGTTAAGTTTTTATTGGTATCACATTATGGGGGAGTAATATGCTATGTGCATACTACAAGCCTAGAAAATGTGTACATTTGAGATATTGTCACCTAGAATTGATATTGTAAATTATCTTGTTCCTAGGTGGCATGTTAGCTCTACTTGCAATTTGCTTGTGTTTGGTGTGAAGATGATGTCGGATATCCTTGCTATCTACCACCGGGAATTACTTCCAAATACTTCTTGTCTTTTTACAATTGGTACTCACTTATGTGTGGTAGAAATATTGATCATCTTCACGTTGGCGTTTGCTTTTTTTGCCTTATCTCTTGCCAAGTTTGTGTCAACTCCCATTGCCTTCCGTGCCACTTGAGGATCTTGTTGTTTTCTTGATCTTGTCTAGTATTTTCTTGATATAGTGAAAGTGGTGATCCTACCTTGTGCATTTTGTATTCAATTGCAAATTCTCTATAATGCACAACTCATGGGGGAGCTATCCTATTTTCTATAAAACACTAATCTTATGATCCATTTTAAGTGTGTGTTGGTGGACGGCAAGCCGTTTCTTTTTGGTACTTGTGCCATCATGAAACTTTGTAGAGAGCTTGGTTTGTTTGGAACCATCCTCTCTTTTGGGAGTTTGATATAATTTTGTGTGTTCCAGTGGATATCTCATTCCTTGATGTATCTTTGATATCTTCCAAGTGATGATTTCTCCATTTGGCATCCTTTTCACTTGGTATTTCCTTTTTTTTTGGTATCGATTCTTGAAAGTTTTAAGCATGCATATTAACTTCATGTAGTTTCCTTGGCATTCTTTCTTTCTTTGACCCAATATATAGGGGAATCTCCACCAAGTCTCAAATCGGATGAGATGTGTATGAAATTCATTTTCATATCTATTTGCACATATTTATGTGGAGATTGTCCTATGTATTGATGTTTCTAACCCTTTGGTCCCAATGAGTTTGGGTACCATTTTGTTTGTGTTTTTATTCTAGGAACAATTGGAGATGCATTGGATACTCGGCTCATTCAAAAGGAAGGTGTTGTCACCATGTGCTTATTAGAGTCAAGCTAGGATGATCAATGAACTACTTTCTACCTTCAATTGGTTTCTACTACATCCTTCCAATTCTATCTCGGTAACAAGTATCATCATCTACTACATGCACACATTTATTGCATCAACCTTGTGTAGGTTGCATATTGGCATGATAGTCATTCCATCTTGTGATACTTGTTTCCTTTCTCAAAGCATCTCAACGATGATCTCATGTTGCTAGTTGTGATGTCTTTGATGGTTGTGTGGTAGGAATTCATCTATATACAATAAGACCATATCTAGTCATGTGCTATGCTTCCAAGCAAATATCTTATTGGTATATCTATGACTTTCTTTTGGATATCTTGTTCCTTCGTGTTGTAACTATTCCGGGTGTACATCCTTCTTTGTAGATATATATCATCATGATTTCGTCTACCTAGAATCTTATACACTTGAGAGAAGTTGCATATCTAGATGATATCCTTTCTTTCACGTCCACCTTGTCTTTCTTTTGTTTTTTTTCTTTGGTGGCTCCATGAAAACTTTTGCCTTGAGTGTGTGTCTTATCTCGTTGCATCTTGATGCAATCTTGTGTGGTGAAGATTATTTTCCTCATGCTTATCTCTATGAGGCTTTTACCATCTTGGTATCCCTCGTCTTGATGAGGCTTTCATCTTCTATCTTCACCACGGGTTGTCACAAGTGTTGGTTATTCTTTTTACATTGTTAGTGTGCTTGTGAACCCTTTTGCTTGGTGTGTGTGTGGGGAGGACATGTCATGCACCGCGTATCTCATTTACCCAAGACTATGTTGATGCTTTATGCTCATCCTTATATTAGTCTTCTCAAGTGCTTTGTCATGACTCACACACATCATTTTGGTTGAGCCTATTCTTAAGTTGCCTCTTTTACATGTTGCTCAACCATGTGCTTGTTGCAAGTGCTAGGCTTTGTTTCCTATATGCTCACTTGCACTGGTTGTGAGTTTCTATTGATTTTGGGGGAGCTATGATCCTATTTTGTGCACTTTGTATCCAATACAAATATTCTTATTTGTGCACAAATCATGGGGAGCTTCTCTAGTTTCTTTAGAACACTCCCCTGCTCATATCATAATATCATTTATTCTTGTGGCTCATAGGATCCTTGGTCTAGTTGGGTCAGTTGATATCCTTTGATTGCTTGCTTCAATTGGTATATTTTGACTGCTTCATTGCTTGTGTCTCTCTTTGTTATGTCTTTGTGGCATATCATTCTTTAGCAATCTTTGTGCCTCAGTATAGTTTGTGTTCCTCCAAGTATTTACCTTTGTGTATGTGTATTGCATTCCACTCTCTTGTTGAAAAATACACAATTTATGGAGGACCACAATTTATATTGGCCTTCTTAGATTTTCACCCATTTTGGCAATCGATGCCAATGGGGGAGAAGTTTCAGAGAGTTTTGTGGAGAAGTTTAGAGAGTTATCTCCTCTTGCTTTGGTTTTGTTCCTTAGCATTTGCATCTCATTCGCATGCACTATTGGTTGTTGCATTGCATGGTGATGCATAATTCCTTATATAAACTCTCTTGAAAGTGATTGTCATCAATTACCAAAATGGGGGAGATTGCAAGAACATGCGGTGCCCCCATGTTTGGTTTTGGTAATTGATGACAATCTCTATGGACTAATGGTTGTCTTGAGTTATATTTGAAGGATTTGTCCATAGGATTTTCTTGAAGTCCATGAGTTGGTTTCAAGGAGTTTATGAGTTGACCAAGGCGCTATTAAGGAATTATCCAAAGATTGGTCATGTGAGTGTTGAGCTTATTGCAAGCATGTCTTGAAGAAGAAGATTGTGTGATCATTCATGTTTACCTTCAAGACATCATCCAAATGAAGAGAGTTGGAAAGATTCAAGGTTGATCAAGACTAAGTCAAGAGTGAATCAAGTTGATCAACTCACAAAGCGTAGAAGATGTACCGAGAGGGATCAAGTGATCCCATGGTATGGTAAGCATTGTCCATTGCACTTTATGTACTAACCCATGGTCTATGTGAGAGTTCTATGTGGGGTTAGGTACGTGTCCATGGGCTTGCATCAAGAGGAAGATATCATACAACCCATGGAAAGGATGACATCAAGTGGTGATCATCATCAAGATTGTCGTGTGCAAGTTCAAGTGGAGCATCACGAAGAGATCAAGTGCTTGAATCTTGCCATCCATTATGGTGTCAATGGACTTGTGAAGATGTGCCAAAGAGTGGCTCACCCATAGTGGACTATGGGGGAGCACTCATCTAGTCTTCATCGAGCCAACGCAATCAAGAAAGGTGGTCCAACTTGAGGGAGTCAAGATCATCATCATCTAGCTCAAGTGGACCATGTGCAAGGCAAAGGTTTGCCCTTGATAGGTTTTGTATTTTACCGGTCTCGTGGTGGTAGTTAGGAGACCGGGTTATAGGATCGTTTGCCGTACTATCAAGGGGGCTTCTCAAGTTGGTAGATTGATCGTATCGTTGGTAGAGAGCTCAAACCATTGCATCCTTGCATATGGTTTCTTGGTTCTTGTTTGGCTCTCTTTGTTAGTCTTAGAGCTTATGGTCATCTTGATGACAAGCTTGAGTTCATCAAAAATGGTCTTCTGTGATGTTTTTGGTGTTGGAGGTTTTA
The DNA here is from genome assembly GCA_963921465.1 of Triticum timopheevii. Lineage (NCBI taxonomy): Eukaryota > Viridiplantae > Streptophyta > Magnoliopsida > Poales > Poaceae > Triticum > Triticum timopheevii. Next base: position 463,646,222 of record OY997274.1, read on the forward strand.
CCGGTCTTATCCGAGGAAGGGTTCTCACCATTTTATTATGGGCCTTCTGTCATTTGCTTCTTATTGATATTTCTATCAAGATTGTGTTAGCCCACGTCGTTAGCTTTCCAACAAACTTGGTTTCATTGAATTCGGAGTCCGTTAGCAAAAGTTGTGACTGTTTTGGTAAAGGCTGTAGCGGTACTACCGCGACTAGAGCGGATGTAAATTTTTACTACCGCTCTAGAGCGGTAGTACCGCGGCTCCTGAGCGGTAGTACCGCTTCGGACCAAAATCTCGTGTTTTTCTCAGCGGAGGTAGGCACGGAAGTATTTTTTTAGTAGCGCTCGCAAGAAGTAGTACCGCTACCATTTGCGGTAGTACCGTGAGGTCGAGCGGTAGTACCGTGAGGACGAGCGGTAGTACCGCTCCGGCGATTCTAATGGCCTTTTGCCTCATCGCTGTTGTTTTTCAAAGGGGTACTACCGCCCTAGCGGTAGTACCGCTCCTTGGAGCGGTAGTACCGCTCTGTGCGGGCTGTGAGCATAACGGTTGGATTTTTCCCCACCTATAAAAGGGGGTCTTCTTCCCCATTGAACCTTATCCTTTGAGCTCGTGTTCTTTCCCCATTGTTGACCTTCTTCGAGCTTGCTAACTCTCAATCCCTCCATGGATTCTTGCTAGTTTTTGAGGGAAAAGAGAGAGGAGATCTAGATCCACATTTCCACCAATCACTTTCTCCTCTATGTGAGGGGAATCCATTGGATCTAGATCTTGGAGTTCTTGGTGTTCTCCTTCTTGTTCTTCCTCTCATCTTCCTCCCTAGCATTAGTTGCTTCGGTGGGATTTGAGAGAGAAAGACTTGGGCACTCCGTGTGCCCTTGCCATTGCATTTGGTGCATCGGTTTGAGTTCTCCACGTGATACGTGGAAGTTACAAGTTGAGAAGCTTATTACTCTTGGGTGCTTGGTACCCTTGAGCTTGTTACTCTTGGGTGTTTGGACACCCTAGAGCTTGTTCCTTTTGGGTGCCTTGGCGCCCTAGACGGTTGGTGTTGTTCGGAGCTCAATCATTGTGGTGTAAAGCTCCGGGCAAGCGTCGGGGTCTCCAATTAGGTTGTGGAGATCGCCCCGAGCAATTTGACGGGTACCGGTGACCGCCTCCAAGGGTTGCCAAAGTGTACGGGTTCGGTGACCGCCCCCAAGGGTCGCTATTTGTATGGGTTCGGTGACCGCCCTCAAGGGTTCCTTAGTGGAATCACGGCATCTTGCATTGTGCGAGGGCGTGAGGAGATTACGGTGGCCCTAGTGGCTTCTTGGGGAGCATTGTGCCTCCACACCGCTCCAAACAGAGATTAGCATCCGCAAGGGTGTGAACTTCGGGATACATCGTCGTCTCCACGTGCCTCGGTTATCTCTTACCCAAGCCCTTTACTTATGCACTTTACTTTGTGATAGCCATATTGTTCTTTGTCATATATCTTGCTATCACATAGTTGCTTATCTTGCTTAGCATAAGTTGTTGGTGCACATAGGTGAGCCTAGTTGTTTTAGGTTTTGTGCTTGACAAATTAACCGCTAGGTTTATTCCGCATTTGTTCAAGCCTAAACCGTAATTATTTTAAATCGCCTATTCACCCCCCCCCCTCTAGGAGACATCCTCGATCTTTCAATTACAAAGGCACCATGATACAGATGAAATGCAAAGCAAAGTGGAAAGGAAGATATAAGGCACTAGTAGAACAACACAATGGCAACAGCAGAAACACTGATGCCAACGGCCACCACTACGCCTACACCAACTAGCCAACTAAGAACACGTAAGGAGGTCCATATCGAGCAAGCATCGAGCGCCGGCTGCATCCATAGGCCAAACATGGGCAACACTTGAGCTGTCTCCACCGTCGCAAAGGGCCACTACCCTTTCACCCAGGCTCGATGAGTGCCGCACCGGCGAACGGCAGAATGGCTACCACAAGGCCCAACACAAGGTGTCCAACAGCCATAGGAGAAGCAGACGGAGCTGACCAGCGAACCACAGAGGACCAACCAGACGAGCACCAAGCCAGCAGTGGCAGCACGGAGCACGGGACGCGAGCTGTCAAAAGAAGGCGCACACCAATGGAGAAGACCGAAGAAGGCATCACCAAGCACCGGGCGAAGCCGAGCAAGAAGAAGCGGGAAGACCATGCCGTCATGCTTCGGAGCCAAGCCACCAGCCGCTCCACCCCCAAGAGCAAATCCCAGTCGCCGCCTTCAAGAAGGACCACGCCACCGAGGTGTCGTCGATGCCCAGATCAGGGGAGTACCGACTTTTGCCGGAGCTCAGGGGGAGGCGAATGGGAGAGAACCCACCTGTAAGGGCATATTTATCCCCCAAGATGTTTTGGTGATTGATGACAATGCTTTTGCGGACTAATCGTGTGCGTTAAGTTCTTTTAGAGATTCATCCTTTGGCACGAGACGATTACATCCCCTCGGTGTTTTATTCAATACGGTGTAGCTCCTTCGTTTCTCTGTTGGTGGACTAGTTTCGTACAAGTCACCGTACTATCAAGAGGGGATCCGCTTTGGTAAGGCTAGGGTGGAATCAACACGTACACATCCTTAGCACACCCGATGTTTCTTTCCGCTTCATTGGAGCTGCCCTTCCTATCTGTGCCTGCCCTGTCCTGTCCCAGCGGTAGTACCGCGGTCCTCAACTGTAGTACCGCCGAAGCACGTCAAGCGGTAATACCGCTCCCCGAGCGGTAGTACCGCTCCCCAAGCAGTAGTACCGCTCCCCGAGCGGTAGTACCGCTTGTGGTCTTTAGCCGTAGTACCGCAGTGGTTCCGGGCTACTACCGCCTCGACTCGAGACCGCTGTTTTTTGTGTCGGGTTTTACGGTACTAGTAGCGGCAGTAGTGGCAGTAGTACCGGTCCGAGCAGTAGTACCGCCAATACTTCCGCGATAGTACTGCCAATACTTCCGCGGTAGTACTACTCTGGGGCCAGGACCCTGCATGTCTCGTCAGCGCGGCAGTACCGCTGGGAGGGAGCGGTAGTACCGCTCTTCAGCGGTAGTACCGCCCTGCCCAAGCGGTAGTACCGCTCTGTGCGTGGCTGTTCAGGGGGGTAACGGTTGGATTGTTTCCCCCACTATATAAAGGTGTCTTCTTCCCCATAGTTGACCCATCTCTTCCCCCAAAAGCTCCATTGTTGCTCCAAGCTCCATTTTCGCCCGATCTCTCTCCCTAGCCAATCAAACTTGTTGATTTGCTCAGGATTGGTTGAGAAGGCCCCGATCTACATTTCCACCAAGAGAAATTTTGATTCCTCCTCTTATCCCTAGCGGATCTTGTTACTCTTGGGTGTTTGAGCACCCTAGACGGTTGAGGTCACCTCGAAGACATACTCCATTGTGGTGAAGCTTCGTGGTGTTGTTGGGAGCCTCCAATTGTTGTGGAGATTGCCCCAACGTTGTTTGTAAAGGTTCGGTCGCCGCCTTCAAGGGCACCAATAGTGGAATCACGCCATCTTGCATTGTGTGAGGGCGTGAGGAGATACAGTGGCCCTAGTGGCTTCTTGGGGAGCATTGTGCCTCCACACCGCTCTAACGGAGACGTACTTCCCCTTAAAAGGAAGGAACTTCGGTAACACATCCTCGTCTCCACCGGCTCCACTCTTGGTTATTTCGTGCCTTTACTTTTGCAAGCCTACTTGTGTTGTATCCCTTGCTTGCTTATGTGCTAGTTGTTATTGCATCATATAGGTTGCTCACATAGTTGCATATCTAGACAACCTATTTTGTTGCAAAGTTTAAATTGGTAAAGAAAAGCTTAAAAAATGTTAGTTGCCTATTCACCCCCCTCCAGTCAACTATATCGATCCTTTCAATTGGTATCAGAGCCTTGTCTCTTTTTAAGGACTTTGTCGTCCGAAGAGTATGGTTGACACCACAGACGGTGCGGAGGAGCACTCTGGTGTGAATCCTATCTCGTCTACGGCCGATGGGGGAACCTCGGTCTCTCGTGAGGAACTCAATGTGGCTCTAGACACCTTGAAAGACTCCATGACGACCAAGGTTGAAAGCATGCTTACTAAATTTCTTGAAGGACTCAAACTGTCCACCTCACCGATGAAAGTGGGTTATCCCACTAACAAGGTGACGGAGGCTACCTCCGACAAGGGGGAAGCTAACAGTGAAAAGAGTCCTTCTACTAGTGGTAGAAATGGCACCGGCATCTTTGCCCATGTGGAACCTCCAATTTATGGAGGACCGATTCCCTCTACTCATTTAAATCATGCCGGTCCTCCTCCTAAGTATGAGAAAAATGAAGATTTTGATTCTTGGATTTATCATTTCAAGTGTCATTTAAAACATGTGAATACTAATCTTTGGAGAATCATTGAAGAAGGTTTCTATCCTCATGACCCAAGCAACTTCACCCCTCGAGAAGCCATGGATAATCAATTCAATGAGAGTGCTCTCTTCATCATCCAAGATGCAATCCTTCCCGAAGATCTCCCTCATCTTCGACCTCATGCCGTGGCTAAATACGCATGGCAATGTGTTGTGTCTCTCTATCGAAGAAGTGCTAGAATTCAACGCTCCAACTATGAAGTGGTGCAAGATGAAGCTGATGAGTTTGCAATGAAAGAAGATGAAGAATCTCGTGAGCTCTTTCGAAGAGTGACCAAACTCGCGGTCTCACTCCGAGATCATGGAAGCAAGGACACGGATGACAATTGGATCAAGCGCAAGTTCCTCAAGGCCATGATGCCCTACAACAAGGCCATGTCCTCTGTCATTCGTCAAAGACCGGACTTCCACTCCATGACCTCAAGTGAAGTGTTGGATGAGTTCGTTGCAATGAGCATCTTGGACAAGACCGCCGACAATGCGGTGCTCCGTTCTCAAAGGGCAAAGAAGCCCAACCTTGCTTTGAAGGCCAAGGTTAATATGGAAGAAGAGGAAGAAGTGGAAGATGAGGAGAGCAACCCCGAAGACACCAAACATGATTATCATGAGCACATGGCCCTTGCTTCAAGACAATTTTGGAGCAAGAAGAATACAAGACCCGACTTCAACAAGAACAACTCAAGTGGCTTCAAGGGCAAGCAACGAGTTAGAACTTGCTTCAACTGTGGCAATGTGAGCCATTTCGTTGCGGATTGTCCTTACGAGAAGCAGGAAGACAACGGTGGCAAGTTCATCCGAAAAGACAAAGCCAAGTCCTTCCCCAACAAGAACAACTTCGCCAAGAAGACCCCCACTCGTGGGTTGGTGGTTCAAGAAGAATACCAAGAGGATGACTATGATGATGAAAATGGAGAAGCGATGGCCATGGAGTCCGTTGCCATTGCTGCTACTCCTCGGGTGTCTCTCTTTGATTCACCCAACGAGAACATCACTGCCAAGTGCCTCATGGCTAAAGCTTCAAACAAGGTAACCCCCAACATCAAAACCACCATCATTACTAATCCCTCCTTGGAGGAGTGCATTGATGAACATGATGGGTCTAATGAGGAAGTGAATGAGTTTGAGTCTTTTATGAGTAAGCTCAAGGGCAAATCCAAGAAGCATTTTGTTGCTCTCTTGGAACTACTTGGTGAGGCCAATGACATGATCGAGGCTCATGAAGAAACCATCTCTAAGATGGAAGGTCATAGTCATGACTATGCCGATGAGATATCGGATCTCTCTAATGCTCTTGAGGAAGAGCGTGTGCATCGTTTGACTTTTGAGGAGTCATACAACGATGACCATGCTAAGTTAAAGAAAGATCTTGATCATGCTCTTGTCGTGTCTCGTGTGCTAACTTCCGAGAAGGCTAAACTTGGGGTTGATCATGCTAGACTCAAAGAGGAGTTTGAGATACTTGACAAGGCCCACAAGGTCTTGAAGGGTGCTCACGCTAACCTCAAGGAGTCTCATGCTCAACTCCAAGTTAAGCTAACCAAGGAAAAGGCCACCTTCCCTCATATGGTATAATTGATAATGCATGTGCTGCTAACCCGTGTTGTGAGCATGTGCATCTTGTGGAGGAGAATGCCAAGTTGAAGGATTAACTTGAGAAAGGGCTTGTGACTTGCATTCAAGGTGAGAAGAACCTCAACGACCTTTTGAGCAATCAAAAGGAAGTTATAGCCAAGAAGGGAATTGGGTTTGCACCCAAGTCCAAGAGTAAGAAGAAGAACGACAAGACCAAATGTCCTCCTCCTCTCAAGCAAACTTTTGTGAAAGAGGGAGAGGGTGCTCCTAAGGAGAAGAAGGAGAAAGTGAAGGGATTTGATGTCCAAAAGGGCAAAACCATTTCCTCCAACAAAGCCCGCGACTTTAACCCGTCATATGTGTTGTGCCGTGCTAGTGATGGGCATGTTTATGCTAAATTTGTTGGTTCTCCTTATGAGTACATTGAATGGTCTATTTGGGTTCCTAAGACCCTTTTTACTAACATCAAAGGACCCATTACTAAATGGGTACCTAAAACCAAGCATTGATCTCTTGTAGGTGTTTGCTTCCGGTAGAGGATCATGGTTGCTCGATAGTGGAGCAACAAATCATATGACCAGGAGCAAGGACTTGGTGGTGGATGTGCAAAAGATTCCATCTATGCCCACCAATGTTGAGTGGGGTGATGCCTCACATTCTAAGGTATTGGGTCTTGGCAAGGTTGTCATTTCTCATGATCTAACGATTGAGAAAGTCATGCTTGTCGAGTCCCTTGCATACAATTTGCTTTCCCTTCGTCAACTTGCACTCATGGGTTTTGCTACTTTCTTTGACATTGATACCGTGGCCCTCTTGTGGAGCAAGACTCTTAAAGTAGCCTTTGTTGGGCATGTCGAGAACAATCTCTATGTGATTAACTTTTTGGAGCGACCCACTAAGACCGCGACATGCCTAATGGCTAAAGTTGACGTGGGATGGCTTTGGCATCGCCGTTTAGCCCACGTCAATATGAGATCTTTGCAAAGTCTTCTCAAGGGGGATCATGTCTGTGGACTAACAAATGTTAGTTTTGCCAAAGATCGTGCTTGCAGTGCTTGTATTGAAGGAAAGCTCCATGAGAAGGCTCACCCTCCCACGACCATCATCTACTCGAAGAGACCCTTGGAGCTCCTTCACATGGATCTCTTTGGGCCTCCATCTTTTGATAGTCTTGGAGGTAGAAAGTATTGCTTGGTGATTGTGGATGATTATTCAAGATACATCTGGGTATACTTCTTCAAGAGGAAGAGTGAGACTCAACAAACCGTCGTCGACTTTGCAAATGAAGCTCAACGTCAACATAATGCAAAGATCTTGACAATCAGAAGTGACAACGGCACCGAGTTCAAGAACTACACCTTGGATGAGTTTCTTAGTGATGAGGGGATCAAGCATCAATATGCTGCGCCGTATACCCCTCAACAAAATGGTGTTGCGGAGAGGAAGAACCGAACGTTGATGGATGCGGCAAGGACCATGATGGCGGAGTTCAAGTCTCCATACAACTTTTGGGCCGAAGCCATCAACACCGCATGTCATGCATCCAATCGGCTCTATCTCCGCAAAGGCTTAAACAAGATTCCTTATGAGATACTCACTGGCAACAAGCCCAATCTCAAGTACTTCCGGGTGTTTGGTTGTAAGTGTTTCATTCTCAAGAAAGGTGTTCTTTTGTCTAAATTTGAGGATAGAGCTTATGAGGGCATATTTGTTGGTTATGCTACAAACTCTCATGCTTACCGTGTTCTCAACAAGTCTACCGGACTCATTGGGGAGACGTGTAACATGGAGTTTGACGAAAATAACGGCTCCAAAGTGGAGCAAAGTGGTACTTGTGATGTAGGTGATGAAATTCCTCCCCAAGCCATAAGAAGAATGGGTATTGGTCATATTCTACCCATTGAGGAACCCCTTGTGGCCGAAGGAGAAGGACAATGCTCCACTCAAGTGGAGCCATCACCTCCCCAAGACCCACACGCTTCCGAAGAACAAAGTAAAGGCCCTCAACCTCATGAACAAGACCAAGGGCAAGATCAACCTCAAGATGGTGGTGAACCTCTAAATGATGCCCAAGGTCAAGTTCTCCCCCTCGAGCAAGTTCAAGATCATGAGCAAGCTCAAGATCAAGAACAAGCTCAAGACGGCGCTCAAGATAATCAAGTTAATCCTCCTCCTTCCACATCCGAGGAGGAATTAGAGCGTCGTGCCGCGAAGATTGCTTCCAAGCTCACCACCCAAGGCCATCTCATTGGAAATGTGGTTGGAAGCCTAAGAAAGGGGGTAATCACTCGTAGACAATTAGCAAACTATTGTGAACATCACGCGTTTGTCTCTTGTGTTGAACCCCAAAAGGTCTATGAGGCGCTTGAAGACTCGGATAGGCTCAATGCTATGCATCATGAACTCAACAACTTCGAGTACAACAAGGTGTGGAGATTGGTGCCAAGGCCATCGGGGAACCACAACGTCATTGGAACCAAGTGGATTTTCAAGAACAAGCAAGATGCTCATGGAAACATCATTCAGAACAAGGCAAGATTGGTAGCACAAGGCTACTCCCAAGTCGAGGGTATCGACTACAGTGAAACCTTTGCTCCCATTGCTCGCCTTGAATCCATTCGTTTGTTGATTGCTTATGCTTCACATCACAACTTTAAGCTGCAACAAATGGATGTGAAAAGTGCTTTTCTTAATGGTCCTATTAATGAGTTGGTCTATGTCAAGCAACCCCCCGGGTTTGAGGATCCCTACTTCCCGGATCATGTGTATCAACTCGATAAGGCACTCTATGGCCTCAAACAAGCCCCACGTGCGTGGTATGACCACCTTACCGAGTTGCTACAAGATCGTGGATTTGAGGTAGGGCAAATCGATCCCACTCTTTTTACTAAGAAGGTCAAAGGGGAGTTGTTTTTATGCCAATTATATGTTGATGATATTATTGTTGGTTCCCCTAAGAAAGCTTTCAATGAGGAATTTGCCGCTCTCATGACCTCCAAGTTCAAGATGTCTTCGATGGGAGAGTTGAAGTTCTTCCTTGGTTTTGATATCAAACAAAGAAGAGAAGGAACCTTCATCAACCAAGCCAAATATACTCAAGACATGCTAAAAAGATTCAAGCTAAGTGATGTCAAGCCGGCTTCTACTCCAATGCCTACCAAGTGCCAACTTGACATTGATCCCAATGGTAAAGCAGTGGATCAAAAGGTATATCGCTCCATGATTGGCTCCTTGCTTTACCTTTGTGCATCTAGACCAGATATCATGTTGAGTGTGGGAATGTGTGCACGGTTTCAAGCCGCACCAAAGGAAAGTCACTATGTGGCGGTCAAGCGAATCTTTCGATATTTGGCTCATACCCCAAACTTTGGCTTATGGTACCCAAGAGGGGCAAACTTCAAGCTTGAAGGATTTACGGATTCCGATTGGGCGGGAGAAAAAGTGGATAGGAAGTCCACTTCCGGAGGGTGCCAGTTTCTTGGGTGCTCTTTGGTAAGTTGGTCTTCCAAGAAGCAAAGTTGTGTGTCTCTCTTGTCCACCGAAGCGGAATATGTGGCGGCCGGTAGTTGTTGTGCACAACTCTTATGGATGAGGCAAACTTTAAAGGAATACGGTGTCATTTGTGACAAAGTGCCTCTTTGGTGTGATAACAAAAGTGCCATCAAGATTTCTCTCAACCCGGTGCAACACTTCAAGACGAAGCATATTGAGATTCAGTATCATTTCATCCGAGATCACATTAGGCGAGGGGAGATCGAGCTCAAGTATGTCAAAACTCATGATAAGCTTGCAGATATTTTCACGAAGCCCTTGGATGAAGCAAGATTTCGCCAGTTAAGGCATGAGCTAAATATCATTGATTCGAGCAATGTGACTTGAACCCTTGCACACCCCACCTCACTCAACTTGTTGTCTTGTTTAGATGTAGGCATGGACATAGGGGGAGTGTTGTTCTCTCAATGAACTCTCCCTCCCCCCATTATGCATAAAACGATCAACTCTTTCACATTAGCCATTTTTGATGGTACTTGTGCTTCAAAGACGAGTTTTGGTCATGGGCCCAAGGATAATTCTTCGCGGTGCCATACCAATTGACTCAAACATAGGTGGCTCCGGCCACCGCCCTCTCTTGAGAGAGGCCAGAGCTCGCTCTGCTTTCGTGTGGTTGTTTTGAAGAGGTGGGTTCTGGACCGTTGTTAGTGTGTTTGTGGTCGTGTTGGTCTTTCCTCGTCTTGGCTGTGTTGTCTTGAGCTTTAGCCATTTGTCTAGAGGCCTATTGGTTGCTGAGCGGTACTACCGCTGGTGGTGCGCGGTACTACCGCCCACCAGCGCGGTACTACCGCTGCGAGGCGGGGGCAGGGGGTTATATCGGGGGCAGGGGGAGTTTTCTTCTCCCCCATACCCATTCGCTCGCCCCCTCGCTCTGTTCGTCTCTCCAGCAACCGGCGCCGCGGGAGGGCTCCGGCGGATCTCCCTTTTCGGGGCGTTCCTCTCCATTTCCTTCGGTGGAGACGATCCCCACCTTGTCTTCTTGCCATGGATGCCGGTATTGCCCCCGTTCCCTCTTTCTTCTTGTCTAGATTTCCAATCTTGCATCTTAGGGGCAATAGTGGTTGCATCTCTAGATTTTTGGCCAAATCTAGGCTTGAGTAGGATGGAGAAGGCATCTAGGCAGTTTGGATTGGTGGTTGGTAGAGGTATTTTTGAATTTGGTAGGACGGTAGTGCCGGATCTGACCACGGCAGTAGGAAACTGCTGTTTCCCCGTCTCGAGCGGTACTACCGCTCTCTCCGGAGTGGTACTACCGCTTGAAGCAGTACTACTGCTCTCAGGTCGCGGTACTACCGCCCTCTACCAGGTTCCACCATACTCTTACCTCTCAGTGATCTTTTTGCTTGTGTTTTGTGGCTTATGCTCGTTCTTTCTGGTTGTTTGCGTGTTCTTGTGTGTGGTTCCAGGTGATGAGCTTCCTGAGCATCAGGCTCGGTGTATCAACCCCGGTCGTGCCACGTCGAAGCTTTACCGCACAACTGAGTCTGCAGGAGGTTCCTCAAGTGCTCCACCTCCACCTCAACTCAAGAAGAAGTCTGTTGTCAAGCCGAAGCAATCTGGCAAAACCGTGCCAGAAATGGAAGCCAAGGAGTTCTGGGCAAGGTGTCGCCGCAACCCCTATGAGGCAGACCAAGATCCCACTTTGGTTAACCGTCCGTTCTGGAACAGGTTTCAGTTTGCCATCTTCTTCGATGTACTCAAAGCCAAGAAGAACCTCTTTGTCAACGTGCACTCCATCGACACCGACCATATGGAGAAGGATCCTGAATACTTTGGTGAAGCTCTTCAGATGTGCACTCAACTGAACATTCTTGGGGTCATGCAATTCAACAAAGATTATGATGCTGATATGGTGGCCCAATTCTATGCCACGGATCATCTCGGGACTGATGAGGACAGGACACTGACTTGGATGACCAATGGCAAGTTGCTTTTAGTCAAGTGGAAGGCATTCATGGAGTTGATTGGGGTGGAAGATCAAGGGCTTGCGTCTCCTGGCGGATTTCGCCCACACCGCAACACCACTGCCACTCACAAGCAATCTCTATGGCGCTACTGCACTTTGAAGATCAACCCTGAGACGAAGAAGGAAACGTATGAGCTGCCTGCCTTTCTGGACATTCTTCACCGTGTCTTCCGTGAGACCCTTTTCCCTCGCATCGGGAATCTGGATATGGTTCATTCTTATCTCGTGGACATGCTTCTCTTCTGCCAGCATGAGAAGGAACAAAACACCGGAGAGTCCCTGGATATCTCTCATGTTATGTGGTCTAAGCTCTTATCTGCTATCTCCGAGTGCAAGTGCCCGATTTATGGTCCGTTCATCATGCTGCTTATTGAGAAGGCCTGGGATCGTGTCTATCCCAAGGTGATACTAGAGACTGGAGAGTTGGTTTCTCATGACGTCAAGCGTCTGAGGAAGAAGGACAAATGGGGCACTTAGGTCCCTAAATCTGGAGGTCCTTCGTCTGCTACTGCCATGGAGACCGAGGAGGAGGCTGAGGCTGAGGATGATGATGATGACTATGTGCCTTCTGCGGCAGAGCCCTCTTGGGCAAAGAAGCTCAAGCTCAAGATGAAGAAGTTGTTCTGCATGGAGTCCCACGGTCACTACATGACTCATGTGGCTGAGAAGAAGGCCCGAGGTCGTCACAAGGAGCTCATGCGTCAGTTGGGTGCCACAGTTAACAGTGGATCTGAGGACCAGCTTACTGAGGAGGAGGAGTGGATTCAGCAGCACTGCCCGTGGACCGATTCTGATGCCGAGCACTTCCCGACTGACGACGGTGGCGCAGATGATCCCGCTGAGATCTGATGCTTGAGTCCCTCTATTTCTATCACCTGGAGCCGTAGCAACACTCCCTCTCCTTTTTGGTGTCTCGATGCCAAAGAGGGAGAGAGTTTAGGGATTTGTGCTTTTGTGTCTTCCATCTTCTGTGTTTGTGTTCTCTTGCAGTTTGCTTTGTTTGGTTTGTGTCAGTGAGACCTAAGTTCCAGTCATATGGTGTGAGACATATGCTACCTTATCTGTAACGCCCTCGATGCGGCTATATCTCCCACGTGTCGAAGCACGACTTAGAGGCATAACCGCATTGAAAGCAATGTCGCAAGTGAGGTAATCTTCACACAACCCATGTAATACATAAGGGAAAGAGATACATAGTTGGCTTACAATCGCCACTTCACACAATTACATGAATAAAGCATTACATCATCCAGATACAATCAAGGTCCGACTACGGAACCAAAATAAAAGAAGAACCCCAAATGCGACAAAGGTCCCCGATCGACCCAACTGGGCTCCACTACTGATCAACTGAAACGAAACAACACAATGAACAAGATCTTCATCGAGCTCCTCCTTGAGCTCGGATGCGTCACCTGCACGGTTTCATCGGCACCTGCAAACTGGTTTTGGAAGTATCTGTGAGTCACGAGGACTCAGCAATCTCACACCCGCGAGATCAAGACTATTTAAGCTTATAGGAAGGATGTAGTAATGAGGTGGAGCTGCAGCAAGCGACTAGCATATATGGTGGCTACAATCGCAAAAGAGAGCGAGAAGAGAAGCAAGGCACGGTCGTGAAGCTAGTAGCGATCAAGAAGTGATCCTGAAACTACTTACGTCAAACATAACTCCAACACCGTGTTCACTTCCCGGACTCCGCCGAGAAGAGACCATCACGGTTACACACGCGGTTGATGCGTTTTAATTCGGGTCTGGTGTCAAGTTATCTACAACCGGACATTAACAAATTCCCATCTGCCACATAACCGCGGGCACGGCTCTCGAAAGTTTATACCCTGCAGGGGTGTCCCAACTTAGCCCATGACAAGCTCTCGCGATCAACGAAGGAATAGACCTTCTCCCAGGAAGACCCGATCAGTCTCGGAATCCCGGTTTACAAGACATTTCGACAATGGTAAAACAAGACCAGCAAAGCCGCCCGATGTGCCGACAAATCCCGATAGGAGCTGCACATATCTCGTTCTCAGGGCACACCGGATGAGCAAGACGACGGGTTGGCATAGACCCTGGTTGCCCAGGGGGCGCCGGACATCGCTCGGTTTGGACCAGCACCCGAAGGAGCACTGACCCGGGGGAGGGGGGGTAAAATAAAGATGACCCTTGAGTCTGCAGAACCCAAGGGAAAAAGGCTTAGGTAGGCAAATGGTAAAACCAAGGTTGGGCCTTGCTGGAGGAGTTTTATTCAAAGCGAACTATAAGGGGGTCCCATAAATCACCCGACCGCGTAAGGAACGCAAAATCCGGGAACATAACACCGGTATGACGGAAACTAGGGCGGCAAGAGTGGAATAAAACACCAGGCATAAGGCCGAGCCTTCCACCCTTTACCAAGTATATAGGTGCATTAATTAAATAAGAGATATTGTGATATCCCAACAAGTAAACCTGTTCCAACAAGGAATAACATCTCCATGTTCCAACAAGGAACAAACTTCATCTTCACCTGCAACTAACAACGCTATAAGAGGGGCTGAGCAAAGCGGTAACATAGCCAAACAACGGTTTGCTAGGAAAGGATGGTTAGAGGCTTGACATGGCAACATGGGAGGCATGATATAGCAAGTGGTAGGCATCGTAGCATAGGCATAGCAAAAGAGCGAGCATCTAGCAAGCAAAGATAGAAGTGATTTCGAGGGTATGGTCATCTTGCCTGAGATCCCGCTAGGAAGAAGAACGAGTCCATGAAGAAGACAAACGGACAAAGTCGAATGGATCCTCACAACTCCGGAACGAAACCGAAGCTAACGAGAGAAGCAACCCGGAAAGAAACAAACAACATAGTAAACAACCATCACATAAACATGGCATGAAGCACAATCAAGTTTAATGAGGCATGGCATGGCAAAGTGCAACGAACAATACTACAAATTAAGTGGAGCTCAATATGCAACGAGTTGCATATTGACGGAACGCCACATCAATTATTTAGTTCTCTCTCGGTTATGCTACTCATCAATATTAAATGTTGTTAAACATGGCAAAGGGTGAAGCATAATTAAGCTATCTATCTAGGCAAGTTTAAACGAGGCCGGAACAACAAACAACAATTCCGGAAAATCCCCATATGTCATTTAGCAATTAAAGCAAACAACAATTTTAAACATTTTAATGTTATTATCATGATGCGGATGACATATGCAAGTTTTATGCAATTTTTATGAAAATGTTGACATGAGCATGATAAGGAGCATTTGGTCACCATGGCGGAACGAAAAGGGTGCCACGGCGGTGAAACAAAAATGGTGCCACGGCAACATATCCGGAAATGATGCCGCGGCAACATATCCGAAAATGATGCCACGGCAACATATCGGTTCCGGTAGCTCATGGAGATACCGGTGCAAAAGGAAGCGTGCGGATGTGCGGAACATGCTAGAGATGGTGGGGTGATCCCGGTTACCGGGTTCCCACGGGTCATCGACATGGCGAACGAGGAGGAACGTGCATGAAGCAAACGGGCACGGTGCAAACATATTGTACATCTCATTCAACACATGCATTCGGTCCACGGCGGTCGTTTCGGGTTATACCTTCGAAGCGTTCAAACTGGACGGTTCGCGTTTCGTAGAGGGAAGTAGTCGTTCACGGGCCGACGGTAGTGGTACATCTCGTAGACGTTCACGGGCCGTAGTGGAGGTAGACGTTCACGGGTCGTCATGGGAAGTAGTCGTACACGTTCGTTTCGAAGAGGCACTTGACGAATCCAACATCTTCGGGGCGACGGTAGTGGAAGTAGTGGTACACGTCTCGAAGAGGGACTTGACGCATCCGATGTCTCCGGGGTCGACGGTAGTGGTACACGGTCATCGTGGTACTTGGCGAGTCCGCGTAGTCGTAGACGTTCCAAGGTACTTGACGCATCAGCAGGTGTAGTCGTACATGGTGTCGGTACTTGGCGATTCCAGGATGTAGAGGTACACTAGTTGTAGATGTGTAGTTGTTCACGTATCACCATGGTGTAGTCGTACTTGGCGTCCGGTGCGGTACTTGGAGAAATCCTCGGAGATGGATAGTGGTACTTGGCGTTCCACGGGATCTTCGAGGTTCGGGCATGTAGGCGAACGACGATGAAGCCGTTGGTCTTGCGTCAACGCCAACCGGCAGCGAAGGTGCACGATACAGCAGCAGGAGGCTGCAGAGGTGGCGACCATGTGGCTGACAGGGTCGCACGCAGCGCAACACAGAGAGATGACGAAGGCCTCGGGCATGAAGGCTTGAGCGTTGTACGAGGAAGGGGCCGGCGGGGTCGGGGTTGCATCTTGGCGATCCAGTGACAGCAGGGGATGGAGCTCGATGGAGGCGGAGCAGCGGTTGGTGGCGTGTGGAGGTGCAGGAAGGCGGGGCCGCGGACATCCATGGCCTCAGCGAGGGGGTCGGGCGCGAGGCTCCTGTGGCGGCCATGGCTGCACGAGCTTGCGGACGGAGCTGCAGGCGCGAGCAGCCGAAGGAGGGCGTCGGCGCGGGAGGAGAAACAGGGCGCTGGAGCTTGAGGAACCGATGGGGCAAAGGAGGTCGGCGGCGAGGTAGGTCGAGGGAGGCGGCGGTCGCTTGGCGGAGGGAGGAGGCAGTGGTGACGAGCTCGAGGAGCGGCTCTCCTTGAGCGCTCGGGCGACGGGGACGGATGGCGCCGGTGGAGGGAGGAGGCGGCGAGGGGAAAGGGAGAGGGGATCGTGCGAGGAGGGAGGAGCGGTCGAGCGAAGGGGCGCGGCTTCCTCGCGCTGGTTGCGGGCGTGCGCGAGGTGAGAGGCGAGAGGGAGATGGGGATCGAGAGAAGGGAGCGGATCGAGAGATGGCTCTCCCTGGCAATGCGGTGTGTGGCGATGGGCAGGGAACGAGAGGGAGAGAGATGGATCGAGGGGATCGGGCTAGGGTTAGAGATGGGGCGCGGCTGGGCTGCGGAGGTTAGGAAGGCTGGCCTGGTCATTGGGCCAAAATTAGGCTGCTGGGCTCTCTTCTCTCGCTAATGAAAAATAAAAGAGAACAGAGAAAAGAAAGAAAAGAAAGAAAGGTTAGGGGAAAGATTTGCGCATGGGGATAATTTTCCTGGACTCGCAAAATGAGCTCGATCCAGGAAAAATAGAAAGAGGCATGATTGAAAGATTTAAATTCAAACTCATTTGAATTTAATTCAAATGGGTTTGAACTAGGACTTGATAAAAGGAAGGTCCAAAAATGTTCGTATTTTTGGTGGAGCTCCGGAAAATGATGAAATAATTACGGGCAAGGTTGGAGAACAAGAATTGAGATAACAACGGCATGGGATATTTTGCAAGGGGGTTATGGTTAATTCAAAAAAAATGGAATAATTTTATTATAGCTCCCTAATATTAGAGGATATGTTATAAAGAGAAATCACCATGTGAATACTTTAAATGGATCAAAGATCCATGCCATTTATTTAGTTGAGTTGCAAAAGATTTATGAGATGATGGCATGATGACATGATGCAATGCAAAAATAAATAGAGCAAGCACAAATAAAAAACACACGGAGGTCACAAAAATATGGAAGTCTTCTGGAGCATCGGGCTCGGGGCGTTACAACACTCCACCACTATAAGAGGATCTCGTCCCAAGATCTAGGATGGCACCGGAGAGAAACGGAAGAGGAAGAGAAGAGGTAAAACTAAGTTGCTTCTTCGACAAAAGAGTGAAACCAAAGAACCTTGAGAGGTTGAAAATTTGAAAGAAAGAACACAACGGAGTTGAATACAATTGAGAGCACTGCGGTAGAAAATAGAAACAAGGAACACCATTTGAACCTTGGAGGTTGCAAAGCTATGAATGACGAGTACAATGGAGAAGAAGGGATTGAACCACTCTGGTTGAAACGAGATAAACAAGGAACAAGGAAGAACAAATTTGGACAACACTCCGATTGAAAAGAGATGCAAGACTTCATAAGATGAAAAGAACTTGAAAGAGGACACGACACTCCGGTTAAATAGATAAGCACGAAAAGAACACGATCCTCACAATCGAGATGATGAGTGAAAAGAGCAACATCACAATGCCTCCGTAAGAAAGAATAGAAGTAGATCATTGGAATAAAGGGACGGAGAAGAAAATGAAAAATTCTACCACAATTGAATTTGGAAGGCATCCTTGCAAGAAGGTTAGAATAGAGTTGTTGGAAGACCAACAACGAAAAGAATAAGTTTGTAGTGGGCTTATGGAAACATCTCAACATTATGAGGTGACAACCGACCACTAACGGAAACAATTGCTTGCTTGAGATTAACGAAGAGATGAAAGCTTGTTCCATCAAGATGGAAAAGAGATAACTTGGGTCATTAATAAGCACCAAAATAGCAACATTCCTTAGGGAAGGCTTTAGGTGAAATCTATACCAAGATAACTCCAATGAAGAGATTGACGGTTGAAAAGATCTCTTGAACAAAGAGAAAAAGATGGATTTAAATATGTCAGTCTTGAAAACTTGTGAATCATGAAACACGAAGGAAAGTTATCAAGAATGACATAACACCACCTCAAAAGATAAGGTAGGAACAATTGCACTTTGGAATGCACGATGAAGAATGCTTGAACTTCTCAAAACAAGACATGTGTTGAAAACCATGTTTAATTTTTGAGTATAGCTTGGCTGATCTTAAC
Source organism: Triticum timopheevii (assembly GCA_963921465.1). Lineage (NCBI taxonomy): Eukaryota > Viridiplantae > Streptophyta > Magnoliopsida > Poales > Poaceae > Triticum > Triticum timopheevii. The sequence goes on from OY997274.1 coordinate 463,664,370, forward strand.
TTCAAGAGAAATCTTGAAGAACAATTGAAGAATGAAAAGAATTCTTAAGGAACCACCACTCCGGTAATAAACGGATGATAAAAAGAAAGAGAAGTTGAAAATACAAGGTGAAGCCTTGCGATGATTTAGATGGAGCTTCGCGACGAGATAATGCGGAAAACTTAGAACTCCGGAAGAAAGATGAACAACAAGAAGCCAAGAATTTATTACTCCTGAACAAACTCCGAAGGAAAGGATTAATCACTTGTATGAAACCAGAATAAGAATTATGTTATGCGTATCCTTCCCCAATTTAAATTGATGACAAGCAACGGATTTGGCATACTACTTATTCTTGTAGAAAGGATTAAGAGAGATATAGCGTAAACTTCCGAAAAGTCTTCAACGATCCACAGGTAGGATTTGGAAAGAACGAATTAATTGATACGATAACAACAGAAGAGGAATGTTGAAAGAACCACCGTAAGAATTGAAAATGAAAGTAGCAAAGGCACAACTCACCGGGAAGAATTGAAAAATTAATGAAGATACTTGAGGGGATTTAGATACATGAGAACGAAGAGATCGTGAACTGATTAGAGGGTATTTGAACGATGCACCGGAAGAATTTGAGAACGAGAGCTGAAAGCTGAGAATGAATAATTCTGAGATGATTGGCTCCGGAGAATGAAACTTAAAAGACTCCTAAAATGCTCCGGATGGGTGAAAAAGATTCTCACAATCGAAAACAATTATGAGAGGATGGCAACAAGCTAGCACCATGAATCTTGAAGAGAATAGAGCAAGATTAAAGAGAAACTCTTCTTCGGTCTTCAAATGATGAGAATGACAACGAGAAACACCACCAAGAATTATTGAGGCACACCGGAAGAATCAAAAGCGAAGAGGTTGAGCCAACTATGAAAAAAATTTGAAAGATCTTGGAGAAAAGCATTTGACTGATGATAACTCATTCTTACGTCAAACTTGGAGAAGAATTTAGGATAGCTCTGGGAAAATAGAAGAGTCAGGTAAGATCCTGGGAAAAGACCTGTGGGTTAGGGCCCACTCAAAAGAACACCATTGAAAAGATTTAAAAGAGATGTTGCACCGGTTGAATTAAATGACTTGAATGAGATACCAATCTCGAAAGAGCTTGAATGAATGCAGAGTGGAAACACGAATCTTCGAGATATCTTGAGCACTCCGGAATAACAAATAGCGAGAAGTAGAATGATAATGAGGTGCACCGGTATGAGAAGACATTGAAATGAGGAAAAAGGTATGATCAACAAAACTTGACTTGAATCCACCGGAGAAGAGAAAGGAATGAGGAATGACGAACTAGTAGAACATCTTCTTGAGAACCACCGGGTAAGAACATTGACAGAAAAGAATGGAGAAACTTCACAAAAATAAAAGGATACTTGGTAAAGAAATCTTAGTCCTTGAGGAAAAAGGGTGGGTGGGCGGGAAAAAATAAAGGCAACTTGGAGACGGATGAAACAAACACCGTTGAGAAGAAATGATAATTGGTCTTGCTGATGTTGAAGTGATCGGATCCACTTGAAGAGAAACACGCCGGTTGAAAAGGATTGACATGACAATCTCGATTGTCGAGAAGGATTGGTATTCACATCGGAGTATGAGAACACCATTTCGGAAAGGTATGGAATCAACACTTGACATTGAAGCAACTCGAATACCACAACTCAAAACAAAAACAAAGGACTGGCTTGCAGAATAAGCCAGAACAAACATATGATAGAGATTTCGTCCGAAGTTTTCGTGGTGGGGCCTACACGGGCTCGATCGTACAGCACCATCATGTACAAGGCAGTGCACATGACATACGAAGCGTCCCCGAGTCGGCATAGCCAAGGACTCTTTAAGACACAACGAGACCACTATAAAACCAACTGTGAATAGGCGGACCACTAGACGTCGAACCCCAATTTCATATCATACATCCGTCGGAAAGATATCCTAAGAGCTACTTGAATTCCCACCTATGAAACTCCCAAAATTTTCCGGTTATGCAATCAGGTGTTGGGGATACAGGGGAAGCATAATATCTCACCCAAAACTAGCAAATCCTACATCCAGCTATATCCATCCTTCAACACATAACCAAGAAACCTTCGGAAATCGTCTACCTCAACCTTCGAAAAGCATCCGTTATACAAGTTATGGCGATACTCCCGAACTCCCGCCCCAGTACTGGGTGGCGTCGAGGTTATCTCACCAACGAACTGCATAAAAGAGATTTTTGATGTCGGCGTACTAAACTCAGGTATTCCAGAACTGCAACGATAAAATTATGGCGACAACACCTCAAAGCTCAACTCCCCGGGACACTTCCACTAAACCCCTGACAGGAGGCACCAAGACAATGTTCTCATCATAAAACCATCGGAACGATGCCAAGATACCCGCGTGATCCTAAAAAAAAATTTAGTGAAATTTGAGAAGAGAAGAGTCAGAACTCCACGTCAGGATGCCTTACCAGAGCGATGAAGAGACTGGGGAGTAAAAAGAATTCCTAACTCTCCGATATATATAATCCTAAATGACTCAAAACATTTTTCTAGACACAACTCGGCCGCTAAAAACGATCAAGCAGTGGGGCTCCTAAGGTCGGGGAAGGCTCTGATTACCAACTTGTAACACCCTCGATGCGGCTATATCTCCCACGTGTCGAAGCACGACTTAGAGGCATAACCGCATTGAAAGCAATGTCGCAAGTGAGGTAATGTTCACACAACCCATGTAATACATAAGGGAAAGAGATACATAGTTGGCTTACAATCGCCACTTCACACAATTACATGAATAAAGCATTACATCATCCAGATACAATCAAGGTCCGACTACGGAACCAAAATAAAAGAAGAATCCCAAATGCGACAAAGGTCCCCGATCGAACCAACTGGGCTCCACTACTGATCAACTGAAACGAAACAACACAATGAACAAGATCTTCATCGAGCTCCTCCTTGAGCTCGGATGCGTCACCTGCACGGTTTCATCGGCACCTGCAAACTGGTTTTGGAAGTATCTGTGAGTCACGAGGACTCAGCAATCTCACACCCGCGAGATCAAGACTATTTAAGCTTATAGGAAGGATGTAGTAATGAGGTGGAGCTGCAGCAAGCGACTAGCATATATGGTGGCTACAATCGCAAAAGAGAGCGAGAAGAGAAGCAAGGCACGGTCGTGAAGCTAGTAGCGATCAAGAAGTGATCCTGAAACTACTTACGTCAAACATAACTCCAACACTGTGTTCACTTCCCGGACTCCGCCGAGAAGAGACCATCACGGTTACACACGCGGTTGATGCGTTTTAATTCGGATTTGGTGTCAAGTTATCTACAACCGGACATTAACAAATTCCCATCTGCCACATAACCGCGGGCACGGCTCTCGAAAGTTTATACCCTGCAGGGGTGTCCCAACTTAGCCCATGACAAGCTCTCGCGATCAACGAAGGAATAGACCTTCTCCCAGGAAGACCCGATCAGTCTCGGAATCCCGGTTTACAAGACATTTCGACAATGGTAAAACAAGACCAGCAAAGCCGCCCGATGTGCCGACAAATCCCGATAGGAGCTGCACATATCTCGTTCTCAGGGCACACCGGATGAGCAAGACGACAGGTTGGCATAGACCCAGGGGGCGCCGGACATCGCTCGGTTTGGACCAGCACCCGGAGGAGCACTGGCCCCGGGGGGGGGGGGGGGGGGTAAAATAAAGATGACCCTTGAGTCTGCAGAACCCAAGGGAAAAAGGCTTAGGTAGGCAAATGGTAAAACCAAGGTTGGGCCTTGCTGGAGGAGTTTTATTCAAAGCGAACTATAAGGGGGTCCCATAAATCACCCGACCGCGTAAGGAACGCAAAATCCGGGAACATAACACCGGTATGACGGAAACTAGGGCGGCAAGAGTGGAACAAAACACCAGGCATAAGGTCGAGCCTTCCACCCTTTACCAAGTATATAGGTGCATTAATTAAATAAGAGATATTGTGATATCCCAACAAGTAAACCTGTTCCAACAAGGAACAACATCTCCATGTTCCAACAAGGAACAAACTTCATCTTCACCTGCAACTAACAACGCTATAAGAGGGGCTGAGCAAAGCGGTAACATAGCCAAACAACGGTTTGCTAGGAAAGGATGGTTAGAGGCTTGACATGGCAACATGGGAGGCATGATATAGCAAGTGGTAGGCATCGTAGCATAGGCATAGCAAAAGAGCGAGCATCTAGCAAGCAAAGATAGAAGTGATTTCGAGGGTATGGTCATCTTGCCTAAGATACCGCTAGGAAGAAGAACGAGTCCATGAAGAAGACAAACGGACAAAGTCGAATGGATCCTCACAACTCCGGAACGAAACCGAAGCTAACGAGAGAAGCAACCCGGAAAGAAACAAACAACATAGTAAACAACCATCACATAAACATGGCATGAAGCACAATCAAGTATGATGCATGTCCGGTTTAATGAGGCATGTCATGGCAAAGTGCAATGAACAATACTACAAATTAAGTGGAGCTCAATATGCAATGAGTTGCATATTGACGGAACACCACATCAATTATTTAGTTCTCTCTCGGTTATGCTACTCATCAATATTAAATGTTGTTAAACATGGCAAAGGGTGAAGCATAATTAAGCTATCTATCTAGGCAAGTTTAAACGAGGCCGGAACAACAAACAACAATTCCGGAAAATCCCCATATGTCATTTAGCAATTAAAGCAAACAACAATTTTAAACATTTTAATTGTTATTATCATGATGCGGATGACATATGCAAGTTTTATGCAATTTTTATGAAAATGTTGACATGAGCATGATAAGGAGCATTTGGTCACCATGGCGGAACGAAAAGGGTGCCACGGCGGCGAAACAAAAATGGTGCCACGGCAACATATCCGAAAATGATGCCGCGGCAACATATCCGAAAATGATGCCACGAAAACATATCGGTTCCGGTAGCTCATGGAGATACCGGTGCAAAAGGAAGCGTGCGGATGTGCGGAACATGCTAGAGATGGTGGGGTGATCCCGGTTACCGGGTTCCCACGGGTCATCGGCATGGCGAACGAGGAGGAACGTGCATGAAGCAAACGGGCACGGTGCAAACATATCGTACATCTCATTCAACACATGCATTCGGTCCACGGCGGTCGTTTCGGGTTATACCTTCGAAGCGTTCAAACGGGACGGTTCGCGTTTCGTAGAGGGAAGTAGTCGTTCACGGGCCGACGGTAGTGGTACATCTCGTAGACGTTCACGGGCCGTAGTGGAGGTAGACGTTCACGGGTCGTCGTGGGAAGTAGTCGTACACGTTCGTTTCGAAGAGGCACTTGACGAATCCAACATCTTCGGGGCGACGGTAGTGGAAGTAGTGGTACACGTCTCGAAGAGGGACTTGACGCATCCGATGTCTCCGGGGTCGACGGTAGTGGTACACGGTCATCGTGGTACTTGGCGAGTCCGCGTAGTCGTAGACATTCCAAGGTACTTGACGCATCAGCATGTGTAGTCATACATGGTGTCGGTACTTGGCGATTCCAGGATGTAGAGGTACACTAGTTGTAGATGTGTAGTTGTTCACATATCACCATGGTGTCGTCGTACTTGGCGTCCGGTGTGGTACTTGGAGAAATCCTCGGAGATGGATAGTGGTACTTGGCGTTCCACGGGATCTTCGAGGTTCGGGCATGTAGGCGAACGACGATGAAGCTGTTGGTCTTGCGTCAATGCCAACCGGTAGCGAAGGTGCACGAAATAGCAGCAGGAGGCTGCAGAGGTGGCGACCATGTGGCTGTCAGGGTCGCACGCAGCGCAACACAGAGAGATGACGAAGGCCTCGGGCATGAAGGCTTGAGCGTTGTACGAGGAAGGGGCCGACGGGGTCGGGGTTGCATCTTGGCGATCCAGTGACAGCAGGGGATGGAGCTCGATGGAGGCGGAGCAGCGGTTGGTGGCGTGTGGAGGTGCAGGAAGGCGGGGCCGCGGACATCCATGGCCTCAGCGAGGGGGTCGGGCGCGAGGCTCCTATGGCGGCCATGGCTGCACGAGCTCGCGGACGGAGCTGCAGGCGCGAGCAGCCGAAGGAGGGCGTCGGCGCGGGAGGAGAAATAGGGCACGGGAGCTCGAGGAACCGACGGGGCAAAGGAGGTCGGCGACGAGGTAGGTCGAGGGCGGCGGCGGTCGCTTGGCGGAGGGAGGAGGCAGTGGCGACGAGCTCGTGGAGCGGCTCTCCTTGAGCGCTCGGGCGACGGGGACGGATGGCGCCGGTGGAGGGAGGAGGCGGCGAGGGGAAAGGGAGAGGGGATCGCGCGAGGAGGGAGGAGCGGTCGAGCGAAGGGGTGCGGCTTCCTCGCGCTGGTTGCGGGCGTGCGCGAGGTGAGAGGCGAGAGGGAGATGGGGATCGAGAGAAGGGAGCGGATCGAGAGATGGCTCTCCCTGGCAATGCGATGTGTGGCGGCGGGCAGGGAACGAGAGGGAGAGAGATGGATCGAGGGGATCGGGCTAGGGTTAGAGCTGGGGCGCGGCTGGGCTGCGGAGGTTAGGAAGGTTGGCCTGGTCATTGGGCCAAAATTAGGCTGCTGGGCTCTCTTCTCTCGCTAATGAAAAATAAAACAGAACAGAGAAAAGAAAGAAAAGAAAGAAAGGTTAGGGGAAAGATTTGCGCATGGGGATAATTTTCCCGGACTCGCAAAATGAGCTTGATCCAGGAAAAATAGAAAGAGGCATGATTGAAAGATTTAAATTCAAATTCATTTGAATTTAATTCAAATGGGTTTGAACTAGGACTTGATAAAAGGAAGGTCCAAAAATGTTCGGATTTTTGGTGGAGCTCCGGAAAATGATGAAATAATTACGGGCATGGTTGGAGAACAAGAATTGAGATAACAACGGCATGGGATATTTTGCAAGGGGGTTATGGTTAATTCAAAAAAATGGAATAATTTTATTATAGCTCCCTAATATTAGAGGATATGTTATAAAGAGAAATCACCATGTGAATACCCTCGATTTAAATGGATCAAAGAACCATGCCATTTATTTAGTTGAGTTGCAAAAGATTTATGAGATGATGGCATGATGACATGATGCAATGCAAAAATAAATAGAGCAAGCACAAATAAAAAAACACACGGAGGTCACAAAAATATGGAAGTCTTCTGGAGCATCGGGCTCGGGGCGTTACATTATCTTTAGAGTATCATTATCTATGCCACTATCTAGCTTATGAGTTGCATGCTTATCATGTTATCTATGTTGCTCTCATATAAGATTATGAGTTGCATGCTTATCCTGTTATCTATGTTGCTCTCATATACCCTGCTTAGGTGGTTGGTCTCTAAAATGTAGGGGGAGCATTGATCCTAGTATGTGTGCCGTGCAGTCCAAAGCACTTATCTAGATAGCACACATCTAGGGGGAGCCCATCTACATTTTAGGATGGTGGAGTTTTGCGCTTGTCCTATATCTTTCCCGTTTGTGCAAATCCCGAATTGTCATCAACCACCAAAAAGGGGGAGATTGTAAGGGCATATTTATCCCCAAGATGTTTTGGTGATTGATGACAATGCTTTTGCGGACTAATCGTGTGCGTTAAGTTCTTTCAGAGATTCATCCTTTGGCACGAGACGATTACATCCCCTCAGTGTTTTATTCAAGACGGTTTTAGCTCCTTCGTTTCTCTGTTGGTGGACTAGTTTCGTAGGAGTAACCGTACTATCAAGAGGGGATCCGCTTTGGTAAGGCTAGGGTGGAATCAACACGTACACATCCTTATCACACTCGATGTTTCTTTCCGCTTCATTGGAGCTGCTCTTCCTATTTGTGCCTGCCCTGTCCTGTCCCAGCGGTAGTACCGCGGTCCTCAGTGGTAGTACCGCCAAAGCACGTCAAGCGGTAGTACCGCTCCCCGAGCGGTAGTACAGCTTGTGGTCTTCGGCCGTAGTACCGCAGTGGTTCCGGGCTACTACCGCCTCGACTCGAGACCGCTGTTTTTCGTGTCGGGTTTTACGGTACTAGTAGCGACAGTAGTGGCGGTAGTACCGCTCCGAGCGGTAGTACCGCCAATACTTCCGCGGTAGTACCACTCTGGGGCCAGGACCCTGCATGTCTTGTCAGTGCGGCAGTACCGCTGGGAGGGAGCGGTAGTACCGCTCTTCAGCGGTAGTACCGCCTTGCCCAAGCGGTAGTACCGCTCTGTGCGTGGCTGTTCAAGGGGGTAACGGTTGGATTGTTTCCCCCACTATATAAAGGTGTCTTCTTCCCCATAGTTGACCCATCTCTTCCCCCAAAAGCTCCATTGTTGCTCCAAGCTCCATTTTCGCCCGATCTCTCTCCCTAGCCAATCAAACTTGTTGATTTGCTCGGGATTGGTTGAGAAGGCCTCGATCCACACTTCCACCAAGAGAAATTTTGATTCCTCCTCTTATCCCTAGCGGATCTTGTTACTCCTGGGTGTTTGAGCACCCTAGACGGTTGAGGTCACCTCGAAGCCATACTCCATGATGGTGAAGCTTCGTGGTGTTGTTGGGAGCCTCCAATTGTTGTGGAGATTGCCTCAAACTTGTTTGTAAAGGTTCGGTCGCCGCCTTCAAGGGCACCAATAGTGGAATCACGCCATCTCGCATTGTGTGAGGGCGTGAGGAGAATACGGTGGCCCTAGTGGCTTCTTGGGGACCATTGTGCCTCCACACCGCTCTAACGGAGACGTACTTCCCCTTAAAAGGAAGGAACTTCGGTAACACATCCTCGTCTCCACCGGCTCCAGTCTTGGTTATTTCGTGCCTTTACTTTTGCAAGCCTACTTGTGTTGTATCCCTTGCTTGCTTATGTGCTAGTTGTTATTGCATCATATAGGTTGCTCACATAGTTGCATATCTAGACAACCTATTTTGTTGCAAAGTTTAAATTGGCAAAGAAAAGCTTAAAAATTGTTAGTTGCCTATTCACCCCCCCTCTAGTCAACTATATCGATCCTTTCAATTGGTATCAGAGCCTCGTCTCTTTTTAAGGACTTTTCCGTTCGAAGAGTATGGTTGACACCACAGGCGGTGTGGAGGAGCACTCCGGTGTGAATCCTATCTCGTCTACGGCCGATGGGGGAACCTCGGTCTCTCGTGAGGAACTCAATGTGGCTCTAGACACATTGAAAGACTCCATGACGACCAAGGTTGAAAGCATGCTTACTAAATTTCTTGAAGGACTCAAACTGTCCACCTCGCCGATGAAAGTGGGTGATCCCACTAACAAGGTGACGGATGCTACCTCCGACAAGGGGGAAGCTAACAGTGAAAAGAGTCCTTCTACTAGTGGTAGAAATGGCACCGGCATCTTTGCCCATGTGGAACCTCCAATTTATGGAGGACCGATTCCCTCTACTCATTTAAATCATGTCGGTCCTCCTCCTAAGTATGAGAAAAATGAAGATTTTGATTCTTGGATTTATCGTTTCAAGCGTCATTAAAAACATGTGAATACCAATCTTTGGAGAATCATTGAAGAAGGTTTCTATCCTCATGACCCAAGCAACTTCACCCCTCGAGAAGCCTTGGATAATCAATTCAATGAGAGTGCTCTCTTCATCATCCAAGATGCAATCCTTCCCGAAGATCTCCCTCATCTTCGACCTCATGCCGTGGCTAAATACGCATGGCAATGTGTTGTGTCTCTCTATCGAGGAAGTGCTAGCATTAAACGCTCCAGCTATGAAGTGGTGCAAGATGAAGCCGATGAGTTTGCAATGAAAGAAGATGAAGAACCTCGTGAGCTCTTTCGAAGAGTGACCAAACTCGCGGTCTCACTCCGAGATCATGGAAGCAAGGACATGGATGACAATTGGGTCAAGCGCAAGTTCCTCAAGGCCATGATGCCCTACAACAAGGCCATGTCCTCCGTCATTCGTCAAAGACCGGACTTCCACTCCATGACCTCAAGTGAAGTGTTGGATGAGTTCGTTGCAATGAGCATCTTGGACAAGACCGCCGACAATGCGGTGCTCCGTTCTCAAAGGGCAAAGAAGCCCAACCTTTCTTTGAAGGCCAAGGTTAATATGGAAGAAGAGGAAGAAGTGGAAGATGAGGAGAGCAACCCCGAAGACACCAAACATGATTATCATGAGCACATGGCCCTTGCTTCAAGACAATTTTGGAGCAAGAAGAATACAAGACCCAACTTCAACAAGAACAACTCAAGTGGCGTCAAGGGCAAGCAACGAGTTAGAACTTGCTTCAAATGTGGCAATGTGAGCCATTTTGTTGCGGATTGTCCTTACGAGAAGCGGGAAGACAACGGTGGCAAGTTCATCCGAAAAGACAAAGCCAAGTCCTTCCCCAACAAGAACAACTTCGCCAAGAAGACCCCCACTCGTGGGTTGGTGGTTCAAGAAGAATACCAAGAGGATGACGATGATGATGAAAATGGAGAAGCGATGGCCATGGCGTCCGTTGCCATTGCTACTACTCCTCGGGTGTCTCTCTTTGATTCACCCAACGAGAACATCACCGCCAAGTGCCTCATGGCTAAAGCTTCAAACAAGGTAACCCCCAACATCAAAACCACCATCATTACTAATCCCTCCTTGGAGGAGTGCATTGATGAGCATGATGGGTCTAATGAGGAAGTGAATGAATTTGAGTCTTTTATGAGTAAGCTCAAGGGCAAATCCAAGAAGAATTTTGTTGCTCTCTTGGAACAACTTGGTGAGGCCAATGACATGATCGAGGCTCACGAAGAAACCATCTCTAAGATGGAAGGTCATAGTCATGACTATGCCGATGAGATATCGGATCTCTCTAATGCTCTTGAGGAAGAGCGTGTGCATCGTTTGACTTTTGAGGAGTCATACAACGATGACCATGCTAAGTTAAAGAAAGATCTTGATCATTCTCTTGTCGTGTCTCGTGTGCTAACTTCCGAGAAGGCTAAACTTGGGGTTGATCATGCTAGACTCAAAGAGGAGTTTGAGATACTTGACAAGGCCCACAAGGTCTTGAAGGGTGCTCACGCTAACCTCAAGGAGTCTCATGCTCAACTCCAAGTTAAGCTAACCAAGGAAAAGGCCACCTTCCCTCATATGGTATTAATTGATCATGCATGTGCTGCTAACCCGTGTTGTGAGCATGTGCATCTTGTGGAGGAGAATGCCAAGTTGAAGGATCAACTTGAGAAAGGGCTTGTGACTTGCATTCAAGGTGAGAAGAACCTCAACGACCTTTTGAGCAATCAAAAGGAAGTTATAGCCAAGAAGGGAATTGGGTTTGCACCCAAGTCCAAGAGTAAGAAGAAGAACGACAAGACCAAACGTCCTCCTCCTCTCAAGAAAACTTGTGAAAGAGGGAGAGGGTGCTCCTAAGGAGAAGAAGGATAAAGTGAAGGGAGTTGATGTCCAAAAGGGCAAAACCATTTCCTCCAACAAAGCCGGCGACTTTAACCCGTCATATGTGTTGTGTCGTGCTAGTGATGGGCATGTTTATGCTAAATTTGTTGGTTCTCCTTATGAGTACATTGAATGGTCTATTGGGGTTCCTAAGACCCTTTCTACTAACATCAAAGGACCCATTACTAAATGGGTACCTAAAACCAAGCATTGATCTCTTGTAGGTGTTTGCTTCCGGTGGAGGATCATGGTTGCTCGATAGTGGAGCAACAAATCATATGACCGAGAGCAAGGACTTGGTGGTGGATGTGGAAAAGATTCCATCTATGCCCACCAATGTTGAGTGGGGTGATGCCTCACATTCTAAGGTATTGGGTCTTGGCAAGGTTGTCATTTCTCATGATCTAACGATCGAGAAAGTCATGCTTGTCGAGTCCCTTGCATACAATTTGCTTTCCGTTCGTCAACTTGCACTCATGGGTTTTGCTACTTTCTTTGACATTGATACCGTGGCTCTCTTGTGGAGCAAGCTTCTTAAAGTAGCCTTTGTTGGGCATGTCGAGAACAGTCTCTATGTGATTAACTTTTTGGAGCGACCCACTAAGACTGCGACATGCCTAATGGCTAAAGTTGACGTGGGATGGCTTTGGCATCGCCGTTTAGCCCACGTCAATATGAGATCTTTGCAAAGTCTTCTCAAGGGGGATCATGTCCGTGGACTAACAAATGTTAGTTTTGCCAAAGATCGTGCTTGCAGTGCTTGTATTGAAGGAAAGCTCCATGAGAAGGCTCACCCTCCCACGACCATCATTTACTCGAAGAGACCCTTGGAGCTCCTTCACATGGATCTCTTTGGGCCTCCATCTTTTGATAGTCTTGGAGGTAGAAAGTATTGCTTGGTGATTGTGGATGATTATTCAAGATACACTTGGGTATACTTCTTCAAGAGGAAGAGTGAGACTCAACAAACCGTCATCGACTTTGCAAATGAAGCTCAACGTCAACATAATGCAAAGATCTTGACAATCAGAAGTGACAACGGCACCGAGTTCAAGAACTACACCTTGGATGAGTTTCTTAGTGATGAGGGGATCAAGCATCAATATGCTGCACCGTATACCCCTCAATAAAATGGTGTTGTGGAGAGGAAGAACCGGACGTTGATGGATGCGGCAAGGACCATGATGGCGGAGTTCAAGTCTCCATACAACTTTTGGGCCGAAGCCATCAACACCGCATGTCATGCATCCAATCGGCTCTATCTCCACAAAGGCTTGAACAAGACTCCTTATGAGATACTCACCGGCAACAAGCCCAATCTCAAGTACTTCCGGGTGTTCGGTTGTAAGTGTTTCATTCTCAAGAAAGGTGTTCGTTTGTCTAAATTTGAGGCTAGAGCTTATGAGGGCATATTTGTTGGTTATGCTACAAACTCTCATGCTTACCGTGTTCTCAACAAGTCTACCGGACTCATTGAGGAGACGTGTAATGTGGAGTTTGACGAAAATAACGGCTCCCAAGTGGAGCAAAGTGGTACTTGTGATGTAGGTGATGAAATTCCTCCCCAAGCCATAAGAAGAATGTGCATTGGTCATATTCTACCCATTGAGGAACCCCTTGTGGCCGAAGGAGAAGGACAATGCTCCACTCAAGTGGAGCCATCACCTCCCCAAGACCCACACGCTTTCGAAGAACAAAGTGAAGGCCCTCAACCTCATGAACAAGACCAGGGGCAAGATCAACCTCAAGATGGTGGTGAACCGCTAAATGATTCCCAAGGTCAAGTTCTCCCCCTCGAGCAAGTTCAAGATCATGAGCAAGCTCAAGATCAAGAACAAGCTCAAGACGGCGCTCAAGATAATCAAGTTAATCCTCCTCCTTCCACATCCGAGGAGGAATTAGAGCGTCGTGCCGCGAAGATTGCTTCCAAGCTCACCACCCAAGGCCATCTCATTGGAAATGTGGTTGGAAGCCTAAGAAAGGGGGTAAGCACTCGTAGACAATTAGCAAACTATTGTGAACATCACGCGTTTGTCTCTTGTGTTGAACCCCAAAAGGTCTATGAGGCGCTTGAAGACTCGGATAGGCTCAATGCTATGCATCATGAACTCAACAACTTCGAGTACAACAAGGTGTGGAGATTGGTGCCAAGGCCATCGGGGAACCACAACGTCATTGGAACCAAGTGGATTTTCAAGAACAAGCAAGATGCTCATGGAAACATCATTCGCAACAAGGCAAGATTGGTAGCACAAGGCTACTCCCAAGTCGAGGGTATCGACTACGGTGAAACATTTGCTCCTGTTGCTCGCCTTGAATCCATTCGTTTGTTGATTGCTTATGCTTCACATCACAACTTTAAGCTGTAACAAATGGATGTGAAAAGTGCTTTTCTTAATGGTCCTATTAATGAGTTGGTCTATGTCAAGCAACCCCCCGGGTTCGAGGATCCCTACTTCCCGGATCATGTGTATCAACTCGATAAGGCACTCTATGGCGTTAAACAAGCCCCACGTGCGTGGTATGACCACCTTACCGAGTTGCTACAAGATCGTGGATTTGAAGTAGGGCAAATCGATCCCACTCTTTTTACTAAGAAGGTCAAAGGGGAGTTGTTTGTATGCCAATTATATGTTGATGATATTATTTTTGGTTCCCCTAACAAAGCTTTCAATGAGGAATTTTCCGCTCTCATGACCTCCAAGTTCAAGATGTCTTCGATGGGAGAGTTGAAGTTCTTCCTTGGTTTTGATATCAAACAAAGAAGAGAAGGAACCTTCATCAACCAAGCCAAATATACTCAAGACATGCTAAAAAGATTCAAGCTAAGTGATGTCAAGCCGGCTTCTACTCCAATGCCTACCAAGTGCCAACTTGACATTGATCCCAATGGTAAAGCAGTGGATCAAAAGGTATATCGCTCCATGATTGGCTCCTTGCTTTACCTTTGTGCATCTAGACCAGATATCATGTTGAGTGTGGGAATGTGTGCATGGTTTCAAGCGAATCTTTCGATATTTGGCTCATACCCCAAACTTTGGCTTATGGTACCCAAGAGGGGCAAACTTCAAGCTTGAAGGATTTACGGATTCCGATTGGGCGGGAGACAAAGTGGATAGGAAGTCCACTTCCGGAGGGTGCCAATTTCTTGGGTGCTCTTTGGTGAGTTGGTCTTCCAAGAAGCAAAGTTGTGTGTCTCTCTTGTCCACTAAAGCGGAATATGTGGCGGCCGGTAGTTGTTGTGCACAACACTTATGGATGAGGCAAACTTTAAAGGAATACGGTGTCATTTGTGACAAAGTGCCTCTTTGGTGTGACAACGAAAGTGCCATCAAGATTTCTCTCAACCCGGTGCAACACTTCAAGACGAAGCATATTGAGATTCAGTATCATTTCATCCGGGATCACATTAGGCGAGGGGAGATCGAGCTCAAGTATGTCAACACTCATGATAACCTTGCAGATATTTTCATGAAGCCCTTGGATGAAGCAAGATTTCGCGAGTTAAGGCATGAGCTAAATATCATTGGTTCGAGCAATGTGACTTGAACCCTTGCACACCCCACCTCACTCAACTTGTTGTCTTGTTTAGATGTAGGCATGGACATAGGGGGAGTGTTGTTCTCTCAATGAACTCTCCCTCCCCCCATTATGCATAAAACGATCAACTCTTTCACATTAGCCATTTTTGATGGTACTTGTGCTTCAAAGACGAGTTTTGGTCATGGGCCCAAGGATAATTCTTCGCGGTGCCATACCAATTGACTCAAACATAGGTGGCTCCGGCCACCGCCCTCTCTTGAGAGAGGCCAGAGCTCGCTCTGCTTTCGTGTGGTTGTTTTGAAGAGGTGGGTTCTGGACCGTTGTTAGTGTGTTTGCAGCCGTGTTGGTCTTTCCTCGTCTTGGCTGTGTTGTCTTGAGCTTTAGCCGTTTGTCTAGAGGCCTATTGGTTGCTGAGCGGTACTACCACTGGTGGTGCGCGGTACTACCGCCCTGAGCGGTACTATCGCCCACCAGGGCGGTACTACCGCTGCGAGGCAGGGGCAGGGGGTTATATCAGGGGCAGGGGGAGTTTTCTTCTCCCCCATACCCATTCGCTCTCCCCCTCGCTCTATTCGTCTCTCCAGCAACCGGCGCCGCGGGAGGGCTCTGGCGGATCTCCCTCTATGGGGCGTTCCTCTCCATTTCCTTCGGTGGAGACGATCCCCACCTTGTCCTCTTGCCATGGATGCCGGTATTGCCCCCGTTCCCTCTTTCTTCTTGTCTAGATTTCCAATCTTGCATCTTAGGGCAATAGTGGTTGCATCTCTAGATTTTTGGCCAAATCTAGGCTTGAGTTGGATGGAGAAGGCATCTAGGCAATTTGGATTGGTGGTTGGTAGAGGTATTTTTGAATTTGGTAGGACGGTAGTGCCGGATCTGACCACGGCAGTAGGAAACTGTTGTTTCCCGTCTCGAGCGGTACTACCGCTTGGAGCGGTACTACCGCTCTTAGGTCGCGGTACTATCGCCCTCTACCAGGTTCCACCATACTCTTACCTCTCAGTGATCTTTTTGCTTGTGTTTTGTGGCTTATGCTCGTTCTTTCTGGTTGTTTGCGTGTTCTTGTGTGTGGTTCCAGGTGATGAGCTTCCTGAGCATCAGGCTCAGCGTATCAACCCCGGTCGTGCCACGTCCAAGCGTTACCGCACAACTGAGTCTGTAGGAGGTTCCTCAAGTGCTCCACCTCCACCTCAACTCAAGAAGAAGTTTGCTGTCAAGCCGAAGCAATCTGGCAAAACCGTGCCAGAAATGCAAGCCAAGGAGTTCTGGGCAAGGCGTCGCCGCAACCCCTATGAGGCAGACCAAGATCCCACTTTGGTTAACCGTCCGTTCTAGAACAGGTTTCAGTTTGCCATCTTCTTCGATGTACTCAAAGCCAAGAAGAACCTCTTTGTCAACGTGCACTCCATCGACACCGACCATATGGAGAAGGATCCTGAATACTTTGGTGAAGCTCTTCAGATGTGCACCCAACTAAACATTCTTGGGGTCATGCAATTCAACAAAGATTATGATGCTGATATGGTGGCCCAATTCTATGCCACGGTTCATCTCGGGACTGATGAGGATAGGACTCTGACTTGGATGACCAATGGCAAGTTGCTTTCAGTCAAGTGGAAGGCATTCATGGAGTTGATTGGGGTGGAAGATCAAGGGCTTGCGTCTCCTGTCGGATTTCTCCCACACCGCAACACCACTACCACTCACAAGCAATCTCTATGGCCCTACTGCACTTTGAAGATCAACCCTAAGACGAAGAAGGAAACATATGAGCTGCCTGCCTTTCTGGACGTTCTTCACCGTGTCTTCCGTGAGACCCTTTTCCCTCGCATCGGGAATCTGGATATGGTTCATTCTTATCTCGTGGACATGCTTCTCTTCTGCCAGCATGAGAAGGAACAAAACACCGGAGAGTCCCTGGATATCTCTCATGTTATGTGGTCTGAGCTCTTATCTGCTATCTCCGAGCGCAAGTGCCAGATTTATGGTTCGTTCATCATGCTGCTTATTGAGAAGGCCTGGGATCGTGTCTATCCCAAGGTGATGCTAGAGACTGGAGAGTTGGTTTCTCACGATGTCAAGCGTCTGAGGAAGAAGGACAACTGGGGCACTTAGGTCCCTAAATCTGGAGGTCCTTCGTCTGCTACTGCCATGGAGACCGAGGAGGAGGCTGAGGCTGAGGATGATGATGATGACTATGTGCCTTCTGCGGCAAAGCCCTCTTGGGCAAAGAAGCTCAAGCTCAAGATGAAGAAGCTGTTCTGCATGGAGTCTCACGGTCAGTACATGACTCATGTGGCTGAGAAGAAGGCCCGAGGTCGTCACAAGGAGCTCATGCGTCAGTTGGGTGCCACAGTAAACAGTGGATCTGAGGACCAGCTTACTGAGGAGGAGGAGGAGTGTATTCAGCAGCACTGCCCGTGGACCGATTTTGATGCCGAGCACTTCCCGACCGACGACGGTGGCGCAGATGATCCCGCTGAGATCTGATGCTTGAGTCCCTCTATTTCTATCACTTGGAGCCGTAACCTCTCCTTTTTGGTGTCTCGATGCCAAAGGGGGAGAGAGTTTAGGGATTTGTGCTTTTGTGTCTTCCGTCTTCTGTGTTTGTGTTCTCTCGTAGTTTACTTTGTTTGGTTTGTGTCAGTGAGACCTAAGTTCCAGTCATATGGTGTGAGACATATGCTACCTTATCCTTAGAGTATCATTATCTATGCCACTATCTAGCTTATGAGTTGCATGCTTATCTTGTTATCTATGTTGCTCTCATATAAGCTTATGAGTTGCATGCTTATCCTGTTATCTATGTTGCTCTCATATACCCTGCTTAGGTGGTTGGTCTCTAAAATGTAGGGGGAGCGTTGATCCTAGTATGTGTGCCATGCAGTCCAAAGCACTTATCTAGATAGCACACATCTAGGGGGAGCCCATCTACATTTTAGGACGGTGGAGTTTTGCGCTTGTCCTATATCTTTCCTGTTTGTGCAAATCCCGTATTGTCATCAATCCACCAAAAAGGGGGAGATTGTAAGGGCATATTTATCCCCAAGATGTTTTGGTGATTGATGACAATGCTTTTGCGGAATAATCGTGTGCGTTAAGTTCTTTCAGAGATTCATCCTTTGGCACGAGACGATTACATACCCTCGGTGTTTTATTCAAGACGGTGTAGCTCCTTTGTTTCTCTATTTGTGGACTAGTTTCGTAGGAGTCACCGTACTATCAAGAGGGGATCCGCTTTGGTAAGGCTAGGGTGGAATCAACACGTACACATCCTTATCACACCCGATGTTTCTTTCCGCTTCATTGGAGCTGCCCTTCCTATCTGTGCCTGCCCTGTCCTGTCCCAGCGGTAGTACCGCGGTCCACAACGGTAGTACCTCCAAAGCACGTCAAGCGGTAGTACCGCTCCCCGAGCGGTAGTACCGCTTGTGGTCTTCGGCCGTAGTACCGCAGTGGTTCTGGGCTACTACCGCCTCGACTCGAGACCGCTGTTTTTCGTGTCGGGTTTTACGGTACTAGTAGCGGCAGTAGTGGCAGTAGTACCACTCCGAGCGGTAGTACCGCCAATACTTCCGCGGTAGTATCGCTCTGGGGCCAGGACCCTGCATGTCTCGTCAGCGCGGCAGTACCGCTGGGAGGGAGCGGTAGTACCGCCCTGCCCAAGCGGTAGTACCGCTCTGTGTGTGGCTATTCAAGGGGGTAACGGTTGGATTGTTTCCCCCACTATATAAAGGTGTCTTCTTCCCCATAGTTGACCCATCTCTTCCCCCAAAAGCTCCATTGTTGCTCCAAGCTTCATTTTCGCCCGATCTCTCTCCCTAGCCAATCAAACTTGTTGATTTGCTCGGGATTGGTTGAGAAGGCCCCGATCTACACTTCCACCAAGAGAAATTTTGATTCCTCCTCTTATCCCTAGCGGATCTTGTTACTCTTGGGTGTTTGAGTACCCTAGACGGTTGAGGTCACCTCGAAGCCATACTCCATTGTGGTGAAGCTTCATGGTGTTGTTGGGAGCCTCCAATTGTTGTGGAGATTGCCCCAACCTTGTTTGTAAA
Source organism: Triticum timopheevii (assembly GCA_963921465.1). Classification (NCBI taxonomy): domain Eukaryota; kingdom Viridiplantae; phylum Streptophyta; class Magnoliopsida; order Poales; family Poaceae; genus Triticum; species Triticum timopheevii. Next base: position 463,683,362 of record OY997274.1, read on the forward strand.
GGTTCGGTCGCCGCCTTCAAGGGCACCAATAGTGGAATCACGCCATCTCGCATTGTGTGAGGGTGTGAGGAGAAGACGGTGGCCCTAGTGGCTTCTTGGGGAGCATTGTGCCTCCACACCGCTCTAACGGAGACGTACTTCCCCTTAAAAGGAAGGAACTTCGGTAACACATCCTCGTCTCCACCGGCTCCACTCTTGGTTATTTCGTGCCTTTACTTTTGCAAGCCTACTTGTGTTGTATCCCTTGCTTGCTTATGTGCTAGTTGTTATTGCATCATATAGGTTGCTCACATAGTTGCATATCTAGACAACCTATTTTGTTGCAAAGTTTAAATTGGTAAAGAAAAGCTTAAAAATTGTTAGTTGCCTATTCACCCCCCCCCCCTCTAGTCAACTTTATCGATCCTTTTACCACCCCAAAGCCTCCAAGAAGGGGATCGGCGCCAAAGGCGTCGACTTTGGGGGGGGGGGGGGGGGCGCAGGCCAGGGTTTCCCCTGGATCCTCGCCCAAACGCCAGAACCGGCCAACAGTCACCAAGAAACGCCAATCGCGGTCGCCGGGGACCGGCGCTGGCACGAAACAGGGCAGATCGGGAGGCACTGAAGCTTCTCCAAGGTGGCCCGACGGCCAGCGAGGCACCACCGCAGCACCGACATCCGCGACCACCACCTGCCCGCGCAGCCGTGGAGGCCGCCCACCAGCACCTGCCAGCGTCGCCCGCCGCCCAGGCCATGCCGCACGCCATCGGCCGGGGCTGCCGCCCCGGGAGCCGCAGCCCTCCATCCAGGAAGGAGGCGCCAGATCCCCCGCCGCCACCTTCATCGGGGCCTCGCGCGAGCGCGGCGAGCCCCTCTGGCAGCGGCGTAGGGAAGGGAGAGAGGGGAGGGAGCGCGAGGAGCGGCGCTAGGGTTGCCCCCGAGTCGCCTCAGAGGAGACGATGCGAGGGGAGGGGAAAGCGCTACTGATGAGTACTTTATATGACTACTAGGGGAACGGGAGTCGAACGAGCAACTCTCCACCAAACATGTTTGATGAAAACAATGGCCCCACAGGCGTCATGTATTTGAACCAAAAACTCTTGCGTACATAAATGAGCTGCAGCCAATGGCCCATTTTGAACGCATTATTTTTTAAATGTAAAAAACATGTAAATAATAATCATCATAATAAAAATTAGATTCAAATTTTCAGGTGTTATAAATAATTACCACATGCCACATAAATATCTGTGTGCACACAAAATAAATATAGATAGGTATGTAATAAAATAACTTACTTAAAATTGTTCATGTAATTTTTAGAAATATTAACTTACTTTTATAAAATACAATTGCTTATAAAATACTCCCTCCGTTCGAAAATAGATGATTCAACTTTGTACTAAATTTAGTTAGTACAAAGTTGAGTCATCTATTTTAGAACGGAGAAAGTACAATTTTAAATGTTTTTATGTATAAACATTTTAAGCACTCATGGATTATATTTTATTACGTAAATTTTTATATTTATTTTGTGTGCACACGGATGTTTGTGTGGCATGAGGTAATTTCTAATAACACATGAATATTTGAATCTATCTTTTATTATTATGATTATTATGTACGTACTTTTTACTTGAAAAAATAACATGTGCAAAATGGGCAGTGGCTGCAGCCCATTTATGGACAGAAGAGTTTATATTAAAATACATTAAGCTTTGGGGCCTTTTTTTTTTAGAAAAGGAGGAGGACCCCCGGCCTTTGCATCTGGACGATGCATACGGCCATTTTATTAATTATTGACACAAGACCTTACAAAGTCATACAACAATAAATCTGAAGCCACCAAACAAAGCAACATCTGTCGCTAACCCTATCCAGTTGATGTAGGGGCGCTGAAAGTCTGGGCCTAATACCAAACAGACCACGCAGCCAAACCTAACATCTAAGACTTGAGGTCCCAACCAGGACACCTTCCGGGTATGGGCACCCACCAGTCCGGCGTGCTTCTCAACCAGGACCCCTGCCGGGTATGAGGCTGCCGCAGCCACCTGGCACCAATCCATCTTCAGATCTGTACTGCTGCATCAACCTTGCTCGGTCCAACTGCTGCCGACGCCACCACGACGCCAGGCCGCGTCACCCTCCTGTGCGAGTCCATCTCTGCTCATCAGGCACCGAGTCTCCACTGCGCCACGCCGCCGAGATCCGCCGTCATCAATGGAGCGGATGAAACACCGCTCCTCCGCTTGTCCCCTCCAACCAGCAGTTGCTCCAAAACGATGCCCCCATGAGGGAGAACGATACTGATGGCACCGTCATCGTCCGATCCGGTAGACCCAGATCTAGGGTTTCCCCCGGAACTTCTCGATCAGGTTGATGTGACTTGCAACGACGATGCCTCCAAAAGGAAACGACGTCTGAGACGCCGCCATCGTCTGCCAAGACCACAGTCAGGCGCGATTTTCACCGGAAGCCACGTCTTCCCGACCTCGTAACTGCTAGCTGAAACCGAGCGGAACCTCGCCACGAAGGCGTATGTCGTCGTCGATACTCCGGCGGAGATCTGGCATCTCCTCACCGGTCCCTCCACGCGCCGCCGGTCGGCGGAAGGCCTCTCCGCGACGGATCCAAACGGGGCGTTTGATCCGCGGAAACCGCCGTCACCATCCCGACCAGGACAGCCCTCCCCGCCGGATGGGGCGCTGCCACCGCCGCCGTCCAAGCAGATCCGCCGCACCGCCGGCGATGGTGCTCCGGCCCCCGCCGCACAGCCCGGATTCTCCGTCCTAGCCGCCGCCGTTGGATCTCATGAGAAGGGCCGCCCCCGCCGCCTCAGATGCGATCCGCCACAACCACCCGCCCAGGAGCTTTGGCACCGAGCCCGCCGCCGCCGCGGCCCACGCCGGCGGCAGCGGCGGCAGGAGGGGATGGGAGGGAGGGGCTGGCAGCGCTAGGGTTGGGGGCCCTGGCGCCGCCCGGGGGGAGGCGACGCGAGGGGGTGCAAGGGGGTTTCGCGACGGTCCGACCTTCTCAATGTGTTACGTACCTTTGGGGCCGTTTCTGTCATCGAAACATGTTTGTTGAAGTGGTTAGCGGGAGCAGCGCGCAATCGTCAGGTTGCTTGTTCGATTTTCATGTTATTTTTGTTAGCGTACCAAGTTTTGAAACTTGTTTGGCGTATTTTTTAAGTTCAGACACTAAAGCGATCATCCGTGGCAAGTTCAAGCACCACCGGTGTATTTACGTCTAAAATAAAATGTATTATTTTTAAGCATCAGTGTTATCTCTATAGAAGGGGTCTAATTAAGCACTGATACTTAAAAGAAAAACAGATTTATTCTCTAAGCGCCTTATAATGTAGAAGGCCTTCTTTTTTTTTTTTTTTGCGAATGATGCAGAAGGCCTTATACAAGCCTAAAACGAACAAAAAGCGAAAGGCCCACGGAGAGCCAAAAGAAAATAGAAACTGTTAGCAGAGAACTGGTCAGGAGATCATGACTTGCAAAAGGAAAATACAAACAGTTAGCAAAGACCATATGATAAAATTCAGACTTCATATTTATTTAAAAGTCAAACTGGTCGATTTTCTCACCATTTGGACACAGAACAACTTGCCGACTTGTATCTAGTGCTGGACAGTAATATGACGCCACAAAACCTCGCGCATCACTATCAGACTAGCAACTTCTTCTACTTCCTCCGATCCATATTACAGAGTTACGCTAAGTCTGCGACAAGTAATATGGATCGGAGGGAGTACTATTTTCCAATCAAATGAGCACAGGATTATTTCAACTGCAGCAATACTACTTACTGAAACACTGAAGCAAACATTTGCCCGGAATGTCCTCGTTTGACAAATGGCGAACGCCGTCGGCCATTGACCTAGTGACACGTACGCGTGCCGGAGGTGATGGCGAGCACTATAGCAGCAGTCGCCGCGTGCAGGCCCGTCGATGAAGGACAGCGGCATTGGTCATGCGGAGCACTACTAAACCCTCTGCCAAGAACCATTCCTTATTAGATCATCAACCAGAAGATTCCATTAGTCAAATCATTCAGACGTCGAACGAGCTGGCAGAATCCGTCGGGGGTGCACGGACCATTATTCGTTTCTACGTGCCTACATGCGCACCGAAACCTCCCCTGTCTGAACTGGAAATGGAAGTTCTCATCATCTTATATAAGCTGGACCGGCGCTCCTCTGAATTCTCTACCAGCTCGAAGTCGTCGATCGCACGCAGGCACCAGTTGGCTATCCACGTACAGGCAAGGAGGAGATGGGGATGTCGATGCGGGCTCTCCTCGCCGTCGTGGCCTTCGCGGCGGTGCTCAGGCTCGGGCTCGTCGGCGCCAACTTCGCCGACCTGTGCGACATCACGTGGGAGCCGCAGAACGCCGCGATGACGGACGGAGGGGAGCACCTCACGCTCTCCCTCGTCAGCAACATCTCAGGTAACACACATCGTACTTATCTCTCAGCAACTGTGCATGTCAAAATGCTGCTCTTTGTTTAACTGAAAAGTTCCGTTTCGTACGTACGTGGCGATCCCGATGATCGTTGCTGTTTTGGATTGTGGATTTCATCAGGCAGTATGCTCCGGACCAAGAAGACGTTCATCTACGGCAGCATCTCCACCTTGATCAAGCTGGTCAAGGGCAACTCGGCCGGCACCGTCACCACCTACTACGTACGTCAGCTAATAAACGACTCGTGTGAGACTATCTGACGGGCTACATTTCACGGATAACTGACCATGTGAAACTAATTACGATGGACAGACGTCGTCGGTGGGCGACGACCACGACGAGATCGACTTCGAGTTCCTGGGCAACGAGACGGGCCAGCCCTACACCATCCACACCAACGTGTTCGCCGACGGCGTGGGCGCCAAGGAGGTGCAGTTCTACCCCTGGTTCGACCCCACCGACGACTTCCACAACTACACCATCTTATGGAACCCCTCCATGATCGTGTAAGCAGCGAGCCCATGCATGCATCCCTCGTACCTCGGCTGCCTGATTACATTACATGCAGAATCAACGGAGGCTGACTTCCATGGATCGACTCTCTGTGCGTGCATGCATGCAGGTGGTTCGTGGACAGCATCCCTATCCGCGTGTTCCGCAACTACGCGAGCAAGGGCGTGCCGTTCCCGACGAAGCGGCCGATGTACGGCTTCTCCAGCATCTGGTCGGCGGACGACTGGGCCACGCAGGGCGGCCGCGTCAAGACGGACTGGACCAAGGCGCCCTTCGTCGCCGAGTACAACAACATGGGCCTCGACGTCTGCGAGTGCTCAGGCACCGACGCCGAGTGCGCCGCCAGATGCAACAAGGACACCCCGCCGGAGCCGTCCCAGCTCACCAAGGAGCAGATGCGCAAGCTCAGGGCCGTGCAGCTCGGCTACACCATCTACGACTACTGCGCCGAAGCCAGGGACGCCGGCAAGGGCCCCGTGCCGCCCGAGTGCGACATGGAACAGTACTGATGAGAAAATCAAGTGATACAACCATACGATCGATGATACGATGCGCGCACGTACTCCTCCCATTTTGTTTCCTTGGATGTTTTGAGGGGCGTCGCGTCGAATCTCCTGATATGTTTATTCTTTTGTGTTGATGATTGTTTCTTGCGAGATTACTACGTGCATTCTGTTTTGGCCTCATCAATGATGTATAATGATCCAAAGAGGATGTTGCCTTCTCTCGAATATAAAGTTTTTTCCTGTTGGGATCAGATAGTTGTAAATGGTGTGTCTTTCTTAAATGAAATGGTCGCCGCTACTAAAATGAATGTTGATGGTTGATCCACCCAATTTATTGGAACTCCTTTTATGTTACACAACTGATTTATAAAAACAATCAGGCATGTAGCTACGTATTCCACAGAAACTTATCCACATAAATGTTCACAAAATGGTATGGCCATGTGCGACCTAGCTGAAAATGAGAAATGGGATAGCTTCGTAGCACCGTTTTTAAACTTAAACTATAACATTCCCATTTTCTCATTTTGGTGCAGGTTGCAAATGATCATATTATTTTATGAAAATTTACATGTATAGGATTTGAGTGAGATTCTAATCAATATTTATAGACATTACCCTTTTACCTTTTTTAAGAGAATTGACTGTCGGGGAAACTTTGAAAAAGAGCACTGTGCAGACCCTTTTTGTTGTTGACACGAGCTCCTCGGATGTCATTTGACCACAAACATTTGCACGCTCCTAGCGCAACAAGGATGTTGGATGCCTAAATATTTCAGGTTTTTCTAAGAAAAGTTAGTGTCGTTTTTTTATTAACTATTCAGCTAGAATAGATGTGAGCCTAGGCTCATCTCTGAATTACTGGGGAAAATGTTTCAGACTCATCTCTGAATTATTGTCTGAAAATGTTTCAGGCTGCATTCGGGGAAAATGTTTTAGCAGTGGCAAGGGCGATGCCACACTACTGCCTACATTGAGCGCCATAGCTATTTCTCGCCCAGATGGAGACATAACTTCGCCACGTCGACTATATCTCGCTTCACGCAAGAGTTTCTTCTGTCTCGCTGAAGCATTTTCCCCTGTGATGCAGTAATTGGGCCAGCCCATTTTTGTCTTTTTATCCGCATTAGGTTTCTCAATCGAGTTCGCTCGCTGCACTTCGTTCGCTGTTCACAGGTCTTTTTTGTTTTGTTTTTTACTGTTCTTCTTTGTTTCCTCACTAATTTCTCCGTTTTTAACTACCCCTTGCCCTCCCAGTGTACCCTTCTTTCTATCCAAAAAAAAAGGAAGAGAATGCCAAAAAATGTTTTTATTTGTTTCTAAAATGTTTTTCCTTTGTTTCATCTTGGTTTTCAAATACTTGATCAACATTTTTCAAATACAAGAGTAACTTTATTTTAATACCTGGTCAACAGTTTTTTCCATACACATTTTCACATTTTTCAAATGCTTGATCATATTCAAATACAAGATTAACATATTTTAAATACACATTCACATCTTTCTATGCACATTTGCAAACACTTGATTTATATTTTTCAAATACAAAATTAACATTTCTTTAATACATGGTCAACATTTTTTCTATACATATTTTTGACATTTTCTCAAATTCCCGATTAATATTTTATCAAATGCAAGATTAAGATTTTTTAATACATGTTCAAAAAAATTTCTCTACACATGCTCAAATGCTTGTTTAACATTATTTCAAATTCTTATTTAACATTTTGCAAATACATGATCAACTTTTTCCTTGCATGTTATATATTTTTTGTATACATTTTTGGTATACACAAGATTTTTTTCTATACACATTTAACATTTTTCAAACACTTGGTTAACATTTGTTTCAGATGTTTTTAAATAAATGGTATTTTTTTCACACACATTGTATATTGTTTCGTATCCATTTTTGGTATACACAAGATACATTTTTTCAATACACATATAACAATTTTTCAAACGCTTGGTTAACATTTTTTCATATGTTTTATGCAAAGTGTTTTTTTGTAATACATTTTATATAGAATATTTGGAAGTACAAACAAAGTGAAAGAAAACGAAAGCAAAATAAATGAAAAGACGACGTTGTGGCATCCAGCGCACCTGCTCCGGCCCATCTCGCGCTGCCCTTGACGCCAGGATTCCCTAGGTCTCGATATAACTGAGACAAGAGCTCCTATAGGGCGCCTTAAGCATCGATTGAGCTTGGTGGCACCAATGCACCCCCGTATCATGGGCCGGCTCTGGAAGAAGACAAGCACTCAACTAGTTTCCCACGTTTGCTTGATTATGTTAAGCGGTCCAGTCGACCAGTTAAATGAGAAAAACGCGAAAAAATAGCAAAAAAAATCATGAATTAAAAATGTTCATGAAATTTCAGAAAAATACAAACTACAAAAAGTTAATAGATTTGACAAAAAAAATCATTGAATTGGAAATAAGTTCATCGAATTTGTCAGAAAGTTCACAAAACTCTAATAAAGTTCATCAGATTTCAAAAAAAATCATGAAATTTGAAAAAAAACATTGAATAGGATTTGTTTTCATCAAACCTAAAAAAAGTTCACCAACTTTGAAAATCTAACCATCAAAACTGAAAAAAGGCGTCGAGTTGGAAAAAAAGTTCACCGAATTGGAAAAAGTCCGTGTAATTTCCAAAATTAAAAAATAAATGAAGAAAAATAAAATAAAAGGTTAAAGGAGGGGAAAAAATAAAGAATAGAACGAAAAAAAATGATCCAAAAAAAACCACAGCAAAATATGACAAATGAGAAAAAAAATGGTCTGGGAGCTTCCACAAGCTTCTCAAAACCGGAGCAGAATTCACATTGCGCTCTAGAAATAGGCAGTCCCATCTCCTGCGATGTGCGTGGGAGGGGATGTGCGCCATTTGGGATTAACGTTGTAGCGCTGAGGGGGGAGCCCCTAGCTGACGCTCGTGGGCGACAAAAATATGAGCTTCCATGCAGGGCGCAATCTGAATGGACCGGCCCATTCCCTAGTGTCGCAGCGAGGCAGTACCAAAAATCCCAAAATACTATGTTGTGTCAAGGATTCAAACTCACAATCCTACGACAGATTGCTAGGGATCCTTACCACTTGAGCTACTGCGTTATAATGATTAGTGTACTGCATGCATACTTTAAGAACTAAATTGTAGTGGCAGTCCCAAAAAATGAAAAATTTCAACCATTGAATATTTTTAGTATACATTGAACATTTTCGAAATATACAATCAACATTTCTTAAATACACATTGAACCTTTTTCTGATCTACGATGAACAATTTGAAAAAACATATCAAACCTCTTTGTGATACACGCTGACCAATTTGAAAATCCACACACAACATTTTTGTGATATACACTAAATAATTTGAAAATACACACTGAACATTTTGTAATACACGCTGAACATTTTTTAGATACACAATGAATATTTTCCTAATGTGTGGTGGACCTTTTGTTAAATATATTATGAACATTTTTGTAATACACGGTGAACTCATATATAATACACAAAAATAGAAGAAAAGTAAACATAAACAGAAGAAACACAAATTGTTTATCATGCTAAAGTATTAATGCAAAAATACATGATAAAACATTTCCGTAAATTATTAATGGACGAAAAAGGAAAAAAGAAAGAAAGAGGAAGATAAAACCAGAAGTAAAAATAAACAGAAAGAACATGAAAGAACCAGAAAGGTAAAACAAAACAAGAAGGAAACAGAAGAAACCTCAACAAACCCGTTGAAAACCGGACAAAACATTGAGAAATTTGAAAGCAAAAAAAGCCAGAAGAAAAAAAAACACAGGAAACAGGGGAGGAACAAAACTCAAATCGTGTACTTGGGCCGGCCGAACCGGACGCTCGGCTTAGCGAAGGCTCAAAGTTCTGATGCAACGAGCGTCAAATATGGTCTGCCAGCTGAGTGCACCGTAACCGCCCCACAAAAAAAGCTGAGGGTGCCGTATAGGAGGCATTTCGATTTGGATTTCAAATTAAGAAAGACAGAAAAAGACTCCTGCGCCCAAATGGCAAGCGAGACATAGGGGCCCCAACTGCCGGGATTTCCTATTTGGCGCTGCAGGCGCCGGTTATAGCTGTTTCCGCAAACCGGTCCTGCAGCGGCGCAACCTGGGCTCGGCCCAACTTCCACTATTCCTGTTTTTTAAACTCTATATAAAACTGCAAAAAAGCCGCGCACACTAGGATTCGAACCTGCGTCGCGGGTTTTCAGGTATCGAGCTATAACCAACTCGACAGTTTCACCAGATGCTGTAGCACCCATGTTTTCGTCCCTTTATTTGTTCTTCTTTTCCCTTTTTCTTTTCCTTTTGCTCTTTTCTCTATCCTTTTTTACTTTCTTTTTTCGAAATTCGTAATTGTTTTCTTCAAATAGATTAACTTCTTTCTCTAAATCCATGAACTGAATTTTTCGAAACTCGTGAACTTTTTTCAAATTGATGAACCATTTTCAGAATAGGGGAACTTATTTTTCAAATTTATGAACTTTTTACAATTTTCTGATCTTTTTCTGAAAATTGATGAACTTTTTCTGCAAAATCGATGAACTTGTTTTCAAAATCGATGAACTTTTTTCAATTTACATGAACTTGTTTTCAAAATCCATGAACTTTTTTCAATTTAGGTGAACTTTTTCCAAATTCAATGAACATTTTTCAAATTGATGAACTTTTTTCAAAATCGATGAACTTCTTTTGAATCCGTGAACTGTTTTTGAATAAATGAACTTTTTCGAGTTGGTGAACTACTTTTTGAATATGCGAACTTTTTTTTTGCATGCTCATGAACTCCAGTAGTAATATGTGAAGATATTTTCAAATAATTGGAAAATATAAACGCTACAGTGTAATGCGCAATAAATAACGTGTCCAGATTTCTATTCTTTAAAGATCTCGCGCTGGTAATAGGCATTAGTAGTGAGCTGGTGCAGTGGCTGGCCTCTGCGTGTTTAAGCGCGAGGTCGCGAGATCGAATTGGAGTCAGGAGGTATTTTTGCCGGTCATTTTTTCGCGTTGCTTGTTGCGTGATCGTGGGCCGGCCCATCCAGCGGCTGCCGCGGGCGCCACTTCTCTTGCGGGGCGCTGAAGCCGCGGTATAGGAGGGGAGCTCCTACTGGACGCTTGTTGCGTCCAATAGGGCGCCGACGCACAGGGGCGACGCGAGCACGTCGCAGAGGTGCGCCGATTGGGCCGGCCTGTTGGAGAGTGCGCTGGAAATACAAGCTGATAATTTGCTAAAAAAAGCAAAGCGTGATGGCTGGGAATCGAACACAGCACTACCGACTTGCACTTGCATGCTATTAGCCACTAGGATGGACGAGCTCACTTGACTAAACCACAGCGGAAACCTACAAGAACTAAAGAAAGTATAAGACTGTTTGAAAAACATCCTTTACGATTTTCCAAATAGCAAAACAAAACGTGAATGTTTTATCAAACGCGAACATTATTAGTTTTTTTCTACAATTTTTGAGAAAACTCAAACATTTTTCAACACACACCAAACAGATTTTTTAGAACGGAAACATTTTTTAAACTACCCAAAAAATTGAACAGGAACAATTTTTCAAATTTCAAAACAAAATTTGGAAACACAAACAACTTTTGAATTTCCCAAACATTTTTGGAATTTGTGGCATTTCTTTAAAGCACAAACATTTTCTGAATCTTGAGAACAAAATTTGAAACTAAGAACAAATTTTAAAGCACGGACAATTTTTTTAAGCACAAACATATTTTGAATCTTCAGAACAAATTAAGAAACGGAGAACAATTTTTAAAGCACGGACATATTTTGAATCCTGAGAACAAATTTTGAAAACTCCCGAACAAATTTGGAAACGCAAACAATTTTTTAAAGCACGGACATTTTTTGAATCTCGAGGACAAATTTTGAAATAGAGAACAATTTTGAAAAATCCTGAATAAATTTGGAAGCATGAACAATTTTTTAAAGCACAAACATTTTTTTGAATCTTGAGAATAAAAATAATTTTGAAATAGAGAACAATTTTGAAAAATCCCGAACAAAATTGGAAGCGCGAACATTTTATGAAAACGCGAACATTTTCTGAAATCCGGTATATTTTCTGCATTTCGAAAGTTTTGAAATTTTTTGTGTAACGGGAACAAATTTTGAATTGGAGAACATTTTTTCAAAAACTGAAAATTTTATGAAATACGAACAAAATTTGAATATTTTGAATTTATTTTTAAAAAAGAGAAGAAGAAGAAAGAAAACAAACAAACAAAAAAATCAGGAACATTTTTCGAAATTGTGAACAAAATTTTGAAAATGTGAACACTATTTCAGAAATATGAACAAAGAACATTTTTGAAAAGCTTAAAAAGAAAAAGGAGAAAATATTAAAAAGTAAAAAATAAAAAAAAGTGAAAAAAAGGAAAGAACAGAATAAGACTGTGAAGAAAAACCAGAAAGAACCAGTAGAAGGAATAAAAGTTTTTTGAATTAATGTAAACTGGTTTTAAGTTTGTTGTCGCCTTTAACTTCTTAAAACTTAGCATTGTTTCCCTTACAAATCCAGGAGGTAGGCGCAGTGGCTACCGCGGCCCGTACTTATACAATAGGTCGTATGTTCGATCCTTATAGCGACCATTTTTTGCGGTTTTTTAATATCGCGAAGCGAACCCACTCAAATGGGCCGGCCCAGGGTGAGCTGCGCCCTGTGCGTCGCGCCGACTATTTGCCGCAAAATGCGGCAAATAGGAAATTTCGTATAGGAGCTCCCCCAACTGCCTGGATTGAGCGCCACAACTATTTCTCTCCCGGACCGAGAAGTAACTTGTAATCGCCTCTTGGCACGATTGAGGTTCCAGCCCAGTACTGTAACGGCTCTGTGTCAGCCATTTATCTTTTGCTCAAAAAAACAAACTAGCCTTTTATCTTTTCTTCTTTCTGATTTTTCTGACTGGTTATCACTACTTGCACTCATTTTCTTTGCCCTTTTCTTTTTTCTCATTTAGTTTTTATTATTATCTTTTATTTTCAGTTTTTTCCAACACAAGTCTACATCGTTTATACACATTGTATATTTTTTGTATGTACCAAGAACTTTTTTATGCACAAATAAAAAAAATACATAAATAAAACATTTCTAGAATATATGTTTAATCATCTACTTTTTTCAAACACATTGTACGTCTATCATAATCATTTAAAATATTTTTTCTACACGTTTGACAAATATCAAATACATGATTAATATTTTCTTAAAATACATGTTTTTGAAAAAAAATTGATGTGTGTTAAATATTTATCAAATACACACTGAAACATTTTTGTTCAATGATATGAAATCTTTCTTAAAACAATGTGAACAATGTGAACATTTTTGTTCAATGATATGTGTTACACTGTACATACAAATTTTTAAATGTATCAAATATTATTTTGAAATGTGTGAACATTTTTTTAAGTGCCATGTACCTTTTTTGAAAGGTATGAAACTTTTTCTTGAATTATGCAAATATCATTTTTTATTTTATAAACATTTTTTAAATATCTCATGTACATTTTTGAGTGAGTATTTTTCAAATGTTGTGAACATTCATTTTAACAGTCCAAAAAAATTACACCATGTTAGCATTTTGTAAATTAATGGTTTTGATATTTTTATAGCAAATTTTATTTCTTGGAGTATATGTATTTAGAATATTTATTTTGAAAATATGAAAAAACGAACTAAGCAATTTGGCTCGACCCAGTAGTAGCAACTGAGAGGGCGCCTTGAGACGACCTCCTTTGGTCTCGCAACATGCAATACGTAATTGCTCCCTGGATTTTTTTTCTGAAGAGCGCCGGTTTTCCTATACCGAACGTTCATTTCCTGTAGCGACATTGTACCCGACCGATTTTTTTTGTAGCATCACTATTGTGAGCAGGTTCCTGTAGCGACCCCACACTACAGCGGCTTACTGTATAACAAGCGGTTCAAACGTTGTGAAATATGGGGAAAATAATGAAAGTGCCAACATTTTCAAGTTTGTGAGCATTTTATGAAAACATGAGCAATTTTTGAATATATTGATCAAATTTAACATTTTCATTTTTTTCGAAAAACAAACAATTTAGAAATACCGGTGTATTCTAAAAATTTCAAACATTTCTTAAATTCCAATTTCTTTCAAAGGGCAAACAAAATTTTGAACCTTTTTATGAAGATTTTTTTGATTTTTTTTTGAAATTTGTGAATTTGTGACAAAAAGCCAAAAAGAAACAAAACAAATGAACCCCAAAAGATGTTTGATGAAAACTTTTAGAATGTTGCCAAAACCGATCAGAACCTTCCCAAAAACCAAGTGGCTCATTTAGCAGATTTTTCATATTTTTACCTCATAAGCAAACTTGTGCCACATTTTACCCTCTTTTCTGATAGGTACTTAAATGGGATAAAATTTTACTAAACGAGGTAATTGCTTTCACAAACGTGAAACTTAGAGGTAAAAAACAAAATTAACTCTTTTCTAACTATGAGCAATCTAGCTACCGCAATTTGTAAGGGCATCTTCAACCCCAACCCACAAACTTCCCACAACCGTCTGGACCGCGCTGTCCGGACCATAAAAACCATCGAACGCCGATATGTATCGATCCACGGAGCGGTCCAGACGTGATTTCTCTAGCAAACTGGAGACAAACGTGGGGGAGGGGGGTTGCGGCAGTTCGGACACGTGAAACGTTGCTCTCCGCCCCTGGCCCACCCAAAAGGAAGGTCGAGCCCGTGCTTTTGTAGCATCTCACACTGTTTCCGTGCCAGAATCCCCCACTCTCTTCTTCCACTCCCCATCGCTCTTCGCCCAATTCTCGCTCTTTGCTCCCACCCTCTCCTTCCCTCCGCCTCCGACGCGTCGATCCATTAGAGAACCTGCCGGAGATGGAGCTGGCGGAGGTGCCGGAGGATCCGAGCATCACGCTCGCCTGGAAGATCAGCTCGGAGACGCGGAAAAATTGCTACGTCAAAGCGAAGGCTGCAAAGGAGGAGAAGCTGAAGAAGCGTCTGGTCATCGGTGGGCCTGGTGGTGTGGACGGGCGTTGTGAGTGTGGCGGACGCCGCCAAACGGGCGCGACAATAGTATAGATGACGCCATGACCGGAGCCTTACAAGCCTCCGTATTACTACGCCGCCAAGGAGCTCGCAAAATCCGCCGGTATGGTTCCTTACATCGTCGATGGTAATGCGGCGTCACTCTTCTCCGAGTATTCTTCTCCCTAGCTCGTTCAGGCGAGGACGACGGGCAGAGAGCATATGGGTGCCTGCGCGCTGTTTGATGCAATGGCGAGAGTGAAGGAAATATGCCCTAGAGGCAATAATAAAGTTATTATTTATTTCCTCATATCATGATAAATGTTTATTATTCATGCTAGAATTGTATTAACCGGAAACATAATACATGTGTGAATACATAGACAAAACTATGGTCACTAGTATGCCTCTACTTGACTAGCTCATTAATCAAAGATGGTCATGTTTCCTGACCATAGACATGTATTGTCATTTGATTAGTGGGATCACATCATTAGAAGAATGATGTGATTGACATGACCCATTTTGTTAGCCTGGCACTTGATCGTTTAGTATACTGCTATTGCTTTCTTCATGACTTATACAAAGTTCCTGCAACTATGAGATTGTGCAACTCCCGTGTACCGGAAGAACACTTTGTGTGCTACCAAACGTCACAACGTAACTGGGTGATTATAAAGGTGCTCTACAGGTGTTTCCAAAGGTTCATGTTGAGTTGGCATAATTCGAGATTAGGATTTGTCACTCCGATTGTCGGAGAGGTATCTCTGGGCCCTCTCGGTAATACTCATCACTTAAGCCTTGCAAGCATGTAACTAAAGAGTTAGTTATGAGATGACGTATTACGGAACGAGTAAAGAGACTTGCCGGTAACGAGATTGAACTAGGTATTGGATACCGACGATCAAATCTCGGGCAAGTAACATACCGATGACAAAGGGAACAAAGTATGTTGTTATGCGGTTTGACCGATAAAGATCTTCGTAGAATATGTAGGAACCAATATGGGCATCCAGGTCCCGCTATTGGTTATTGACCGAGAATGGTTTTAGGTCATGTCTACATAGTTCTCGAACCCGTAGGGTCCGCACGCTTAACGTTTCGTTGACGATATAGTATTATATGAGTTATGCATGTTGGTAACCGAATGTTGTTCGGAGTCCCGGATGAGATCATGGACATGACGAGGAACTCCGGAATGGTCCGGAGATAAAGTTTGATATATGGGATAATAGTGTTTGATCTCCGGAAGGGTTCCGGAATTCACCGGAAGGGGTTCCGGATGTTTCCCGAAATGTTTGGGTACGAGAACACGTTATTTGGGCCAAAGGGGAAAGCCCACAAGGTTTTTGGAAAGCGCAAAAGGAAGTTTTGCGGAGTCCAGGGGCCAGACGCCAGGGTCCCTGGCGTCTGGGTCCAGACGCCGGGAATCCTGGCGTCTAGCCCAGGAGTCCGAGAAGGACTCTTGCCCTTCGGATGAAACCGACTTTGTGGAGGCTTTTACTCCAAGTTTCGACCCCAAGGCTCAACATATAAATAGAGGGGTAGGGCTAGCACCAAAGAGACATCAAGAAACACCAAGCCGTGTGCCGGCAACCCCGTTCCCTCTAGTTTATCCTCCGTCATAGTTTCCATAGTGCTTAGGCGAAGCCCTGCGGAGATTGTTCTTCACCAACACCGTCACCACGTCGTCGTGCTGCCGGAACTCATCTACTACTTCGCCTGTCTTGCTGGATTGAGAAGGCGAGGACGTCATCGAGCTGAACGTGTGTAGAACTCGGAGGTGCCGTGTGTTCGGTACTTGGATCGGTCGGATCGTGAAGACGTACGACTACATCAACCGCGTTGATAAACGCTTCCGCTTAGCGATCTTCAAGGGTATGAAGATACACTCCCCTTCTCGTTGCTATGTCATCACCATGATCTTGCGTGTGCGTAGGAAATTTTTGAAATTACTACGTTCCCCAACAGTGGCATCCGAGCCTAGGTTTTATGCGTTGATGTTATATGCACGAGTAGAACACAAGTGAGTTGTGGACGATATAAGTCATACTGCCTACCAGCATGTCATACTTTGGTCCAGCGGTATTGTGAGATGAAGCGGCCCGGACCGACATTACGCGTACGCTTACGCGAGACTGGTTTCACCGTTACGAGCACTCGTGCTTAAAGGTGGCTGGCGGGTGTCTGTCTCTCTCACTTTAGTTGAACCGAGTGTGGCTACGCCCAGTCCTTGTGAAGGTTAAAACGGAGTCTATTTGACAAACTATCGTTGTGGTTTTTGATGCGTAGGTAAGAACGGTTCTTGCTAAGCCCGTAGCAGCCACGTAAAATTTGCAACAACAAAGTAGAGGACGTCTAACTTGTTTTTGCAAGGCATGTTGTGATGTGATATGGCCAAGACGTGATACTATATTTTATTGTATGAGATGATCATGTTTTGTAACCGAAGTTATCGGCAACTGGCAGGAGCCATATGGTTGTCGCTTTATTGTATGAAATGCAAACGCCCTGTAATTGCTTTACTTTATCACTAAGCGGTAGCGATAGTCGTAGAAGCAATAGATGGCGTAAACGACAACGATGCTACGATGGAGATCAAGGTGTCACGCCGGTGACGATGGTGATCACGACGGTGCTTCGGAGATGGAGATCACAAGCACAAGATGATGATGGCCATATCATATCACTTATATTGATTGCATGTGATGTTTATCCTTTATGCATCTTATCTTGCTTTGATTGACGGTAGCATTTTAAGATGATCTCTCACTAAAATTATCAAGAAGTGTTCTCCCTGAGTATGCACCGTTGCCAAAGTTCGTCGTGCCGAGACACCACGTGATGATCGGGTGTGATAAGCTCTACGTCCATCTACAACGGGTGCAAGCCAGTTTTGCACACGCAGAATACTCAGGTTAAACTTGACGAGCCGAGCATATGCAGATATGGCCTCGGAACACGGAGACCGAAAGGTCGAGCGTGAATCATATAGTAGATATGATCAACATAATGATGTTCACCATTGAAAACTACTCCATCTCACGTGATGATCGGTTATGGTTTAGTTGATTTAGATCACGTGATCACTTAGATGACTAGAGAGATGTCTGTCTAAGTGGGAGTTCTTAAGTAATATGATTAATTGAACTTAAATTTATCATGAACTTAGTACCTGATAGTATCATTGCTTGTCTATGTTTGTTTGTAGATAGATGGCTCGTGTTGTTGTTCCGTTGAATTTTAATGCGTTCCTTGAGAAAGCAAAGTTGAAAGATGATGGTAGCAATTACACGGACTGGGTCCGTAACCTGAGGATTATCCTCATTGCTGCACAGAAGAGTTACGTCCTGGAAGCACCGCTGGGTGCCAGGCCTGCTGCTGATGCAACTGACGACGTTAAGAACGTCTGGCAGAGCAAAGCTGATGACTACTCTATAGTTCAGTGTGCCATGCTTTACGGCTTAGAACCGGGTCTTCAACGACGTTTTGAACGTCATGGAGCATATGAGATGTTCCAGGAGTTGAAGTTAATATTTCAAGCAAATGCCCGGATTGAGAGATATGAAGTCTCCAATAAGTTCTACAGCTGCAAGATGGAGGAGAATAGTTCTGTCAGTGAACATATACTCAGAATGTCTGGGTATAACAATCACTTGATTCAACTGGGAGTTAATCTTCCTGATGATAGTGTCATTGACAGAATTCTTCAATCACTGCCACCAAGCTACAAGAGCTTTGTGATGAACTATAATATGCAAGGGATGAATAAGACTATTCCCGAGCTCTTCGCGATGCTGAAAGCCACGGAGGTAGAAATCAAGAAGGAGCATCAAGTGTTGATGGTCAACAAGACCACTAGTTTCAAGAAGAAGGGCAAAGGGAAGAAGAAGGGGAACTTCAAAAAGAACGGCAAGCAAGTTGCTGCTCAAGAGAAGAAACCCAAGTCTGGACCTAAGCCTGAAACTGAGTGCTTCTACTGCAAGCAGACTGGTCACTGGAAGCGGAACTGCCCCAAGTATTTGGCGGATAAGAAGGATGGCAAAGTGAACAAAGGTATATGTGATATACATGTTATTGATGTGTACCTAACTAGAGCTCGTAGTAGCACCTGGGTATTTGATACTGGTTCTGTTGCTAATATTTGCAACTCGAAACAGGGACTACGGAATAAGCGAGCACTGGCCAAGGACGAGGTGACGATGCGCGTGGGAAACGGTTCCAAAGTCGATGTGATCGCCGTCGGCACGCTACCTCTATATCTACCATCGGGATTAGTTTTAGACCTAAATAATTGTTATTTGGTACCTGCGTTGAGCATGAACATTATATCTGGATCTTGTTTGATGCGAGACGATTATTCATTTAAATCAGAGAATAATGGTTGTTCTATTTATATGAGTAATATCTTTTATGGTCATGCACCCTTGAAGAGTGGTCTATTTTTATTGAATCTCGATAGTAGTGATACACATATTCATAATGTTGAAACCAAAAGATGCAGAGTTGATAATGATAGTGCAACTTATTTGTGGCACTGCCGTTTAGGTCATATCGGTGTAAAACGCATGAAGAAACTCCATACCGATGGACTTCTGGAATCACTTGATTATGAATCACTTGGTACTTGCGAACCGTGCCTCATGGGCAAGATGACTAAAACACCGTTCTCCGGAACTATGGAGAGAGCAACGGATTTGTTGGAAATCATACATACAGATGTATGTGGCCCGATGAATGTTGAAGCTCGTGGCGGATATTGTTATTTTTCTCACCTTCACAGATGATTTAAGTAGATATGGGTATATCTACTTAATGAAACACAAGTCTGAAACATTTGAAAAGTTCAAAGAATTTCAGAGTGAAGTTGAAAATCATCGTAACAAGAAAATAAAATTTCTGCGATCTGATCGTGGAGGAGAATATTTGAGTTACGAGTTTGGTTTACATTTGAAACAATGCGGAATAGTTTCGCAACTCACGCCACCTGGAACACCACAAAGAAATGGTGTGTCCGAACGTCGTAATCGTACTTTACTTGATATGGTGCGATCTATGATGTCTCTTACCGATTTACCGCTATCATTTTGGGGTTATGCTTTAGAGACGGCCACATTCACGTTAAATAGGGCACCATCAAAATCCATTGAGACGACACCTTATGAACTATGGTTTGGCAAGAAACCAAAGTTGTCGTTTCTTAAAGTTTGGGGCTGCGATGCTTATGTGAAGAAACTTCAACCAGATAAGCTCGAACCCAAATCGGAGAAATGTGTCTTCATAGGATACCCAAAGGAAACTGTTGGGTACACCTTCTATCACAGATCCGAAGGCAAAACATTTGTTGCTAAGAATGGATCCTTTCTAGAGAAAGAATTTCTCTCGAAAGAAGTGAGTGGGAGGAAAGTAGAACTTGATGAGATAACTGTATCTACTCCCTTGTTGGAAGGTAGTTCATCACGAGAACCGGTTCCCGTGACAACTACACCAACTAGTGAGGAAGCTAATGATATTGATCATGAAACTTCAGATCAAGTTTCTGCTGAACCTCGTAGGTCTACCAGAGTAAGATCCGCACCAGAGTGGTTCGGTAATCCTGTTCTGGAAGTCATGTTACTTGACCATGATGAACCTACGAACTATGAGGAAGCGATGATGAGCCCAGATTCCACAAAATGGCTGGAGGCCATGAAATCTGAGATAGGATCCATGTATGAAAACAAAGTATGGACTTTGGTTGACTTGCCCGATGATCGGCAAGCCATTGAGAATAAATGGATCTTTAAGAAGAAGACTGACGCTGATGGTAATGTTACTATCTATAAAGCTCGACTTGTTGCGAAAGGTTTTCGACAAGTTCAAGGGGTTGACTACGATGAGACTTTCTCACCCGTAGCGATGCTTAAGTCTGTCCGAATCATGTTGGCTATTGCTGCATTTCATGATTATGAAATTTGGCAAATGGATGTCAAGACTGCATTCTTGAATGGATTTCTAGAAGAAGAGTTGTATACGATGCAGCCGGAAGGTTTTGTTGATCCAAAAGGTGCTGACAAAGTGTGCAAGCTCCAGCGTTCCATTTATGGACTGGTGCAAGCATCTCGGAGTTGGAATAAACGTTTTGATAGTGTGATCAAAGCATATGGTTTTATACAGACTTTTGGAGAAGCCTGTATTTACAAGAAAGTGAGTGGGAGCTCTGTAGCATTTCTAGTTTTATATGTTGATGACATATTATTAATTGGAAATGATATAGAATTTCTGGATAGCATAAAGGGATATTTGAATAAAAGTTTTTCGATGAAAGACCTCGGTGAAGCTGCTTACATATTAGGCATCAAGATCTATAGAGATAGATCGAGACGCTTAATAGGACTTTCACAAAGCACATACCTTGACAAAATATTGAAAAAGTTCAATATGGATCAGGCAAAGAAAGGATTCTTGCCTGTGCTACAAGGTGTGAAGTTGAGTCGAACTCAATGTCCGACCACAGCAGAAGATAGAGAGAAAATGAAAAGTGTTCCCTATGCTTCAGCCATAGGCTCTATCATGTATGCAATGCTGTGTACCAGACCTAACGTATGCTTAGCAATAAGCTTGGCAGGAAGGTACCAAAGTAATCCAGGAGTGGATCACTGGACAGCGGTCAAGAACATCTTGAAATACCTGAAAAGGACTAAGGATATGTTTCTCGTATATGGAGGTGACAAAGAGCTAGTCGTAAATGGTTACGTCGATGCAAGCTTTGACACAGATCCGGATGATTCTAAATCGCAAACCGGATACGTGTTTTTATTAAACGGTGGAGCTGTAAGTTGGTGCAGTTCTAAACAAAGCGTCGTGGCGGGATCTACATGTGAAGCGGAGTACATAGCTGCTTCTGAAGCAGCTAATGAAGGAGTCTGGATGAAGGAGTTCATTTCCGATCTAGGTGTCATACCTAGTGCATCGGGACCAATGAAGATCTTCTGTGACAATACTGGTGCAATTGCCTTGGCAAAGGAATCCAGATTTCACAAGAGGACCAAGCACATCAAGAGACGCTTCAATTCCATTCGGGACCAAGTCCAAGTGGGAGACATAGAGATTTGCAAGATACATACGGATCTGAATGTTGCAGACCCGTTGACTAAGCCTCTCTCACGAGCAAAACATGATCAGCACCAAGACTCCATGGGTGTTAGAATCATTACTATGTAATCTAGATTATTGACTCTAGTGCAAGTGGGAGACTGAAGAAAATATGCCCTAGAGGCAATAATAAAGTTATTATTTATTTCCTCATATCATGATAAATGTTTATTATTCATGCTAGAATTGTATTAACCGGAAACATAATACATGTGTGAATACATAGACAAAACTATGGTCACTAGTATGCCTCTACTTGACTAGCTCATTAATCAAAGATGGTCATGTTTCCTGACCATAGACATGTATTGTCATTTGATTAGTGGGATCACATCATTAGAAGAATGATGTGATTGACATGACCCATTTTGTTAGCCTGGCACTTGATCGTTTAGTATACTGCTATTGCTTTCTTCATGACTTATACAAAGTTCCTGCAACTATGAGATTGTGCAACTCCCGTGTACCGGAAGAACACTTTGTGTGCTACCAAACGTCACAACGTAACTGGGTGATTATAAAGGTGCTCTACAGGTGTTTCCAAAGGTTCATGTTGAGTTGGCATAATTCGAGATTAGGATTTGTCACTCCGATTGTCGGAGAGGTATCTCTGGGCCCTCTCGGTAATACTCATCACTTAAGCCTTGCAAGCATGTAACTAATGAGTTAGTTATGAGATGACGTATTACGGAACGAGTAAAGAGACTTGCCGGTAACGAGATTGAACTAGGTATTGGATACTGACGATCAAATCTCGGGCAAGTAACATACCGATGGCAAAGGGAACAAAGTATGTTGTTATGCGGTTTGACCGATAAAGATCTTCGTAGAATATGTAGGAACCAATATGGGCATCCAGGTCCCGCTATTGGTTATTGACCGAGAATGGTTTTAGGTCATGTCTACTTAGTTCTCGAACCCGTAGGGTCCGCACGCTTAACGTTTCGTTGACGATATAGTATTATATGAGTTATGCATGTTGGTAACCGAATGTTGTTCGGAGTCCCGGATGAGATCATGGACATGACGAGGAACTCTGGAATGGTCCGGAGATAAAGTTTGATATATGGGATAATAGTGTTTGATCTCCGGAAGGGTTCCGGAATTCACCGGAAGGGGTTCCGGATGTTTCCTGAAATGTTTAGGTACGAGAACACGTTATTTGGGCCAAAGGGGAAAGCCCACAAGGTTTTTGGAAAGCGCAAAAGGAAGTTTTGCGGAGTCCAGGGGCCAGACGCCAGGGTCCCTGGCGTCTGGGTCCAGACGCCGGGAATCCTGGCGTCTGGCCCAGGAGTCCGAGAAGGACTCTTGCCTTTCGGGTGAAACCGACTTTGTGGAGGCTTTTACTCCAAGTTTCGACCCCAAGGCTCAACATATAAATAGAGGGGTAGGGCTAGCACCAAAGAGACATCAAGAAACACCAAGCCGTGTGCCGGCAACCCCGTTCCCTCTAGTTTATCCTCCGTCATAGTTTCCATAGTGCTTAGGAGAAGCCCTGCGGAGATTGTTCTTCACCAACACCGTCACCACGCCGTCGTGCTGCCGGAACTCATCTACTACTTCGCCTGTCTTGCTGGATCGAGAAGGCGAGGACGTCATCGAGCTGAACGTGTGTAGAACTCGGAGGTGCCATGCGTTCGGTACTTGGATCGGTCGGATCGTGAAGACGTACGACTACATCAACCGCGTTGATAAACGCTTCCGCTTAGCGATCTTCAAGGGTATGAAGATACACTCCCCTTCTCGTTGCTATGTCATCACCATGATCTTGCGTGTGCGTAGGAAATTTTTGAAATTACTACGTTCCCCAACAGAGAGCAGAGGAGCCAACGTACGACGCGGATAGGGAGATGCTCGATATCATCCAGGATGGAGGCAAGGGAGGAGGAGGGGGCTATGAGGATGACAGGTGGAAGACTCGGATCCCACCCAGTCTGCCAACTACCAGTATCAGCAGTCCTACACCCAAACGGCCACGCAACAGTCTTACACCTAGATCGGCGATGGCACGCAACAACTGCAGCATTGGGCCGCCGGAGAGCAGCAACCGGAGGGGGGATAAGGAGGAGGAGGATGACGATGATGATTCAGATGATACTGCTAGCGATACGAAGAAGAAGGATAGAGGAGAAAGCTTCAACATGCGGGAGAACGAGCTATTATGCGACGCATGGTTGACCACTAGCCTCGATCCGGTCCATGACACGGAGCAAAAGGGCACAACCTTTTGGAGGAACATTCACATATGGTTCCATGAGCAAAAGCATTTCGCGCCCTACTCCGACGCGTTGATTCACAACCGTGAGCGGAAATCCCTCAACCATCGATAGTACACCATCCAAGAGGCCATCTTCAAGTATTGCGGGCACTTGAAGCATCTCATCGCATGGTGGCCTAGAGGTGCACAAATCACTGAGCAAGTAAGTTGATCACTAGCTGGATATGCTTTACTTTTGTTGGTCACTATCCAGACATGCTTTAGTTTTGTTGATCACTAGCCGGATATACTTTTTTATTGATCCCTAACCGGACACGTAATGTTTTGTTGCTCACCAGACATATATACATTGTTTCACTTTGTAGCCTACTCGTACTTGTGTGGTGTACAAGAAGTTGGAGAAGAAGTCCTTCACCGTCATGCATTGTTGGTTGAAGTTGAATGGGCAGCTGAACTGAAACCTTTTCATTGCCAAGACCTTCGCCCAAGCCAACGAGGTAGAAACTGGTGACCCTACCGACCTAGTCCAAGAACTTCCGAAGAAGATTAGAAGGAATCTGTGGGGCAAGAAGAGAAGGTGTGGCGGCCAAGCTAACAGAGAGGTTCAAGGAGATCTTGGCGAAGAAGGAAGAGGCATGGGTGAGGCGCTCGAACACCAAGGAGGGGAGGAAGGCCGAGAGGTTCAAGCAGTTGATGGAGGTGACAGAGAACAAGATCAAGCTCGAAGAGAGGAGGACCATGATCGAAGAGAGGAAGGCATCACTCAAGGAGAAGAAGGCCACACTCAAGGAAAATAGGGTGAAGATCGCCACCAATGCGGAGGACGCCAAGATGTTGACCTTGAGTATCGACTCTTTGGATGCCAACGCTGGAACTATTGCAATCTGTCCGCTACCAGATGCTGGAGTGGCAGAAAGATGAGTTAGCGGCGACGGAAGAGGTGGACGCGGCAGAGGCGGAGGCTGCCTACGCGGCGGCGACGACACCTCCTTGATCGGGAAGCATCTTGCTGGGATGACCGGTCCGGCAGGACAAAAATGCACGGACTGCCGGACTGATGTTTTTTTGAATTCGTGCACGTAAAAAATAAGCATATTTACCTCCTTTTGGTTGTGATGGGGGATGCAATTCGGCGCGAGTGTGATCCGACGCGTTGTGTGGATCAGCGCAGATTTGAATTTAAATTTGCTGGCAGACATATACAAACTATGGTTGAATGACGTCCTTCTACATCCGTGTCCGTGGACTGATCCCCTGTTCACGGACGGATGCGGGAGGAAATTTACGAATTTGCCGTTGAAGATGCCCTAAACCAGTAGCACGATTGTGCGAAATGTATTCAGGCAGGCACAAGTTGGCCCGGCAGCTGCGGATTTCAGGAACATGATCCGAGCAGACCTTTCTCAAAAACAAGAAAGAAAAATCCGAGCAGACAGGGTAATCTTGAGCATGTGACCAAGATCGATGGCATGCAGCATGCGGCTGTTCGTGCTGTCGTTGGATCCATGCATCCCTTGATTCCCATGGACGTGGCGGTACAAGGCAATTCATTTTCGCTTGCCACTTTCGTTCTCTCTTATCAGACTAGTACCATCACACAGATCAGCTGTTCGTGACCTAACATTGCATACTCTGTTGGCTGCTTCTGCGCTCTGCCAAAAGCTTCGTTCAGCGTGGCATATTTCCCTCGCCCCACGGCATATCTTCTGCCGGATCCATCGTCGTGTGCTGTCACGCTGCTCACAATTATTAGCCAACTTGCGTAATTTGCATTATCCGAACGAGCTGGCCCCTGCATAGAAAGAACTCGTGGAGAAGGTTCGGCTCTGCTGCGCAGATTTTGAGTATGATATCGTTGTCAGTAGCAGATGAATGGCCGGGCTCCAGTGTTTCGGTCGTTCGAATATTTAGAGTTGTCTAAGGGCATCGGCAACCCGTAAATTTTTTCCTGCATCTGTCCGTAAACACGGATGCAGGTGAACGTCATCCAACGCTATCCGCATACGTCCGGCCAACAATTTAAACCAACTCATGAAATTCGATTAAACCAGATAAATTTCATTTAAGTTCAGATATAAATTACATAAAAAGGTCGTCGATATTTCGACCGTTTTACTAAAACAAGCAAAAAATCTAAACGCTATACCAGGCGATCACCTCGTACGTGTGGCCGCCATGCCCTGCCACACCGCCGTTGTTGTCCCCCCAGCGGCGGTACGACGCCGGAGGGCCGCGACAGCCTTGTCCGGCGGCTGCCATCCGCTCGCGGAGGAGCCGCTCCGCCTCCTGTTGCACCGTGCGGAGTGCCGTCGCGGCCACTGTCGACGTGGCCTTCGGAGTCCCGGCGGCAGCCTTGCTGTGGCCGGCGTTGGCGGAACAGTCGCTAAGCGACCACTCCTCGCTGATCTTGATGAGCTCGCCATAAAGGAGGCGGCGACGCGTGGCGGCCGTCTCCGCGGTGGTCACATAGTGATCGAGCGCCCACACGGCGGCGAGGTCTGGGTCGTTGCGGACCCAGTCCGGCGCCACATCACTCTTGACGAACGCGGAGCGGCGACTGGCATTGCGCCGGTCGTACCGCTCCTGCTGTCGAGCCGCATGTTCTGCCTCAGACACGACGGCCCTCGAGCCTGAGGGACCACCGAGGTAGTGGAGGAGGCGACCTTGTGCCTTCTTGACCGCAGGCGACATCTCCTCCTTGACGGCGAGGCAGTGGTGGCACGGTGGCGACAACGGCGCGTCGATGCGGCCGTACCGGCTGCATGGCGGGGACGGAGGCTCCTCCTTTACACGGCGTCCGATCTGGACACCGCGGTGGTGCACGGGGGAGGGGGGGGGGGGGCTCCTCCTTCACGCGGCGTCCGATCTGGACGCTGCGGTTGTGCCGGGGCAAGGCCGACTCCTCCTTCGCCGGTAGGAGCGTGGATGCCGGCTCGGTCTTGACGTGTTGGCGCGGCGGGGAGGCCGACTCCTTCACGCGCTCCGACGATGGCGGTGACGGCCCCATGTCATGGAGCGACCGCTCCGTCATGAACTCGGTCTGACGGATGAAATCTTCGTCCGTCAGAGCGGCCTCCTTGAGGAGTCGTGGCGGCTGCTGCGGTGGCTCCTGCGGCTGCGGCAGTAGCGCTTGGTCCTCCTCATCATCGGGGGAGATGACAATCTCCTCCTTGGCGGAGGAGTCGGCCACCGTGGACGCTGACGGGTCCGCAGAGCGTCTGCGGCGGCGCCAAGAACCGCCGGAGGAGGAGTTCCCGCGTACTCCGCCTGTCGGTGCGGAGCACCACGACTTCAGCATCACTTGGGTCAAAGAGGGGGAGGGAGGGGCTCGGGCATGGAGACGGGGGAGAGAAGGGGCCGGTGCTCGGGAAGGGGGGTGGTGCATCTTTGTGCAACTCTGGCGCACGGCTTAAATAGCCGCGGCGAGGCCCAAGCGAAGGATCGGCCAGCACCGGAATTGGTCATCGGGAACCCGCGTCCGCATTGAAGCGACGGCTGCCGAGAGGTCCGATCAGCGCCGCCCTCCCTTCCTCCCGGTTCACATCGCGGCATCAAAGCCGGCCTCCGCGTGCTCTGGGCCGGCATGAATGCGGCGTGGTAAGCGACGCGTTCATCGGAAGAAAACGTGCGAGAGGGGCGGGTGAGGTTTTTTTTGGTGGGCCAGGGCGGTCAGAAGCGGATTTGGGATCGGTCTAGACTCACGCAAACCTCTCCACGTTTGTCTCCTGTTTGCGAGAGAAATCGCGTCCGACTGCCCCGTGGATTGATACTGGTCGGCGTTGGATAGTTTCCATGGTACGGACGATTGCCAGAGGTTTACGAATCCACTTTAGAGATGCCCTAGTGTTGTTTATTCTTGTTGTTTTCCCTCGATGAATGTGGCATTCTAGAGTTTGATCTCTAGTCAATAATAGTCAAGTTCCACGATGAGTTTTGTTAGTTCACTATTCACTTTATTTCAGCTACAAAACTGAAAGCCGATCAACTTATAACATAATATCTTTGTTCTAAGAAAAAAAATCATGGTCTTCAACGTTTTCCTGAGAGGTGACGAGGTGGGCGACCAAACAATCCTAGCTGCCACCCATTGTCTACCCCCTCAGCAACCAGGTCGCGTTGCCGGGCAAAGCCTGCGCGGCGCGGCGGCGGTGGTAGGAAGGTCTGGATCAGGGGGCCTGCCATGGAGGCGCTAGAGGGTTGTTGTGGGATGGCGAAGGGTGATGTGTACTCGAGTGGCGGCCTTTGTCAGGCGTTGCGCACGATGGTGGCGTTGGCAGCGGACAAAGGGATCCAGTGTGGAGATCTTCATCGATGGTTTGGCCTCGCTGGATCATTGGAGAGGGCGTCATTGCATGGTTCTGGACGTCTGCGAGATCAATGTCAGATCTGGACCTGTCGTACATCGGCATGGGTGATTTTTTAGGTTTTCTTCAAATAGTCTTTGCTGTTTGTGTCCGTGGAGTGGCAGCATTGCCCTGGGTAGGAATAATGTCCTTCCCTCCGTATCTTCGCTTTGTTGTTGTGTTTTACGCTGGAAGAGGGTGTTTGTAGTTGTGTCTCAGACAAGTCTTTCAGGATCCGGTTAGTTTCGGTTTTCAGTGGACCAGTTTGGATTCAGTCGGCTTTCGTTGTCTTTGAAGCATCCACGGGCCATTATCGGTGATTTTTCTCTACAGCAGCGATTTGCTTCGCAGATCGTGGTTTCCGAAGTCTCCTAGTCTGCACCGACTTCTTGGTGTTGCTTCTACAAGCTCGTGGGTTTCAAAAAGGTTGCTCTACCGAAGCGGAGTCCCAGAGGTGGAGGAGGGCTTTGATCACGGTGCTTCGCCAGTGGATCGATGAAGAAGAAGACTTAAACAACTCCCAAGATTTTGAATACATTTTTATTTTTCTGTAAAGATGTGTTTGTAAGAAACTGTCATCGTTATTAATATATGGCCTTAGGGCATCTTCAATGCGGACCCTCAAACCGCTCGCATCCGTCTGGACTGAGTGGTCCGGACTCATTTTGCCATCCAACATTGTAGCCCATCAATCCGTGGATCAGTCCGGGCGTCTGTTTTTCCGCAAATCGGAGGCAAACTAGGAGGGCTTTGTGGGACTTCGGACCACCACCATGTAGGATTTAAACACCACTGGCCCACTCAAACCACCCTCCCGGCAGACTTTTCTTACATTCTACCCCTCTCCCCCTCCTCGGTCGACGTCGCTGCTATACCTCTCCGCCCTCCGCCCAGGCATCATAGAACATTCGCAGACCCCACGGACGCCTGTGCCTTCATTAAACTATGTCACAGTCTACCCAGGATCCCACCGCCCCTGCCAACTGAAGGAAATATGCCCTATAGGCAATAATAAAGTTATTATTTATTTCCTTATTTCATGTATAAATATTTATTATTCATGGTAGAATTGTATTAACCGGAAACATAATACATGTGTGAATACATAGACAAACATAGTGTCACTAGTATGCCTCTACTTGACTAGCTCGTTGAATCAAAGATGGTTAAGATTCCTAGCCATAGACATGAGTTGTCATTTGATTAACGGGATCACATCATTAGGAGAATGATGTGATTGACTTGACCCATTCCGTTAGCTTAGCACTTGATCGTTTAGTGTGTTGCTATTGCTTTCTTCCTGACTTATGCATGTTCCTATGACTATGAGATTATGCAACTCCCGTTTACCGGAGGAACACTTTGTGTGCTACCAAACGTCACAACGTAACTGGGTGATTATAAAGGTGCTCTACAGGTGTCTCCGAAGATACTTGTTGAGTTGGCATATTTCGAGATTAGGATTTGTCACTCTGATTGTCGGAGAGGTATCTATGGGCCCTCTCGGTAATGCACATCACTATAAGCCTTGCAAGCAATGTAACTAATGAGTTAGTTACGGAATGATGCATTACATACCGAGTAAAGAGACTTGCAGGTAACGAGATTGAACTAGGTATTGGGATACCGACGGTCAAATCTCGGGCAAGTAACATACCGATGACAAAGGGAACAACGTATGTTGTTATGCGGTTTGGCCGATAAAGATCTTTGTAGAATATGTAGGAGCCAATATGAGCATCCAGGTTCCTCTATTGGTTATTGACCGGAAACGTGTCTCAGTCATGTCTACATAGTTCTCGAACCCGTAGGGTCCGCACGCTTAAAGTTACGATGACAGTTATATTATGAGTTTATGAGTTTTGATGTACCGAAGGTTTTTTGGAGTCCCGGATGTGATCACGGACATGACGAGGAGTCTCAAAATGGTCGAGACATGAAGACTGATATATTGGAAGCCTATATTTGGATGTCGGAAGTGTTCCGGGTGAAATCGGGATTTTAACGGAGTACCGGGGGGTTACCGGAACCCCCGGGGGCTTAATGGGCCATAGTGGGCCTTAGTGGTGAAGAGGAGAGGAGGCCAGGGCAGGGCCACGCGCCCCTCGCCCCTAGTCCGAATAGGACAAGGAGAGGGGGGCGGCGCCCCCCTTTCCTTCCTCTCTCTCCCTCCTCTTTCCCCCCTTCTCCTAATCCAACAAGGAAGGAGGGAGTCCTACTCCCGGTGGGAGTAGGACTCCCCTTGGCGCGTCTCCTCCCTGGCCGGCCGCCCCCTTCCCCCCTTTGCTCCTTTATATACGGGGGCAGGGGGCACCTCTAGACACAACAATTGATCTCTTGATCTCTTAGCCGTGTGCGGTGCCCCCCTCCACCATAGTCCTCCTCGATAATATTGTAGCGGTGCTTAGGCGAAGCCCTGCGACGGTAGAACATCAAGATCGTCACCATGCCGTCGTGCTGACGAAACTCTTCCTCGACACTCAGCTAGATCGGATTTCGAGGGACGTCATCGAGCTGAGCGTGTGCTATAACTCGGAGGTGCCGTAGTTTCGGTGCTTGATCGGTCGGGCTGTGAAGACGTACGACTACATCAACCGCATTGTTCTAACGCTTCCGCTTTTGGTCTACGAGGGTACGTGGACACCACTCTCCCCTCTCGTTGCTATGCATCACCATGATCTTGCGTGTGCGTAGGATTTTTTTGAAATTACTACGTTCCCCATCACCAACGACGTCCATGGCAGACACCATGTGTGTCAAGTGTTTGATCAAATGCAATTGAGCTTATTTGTGGAACTTCCTGTTGTTTTCTAGAGTAAAGCATGATGGTCGGTTACTCGGTGATCGAGGATGAGTTGATGTGTGATGTGTGGTTGGCCGTATCTGCGGACTCTGTAGGCAGGAACTCAAGGGGCTCGATCTTTTGGCTGTTGTAGGATTGAGAAGATGGGTCTAGAGGGGGGTGAATATACTCTGACAAACAAAAGGTGCAATTTTTAGTTTTCTTGAAGTTTAGGCAGATTTTCGCACTAGTTAAGATACAACCAACACTTTCTACACATGCATGTCTAGAGATAGAGCAGCGCAAATAGTACAACATGCAAATGCGCGGAAAGTAAAGGGGTAGAGATGGGAAGATCAAACACAATGAATACACAGTGGTTTTTGGCATGGTTCCGATGGGTGGTGCTACGTCCACATTGATGGAGACTTCAACCCACAGAGGGTAATGGCCGCACGAGTCCACGGAGGGGTCCACGAAGGATCAACCTTGTCTATTCCACCATAGCTTACGTTCACGAAGGACTATCCTCACTCAGGGTAGATCTTCACGAAGTAGGCAATCTACTTGCCCTTACAAACCCCTTGGTTCACTCCACAAGATCTTGGAGGCTCTCCCAAGTGACACCTAACCAATATAGGAGACACCAATCTCCAAAAGGTAATAGATGTTGATGATGAACTCCTTGCTCTTGTGCTTCAAAAGATAGTCTCATCAACACCCAATCACTCTCTTGATTTCAACGATTGGAGAGGAAAGTAACTTGGGGAGGCTAGAAATCAAGGTTCAAATGGTTGTATTGGAATCTCTTGATTTCAACACATGAGTAGATGGTTATCTCTCGGAAAATGAATGGTGGAAGTGTAGTTTCATTCTGATGACTCTCTTGAGAGTAAGTGGGGGTGCAGGGGTATAAATAGCCTTCACCAAGAATCCAACCATTATAACCTTTTGACTCAATTTGGTGACACCAAAATGAAAATCTCGGTGAGACTAACCTATGTGAAAGATTTGAACGTTGGGCGTCCCGGTGAGACTGGATGCAACAACTCGGTGGGACCAGTATGCAGTGACCTAATTGAGAGCTCGTTTCGGTAATTCCGATCAAACCAACTCGGTAATTATGAAATGGAATGGAAGGGTTAAAAAACTTGGTCACCTCATTTCAATGGGACCGAACGTCATCTCAGTAGAACTATTTGTTAGGGTTTGTCTGTGGCCCTGTCTAGGATCAACTCGGTGGGTCCAGATGTGGAGATTTCGGTGGGATCGAGTTTGACATTTAGGGTTTGGACAGATAGGATTTGTAGAAGGTGGTTGAGGGTTTTTGGAGCAATTGATTCTGGTCAAAACCTCATCCCCTTTTAATAGTATTGGCTTTCCTATGGATTCAATGTGATCTTGGATCACTTAAAAAAATGTATAGTCTTGAAGCTTGTGCCAATTGTCGGGGGGGGGGGGGGGGGGGGGGGTGATTCCCGAGCTGGCAACGGAACCCGGATCCTTTTAAAAAACAACAGGGCCGGCGTCGCCCCTCAAACCGGCATGTGCTTGGCCGGGTCGCTCGACCCAGCCACACCCCACAACCCGGCCAAACTCTTCAACCCAGCAAGACACGTCGTCTCGGCCTCAACAACTAGTACAAGACAGCCGAACCCGGTGCAACCAAGGCTTCCTCAACAAGCCGGCTCCACTCGTGGCGTGCTCCGCAATCCAGCCATGGGTTAGCTCTCGTCCCATCCAGGCCGTACGATGGGACGAGTCTTCAGCCACTGATGACCAAGGCAACAGTGCCCCTCCCATGCCTCCGGTCAGCCGGAGCGTGGCAACAGTGCCCCTCACCTACCCGCTGACCAGGGCCGGCGTGGCTACAGTGCTCCCGCCATCACCGCTGACGACATCAAGCGGCGACCTAACGAAGCGCCACTGTATGCGACTCGACTCGGCCACGCCCTGACGATCGACAGGACGGCGCACAGTCCCCCTAGGCACGCGGGGCCCGCACCTAGGGGAAACCGGTGAACCACAGGCCCCCAGCGGGTCCCAGCCCGGGTCCCCGGACGCCGACAACCCAGACCCACCGACTTGTAACATTACCATTGTATCCCTGGGGGGTTGGCCTACAAAACTCCCAAGGAGCCCACGCATACGGGCAAGCAGCAGAAGTAAGCAAGAGAGGAACTAGCCACCAGAAACAGTAACATCCACTCGGGGAGAAGGAGCAGCCTAAGCCTTGGCCAGCCCTCCTTCCTCCTCCATACAGCTCTAGGAGCAACATTGTACTGTCAGACATCAAACAACACTCGGCAGGACTAGGGGTGTTATCTCTCGGGAGAGCCCCGAACCTGGGTATGTCTTGCGCCCCACGCTCGCTCATACCAACCCCGCCTCTGGAGCCCACCAGTGCCCTCGAGCCTCCTCCTCTCTTTAGCCATCCCTTGGCATCTGCCGTGCGCCCACCACGATAGTTGGCGCCCACCGTGGGGCAGCTCAAGGAGCTGGCCGGGAGCATGGTTCAGACGGGGCCCTTCTCCTACTCCGACGAGTCCATCACGCTGGCGGACGACGTCGTCGGCGCGCTCGCTGCCTCCTTCGTCGCGCTGCGCATCTCTGATGCGCCCACGGCCGACGAGTACCCCCGCGACGTACTCAGCCACTCCGACTCCCCCTCTCCCTCGGTGGTGGCATTTCCGCCGGGGCAATGAACGTCCACGTGGAGGTCTTCGTCACTGGCGATGGTGCCTCTTCTTCATCGAGCAAGACAAGAAAGGCTGCCGAAGCTAGGGCCGCAGCAGAACGGACCGAGCCGTCCGATCTGTTGCACGCTGCGATGCAGAGCCTCCACATCCCCATCGACACCGACGTCAATGCCACCAATGTTGCTAAGGCCCGGGCCCAGCTCGAGGAAAGGCGCCAGCAGATGCTGGACCTGTCCGAGACGCTCGCCGCCACTCAGTGTCGTCTGGATTCCGCTCAGCTAGAGCACAACGCCGCCTATAGATTCACGCCCGCCACGGCCAAGCCAAGACGGGTCGCCGACGTGCGTGCCCGGGGAGGAGCGATCGGCCGGGCCCTCAGCGCCATCGCTACCGTCTACGAGACCCCAACAAAGAACATGCGCGCTGCCCAGGCAGCCGCAGTTGACCTGGACCTGCTCACGGGCAAGGAACTGAAGGAGCGCATCGGGCGGATGCGCAACCTCCTCAACGCGGCCAACGCTCAGCAAGACCGCCTCAACCAGCTCGCCAAGCCGGCGGGATCCGGCTCCGCCCGCATCAGTGGACCCGGTGAATTTCAACACACAGCTTCCTCACCGCCCAGCGAGGTGCACTCCGGCCGAGCCCAGACTCGCCGCGACCCGGCCGCCACGGCCACCGGCGGCTTGGGCGACGAGCCCATCCCGGAGACCCAGCACGGACCCGGCTCGCACGACCGGCGTCCGACTCCAACCAACCCGGCCCCCTGTGGCCTGGTCGCCAGTCGACTCGGCCCGCACGCCATCGACGACGCCGACGCTCGCCACCGCCTCGACCAGCTCACTCACACCCTGGAGGTGGAGGAAAGCGGCGCTATCGGGCCGGCGTGCTTCGGCCCACACATCTGGGAAGAGCCCTTCCAAAGGGTTCATGCTCCCTGCGACACCCCCAATTACAACGGGACCGTGAAGCCAGAAGACTGGCTTACCGACTACACCACCGCCATTGGCATCACCGGTGCCAATCGCCGTCTCGCCGTGCGCTATGCACCGCTCATGCTCCAGGGGTCGGCCCGCACCTGGTTGAACAGTCTGCCGATGGGCAGGATCAACACGTGGGTCGATTTCGAGCAAGCCTTCATCCGCAACTTCACGGGGACTTACAAGCGACCCGACCGCCCTAGCCAGCTCATCATGTGCATACAAGGGCCTACGGAGACCGGTCGCGAGTACCTCACACGCTGGACCGAGCTCCAGAACAGCTGCGAAGGCGTCCATGAAGTCCAGGCGATACAGTACTTCGTCAACGGGTGCCGAGACGACACCCTCCTCAAGCACAAGCTCTTACGCTCCGAGCCAGCAAGCATGGCCGCGCTCATGGTGACGGCGGATAAATACGCCAATGCCGACTCCGCCATGAAGATCCAGGTGGCCCTGGATGAAGCCGGCAAAGCAAAGCCGGTTCCCCCTTCGAAGCCGGCCAGTGAAAGCAGCCGGCAGCAGTATCACCAGAACAACAAGCGCAAGGCCGACCAGCCGGCGCAGCACCATAACAACCGGCTCGTCGCGGCCACTGAGCCCGCGATGGACCCGACGGCGAAGCGCCGGCAGACCGGCAAGATGGCGTGGCAACCCGCCGTGAGCTTCAAAGAGATGCTCGATGCCCCCTGCAAGCACCACAGCATCGCAAGGCCGTCCATGCACACGCTTTGGCAGTGCGCCATCACCAAGCACATCATGAGGGGTGACGTCCCGCCTCCTCCGGCTCCGGCTCCAAGCGTGGGGCAGCCACCTCCGCCTCCACCACTGCCTCCAGCTGGCGGCGCGATGCGCGACGACGCCTACCCAGACCAGAACGCGGCCTACGTCGTCTTCACCAGCCTCAGCGACGACAAGCGCAACGAGCGCCTCCTTCGGCAGGAGGTGAACACCGTCGTCCCGGCCAAACCAGAGTTCATGCACTGGTCGGACCGCCCGGTCACCTGGACCCGGGAGGATCACCCGGCGGTCATGCCGAATCCGGGTGGTTACGCCCCCTTCCTCAACCCCACCATCGTCGCGCGGCGCATGTGCAAGTTCTCCCGAGTCCTCATCGACGACGGCAGCAGCATCAACATCCTCTACCGCGACACGATGACCAAACTTGGCCTTAAGGCCGAGGACTTGGAACCGACCCGGATGATCTTCCACGACATCGTACCCGGCCTCTCCTGCTCTCTCCCATTGGCCGGTTCCGGCTCGACGTCCTGTTCGGTGACTGCAGCCACTTCCGGCGCGAACCAATCTTGTTCGAGGTGGTGGACCTGTCCAGCACGTACCAAGCACTGCTGGGCCGACCCACGCTCGCCAAGTTCATGGCGGTCCCCCATTATGCGTACCTGAAGATGAAGATGCCGGGTCCCAAGGGTCTCATTACCATTACCGGCGACTACCGCAAGTCCTGGAGTGCGCCCGAGACGGCGCCAAGCTGGCCGAGTCGCTGGTCATTGCCGAGGAGCGGCGCCAGCTCGACCGGATCGTCGCCATGGCAGGCGAGGCCTCGGCCGCGTCGATCCCAACCAAGGACCCGGCCGATGAAGCCGCTTTCAAGCCCTCCAAGGAGACCAAGAAAGTGAAGCTGAACCCGGAAGACCCCAGCTGCAGCAAGTACGTTGTCGTAGGCGCCCGCCTCGACAGTAAATAGGAAGTACGCCGAGCACAAACTTCACGTCCAAGGAGAATCGGGATATCTTCGCATGGACCCCCAAGGACATGCCGGGTATCCCGAGGGAGTACGCCGAGCACAAACTTCACGTCCGCAAGGACGCCAAGCCTGTCCATCAACCGCTGCGACATTTTTCCGAAGATAAGAGAAGAACCATCGGCGAAGAGGTCACCAAGATTTTGGCGGCCGGCTTCATCATGGAAGTGTTTCACCCCGAGTGGCTGGCCAACCCAGTCCTCGTCCTGAAGAAGAACAAGACCTGGCGCATGTGTATCGACTACACCAGCCTCAACAAGGCCTGTCACAAGGATCCGTCCGCTCTCCCGCGGATCGACCAAGTCATCGACTCGACCGCCGGGTGCGAGCTCCTGTCCTTCCTGGATGCTTACTCCGGCTACCACCAGATCAAGCAGGACCCGGCCGACGCCCTGAAGACGTCCTTCATCACGCCCTTCGGGGCGTATTGCTACATCACCATGTCGTTTGGCTTGAAGAACGCCGGCGTCACCTTCCAATGCTGCATGCAGAAATGCCTGCTGTTGCAACTCGGCCGCAATATCCACGTTTACGTGGACGACATCGTGGTGAAGACCAAGTAGCACCTCACACTCCTCGACGATTTGAAGGAAACATTCACCAACCTCCATGAATACAAGGTCAAGCTTAACCCGGAAAAATGCGTTTTCGGCGTCCCGGCCGGAAAGCTACTCGGCTTCCTCGTCTCGGAACGCGGCATTGAGGCGAACCCGGAGAAGATCAAGGCCATCGAGTGCATGCGCAAGCTGGCTCGGCTGCGCGATGTCCAGAAGTTCACCGGATGCTTGGCCTCGGTCAGCTGGTTTCTAAGCCGGCTGGGCGAGAGGGCGCTACCCCTGTACCAGCTGATGAAGAAGACGAAGTCATTCGAGTGGAATGACCAGGCGGACGAGGCATTCCAAGACCTCAAGCGCATGCTCTCCATTGCACCAGTCCTGGCCGCGCCGACCGACAAGGAGCAGCTGTTGCTCTACATAGCCGCGACCTCATGGGCGGTCAACACGGTGCTGGTGGTCGAGCGACCAGAGAAGGGCAAGATCCAAGCCGTCCAGCGCCCGGTCTACTACCTGAGTGAAGTGCTCTCCAGCTCCAAGCAGAACTACCCGCACTACCAGAAGATGTGTTACGGCGTGTACTTTACCGCCAAGAAGTTGAATCAGTACTTCCAAGAGCACGTCATCACCATGGTTAGCATGGCTCCTATCGGAGAAATCATCGGGTGCCGGGATGCCTCTGGACGAGTCACCAAGTGGGCGCTCCAGCTAGCCGGCCACACCATCCTCTACGAGCCCCGCACCACGATCAAGTCTCAGGCCTTGGCCGACTTCCTCGTCGACTGGACCAAGACCCAGTACCTGCCGCTGCCTCCCGACTTGACGCATTGGCGCATGCATTTCGACGGGTCCAAGATGCGACTCGGCCTAGGGGCCGGCATCGTGCTGTCATCCCCAAAGGGCGACCGACTCCGCTACGCACTCTAGATCCACTTCACCGCCTCCAACAACGTCGCCGAGTGTGAAGCCCTTGTGCACGGCCTCCGGCTTGCCAAGGAACTCGGCATCCGATGCATCCTGTGCTACGACGACTTGGACCTAGTGGTGCAGCAGTGCTCCGGCGAGTGGGACGCCCGCGACTCCAACATGGCAAGCTATCGCTTCCTCATCCAGAAGCTGTCCGGGTGCTTCGAGGGCTGCGAGTTCCTCCACGTCCCGCACGCAGAGAACAAAGCCGCCGACACGCTCGCCAAGATCGCCTCGTCCCGACAGTCCATCCCGTCTGGCGTCTCCCTCGAGCACCTGCGCAAGCCGTCCGTCAAGCCGTCGCCGGACTCTGAGTCCATCCATGTTCCACACGACTCGGACGCATCTCAACTTGGCCCGGGGGATGCTGAACCCGGCCCGAGGACTGCTGAACCCGGCCCGGGGGCTGCTCAGCTCAACCCGGACACCATCACCCCGGATCCGGCCGTTGCCATCCCCGATCCGGGGGCTACTCAACCCGGCTCGAGGGCTGCCGACTCGGAACCCACCCTGGTGGCCGTCTTTGTCGTGGTGACGGCTTCGTCTTGGGCCCTTCCAATTTCAGAATTTCTGGAGAACGGGGTTCTCCCCATGGATGAGACTGAAGCCCGGCAAGTACAGCGCCGGGCTTCCGCCTACAGCATCATCAACAACGAGCTCGTCAAGCGCAGCTCCACCGACGTGTTCCAACGCTGCGTCAAGCAGGAACAAGGCATCGACATCCTCCTCGACATACACCAGGGCGAATGCGGGCACCACACCGCGTCGTGATCCTTGGTGGCCAAGGCGTTCCGCCACGGTTTCTACTGGCCCACGGCCCTCCAAGATGCCGAGTTGCTCGTTCTCAAGTGTGAGGGTTGCTAGCAGTTCAGCAAGCGCAGCCACCAGCCGGCGTCAGCACTCTGCACCATTCTGATCGCCTGGCCCTTCGCGGTCTGGGGACTCGACATGGTGGGACCCTTCAAAACCACTCGAGGCGGCATGCCGCACTTGCTGGTGGCGGTGGACAAGTTCACCAAGTGGATCGAAGCACGGCCAATCAAGAAACTGGACGGGCCAACAGCCATCCGGTTCATCAAGGACATAGCGGTTTGCTACGGGATGCCGAACAGTATCATCATGGACAACGGCACCAACTTTG
This sequence comes from Triticum timopheevii, assembly GCA_963921465.1. Classification (NCBI taxonomy): domain Eukaryota; kingdom Viridiplantae; phylum Streptophyta; class Magnoliopsida; order Poales; family Poaceae; genus Triticum; species Triticum timopheevii. The sequence goes on from OY997274.1 coordinate 463,722,485, forward strand.
CCAAGGGCACGCTCGAACAATACTGCTCCGTCTACGGCATCCGCCTCGACCTGGCCTCCGTTGTGCACCCTCAGGTCGAGCGGGCCAACAGACTCATCCTGTCCGGCATCAAGCCGCGACTCGTCGAGCCACTCATCCGCTCACCCGGCAGCTGGCTTGACGAGTTGCCAGCCGTTCTTTGGAGTCTCTGCACCACGCCGAATCAGTCGACCGGGTTCACCCCGTTCTTCTTCGTCCATGGAGCCGAAGCCATCATCCCGACCGACGTCGAGTTTGACTCGCCGCGCGTCGCGATGTACACTGAAGCCGAAGCCAGAGAAGCCCGCGAAGACGGCGTCGACCTACTCGAAGAAGCCCGCCTCCTGGCGCTCAGTCGTTCGGCCATCTACCAGCAAGGCCTGAGGCACTACCATAGCAAGAAGATCAAGCCCCTCGTGTTCCGCAAGGGCGACCTCGTCCTCTGACTAGTCCAAGAGCAAGCCGGCCATCACAAGCTGTCCCCTCCATGGGAGGGACCATTCATCATGAGCAGGGCCTTGCGCGATCGCAATGTCTACTACCTCATCGACGCACGCAAGTCAAACAAGCGCAAGAGAGACACCGCCGGTGAAGAAACGACCCGGCCGTGGAACGCGGAACTCCTCCGCCCGTTTTATAGTTAGCCGCATGAATGTATGTATCGTCGCCTTTTGTAAACGCATGAAACTATGGGGCCCCTGAACGAGACTCGGGGGCTGCCTTTTGTCGAACAACTTATCACGTCCCTACCTTTTTGCATCGCTATGCTCCTGAACCCGGCCGCCGGTTCGACCCGCTCGACCCGGGGGCTCGGGGGCTGGCCGGCTTGATCATCACCCCGCCGCCTTGCTTGGCGGTTCCTGGTGCACTAAGGATGCCGCGGTCCCCCACTTCGCCCTAAGCCACAGATCCGGCTTCAGCTGTCGGCTAGCAAGCACAACGGGCCAAAGCTCCTTCACATTTCAAACACCAAGTCAAAGGCTGCCAGGTCGACCAACCCGGCCCGCCACTAAAAAAATAGACAACCGCACGACCAGCTGCTCGCCAACCGGCTCCGCCGGGTTGTCGCCAGCCGGCCCAGTGGGTGTTTCGCTTGCGCTCTACGTTTTGAAGAACCCAAGTCCTGCACACCCCTCTCAAAGAACCGAACTCCTTGTCATAGACGGTTTGAGAAAGGAAAAGCGCAAGAAATCGGTACAAAAAACGAAAAGCAAGAGCAGAAACATTCACGACATATACACATAAATATTTAAAAGGCCCACGGCCCGAGTTCATTACACCCTAAACCCCCAGTGGGTGGGTGGACCTGCTACCTAACAAATTCTACTAAGATATCTCAGGCATCTTCAGCGCTGCGTCGTGACGTCGATGGCGCTCACCTGACGGCCTCCGGGTCCAGCGAGGCACCGGTGTGCTCCTCGGCACCCCCGTCGAGGTAGACGCCCGTCTCCTCGGAGCTCCCCTCCGGATCGTGAAGAAGCAGACCGTAGTCGTCACCGTCGATGGCCCCACCATCCTCCGCCCGCTTAGGGTGTAACTCGTCGTGGAAGGCGAACTCGGCGATGTAGCTAGCCCGGGAAGCAATCCGGCTGGCTTGCTCCTGCAACAGCTGCTCCGAGCTGGCCGGCTGGCCCATCAGCGCGTCCAGCTGCAGGTCCGGATGCAAAGACAATGCGAACCGGAGGCCCATCTCAGCGCCGGCATGAGCGGCAGAGACGCTCCACTCATGAAGCCGGTCCGGTCCCATCTCCAGCCAACACGCCAGGCGCGTGAAGCTGTTTGGCTTGACGGAGTCCGGCCAAAGGGCCTTCGTCATCGCGGTGCCGGCCTGGGACAGCCGCCCCATCTGCTCCCCCAAGACCCGCAGGCGGGCCTTGGTGGCGGTGATGATTTCTGGGAAGGTCCACGCCACCTGCGGGTCCGTCTTGGATCTAACGACTCTAGTCGGGTCGCGCTGAAAGTGGACGGCTTCCTCCGCCAGCCGATGCATCTCCGGGAAGGCTCCTGCCAGAAAAGCGAAGCATATCCGGAAAAAGACAACAAGGATGAAAAGCCGGATCCCGACCCGGCAAAACACAACAAAAGCACTTACTAGAGAAGGACTCTTCCAGGTGCTGTGCTTCGAGCAACGTACCACGCCGCTCTCGGTCAATTGTGCGGTCGCGCTCCTGGAGCGTCTTCTCCAGATCGGCCGTCTTGGCAAGGGCCGCCTTCAACTCGGCGTCCTTGTCATCGACCGCCTTCTCGTTCGTCTCGTGATGACAGACCTCGTCCTGGCGGGCCCCCTCGGCCGTGGCAACCTGCCCCGCAGGCACTCCACCTCGGCCGGGAGCCGGCCCTTGTCATCGGCCAGCCTGCCGCGCTGCTGGTCCGCCTCGACCAGGGCCTGCTGCGCCTCCACCACCTTGGAGACCTCCGCTTTAAGGAGCTCGACCTCGGCCTCGAGGCGGCTCTTATGACCCGCTAGCTGCTCCTGCAGCTGGTTGGCCTCGTCAAGCGACCGCCGGGCCGCGACCGCCTCCGCCCTCGCCTGCGCCACATCGGCGCCAAGATGGCCGGTGTCGGCAACAAGCCGGTCATAGTGATGAACAGCCCGGAGCAGCCGGGTCTGCCGGGACAGCACCACGGCTACAAAAAGTAAGGTTGAGGGAAGAAGAAAGAAAGACTTAAGATTTTGCCCAACTGTTACACAGTTGGCCCGAATCTCGGGGGCTACACCCAGTGGGTGCACTAGCGCGCCCCCACTAGAAGAGAGCATGAAGATACCTGGGGCGATGCAGAGCTCCTCCTCCTTGGCGGTGAGCTGCTCCTTGAGCTCCCGGTATTTTCCCAGGAGACAGTTGAAGGCGCCGACCCGGTAGGCGTCAAGTTGCTGAAGAAAGCAGAAATCAGTACAAAGACATCATTCTAAAGATTCGACCCAACTACTACATAGTTGGCCCGAACCTCGGGGGCTACACCCAGTGGGTGCGCTGGCGCGCCCCCATAGAGAAGAAGTTGCAAAAAGAAGCTTACCAGCACGACGCGCTCCAGGTCCCGCGTTCGCTCCACCTCGGCCTGGGCGAAGGCCTCGAGGCGGTCCGTCCGCCCGCGCAGACGGCGGTTGACGGCGTCCATCGCCGCCTCCTCCTGGGTCTGAGGTTCGAAGACCACGGCGCCCTCGCTCCACGCCGGCTGCGGCGCGGCGGCCCGACGCCCTCCTAGCCGGGGCACCAAGGCGTGCTCCCCGTCGGCCGCTCCCGACGCGGCCGGCACCTCCTCCGACGCCCTCTCCGGCGCCATCGACGACCCGGACGCCGGGACGCCCTGCATCACCACCACCGGTGCAGGTGCCGGGGTGGCCTCCGGCACCACAACCGGCGGCGTCTCGCGCGCCACTGCTCGCAGTGCCTCCTCCAAGACGGCGCCCCCACGGCCTCCATCGGCCCCCGTCCCCTCGACAACGTCGACCCACGGCGGGGTGTCGTCCTCCACCTCCACGACCTCCTGGTCGAGGATCACCACCTCAGCCCGGCCTTCACGACCGCGCTCCCTCACCGCGACGGCTCAAAGACCGTCACCGCCACCACCGAGCCTTCTGACATCTCACGCCAGGCCGACTCCGCGCCGGCTCGCACACATGCCGCGGCCGCGTCGGTCCAAGCCCGGACTGACGCCGCCTCCAGCTTCGCCTTGGTCCTGTTCCTGTCCCGCTAGGACAGGCCCTCGGCGTCGGTCGGGTCCAGGCCGAGGTCCGGGTCGGACCGACCCTCCTCCTCGACCTGGTCAACAGGGTCGGACCGGCTCCTACAGAATGCGCCCCCCTCGGCGGCTGCGGCGTCCACCGCCGCCCTCGCCAGCGCAATCAGTGACCTGAAGAAGAAGAAGACAGAATGAGCAAGAAACAAAGCCGGCTCGACAGTTCGGACGCATACGGGAGATAAAGCTTACCCTGTCAGGACCGGGACGGGGGCTGGCCTCCCATGTCCGGTGCCGCGCTTCCTCTTGGCCGGCCACCCACTCCCGGCCGGGTCCGCCGCGCGCTTCGGGGCCCGTAGCCGCGGCGTGACACTGTCCTTTCCGTGCGGACGGCTCGGCACCGTCCCGCGCGACGACCCGGCTCCGCCCGCGTCACCGCCTCCACCGCCCAATGCCACTACACCAACAATTGGCGTCAGCACCACCCGTGCAGTGTCGCGGTCAACAATTCAAGAAACACAAAGAGAAGGACAAAACTTACCCGCGCGATGCCCAGTGCCGGTGTCGGTCTCGGCTTCCTCCTCCCCGTCGTGGGCCGCAGGCTCCTCCGGCGCCACCGGCACCACCTGTGATGGAGCCCGGGCATAAGGATGCCGGATCACGTTCAGAAGCACCTCTCGTGTCGTGTCAGGACGAACGAGGAGATTCGCAGTAGCAAAGTAAGGCGACCAGACACTCACTTGAGGCGCCAGATTCGACTCGCTGTACGACACCTTGCCGAACCGCCAGTCCTCCCCAAGGTTGGCCTTGGAAATGTCGTTCACTCAGCGCGCAATCTGCTCCGCCGTCAGGCGCGTCGATCCCATGCGGTTGGGATCCTGAAGACCGGCCATCTCGCCAATGAGGCAGGAGCACCTCTGCAGCGGGAGAACCCGACGCATGATGAACGCGGCAATGAGGTTGTTGCCGGTGAGCCCTCCTGCATCCTCATCACTGTCACCCGCTCGCAGAGATTGAGAATCTCCTGCGACGGGCGCCTGGGGGAGTAACCACAGTTCATCTTCGCCCGCGGCGGCGCGATAGCAAAGGCCGGAAGGTTGATGCGGTGCGCACCCAAGTTGGGGACGTAGAAGAAGGAGTTCTCCCATTTCTTGGCAGAATCCTCCAGCGGGATCTTGGGGCAGTCCGCCCCCGACCGGTTCGAGATGACGGCGGCGCCCCAGTCGGCGAACTCTCCGGTCGTCGGGCCCTGCTGCTTCAAGGAGAAGAAGCGTGCCTATAGGTCGATCGTGGGCTCGACCACTAGATATCCCTCGCAGAGGGTGATGAAGCCCGAGAGCTGGACGATGGCGCCGGCGCCGAGATGATGAGGCTGGAGCCCAAAGAACTCCAGGAACATGCGGAAGAAGATGCTCGCCGGCAACCCAAATCCATGCTCGAAATGCGTGAGGAAGACCACACGCTCCGACTCCTCGGGTTGCGGCCTCTGCTCACCGCGCGGCGGATGGACGGTGACATCCATCTCCCGAGGCAAGCACCGCGACGCGTGAAGATGGGCGATGTCCTCGGTGGTGACGTTCGAGCCCATCCAAGAGCCCAACGGCAGCGCCATCGATGAAGGAAGGAGAGGAAGAAAGAAGATGGACGACGACCCAAATCCATGCTCGAAATGCATGAGGAAGACCACACACTCCGACTCCTCGGGCTGCGGCCTCTGCTTGCCGCGCGGCGGACGGACGGTGACATCCATCTCCCGAGGCAAGCACCGCGACGCGCGAAGATGGGCGATGTCCTCGGTGGTGACGTTTGAGCCCATCCAAGAGCTCGACGGCAGCGCCATCGATGAAGGAAGGAGAGGAAGAAAGAAGATGGACGACGACGAAGTTCTGCTCAGAGCAACGGGCGTCGCAGTGCGTCGGTCGCAAGAAGCAGAGCAAGAACAAAGGGGCAGGAGGGCGCGAGTGAGAATAATGTCCGCCGCCCCCCTTGCCCCCAATTTATAACCCTCGGTTTGAACGTGGGGGAGTGGGATCATCTGTACTCACCCTTTCCACTACCCTGCAATAAGTGTGCACGTACGCATGCAATAACTGCCCGGGGAAGAGCAACCGACCCCCGGACGCTGCAATAAATCCACGCGCGTGGCCCAAGGGCACGCGGCGGCGGGCTCGAGCCTGTTGTCCAGTCCTGTCACGCGCGTGGCCTGTCAGGCCCCTCCGACATCCGGGCACCATGTAGCGCCTGCACGAAGCCCGAGGGATTGCCCCAAGATTCGACGGACTCCTCGGTTCCCGCCCCTGCCGGGACGCTACGATCCAGTTTCCGAAAAAAACCGGCACACAGTGGGTGTGGCCAGACCTGACGCTCGCAGAATCCTCCTTGCTTAAGGGGGAAACTACAAAGGCCCACTCATCCGAAGACGGCGGACCTTCACAGCTTCAGGGACTACTGTCGGGGGGATGAACCCTGGGCAGGCAACGGAACCCAGATCCTTTTCAAAAACAACGGGGCCGGCATCGCCCCTCAAGCCGGCACGCGCTTGGCCAGGTCACTCGACCCGGCCACACCCCGCAACCCGGCCAAACTCTCCAACCCGGCAAGACACGTCGACTCGGCCTCAACACTAGTACAAGATAGCCGAACCCGGCGCAACCAAGGCTTCCTCAACAAGCCGGCTCCACCCGTGGCATGCTCCGCAATCCAGCCATAGGCTAGCCCCCGTCCCATACAGGTCGTACGATGGGACGAGTCTTCAGCCACTGATGACCAAGGCAACAGTGCCCCGCCTATGCCTCTGGTCAGCTGGAGCATGGCAATAGTGCCCCTCACCTACCCGCTGACCAGGGCTGGCGTGGCTACAGTGCTCCCGCCATCACCGCTAACGACAGCAAGCGGCGACCTGACGGAGCGCCACTGTACGCGACTCGACTCAGCCATGCCCCGACGATCGACAAGACGGCGCACAATCCCCTAGGCACGCGGGGCCCGCACCTAGGGGAACCCGGCGAACCACAGGCCCCCAGCGGGTGCCAGCCCGGGTCCCCGGACGCCGACAACCTGGACCCACCGACTTGTAACATTACCATTGTATCCCTAGGGGGTTGGCCTATAAAACCCCCCCAGGAGCCCATGCACACGGGCAAGCAGCAGAAGTAAGCAAGAGAGGAACTAGCCACCAGAAACAGTAACATCCACTCAGGGAGAAGGAGCAGCCTAAGCCTTGGCCAGCCCTCCTTCCTCCTCCATACAGCTCTAGGAGCAATATTGTATTGTCAGACATCAAACAACACTCGGCAGGACTAGGGGTGTTATCTCTCCGGAGAGCCCCGAACCTGGGTATGTCTTGCGTCCCGCGCTCGCTCATACTAACACCGCCTTTGGAGCCCACCAGTGCCCTCGAGCCTCCTCCTCTCTTTAGCCATCCCTTGGCATCTGTCGTGCGCCCACCACGACACCAATCCATGTCCTTAGCATTTTGAAGGGTTCCACAATCTCATGTTCTTGCTATGCCAGTGTTGAACTTTTTCGAAACACACTAGATGAAAAATATTAGTCCAATAGTATGTATGTTGACATGAATTACCTGTTGGGGAACGTAGTAATTTCAAAAAAATTCCTACGCGCACGCAAGATCATGGTGATGCATAGCAACGAGAGGGGAGAGTGTGTCCACGTACCCTCATAGACCGAAAGCGGAAGCGTTACAACAACGCGGTTGATGTAGTCGTACGTCTTCACGGCCCGACCGATCAAGCACCGAAACTGCGGCACCTCCGAGTTCTAGCACACGTTCAGCTCGATGACGTTCCCTGTACTCCGATCCAGCAGAATGTCGGGGAAGAGTTCCGTCAGCACGACGGCGTGGTGACGATCTTGATGTTATACCGTCGCAGGGCTTCGCCTAAGCACCGCTATAATATTATCGAGGAGGACTATGGTGGAGGGGGGGACCGCACACGGCTAAGAGATCAAGAGATCAATTGTTATTGTTTATAGAGGTGCCCCCTGCCCCCGTATATAAACGAGTGGAGGAGGAGGAGAGGGCCGGCCCCTATGGCGCGCCCTGGAGGAGTCCTACTCCCACCGGGAATAGGATTCCTCCCCTTCCATCTAGTAGGAGTAGGAGACACAGAAGGGGGAGAGGGAAGAGAAGGAAGGAGAGGGAGCCGCCCCTCCCCCTAGTCCAATTCAGACTAGTCATTGGGGGGGTGGCCTACCTCTCTCTTTCTCCCCTAAAGCCCAATAAGGCCCATATACTTCTTCCCCCGTATTCCTGTAACTCCCCGGTACTCCGAAAAATACCCGAACCACTCGGAACCTTTCCGATGTCCTAATATAGTCGTCCAATATATTGATCTTTACGTCTCGACCATTTCGAGACTCCTCGTCATATCCCCGATCTCATCTGGGACTCCGAACTCCTTTGGTACATCAAAACTCATAAACTCATAATAAAACTGTCATCGAAACCTTAAGCGTGCGGACCCTACGGGTTCGAGAACTATGTAGACATGACCGAAACACGTTTTCGGTCAATAACCGATAGCGGAACCTGGATGCTCATATTGGCTCCCACATATACAAAGATCTTTATTGGTCAAACCACATAACAACATATGTTGTTCCCTTTGTCATTGGTATGTTACTTGCCCGAGATTCGATCGTCGGTATCCCAATACCTAGCTCAATCTCGTTACCGGCAAGTCTCTTTATTCGTTATGTAATGCATCATTCCGTAACTAACTCATTAGCTACTTTGCTTACAATGCTTATAGTGATGTGCATTACCGAGAGGGCCCAGAGATACCTCTCCGACAATCGGAGTGACAAATCCTAATCTCGAAATACGCCAACTCAACATGTACCTTCGGAGACACCTGTAGAGCTCCTTTATAATCACCCAGTTTTGTTGTGATGTTTGGTAGCACACAAAGTGTTCCTTCGGTAAACGGTAGTTGCATAATCTCATAGTCATAGGAACATGTATAAGTCATGAAGAAAGCAATAGCAACATACTAAACGATCAAGTGCTAAGCTATTGGAATGGGTCAAGTCAATCACATCATTCTCCTAATGATGTGATCCCGTTAATCAAATGACAACTCATGTCTATGGCTAGGAAACACAACCATCTTTGATCAATGAGTTAGTCAAGTATAGGCATACTAGTGACACTATGTTTGTCTATGTATTCACACATGTATTATGTTTCCGGTTAATACAATTCTAGCATGAATAATACACATTTATCATGAAATATGGAAATAAATAATAACTTTATTATTGCCTCTAGGGCATATTTCCTTAAGTCTCCCACTTGCACTAGAGTCAATAATCTAGTTCACATCTCCATGTGATTTAACACCAATATTCACATATGTATGTGATTAATACCCATAGTTCACATCGTCATGTGATCAACACCCAAAGGGTTTTCTAGAGTCAATAATCTAGTTCACATCGCTTATGTGATTAACACCCAAAGAGTACTAAGGTATGATCATGTTTTGCTTGTGAGAGAAGTTTAGTCACGGGTCTGACACATTCAGAGCCGTATGTATTTCGCAAATATTCTATGTCTATAATGCTCTGCATGGAGCTACTCTAGCTAATTGCTCCCACTTTCAATATGTATCCAGATTGAGACTTAGAGTCATCTGGATCGGTGTAAAAGCTTGCATCGATGTAACTTTTTACAACGAACTATTTTATCACCTCCATAATCGAGAAACATTTCCTTAGTCCTCACTAAGGATATTCTTGACCAATGTCCAGTGATCTAATCCAAGATTTCTATTGTACTCCTTTGCCAAACTCAGGGCAGGGTATATAATAGGTCTGGTCCATAGCATGGAATACTTTATAGAACCTATGACTGAGGCATAGGGAATGACTTTCATTCTCTTTCTATTTTCTATCGTGGTCGGGATATGAGTCTTACTCAATTTCACACCTTTGCAACAGAGGCAAGAACTCTTTCTTTGACTGTTATATTTTGAACTAATTCAAAATCTTGTCAAGGTATGTATACATTGAAAAATCTTATCAAGCGTCTTGATCTATCTCAATAGATCTTGATGCTTAATATGTAAGTAGCTTTACTGAGGTCTTTCTTTCAAAAACTCTTATTCAAGTATCCTTTTATGCTTTCCAGAAAAATTCTACATTATTTCCGATCAACAATATGTTATTCACATATACTTATCAGAAATGTTGTAGTGCTCCCACTCACTTTCTTGTAAATACAGGCTTCTCCAAAAGTCTGTATAAAACCATATGCTTTGATCAACTCATCAAAGCGTATATTCCAACTCCGAGATGCTTGCACCAGTCCATAAATGGATCGCTGGAGCTTGCACACTTTGTTAGCACCTTTAGGATTGACAAAACCTTCTGGTTGCATCATATACAACTCTCTTTTAATATATCCATTAAGGAATGCAGTTTTGACATCCATTTGCCAGATTTCATAAAATGTGGCAATTGCTAACATGATTCGGACAGACTTAAGCATCGATACGAGTGAGAAAATCTCATTGTATTCAACACCTTGAACTTGTTGAAAAACCTTTTCCGACAAGTCGAGCTTTGTAGATAGTAACACTACTATCGGCGTCTGTCTTCCTCTTGAAGATCCATTTACACAATATGGCTTGCCGATCACTACTAGGAAAAGGCCTACTAATGGCGCACTGGTTTTGCCTACTAATGGCGCACTACTGGTGCACCATTAGTAGCACGCCATTAGAATTTTTTACTAATGGCGCACCACTGGTGCGCCATTAGTATCTGGTATACTAATGGCGCACCTAGCAGTGCGCCATTAGTATGTAACTCCATGCACCATTAGTATGCCTCCCGGGGGGCCATATGTAACCATGTGCTTTGTCACACTAATGCGCACTCTGCCTTGATGCGCCATTAGTATCCTTTGGCATACTAATGGCGCACTCTACCTTGATGCGCCATTAGTATGAATATTTGGTTTTTCTTTTTGCTTATCTGATTTTTGCACAGGTTACAAAATATATTATTGGACAAAATATAGACAGCAGCACATAGCAACAGCAGATTCATCGAATACAATAGAAGATTAGTATCCGAATACAATTCATCATATTAGTCTCCGAATTCAAAAGACCGAACAAAGATAAAACATTACAAGTCTCAAGACCGCGAGTATCGAGTTTGTCTTCACATTACAAGTCGATCTCGATCATCTAAACTACCATCACATAAAAGAGAGTTGTGGTCATCACGATGAGCATCATCGCGATCAAACTGGTCTTCATCTGGTTCCTCCAACGCTCCCTCCTCTCTCCCGCTAGATAGCGGGCATATCTAGATTCGGCTTCCGCCCTAGTGGTGTACCCTTTGTAACTGTTACCGCTGAAACGGTGAACCTGTCTCCGACACTCCTCCCAGTCATCGTAGACTCCGGGAACCTTACCCTTGAACACGACATACGACGGAATCTCTATGCACAAGCCAAACAACAGACAATACATAAGTAATATGTAAGTATGCAACAAAAGGATCGGAAGAGAAAAGCAAGACATTAATAGCACGATTCATGGTCCTACTAATAAATAGCATCGATTACATCTAAGTTGAACGACTGTCCAAACCAAAGAGACATACGAATTCATTAAAGTTTAATTACAACATGAGCCAATCAATGTTTCAGAACTACACATCACTACTTTCGACTCGACTCATCGGACAGGAGCGTGGATGAAGCCGCCGTCTGTTGTGATGGTCATGAAATCGCGGTCGTTGTCACCCTGCATTTGTAGCATTCCATCTATCTCATTGTTGGACGGTTGATATCTGAGGAAGAAATGCCCCGACGTATGAAGGACATCTTGATGGATGATGTCCGCAAAGTCCGACTGGATGCGAAAGAATTCTTGTCTGAGGTCCGCGTCCTGGATTGCCGACAAGGTCGCGGCCCAATCTTTGAGATTATCTGGTAGTAGAAGGTGATGATGGTCCCTTACGATCGCCCGCATGTGATGGAGGGCGTAGTAGGCATCCTTCTGACCGCCAGGCGGCTGCTTGACGCAGCAGAACTTCCTATTGTGTGAGAACATGTGCTTGCCGTACTTACGAACAGTCATGGTGAAGGTGCCTCCAGATTTGGCGTAGCCGGGGAGAACATCATCAAGAACTTTCTTGACATTTGTGTAGTCTATCTTGGAGTTACGGTTCGGGTCGAAATACGTGGCCATGGAATATTTCGGGCTTAAGAGGATGAGTGTGCAATGTGTGTCACTGCACAGAACACGGAATGTTAGAAAAGAAAAGAACGATCGAAATCTAAGAAATCATATGTTATAGGGCGGTTAAGGGATGACTTACTCGGGAAAGTAAGCCACAAGGAAGTTATCCTTATCTGGGTTTGCCAGAATGATGCCTTCGAGGTGTGAACTCGCAACTTGGCGGTCCCCAACGCTGCTCAAGTGCTTGGCACGCATGTAGAAGGGTTCGACTATCACGATGTCTGGGGTCTTGTCTCTAATGATCCACATCTCCATACTCAGCGAAAACAGCCGAACGAAGGTGTAGTGCAGCGGATGAAGGTTAAACATAGCAAAGATGTCATCAAACCGCAAGACGATCGTACCCCCGATGTTGCCATCCACAAAGCCCTTGCCCTCTGGCACCTTGGCCACGAAAACCGGGTATGCCACATCCTTCTCTCTGAGACGCCGCTTCTCCAAAGAAAGAACACTGTCGTGCAGACTCCGCATAGCACCGGTTGCAGCATTCAGCATATTTGGCGGTAGCATCGCCCTACCCGCCACATGCACCCTCCTCGAGATATCCTTAGGTGAAGGTGGCCCGTTCTGAGCACGGAGCGAACTCGGTGCCGGCTGGCTCGCACTGGCGCCCTTGTTAGTCTTTCGTTTCCGTCCCTTCTTCTTGATCTCCTGTAATGGGACCGAGTTCTGCTCACAGACCGCCTTCTTGAGCGTGTTGGGGCTGATAATATTTTGCACCTCAGCTATCTGAGGCTCGGTGAAGGCGGGAGCTGGAGGCGTCTCCTGAGAACTGAACGCCAGACGACGCCTATTGCAATTGGATTTCTCCGCCGTACCAGCTAGATTGCGGTCGTCTTGGTTGGGTTCTTGAGAAAGAGGCCCGCAGAACTCGTCAGCGTACCCATGTTCGGCAAAGTACTTATCGACTTTGGTAAATGTACCGTCATTGTTGTCATCGTCGTCGTTCGGATCCTGTGCCATAGGGCTGTCCGGATCCTGTGCCATAGGGATGTCCGACATAGGGATGTCCGGCAGGTCCGGTAGCGTTGCGGTGTTCTTGCCATGGCTTGGCGCCGGCACGACTGGCGGTCTTGTCTGTGGGGTGGTGTCCCCCGCCCCCAAACGAATCTGGCTCTTCGGCCAAAGCAGGGGCCAGTTTACGCAGGCGCTGAGGGTCATCTCATCTTCTTCGTCGGCCCCAGCGGGTCGAACCAGAGGTAACAGCTCGTCGCAGCCTGGCAGCACCCGAACCACTTCAACCCTATACATCGTGGGTGGCATCGGATTACCGTGGAACATGGGGTTGCCCGGTTGAACGATTCTGCCCTTGGCGACATTGACCAACTCGGCGCCCACAAAGTGCAGAAGAGTGCAAGGAACGTCGGCGGTGCCCTGCGAAAACATGTACAGGGCGTCAGGGATGCCTAGTCAAAGGCAAGGAGATGAAGTCATCGGCCGAGAGGCTTCGTTACCGTGATGCCGTCGAGCTCGGCTAATGTCAAGGCACCGCCAATGGCGGGCGTGCAACTGACGGAGGGGGCGCTTGCTGGCGAGGTGCCGGCTGGCGTACACCTGGGTGCATTAAGCTCCAATGCCTGTGCCGGCGCTGGAGACACGAATACCGCCTCCGCCGGAGACACCAATGGCGCCGCCGCCGAAGACACCAATGGCGCCGCCGGAGACACCAATGGCGCCGCCTGCGCGCTGTGCGAGTTGCTGGCCGTGAAGCTGGGAACCGGGGAGGCCCCTGTTGGCCGCCCGCAATCCATGTCGTCAGCCCATGAATCAATGTAGGCACCATGGCATTGAGCTTCGTTCCCAGTTGTTGTTCCACTTGCTCTTGGACAAGCTCCGGAATCCGCGCCACTTGTGCCTTGAGTGCTTCAACCTCACGCGTCTGGCTTTCCGAGCTGGCCTTTTTCTCCTTCCGCACACCAGCGGTATAGTATGACCCCCATTTTGTGGACAAGCCTTTGCCGGCCACACGACCAACTGACGTCGGCTTAGTGAGCTTATCCTTGTTTTTCATTATGTTCAACGCCCTATTTAAAGGGGTGTCAAAAGGGGAGCTCTGAGACGACCCCGCGCTACTGCTTTTAGTGTCCTGCGAAAGGAACGTGAACCATTTAGAAATATTGGGGATTAATTAGAGTGCAACCATATGGAGCTAATTACGCGGGGGTGTATTCCTTACCAGAACAAGCTCAAGCGCCCTGGTCTTCGGATCCATGGTAAGCTCCTTTGTTATCGGGTCCTCCTTGTACCGGGCCCTGACATAGTTCCTGGTCTGCTTGTTACCGCTGTATTTCTTGAAGCAGAGTGGTAGGCCTTGCTCGGCACGCTCAGCGTCCTCCTTGTCCCATATAGGTTCCGCCACTCTGTAACCGCCGGGACCGAGTTTGTGTTCCCCTAAGTTCAACTCCCGCATTTCTTTCCCCCACTGACTTGATTCGGAGGTTGCACTGCTCGAGCACTTGATCTTGAACTCCTTGTAGTCATCTTCGCTCATCAAAGGATATTTCGCCTTGATCTTCTCATAACTATCACCTTTATCAATCATTCTCTTCACCGCGCTTCTCCAAGTAGACAGGGTCATGCTCATCTTCGTGAGGGCGGCACTGTTCACTTTATTCCCTGAGAGGCGTGTGTTTTCTAATTCGGCGGGGAACTTGTATCGTTCGTGCAGCTTCGTGAAGAGGAGGTTGCGCAAATTCCCTCGGTCCTTATGCCTAAGGTTCTCGGTGTTGATCGAGACGGTGCTCCGGAGAATGCACCCGAGCTGAACCGAGTACCACTTGACTATATGTTTGGGCTCCGTTGGATTCCCGTCGGAGTCCACTTGAGTGAATTCCTCCTTGAGGGTGCGGAGCGCATTCGGACGTCGGTCCTTCCTTTGCTTCTTCGGTTGGCTGCCATCTGTGTGTGCGCCGCCATCATCAGTGGTGGCATCCTCGACGGCACCATCAGTGGTGTCATCCCCGACGCCACTAGGGGTTGTGTAATCAAGATCGGTGTCTTTCGCGGCGTCCTCATAGCGGTGAGGTTGTTCCTCCATCTCCTGGGACAGCTCCCAGAATTGCTTGCCGCCCGAACCACCGACCTCATCGTTGTGGGCCATGTTTCGCTCTAAATAGGAAAAAAGTTTGGTCAAAAAGTTGGTTATTATCAAGGAACAAGATCATGGTCTCATCATTTAGGGTTTGTCGACACCGAGGCACCCTAAAAGCCTAAGCTTTCATCATTTAGGGTTTGTCAACGCTGAGGCACCCTAAAAGCCTAAGCATACATCATTTAGGTTCTCATCGACACCGAGGCATCCGGGGCAGCCAAGTTAACTTTTCATCATTTAGGGTTTATCGATGCCGAGGCACCCTAGGTTGGGCCTAATCACTTGGCTCTATTGCCACCTATGTTGGGTTTATCATCTAGGGTTTATCGATGCTAAGGAGAATTCTAAGTTGGGCCTAATCACTTGGCTCTATTGCCACCTATGGTTTAATGCAGCAAGAATAAAGGGGTAGTTGATCCTACTTAATTAAGTACTAAGATACCCCGGCCCATGCATTAGTCGCAAGTACCCCATATGTCCTATTTTTAGCAAAGTCATGCTAAAATTCACGGAAAATTTCAGCATGACCTTTGCTGAAAATAGGACATATGGAGTACCCGAATTTGCCGGAACGGAAGTTAATCAACATTCCAGCAAACTCAAGGGCCTCTCGGGGTACCTGCAAATTCATCACGACACGATGGTCGGAGACAAAACCCAGCAAACTAGCACCACAATGTGCCTCTACTTTCATATGGATGAAAAGCCCACAGACCATATGGTCCTCTGCTTTCATATGGACAAAAATCAGCTCAACTTAAGTGAGCTTCCATTCCAGATCTAATAGCAGCAAGTTGTTCACTTGTAGCTGAACTTATGTGAGCTGCCTTCAAGAAAAGAAATCTGCAGTGGCACATCTGCTCTCTGAATACATTGGCAAGAAACAAAACAACACCTAGTACCATCCATCTGCTATGGCCGTATCATGCAGTTTAACTAAGCACTAACAGGTAATTATATAATAGAAAACTTGGCGCGTACGTGTCACTTAGCTTGGGCAAGCAACATACCTCGTCCTCTTGGTTAGTCCAAACAAGCTGTATGCTGAGCCTCAACTCACCACTTGCACATTTTACAGCACCCATGAAATGAAAAACTAAACATAATTGTCAACCAACAAAACAAAAACACAAACAGGACTTCAAATTTTCACGATCAGGAAGAAAAATAGGGTTTTCAACTACTATATTCAGTTTCACGGCATCAGTTGAACAGTTGAAAAACAACAAGCTTCATTTAAATATCTTGCTGCTAACAAACATAACTAATGTCAGTACTCAAAAAATATAGTGACCACACAGGGAACAAACAAACTATTCACTTTTTATTTCTTCATAATTGGACCAGACAGAGAACAACTCCTTGGAAGCAACATAGGCAAATTGATCTGATCCTGAGACTCTTAGCTCCTGTACTCACCACCTGTATACCTCTTTGATATTAGTACCAAAGATGGATCAAAAGTTATATTGCAACCATCGAAGTAAGTCTGAAGCATGCCGTAAACTGTTCACACTAGATAGAGCGGCAACCAAAACTTCGACGGATCGATCTTTTGTAAAAAAAGGAATTTGTCCCGATTTGTTTGTTGCAGTTTGAGATTCAACAAAGAAACTCCAAGAACATCCAACTGTTTTGTTTAAGTTATTGATGATAGCTGGGTATGTACATACATCTTGGGTGGTGCTCTATATACTTAACTAATATAGCTTTAGCCTGTCGAATCACCCAAAGCACCAGCAGCAACATGAGCAGTAGCACATATACTTAACTAATAAAGAACATTTCCTTACCTAAGCTCTGCTCATTGTCCAAAATAGTCCTAATTTACTCTCAAATGTACAGCCCTGCATCTCAAAGTGCAGCTTCCTGCCACCCATCATCAGAACTAAAAATGGCATTTACTTGTTGCTACTTGTTGTGTATCTTAAATCATATTTTGTTTCCAGATGTTCTCCTTGATTGTTACAGAAACTTTAGCATGTATATCTTGAGAAACATGCAGTAACAGTCATGCTCTACTGGTAAGAGAAAGCAGAGGATGCTACTCCAATAACCACAGAAATGGGCAAAAATGACAGTTTGATTCCTTTCAATAATCAAAGGCATCAAATGCTTGCTAAGATACTACCTTAGCTTGGTTGCAGTTTGGAATAAATAATTATGATTACTGACCTCTACTGTTTGGCTCTGAACTTAAACCTGTTAGTTAATCCAGAAACCTCACAACGCAATAGTTACTTACTAATATTGGCTGCAATCATCATAGCAAGAAATAACTATCATTATATTCCCACAGTATCGAATCTACATCAAGTACTCATCCACTAAAAAAATCAGGAAAAAAAATTGAACAGAGGATGCAAGAGGAAGGTGGGAGGGGGGATGAGGGAAGAGGGAGGGGGGAGTGGTGGCTACCTGCCTACGGACTGGTTGCCGACGTAGCTCCGGGCGGCAGCGTTGCTGGGCAGGAGCGCCTGCTCCAGGGAGGGGGGCGCCGCTGGTGGGAGCGGCTGCTTGATGGGGGGAGGCGCTGCTGGGGTCCTGTACCGGAGGCGGGGCAGCGGAGGGTTCGGCCGGCTGGGCGCGCCGCGGCGGCGGGCCGGCAGCGATGGCGGCGGCTAGGAACCCTAGCTGTCGCGCTCGGGAGGGAGGTTGACGCAGGCGGGGCCACGGGGGGAGGGGGACGGCGAGGGCGCGGGTGCGGGCGGAGGGGGGACGATGCTCGGCTCGGGGACGGCGAGGGAGGCGGCGCTTGGCTCGGGGACGGTGAAGGAGGTGAGGGGGACGGCGAACATGGGGGGGGGGGGCAGCGGGAGAGATTAGAGAGATTGGGGATTTAGTGTGGGGGGGGGGGAAGCTTTCTAATGGCGCACCACCATCTCGTGCGCCATAAGTACGACTATTCTAATGGCGCACCAGTGCTCGGTGCGCCATTAGAATTTTGTTCTAATCTAGCCCACTAGCCCTATCTACAACCTAACCCTATCTACAACAGAACCCACCCACTAGCCCGACTGGTCAGCACATAGCACACACACCAGGAGGTCCTGGGTTTGATTCCCAAGATCCCCAATATTTTTTCATGCATTTTAAATGCTGTTTTTATATTTATTTGTGTTTAAATATGTTCAAACTTGTTTACATCATAACAGTAATATTTTTTTAATAAAAACAATAATAACTTTTTTTAAAATATGTTCAAATTTGTTACTTGAAAATATCATCGGCGGCGGCGGTGGAGCGGGGGAGGGTGCGGGGGGTGCCCGTTGGCGGCGGTGGAGCGGGGGAGGGTGCGGGGGGCCGAGTGCTCGTCGGCGGCGGTGGAGCGGGGGAGGGTTGCGGTGGGTCGTCGGCGTCGGTGGAGCTAGCGGGGGAGGGTGCGGGTGGGATCGAGATGGAGGGGGAATCGAGATCGAGATGGAGGGGGGTCGAGATCAAGTGTCCTCATGAATTCAAAAAGTGGCCATGAAATTTAAAAATATTCATGATATCAAAAAGAGCCCATGAAATACAATCGAGAAATGAAGACTACGATTTAAATACAATCGATCTTAGCTAGCTATCTGTTCACAATCTTCTTGCCCTTCTTTTTCGCAAATGGAGTTCTTCTGTGGAACGGACGTCCTTTAGGTAGGGTGGTCCTGCTCCTTCTTGTGGTGTGTGCTGCTACTTCATCGTCATCGTCATGTTCGATCTTCGGGTTGCCGTACTTGTCAAAGTCTTGCTCATTGGCTACTCCATCCATTCCGATGATCTTCCTTTTGCCTCTCCTCACAACAACATGACTGGGCTTTGGCGGGTCGGTAATGAAGAAGCATTGGTCCACTTGGGAAGCCAGTACCCATGGCTCATTTTTCGCGGTGACGTTTGCGCCCGCGGTCTTGGATTTGGCTTCGGGTATAACCATGGTGGTGAAATACCGGTCTTCTTTTAGGACGCTCTTGGCCCATCTGACACGGAACATCGGGACCTTCTCTCCAGCGTAGCTCAGCTCCCAGATCTCCTTGATCCTTCCGTAGTATCTGTCCTTGTCGTTGCCGGTGTAGGATTCCATCGTTACCCCGGAGTTCTGATAACCATCACTCTTCATGTCCTTGACCTCGGTGTAGAATGTGTAGCCGTTGATATCGTACGCCTCATAGGTCATCAGGTTGTGCTCGGTGCCCTGTGACAAGGCGAATATGAGTTGTTCTTCCGTGGAAGAATCCTCATGTAAAGGGTACGACAGAAGCTTATGCTTGAACCAACGCGTGAAACATGAGTTGTGCTCTTTGATTATATCTCCGTCCGTCCTCTGTTGTCCTCGGTCATTGTACGTCTTCTCAATAAAGGTTTTGTGCTCTACCACCCAAGGATCGACCACGTCTATGTGTTGTAGCGCGACTAGGTTTGCTCTTTCAAAGTCGGCGAGTCGACCCTCGAAGTTGACATGCATTTCGCGGCGACCCTCACGGTGACCCCATCCAGCGAGCCTGAGATGCCTGTTGATGGGCAGACCAACGGGGTTCTCGATGCCTAGATAATTCGTGCAGTAGGAGATGCACTCTTCGGTCAGAAAGCCCCTGGCTATACTTCCCTCTGGACGTGACATGTTTCGAACGTATCCTTTGATGACACCATTCATCCTTTCGAACGGCATCATGCTGTGCAGGAACGTCGGCCCGAGTTGGATGATATCCTCCACGATATGGACCAGCAGATGCACCATAATGTCGAAGAATGCGGGCGGGAAGTACATCTCAAGCTCGCATAGTATCACCACGATCTCTTCCTGTAGCCTTCTGAGTTGCCTCACGCCAATGGACTTCCGAGAGATGATGTCGAAAAAGTTGCATAGGCCAAATAGCGTTTCACGGACGTGCGCGTCCATGATCCCACGGATTGCAACTGGAAGTATCTGCGTCATCAACACGTGACAGTCGTGAGACTTCATCCCGCTGAACTTCTGCTTCGCTGGGTCTAGGTATCTCCTTATCTTCCCCGCGTAACCGTAAGGAAGTTTTACTCCTAGGAGGCAGGTGAAAAACTGCTCGATCTCCTCCTGACTTAGAGTGAAGCACGCGGGAGGGTAGTCATTTCCGGTCTTCTTGGCCTTTTTGCCTTTGCGACGACTTTCTGTGTCCTGCTTCGCCTCATCATCATCATCATCATCATCATCATCATCATCATCATCATCATCATCATCATCATCATCATTAGCATGAAGCTCCTGCCTGGTGCCCATTGATTTCAAGTCTGCCCTTGCTTTCGGCCCATCTTTGGTCCTCTCTGGCATGTTGAGCAGGGTACCAAGCAGACTCTCGCACACGTTCTTCCTGATATGCATGACATCAAGGCTGTGAGGCACACGGTGGATCTTCCAGTACGGCAAGTCCCAGAAAACAGACCTCGTTTTCCATACCTTCAGCAGCGGCTCTGGCGCCTTTCGCTTCTTTCCCGGCTCTGGTGCCTTTTGCTTCTTTCCCGGCAGTGGGCAGTCTTTCCAATTTTTCAACAGCTCATCTATTTCCTCGCCGCTCCTCGTACACGGGCATTTTCGGGGTTCGGTTTCACCATCGAGCAGATCCTTGCGTTTCCTCCATGGGTCATCGTCGCGAAGCCACCTTCGATTTCCCATGAACACGGTTTTTGAAGACCCGGGATCTCTATCTAGCTGGCGATACGTTGTGTCATCCATGCACCTTACGCATCCAGAAAATCCGTGGACTACCTGCCCTGCGAGATATCCGTAACCGAGATAGTCGTGCACCGTCGTGAGCAGTGCGGCTCTCATAGGGAAATATTCTTTCTCTGCGGCATCCCACGTATTGGCTGGCGTTTTCGACAGCGTGTCTAGCTCCTCCTTCAGCAGCCCCAGATACAGATTGATGTCGTTCCCTGGTTGTTTCGACCCTTCAATTAGCATACTCATGTGAATGTACTTCCTCTTCATGCACAACCAGGGGGGAAGGTTGTACATCCACACAAACACATGACAGGTGCTATGTGTGCTTCTCTGGATGCCAAACGGATTGACACCATCGGTGCTTGCGCCCAGCACGATGTTCCTTGGATCCTTCCCAAATTCTGGGTATTCGAAGTTCAACGCTTGCCACTGGCTCGCATCCTTAGGGTGACTCAGCATCTTGTCTTTTTTATTTATCTCCAGATCATTTCCGTCATCTTCCCGCTTCTTCTCCTCCCTATCCGCGTGCCAACGCAGGAGCTTTGCTACCTTAGGGTCCGCGAAATACCGCTGCAGACGAGGAGTGATCGGAAAGTACCACACCGATTTTCGAGGAGCTTTCTTCCTCTTCTTGTATCGAGTGACGCCGCACACCGGACATATGGTAGACTCCGCGTGCTCGTCCCGATAAATGATGCAATTGTTCATGCACACATGGTATTTCACGTGTGGTAAATCCAGAGGACACACGATTTTCTTCGCATCCTCGAAACTGGTCGGGCACTTGTTCCCCTTGGGAAGACGTTCGTGCCAGAATGACATGTTCTCGTCGAAGCATGCGTTGGTCATTTTGTGTTTTACCTTCATCTCCAGAGCCATGAGCGTTACTTTCAGGCGGGTATCCTCGGGCCTGCATCCTTCATACAATGGAGTAACCGCGTCTATCTCCAGTTGATCCAGCTTGGCTTTCTCTCGGGCGTTAGCTCTTGCGTTATCCATCTGCTGGCGAAGCAGCTCTTGAATATGAGGGTCCTGCACCCATCCTCCATCATCGTCTGCTCCGGCATCTTCGTCTTCATGGTCATGCCCTTCGTCTTGATCTTCCTCATCATCATGTACGACATCTTCTACATGATGATTGTGTACATCATCACCGTCGTGATCATGTCCTGGAGATTCTTCGTCTTCTCGCCCACCCTCGCCGCGGTGGTTGTCTTGTTGCCCTTCCTCATTTCTTGCCCGGCCCCCATGGACGACTTCATAGTCATCTTCATCACCTTGCCACCGATAGCCATCCATGAAACCACGCAAGAGCAGGTGGTCCCGCACCTTCCCGGAATCTGGGTCCGCAATAAGGCTCTTCAGCTTGCATCTTCGACACGGACATCTTATCTCCGTCTCGTTCTTTTGAAGCATCTCGGCCTTCGCGGAGCTCAAAAACCTATTCACGATGCCTTCGGTCATCGTGCGGACCATGGTCGCCTGCGGGGTAGAGCAAAATGATATTTTAGAACCAAGAAAAAATTTGGCATGACCTTCCCTAAAAATAGGACCAAAAAGAATGCATAGTGCCAAAATTCTCGCCGAAACGGAAATGAATCAACATTCCGGCAAAATATTGGCAACTATCGCATTTCAAATACCGGTACCTGCAAACACAAACATATATGCAACACCACAAACACAAGCAACACCACAAACATACATAGATCTAGCTAGGCCACAAAAAGTGCATGTGCACGTTGTTGGAGCGAGCTAGGGAGAAAAAAAATAGATCTACATCATGAAGATAGCTTTCCCCTTACTTACCTATCAAAAAAAGGTAATTTCACCACTTAATTTTGATGAATCTATGGTGGAAATGAGGTGAGGAGGAGGAGGCAGCCGAGACAAGCTTGGAGGAGGAGGTGGAGAGAATGAAGTGGGGAAAGTGAGTGGGTAGGTGGGCTGTCCAAAATATCTTGTTGGTCCCAGGTTACTAATGGCGCACCACCGCAAAATGCGCCATTGGTAACCCTGGTTACTAATGGCGCACCTGCAGGTGGTGCACCATTAGTACTTTTTGCAGAAAAGTAAAAAAACATATGTATACTAATGGCGCACTGTGAAAAAGTGCGCCATTAGTAGTTTAAACTAGTAATGGCGCACTTTGACATGGTGCACCATTAGTAGGTTTGCAAAAAAGTAAAAAAATATATATACTAATGGCGCACTGTCTGGGTCGTGCGCCATTACTAGTTCTAACTAGTAATGGCACACTTTGTCATCATGCGCCATTAGTTTGTATGGAAAAATAGGAAAAAAATCAATAGTAGTGGCGCACCGTGAGTCTGGTGCGCCATTAGTGTCTTCCACACTAATGGCGCACCTGCAACCGGTTCCCCATTAGTATATAGTAGTGGCGCACTGTTTACCTGGTGCGCCATTAGAATCAGTCCTATCTATAGCCCTTTTCCTAGTAGTGGATCATCGGGCAACTCCACCAAAGTCCACACTTTGTTCTCATACATGGATCCCATCTCAGATTTCATGGCCTCAAGCCATTTCGCGGAATCTGGGCTCATCATCGCTTCCTCATAGTTTGTAGGTTTGCCATGGCCAAGTAACATGACCTCAAAATAGGATTACCGTACCACTCTGGTGCGGATCTTACTCTGATTGACCTACGAGGTTCGGTAGTAACTTTATCTGAAGTTTCATGATCAATATCATTAGCTTCCTCACTAATTGGTGTAGGAATCACAGGAACTGATTTCTGTGATGAACTACTTTCCAATAAGGGAGCAGGTACAGTTACCTCATCAAGTTCTACTTTCCTCCCACTCACTTCTTTCGAGAGAAACTCCTTCTCTAGAAAGGATCCATTTTAGCAACAAATATCTTGCCTTCGGATCTGTGATAGAAGGTGTACCCAACAATTTCCTTTAGGTATTCTATGAAGACGCACTTCTCCAATTTGGGTTCGAGCTTATCAGGTTGAAATTTTTTCACATAAGCATCGCAGCCCAAATTTTAAGAAACGACAACTTTGGTTTCTTGCCAAACCACAGTTCATAAGGCGTCGTCTCAACAGATTTTGATGGTGCCCTATATAAAGTGAATGCAGCTGTCTCTAATGCATAACCCCAAAATGATAGTGGTAAATCGGTAAGATACATCATAGATCACACCATATCCAATAAAGTGCGGTTACGACGTTCGGACACACCATTACGCTATGGTATTCCATGTGGCGTGAGCTATGAAACTATTCCACGTTGTTTTTGAATGAAGGCCAAACTCATAACTCAAATATTCTCCTCTACGATCACATTGTAGAAACTTTATTTTCTTGTTACGATGATTCTCCACTTCACTTCTGAAATTCTTTGAACCTTTCAAATGTTTCAGACTTGTGTTTCATTAAGTAGATATACCCATATCTGCTCAAATCATCTGTGAAGGTCAAAAAATAACGATACTCGCCACGAGCATCAATACTCATCAGACCGCATACATCGGTATGTATTATTTCCAATAAGTTATTAGCTCGTTCCATTGTTCTGGAGAACGGAGTTTTAGTCATCTTGCCCAAAAGGCACGGTTTGCAAGCATCAAATGATTCATAACCAAGTGGTTCCAAAAATCCATCTTTATGGAGTTTCTTCATGCGCTTTACACCGATATGACCCAAACGGTAGTGCCACAAATAAGTTGCACTATCATTATCAACTTTGCATCTTTTGGCATCAATAATATGAATATGTGTATCACTACGATCGAGATCCAACAAACTATTTTAATTGGGTGTATGACCATCGAAGGTTTTATTCATGTAAATAGAACAACAATTATTCTCTGACTTTAAATGAATAACCATATTGCAATAAACATGATCAAATCATATTCATGCTCAACGCAAATGCCAAATAACATTTATTTAGGTTTAACACTAATCTCGAAAATATAGGGAGTGTGCGATGATGATCATATCAATCTTGGAACCACTTCCAACACACATCGTCACTTCACCCGCAACTAGTCTCTATTTATTCTGTAACTCCTGTTTCGAGTTACTAATCTTAGCAACCGAACAAGTATCAAATACCCAGGGGTTACTATAAACACTAGTAAGGTACACATCAATAACCTGTATATCAAATATACCCTTGTTCACTTTGCCATCCTTCTTATCTACCAAATATTCAGGGCATTTCCACTTCCAGTGACCATTTCCTTTGCAGGAGAAGCACTCAGTTTCAGGCTTTGGTCCAGCTTTGGGCTTCTTCGCGGGAGTGACAACTTGCTTACCATTCTACTTGAAGTTCCCTTTCTTTCCCTTTGTCCTTTTCTTGAAACTAGTGGTCTTGTCAATCATCAACACTTGATGCTCTTTCTTGATTTCTACCTTCATCGATTTCAACATCACGAAGAGCTCGGGAATCGTTTTCGTCATCCCTTGCATACTATAGTTCATCACGAAGTTCTAGTAACTTGGTGATGGTGACTAGAGAACTCTGTTAATCACTATCTTATCTAGAAGATTAACTCCCACTTGATTCAAACGATTGTAGTACCCAGACAATATGAGCACATGCTCACTAGTTGAGCAATTCTCCTCCATCTTTTAGCTATAGAACTTGTTGGAGACTTCATATCTCTCAACTCGGGTATTTGCTTGAAATATTAACTTCAACTCCTGAAACATCTCATATGGTCCATGACGTTCAAAACGTCTTTGAAGTCCCGATTCTAAGCCGTAATGCATGGTGCACTAAACTATCAAGTAGTCATCATATTGACCTAGCCAAACGTTCATAACGTCTGCATCTGCTCCTGCAATAGGTCTGTCACCTAGCGGTGCATTAAGGACATAATTCTTCTGTGCAGCAATGAGGATAAACCTCAGATCACGGATCTAATCCGCATCATTGCTACTAATATTTTTCAACATAGTTTTTCTCTAGGAACATATCAAAAATAAACATAGGGAAACAACAACGCGAGCTATTGATCTACAACATAATTTGCAAAATACTATCAGGACTAAGTTCATGATAAATTAAAGTTCAATTAATCATATTACTTAAGAACTCCCACTTAGACAGACATCTCTCTAGTCATCTAAGTGATCACGTGATCCAAATCAACTAAACCATGTCTGATCATCACGTGAGATGGAGTAGTTTTCAATGGTGAACATCACTATGTTGATCATATCTACTATATGATTCACGTTCGACCTTTCGGTCTCTGTGTTCCGAGGCCATATCTGTATATGCTAGGCTCGTCAAGTTTAACCTGAGTATTCCGCGTGTGCAACTGTTTTGCACCTGTTGTATTTGAACGTAGAGCCTATCACACCCGATCATCACGTGGTGTCTCAGCACGAAGAACTTTCGCAATGGTGCTTACTCGAGGAGAACACTTCTTGATAATTAGTGAGAGATCATCTTAAAATGCTACCGTCAATCAAAGAAAGATAAGATGCATAAAGGATAAACATCACATGCAATCAATATAAGTGATATGATATGGCCATCATCATCTTGTGCTTGTGATCTTTATCTCCGAAGCACCGTCGTGATCACCTTGTCACCGGCAGGACACCTTGATCTCCATCGTAGCATCATTGTCGTTACGCCATCTATTGCTTCTACGACTATCGCTACCGCTTAGTGATAAAGTAAAGCAATTACAGGGTGTTTGCATTTTATATAGTAAAGCGACAACTATATGGCTCTTGCCAGTTGCCGATAACTTCGGTTACAAAACATGATCATCTCATACAATAAAATATAGCATCACGTCTTGACCATATCACACCACAACATGCCCTGCAAAAACAAGTTAGACGTCCTCAACTTTGTTGTTGCAAATTTTACGTGGCTGCTACGGGCCGAGCAAGAACCGTTCTTACCTACGCATCAAAACCACAACGATAGTTTGTCAAGTTAGTGCTGTTTTAACCTTCACAAGGACCGGGCATAGCCACACTCGCTTCAACTAAAGTTGGAGAAACAGACACCCGCCAGCCACCTGTGTGCAAAGCACGTCGATAGAACCAGTCTCGCATAAGCGTACATGTAATGTCGGTCCGGGCCGCTTCATCCAACAATACCGCCGAACCAATGTATGACATGCTGGTAAGCAGTATGACTTGTATCGCCCACAACTCACTTGTGTTCTACACGTGCATATAACATCCACGCATAAAACCAGGCTCTGATACCACTGTTGGGGAACGTAGTAATTTCAAAAAAATTCCTACGCACACGCAAGATCATGGTGATGCATAGCAACGAGAGGGAAGAGTGTGTCCACGTATCCTCGTAGATCGAAAGCGGAAGCATTAGAACAACGCAGTTGATGTAGTCGTACATTTCACAGCCCGACCAATCAAGCACCGAAACTACGTCACCTCCGAGTTCTAGCACACGTTCAGCTCGATGACGTTCCCCGTACTCCGATCCAGCAGAATGTCGGGGAAGAGTTCCATCAGCACGATGGCGCGGTGACGATCTTGATGTTCTACCGTTACAGGGCTTTGCCTAAGCACCGCCATAATATTATCGAGGAGGACTATGGTGGAGGGGGGCACCGCACACGGCTAAGAGATCAAGAGATCAAATTTTGTTGTTTCTAGAGGTGCCCCCTGCCCCCGTATATAAAAGAGTGGAGGAGGGGGAGAGGGCCGGCCCCTATGGCGCGCCCTGAAGGAGTCCTACTCCCACCGGGAGTAGGATTCCTCCCCTTCCATGTAGTAGGAGTAGGAGACAAGGAAGGGGGAGAGGGAAGAGAAGGAAGGAGGGGGCACCGCCCCTCCCCCTAGTCCAATTCGGACTTGTCATTGGGGGGGGGGGGCCTGCCTCTCTCTCTCCCCTAAAGCCCAATAAGGCCCATATACTTCTTCCCACATATTCCCGTAACTCCCCGGTACTCCGAAAAATACCCGAACCACTCAGAACCTTTCCAATGTCCGAATATAGTCGTACAATATATCGATCTTTACATCTCAACCATTTCGACACTCCTCGTCATGTCCCCGATCTCATCTGGGACTCCGAACTCGTTCGGTACATCAAAACTCATAAACTCATAATAAAATTGTCATCGAAACCTTAAGTGTGCGGACCCTACGGGTTCGAGAACTATGTAGACATGACCGGTAACATGTTTCTGGTCAATAACCAATGGGGGAACCTAGATGCTCATATTGGCTCCCACATATTCTACGAAAATCTTTATCGGTCAAACCACATAACAACATACGTTGTTCCCTTTGTCATCGGTATGTTACTTGCCCGAGATTCGATCGTCGGTATCCCAATACCTAGTTCAGTCTTGTTACCGGCAAGTCTCTTTACTCGTTATGTAATGCATCATTCTGTAACTAACTCATTAGCTACATTGCTTGCAAGGCTTATAGTGATGTGCATTACCGAGAGGGCCGAGAGATACCTCTCCGACAATCAGAGTGACAAATCCTAATCTTGAAATATGCCAACTCAACATGTATCTTCGGAGACACCTGTAGAGCTCCTTTATAATCACCCAGTTATGTTGTGACGTTTGGTAGCACACAAAGTGTTCCTCCGGTAAACGGGAGTTGCATAATCTCATAGTAATAGGAACATGTATAAGTCATGAAGAAAGCAATAGCAACATACTAAACGATCAAGTGCTAAGCTAACGGAATGGGTCAAGTCAATCACATCATTCTCCTAATGATGTGATCCCGTTAATCAAATGACAACTCATGTCTATGGCTAGGAAATACAACCATCTTTGATCAACGAGCTAGTCAAGTAGAGGCATACTAGTGACACTATGTTTGTCTATGTATTCACACATGTATTATGTTTCCGGTTAATACAATTCTAGCATGAATAATAAACATTTATCATGAAATAAGGAAATAAATAATAACTTTATTATTGCCTCTAGGGCATATTTCCTTCACTACCAAAACCACCAAGGGAGCAAATATGCTTTCAAAAGTGTGCGCATGCTTTGTTTCATGCTCGAATGAACTTTGCACCCTACGACATGGACGTCATCCATCAACGCAATGTGAATTCGATACGAATCGATGGTACACCATCTGCAACTTTGTCATGAAGTGTTGCGGTGCGGTTGCACGAGTTGAGACAATGTGGCCATCAGACTCGTCAACCATCACGGTCGTAATTTTTGCTTTCTATTGCTCTACTTGTTGGTTAATTCTTTCAGTCACTCAATGTTGCTCTACAGTTGTATAGTCTACAAGCGCTGCCATGATGTACTACAGGGCCGAGGGTAGGATATTCAAGCATATACATTGTTAGGTGAAGTTCAAGGGCCATCATGTGTGGGATGATATGTGTCGGCTCTGATTCTAATATCGTTGAATTTGGAATCGGTGAATTAAAAAAACCAATTGGACATCCAGTTATCTCGTATGTAATACTTAAATTTGAACTAATGTTATACTAGGGATATTTGCATGTTATTTATGGATGAATTGTTTTATTCTCTATAATTATTTTTGAGTGTTGTGGTTAGAAGAAAAAACAAAGGTGAAATTTATAGGGGACGGGGTTGGATGGCCAGCTTTCGCATCACTGTATGCAGACCGGTCCACTAATGGATACCGTGTCCATTTTGGGGGTCGGCGTTGGAGATGTCATTAGGCCTTTTTGCAAATAAAAATCAAGTCCATATCGACTTGACTTGAAAATTACTAAATTAACTATATTTGGATGAGTGGTAGTAATAGCCCCTAGGATTGTAGGATTCTTTTTCAAGGACTTTCAAGTTTGAAAATAACCACAACACTTTTCATCATCAGAGACTGGCATGTGTGGACCTACATGTCAGTGAGAACTATTTTGAAACAAAGCCCAAGGAAGATGTATATTTCATATTGCATACATTTATTAGTCCTTCTAGATTTTTTGTGACAATCCTTCCAAATTTTTTACTTGGCCCAAATTTCGACTGCACACAAGATGTCACAAGGGCTTGATACGTCCATTTTGCATCATGCTTTTATATCAATATTTATTGCATTATGGGTTGTTATTACACATTGTATCTCAATACTTATGGCTATTCTCTCTTATTTTACAAGGTTTATGATGACCCACAAGTATAGGGGATCTATCGTACTCCTTTCGATAAGTAAGAGTGTCGAACCCAACGAGGAGCAGAAGGAAATGATAAGTAGTTTTCAGCAAGGTATTCTCTGCAAGTACTGAAATAAGTGGTAACAGATAGTTTTGTGATAAGATAAATGGTAACGAGCAACAAGTAACAAAAGTAAATAAAGTGCAGCAAGGTGGCCCAATCCTTTTTGTAGCAAAGGACAAGCCTAGACAAACTCTTATAATAGGAAAAGCGCTCCCGAGGACACATGAGAATATCATCAAGCTAGTTTTCATCACGCTCATATGATTCGCGTTCTGTACTTTAATAATTTGATATGTGGGTGGACCGGTGCTTGGGTGCTGTTCTTACTTGAACAAACATACCACTTATGATTAACCTCTATTGCAAGCATCTGCAACTACAACAAAAGTATTAAGGTAAACCTAACCATAGCATGAAACATATGGATCCAAATCAGCCCCTTACGAAGCAACGCATAAACTAGGGTTTAAGCTTCTATCACTCTAGCAACCCATCATCTACTTCTTACTTCCCAATGCCTTCCTCTAGGCCCAAATAATGGTGAAGTGTTATGTAGTCGACATTCACATAACACCACTAGAGGTTAGACAACATACATCTTATCAAAATATCAAACGAATACCAAATTGACATGACTACTAATAGCAAGACTTCTCCCTT
Organism: Triticum timopheevii; assembly: GCA_963921465.1. NCBI lineage: Eukaryota > Viridiplantae > Streptophyta > Magnoliopsida > Poales > Poaceae > Triticum > Triticum timopheevii. The sequence continues at coordinate 463,753,032 of OY997274.1, forward strand.
GTCCTCAGGAACAAACGTAACTACTCACAAAGCATATTCATGTTCATAATCAGAGGGGATATAATGTGCATAAAGGATCTGAACATATGATCTTCCACCAAATAAACCAACTAGCATCAACTACAAGGAGTAATCAACACTACTAGCAACCTACTAGCACCAATCCCGGACTTGGAGACAAGAATTGGATACAAGAGATGAACTAGGGTTTGGAGATGAGATGGTGCTGGTGGAGATGTTGATGGAGATTGCCCTCTCCCGATGAGAGGAGCGTTGGTGATGACGATGGTGATGATTTCCCCCTCCCGGAGGGAAGTGTCCCCGGCAGAACAGCTCTGCCGGAGCCCTAGATTGGTTCCGCCAAGGTTCCGCCTCGTGGCGGCGGAGTCTCGTCCCGAAAGGTTGCTTGCTATTTTTTTCTCATCGAAAGAGCTCATATAGGAGAAGATGGGCATCGGAGAGCCACCAGGGGGCCCACGAGGCAGGGGGGCACGCCCAAGGGGGAGGGGCGCGCCCCCCACCCTCGTGAGCAGGGTGTGGGCCCCCTGGCCTTCATCTTTGGCGATGATTTTTCTTTATTTATTTTAAGATATTCCGTGGAGTTTCAGGACTTTTGGAGTTGCGCAGAATATGTCTCCAATAATTGCTCCTTTTCCAGCCAGAATTCCAGTTGCCGGCATTCCCCCTCTTCATGATAAACCTTGTAAAACAAGAGAGAATAGCCATAAGTATTGTGACATATCATGAAATAACAGCCCATAATGCGATAAATATCGATATAAAAGCATGATGCAAAATGGACGTATCAGTTTACCATGAAGAGGGGGAATGTCGGCAGCTGGAATTCTGGCTGGAAAAGGAGCAAACAATGGAAACCTATTCTGCACAGCGCCAAAAATCCTGAAACTCCACGAAACTTATTTTTGGAATTAATAAGAATTATTGAGTGGAAGAAACACCTCAGGGGGCCCACACCCTGGCCGGGAGGGTGGGAGGGGGGGCGCCCACCGCTACTGGGCGCGCCCCCTGTCTCTTGGGTCCCTGGTGGCCCTCCGGTGTCCATCTTCTGCTATGTGAAGGCTTTTACCCTGGAAAAAATCATGGGCAAGTTTACGAGACAAAACTCCGCCGCCACGAGGCGGAACCTTGGCGGAACCAATCTAGGGCTCCGGCGGAGCTGTTCTGCCGGGGAAACTTCCCTCCGGGAGGGGGAAATCATCACCAACGATCCTCTCATCGGGAGGGGGTCAATCTCCATCAACATCTCCACCAGCACCATCTCCTCTCAAAACCCTAGTTCATCTCTTGTATCCAATCTTGTATCCAAACCACAAATTGGTACCTATGGGTTGCTAGTAGTGTTGATTACTCCTTGTAGTTGATGCTAATTGGTTTACTTGGTGGAAGATCATATGTTCAGATCCTTAATGCATATTATTACTCCTCTGATTATGAACATGAATATGCTCTGTGAGTAGTTACGTTTGTTCCTGAGGACATGGGTGAAGTCTTACTATTAGTAGTCATGTGAATTTGGTATTCGTTCGATATTTTGATGAGATGTATGTTGTCTTTCCTCTAGTGGTGTTATGTGAACGTCGACTACATGACACTTCACCGTTTATTTGGGCCTAGAGAAGGCATTGGGAAGTAATAAGTTGATGATGGGTTGCTAGAGTGACAGAAGCTTAAACCCTAGTTTACGCGTTGCTTCGTAAGGGGCTGATTTGGATCTATATGTTTAATGATGTGGTTAGGTTTACCTTAATACTTCTTTTGTAGTTGCGGATGCTTGCAGTAGGGGTTGATCATAAGTGGGATGCTTGTCCAAGTAAGGGCAGTACCCAAGCACCGGTCCACACACATATCAAATTATCAAAGTACCGAACGCGAATCATATGAGCGTGGTGAAACCTAGCTTGACGATAATTCCCATGTCTCCTCGGGAGCTCTTTTCTCATTATAAGAAATTGTCCAGGCTTGTCCTTTGCTACAAAAAGGATTGGGCCACCTTGCTGCACTTTATTTACTTAATTTACTTGTTACCCGTTACAATTTATCTTATCACAAAACTATCTGTTACCTACAATTTCAGTGCTTGCAGAGAAAACCTTACTAAAAACCGCTTATCATTTTCTTCTGCTCCTCGTTGGGTTTGACACTCTTACTTATCGAAAGGACTACGATAGATCCCCTACACTTGCGGGTCATCAAGACTCTTTTCCGGCACCGTTGCCGGGGAGTGTAGCGCTTCTGGTGAGTGGAACTTGGTAAGGAAACATTCATATAGTGTGCTGAAATTTTCTGTTACTTGTCACTATGGAAACTAATCCTTTGAGGGGCTTGTTCGGGGTTTCTTCACCTCGACCAGAAGAGAAAAGAGTAGCTCCTCAACCTACTGAACTTTTTGAAAATATTTACTTTGAGATTCCTTCGGGTATGATAGAGAAACTGCTAGCTAATCCTTTTGCAGGAGATGGAACATTGCATCCTGACTTACACCTTATCTTTGTGGATGAAGTTTGTGGATTATTTAAGCTTGCAGGTATTCCCGATGATGTTGTCAAAAGGAAGGTTTTCCCTTTATCTTTGAAGGGAGATGCATTGACATGGTATAGGCTATGTGATGATACGAGATCTTGGAATTATAAACGATTGAAGTTGAAATTTCACCAGAAGTTCTATCCTATGCATCTTGTTCATCGTGATCGTAATTACATATATAATTTCGAGCCTCGCGAAGGAGAAAGCATCGCTCAAGCTTGGGGGAGGCTTAAGTCAATGTTATATTCATGCCCCAATCATGAGCTCTCCAGAGAAATGATTATTCAAAAATTTTATGCTCGGCTTTCTCTCAATGATCGCAACATGCTCGATACTTCCTGTGCTGGTTCTTATATGCTGAAGACTATTGAATTCAAATGGGACTTATTGGAAAGAATTAAATGCAACTCTGAAGATTGGGGTTCCGACGATGGTAAGGAGTCAGGTATGACACCTAAGTTTGATTGTGTTAAATATTTTATGGATACCGATGCTTTCCGTGGATTTAGCGCTAAATATGGACTTGACTCTGAGATAGTAGCTTCTTTCTGTGAATCTTTTGCTACTCATGTTGATCTCCCTAAGGAGAAGTGGTTTAAATATAATCCTCCCATTGAAGTAAAAGTAGTTTCACCTATTACAGTTGAAGAAAAGACTGTCACCTATAGTGATCCTATTGTTCCTACTACTTATGTTGTGAAACCTCCTTTTCCTGTTAGGATAAAGGATCATGCTAAAACTTCGACTGTTGTTCGTAAGAGTAATACTAGGACTTATACACCTCCTGAGCAAATCAAAGTTGAACCTAGTATTGTCATGGTTAAAGATCTCTTGGATGATGATTTAGATGGGCATGTTATTTATTTCTGTGGTGAGACTACTAATATTGTTAGACCAGATACTAAGATACATAGACATGTGGTAGGCATGCCTGTTATTTCTGTTAAAATAGGAGGCCATTGTTATCATGGTTTATGTGATATGGGTGCTAGTGCTAGTGCAAGTGCAATACCCTATGATTTATACAAAGAAATTTTGCATGACATTGCACCCGTTGAATTGGAAGGTATTGATGTTACCATCAAGCTTGCCAATAGAGATACTATTTCACCAGTTGGGATTGTTAGAGATGTTGAAGTCTTGTGTGGGAAGGTTAAATACCCTGCTGATTTTCTTGTTCTTAGTTCCCCACAAGATGACTTTTGTCCCATTATTTGTGGTAGACCCTTCTTGAATACAGTTAATGCTAGGATTGATTGTGAAAAAGATACTATTACAATTGGCTTAGAGGGTATGTCTCATGAGTTTAATTTTGCTAAGTTTCGTAGACAACCTCGTGATAGAGAATCACCTAGTAAGGATGAGATTATTGGTCTTGCTTCTATTGCCGTGCCTCCTACTGATCCGTTAGAACAATATTTGCTAGACCATAAAAATGATATGTTTATGAAGGAAAGAAGGGAAATAGATGAAGTGTTCCTTAAACAGGAACCTATGCTGAAACACAACCTTCCCATTGAAATTCTTGGGGATCCCCCTCCACCCAAGGGTGATCCCGTGTTTGAACTCAAACCATTACATGATAATCTTAAGTATGCTTATCCTGATGAAAAGAAAATATATCCTGTTATTATTAGTGCTAACCTTTCAGAGCAAGAAGAAGAAAGATTATTGAAAACTCTGAAGAAGCACCGTGCTGCTATTGGATATACTCTGGATGATCTCAAGGGCATTAGTCCCACGTTGCGCTAACATAAAATTAATTTGGAAGAAGGTGACAAACCAGTTAGAGACCCTCAACAATGATTGAATCCTAAAATGAAAGAAGTGGTAAGAAAGGAGATACTAAAAATCCTTGAGGCAGGTATAATTTATCCCGTTTCTTATAGTGATTGGGTAAGCCCTGTCCATTGTGTACCCAAAATGGGAGGTATTATTGTCGTTCCTAATGATAAAGATGAATTGATCCTGCAAAGAATTATTACAGGTTATAGGATGGTAATTGATTTCCATAAATTAAATAAATCTACTAAGAAAGATCATTACCCTTTACCTTTTATTGATCAAATGCTAGAAAGACTATCCAAACACACACATTTCTGCTTTCTAGATGGTTATTCTGGTTTCTCTCAAATACCTGTGTCAGTAGGGGATCAATCAAAATCTACTTTTACTTGCCCTTTCGGTACTTTTGCTTATAGACATATGCCTTTTGGTTTATGTAATGCACCTGCTACCTTTCAAAGATGCATGATTGCTATATTCTATGACTTTTGTGAAAAGATTTGTGAGGTATTCATGGATGATTTTTCCGTTTATGGATCCTCCTTTGTTGATTGCTTGAGCAACCTTGATCGAGTTTTGCAGAGATGCGAAGACACTAGTCTCGTCTTGAATTGGGGAAAGTGTCACTTTATGGTTAATGAAGGCATTGTCTTGGGGCACAAGATCTCCGAGAGAGGTATTGAAGTTGATAAAGCTAAAGTTGATGCTATTGAAAAGATGCCACGTCCCAAGGACATAAAAGGTATAAGAAGTTTCCTTGGTCATGCCGGTTTCTATAGGAGGTTCATTAAGGACTTTTCTAAAATCTCCAGGCCTCTGACTAATTTATTGCAAAAAGATATTCCTTTTGTCTTTGATGATGATTGTGTAGAAGCATTTGAAATACTTAAGAAAGCTTTGATCACTACACCTATTGTTCAGCCACTTGATTGGAATCTACCTTTTGAAATTATGTGTGATGTTAGTGATTATGCTGTAGGTGCTGTTCTAGGGCAAAGAGTTGATAAGAAATTGAATGTTATCTAGTATGCTAGTAAGACTCTTGATACTGCCCAGAGAAATTATGCTACTACTGAAAAAGAGTTCCTAGCAGTTGTGTTTGCATGTGATAAGTTTAGACCTTATATTGCTGATTCCAAAGTTACTATTCACACTGATCATGTTGCTATTAAATATCTTATGGAATAGAAAGATGCTAAGCCTAGACTCATTAGATGGGTTCTCTTGCTCCAAGAATTTGATTTGCATATTATTGATAGAAAGGGAGCTGAGAACCCCATTGCAGACAACTTGTCTAGGTTAGAGAATGTTCTTGATGACCCACTGCCTATTGATGATAGCTTTCTTGATGAACAATTAGCGGTCATTAATGCTTCTCGTACTGCTCCTTGGTATGCTGATTATGCTAATTACATTGTTGCTAAATTTATACCTCCTAGTTTCATATACCAGCAAAAGAAAAAGTTCTTTTATGATTTAAGACATTACTTCTGGGATGACCCACACCTTTATAAAGAAGGAGTAGATGGTGTTATTAGACGTTCTGTACCTGAGCATGAACAAGAACAGATCCTACGCAAGTGTCACTCTAAATCCTATGGAGGACACCACGCTGGAGATAGAACTGCACACAAGGTATTGCAATCTGGTTTTTATTGGCCTACTCTCTTCAAAGATGCTCGTAAGTTTGTCTTATCTTGTGATGAATGTCAAAGAATTGGTAATATTAGTAGACGTCAAGAAATGCCTATGAATTATTCTCTTGTTATTGAACCTTTTGATGTTTGGGGCTTTGATTATATGGGACCCTTTCCTGCCTCTAATGGTTATACATATTTTAGTTGCTGTTCATTATGTTACTAAGTGGGTAGAAGCTATTCCAACTAGTAGTGCTGATCATAACACTTCTATTAAAATGCTCAAAGAAGTTATTTTTCTGAGGTTCGGAGTCCCTAGATATCTTATGGCTGATGGTGGTTCACATTTTATTCATGGTGCTTTCCGTAAGATGCTTGCTAAGTATGATGTTAATCATAGAATCGCATCTCCTTATCATCCGCAGTCTAGTGGTCAAGTAGAGTTGAGCAATAGAGAGCTCAAATTAATTTTGCAAAGGCCTGTCAATAGATCTAGAAAGAATTGGTCCAAAAAACTTAATGATGCATTATGGCCCTATAGAACTGCATATAAAATTCCTATGGGTATGTCTCCGTATAAGATGGTTTATGGAAAAGCTTGTCATTTACCTCTAGAACTTGAACATAAAGCATATTGGGCTATCAAAGATCTCAACTATGACTTTAAACTTGCCGGTGAGAAGAGGTTGTTTGATATTAGCTCACTTGATGAATGGAGAACCCAAGCCTATGAGAATGCCAAGCTGTTCAAAGAAAAAGTCAAACGCTGGCATGACAAAAGGATACAAAAGCGTGAGTTTAGCGTAGGTGATTATGTGTTAATATTCAACTCTTGTTTAAGATTTTTTGCAGGAAAACTTCTCTCTAAATGGGAAGGTCCTTACATTATTGAGGAGGTCTATCATTCTGGTGCCATAAAAATCAACAACTTCAAAGGCACAAGTTCGAGGGTGGTGAACAGTCAAAGAATTAAACATTACATCTCAGGTAATCCTATCAATGTTGAAACTAATATTATTGAAACCGTAACCCCGAAGGAATACATAAGGGACACTTTCCAGAACGTTCCAGACTCCGAAAAGGAATAGGTATGTGGTACGGTAAGTAAACCAACTCCAAAACAATTCTAATGGCAATTTTTATCAGTTTTGGAATATTTAAGATTTTTAGAAAGAAAGTAGTCCGGGAAGGACACGAGGCCTCCACGAGGGTGGAGGGCGCGCCCACCCTTCCTGGGTGCGCCCCCTGCCTCGTGGCCACCTCGTGTGCCTTCCGAACTCCGTTTTCTTGCACATTACGTATTTTGGTCGGTAAAAATTTATTATATAATCTCCCGAAGGTTTTGACCACCATATCACGCAAATATCCTCTGTTTTCGTTTCGAGCTGTTTTCTGTTACAGATCTAGAGCATCATGGCGTCTCCAAGCGCTCCTAAGGACAAGTTTTCGAGAGGGTTATCAACCCCTATCTCACGGAGGTGCTGCAACACCCTCAAACCATTGAGATGCGTGAGGGGATGCTGCACATCCGCGATGTGGAGGGACCAAGGCGTACTAGAAGCGTGGAGACAAAGCTCGAAGCCGTGGAGCAGCAAGTTTTCAAGTGCCAAGGGATGGTGGAGCGTGGACTCAACGCCAACCAGATGATGATCACGGAGTTCACCAACAACCACAAGCTAGATGCCAAAGTCATTGGGGAGACCATCTTCAAGCTTCAAGAGAAAATTGAACACCTCCAAGCCCAGATCTATGACCTGCAAAACCAGAACTGTGAGTATGAATATAGATTCAAGAGGATGAGTTTGGCTGCAGATTTAAGGATCCCGGTGACTCGATCATCCTTCTATGATGGTGAGCCTATGCCTTGGAAGATGGACGACAAGCCTACATCATCAACAACTCCTACTTCACCACCTCCGAGGACATAATCACATGGGTATGGACACTCGCCTTGGCAACTGCCAAGCTTGGGGGAGGTTCCCTGGTATCATATCACCATCACACTCCTATCTTTACCGTTTTATTTAGTTCGATCCTTTTAGTAGTATCTTGATCTAGTAGATTGAAGTTTTGATATCAAGTAGTTTTGAGTTTTGCTTTGTGATCTCTTTATGTAATCGAGTCCGTGAGCTATCTATAATAAAGATTAGTGTTGAGTCAAGGGCTTTGCTATCTTGCTATGATCTTGAGAAAATAGAGAATAAAAGAGTTCATATTGATCGTATGGTTAGCGATGACTTCACACATAGAAAGCATGAGGCATAAAAGTTGTTGAGAGTTGATAAACATAGCTTTGGTCATCGTTGCAATTAATAGGAAGTAATAAGGAAGGAAAGGTCCACATAGAAGTGGCGATATAAAGGGACGTTCTTTTGCATTAAGATTTCATGAATCCAACCCTAAACGCACATGACAACCTCTGCTTCCCTCTGCGAAGGGCCTATCCTTTACTTTATGTTTTTACTTTATGCTTGAGTCAAGGTGATCTTCACCTTTCCCTTTTTTATTTTATCCTTTGGCAAGCTCCTCTTGTTTGAAAGATCATGATATATATATATATATATATATATATATATATATATATATATATATATATATATATATATATATATATATATATATATATATCCAATTGGATGTAAGTTAGCATGGATTATTATTGTTGACATCACCTAAAGGTGAATACGTTGGGAGGCAACATGATAAGCCCCTATCTTTCTCAGTGTCCGGTTGAAACTCCATAACCACAAGTATTGCGTGAGTGTTAGCAATTGTAGAAGACTACATGACAGTTGAGTATGCGGACTTGCTGAAAAGCTCTATTATTGACTCTTTCTAATGTTATGATACATTGCAATTGCTTCAATGACTGAGATTATAGTTTGTTAGCTCCCAATGAAGTTTCTGAACCATGCTTGACATTGTGAATTGATTGTTACTTGAGCATAAGAAATCATATGATAAAATCTATTTATGTTGTTGTTATAAGAATGATCATGATGCCCTCATGTCTGTATTTTATTTTTATCGACACCTCTATCTCTAAACATGTGGACATATTGTTCGATATCGGCTTCCGCTTGAGGACAAGCGAGGTCTAAGCTTGGGGGAGTTGATACGTCCATTTTGCATCATGCTTTTATATCAATATTTATTGCATTATGGGATGTTATTACACATTATATCTCAATACTTATGGCTATTCTCTCTTATTTTACAAGGTTTACCATGAAGAGGGGGAATGCCGGCAGCTGGAATTCTGGCTGGAAAAGAAGCAAACAATGGAAACCTATTCTGCACAGCTCCAAAAATCCTGAAACTCCACGAAACTTATTTTTAGAATTAATAAGAATTATTGAGCGGAAGAAACACCTCAGGGGGCCCACACCCTGGCCAGGAGGGTGGGGGGCGCGCCCACCCCTACTGGGCGCGCCCCCTATCTCCTGGGCCCCCTGGTGGCCCTCCGGTGTCCATCTTCTGCTATATGAAGGCTTTTACCCTGGAAAAAATCGTGGGCAAGCTTACGGGACGAAACTCCGCCGCCACGAGGCGGAACCTTGGCGGAACCAATCTAGGGCTCCGGCGGAACTGTTTTGTCGGGGAAACTTCCCTCCGGGAAGAGGAAATCATCACCATCGTCATCACCAACGATCCTCTCATCGTGAGGGGGTCAATCTCCATCAACATCTTCACCAGCACCATCTCCTCTGAAAACCCTAGTTCATCTCTTGTATCCAATCTTGTATCCAAACCACAAATTGGTACCTGTGGGTTGCTAGTAGTGTTGATTACTCCTTGTAGTTGATGCTATTGGTTTACTTGGTGGAAGATCATATGTTCAGATCCTTAATGCATATTATTACTCCTCTAATTATGAACATGAATATGCTTTGTGAGTAGTTATGTTTGTTCCTGAGGACATGGGTGAAGTCTTGCTATTAGTAGTCATGTGAATTTGGTGTTCGTTCGATATTTTGATGAGATGTATGTTGTCTTTCCTCTAGTGGTGTTATGTGAACGTCGACTACATGACACTTCACCATTATTTGGGCCTAGAGGAAGGCATTGGGAAGTAATAAGTAGATGATGGGTTGCTAGAGTGATAGAAGCTTAAACCCTAGTTTATGCGTTGCTTCGTAAGGGGTTGATTTGGATCCATATGTTTAATGCTGTGGTTAGGTTTAGCTTAATACTTCTTTTCTAGTTGCGGATGCTTGCAATAGGGGTTAATCATAAGTGGGATGCTTGTCCAAGTATGGGCAGTAACCAAGCACCGGTCCACCCACATATCAAATTATCAAAGTACCGAACGCGAATCATATGAGCGTGGTGAAACCTAGCTTGACGATAATTCCCATGTGTCCTCGGGAGCTCTTTTCTCATTATAAGAAATTGTCCAAGCTTGTCCTTTGCTACAAAAAGGATTGGGCCACCTTGCTGCCCTTTATTTACTTTATTTACTTGTTACCCATTACAATTTATCTTATCACAAAACTATCTGTTACCTACAATTTCAGTGCTTGCAGAGAAAACCTTACTGAAAACCGCTTATCATTTCCTTCTGCTCCTCGTTGGGTTCGACACTCTTACTTATCGAAAGGACTACGATAGATCCCCTACACTTGTGGGTCATCAGGGCTCCATACTACTAGTAATCTCCCGTAATGGAAAGATAATTGTTTTTGGTAAAAGTTCAAAACCTTTTAAAGCTAGTAATGCAAAAAAGAACTTCACCAAGGTATCAAAGTTATAAAAAAATTGTCGAAACATTTTTTCTCTCCAATCAAAATTTTAAATCCACTGGCTAGTAAGTTACCTAATGGTAGACTACAACCAGGTTTGGTATCATTTTCAAAAGTTTTTTCCAAATACCCCCAAAATCTGTGCTAACTTGTTGATATTCTTTAGTAACAAAACAACTACAGTACAATTGTTAAAAATAAATTTAGCGTTTTCTTTTTGAGGGAAGATGATGGGGCATCACGAGGTGACTAGTGAGGGAAGGATGACCCGTAGTTCATGAAATAATCCCACAATAGTAGACAGAGAGCCTACAAAGCCGATGGTGAAACGTGTAGCTAATATAGCAAGACATAGAGTGACACAAATTATCGGAGCTCAAGCTCAAATGAGCTCAGATGTGCAGTAAAATTGAAAAAAAAATGAAAATTTTCAAAAAAATCTGAAATGTTTTTTCTGGTAAACTTTTACAAATGTTCTAAGTGCTTGCAACTTTTCATCATGAGATCACATTCGTGGAATGCGTGACAAAACAAACAAAATCGGTGCTCCAAAAATGCTACTTTTGAAAACGTTTTGGAGCATTGATTTTTTTGCCTCGCCTTCCATGAATGTGATCTCATGAAAATTGCAAACACTTAGATATTTTTTTTCAAAATTGACCACAAAAAAGGATTTTAAAAGATTTTTCAATTTTTTTTATTTTACTGTTCATCCGAACTCAAGCTCAGAAGGATACTTTCGGATATAGAGGGTTTCTTCATAATAACTAAAGCACATCTAGATGTGTCATAAGTATAGCAACAGTGCTATACACACGATGCAACTTGGACGATTTATGCGCGACCACATGATCAAGCCCTTGATGCCTGGACGAAAAGTGTAGCAGAGCATCAGATTTGCATTGGGCACAAATCGTCCCATGAAGCATCGTCTGCATAGTAGTTTTGTAAGTATTGCACATCTAATTCTTATGTCATTGATCTTACGTGAAGATTCATGTGGGTTTTTTTATGTTTGATTGGGTGACTTAGATTTGCAATAACTTATACATATCTAAATGGGCCCAATGGAAGATGATTTACAACATGAATGTGTTGGGGAACGTAGTAATAATTCAAAAATTTCCTACGTGTCACCAAGATCAATCTAGGAGATGCTAGCAACGTGAGAGAGAGGGAGTACATCTTCATACCCTTGAAGATCGCTAAGCGGAAGCGTTACAAGAACGCGGTTGATGGAGTCGTACTCGCGGCGATTCAAAACGCGGAAGATTCGATCTAGCATCGAACGGACGGTGCCTCCGCGTTCAACACACGTACAACCCGGGAACATCTCCTCCTTCTTGATCCAGCAAGGGGAGAGGAGAAGTTGAGGGAGAGCTCCGGCAGCACGACGACGTGGTGGTGGAGCTTGCGATTTTCGTACACGGCTTCGCCAAGCTCTACGGAGGAGGACGAGGTGTTGGAGGAGGGAGGGGCAGCGCCAGGGGAAGGGTATGGCAGCCCTCCCACCCCCCACTATTTATAGGGGAAGGGGAGAGAGGGGGCGGCCCCCCTAGATCCCATCTACAAGGGGGGCGGCGGCCAAGGGGGGAACTTGCCCCCCAAGTTTGGTGGGAGGCGCCCCCACCCCCTAGGGTTTCCAACCCTAGGCGCCTTGGGCCCTTGGGGGGTGCACCAACCCACTAGGGGGCTGGTTCCCACCCTTGTTCAGCCCATTAAGTCCCCCGTGGCATGTGGGCCCACCCGGTGGACCCCCGGACACCTTTCGGTGGTCCCGGTACAATACCGATAACCCCCGAAACCATTCCGATGACTGAAACTGGACTTCCCATATATAAATATTTACTTTCGGACCATTCCGGAACTCCTCGTGACATCCGGGATCTCATCCGGGACTCCGAACAACCTTCGACAACCACATACAATTTCCCATAACAACTCTAGCGTCACTGAACCTTAAGTGTGTAGACCCTACGGGTTCGGGAACCATGCAGACATGATCGAGACATCTCTCCGGCCAATAACCAACAACGGGATCTGGATACCCATGTTGGCTCCCATATGTTCCATGATGATCTCATCGGATGAACCACGATGTCGGGGATTCAATCAATCTCGTATACAATTCCCTTTGTCCACCAGTATGTTACTTGCCCAATATTCGATCGTCGGTATCCCCATACCTCGTCTAATCTCATTACCGGCAAGTCTCTTTACTCATTCCGTAATGCATGATCCCGTGACTAACTCTTAGTCACATCGAGCTCATTATGATGATGCATTACCGAGTGGGCCCAGAGATACCTCTCTGTCATACGGAGTGACAAATCCCAATCTCGATTCATGCTAACCCAACAGACACTTTCGAAGATACCCGTAGTGCTCCTTTATAGCCACCCAGTTACGTTGTGACGTTTGGTACACCCAAAGAATTCCTACAGTATCTGGGAGTTGCACAATCTCATGGTCTAAGGAAATGATACTTGACATTAGAAACGCTCTTAGCAAATGAACTACACGATCTTGTGCTATGCTTAGGATTGGGTCTTGTCCATCACATCATTCTCCTAATGATGTGATCCCATCATCAATGACATCCAATGTCCATGGTTAGGAAACCACAACCATCTATTGATCAACGAGCTAGTCAACTAGAGGCTTACTAGGGACATATTATGATCTATGTATTCACACATGTATTACGGTTTCCGGTTAATACAATCATAGCATGAACAACAGACAATTATCATGAACAAGGAAATATAGTAATAACCATTTTATTATTGCCTCTAGGGCATATTTCTGACAGTCTCCCACTTGCACTAGAGTCAATAATCTAGTTACATTGTGATGAATCGAACAGCCATAGAGTTCTGTTGTTGATCATGTTTTCTCATGGAAGAGGTTTAGTCAACGGATCTGTGACATTCAGATCCGTATGCACTTTACAAATATCTATGTCTTCATCTTGAATATTTTCACGAATGGAGTTGAAGGGACGCTTGATATGTCAGATCTTCTTGTGAAACCTGGGCTCCTTGGCAAGGGCAATAGCTCTAGTGTTGTCACAAAAGAGAGTCATCAGGCCCGATGCATTGGGAATAACTCCTAGGTCGGTGATGAACTCCTTCATCCTGATTGCTTCATGTGCTGTCTCTGAGGCTGCCATGTACTCAGCTTCACATGTATATCCCGCCACTACGCTTTGCTTGCAACTGCACCAGCTGACCGCCCCACCATTCAAAATGTACACGTATCCAGTTTGTGACTTGGAGTCATCCAGATCTGTGTCGAAGCTAGCATCGACGTAACCCTTTATGACGAGCTCTTTGTCACATCCATAAATGAGAAACATATCCTTAGTCCTTTTTAGGTACCTCAGGATATTTTTGACCGCTCTCCAGTGTTCCATGCCGGGATTACTTTGGTACCTCCCTACCAAACTTATGGCAAGGTTCACATCAGGTCTGGTACACAACATTGCATACATAATAGACCCTATGGCTGAGGCATAGGGGATGACACTCATCTTTTCTCTATCTTCTGCCGAGGTCGGGCATTGAGTCGTGCTCAATCTCACACCTTGCAATGCAGGCAAGAACCCCTTCTTGGACTGATCCATATTGAACTTCTTCAATATCTTGTCAAGGTATGTGCTTTGTGAAAGACCAATGAGGCGTCTCGATCTATCTCTATAGATCTTAAAGCCTAATATGTAAGCAGCTTCTACAAGGTCCTTCATTCAAAAACACTTATTCAAGTAGGCTTTTATGCTTTCCAAAAGTTCTATATCATTTCCCATCAATAGTATGTCATGTACATATAATATGAGAAATGCTACATAGCTCCCACTCACTTTCTTATAAACACAGGCTTCTCCATAAGTCTGCATAAACCCAAACGCTTTGATCATTTCATTAAAGCAAATGTTCCAACTCCAAGATGCTTGCACCAGCCCATAGATGGAGCACTGGAGCTTGCACACCTTGTCAGCATTCTTAGGATCGACAAAACCTTCTGGCTGCATCATATACAATTCTTCCTTAAGGAAGTTTTGATGTCCATTTGCCATATCTCATAATCATAGAATGCGACAACTGCTAACATGATTCGGACGGACTTCAGCTTCACTATGGGTGAGAAGGTCTCATCGTAGTCAACCCCTTGAACTTGTCGATAACCCTTAGCGACAAGCCAAGCCTTATAGACGGTCACATTACCATCCGCGTTAGTCTTCTTATTAAAGATCCACTTATTTTCTATGGCTTGCCGATCATCGGGCAAGTCTGTCAAAGTCCATACTTTGTTTTCATACATGGATCCTATCTCGGATTTCATGGCTTCAAGCCATTTGTTGGAATCCAGGCCCGCCATCGCTTCTTCATAGTTCGAAGGCTCACCGTTGTCTAACAACATCATTTCCAGGACAGGGTTGTCGTACCACTCTGGTGCGGAACGTGCCCTTGTGGACCTACGAAGTTCAGTAGCAACTTGATCCGAAGTTTCATGACCATCATCATTAAATTCCTCTCAAGTCGGCGCAGGTACCACAGAAACATCTTCCTACGTTGCGCTACTCTCCAGTTCAAGAGGCAGTACTTCATCAAGTTCTACTTTCCTCCCACTTACTTCTTTTGAGAGAAACTCTTTCTACAAAAAGGATCCGTTCTTGGCAACAAAGATCTTGCCTTCGGATCTGAGGCAGAAGGTATACCCAATGGTTTCCTTAGGGTATCCTATGAAGACACATTTTTCTGACTTGGGTTTGAGCTTTTCAGGTTGAAGTTTCTTGACATAAGCATCGCATCCCAAAACTTTTAGAAATGTCAGCTTAGGTTTCTTCCCAAACCATAATTCATACGGTGTCGTCTCAATGGATTTAGACGGTGCCCTATTTAAAGTGAATGCGGTTGTCTCTAAAGCATAACCCCAAAATGATAGCGCTAAATCGCTAAGAGACATCATAGATCGCACCATATCCAATAGAGTGTGATTACGACGTTCGGACACACCATTACGCTGAGGTGTTCCAGGCGGCGTGAGTTGTGAAACAATTCCACATTTCCTTAAGTGCGTACCAAACTCGTGACTCAAATATTCTCCTCCATGTTCTGATCGTAAGAACTTTATTTTCCTGTCATGTTGATTCTCTACCTCACTCTGAAATTCCTTGAACTTTTCAAAGGTCTCAGACTTGTGTTTCATTAAGTAGACATACCCATATCTACTTAAGTCATCGGTGAGGGTGAGAACATAATGATAGCCACCGCGAGACTCAACGCTCATTGGACCGCACACATCAGTATGTATTATTTCCAACAAGTTGGTTGCTCGCTCCATTGTTCCGGAGAACGGAGTCTTGGTCATTTTGCCCATGAGGCATGGTTCGCACGTGTCAAATGATTCATAATCAAGAGACTCCAAAAGTCCATCTGCATGGAGTTTCTTCATGCGTTTGACACCAATATGACCAAGGCGGCAGTGCCACAAGTATGTTGGACTATCATTATCAACCTTACATCTTTTGGCATTCACACTATGAATATGTGTAACATCACGTTCGAGATTCAATAAGAATAAACCATTGACCAGTGGGGCATGACCATAAAACATATCTCTCATATAAATAGAACAACCATTATTCTCGGATTTAAATGAGTAGCCATCTCGCATTAAACAAGATCCAGATACAATGTTCATGCTCAAAGCTGGCACTAAATAACAATTATTGAGGTTTAAAACTAATCTCGTAGGTAAATGTAGAGGTAGCGTGCCGACGGCGATCACATCGACCTTGGAACCATTCCCGACGCGCATGGTCACCTCGTCCTTCGCCAGTCTCCACTTATTCCGCAGTTCCTGCTTTGAGTTACAAATATGAGCAACCGCACCGGTATAAAATACCCAGGAGCTACCACGAGCGCTGGTAAGGTACACATTAATAACATGTATATCACATATACCTTTGGCATTGCCGGCCTTCTTATCCGCTAAGTACTTGGGGCAGTTCCGCTTCCAGTGACCATTTCCCTTGCAATAAAAGCACTGAGTCTCGGGCTTGGGTCCATTCTTTGGCTTCTTCCCGGCAACTGATTTACAGGGCGCGACAACTCCCTTGCCATCCTTCTTGAAGTTCTTTTTACCCTTGTCTTTCTTGAAACTAGTGGTCTTATTCACCATCAACACTTGATGTTCCTTTTTGATTTCCACCTCCACTGATTTCAGCATTGAATATAACTCGGGAATGGACTTCTCCATCCCTTGCATATTGTAGTTCATCACAAAGATCTTGTAGCTAGGTGGGAGCGACTGGAGGATCCTGTCAATGACCGAGTCATCTGGAAGATTAACTCCCAGCTGAGACAAACGGTGGTGCAACCCAGACATTTTGAGTATATGCTCGCTGACAGAACTGTTTTCCTCCATCTTACAATTGTAGAAATTGTCGGAGACTTCATATCTCTCGACCCGGGCATGAGCTTGGAAAACCATTTTCATCTCTTGGAACATCTCATATGCTCCGTGCTGCTCAAAACACTTTTGGAGCCCCGGTTCTAAGCTGTAAATCATGCCGCACTGAACCAGGGAGTAATCATCACTACGCGACTACCAGGCGTTCATAACGTCTTGAGTTGCTGGGAAAATGGGTGCATCACCTAGCGGTGCTTCAAGGACATATGCTTTCTTGGCAGCTATGAGGATGATCCTCAAGTTTTGGACTCAGTCCGTATAGATGCTACCATCGTCTTTCAGCTTGGTTTTCTCTAGGAATGCATTGAAGTTGAGGGCAACATTAGCATAGGACATTTGATCTACAAGACATATTGTAAAGATATTTTAGACTATGTTCATGATAATTAAGTTCATCTAATCAAATTATTTAATGAACTCCCACTCAGATAGACATTCCCTAGTCATCTAAGTGATACATGATCCGAATCAACTAGGCCGTGTCCGATCATCACGTGAGACGGACTAGTCATCATCGATGAACATCTCCATGCTGATCGTATCTGCTATACGACTCATGTTCGACCTTTCGGTCTCTCATGTTCCGAGGCCATGTCTGTACATGCTAGGCTCGTCAAGTCAAACTAAGTGTTTTGCATGTGTAAATCTGGCTTACACCCGTTGTATACTGCTACCTCTTGAGCACTGCGTTGGTTTTCCCTTGAAGAGGAAAGGGTGATGTAGCAAAGTAGCGTAAGTATTTCCATTAGTTTTTGAGAACCAAGGTATCAATCCAGTAGCAGGCTCCACAGAAGTCCCTCGTACCTACACAAACAAACAAGAACCACACAACCAACGCGATAAAGGGGTTGTCAATCCCTTCACGGTAACTTGCGAAAGTGAGATCTGATAGAGATAATAAGATAAGATAAATATTTTTGGTATTTTTATGATATAGATTGGAAAGTAAAAGATGCAAGTAAAAGTAGATGGGAAACTTATATGATAAAAGATAGACCCGGGGGCCATAGGTTTCACTAGTGGATTCTCTAAAGATAGCATAAGTATTATGGTGGGTGAACAAATTATTGTCGAGCAATTGATAGAAAAGTGCATAGTTATGAGATTATCTAGGCATGATCATGTATAGGCATCACGACCATGACAAGTAGATCGAAACGATTCTGCATCTACTACTATTACTCCACACATCGACCGACTCCTACCTACATCTATAGTATTAAGTTCATGAAGAATAGAGTAACGCATTAAGAAAGATGACATGATGTAGAGGGATAAACTCAAGCAATATGATATAAACCCCATCTTTTTATCCTCGATGGCAACAATACAATACGTGCCTTGCTGCCCCTGCTGTCACTAGGAAAGGACACCGCAAGATTGAACCCAAAGCTAAGCACTTCTCCCATTGCAAGAAAGATCAATCTAGTAGGCCAAACCAAACTGATAATTCAAAGAGACTTGCAAAGATAACCAATCATACATAAACAAATTTAGAGAAGATTCAATTATTTCTCATAGATAAACTTGATCTTAAACCCACAATTCATCGGATCTCGACAAACACACCGCAAAAAGAGTTACATCGAGTAGATCTCCAAGAAGATTGAGGAGAACTTTGTATTGAGATTCAAAGAGAGAGAAGAAGCCATCTAGCTAATAACTATGGACCCGAAGGTCTGAGGTAAACTACTCACAACTCATCGGAGAGGCCTTGGAGATGATGTAGAGGCCCTCCATGGTCGATTCCCCCTCCAGCGGAGCGCCGACAAAGGCTCCAAGATGGGATCTCGCGGATACAGAAGGTTGCGGCGGTGGAAATAGTTTTTTGTGGTGCTCCTGGATGTTTTCGGGGTACGTGGATATATATGGAGGAAGAAGTAGGTCGGTTGAGCCACGAGGGGCCCACGAAGGTGGGGGGCGCACCCACCCCCCTAGGGCGCGCCGGGCACCCTCGTGGCCGCCTTGTTTGCTGCTTGACGTCCACTCCAAGTCTCCTGGATTGCGTTTGTTCCAAAAAGATCACTCCCGAAGGTTTCATTCCGTTTGGACTCTGTTTGATATTTCTTTTCTTCGAAACACTGAAATAGGCAAAAAAAAACAGCAATTCGGGCTAGGCCTCCAGTTAGTAGGTTAGTCCCAAAAATGATATAGAAGTGTAAAGTAAAGCCCATAAACATCCAAAACGGGTAA
Organism: Triticum timopheevii; assembly: GCA_963921465.1. NCBI lineage: Eukaryota > Viridiplantae > Streptophyta > Magnoliopsida > Poales > Poaceae > Triticum > Triticum timopheevii. The sequence continues at coordinate 463,772,407 of OY997274.1, forward strand.
TATAATAGCATTGAACAATCAAAAATTATAGATACGTTGAAGACGTATCATATACGAACGTTAGAATCTATCACACCCGATCATCACGTGGTGATTCGAAACAACGAACCTTCACAACGGTGCATAGTTAGGGGAAACACATCTTTTGAAATTTTAGTGAGGGATCATCTTATTTATGCTATCGTCATTCTAAGCAAGAAAGATGTAAACATGACAAACATCACATGCAAAAAGTGACATGATATGGCCAATATCATCTTGCGCCTTTGATCTCCATCTTTGAGGCGCGACATGATCACCTTCGTCACCGGCATGACACCATGATCTCCATCATCGTGTCTTCATGAAGTTGTCTCGCCAACTATTACTTCTACTACTATGGCTAACTGTTAGCAATAAAGTAAAGTAATTACATGGCGTTTTCATTGACACACAGGTCATACAATAAATTAAGACAACTCCTATGGCTCCTGCCGGTTGTCATACTCATCGACATGCAAGTCGTGATTCCTATTACAAGAACATGATCAATCTCATACATCACATTCTTTTGGCCATATCACATCACATAGCATACCCTACAAAAACAAGTTAGACGTCCTCTAATTGTTGTTGCGTGTTTTTACGTCGCTGCTATGGGTTTCTAGCAAGAACGTTTCTTACCTATGCAAAAGCCACAACGATGATATGCCAATTGCTATTTACCCTTCATAAGGACCCTTTTCATCGAATCCGATCCGACTAAAGTGGGAGAGACAGACACTCGCTAGTCACCTTATGCAACAAGGGCATGTCAGTCAGTGGGACCTGTCTCACGTAAGCGTACATGTAAGGTCGGTTCGAGCCGCTTCATTCCACAATGTCGTCGAATCAAGATAAGACTAGTAATGGTAAGTAAATTGAACAAATCATCGCCCACAACTACTTGTGTTCTACTCGTGCATACAATCTACGCATAGACCTAGCTCATGATGCCACTGTTGGGGAACGTAGTAATAATTCAAAATTTTCCTACGTGTCACCAAGATCAATCTAGGAGATGCTAGCAACTAGAGAGAGGGAGGGAGTGCATCTTCATACCCTTGAAGATCGCTAAGCGGATGCGTTACAAGAACGTGGTTGAAGGAGTCGTACTCGCGGCGATTCAAATCACGGAAGATCCGATCTAGCGCCGAACGGATGGCGCCTCCGCGTTCAACACACATACAGCCCGGGAACGTCTCCTCCTTCTTGATCCAGCAAGGGGAGAGGAGAAGTTGAGGGAGAGCTCCGGCAGCACGACGGCGTTTTGGTGGAGCTTGCGGTTTTCCTGCAGGGCTTTGCCAAGCTCTATGGAGGAGGAGGAGGAGGTGTTGGAGGATGGAGGGGCTGCACCAGGGGAAGGGTATGGCAGTCCTCCCACCCCCCACTATTTATAGGGGAAGGGGAGAGGGGGCGGCCCCCCTAGATCCCATCTACAAGAGGGGCGGCGGCCAAGGGGGGAACTTGCCCCCCAAGTTTAGTGGGAGGCGCCCCCACCCCCTAGGGTTTCCAACCCTAGGCGCCTTGGGACCTTTGTGGGGCGCACCAGCCCACTAGGGGGCTGGTTCCCACCCTTGTTCAGCCCATTAAGTCCCCCGTTGCAGGTGGGCCCACCTGGTGGACCCCCGGACACCTTTTGGTGGTCCCGGTACAATACCAATAACCCCTGAAACCATTTCGGTGACTGAAACTGGACTTCCCATATATAAATATTTACCTCCGGACCATTCCGGAACTCCTCATGATGCCCGGGATCTCATCCGGGACTTCAAAAAACCTTCGACAACCACATACAATTTCCCATAACAACTCTAGTGTCATTGAACCTTAAGTGTGTAGACCCTACGGGTTCAGGAACCATGCATACATGATCGAGACATCTCTCCGGCCAATAACCAACAGTGGGATCTGGATACCCATGTTGGCTCCCACATGTTCCACGATCATCTCATCGGACGAACCATGATGTCGGGGATTCAATCAATCCTGTATACAATTCCCTTTGTCCACCGGTATGTTACTTGCCCGAGATTCGATCGTCGGTATCCCCATACCTTGTTCAATCTCGTTACCGGCAAGTCTCTTTACTCGTTCCGTAATGCATGATCCCGTGACTAACTCCTTAGTCACATCGATCTCATTATGATGATGAATTACCGAGTGGGCCCACATATACCTCTCCGTCATACGGAGTGACAAATCCCAGTCTCGATTCGTGCCAACCCAACAGACACTTTCGGAGATACCAGTAGTTCTCCTCTATAGCCACCCAGTTATGTTGTGACGTTTGGTACACCCAAAGAATTCCTACGGTATCCGGGAGTTGCACAATCTCATGGTCTAAGGAAATGATACTTGACATTAGAAAAGCTCTTAGCAAATGAACTAAACGATCTTGTGCTATGCTTAGGATTGGATCTTGTCCATCACATCATTCTCCTAATGATGTGATCCCGTTATCAACGACATCCAGTGTCCATGGTCAGGAAACCACAACCATCTATTGATCAATGAGCTAGTCAACTACAGGCTTACTAGGGACATATTACGGTCTATGTATTCACACATGTATTACGGTTTCCGATTAATACAATCATACCTGAACAACAGACAGTTATCATGAACAAGGAAATATATTAATAACCATTTTATTATTGCCCCTAGGGCATATTTCCAACGGGATGAATGGGGGTACACATGCATGCAACCACATGACTGCGCCAAGATTCAGAGGCTTGTTTCTTGAGTTGGACTTAACTACTCCATGCATGCAACTTTTGATACAAATTTTGGCAAAGAGTGCATGCCACATCTGCCCCACCTCTAATGTTTTTTACTTATAAATTTGAATCTATTATATTTTTTGAAACGGAAGTCCAATTCATATTTCATTTGCATATTCATGTTCCCTTGGACGAGGGCTTTGAAACAAGACCACTTTTAAATATGTTTTGACAAGTATTAAAAACTTCAGCAAGTTTCAAGTATTAAAACTTGGTAGGACCGTATGATAAATTCACCAATTTTCAAATACTAACACTTGATAGGAATGAATGATAAATTCATCAAGTTTCAAAAGCTAAAAATTCAAACTAAAAGCCCTAAAGGCCTAAACCCTAAGGCCCTAATCCATAGCCCCTAAACCCTAAGCCCTAACCCCTAAAACCTAAACCCTAAAATCAAACAGAACTTGGTGAAAGTGCAACTAATCCCTGGGTGGTTTTGGTAATTCTTAACAACATATAGTTCATTGAACTAATGCTCTTTCAAGATGATCATTTCAGAAAGTTCAATGATTTGCACGGCATGGGCTAGAGATGTGGACCCCTCAAAATGCTAAGGACACATATTGGCAACAAGCTCAAGACTCTACATTTTCATTTAAGTGATCCAAGATCACATTGAGCCAATAGGAAAGCCAATACTATTAAAAGGGGATGAGATGTTGCTTAATGGCTTACTTGCTCAAAATGCTTAGTGATATGCTCCAAAACCCTCAACCACTTTCTCATTTCCACATATGTCCTAAACCTAAAAATCAAACTCAGCCCCACCAATTTGATCTATTCGGCGCCATCGAGTTTCATTTGACATAGCCACTGCCACAAACCCTAGTCACTTAGGTCTCACTGATAGGGATCTCGATCTCACCGAGATGGGATTGCAAACTCACTATTTCCTTTTTGTAACATTTCGGTCCCTCCGAAATGAATGAATCGGTCCCACCGAGTCTGCAATGCAAATTCACTGTTTCCTCTTCGTAACACTTCAGCCCCACTAAAGAGAGTGAATTGGTCCCACCGAGTTTTCCTGACCAACTCTCTATGTGCCTATTACTGAAATCAGTCCCACCGAGTTTATGTAATCGGTCACACCGAGATTACGTTATGCCCTAACCCTAGCATATCTGTCCCACCGAGATGACCGTGTCAGTCCCACCGAAAAGCCTAACGTTCATATTTTGAACTGAATCGGTCTGACCGAGTTTTACCATTCGGTCTCATCGAGTTTGGGAATCTGTGTGTAACAGTTAGATTTTGTGTGGAGGCTATATATACCCCTCCACCCATTCTTCATTTGTGGAGAGAGCCATCAGAACGTTCCTACACTTCCAACATTCATTTTCTGAGAGAGAACCACCTACTCATGTGTTGAGACCAAGATATTTCTATCCAACCACAAGAATATTGATCTCTAGCCTTCCCCAAGTTGCTTTCCACTCGAATCATCTTTCCACCATAGCCAAATCTGAGAGACAGAGAGAGAGTTGAGTGTTGGGGAGACTATCATTTGAAGCACAAGAGCAAGGAGTTCATCATCAACACACCATCTATTACCTTTTGGAGAGTGGTGTCTCCTAGATTGGTTAGGTGACACTTGGGAGCCTCCATCAAGATTATGGAGTTGAACCAAGGAGTTTGTAAGGGCAAGGAGATCGCATACTTCGTGAAGATCTACCCTAGTGAGGCAAGTCCTTCATGGGCGAGGGCCATGGTGGGATAGACAAGGTTGCTTCTTCGTGGACCCTTTGTTGGTGGAGCCCTCCTTGGACTCGCGCAACAGTTACCCTTCATGGGTTGAAGTCTTCATCAACGTGGATGTATGATAGCACCACCTATTGGAACCACGCAAAAAATCTCCGTGTCAACATTGCGTTTGCTCCCTCCAAACTCCTCCCATTTACTTCCTTGCAAGTTGCATGATTTACTTTTCGCTGCTCATATACTCTTTGCATGCTTGCTTGAATTGTATTGAGATTGCTTGACTTGTGCTAAGTTGCTAAAATCTGCCAATAACTAAAATTGGGAAAAGGTTAAGTTTTATTTGGTCAAGTAGTCTAGTTACACCCCTGTTGGGGAACATAGTAATTTCAAAAAAATTCCTATGCACACGCAAGATCATGGTGATGGCATAGCAACGAGAGGGGAGAGTGTTGTCCACGTACCCTCGTAGACCGTAAGCGGAAGCGTTATGACAACGCGGTTGATGTAGTCGTACGTCTTCACACGATCCGACCGATCCAAGGATCGAATGTACGGCACCTCCGAGTTCAGCACACGTTCAGCTCGATGACAATCCCTGGACTCCGATCCAGCAGAGTTTCGGGGATGAGTTCCATCAGCACGACGGCATGGTGACAATGATGATGTTCTACCGACGCAGGGCTTCGCCTAAGCACCGCAACGATATGACCGAGGTGGAATATGGTGGAAGGGGGCACCGCACACGGCTAAGGAACGATCACAAAAATCAACTTGTGTGTCATGGGGTGCCCCCCTGCCCCCGTATATAAAGGAGCAAGGGGGAGGGGGTCGGCCAAGGGGAGGAGGCGCGCCCAAGGGGGAGAATCCTACTCCAAGTAGGATTCCCCCCTCTTTCCTAGTCCAAGTAGGAGAGGGGAAGGAAGGGAAGGAGAAGGAGAAGGAAGGAGAGGGAGGAAAAGGAGGAAAGGGGGGCCGGCCCCCTAGTCCAATTCGGTTTGGGCTAGGGGGGCCGCGCGCCCTGCCTCCTCTCTTCCACCACTTGGCCCATGAGGCCCATTGCTTCTTCCTCGTATTCCCGTAACTCCCCGGTACCCCCGAAAATACCCGAATCACTCGGAACCCTTCCGATGTCCGAATATAGTCGTCCAATATATCGATCTTTACGTCTCGACCATTTCGAGACTCCTCGTCATGTCCCCGATCTCATCCGGGACTCCGAACTCCTTCGGTACATCAAAAATCATAAACTCATAATATAACTATCATCGAAACATTAAGCGTGCAGACCCTACGGGTTCGAGAACTATATAGACATGACCTAGAACTATTCTCGGTCAATAACCAATAGCGGAACCGAAATGCTCATATTGGCTCCTACATATTCTACGAAGATCTTTATCGGTCAAACCGCATAACAACATATGTTGTTCCCTTTGTCATCGGTATGTTATTTGCCCGAGATTCGATCGTCGGTATCCAATACCTAGTTCAATCTCGTTACCGGCAAGTCTCTTTACTCGTTACGTAATGCATCATTCGGTAACTACCTCATTAGCTACATTGCTTGCAAGGCTTATAGTGATGTGCATTACCGAGAGGGCCCAGAGATACCTCTCCGACAATCGGAGTGACAAATCCTAATCTCGAAATACGCCAACCCAACATGTACCTTCGGAGACACCTGTAGAGCTCCTTTATAATCACCCAGTTACGTTGTGACGTTTGGTATCACACAAAGTGTTCCTCCGGTAAACGGGAGTTGCATAATCTCATAGTCATAGGAACATGTATAAGTCATGAAGAAAGCAATAGCAACATACTAAACGATCAAGTGCTAAGCTAACAGAATGGGTCAAGTCAATCACATCATTCTCCTAATGATGTGATCCCGTTAATCAAATGACAACTCTTTTGTCCATAGTTAGGAAACATAACCATCTTTGATAAACGAGCTAGTCAAGTAGAGGCATACTAGTGACACTATGTTTGTCTATGTATTAACACATGTATTATGTTTCCGGTTAATACAATTCTAGCATGAATAATAAACATTTAACATGAAATAAGGAAATAAATAATAACTTTATTATTGCCTCTAGGGCATATTTCCTTCAGTCTCCCACTTGCACTAGAGTCAATAATCTAGTTCACATCGCCATGTGATTTAACACCAATATTCACATCTGTATGTGATTAATACCCATAGTTCACATCGTCATGTGATCAACACCCAAAGGGTTTACTAGAGTCAATAATCTAGTTCACATCGCTATGTGATTAACACCCAAAGAGTACTAAGGTATGATCATGTTTTGCTCATGAGAGAAGTTTAGTCAATGGGCCTGTCACATTCAGAGCCGTATGTATTTTGCAAATATTCTATGTCTACAATGCTCTGCACGGAGCTACTCTAGCTAATTGCTCCCATTTTTAATATGTATCCAGATTGAGACTTAGAGTCATCTGGATCGGCGTAAAAGCTTGCATCGATGTAACTCTTTACGACGAACTCTTTTATCACCTCCATAACCGAGAAACATCTCCTTAGTCCTCACTAAGGATATTTTTGACTGCTGTCCAGTGGTCTACTCTTAGATCAAAATTGTATTCCTTTGCTAAACTCAGAGCAAGGTATACAATAGGTCTGGTACACAGCATAACATACTTTATAGAACCTATGACTGAGGCATAGGGAATGACTTTTCATTCTCTTTATATTTTCTGTCATGGTCTGGTTTTGAGTCTTGCTCAACATCACACCTTTGTATCACAGGCAAGAACTCTTTCTTTGACTGTTACATTTTGAACTACTTCAAAATCTTGTCAAGGTATGTACTTGTTGAAAAACTTATCAAGCGTCTTGATCTATCTCAATAGATTTTGATGCTCAATATGTAAGTAACTTTACTGAGGTCTTTCTTTTAAAGAACTCCTTTCAAATACTCCTTTATGCTTTCCAGAAAAAATTCTACATCATTTCTGATCAACAATATGTTACTCACATATATTTATCAGAAAGGCGGTAGTGCTCCCACTCACTTTATTGTAAATACGGGCTTCACCGCAAGTCTGTATAAAACTATATGCTTTGATCAACTTATCAAAGCGTATATTCCAACTCTGAGATGCTTGCACCAGTCCATAGATGGATCGCTGGAGCTTGCACATTTTGTTAGCACCTTTAGGATTTGACAAAACCTTCTGGTTGCATCATATACAACTCTTTTTTAAGAAAACCATTAAGGAATGCAGTTTTGACGTCCATTTGCCAGATTTCATAAAATGTGGCAATTGCTAACATGATTCGGACAGATTTAAGCATCGCTACAGTTGAGAAAATCTCATTGTAGTCAACACCTTGAACTTGTCAAAAACCTTTTTCCGACAAGTCGAGCTTTGTAGATAGTAACACTACTATCAACGTCTGTCTTCCTCTTGAAGATCCATTTATTTTCTATGGTTTGCCGATCATCGGGCAAGTCCACCAAAGTCCACACTTTGTTCTCATACATGTATCCTATCTCAGATTTCATGGCCTCCAGCCATTTTGCGGAATCTGGGCTCATCATCGCTTCCTCAAAGTTTGTATTTATCATGGTCTAGTAACATGACTTTCAGAACAGGATTACCGTACCACTCTGGTGCGGACCATACTCTGGAAGACTTACGAGGTTCTGTAGTAACTTGATCAGAAGTTTCATGTTCATCATCATTAGCTTCCTCACTAATTGGTGTAGGAATCACTGGAACTGATTTCAGTGATGAACTATTTTCCAATCCAGGATAAGGTACAGTTACCTCATCAAGTTCTACTTTCCTCCCACTCACTTCTTTCGAGAGAAACTCCTTCTCTAGAAAGGATCCATTTTTAGCAACGAATATCTTGCCTTCAGATCTGTGATAGAAGGTGTACCCAATAGTTTCCTTTGGGTATTCTATGAAGATGCACTTCTCCAATTTGGGTTTGAGCTTATCAGGATGAAACTTTTTCACACAAGCATCGCAGCCCCAAACTTTAAGAAACGACAACTTGGGTTTCTTGCTAAACCACAGTTCATATGTTGTCGTCTCAACGGATTTAGATGGTGCCCTTTTAACGTGAATGTAGCTGTTTCTAATGCATAACCCCAAAACAATAGTGGTAAATCAGTAAGAGACATCATAGATCGCGCCATATCCAATAAAGTGCGGTTATGACGTTCAGACACACCATAACGTTGTGGTGTTCCAGGTGGCGTGAGATGTGAAACTATTCCACATTGTTTTAATTGAAGACCAAACTCGTAACTCAAATATTCGTCTCCGCGATCAGATCACAGAAACTTTATTTTCTTGTTACGATGATTTTTCCACTTCACTCTGAAATTCTTTGAACCTTTCAACTATTTCAGACTTATGTTTCATCAAGTAGATATACCCATATCTGCTCAAATCATCTTGTGAAGGTCAAAAAATAACGATACTTGCCACGAGCATCAACACTCATTGGATCGCATACATCGATATGTATTATTTCCAATAAGTCAGTAGCTTGTTCCATTGTTCCGGAGAACGGAGTTTTAGGTATCTTGCCCAAAAGGCACGGTTCGCAAGCATCAAATGATTCATAACCAAGTGATTCCGAAAATCCATCTTTATGGAGTTTCTTCATGCGCTTTACACCGATATGACCCTAACGGCAGTGCCACAAATAAGTTGCACTATCATTATTAACTTTGCATCTTTTGGCATCAATATTATGAATATGTGTATCACTAAGATCGAGATCCAACAAACTATTTTCATTGGGTGTATGACCATTGAAGGTTTTATTCATGTAAACATAACAACAATTATTCTCTGACTTTAAATGAATAACCGTATTGCAATAAACATGATCAAATCATATTCATGCTCAACGCAAACGCCAAATAACATTTATTTAGGTTTAACACTAATCCCGAAAGTATAGGGAGTGTGTGATGATGATCATATCAATCTTGGAACTACTTCCAACACTCATCATCACTTCCCCTCAACTAGTCTCTGTTTATTATGTAATTCCTGTTTCGAGTTACTAATCTTAGCAACCGAACAAGTATCAAATACTCAGGGGCTACTATAAACACTAGTAAGGCACACATCAATAACCTGTATATCAAATACACCCTTGTTCACTTTTCCATCCTTCTTATTCACCAAATATTCAGGGCATTTCCGCTTCCAGTGACCATTTCCTTTGTAGTGTAATCACTCAGTTTCAGGCTTTGGTCCAGCTTTGGGCTTCTTCACGGGAGTGACAACTTTCTTGTCATTCTACTTGAAATTCCCTTTCTTTCCCTTTGCCCTTTTTCTTGAAACTAGTGGTCTTGTCAATCATCAACACTTGATGCTCTTTCTTGATTGCTACCTTCGTCGATTTCAACATCACGAAGAGCTCGGGAATCGTTTTCGTCATCCCTTGCATACTATAGTTCATCACGAAGTTCTAGTAACTTAGTAATGGTGACTAGAGAATTCTGACAATCACTATCTTATCTGGAAGATTAACTCCCACTTGATTCAAGCGATTGAAGTACCGAGACAATCTGAGCACATGCACACTAGTTGAGCGATTCTCCTCCATCTTTTAGCTATAGAACTTGTTGGAGACTTCATATCTCTCAACTCGGGTATTTGCTGAAAATATTAACTTCAACTCCTGGAACATCTCATATGGTCCATGACGTTCAAAACGTCTTTGAAGTCCCGATTCTAAGCCGTTTAAGCATGGTGCACTAAACTATCAAGTAGTCATCATTTGAGCTAGCCAAATGTTCATAACGTCTGCATCTGCTCCTGCAATAGGTTTGTCACCTAGCGGTGCATCAAGGACATTATTCTTCTGTGCAGCAATGAGGATAAACCTCAGATCACGGATCCAATCCGCATCATTGCTACTAACATTTTTCAACACAATTTTCTCTAGGAAAATATCAAAATAAACATATGAAAGCAACAACGCAAGGTATTGATCTACAACATAATTTGCAAAATACTACCAGGACTAAGTTCATGATAAATTTAAGTTCAATTAATCATATTACTTAAGAACTCCCACTTAGACAGACATCTCTCTAGTCATCTAAGTGATCACGTGATCCAAATCAACTAAACCATGTCCGATCATCACGTGAGATGGAGTAGTTTCAATGGTGAACATCACTATGTTGATCATATCTACTATATGATTCACGTTCGACCTTTCGGTCTCCGTGTTCCGAGGCCATATCTGTATATGCTAGGCTCGTCAAGTTTAACCTGAGTATTCCGCGTGTGCAACTGTTTTGCACCCGTTGTATTTGAACGTAGAGCCTATCACACCCGATCATCACGTGGTGTCTCAGCACGAAGAACTTTCGCAACGGTGCATACTCAGGGAGAACACTTCTTGATAATTAGTGAGAGATCATCTTAAAATGCTACCGTCAATCAAAGCAAGATAAGATGCATAAAGGATAAACATCACATGCAATCAATATAAGTGATATGATATGGCCATCATCATCTTGTGCTTGTGATCTCCATCTCCGAAGCACCGTCGTGATCACCATCGTCACCGGCGCGACACCTTGATCTCCATCGTAGCATCGTTGTCGTTACACCATCTATTGCTTCTACGACTATCGCTACCGCTTAGTGATAAAGTAAAGCAATTACAGGGCGTTTGCATTTCATACAATAAAGCGACAACCATACGGCTCCTGCCAGTTGCCGATAACTTCGGTTACAAAACATGATCATCTCATATAATAAAATATAGCATCACGTCTTGACCATATCACATCAAAACACGCCCAGCAAAAACAAGTTAGACATCCTCTACTTTGTTTGTTGCAAATTTTACGTGGCTGCTACGGGCTGAGCAAGAACCGTTCTTACCTACGCATCAAAACCACAACGATAGTTCGTCAAGTTAGTGTTGTTTTAACCTTCGCAAGGACCGGGCGTAACCACACTCGGTTCAACTAAAGTTGGAGAAACAGACACCCGCTAGTCACCTGTGTGCAAAGCACGGCGGTAAAACCAGTCTCGCGTAAGCGTACGCGTAATGTCGGTCTGGGCCGCTTCATCCAACAATACCGCTGAACCAAAGTATGACATGCTGGTAAGCAGTTTGACTTGTATCGCCCACAACTCACTTGTGTTCTACTCGTGCATATAACATCAACGCATAAAACCTAGGCTCGGATGCCACTGTTGGGAAACGTAATAATTTCAAAAAATTTCCTACGCACACGCAAGATCATGGTGATGGCATAGCAACGAGAGGGGAGAGTGTTGTCCACGTACCCTCGTAGACCGTAAGCGGAAGCATTATGACAACGCGGTTGATGTAGTCGTACGTCTTCACGTCCGACCGATCCAAGCACCGAAGGTACGGCACCCGAGTTCAGCACACGTTCAGCTCGATGACAATCACCGGACTCCGATCCAGCAGAGTTTTGGGGATGAGTTCCGTCAGCACGACGGCGTGGTGACGATGATGATGTTCTACCGACGCAGGGCTTCTCCTAAGCACCGCAACGATATAACCGAGGTGGAATATGCTAGAGGGGGGCACCGCACACGGCTAAGGAATGATCACGAAGATCAACTTGTGTGTCATGGGGTGTCCCCCTGCCCCCGTATATAAAGGAGCAAGGGGGAGGGGGTCGGCCAAGGGGAGGAGGCGCGCCCAAGGGGGAGAATCCTACTCCAAGTAGGATTCCCCTCTCTTTCCTAGTCCAAGTAGGAGAGGGGAAGGAAGGGAAGGAGAAGGAGAAGGAAGGAGAGGGAGGAAAAGGAGGAAAGGGGGGCCGGCCCCCTAGTCCAATTCGGTTTGGGCTAGGGGGGCCGTGCACCCTGCCTCCTCTCTTCCACCACTTGGCCCATGAGGCCCATTGCTTGTAACTCCCCGGTACCCCCGAAAATACCCGAATCACTCGGAAACCCTTCCGATGTTCGAATATAGTCGTCCAATATATCGATCTTTACGTTTCGACCATTTCGAGACTCCTCGTCATGTCCCCGATCTCATTCGGGACTCCGAACTCCTTCGGTACATCAAAACTCATAAACTCATAATATATCTATCATCGAAACCTTAAGCGTGCGGACCCTACGGGTTCGAGAACTATGTAGACATGACCTAGTACTATTCTCGGTCAATAACCAATAGCGGAACCTGGATGCTCATATTGGCTCCTACATATTCTACGAAGATCTTTATCGGTCAAACCGCATAACAACATATGTTGTTCCCTTTGTCATCGGTATGTTACTTGCCCAAGATTCGATCGTCGGTATCCAATACCTAGTTCAATCTCGTTACCGGCAAGTCTCTTTACTCGTTACGTAATGCATCATTCCGTAACTAACTCATTAGCTACATTGCTTGCAAGGCTTATAGTGATGTGCATTACCGAGAGGGCCCAGAGATACCTCTCCGACAATCGGAGTGACAAATCCTAATATCGAAATACGTCAACCCAACATGTACCTTCGGAGACACCTGTAGAGCTCCTTTATAATCACCCAGTTATGTTGTGACATTTGGTAGCACACAAAGTGTTCCTCCGGTAAACGGGAGTTGCATAATCTCATAGTTATATGAACATGTATAAGTCATGAAGAAAGTAATAGCAACATACTAAACGATCAAGTGCTAAGCTAACGGAATGGGTCAAGTCAATCACATCATTCTCCTAATGATGTGATCCCGTTAATCAAATGACAACTCTTTTGTCCATGGTTAGGAAACATAACCATCTTTGATAAACGAGCTAGTCAAGTAGAGGCATACTAGTGACACTATGTTTGTCTATGTATTAACACATGTATTATGTTTCCGGTTAATACAATTCTAGCATGAATAATAAACATTTAACATGAAAAAAGGAAATAAATAATAACTTTATTATTGCCTCTAGGGCATATTTCCTTCAACCCCCCCCCCCCCCCCCTCTAGACATACTTTCGATCCTACACTTGGCAAAAACTTGAATATCAAGTTTTTATATTTGAAACTTGGTAAAATTTGAAAGTTGTCACGATGTATTCAAAATTAGCCAGTTTCAGCTCAAAAGGTATACTAGTTTCAAGTTTAAAGATGAAATGAAAAAGTATGGGACGTGGGGTGGGTGGAGTTGTCAAAAGCTGCCAAAAAATTGCATGCATGGACCGCCGTACAACAATTAAAGTATTATGGCATAAACGAGTTCACCAATCTTAAAGCAAATGAGTGGCTGCACCCCTATCAATTTCTGAGTTTCCATCCATGACAACGAGGAGAACATGTAAAAAAATTCAGGGAGAACATACTGATCGTTCCATCAACTAGAGGGCGCAACTAAATAGGGCCTCTTTGATACGCATGATTTCTAAATCACGAGAATGGAAGATCGTGAAATTGGCAAATCATGTAATTTTGAAACCTATAGGATGAAAAACTATAAGAATTAGCATAAAAATATTTGACAGACCATAGTGAAAAGTCATGAAAATATACCAAGAGTTTGAGTGGATGAGAATTTTCCTTCAAAATCGAGTGCAGAGAAATCTTCAAAAATGTTCTAAGTATTTGAGTCCCGTGAATCAAACAAACTCCATAGGGAGGAAAATAGGATTGATATCCTCTGAAATGTGCTATAGATTTTAAAAATAAATAAAAGAAGCCCCAAATCGCCTGCAACCAATGATTTTATACCAAGTCAGGAGCATACCAATGAAAGAAAACATAATGCTTCCTTTTTAGAAAGTTATTAAGATATCCATCTGATCTAAGCTTCTTGGACTTTGATCCCATCCACGCATGCTTATCATTAATGAGTGTAGTAGTTGTTGTACAGGGAACAGGAATATTTGAGCAAAGTATTCATTTCTATGAAGGATCAGTACAGTAGTCAGTAGGATATCTATATCGGATCCACTTCTATAGTTCCATCCCTGTCATAATACCTCATGATCGTCTGTATTTCTCTCTCCAAAGAACTATCGGGAATTCAGGATAGCACTGCTGGCTGTTGCTGCACATTCACACAGTCGCGTATAGACACACACAAAATATTTCCTGGTCCCGAATCCCATGCTCTGGCTAGGCTGTTCGCTCATGGGCCATCAGCCCATCACCCTACCGCCTCCTTGGTTAGCATCGGCAGAGATTCCATCCTATCTGCTAGTCTTCGCACATGTTGCTGTCTGCTGCCATTGCATCGTCGTCATACCGATCTGGTTCAGTTTCTTCAGATAATTTGCCTCTGTGAACAATTGGCGATATGATTTCTGACACTATCTCAGACGGTTGGCAGTGTGTTCTGCAAAAGAGTGCAGACCACGGACAAACTTGAAGGATATGGTGCTACCATCACCTTTAATCAGCCATGGACTCAGTCCTCACCCCGAATTCGAATAAATTCAGTTCAAAAGTTGTTGCAAATATATTCTGTATTCGGCCAAGGTAGTACAAATGATTCATTTCAACTTGTTGATTTGCCGGAGAACAATTTTCATTGATTGTCCTAGCTGTCTTTAGGAGGCAGTAGGAATCAAGTAGTTGGAATCATGCCACGAAGCTGATTGACAAACTACAGGATCCTGTTTTCTCGCTCCAGAAAAGAGTTTCATGCGGCCTAGTGGCCTGTACAAAAAGTGAGCAATATGTCTCGAAACAAAGGACAGCAACACAAGCTTGGCCTGCAGGAGCTAGCGATTCTCATCGCCATAGGTGTCCGTAATAATAATTCAAAAGATAAGCTAGCGACGGTAGCATTCCAAGATGCATGTGCAACTATAGTGAAACTTTCACCTGTTCTCATGTCGACCGAATGGCTCGAACTGCAAACATTGGTCCTTTCTTCGGGCCTCCAAGATGCATGTTCAGCCATAGTGATTCACCTATTCCCATGTCGACCGAATGGTTTCAAATAAAAATTTCACACACTCCAACGTTTACAAATTACAGTAACATTGGCTCATCTTCCGGCTGTCGCGGCCTAAAATTTATAGGAAAAAAGTACTAGCTATGTAGTTTACGGAGGGAGTATTAAAAAAACGTCTGATCTCGAACTTGTGGTGCGACCTCGACTGAAATCAAATGCATTTCCTATCAATCAACGCGGCCCCGGGCGTCCACCCCTGGCTGGATCCATCTGTGCGATAACATTCTCTAAAATGCGAGAGTGACATGTGATCAGCTAACAACTGATCGCCATTAATCAACCTAATCCCAGGCCAAAAAGAACGCACTTATAAAAATCTCTCGTCTCCTCTTGTTCTTGTCAGCTACTCCAAGAAAGGGAGAACCCAACGGACGATTCCTGAGGGAGAAGAAAGGAAAAACTGACGTTACGCATGCACGACCCCTCTCCAATCACATCCCTCCCGCCGCCCGCGGGCCCCACCCACGAGAGGGGTCGCGTACCGTGGGCCCCCACGAATGATTGACGGTGGGCGTGCTCCAACCCTCCAGACGCTTCCGGGTATGGTCTCCGGACGGGACAGCCACAGCTGGCGTGCCGGCATTGGATAAGAACGGGGGTGTGTGCGCCACGTCCGCCGCGCGCTGTTTCTGTCATCGTCCGGTTTGTAGAAAACTTCCAATGCGACGCGACAGTAACAGTGGTGCAAAAGCAAACAGAAAGTTAGCCGAGATGGAGGAAGTTCGGCCGGCCAAGGCTCCCGACTCTCTTTTCTTTTTCGCGAATGGTCGATGGTTCAGTCGCGTTACCTCGGTGAAACGATGATAGTTCAGTTGGGTCGCTTATCCATGATGTTGGACTTGACGAACAATTTTCGTTTGGAATTCATATGAAATACTACTCCCTCCATCAAAATAAATGTGGCTGCTTTAGTATAATTTTCTCCAGGTGCGTCAGCTGCTTAAGATCGCCGCGATGGTTCGATCTTGATCTTCTAGGCGGTGATGGGGGACAACGACGGCTGGAATGTGGCAGCGTCTCTCCAGCCGCAGCGCCAGGTGGCAGCGGGCGGCCATGCTGCAGTCACTGAACCTCCGGTTAGGCTTCGGATCGCGGCGGCAGGCAGATGCGGTGCCCTGGCGCCTCTGCCTCCCCGTTGCGGGCGGCCAGGTGGGTGGCGCGCCTGTGTTGCCAGAGACAACGATGACTTGGTCCAGCGCCACTAGATCTGGAGCGAGGCGGCGCGGGCTGCAGGTGGCCGCCTCTGTCGTGGCTGTAGTGGTTGTGCGGGGCAGAGGTTGGGGATGGCGACCATGGCGGCTCGTCAGAACTGACCTCGCGGCGGACGGGGCGCGGACGACTGCCCTGACTGGGGGCCCCTCGGCTGGTCGGGGTGGCGGCGCAGTGGCGGTGGTTCAAACTCCTCCTCCTGATTCATGGGACGTTCGGCTCTGCGGTTGGCGGCGCATCGGGCGGGTGGAGCACGACGGCTTAGCGCTTCTCGCCTTTGGTAGGCCTCGGTGGCAGGAAAGCTTCGAGGGTTGGCAGTGGTGCCCCGGGTCTTGCTGTTTCCAAGGGTGGCGATGGTGAACTGACCCCAGTTCGAGAAATGTCGTGGCGATTGCGGCGTGGCCGATAGCCACCGATGGCCTTCCCCTGCCCTGCTTCGGCCGCCGAGGCCCCATACGCCCGCTTTTCCAGCAACATCGTCAGTGGCCTTCTACTCGTGACAGGGGTTGGGAAGAGGAAGGGTGATATAGTACAGTAGCAGATAGTATTTCCCTCAGTTAAGAACCAAGGTTTCTCGAACCAATAGGAGACGCCACACAAATAAGATAAGCGGTACCCGCACACACACAAAGCAAATGCTTGCACCCAACAAAGGCAAGAGGGTTGTCAATCCCCTTGTTCTCATCAATTGCAATGACTAAATCTGATAGTGGTAGATATATAAAGTAAAATAAACAAAACAAAAACAGCGAGCAAATTTTGGATTTAAGTCAATATAGAAAATGGACCCGAGGGCCATAGGTTCACTAGAGGCATCTCTCTCACAAGCATAACAACGGTGGGCAAACAAATTAATGTTGAGCAACTGACAGAATAACTTATAATTATGATTATGATTCTTCATGGTATGATTCATATATAGGCATTACATATGTGATAAGTAGACCGTTAAACTTACTGACGCTTAGTACTATTACTCCACCTAAAGACTGCTATCCAGCATGCATCTCAAAGTATCAAGTTTATGACAAACAAAGTAACACTTTAAGCAAGATGACATAATGTAGACAGAGTAAGACCAATTAATATGTTCGAACCCTGTCGTTTTATCCTTAGTAGCAACAATATAATACATGTCTTTTAACTCCTCCTGTCACAGAGTAAGGGCACAGTAAGATTCAACCTACCACCAAACACCACTCCCACTAAAGATAAATCAATCTACTTGGCCAAAGAAGGTAGATAGATCAAAGACAAATACAAGGCTATAGAATCGCACATCAATAGATCTCACAATGATTCAACTACTTGTAATGAATAATCTGATCATAAACCCACATATCATCGGATCCCAACAAACACACCGTGAGAACTACATCAAATAGATCTCCGAAGAGATCATTGTATTGAAGATCAAAAAGAAAGAGAGAAAGACAACTGGCTACTGCTATGGACGCGTAGGTCCTGAAGGAACTACTCACACATAATCATCGGGGCAGTAAGGTTGATGAAGATTGCCTCCCCAATGTCCCCCCTCCCCCACCGACAGAGTACCGAAAAGGCCTCCAGATGGGATTGCGGAAAAACAGAGGCTTGCGGCAGCGGAAGAATTATTTCAGGTCTCACTTTGTTTTTTTTTTGAATATTAGGGAATTTATAGTCCAAAGATTAGGTCAAACAGAGCCACGTGGGCCCCACAAGTTATGATGGCGCACCTCCCCCCTAGGGTTCGTCATGTGAGCTTTTCGCTCCCTCGTGCATGTCCTGATGTCTCCTCGAAGCTTCTAGGGTCTCTTCTGGTAAAAAATCATCGTAAAGTTTCATCTTGTTTGAACTTCGTTTGGTATGGTTTTTCTGTGAAACGAAAAAATAGGCAAAAACAATTACTGGCGTTGGGCACTAGGTTCATAGGTTAGTCCAAAAAAGATATAAAACAACATATAAAGCATATAAAAATGATAATATAATAGCATAAGACAATCCAAAATTGTAGATACATTGGAGACGTATCATGGGCCATGTTGATGGGGGTGGCTGGTCTTGGGTGCCGGGACAGCGCTCTGGTGGTGGGAGCACGGGGCTCGGGGGTGGAGCTCATGCTCTGGTGCTGCATGGTGGCCATGGCCGTGTGGGCGGCGTGGCGGGCGGGGTTTGACGACTAGTGGTGTGGTGTGGCATTCGTAACTATGCCGGGGCAAGGAGTGTGGGACACAGTGAAAATTTGTTTTGTCTTTTGGGAGGCCAGGGTCGGCGATTTCGTACCCTTCTTGAAGGCGTTGTTGCGGCCCTGATTGCCCGTGGTGTTGCTCCAGGGGAAACCATGATCCTTGGATTGGGTGATGGCGGCTCTTTGGTGTCGTATCCTTTCTGATGGCACCACTTTGGAGCTCATGGTTCGTCGTATGCAGCTTCGTTCTTCGCGGTGGCATGTTCATGGTTGAGGACCCTGGTAGTTCTTGTAGTGGTAGGGGTGGTGTTGCTGCGCACAGCGCTGATATATCCGCCTTGGATGTGTGTATGTGTTGGGGTGGCATGAGTTTGTCTCGAGATGTTAATGGTTGTTGCTTTATATATATAACGGGGTGAAAGCCTTTTTCAATATCTACACCACACATGAATCAACAAGACTAGTACAAACTCTGGGCTATGTATACCAATTGTTTTCGGGATGGTACGAGTGGTCATTCCAACACATATCCCTGTGAGATAGCATGTGGTGAATGGGTAAACTAATCCCTCTTATGTCGGTGGAGCGTTAGGGCATCTCCAAAGTGGACCCTGAAAATCACCCCTAACCGTTCAGACATCATAGTTTAGATGTATTTTGCCATCTAATGTGATTCTGTACCTGTCCGCTCGGCGGTCCGGACGTCCTTTTCCCCGCAAACCGTAAACATACCAGGGAATTGGGTAGGGGATTTGCGGGCGTCCGGACCGCTGCCCCACAAGCGTCCGACATCCCCGACCCACCCAAACCCACTCCCTCGAACATGCCCTTTCCCGCTCGAAGCGGTCAGCGCCACTCTGGAGCATTCATGATGCATTCATGCCGGCCCAGAGCGGAGGCGACCTCTCATGTCACTCCGGCATTGAAGTGGCGCGCTGAGACCGCCTGCACCTTTTCCCGTTGCACACAACTGCTCCACATTCAAACAATAGCCCATTTGTCTGCCTCCCTGCATTAAAGATGTGCAGTTGCCGAGTGATACATCTCCAACGTATCTATAATTTATGAAGTATTCATGCCATGTTTACAACAATTTATATGGTTTTGGTGCACTTTTATATGATTTTTATGGAACTAACCTATTAACCTAGTGCCCCTTGCCAGTTTTTGTTTTTTGCATGTTTGTGGCTTTTCTGAAAATCCATACCAAACGAAGTCCAAATGCCATGAAACTTTAAGGTGATTTTTCTTGGACCAAAAGAGACCCCCAAAGCCTGGGAGGTGGACCAAACAAAGTCCAAGGGAGCGGCAAGCTCAAGGTGTGCCCCCCATAGGGCACTCCTACCAAGCTTTTCGGTCCCTCATGGGGCCCCCTGACGTGGAACCGACGCCAAAAATTCCTATAGAAAATTCTAGAAAGAAACCTAGAACTTCCGCTCCACCGCTGCAAGCCTCTGTACTGAAGCGATATCATCTGGAGGCCTTTTTTGGCACCCTGCCGGAGGATGAAATCATCACTAGAGGCCATCTTCATCATCCCAGCGGTCTCCATGATGAGTAGGGAGTAGTCCACCCTCGGGGTTGAGGGTATATACTAGTAGCTATGTGTTTGATCCCTCTCTCTCATGTTCTTGATCCGATATGATCCTGATGTAACCATGAGCTTTGTTAATATAGTCGGATCATATAGTGTTTTTTCCTTTTTATCTTGTTGTGATGAATTGCAATACCGTTTGTGCTCACTTTTGTTACTTGCTATGTTGCTGTTTTTATTTTTTCAGATTACAAAAACCCATATATAATATCCATACTACACTTGTATCACCATCTCTTCGCCGAACTAGTGCACCCAATGCAATTTACCATTGTATTGGGTGTGTTGGGGACACAAGAGATTGCTTGTATTTGATTGCAGGGTTTTTTGAGAGAGACCATCTTCATCCTACACCTCCCATGAATTGATAAACCTTAGGTCATCCACTTGAAGGAAATATTCTACTGTCCTACAAAACTCTGTGCTTGGAGGCCCAACAGAGTATACAAGAATTGCATAGTAGACATCAAGCTCTTTTCTAGCACCATTGCTGGGGAGGTGAGTGCTTGAAGGTCTATCTTTAGATCTTGCAATTGAATCTTTTGATTTCTTGTTTATCACTAGTTTGGTTTATAAAAGAAAATAACAAAAATTGGAATTGAGGTTGCCTCAAATGCTTCATCTTTATAATGTCTGTCTTCAAGATGATGGATCAGAAAATTGTGCCAACGTGTTAGAAGAAGAATTCAATACAATGTTTGGCATAAAATCTTTGAATGATAATCATGATTGCAATGTTATTAATAGTGATGCTAATGGTATGCAAAGCCATAAGCTTGGGGATGCTATATTCGATGAAGATGATATTTTTAATCCCCCAAGATTTGATGAGCAAATTTAGTATGATGATTGCATGCCTCCTATTTATGATTATTACAATGATGAAAGTGGCTTTGGAAGAGTGTCTGTTAGAATCGGCGCTCCGCGGACCCGAGAAAGGTTTGAACTCTGGGGTGTGCTCGTAGTTCCTCGCCTCGCCCCACTAGCTACACCGAACCCCACGGCAACGCTTGGACGTGCTCGAGCCAAGGAAGAAGAACAATGGACACGACCGTTTACCCAGGTTCAGGCCACCTTGCGGTGTCCCTACTCCTGCTTTGTGGTTGGATTGCCTCGCGAGGGAGGATGAGTATGAGAGTACAAGGGAGGGGGGGGGGTTCTTGCTAGCTCTCCTCGCCTCAGGATCTCATGAACTGATCCCTCCTAAGCTGATGAGTCGATCCTTTTATAAGGTGGCGACTAGCCTATACTTATATTGGTATGGTCCTCTTCCCCCAAAATACTAGGCAGCAAGGGTGCCCACAATGGCCAAATTCGAAGGGGAACAGGAGTACATCTTATCCTAACAAAAGTAGTCTTCGCCTACCAAAGCTTCCTGCCATGACAAGTGGGTGGGCTCGGTGATGACCTCCGTCCTGATAAGCCCGCTGTCCTGGTCTTCTAGCGCCGAAGCGGCAACCTTTGGGGTTGCCTTGGGAACCTGCATGCTGGCCTTGCCTCCTTAGCAGCAAAGAGGAAAGTTTCACCATCCGCGCCAGCTGGCATGCTTCCTGGCGACGCTCGTTGTGGCTCGTGTCACCCATGTGTTGCGTGAGGCGGGCTTGGCGAGCCTAGACATATACGCCCCGCAAGGGACCTCGGGAGGCGGCCTCAGGAGGCTGCCCCGTGTGAGGGCCTCGTGAGGCCCTTGGCAATGTGCACCTCGTGAGGCGGGGGCCCTCGCGAGGGTATTGCTCATGAGCCTTGAAGATGGGCCATGTTGGGCCCACACCACGCGCTGCGTCTTGGGCCGCATGCAGACGGGCCTGGGTACCCCCAGTCCCATGGGCCCGACAGTAGCCTCCAGGCCCACGGCGTGCATCACTCCGCCAGTTGGAGGGGCGAAACGGCATGGGCCCCAACCACATGCGGGTCAGGCGCGACGCGTGGCGCGCAACGGGGCGTGGGACGCCCCCACTTCCTCACGATGCCTCGGCAACTGCCTAGACTGACATAAAGCCTGGCCAGCACTACGCAGGGCCATCATTGCTCTTCCATGTCTTTCATTCGCCTTCTAAAGGCGAAGGGGCGCGGGCCGACCCCCACCAATGCTATATAAGGGCCAGGGGCGAGCCCCTTGGCTCAGCTTCTTTGGTCGCGCCCCTCCACTTCCATTTGGCGTAGTTGTAGCCATGGCTCCCATGAGAAGGTTCTCTGCCACCGAGAAGGGAAACGCGGCGTTGGGTGAAGCGGACTTGTTGAAGCCAGCGTGGGGACGGGGCCGCCCCCGCAAGTCCGCCGCCTCGCCCGAGGCGCCTCCCCGGGGGCGTGGGCATCCTCCATTGGCGGCCTACACTCGCTCAGGAAGCCACGGCAAGTGCTCCACCTGGGGGCGCGGGCGTGGGGGCCTAGGCGGCCATGGCCGAGGAGGAAGAGGTGGCGCCGCCGCCCGGCCGCCTCGGGCGTGGAGCCACTCCACCGACTCGGCCCGCGAGTTCATCATAGGGATGGACAGCCGCCCCGCACCTGGCTCTGGCTCCTGGACTACTTCACGGAGGAGATGAAGGAGCACCGGCCCCTGGGCCTGTGGCAGCAGCCGGACGGTTGCTGCAACGGGTCCTCATGGGTGGTGGTAGAGCTCAATGATACGTCTCCAACGTCTCTATAATTTTTTATTGTTCCATGCTATTATATTATCTGTTTTGGATGTTTTATATGCATTAATATGCTATTTTATATTATTTTTGGGACTAACCTATTAACCAAGATCCTATTGCCTGTTTCTGTTTTTTCCTTGTTTTTGAGCTTCGTAGAGAAGGAATAACAAACGGAATAAAACCTTCGTGATGATTTTTCTTGGACCAGAAGACACCCAAGTGATTTGGAGATCAAGTCGGAAGAGCCACGAGGCACCCACAAGGGGGGAGGGGGCACCCAGGGGGAAGGGTGCGACCCGTGCCTTGCGGGCCCCATGTGACTCCACCGACCAACTTCTTCGTCCTATATATTCACATATATCCCCAAACCACCAGAAGCATCCACGAAAACACTTTTCCAGGTAACGTACCATCACAAGTAAGGAAATATTGAATAATCCCTTTTCCTATAATATTACCGCTACCTAAGCGGAGTCTTTTAGTATGCATGATAGTAGTATCCTCTTCATGAGGATCTTTATTAGCAAAATCATGATTTTTTTTCTTTAGTAACCTCATAAATATTTTCTTGCGACATCGTGACAAAGCAAGCAATCTAGCGTTGGTTTTCCCATGAAGAGGAAAGGGTGATGCTGTAAAGTAGAGATACGTATTTTCCTCAGTTAAGAACCAAGGTATTAATCCAGTAGGAGGAACACACAAGTCTCCAATAATTGCACCTACACAAACAAACAAATACTTGCACCCAACGCGAAAAATGGGTTGTTAATCCCTTCACAGTTATTTGCAAGGATGAGATCTGATAGTGATAGATATAAAACATAAGTAAAAGTGTGAAATAAAATAAAGTAAATAAACTGCAGCAAGGTATTTTAGGGCTTTTGATTTTGTAGATCTGAAAATAATATGAGAAAAGATAGACCCGGGGGCCATAGTTTTCACTAGAGACTTCTCTCTTGAAAGAAAGCATACAGTGGGTAAACAAATTACTGTTGCGCAATTAATAGAAAAGCGCATATTTATGAAGTTATCTAAGGCAATGATCATGTATATAGGCATCATGTCCGAGGCAAGTGGACCGACTCCTGCCTGCAGCTACTACTATTACTCTACACATTGACCGCTATCCAGCATGCATCTATTGTATTAAGTTAACAAGAACGGAGTAACACCTTAAGCAAGATGACATGATGTAGAGGGATAGATCCAATCAATATGAACAAACCCCATCTTTTTATCCTTAATGGCAACAATGCAAATACGTGTCACGTCCCCTTCTGTCACTGGGATTGAGCACCACAAGATTGAACCCATTACAAAGCACCTCTCCCATTGCAAGAAAAATCAATATAGTTGGCCAAACTAAATCAATAGGTCGGACAGAAATACATAGATATATAAATCATGCATAAAAGAGTTCAAAGAAGACTCAATAATATTCATAGATAATCAGAAGATAAACCTACAATTCATTGGATCTAAACAAACGCACCGCAAAAGAAGATTACATCGAATAGATCTCTAAGAACATCGAGGAGAACATTGTATTGAAGATCAAAGAGAGAGAAGAAGCCATCTAGCTACTAGCTATGGACCCATAGGTCCATGGTAAACTACTCACACATCATCAGAAGGGCAGCAAGGTTGATGTAGAAGCCCTCCGTGATCGAACCCCCCTCCGGCAGAGTTCCGGATAAGGTCTCTAGATGGGATCTCACGAGGACAGGAGTTGGCGGTGGTGGAAAAGTATTTTTGATGTGCCCTCTGGTCTACGGGGAATATTTGGGTATTTATATAAGAAAGGTTAGGGTTGGAAGAGCCACGCAGGGTGGGGGTGGGGGGTGGGCACAAGCTTGGAGGGCTCCCCCTGGGGCGTGCCCCCTGAGCTTGTGGTCATCCCGTGGACCTTCTGGCCTCCTCCCGAATCTTCTAGGGTGTCTTGTGGCCCAAGAAAAATCATCAAAAAGTTTCGTTCCACTTGGACTCCTTTTGGTACTGATTTTCTATAAAGGAAAAACAAGGAAAAAAGAACAACTTGCACTAGGTAAATATGTTAGTCCCAAAATGATATAGAATAGCATAACAATGCATATAAAATATCCAAGATTAATAATGTAATAGCATGGAACAATCATAAAATTATAGATACGTTGGAGACCTATCAATATACAATTACTATATTTCCAAGTTGTTAGGCATGCTAGGTTTGGTTAACTGTCTAATCTTCTAGTATGCTCTATTGTGCAATGTGGTGCTCAGTTAACTATTTCGTTCATTTGTTATGGTGTTCAGTTAACTGGTTGGTTCAATTTTGCAATGCGATGTTCAATTGTTGTGGGTATAATTTTGTAGTGTTATGCATGTGAGAAATAAATCGAATTTGACTTTACTAAATACATGAGAAGCATATACGATTGCTACATTTCCTAGTTCTTAAGTTTGCTTGGTTTAGATAATTGGCTTTTCCATGTGGCTTGAATTAATGTGCTGAATTCTATAATGTGTTTATTTTTCATCAACATATTTTACTGATAGTATGCCAACTCTAACTTAACCTGGTCAATAACTACCTTATATGTTTTGCAGGGAACCAATGGGAGGCACAATGGTTTATCATCGAGATTTGCACATGCATTGTCCTTTGGCTAATAACACATTATTGTGCAATTGCAGGAACCATTCTAATATTTAGGTTTCTAACAGTTTGGTCTTGCACATGTAGGTCCTGTTGTCAGATGTTTTGATATTGTTCAACCCATTTTGCATATGGGGAAATGAGAGGTCCATGAATACCAGCCGAGTCAAGAAACTCAGAAAAAATTGTTAGTATAAAGAAACTAGTGACGAAAAACAACAAGATATTTGTCTGCACAATGAAGAAAACACTAGTCAACTATAAGATGGTACTAACTCTTATACCTTGTTTTTTTATTCCTTTGAGCCATTTCAAATTTATAGAAGATATTTCTGCATATATTTGTTTTCAGACCTTGCCAAGGCAGTTCATCGATGATTACCTCTCAAACCACCTGTATGGTCAAAAGGCGATGAGGGTATTCATACAACACCCACGGTATAATATTGAAGTCTTCCTCAAGAGGGTGAAGGATGGGCTGTCAATCAATCACAGGTACTGGCCTAAAGTTGCAAGGACCTTCAATATCATTGAAGGCTTAATATTCGCCTTCCTCTTCAGAAGTTTTTCAGATGAGATTCATTTGTCTATAAACCGTTTATGATGCTAATTTTCAAAGGTTTTAACGGTTGCATGTGAACTTCGTATTGTTGTATAATGAGGTAGCTAGCTATATGCATGTATGGTGTAACTAAGTGCTGAAGCTATGTGATGTTGTACTCTGATGTATTTCAATTATGAAATCTTGGTTGTCGTAATACGAAAATGAAGTCTATTGTGTGCTTAATATGAAATATCAATTTGATTACTAGATGGATTAAAAATAATAGGCCAATTAACCTGCTTATTGGGTTTCTCTATTGCAGACGATTATTGAGACAACACCGTGGGCGATGACCACAGACAACCCACACAGCTTTTAGAAAATAAACGTGTTGAATCAATGAACAGTCACACAGGACTTTCTCTGGACAACTGTTTGCGCTAGACCACCCATCACAAACGTTTCTACATAAAGTGTGTGTGATGGATAGACTATGCCATATTGTTTCTTCTAAGCACCCTGCGTGATGCATTCAATAATGCAAGCGATAAAATTATAAATATCATCTGTGATGGCAATGCTGTCACAAACGGTGTGATGCGAAAAATTGTGTGTGATGTACATACAAATGGAAATGTTTGTCTGGGATTCACTATGTGGGATGCTAAGTATATCTCACGCGACACACGAGCTCTTTTTGCCCCGCCTGTGTCACTGAAGGTCCTATTGTCAATGGTTTCTGGGTCCTGTGGGATGGACCCCCTTATCGCACACACATGCAAGGTGACAGTTTAAAACTCTGTCATAGAAAGGGGGTAAAACCGTTTATATAGGGCTCGCCTGCACTATTGAGTGATTGATGTTTTTGTAACGGAGTACTTGAGGGCACCCAGCGAGGAAGTGTAGTGACCACGATCCCAATGGATCAAAGTCTCTGTGCTTAAGTGTCATCCTTGGATCGGTATGCTGACACACACATTACTCGAGGAATTATAACAGAGTTGAATCACACACTTATTACATCGAGGTCCTCATAAAGAGTATCTGTTACACAAATAATATGGCTGAAGGCCATCTAAACGAAATAACTGCGGAAGCTTCGAAGATAAATGAGTCCATAAACTCCAACGGCATAGCTGAGTGCATGACAACGATCTATCGCGCCTTATTCTTCGTCGATAAAGTCTGCAACTTGAGACGTTGCAGCCGTGTAGGTCAGCACATGGAATATGCTGGCAGAGTTACACTGTAGAGCAAATGAATGCAATAAACTATATCTACATGCATATTTGGGTGGTGGAGCCTCTAAGTTTAATGTTTTGCATAAAGCTATTTTTTTCCTACAACAAAGGAATAAATTTTATTTACTATAAAGTTTATACCAATATTTGAGAAGGTTCCTCCAACTCAAATCCCAACATTAACCAAGTACCATCATTAAACCCAATAATTTAATTAAAGAGTGATGAGATCAACAATAATATCCACTTCTAGATACTCAAGATGTCCATAATCGGGGACACGGCTAACCATGATTAGTTTAAGTTTTCCCCACAAGACTCGACCGCATCCATGATCGGAAGATCGAGACATGGTCTTTCTGAAGCATTAACTCTATACTCTGGATAGACCGGTACACCTACTTTCCCCTACATCTGCTAGTCCACCTCTTCAAGAGCTCACACAACTTACTCAACTATGCCAGAGCCCATAATGGCTTGTGGCTTCACACGGAAGTTTCTAGGCATGAAATATCATATGATCCCTTTGAGCCTGGGTGGCGAACCGAGGGAAAATCACACAGGTACTCTGGAATTCCCATGGGCAAGCACTGGTTTCTCTAGGTGCCCCAACCAATCCACCCAAATGTGTTTTAAAGTAGCCACCTTAATGTTGTCCAAAATTATTATCTCTCACAACTTCCATGTACATCACGATCCAATCCCCGTCTACAAGCATGGCTAAGCAATATATGAACATAACATATATTCCTGGGGTGATCAAAGGTAATAGGTTCCTACCTCATAAACTACAACCAAACCACATGTTCCCAATCCTACTCATGCAAATATTTGAGGGGCAAAACTAATGCATAGTAAAAATTGGGTATTGAAAAGTATGATCAAAGTGTAACTTGCCTTGCTGACGTTCGGAAAACTCTAGATATTTGTAGTAACAAGCTTTGCAATCCAGAAGATCTAGCGTAGATAAACAATAGCATACATAAACAATCAAGCAAACAGTGCAAAGAGAAATTGAAGAAAGGATCCAAAGAACTCGAAAACAAGCAAATAACTAAACTAAACAGAGAACAATTTTGATTAGCAAAAAGAATCAACTCAAACGGAGCTACGGAACTCAAGATAGAAACAAAACAAGATCAAATTCAAATCTGAATTCGAAACTCAAATTTTAAATTGTAAAATCATGTTCAAGTTGGTTTACTGAATAGATGGGATTGCTCTGAAGATTTAGGCGTTGGTTTCGTCTAATTTGGACAAACGAGCTAAAAGTTACGGAGGTTTAAAGATCAGGGGCTAATCTATGAAGAAAATATTCACGGATAGGTCTCTAGCCAAAAATCAAACAAAAAAAAAAACTACCGAATGAACGTTCGCTACAGAACCTAATCTAACGAATTTCATTCGTTACAGAAACTAACCTGACGAACGTCCGCTAAATAACCGATCTAAAAATAATAAACCGAAACTAAAACAATAACCAAAAAAGGCAAACCGGATCGGTTTTATACCAGTTCTCGACGGCGGCGGCTTCGGTGGGCGGCGATGGCGGCTTCCGGCAAGGCAGCTGGCGGGGTCGGCGGCTTCAGCGGCGGCGCGGCACGGCGGCGACGGCAGCTGGCGGTGGCGCAAAGTGCGGTGGCGGCACGGGCAGTGGCTGGCGGCGGCGCGACTCGAGGTGAGGAGAGTCGGGGGCCGGGGCGGGTATTTAAGAGGAGGAGGGGGCGGCTCGGCTTGGAGAAGGGGCAGCGGGGCGGCGGCGGACTTGGGAGTCCGGGTCGGACTCCCCGGCAGCGACGCGTGACGCTGCGGGACTCTGTTCCGAGCCGGCGGCGGAGGCGGTTGGCTGTTGGGCCGGCTGGGCTGGGCGCGGCCCAGGTCGGTCGGCCTGAAACTGTTTTTAAAACAATTTTTTCAGAGACTAAAACACGCAAAATAAATATAAATAAAATTCTAAAAATTCCAGAAAAATTACGGTAGCTATATGACCTTATTAGTGACCTCGTGAACATTTTTCTGGGCCTAAATGCCTAAACTATAAACAAACATCATAGTACTAATTACTACGCAAACAAATAAATAAACTACCGAATAAAATCCAATAAATTCTCCAAAAATTCAAAATTCAATTTCCAATATTTTTCTACTGATTTTGGAGAAGTCATATTATTTTCTCTCATTATTTTAAAATATTTGGAAAAGAATTTTGAAAAATAATTTGATCCAATTACCAAATTTTGATAAATCAAAATTGGATTTTTGTAAAAACCTTCAACTCTCTCAAATTGGTCCTTGAGTTGCTTAAGGCCTCTTGGATCAAAATGCAAGCAAAACAATGCAATAAATCATTTATATAAGAGGACGCATATGAATGATCTGTGAATAACATCCAAATTGAAAATTGGGATGTTACAGGAAGATATCTAGAGGCTAACGGCAGAGTGAAGCAAGAGGATGGTTAGGGATGCAGGGGTCACTTGACTGTATGCACTGGACCTGAAAGAATCATCCTGCAGGATGGTAGGGTTAGTACAAAGGCCACTAAACCTACATACATGTGCTAATATGTATTTGCAATGTAAACTAGAATTTTGTAAGTTAGAAAAAAAATTATACTCTATTATATTTATGGGATCTGGTCCGGCCAAAAGTTAGTAGAGTAAATATACTCTACTAAGCTTTACTCAGCGAGATCCTCCACCTTTGTATAGTGGATCGGCTAGAATTATGCTAAGGGCATCTCCAATGCCGACCCTCAAATCGCCGCATACGTGTAGACCGCAGAAGCCATCCAACGTGGGTCTGTATCGGTCCGCTGGGCGGTCCATACGTGTTTCACCCCGCAACCCAGAGATAAATGTGGGAAGCTTTACGGGCGTCTGGACCGATGCCATGCCCGCGTCTGACCGCCCTGGCCCACCCAAACCCCCTCCCTCTTCCTCACGTGCTTCTTGCCTGAAACGGTTAGCACCGCCCTAGAGCGTCAGTGCCACATTCATGCCCGGCCAGAGTGGACGCCTCACTAGCGTCGGCATTGAAGCGGCGTGCCAGCTGAGAGAGCGCCGCACGCATCGCTTCCCGGTGTGGGCGACTATTGTTGGAAATATGCCCTAGAGGCAATAATAAAAGTATTATTATATTTCATTGTTCATGATAATTGTCTTTTATTCATGCTATAACTGTATTATCCGGAAATCGTAATACACGTGTGAATACATAGACCACAATATGTCCCTAGTGAGCCTCTAGTTGACTAGCTCGTTGTGATCAACAGATAGTCATGGTTTCCTGGCTATGGACATTGGATGTCGTTGATAACGGGATCACATCATTAGGAGAATGATGTGATGGACAAGACCCAATCCTAAGCATAGCACAAAGATCGTGTAGTTCGTTTGCTAGAGCTTTTCCAATGTCAAGTATCTCTTCCTTTGACCATGAGATCGTGTAACTCCCGGATACCGTAGGAGTGCTTTGGGTGTATCAAACGTCACAACGTAACTGGGTGACTATAAAGGTGCACTACAGGTATCTCCGAAAGTGTCTGTTGGGTTGACACGGATCGAGACTGGGATTTGTCACTCCGTATGACGGAGAGGTATCTCTGGGCCCACTCGATAATGCATCATCATATTGAGCTCAAAGTGACCAAGTGGTTGGTCACGGGATCATGCATTACGGTACGAGTAAAGTGACTTGCCGGTAACGAGACTGAACAAGGTATTGGGATATCGACGATCGAGTCTCGGGCAAGTAACGTACCGATTGACAAAGGGAATTGTATACGGGGTTTGATCGAATCCTCGACATCGTGGTTCAACCGATGAAATCATCGAGGAGCATGTGGGAGCCAACATGGGTATCCAGATCCCGCTGTTGGTTATTGCCCGAGAGTCGTCTCGGTCATGTCTGCGTGTCTCCCGAACCCGTAGGGTCTACACACTTAAGGTTCGGTGACGCTAGGGTTGTATGAATATGAGTATGCAGCATACCGAATGTTGTTCGGAGTCCCGGATGAGATCCCGGACGTCACGAGGAGTTTCGGAATGGTCCGGAGGTAAATAATAATATATTGGAAGTGGTATTTCGGCCATCGGGAAAGTTTCGGGGTCACCCGGTAATGTACCGGGACCACCGGAAGGGTCCCGGGGGTCCACAGGGTGGGGCCACCCATACCGGAGGGCCCCATGGGCTGACGTGGGAGGGAAGCCAGCCCATAGTGGGCTGGTGCGCCCCCTAGGCCCACCCCCTGCGCCTAGGGTTGAAACCCTAGGGTGGGGGGGGGGCGCACCACATGCCTTGGGAGGCACTCCTCCCCCCTTGGACGCCGCCCCCTTGGGAGATCCAATCTCCCAGGGCCGGCGCCCCCCCCCCCTGGGGGCCTATATAAAGGTGGCAGGGGGAGGGCAGCCGCACCCTTGTGCTTTGCGCCTCCCTCCCCCTGCTACACCTCGTCCTCCTCCCGTAGTCGCTTGGCGAAGCCCTGCTGGAGTTCTGCTGCATCCACCACCACGCCGTCGTGCTGCTGGATCATCATCAACCTCTCCTTCCCCCTTGCTGGATCAAGAAGGAGGAGACGTCTCCCGTCCCGTACGTGTGTTGAACGCGGAGGTGCTGTCCGTTCAGCACTTGGACATCGGTGATCTGAATCACGTCGAGTACGACTCCATCATCACCATCCCCTTGCAAGCTTCCGCACGCGATCTACAAGTGGTATGTAGATGCAAACTCACTCCCTTGACTCGTTGCTTAGATGAACTCATAGATGGATCTTGGTGAAACCGTAGGAAATTTTTTAATTTTCTGCAACGTTCCCCAACAGTGGCATCAGAGCTAGGTCTATGCGTAGTTCTCTAATGCACGAGTAGAACACAATTTTGTTGTGGGCGTGGATCTTGTCAACTTGCTTGCCACTACTAGTCTTTTCTTGCTTCAGTGGTATTGTGGGATGAAGCGGCCTGGACCAACCTTACACGTACGCTTACGTGAGACCGGTTCCACCGACTGACATGCACTAGTTGCATAAGGTGGCTGGCGGGTGTCTGTCTCTCCCACTTTAGTTGAAATCGATGAAAAGGGTCCTTATGAAGGGTAAATAGAAGTTGACAAAATCACGTGGTGGTTATTCGTAGGTAAGAAAACGTTCTTGCTAGAACCCAATTGCAGCTACGTAAAAGATGCAACAACAATTAGAGGACGTCTAACTTGTTTTTGCAGCGATTGTTCATGTGATGTGATATGGCCAGAAGTTGTGATGAATGATGATTAATATATTGTGATGTATGAGATCATGTTCTTGTAATAGGATTCACGACTTGCATGTCGATGAGTATGACAACCGGCAGGAGCCATAGGAGTTGTCTTTATTTTTTGTATGACCTGCGCGTCATTAAGGAACGCCATGTAAATTACTTTACTTTATTGCTAAGCACGTTAGCCATAGAAGTAGAAGTAGTCATTGGCGTGACAACTTCATGAAGACACGATGATGGAGATCATGATGATGGAGATCATGGTGTCATGCCGGTGACAGGATGATCATGGAGCCCCGAAGATGGAGATCAATGGAGCTATATGATATTGGCCATATCATGTCACTACTATATAATTGCATGTGATGTTTATTATGTTTATGCAACTTGTTTACTTAGAACGACGGTAGTAAATAAGATGATCCCTTACAACAATTTCAAGAAGTGTTCTCCCCTAACTGTGCACCGTTGCTACAGTTCGTCGTTTCGAAGCACCACGTGATGATCGGGTGTGATAGATCCTTACGTTCACATACAACGGGTGTAAGACAGTTTTACACAGCAAAACACTTAGGGTTAACTTGACGAGCCTAGCATGTACAGACATGGCCTTGGAACACGGAGACCGAAAGGTCGAACACGAGTCGTATGGAAGATACGATCAACATGAAGATGTTCACCGACGATGACTAGTCCGTCTCACGTGATGATCGGACACGGCCTAGTCGACTCGGATCGTGTAACACTTAGATGACTAGAGGGATGTCTAATCTGAGTGGGAGTTCATTGTAATAATTTGATTAGATGAACTTAATTATCATGAACTTAGTCTAAAAACCTTTGCAAATATGTCTTGTAGATCAAATGGCCAAGGCTCATGTCAACATGAACTTCAACGCGTTCCTAGAGAAAACCAAGCTGAAAGATGATGGCAGCAACTATACGGACTGGGTCCGGAACCTGAGGATCATCCTCATAGCTGCCAGGAAGCAATATGTCCTAGATGGACCGCTAGGTGACGCTCCCGTCCCAGAGAACCAAGACATTATGAATGCTTGGCAAACTCGTGCTGATGATTACTCCCTCGTTCAGTGCGGCATGCTTTACAGCTTAGAACCGGGGCTCCAAAAGCGTTTTGAGCACCACGGAGCATATGAGATGTTCGAAGAGCTGAAACTAGTTTTCCAAGCTCATGCCCGGGTCGAGAGATATGATGTCTCCGACAAGTTCTATAGTTGTAAGATGGAGGAAAACAGTTCTGTCAGTGAGCACATACTCAAGATGTCTGGGTTGCACAACCGTATGACCCGGCTGAACATTAACCTCCCAGATGAGGCGGTCATTGACAGAATCCTCCAGTCGCTCCCACCAAGCTACAAGAGCTTTGTGATGAACTACAACATGCAGGGGATGGTGAAAACCATTCCTGAAGTGTTCTCAATGCTGAAGTCAGCAGAGGCTGAAATCAAGAAAGAACATCAAGTGTTGATGGTCAATAAGACCACTAAGTTCAAGAAGGGCAAGGGCAAGAAGAACTTCAAGAAGGACGGCAAGGATGTTGCCGCGCCCGGTAAGCCAGTTACCGGGAAGAAGTCAAAGAATGGACCCAAGCCTGAGACTGAGTGCTTTTATTGCAAAGGGAAGGATCACTGGAAGCGGAACTGCCCCAAATACTTAGCGGATAAGAAGGCCGGCAACACCAAAGGTATATTTGATATACATGTAATTGATGTGTACCTTACCAGTACTTGTAGTAACTCCTGGGTATTTGATACCGGTGCCGTTGCTCATATTTGTAACTCACAGCAGGAGCTGCGGAATAAACGGAGACTGGCGAAGGACGAGGTGACGATGCGCGTCGGGAATGGTTCCAGAGTCGATATGATCGCCGTCGGCACGCTACCTCTACATTTACCTATGGGATTAGTTTTGAACCTTAATAATTGTTATTTAGTGCCAAGTTTGAGCATGAACATTGTATCAGGATCTCGTTTAATACGAGATGGCTACTCATTTAAATCCGAGAATAATGGTTGTTCTATTTATATGAGAGATATGTTTTATGGTCATGCTCCGATGGTCAATGGTTTATTCTTAATGAATCTCGAGCGTAATATTACACATATTCATAGTGTGGATGCCAAAAGATGTAAAGTTGATAATGATAGTCCCACATACTTGTGGCACTGCCGCCTTGGTCACATTGGTGTCAAGCGCATGAAGAAGCTCCATGCTGATGGACTTTTAGAGTCTCTTGATTATGAATCGTTTGACACATGCGAACCATGCCTCATGGGCAAAATGACCAAGACTCCGTTCTCCGGAACAATGGAGCGAGCAACCAACTTGTTGGAAATCATACATACCGATGTGTGCGGTCCGATGAGCGTTGAGGCTCGCGGAGGATATCGTTATGTTCTCACACTCACTGATGACTTAAGTCGATATGGGTATGTCTACTTAATGAAACACAAGTCTGAGACCTTCGAAAAGTTCAAGGAATTTCAGAATGAGGTAGAGAATCAACGTGACCGAAAGATCAAGTTCCTACGATCAGATCGTGGAGGAGAATACTTAAGTCACGAATTTGGTACACACTTAAGGAAATGTGGAATCGTTTCACAACTCACGCCACCTGGAACACCTCAGCGTAACGGTGTGTCCGAACGTCGTAATCGCACTCTATTGGATATGGTGCGGTCTATGATGTCTCTTACCGATTTACCGCTATCATTTTGGGGATACGCTCTAGAGACAGCTACATTCACTTTAAATAGGGCACCGTCTAAATCCGTTGAGACGACACCGTATGAATTATGGTTTGGGAAGAAACCTAAGCTGTCATTTCTAAAAGTTTGGGGATACGATGCTTATGTCAAGAAACTTCAACCTGAAAAGCTCGAACCCAAGTCGGAAAAATGCGTCTTCATAGGATACCCTAAGGAAACTGTCGGGTATACCTTCTACTTAAGATCCGAGGGCAAGATCTTTGTTGCCAAGAACGGATGCTTTCTGGAAAAAGAGTTTCTCTCGAAAGAAGTAAGTGGGAGGAAAGTAGAACTCGATGAAGTACTACCTCTCGAACGGGAAAGTGGTGCAGCTCAGGAAAATGTTCCTGTGATGCCCACACCAACTGAAGAGGAAAACAATGATGATGATCAAGGTACTTCGGATCAAGTTGCTACTGAACTTCGTAGGTCCACAAGGACACGTTCCGCACCAGAGTGGCACGGCAACCCTGTCCTAGAAATCATGTTGTTAGACAACGGTGAACCTTCGAACTATGAAGAAGCGATGGCGGGCCCAGATTCCAACAAATGGCTTGAAGCCATGAAATCCGAGATAGAATCCATGTACAAAAACAAAGTATGCACTTTGACAGACTTGCCCGATGATCGGCGAGCGATAGAAAACAAATGGATTTTTTAAGAAGAAGATGGACGCGAATGGTAATGTTACCATTTATAAGGCTCGACTTGTCGCTAAGGGTTATCGACAAGTTCAAGGGATTGACTACGACGAGACATTCTCTCCCGTAGCGAAGCTGAAGTCCGTCCGAATCATGTTAGCAATTGCCGCATACTATGATTATGAGATATGGCAGATGGACGTCAAAACGGCATTCCTTAACGGACATCTTAAGGAAGAGCTGTATATGATGCAGCCGGAA
Organism: Triticum timopheevii; assembly: GCA_963921465.1. NCBI lineage: Eukaryota > Viridiplantae > Streptophyta > Magnoliopsida > Poales > Poaceae > Triticum > Triticum timopheevii. The sequence continues at coordinate 463,808,797 of OY997274.1, forward strand.
GGTTTTGTCGATCCTAAGAACGCTAACAAAGTATGCAAGCTCCAGCGATCCATTTATGGGTTGGTGCAAGCATCTCGGAGTTGGAACATTCGCTTTGATGAGATGATCAAAGCGTTTGGGTTTATGAAGACTTATGGAGAAGCCTGCGTTTACAAGAAAGTGAGTGGGAGCTCTGTAGCATTTCTCATATTATATGTAGATGACATACTCTTGATGGGAAATGATATAGAACTTCTGGACAGCATTAAGGCCTACTTGAATAAGTGTTTTTCAATGAAGGACCTTGGAGAAGCTGCTTACATATTAGGCATCAAGATCTATAGAGATAGATCGAGACGCCTCATAGGTCTTTCACAAAGCACATACCTTGATAAGATTTTGAAAAGGTTCAAAATGGATCAGTCCAAAAAGGGGTTCTTGCCTATGTTACAAGGTGTGAGATTGAGCTCGGCTCAGTCCCCGACCACGGCAAAAGATAAAGAAGAGATGAGTGTCATCCCCTATGCTTCAGCCATAGGATCTATTACGTATGCCATGCTGTGTACCAGACCTGATGTAAACCTCGCCGTAAGTTTGGTAGCAAGATACCAAAATAATCCCGGCAAGGAACACTGGGCAGCGGTCAAGAATATCCTGAAGTACCTGAAAAGGACAAAGGACATGTTTCCCGTTTATGGAGGAGACGAAGAGCTCGTCGTAAAGGGTTACGTCGACGCTAGCTTCGACTCAGATCTGGATGACTCTAAGTCACAAACCGGATACGTGTATATGTTGAATGGTGGAGCAGTAAGCTGGTACAGCTACAAGCAGAGCGTCGTGGCGGGATCTACGTGTGAAGCGGAGTACATGGCAGCCTCGTAGGCAGCGCATGAAGCGATTTGGGTGAAGGAGTTCATCACCGACCTAGGAGTCATACCCAATGCGTCGGGGCCGATCAAACTCTTCTGTGACAACACTGGAGCTATTGCCCTTGCCAAGGAGCCCAGGTTTCACAAGAAGACCAGGCACATCAAGCGTCGTTTCAACTCCATCCGTGAAAATGTTCAAGATGGAGACATAGATATTTGCAAAGTACATACGGATCTGAATGCCGCAAATCCGTTGACTAAACCTCTCTCGCGAGCAAAACATGATCAACACCAGAACTCTATGGGTGTTCGATTCATCACAATGTAACTAGATTGGTGACTCTAGTGCAAGTGGGAGACTGTTGGAAATATGCCCTAGAGGCAATAATAAAAGTATTATTATATTTCATTGTTCATGATAATTGTCTTTTATTCATGCTATAACTGTATTATCCGAAAATCGTAATACACGTGTGAATACATAGACCACAATATGTCCCTAGTGAGCCTCTAGTTGACTAGATCGTTGTGATCAACAGATAGTCATGGTTTCCTGGCTATGGACATTGGATGTCGTTGATAACGGGATCACATCATTAGGAGAATGATGTGATGGACAAGACCCAATCCTAAGCATAGCACAAAGATCGTGTAGTTCGTTTGCTAGAGCTTTTCCAATGTCAAGTATCTCTTCCTTTGACCATGAGATCGTGTAACTCCCAGATACCGTAGGAGTGCTTTGGGTGTATCAAATGTCACAACGTAACTGGGTGACTATAAAGGTGCACTACAGGTATCTCCGAAAGTGTCTGTTGGGTTGACACGGATCGAGACTGGGATTTGTCACTCCGTATGACGGAGAGGTATCTCTGGGCCCACTCGGTAATGCATCATCATATTGAGCTCAAAGTGACCAAGTGGTTGGTCACGGGATCATGTATTACGGTACGAGTAAAGTGACTTGCCGGTAACGAGACTGAACAAGGTATTGGGATACCGACGATCGAGTCTCGGGCAAGTAACGTACCGATTGACAAAGGGAATTGTATACGGGGTTTGATCGAATCCTCGACATCGTGGTTCAACCGATGAAATCATCGAGGAGCATGTGGGAGCCAACATGGGTATCCAGATCCCGCTGTTGGTTATTGCCCGAGAGTCGTCTCGGTCATGTCTGCGTGTCTCCCGAACCCGTAGGGTCTACACACTTAAGGTTCGGTGACGCTAGGGTTGTATGAATATGAGTATGCAGCATACCGAATGTTGTTCGGAGTCCCGGATGAGATCCCGGACGTCACGAGGAGTTTCGGAATGGTCCGGAGGTAAAGAATAATATATAGGAAGTGGTATTTCGGCCATCGGGAAAGTTTCGGGGTCACCCGGTAATGTACCGGGACCACCGGAAGGGTCCCGGGGGTCCACCGGGTGGGGCCACCCATCCCGGAGGGCCCCATGGGCTGACGTGGGAGGGGAGCCAGCCCATAGTAGGCTGGTGCGCCCCCCTAGGCCTACCCCCTGCGCCTAGGGTTGAAACCCTAGGGTGGGGGGGGGGGGCGCACCACATGCCTTGGGGGGCACTCCTCCCCCCTTGGTCGCCGCCCCCTTGGGAGATCCAATCTCCCAGGGCCGGCGCCCCCTTGGGGGCCTATATAAAGGAGGGCAGGGGGAGGGCAGCCGCACCCTTGTGCTTGGCGCCTCCCTCCCCCTGCTACACCTCGTCCTCCTCCCGTAGTCGCTTGGTGAAGCCCTGCTGGAGTTCTGCTGCATCCACCACCACGCCGTCGTGCTGCTGGATCATCATCAACCTCTCCTTTCCCCTTGCTGGATCAAGAAGGAGGAGACGTCTCCCGTCCCGTACGTGTGTTGAACGCGGAGGTGCTGTCCGTTCAGCACTTGGACATCGGTGATCTGAATCACGTCGAGTACGACTCCATCATCACCATCCCCTTGCAAGCTTCCGCACGCGATCTACAAGTGGTATGTAGATGCAAACTCACTCCCTTGACTCGTTGCTTAGATGAACTCATAGATGGATCTTGGTGAAACCGTAGGAAAAATTTTAATTTTCTGCAACGTTCCCCAACAACTATTCCGCGTTGAAGCGACACGACGGTCGTCCGTCCGTCCACCTGCCGCCCACATTAATAATACGCGATTGCCGAGGCTGCTACTCTGGCGCCACCCGTCCGTCCCTCTGCCGCCCACCATTGCTATATAAACGCCTGCCCCGGTCATAGTCGTAGTCATCCGTCTTTGATCCCTTTTCCTCTCCATACCACTCGCCCATGGCTTCCTCATGCTCCAAAGGTCTCTAGGACGGGCCGATGTCGGAGCATAAGAAGAAGATGACAGCAATTGTTGCCGGCCTGACAGCTGGAGGACGATGACTCCCAATGGAGGACGTGGCCTGCGATGAGCCGGCGCCATCCTCCTCATCCACGCCACCCTCCTCGTCCGCGCCACCCTCGCCGGTGCGTTGCACCATGACCATCGGCGAGACCCATGCCCATTACATGGACATGGTGCGATATGAGCGGGACAAGCAGTTCCAGGAGGCGCAGGTCGCCGCCGCCTACACCACCACCTTCTCTAGGAGCACTAATAGGCGGAGGAGCAGCTCGCCGCCGGGAGGCAATCATGCTGGACATGTACCTGGTGGAGCAAGCGGCGCTGCTCGAGTCCTACCGCGCCGGCTGCGAGACCCCCCTCTCCCGTTGGCAGTACCGCTAGCGCCAGGCAGAATTGGAGGTCGCCTACGAGGAGTCTGACTAGGCGGCGGACGAGGTGTGGGGCAAGACCGACGAGGACGACATCGCCGCCACCGCCGAGGCCACGCCCCGCTGCCACGACCACGAAGTCGGCACGTCCGCTGGCGCCGCCGATAGCGAGGAGAGTTGTGCTCGGTAGGTCATCGCCACTCGGCTCCCAAGAAGGCCACCGCTCCTCCCCTTCCGTCGACGCCAAGATTGGTGGGCTGAGTATCGTCGGCCGATTAGTCGCTTGACGGCGACGTGGAGACGGACAACTTCACTTCCTGGGGCTCCGGAGGCGGAGCTGGAGTGCGCCGAGGCAGAACTGAAGAAGGCGAAGCTTCAGTTCTCGGGGCTCATGGCCGGACATGGGGAACGGGCGCCGGCGATCATTTAGTTTAGGTTGTATACCTCTAGAGTCGAACGAGCTCCACTTTTAGTTGAAATATGTGTGAAATGTAATGAATTTCGTCATGTATGTTTATATGAAATCTGGCTTGTTTGCATGAATCTCGTCTGGTTTATATGAAAATCCGCCGTGTTTGCATGAGTTTCATCCGGTTGATCGAAAAGTTGTTTGAAACGTATGCGGGTAGCGTAGGATGGCGGCCTTTCGCGTGCGTGTCTGCAGGCTGGTTTTTTCTGTCCGGGAGGAAATTTGCGCGTTGTCGTTGGAGATGCCCTAAGTATCCCTAGTAACATGCACAAAGGTCATATTTGATCTATATTATACACGAACCTAACACCAAAAATAGGCACACATTTTATTTTATTTCAAACTGAACAGCCGCTCAGCCCATCTATAAAGCTCAGTGGCCGAGTCTCTGATCCGTATTCTAAGCGACAACATTCTACCTCACATCCTCCCAGTTCTGTTCCTCGGCCATTCTAGCCACCATGCCGGGCTCCATCGCCTTCGGTCGCTTCGATGACTCCTTCAGCTTGGCCTCTTTCAAGGCCTACATCGCTGAGTTCATCTCCACCCTCATCTTCGTCTTCGCCGGCGTCGGCTCTGCCATCGCCTACAGTGAGTTCTGGCATGCATGCTCTGCTCGTATGGCTAAAGTGAACGACCACAACTGGGTGCTAACGAAAAGTTAACAATTGCAGCCAAGGTGAGCGGCGGCGCGCCCCTTGACCCATCCGGGCTGATTGCCGTGGCGATATGCCACGGGTTCGGGCTGTTCGTCGCGGTCGCCATCGGCGCCAACATCTCCGGCGGCCACGTGAACCCAGCCGTCACCTTCGGCCTCGCCCTCGGCGGCCAGATCACCATCCTCACCGGCATCTTCTACTGGGTTGCCCAGCTCCTCGGTGCCATCGTCGGCGCCTTCCTCGTCCAGTTCTGCACCGGCGTGGTACGTAACATCAGCCCATATATATGGGCGCGTTTTCCGGCCGGCGGAGCACGAAAACGAGCGACACTGATACGGACTGTTTTCTTTCTCAGGCGACCCCTACACACGGGCTTTCCGGCGTGGGCGCCTTTGAGGGCGTCGTGATGGAGATCATCGTCACCTTCGGGCTCGTCTACACCGTGTACGCCACCGCCGCCGACCCCAAGAAGGGATCCCTCGGCACCATCGCCCCCATCGCCATCGGCTTCATCGTCGGCGCCAACATCCTCGTTGCCGGCCCCTTCTCCGGCGGGTCCATGAACCCTGCACGCTCCTTCGGCCCCGCCGTTGCCAGCGGCGACTTCACCAACATCTGGATCTACTGGGCCGGCCCGCTCATCGGCGGTGGCCTCGCCGGCGTCGTCTACCGGTACCTGTACATGTGCGACGACCACAGCCCCGTCGCCGGCAACGACTACTAAGCCAGCCATGGGAAGAGTCGTTCGGTCCATAATGCCTTCGGCAACATAAAAGTGCGTACGTGGTGGGCAGTCTCACGAATGTCTCGATCATGTGAAGAACATCCTGTTGTTTGGTTCAGATCGAAGCTGTAGCACCTGGATGATGCATGTTCCTTTATCTGTAAAATGTGATGTTGTGAAGTTGGTGGGGTTTGAGAATTCTTCAGTTGAGTTTCCTTATGCGATTCAATAAGAACATTATTGTTTAGTGCATCCAAGACCTCGCTGTGATCCTTCTCTGTTTGTGCTTTTTTTCTCCTCGAATTTTTTCTGTTTGTGTTATGTGTGATTATCGCCCGTATATCGATTTACAGCTACATATTTTTTTTCACCACGTTACTGCATCCTGGTGGTTTCTTCTTCAGCTTTTATAATGAAGTCTTTAGATATGAATGAGAAACCACAGCAACAAGTTCATTCCTAGCTCTTCACTACCATTCATCATCTGATAAAAACAACTACCGCAGTGTAGTGTCACATTCTCCAGCAACACAATTGACGACATATGGTCCCAATAACATGAATTCGCACAAAGGATGAGCGAATTCTTTGGTTATTTTAGGATGAATTCTTGGGTTTTAGGATAGAGAGGGAGATGACACACGCACGTCCTTCATTTCCCTGGATTGGAGACGATGACACCTCTAGAGTATGCGACAACTATATCTCGCTTACAACGAGAGTTACTCCAGTCTCGTCTGAAGATTTCCATGCAGCGTATAGTACTGAACCGGCACATTTCTACCTCTCGTAGTCTCGTTCATGCTCACTCGCTCTCTGTTGCCATTTTGTTTATTTGTTTTTCTTTCGGTTTTCTTTGTTTCTTCCCCAGGTTCCTTTATTTTTTTCCCCTGTTTTCTTTGTTTTTCATTCAATTTTCTTTGTTTCTTTCTTGGTTTTCAATAAGAATGCATTCCAGACCTCGCCTGTCTGTGTTTTTTAGTCTCAATTTTTCTCCGTTTGTGTTATTATCGCCCATACTCAGCACATGGCTCTGGTATGAACAGTAAAATCAAAAAAAATACTAAAAAAATCAAAAAATTCTAACTTATTTTGTCAATAAACATTGAAGATTTTACGCGCACAAATTTTATGATGTAATCACATTTACGGAGGTGTCGGCAAAAAAACAAAATCGATGCTTTAAAAAGAGTGTTTTTTGGAAGCATTTTGGAACATTGATTTTGCCTTTTTTTGCTGACACATCCACAAATGTGATTCCATCACAAAAGCGTGCACGCGTGTAGGAAAATCATGAACCATTATTTATTTATTTTTTCTAATATTTTTTTGCTATTCTTCCGAGAGCATGTGAGCTCGCGCTCACAATAGCACTCTCGCCGTATATCAATTTAGAGCTACATTTTTTCTCACCACGTTTCTGCATCCTAGTGGTTTTTTCTTCAGCTTCGATAATTAATTCTTTAGACATGAATGAGAAACCACATCAGCCGGTTCATGCCTAGCTCTTCCCTACCAGCCCTAAAAAAAGGTCTTCCTTACCATTCATCATCTGATAAGAACAACTAGTGCAGTGTAGTGTCACATTCTCCAGCAACACAATTGACCACACAAAGTTGCCATAACATTGAATTTGCACAGAGGATGGGTGAATTCTTGTGGCTTTCTTTATGGTGAATTCTTGGGTTTTGGGATGGAGAGGGAGATGATACACCCACGCACCGAGTGATGTGTTGTTCATTTCCCAAGATGATGACACTTCTAGAGTAGGCGACAACTATATCTTGCTTATGGCAAGAGTAATTCCCGTCTCATCTGACGATTCGTGTGGCGCCAGCACATTTATACTTTTCGTTTGCTGTTTTGTGTGTTCGCCGCTGCGGGTTTCTTTGTTTTGTTTTTCTTTCACTTTTCTTTGTTTCTTCCCAGAGTTACTTCGAGTTTTTCTATTTATTTCATCAATTTGCTTTGGTTTTCATTTTTTTTGTTTTCTTCGGTTTTCTTTGTTTCTTTCTTGATTTTTAGTGGGTTTTTTCTTTGTTTACTTTGGTTTTATTTGTTTTTTCTTGGTTTTCCTTTTGTTTTTCTTAGTGTCCATGCTTTTGCATTGTTTTTTTCTTTTTTGCCATCTAGTTTAGTTTTTTTTCTCGGCTTTCATTGGGGTTCTGTCCTTTTTGTTGTTTATTTTTGACGGTTTTCATTGGTGTTTTTAATACACGATTAACATTTTTCATATACATCTAAAACATATTTTGTGTACAGGCTGAACATTTTCTAAATACGTGATTAGCATTGTTTCAAATATAGGTTTCGATGCGCATATTCTTTTTCATACACATTATAAATTTTCCATACACATATAGAACATTTTTGTATATCCCTTGAAAAAACTTGAGCTACATGATTGACATTTTTTCAAACAACGATTTTGATGTAAAAAAATCACACACTTGTATATTTATGTTATACATTCGGTACAATTTTTATACGCATGTTTATTTTTTCAAAATGCATGATTAACACTTATTGAATTTTGTTTGATGTCTACTTGTTTCCATACGCCTTGTACATTTTTTCCATACACTAGGAGCATTTTTATACATGTTTAACATTCTGTAAATACATGATTAACAATTTTCAAAATATATGTTTTTCATGTCTACTTTTTTCATACTCATTGTACATTTTTCGTATACATCTGAATTTACACATTTTATAGTTTTCAAACATATGCGTTTGACCATTTTTTAAATATTTTTAAAAACTTGTTTGAATATGTTTTAAAGATTTTTCTTTGTCACAAAATTTTGAATATTGCCAACATTTATGAAATTGATGCTAACAAAATTTTTGCACCATCTTTTCTTTCTTCAAATTCACACTTCTTAAGAAAATTTTGGTAAGTTTTAAGTTTTGGAATATTTGTATTTAGAACATTTTTTTAAAATGTAAACAAACGTATAAAAGGAAGGAACGAACAAAAATTGGAAGAAATTGTCTGCTCATTACTGGGCTGGCCCACTCTATGTGTCCTTGACGCGACGCTACCTCCACGTTGCACTAAGTAAGGCATAGACGAACCCTCTAGAGTAACCGGCCTGGATATTGATGGGCTTTACTCGAGGATTATCAGCCCATGCCCCCTCGCTTCATTCTTGGTCTAACCTTATCAGGTGGGCTCCTCCTGTCAGTTGTTGTGAGTTTCGTGACCGGCTCCCTCCTCTAAGAAGAATCGGCTTATTTGTCTAAAAAAAGAATTGGCTGGTTCCTAAGCCAATGATTTCGAGAATTGTTGCTTTATGTCATGAAGCAATTCTGTCGACGGAAAGTGGGTTTTGGCCCCACGCTGCACATATAGGTGAGTGATGTTCTGGAAGTGCACAGAGCTAGTTGAAGCACACTTTCGGACATTTTTGTCCCAGTTTAAATATCATCTCGATGAAGAGTGTAGGTGATACATGCATTTTGCATCATAATATATTAAGATAGATATTCTACTTCATGCAATTTTTTATCACCACTGCATCATTTTTTCTTTGAGTCCATCTTTTATTGGAGAGAATTACTAGAGGGACTACTGCACTTGCACGCGCCCACCAATCGAACTCCCATGTCGGCCTCTCGGGTAAGCAACCTCTGTCATGCGCTTGCTTCCAGGGCGATGCACCCATGGCGGGGCAAAGGCAGCCACCATCCCTGACCACCCATGGGAGGACCTCACGAATGGTGGTGCATCATGCTCGGGTCAAGTTCTAGGCGGAGAGGGAAGAGGATGAAGGGGCGCCTACCGCAGCATGGGAGGACCTCACGAACGAGTATTTGAAAAATGTTGAAAAATTATTTGAAAATGTTGAATAAGTTTTAAAAATGTTGAGAAAGTATTTGAAAGTGTTGAATAAGTAATAAAAAAAGGTTGAACAAGTATTTGGAAAAAAAATGTTGAACAAGTTTTAAAAAAATGTTGATCATGTATATAAAAAGGTTGAACAAGTATTTGAAAACATGTTGATGATGTACATAAATGTTGAACAACTATTTGAAAACTGTTGAACAAGTATTTGAAAAATGTTGAAAGAGTATTTGGAAAAAATGTTGAACAAGTATTTAAGAAAATGTTGATCACGTATAAAAAAATGTTGAACAAGGTATTTGAAAAATATTAAACAAGTGTTTGAAAAAGTGTTAATCGTGTATATAAGAATATAGAATGAAAAACAAAAAGAAACCCGAAGAAAAAAAGTAAGAACGAAAGAAAGAATGTAGAATGAAAAAACCCCATGAAAAAACAAGTAGAAACCAAAAGAAAAACGAATTGTAACAACGAAAAGAAAGAAAGATGGAGAAACATAAGAAAACCAAACAAGGAACGAAAGAAACGTAAAAAAGGAAAAAAACAGAGAAATAAAAATAAACTTGCGGTCTTTTACATCAAATAAAATGCCACTCCCATGTGAATATGGAGTTAGAAGTGGTGCAGTGGCTAGCAGCTCTACACAGTATTGAAATGACTTGGGTTCAAATCCCCTCGCGCCCTCATATTTCTGCTATTTTTTCTATTTCTCTATGGCGCTAGTGGGTCAGCCCGACTAGTGGAAACGCTTCAGCGAGAGAAAACTTGGGGCTCGCTGAATGTGAGAAATAGTCTTCGCGCCCCTAGGCAGCCAACTTTGATTCATTTGATCCATCTCATCGAATTTAAAAAGAACAACATGTTCATGGTCAAATTTGCCTATAGAATGCTAGTTGAGACCAGACAAAGAAGAGAGGCGTGAGTTGAGGGTTCGGGTGGCTCCTCGGGCACGAATGAACAAGGAACATGAAAATCATTATGGAAAACTCAGGTACCAGGGAAAATCAAAATGTTTATATGGAGGCTATCGAAACAACCACTTCCGACAGAAGACGTGAGAGCCCACAGACACATGTCATCGACGAGTTCGTGCGGCCTCTGCGGCTTGCCTGACTCTTGGAGGCACTCGCTACTGGAATGGACGACATCGAGGTATTCATTGGCGATGGTTGATGAGGAACTGAGCCAATGTTTGGTTGCTACGACGGAACCTAATGCATGACAATGGCTCTTCTCTCTTTTTGAGACATTACAACATGAGCAGTTTGTGAAGATGGCAGTCACACTATAGGCCATATGGTCGTCTCGGCATAAGGCTATACACGAAGGGATCTTCCAAACACTGGCGACATTGCACGCGTTTGTATGCACGTACATTTCAAAGCTCGAGATTGTTCAGAAAGAACCACGCGTGTGGTAGATGCTGCACCTGCGAGTTCTGGAATCCAACGACCAAAGCCCCCCTACCCCGAACATGCAAAAATTCATGTTGATGCGACTGTCGGACCAGAACCGGGGGGGGGGGGGGGGGGGGGGGGGGCTCGCCATTGGCTGCCTGTAGAGATAGCGCGGGAAATTATATTGGCAGTTCCTCTCTTGTCATCGGAGGTGTTTGTGACCCTCTGGCGCCGGAAGCAATAGCTTGCTGAGAAGCTCTATCATTAGCGCAAGATCTTCACCTACAGGACATTGTTATAGCTTTTGATTCAAGGCAAGTGGTGGAAGATATAAAGCTTGGCAGTCATGGAAGAATTGGAGCGATCATCAGTTATGACTGAGATAAAAACTAGAGTAGCTACTTTTACTTTTTACTAGCAAAAGAGCCCGTGCGTTGCAATGGGAGAGAAAACATAACACACGCTCTTAACCCAACAACCATCACTCAAGACCACAATAGGTCCATCTTCTTTATTTTTGCGGGGCATCATATTTGTGTTGCCGCTTATCCTCCTTGTCACCCTCGCCGGCGATGGTCTCGGTGTTCACACAAACAAAAACGTGTTTTAATATGGTTAATCCTAACACGTCTCTCTCTCCCTCTCTCTCTCGCTATCTCTCACTCCTGCGATGAGAAATCTATTGTTTTCCCTTGTGACATTTTTCAGAGGTATGCATGTGTAGTTAGCGATGTTTTCTTTTCCCTATATGGTATGCGGGGCATCATATTTGTGTTGCCGCTTATCCTCCTTCTCACCCTCGCCGGCGATGGTCTCGGTGTTCACACAAAACAAAACAAAATCGTGTTTGAATATGGTTAATCCTAAGGCGTCTCTCTCTCCCTCTCTCTCTCGCGCGCGATCTCTCACTCCCGCGATGAGAAATCTATTGTTTTCCCCTGTGACATTTTTCAGAGGTATGCATGTGTAGTTAGCGATGTTTTCTTTTCCCTATATGGTTATAGTGGGGTGTTTATTTGCAATCCGGATCGCCGCCGGTATGAAAAAAAATGGATCTTGCGCTATAAATTATAAGTTTGCTTCCAAAACAATATTTTAAAAATATTTAAAGGTAAAGTTAACAACATATTTATATTCCACACATTTTTCTAATAAAATTTCATATATAATATGTTAAAATCAAAGTTACGGTTTAAAGATACGGATAATTTAGAAAATCATTTATTTGACTTAAATATATTCCAAAATAATATTTAAAATACTTAACAGGTAAAAATAATCTCATATTCATATTCTACATATTTTTCTAATCAAATTTCATATATAACATGTTTAAATCGGAGTTACGGTTTAAAAGATATGGATGATTTAAAAAAGCATTTGTTTGACTTAGATATGATCTGCGGATGAATTACCTAAAACATTAGGGTTTTTTTCGAAAAATATAAAATAACGGTTCGGGTGTGACTTAAATCCGGACCGTGGGTTGATTTCATCAAAACACAGGGACTTTTCTGAAAAATGCCATGACGGACGACCGAAACCCAATTTGCTTTATTGTTAGGTAAAGATTTTGAAGGTTGTGCGGTCAATGTCAGAGAAACACCTGAATTTGTCGGAGGAAATATAAGTCTCTTCCCTCTCTTAAATTTTACTTTTGATTCAAAGCATCTAACTGTATATTATGAGACTTTATTTTGTAATGATATTTCCTAGTACTTCTATCTAGTTAGATGCTTTTAAACCAAAAAAAAGAAACGTTGTGATGTGTGTCTATACAATATAGTTTTTTTGATCCAGTAGTGGGTTCATTTCTTAAGTTCGCCCCGGGCCACGGAAAGTTTAGGATCAGCCCTGATTGTATTACACTGATATGTAGCATGAGAGCAGCAGATATATGTCATCATCTTAGTCCTAATTTGGGATCGCTGCACTGGAAGCTTAATGGACATCAAGTAACAATTCGGTTGTATCGGTGACTTCATCTGTTCTGTTGATGTGTTATTCTTTCTGTTGGATTTTATTTCTGCAATCACCGACACAAAATGTATACTCATCGTAAATGAAAACTGGGACAATATGGCTCCCAATCAAACGCCACACACTTGGTTTACTATCACTAATTCACAAAACTGTCTGGACTCTGGACCCAGAAGAAGGTAATCAGTATGAGGAGCCCCAGCAGCCCGTGCGCCGGTGGTGCTGAACCGCCTGCAGTGCCGCTCTTCTGGACGGTGAAGGAGACGGGTGCTGGCGGCGACGTGCTCGGGTCGGACCCGTTGATTATGCCGATCCCGAGGTCGGAGCAGCCTGATCCCAGAGAACCTGCACGGTGGAAACACCAAACCGCCGGCGAGGCAGCGTTAGCCTAGTCATACTCATACTCATACCTCAGTCACGACACGTTGTCGAGTCACTCACACTGGCGGTAGCAGGGGTAGGCGTCGTCGTCGAGGAGGTTCCTGAAGCCGTCGGGGCAGGCGCACCTGTGCGCGAACGCCGAGGACTCCACCATCTCGCAGGTGCCGCCCCCGCAGTACTGCATCAAGCAAGCTGCGCCATTGGAAGGCAGGACTCAGTGACGAATGCTTGAATGGATAAACAGAAACTCTCTCGCGATCATCTGAGGTGGTGATTAATTACGGTCGTAGACTGAGAGGTTTGTCAGCGGCGGCGCTGCTGGCGGCGGCGGTGCCGGAGCCGGAGGAGACGAGCCGTCCTGGCACGAGTAGTTGATGGTGCCTGCCCAGAGAAATTACGGCGGTCGATTCTTATTGATCCATCATCAAGAAAACTGGCGTGCAAGGTGTACGTACAGTTTGGTATGGCGCAGGGGAGGAAGGGGAAGTCCACGTCGCCGAGATGGTACCGGCTCCACCCAGGGTTGCAGCGGCACGCGAACCCGAACATGTAGTCGCCGGACTCGCCGCAGCTCCCCATGCCGCACTTCACCTTGCCGCACAGATCCCCATCTGCACGGGCTCCTCGAGGTTGCTGCACTAGCAGCAGGGCGAGCAGGCACGCCAGCGCGAGGGCCGACCTGTTGGTACGCCCCATTTCGCCGTCCCGGCCCGGCCGGATCGAGCTGTACGTTCGTGTGGTTTCGTCTTGTGCCCGGATCGAGTTTGGTGCACGAGGACGATGAGGGACACGAACTTATGTATGGAAGCTAATTAACTAGTGACCCATAGCCGCCGGACGGACCATTAATTTGGCATGCACCCGCGTGGAGGAATAGAAGCAGTCAGATTTGACGTGAGATCGATCAGACTTGACGACAACCTCGGCTTGCCCAGGAAGGTCTCTGGTCCAGGCTCGTCATCTCTTCCAGAACATGGACTATTTGCAGGCCGGGACGGCGAGACCTGAGGTTCCTTTCTTCGGTTGATCGAGAAGGGCTGAACTTTCTTCGATAGCGAATGGACGCCGCCGTCGGTCGAGAAGAGCTGAACTTTCTTAATAATTTGATCGTGAATGGACGGCGCCCCGGTTAATAATCTCTTCGAGCAACTTCAATGGGGCGACCCATTTCATCCGTCACCGTCCGTTTGGGTCGGCGCGGAAAGAAAAGGCGGCCCAATGCGCCGACCCAAACGGAGCGTGTCCGCTTGACGTCCGCATGATGACCCATTTCCGGTCCATTTTTAAACCGGATTTGCGTCGGCATGGACACGAGACGGACGCACGCGCGCGCCTACTCCTCTTTCCGGGCCCGCCGGTCGGTGGGAGCCACCACCATTTCCCCTCATTTTCCCCAAAAATACTCCCGCCCGAGCGCGCTCCCGCCCCAACCAGCCATGGACGACGCCATCGACCTCGACGCCGCCGTCAGCCTCGCCTCCCTCGCCTCGTCCGGCGTCGCCGCCCACTCCGGGAAAGGCAAGCCTCATGCCCCGCGCAAGACGGCCGCCACGGCCAAGCCAAAGAAGGGCGACCACGAGTTTCCGGACGACTACGGCTAGAGGAAGAGGACGAGTGCGACATCGAAGTGGAGCCTTTGTTCCAGGACGAGCTCGCCAACCAAGCCGCCGGTCCTAAGCCGAAGCGCAAGAGCAAGCGCACGAAGGCGTACACGGCGGCCGAGGACAAGCTTCTTTGCAAGTGTTGGCGAGACACTGGACAAGACCCCAAGACGTGCGCCGAGCAAAAGCATTCAACCTTTTGGATTCGTGTCCGCCGAGAGTTTCATGAGCGCAAGAAGTTTCCGCCTTACCAATTTGTGAGCACGCGCGGGTGGGTCTCCATTTCCAAGCGGTGGAGGGTGATCCATCAAGAGTGCAACAAGCTTTGCGCCACTCTTGAGAGCGTCAAGGCCCGCCCCGTGAGCGGCATCGGCATGCAAGACATGGTATGCTAGCAAGCCGCCCTCTTTTGTGTCATCAAGTTCATCCTTTGCATGTTCATTTGCATATCACTTGCACATATGCTTGCATGGAAACATTTTGTAGGCATTTCAAGCTTTGGAGGCATTCAAGGTTCAACACAATGCCAAGTGCTTCAACCTCTCCCATTGCTATCGGGTCATCAAGGACGAGGAGAAGTTCAAGGCGCAATATGCCGCACTCAAGTCGCGTGGGGGGAAGAAAGCCGTGGAGGATGTTGGGGAGGGCGAGTCGGCACGGCCGCGGGGGAACACCAACTCCAAGAAGGAGGACAAGCGAGATGCGGCCACCAACGCCTTGATCGCAAGTGTGGACGGCATGATGAATAAGAAGGACTCAAGGGAGGAGGAGCGCCGGCGTTTCAAAGCGGAGCAAATGGACGCTTTCATGGAGATCCAAAGGAGGAGGCTGGAGCTGGATGCCGAGAAGCAAGCGAAGATGTTCGAGTTAGAGGCGGAGAAGCAAGCCAAGATGCTTGAGATCGAGGCCGCCAACGCCAAGACCAAGGCGAAAGAAGTGGCTCTCGCGAGCATGATGACCGGGGTTGAGATCATGACTCAACACCGTGTCGCCAAGGAAGAGGTTGTGGTTCGAGAAAATGCAGGCCGACATGCTCAAGTTCGACGACGAGTGATCTATGGCGGCAAGCGCCATCTTTTTTGTATGTCGGCAGGTGTGCCGGCATGACCATGGGAGCTACGATGGCGTGGTCGAACTCAAGTCCCACCCTTTTTTGTGTGCTGGCATGTGTGCCGGCCGGCTGGTGATTGCGCCAGCATGAACTGTGATGATATTTTCTGAAGCCGGCATTGTATGCCGGCGCTGGCATGGTGCCGGCATGAGACATGGCCGCTGGCATGATCGCCCGCGGGCCTATTTTTAAAATTTGAATGCGGACATGAAATGGGTTGGCGCGTTGTGCGCTCTGCCGACCCAAACGCAAAACTGGGCGGACGACGGGCGGGCGGCCGACCTAAACGAACAATAAGCAGACAAATGCGCCGTCCATTTGGGTCGGCCCGTTGGAGTTGCTCTGAATGGTTGGTGTTGTGCATGAAGAAATAATGCTCTTCAATCTTTGTCATGGGGGTGTGGGGGGGGGGGGGAGCGACGACAGATTCAGTGAGTTGTGTTTGGCTGATTCTTTTCTAAAGACCCGCCGTATCCGCGGACGTTAGATCAGATGTTATTTGGCGGCTCAACACTATCCTCTCCGTTGCATCAAACTTGGTGTTGCTGAACATTTGCAATAGTTGCAAAAACGTTTGCAACAAAAGTCTTATTACAGAAACATTTTCAACAAAGATTGTGTTGCAGATATTTTTTTTCATCTTTATTTTGCAACATAAATGGTACTGTATTGCGGGAGAACTTTTGCAACATGAATAATTTGCAGAAATTTTCACTGAAAACGATGTTGTCATGTGCGGTGTGTGTTGGGGAACATAGTAATTTCAAAAAAATTCCTACGCACACGCAAGATCATGGTGATGCATAGCAACGAGAGGGGAGAGTGTCATCCACGTACCCTCGTAGACCGTAAGCGGCAGCGTTATGACAATGCGGTTGATGTAGTCGTACATCTTCACGATCGACCGATCCTAGTAACGAATGTATGACACCTCCGCGATCTGCACACGTTCAGCTCGGTGAGCTCCAACGAACTCACGATCCAGTAGAGCTTCGAGGGAGAGTTCCGTCAGCACGACTGCGTGATGATGGTGTTGATGAAGCTACCGACGCAGGGCTTTGCCTAAGCACCGCTACGATATGACCGAGGTGAATTAAGGTGGAGGGGGGCACCGCACACAGCTAAAGACCAATGATCAACTTGTGTGTCTTGGGGTGCCCCCTACCCCCGTATATAAATGAGCAAGGGGGGAGGCGGCCGGCCAAGGAGGAGGGCTGCCAAGGGGGGAGTCCTACTCCCACCGGGAGTAGGACTCCCCTTTCCTAGTAAGAGTAGGAGAAGGGGGAAGGGAAGGAGAGGAGGAGAAGGAAGGAGGGGGCGCCGCCCCTCCCCCCTAGTCCAATTCAGACTAGGCTTGGGGGGGGGGGCGCATGACCCAGCCCTAGCCAGCCCCTCTCTCTCTCCCTAAAGCCCATTAAGGCCCATATACTCCCCGGGGGGTTCCGGTAACCTCCCGGTACTCCGGTATTTATCCGGTGACCCCCGGAACCCTTCCGGTGTCCGAATATAACCTTCCATGTATCAATCTTTATGTCTCGACCATTTCTAGACTCCTCGTCATGTCCGTGATCTCATCCGGGACTCCAAACAACCTTCGGTACATCAAAAGACATAAACTCATAATATCGATCGTCACCGAACGTTAAGCGTGCGGACCCTACGGGTTCGAGAACTATGTAGACATGACCGAGACACGTCTCCGGTCAATAACCAATAGCGGAACCTAGATACTCATATTGGCTCCTACATATTCTACGAAGATCTTTATCGGTCAAACTGCATAACAACCTACGTTGTTCCCTTTGTCATTGGTATGTTACTTGCCCGAGATTCGATCGTCGGTATCTCAATACCTAGTTCAATCTCGTTACCGGCAAGTCTCTTTACTCGTTCCGTAATACATCATCCCGCAACTAACTCATTAGCTACATTGCTTGCAAGGCTTATAGTGATGTGCATTACGGAGAGGGCCCAGAGATACCTCTCCGACAATCGGAGTGACAAATCCTAATCTTGATCTATGCCAACTCAACAAGTACCATCGGAGACACCTGTAGAGCACCTTTATAATCACCCGGTTATGTTGTGATGTTTGGTAGCACACAAAGTGTTCCTCCGGTATTCGGGAGTTGCATAATCTCATAGTCATAGGAACATGTATAAGTCATGAAGAAAGCAATAGCAATAAACTAAACGATCAAGTGCTAAGCTAACGGAATGGGTCAAGTCAATCACATCATTCTCTAATGATGTGATCCTGTTAATCAAATGACAACTCATGTCTATGGTTAGGAAACACAACCATCTTTGATTCAACGAGCTAGTCAAGTAGAGGCATACTAGTGAAACTTTGTTTGTCTATATATTCACACATGTACTAAGTTTCAGGTTAATACAATTCTAGCATGAATAATAAAAATTTATCATGATATAAGGAAATATAAATAACAACTTTATTATTGCCTCTAGGGCATATTTCCTTCAGTCTCCCACTTGCATTAGAGTCAATAATCTAGATTACATAGTAATGATTCTAACACCCATGGAGTCTTGGTGCTGATCATGTTTTGCTTGTGAGAGAGGCTTAGTCAATGGGTCTGCAACATTCAGATCCGTATGTATCTTGCAAATCTCTATGTCTCCCTCCTTGACTTGATCGCGGATGGAATTGAAGTGTATCTTGATGTGCTTGGTTCTCTTGTGAAATTTGGATTCCTTTGCCAAGGCAATTGCACCAGTATTGTCACAAAAGATTTTCATTGGACCCGATGCACTAGGTATGACACCTAGATCGGATATGAACTCCTTCATCCAGACTCCTTCATTTGCTGCTTCCGAAGCAGCTATGTACACCACTTCACATGTAGATCCCGCCACGACGCTTTGTTTAGAACTGCACCAACTGACAGCTCCACCGTTCAATATAAACACGTATCCGGTTTGTGACTTAGAGTCATCCGGATCAGTGTCAAAGCTCGCATCAACGTAACCATTTACGACGAGCTCTTTGTCACCTCCATAAACGAGAAACATATCCTTAGTCCTTTTCAGGTATTTTAGGATGTTCTTGACCGCTGTCCAGTGATCCACTCCTGGATTACTTTGGTACCTCCCTGCTAAACTAATAGCAAGGCACACATCAGGTCTGGTACACAGCATTGCATACATGATAGAGCCTATGGCTGAAGCATAGGGAACCTCTCCATCTTCTGCAGTGGTCGGGCATTGAGTCTGACTCAACTTCACACCTTGTAACACAGGCAAGAACCCTTTCTTTGCTTGATCCATTTTGAACTTCTTTAAAACTTTATCAAGGTATGTGCTTTGTGAAAGTCCAATTAAGCGTCTTGATCTATCTCTATAGATCTTGATGCCCAATATATAAGCAGCTTCACCGAGGTCTTTCATTGAAAAACTTTTATTCAAGTATCTTTTTATGCTATCCAGAAATTCTATATCATTTCCAATCAACAATATGGCATCCACATATAATATTAGAAATGCTACAAAGCTCCCACACACTTTCTTGTAAATACAGTCTTCTTCAAAAGTCTATATAAAACCATATGCTTTGATCACACTATCAAAACATTTATTCCAACTCCGAGATGCTTGCACCAGTCCATAGATGGATCGCTGGAGCTTACACTTTGTTAGCATCCCTTGGATCGATAAAACCTTCAGGTTGCATCATATACAACTCTTCTTCCAGAAATCCATTAAGGAATGCAGTCTTTACATCCATTTGCCAAAATTTCATAATCATAAAATGCGGCAATTGCTAACATGATTCGGACGGACTTAAGCATCGCTACGGGTGAGAAGGTCTGCTAGAATTACGTCGGTATTTCCCCAAAGAGGAAGGGATGATGCAGTATAGCGACGGTAGGTATTTCCTTCAGTGATGAGACCAAGGTTATCGAACCACTAGGAGAACCTCCTCACACCAGGTAAATAGCACCTGCCCTGCACACAAATAACAAATACTCGCAACCCGACGTGTTAAAGGGGTTGTCAATCCCTTTCGGGTACGAAGCCTCAAGATTAAATCTAAGAATGGTTTTGTTGTAACCGGGTTTGTTGGTTCGGTTTCTCTATGTGGGTATGCGTAGTTCGGGTGTTAAGGGGCTGAATCTGACAACGGTTTAGTTTAGTTCAGTTTTGTGTATCAAATGGTTGGGTATAATCAGGTATGGGCTCAAACAGTTATGGTTCCAAAAAGTTAAACCCATGGGTCATGCCCGGTTTGCGAGAACTGTTTTAGGCCTGTTTGCTCCATGGCTGCCTGTAACAGAGTACATGGTCGGTGTGGGGCTGCACACAAGGTGTTTGCTGAAAGGTGTTTTGAGGACTTCTCGTCCTGCTTCGGGGAGAGCGGTGTCCAGATCGTGGACACGGCGTCGTTGTCAGTGTCAAAACCGGCGGATCATGGGTAGGGGGTCCCGAACTGTGCGTCTAAGGCTAATGGTAATAGGAGGCGGGGGACATAATGTTTACCCAGGTTCGGGCCCTCTCGATGGAGGTAATACCCTACTTTCTGCTTGATTGATCTTGATGATATAAGTATTACAAGAGTTGATCTACCACGAGATCATAGAGGCTAAACCCTAGAAGCTAGCCTATGATTATGATTGTTGTTGTCCTACGGACTAAAGCCTCCGGTTTATATAGACACCGGAGGGGGCTAGGGTTACACAGAGTCGGTTACAGAGAAGGAGATCTACATATCCGAATCGCCAAGCTTGCCTTCCACGCAAAGGAGAGTCCCACCCGGACACGAGATGAAGTCTTCAATCTTGTATCTTTATAGTCCAACAGTCCGGCATAAGCATATAGTCCGGCTGTCCGAGTACCCCCTAATCCAGGACTTCCTCAGTAGCCCCTGAACCAGGCTTCAATGACCATGAGTCCGGCGCGCAAATTGTCTTCGGCATTGCAAGGCGGGTTCCTTCTTCGAATATTCCATAGAAGATTTTGAACACAAGGATCCTGTCCGGCTCTGCAAAACAAATTCCATATATCACCGTAGAGAGCACAATTTTCTACAAATCTAATCTGCTGACAACTTTTCATAGCGTGACATCACGCCACGACCCGGTCATTATTCGAACCGTTTTCTCAACCTGCTACTGCACATATTGCGAGGCGGTTTCATTGGCACGTCTTGTCGAAGCAGAGATCGTGTCCCCTTATCACGGGATTCTCATCAATACGGGTGTGGGTAACCCAACCGCGCCATCAACACGACGCTTGGGGAATATGCGAGTTTACAGGACAAGTGGGGAGGCGCATGGTTTCTACCGCCTTTATAAAGAGATAAGGATTCACCTTTTTCCACCCACGCCTTCTTCTTCCTCTGCTCATCCATTCTCCCTCGCTCGAGCTCTAGCGCCCAAGCTTTCTCCTTCTCCGCAAAGTCATTTCAAGCATGTCCGGAGCGGGAGGCAAGTGGATGGTCTCCTCCGTTACGGAGGAGGATATCACGAAGTTTTGGGAGGCCGGATACCTGGCCGCAGACATCTCGCACCGGCTCCCTGCCGAAGGGCAGATCATCCCTACCCCGAAGCCTCAGGAGAGGGTAGTGTTTCTCTCTCACTTTGTCCGCGGACTGGGATTCCCCCTCCACCCGTTTGTCCGCGGGCTCATGTTCTACTATGGGCTGGACTTCCATGATCTGGCCCCCCAATTTCATCCTCAACATCTCGGAGTTTATCGTCGTGTGCGAGGCCTTCCTCCGCATTACGCCCCACTTCGGCCTATGGCTGAAGACCTTCAACGTGAAACCGAAGGTGGTGGTCGGCCAGCAAGCGGGGGGTTGCTATGGGTTGCTTCTAGCAAGCAGTACGTACGTGTGCTTTTTTGTTTTTTATTCGGGTTGGTTTAACTTTAATTAGAACAACAAATAATAAATAAAATCATGAATTAGAAAAAAATTGTATGTTTAATAAAAATGTTCTTGAAATTTGGCAAGTTTCACAAATCATAGAAAAAGGTCATGAATTGAAAATTGTTCGCGTATACAAAAGAAATTTTCATGAATTTGAAAATTCTTTAGTGAATGATATTTGAAAATTGTTCATGTTTTTTCTAAAAACTATTTTTCATGATTCGAATAGATATAATAACTAATGTATAAAATTCCCATGAATTCATTTTTTTTGCGTATTTGACAAAGTATTCAAATTTGTATAAAAATTTCTAGAATTTAAAATGTAATTATTTGGGAGAAAAACAATACAAAAGAAAAAGGGTGCAAAAAAAAGTTCACAAACCTCGCTCAAACTAAACATAAGGTTTAAGAAACTTCCTAAAACCAACCACTTGTTTAAGCCCCGTGCGGCCAAATGTAGTGTGTAGCGAGCGATGGCGCTTGTATTGCTCGCAAAGGGCGATCCATAGTCTTTGAGTCTACTTGATGTAAACGAGCGTCAAGCAGGAGGTCTCGAAGAAGAACTACCATGAATCAGAGAAAAGCTTGCCATTTCAGGGTGATTGGGCAGGTTGAAGTGAAAATGACACCCCCCCCCCCACCACCAAAAAATAAAGATCCCTCAGGAAAAAAAACTCGAAGTGAAAAGATATAGTCGTCGATTTCTGTGAGCGGGCTTGTTCCGAACTTCTTTAACGTCGATTGTTCAAGTTATTGAAATTGGGTTTTCCTATTTTGTGTTGCCACCACAAGATTCTTTAGTTTTCCCTCTGCGCTTCGAATGCGCCGTGATATTCTAGTTTTTTGTTTAGTAAAAAAAATGCAAACTATATGTTTTACTGTTTATAAGGAATGAAAATTAGCGTAGAACTATTTGCTCTACTGTTTAGAGCTTCAAAAAAACTTCTATTGCTCGTTTTTTTATGGTGGAAACAATCAACAAGTGACGGCAGCACACATTTCATAAGCTAATGACGTCAGCATGCAGTTCATCAAGTTGCACATCTTTACACTCAAAGGCAAGGAGAGACACCGAGATCAAACGCCAACAGGACACACAGCTTAACTTAACTAAGTGGACTGCAAATGTTAAGCGGTACGCATTCGTCCAAGTAACTGGCACTGGCACGAGTAGTGAACCAATAGGAGTACATAAATCACAGACGTGCAGAAAATCGGATGCGGAAATGTGCAAGTCCTGCGCGCTCCCAGTCGGTCAGGGGATGCGGAAACTGGCACTGGCACTGGCAAAGGAAGTCGGTCAGGGGAGCCACGGGGGGCCCACGAGGGTGGGTGCGCGCCCACCCCCTGGGGCGCGCCTCCCTGCCTCGTGGCTTCCTCGTTTGCTTCTTGACGTCCACTTCAAGCCTCCTAGATTGCGTTTGTTCGAAAAATAACTCTTCCGAAGGTTTCATTTTGTTTGGACTCCGTTTGATATTCCTATTCTGCGAAACACTGAAATAGGCAAAAAAAACAATTTAGGCTGGGCCTCCGGTTAATAGGTTAGTCCCAAAAATAATATAAAAGTGTATAGTAAAGCCCATTAAACATTCAAAACAGGTAATATAATAGCATGAAACAATAAAAAATTATAGATACCTTGAAGACGTATCACTACAAATTTAGAAACTGAAACGTGCGGAAGAAATGGCTACCAACAGGCTGAAGAAGCGCGATTCTGAAGGTACGAAAGTGCCCAACTCGAACAATCAATTGTCTGCTCTATCTGACACTGCCATTATATTACGTGCTTCCATGTTGAGAGTGCAAATACCTGATGATAATTTTGCTAGTATAGATGTCTTGCGTGAACTTGAGCTATCTAGAAATTTGTTGCGTGATAAAAATAATGATGCAAACCCCCCTAGGAATTTGTCTCCGGCTTCTCTCATTCTAGTCACCCACTGGTAAGCTGACCGCCGTCGGTGGCCAGTTTAATTCTGGGCAGCGGCCCTCTCGCGTATATAATAGATCGGTGACGCGTCGGGTGCCCAAGCAGTGAAAAATCAAACTGTATGATATTAGAGTTCACCTTTTCCCAAATTTCTGAGTGACTAGAATAGGGTATATGCAATTGACTGTGTCAGCATCGAGATGCCAGACCCGCACATGCCCGGCACGGGCATGGTCGACGCCGTGCACGACGAGACGAAGCTGCAGCGCCCTGGTTGGCGGCGGCATCGCCAAGTCCTCGGCGGCTCTGTTCCTCGCCTTCTTCAGGGCCGCGGGCGGCGTCTTCCTCCTCGACAGGCTGCTCGTCGCCGCCTACTACGTCATCCTCGCCGCCGTCGTCGTCTTCGGCGCGGTGGAGGTGGTCACGGGCTTATGGGTCGCCGGTGACCCGCACAGCCGGCGCGGCAAGGGGAAGGCGGTGATCTGGGCGTCCGTCGTCCCGCTCGTGCTCGTCACCGCGCTCAGAGGCTTCGCCGTGCTGAGATAGCTGCACCGCCCTGATGTTTGATCGCCTTTGATGCATGCCAAGGTGTGAGAGTCCGTAGTAATTCGCAGTCGTTGTCAGGTGGCACTGGGAGCGCGCACGACATGCACATTTCCACATCCGATTTTCTGCACGTCTGTGATTTATGTACTCCTATTGGTTCACTGCTCCTGCCAGTGCCAGTTACTTGGACGAATGCGTACCGCTTAACATTTGCAGTCCACTTAGTTAAGTTAAGTTGTGTGTCCTGTTGGCGTTTGATCTCGGTGTCTCTCCTTGCCTTTGGATGTAAAGATGTGCAACTTGATGAACTGCATGCTGACATCATTAGCTTATGAAATGTGTGCTGCCGTCACTTGTTGATTGTTTCCACCACAAAAAAACGAGCAATAGAAGTTTTTTTGAAGCTCTAAGTAGTAGGACAAATAGTCCTACGGTAATTTTCATTCCTTATAAACAGTAAAACATATAGTTTGCACTTTTTTTACTAAATAAAAAACTAGAAGATCACGGCGCATTCGAAGCGCAGAGGGAAAACTAAAGAATCTTGTGGTGGCAACACAAAATAGGAAAACCCAATTTCAATAACTTGAACAATCGACGTTAAAGAAGTTCGGAACAAGCCCGCTCACAGAAATCGACGGCTATATCTTTTCACTTCGAGTTTTTTCCTGAGGGATCTTTATTTTATTTTATTTTTTTTGGGGGGGGGGGGGGGGGTGTCATTTTCACTTCAACCTGCCCAATCACCCTGCAATGGCAAGCTTTTCTCTGATTCATGGTAGTTCTTCTTCGAGACCTCCTGCTTGACGCTCGTTTACATCAAGTAGACTCAAAGACTATGGATCGCCCTTTGCGAGCAATACAAGCGCCATCGCTCGCTACAGCACTACATTTGGCCGCACGGGGCGTAAACAAGTGGTTGGTTTTAGGAAGTTTCTTAAACCTTATGTTTAGTTTGAGCAAGGTTTGTGAAATTTTTTTTGCACCCTTTTTCTTTTGTATTGTTTTTCTCCCAAATAATTACATTTTAAATTCTAGAAATTTTTATACAAATTTGAATACTTTGTCAAATACGCAAAAAAATGAATTCATGGGAATTTTATACATTAGTTATTATATCTATTCGAATCATGAAAAATAGTTTTTAGAAAAAACATGAACAATTTTCAAATATCATTCACTAAAGAATTTTCAAATTCATGAAAATTTCTTTTGTAATACACGAACAATTTTCAATTCATGACCTTTTTCTATGATTTGTGGAACTTGCCAAATTTCAAGGACATTTGTATTAAACATACAATTTTTTTCTAATTCATGATTTTATTTATTATTCTTTGTTCTAATTAAAGTTAAACCAACCCGAATAAAAAGACGAAAAAGCACACGTACGTACTGCTTGCTAGAAGCAACCCATAGCAGCTCCCTCGAGGGCTTCGCGTACTCTCGATGGTGGGCAAGATGCGCAATGTCACCTGGCCCGAAGGCTCCTTTGTGGAGACCGTGAAGGGGTGGCAATCGGGGTGGTTCTACATCACCGAACCGCGCAACACCAACTGGGCGGCGGCCCCCGAATTTCGATTCGGCATCCCCATGCGGCTCACCTCCTGGAAAAAGAAGGGCTTAGCCTGGGGTTCATCGGTGGAGCTGACCGGACTTCAAATCTGCGTCAAATATATGATAAGCAAGAAAATCAAGCTTGTCAACGTGGTCCAGATCATGCTCTTCCGCCGGATCCTTCCGTGTCAGAGACGGGATTTTAATATGTGGGAGTTCGACCCGGCCGAACACCAGACGCTACGAGAGCTCTTCGACACGACGCACGAAGACGTCTGAAAGGTGTTGTTCAAGGCCACCGAGGTACCACCGTCCATAGTCGAAGATCGCGGACTCAACCCCAAGCGCCCCGCCAATCCGGTAAGTTTTTATATTTTGCAAGATGTGCTTTTCCCCAGTACATTCGCGGGAGGAGTCTAAGCCTCCCTGCCAATTTAATAGGACTGGGTAGCGATAGCGGATTGGATTGACTGTCCGGCTCTACTACCCGAAGGTCAAGCACCGCCTCTCTTAACTGAGATGTTGTTCCCGGCTAGGGGTGGAAACGGATCGGATGCGGATCGGATAGTGCTCTTACCACTTCCATTTTCATATTTTCAAAACGAATACGAATGCGAATACGGATGTTATCGGATACGGATGCGGTTCGGATGTTATCCGAATATGGATATGTATCGGATGTTTTCTTGATTCGGAACGGATACGAATAATAGCGATGTATTGCTTAAGTATATTAGTCAATAATTATATGACATACAATAAGTCAATGATAGATAGGTTTGTGAATAAATACTACTGTAATGCATAATAATTTCTAAGTTTAATCATTAAAAGAGTAAAATTTGACCACTTATTTGTCTTTTATGTTGGATAATTGGAATTTTGGGGCTAGAATTTTGAAAATTACCTTCCATAATTTTATTCGGATACGGATATATCCACTTCCATATCCATATTTGTGTCAAAATCTCATACCATATTTTATTTTTTATTTGTTAAATAAATTCGGATACGGATACTTTTCCTTTCCATTTTGGTTCGGATGCGGATGTTTCGGATACGAATAGGCATTTTCTCGAATACGAATATCGGATATTTCGGATTATCCGCTGCCACTTTCCACCCCTATTCCCGGCGCCCTATGAGGTGTCGGAGAAGAAGGCCAAGAAGAAGGCTCCGGGGACCAGGATAGGTCTCCGGTGCAAGGTCGTATCGGACTCATCGTCCGAGGACGCCGAGGCGCACTCCTCCAACGAGGAGGAGGAAGAGGAAATCCTTCCCCCCGCAACCGAGGGGGGGGGGGGAGAAGAAGAGGAAGGCCGCCCCGTCTGGGGAGTCCGAAGGGTCCAAGAGGGGAAAGACCTCCCTTTCGGACCACTCCACCACAGCCACCTACAGCGGCGAGGAGTGGTTGCCCAGGGACAAGCCCCTGGCGAAGTCGTAAGTATTCGGACACTATAATACTTCCGGTATGCTTTGATTTATTGCTTCTTATCATGCCGAACATGCATATGCAGTCCGGCCAAGTCCCATATCGGGGTATCCTCCTCGGATGGGTCTTTGGGCCAGTCGGCGATGAACAACGATTCACTCCCGACAGCCACCTCCCCCCGGCTTGCGGACGACACCGAGGTGTTGTCTCAGAGGATACCGGACCAGGGGGAGACTGTTCTGGAGACGCCCCAAGGCGAAATCCCAGACGCCGGGCACATGGGAGGGAAGACCCCCATGGACGATAACAGGGGCCGCAGCAAGACTGGCCCCCAGCCGGATACTGCTCCGGAACCCCCAGTGGTTCCGGATTTAGGCAGGCAGCCTCTCTCTAAGGTGGGCGAGCCGCCTGTGCCGATGACCTCTGTCCATCCAGAGGCATCGAACAACTTGCTAGAAGCGCTTCGCGGCACTTCCATTGACAAAGAGCACCGCATCATTATGGGTACGGTGATCGAGAAGGTCCGGTCCGCCAAAAGCGGATTGACCGAAGCCTGTGCCAGCCTCCTAACAGGCTTTGAGGTAAGTAATAAAATTATAAGAAAATATCACAGTATAGACAGTAGCCCCTGATGCTCTGTTTGGCGTTTGGAAAGAAAGGCCGAACAGGGGATCAAATAACATCTGCATGAGTCTAACAGAAAATGTCCATGTGAATAAGCAGGCATCACTGCTAGCCGCTGTCGCTCGTACCGCGGAGGTCTCCGGACTGAAGCAGGACCTGGAGCGGACCGAAGGAGAGCTCGGCCTCGTGAAGAGGCAGCTCGAGGAGAACAAAGGTACATAATACCCCGTATTTATATTAATAAAGAAAAAATGGTTTCAGCTCATAGAAGCGTCATGAACTTTAAAAGGGGCCACGACCGAAGTGGCGGCCCTTAAGAAGGCGCTGACCGAGGCCGAAAACAAAGCGGCCAAGGAGGTACCGAGCGCGAGAAGCAAGAGGCCCGGGTCGACGAGGTCCAGCAAGAGCTCCAGGATTTCGTCAAAAAATATGAGTCCTTGGAGCGTGACTCTAAGACGCGAGAGTCCGAGCTTGCTGAGGCCCTCTAGAGCGCGTGATACGTCTCCAATGTATCTATAATTTTTGATTGTTCCATGCTATTATATTACCCTTTTTGGATGTTTATGGGCTTTACTTTACACTTTTATATCATTTTTGGGACTAACCTACTAACCGAAGGCCCAACCCATATTGCTGTTTTATTGCCTGTTTCAATATTTCGAAGAAAAGGAATATCAAACAGAGTCCAAACGGAATGAAACTTTCGGCATCATGATTTTTTGGAAGAATATCATCCGGGAGGCTTGGAGATCAAGTCAGAAGACCCTTGAGGAGCCCAGGGGATAGCCCCCCCCCTACAGGGTGCGGCCCCTGTCTCGTGGACCCCTCGAGCACTCCCCGACCGACTTCTTTCGCCTATATATACCTACGTACCCTAAAACCATCAAAAATCAAGATAGATCGGGAGTTCCGCCGCCGCAAGCCTCTGTAGCCACCAAAAACCTCTCGGGAGCCCGTTTCGGCACCTTGTCGGAGGGGGAATCCATCACCGGTGGCCATCTTCATCATCCCGGCGCTCTCCATGACGAGGAGGGAGTAGTTCACCCTCGGGGCTGAGGGTATGTACCAGTAGCTATGTGTTTGATCTCTCTCTCTCTCTCTCTCTCTCTCGTGTTCTCTCTATGGCACGATCTTGATGTATCGCGAGCTTTGCTATTATAGTTGGATCTTATGATGTTTCTCCCCCTCTACTCTCTTGTGATGAATTGAGTTTCCCTCTTGAAGTTATCTTATCGATTGAGTCTTTATTTGAGAACACTTGATGTATGTATTGCCGTGTTTATCTGTGGTGACAATGGGATATCACGTGCCACTTGATGTATGTTTTGGTGACCAACTTGCGGGTTCCTCCCATGAACCTATGCATAGGGGTTGGCACACGTTTTCTTGACTCTCCGGTAGAAACTTTGGGGCACTCTTTGAAGTACTTTGTGTTGGTTTTATGAATCTGAGATTGTGTGATGCATATCGTATAATCATGCCCACGGATACTCGAGGTGACAATGGAGTATCTAGGTGACATTAGGGTTTTGGTTGATTTGTGTCTTAAGGTGTTATTCTAGTACGAACTCTTTTATAGATCGATCCGAAAGAATAGCTTTGAGGTGGTTCCGTATCCTACCATAATCTCTACGTTTGTTCTCCGCTATTAGTGGCTTTGGAGTGACTCTTTGTTGCATGTTGAAGGATTGTTATATGATCTATCTATGTTATTATTGTTGAGAGAACTTGCACTCGTGAAAGTATGAACCCTAGGCCTTGTTTCCTATCATTGCAATACTGTTTACGCTCACTTTTATCATTAGTTACCTTGCTATTTTTATATTTTCAGATTACAAAAACCTATATCTACTATCCATATTGCACTTGTATTACCATCTCTTCGCCGAACTAGTGCACCTATACAATTTACCATTGTATTGGGTGTGTTTGGGACACAAGAGACTTTTTGTTATTTGGTTGCAGGATTGTTTGAGAGAGACCATCTTCATCCTACGCCTCCTACGAATTGATAAACCTTAGGTCATCCACTTGAGGGAAATTTGCTACTGTCCTACAAACCTGTGCACTTGCAGGCCCAACAACGTCTACAAGAAGAAGGTTGTGTAGTAGACATCAAGCTCTTTTCTGGTGCCGTTGCCGGGGAGGCTAGGTAAAGGGCACTCACTTACACCCCGTCAACTAAGCTCTTTTCTGGCGCCGCTGCCGGGGAGGTGAGTGCTTGAAGGTATATCTTTAGATCTTGCAATCAAGTCTTTTAGTTTCTTGTTTTATCACTAGTTTACTTTATAAAAGAAAACTACAAAAAAAATGGAGTTAAGTTTGTCTCATACGCTTCGTCTTTTTAATATCTTTCGTGAGTTTGATGGAAGGGAAAATTGTGCTCAAGTGCTAGAAGAAGAATGCATTAAAATTCTTGATACTAAATCTTTGAATAAGGAGCATGATTGCAATATTGTTAGTATAAACTCCTTGAATATCCATAGTATTAATGATGGTTGCTCTAGTCATGATGAAAACATCTCTTATGAGCATGTCAACTTTTGTGGAGTGCATGTTTGCATGAACACACCAAATAGAGAAGATATTTATTGCAAGAGGCATAAGCATTTAGAAACTAAATGGTTGCATGAAAGGCTAGGTGTGAGTGGTGAAAATTTAAAATTCCTTTGCCGTACTTGTGAACTTTGCAATGAACGTGGTCATTTACATCTCCTATGCAAATTGTTTCATGATCGAATCGTGTCCAAAAATTGTGATGATTTGATCTCCATTGCTCATTACAATGAACTTAGTTTGCTTTTGGGTTATGAAGAATTGAAACGTTTACTTAAGGACCTTCCAGAATTTGCCCATAAGAAATTCCTTGATATTGATCTAGAAAAGATTTATTTGTTTTGTGCGGAGAATTGTATTGAAAATCCTTATATTGCCAATTACCTGAAGAAAAGAAAGCAAATAGAAGATGATGAAAATACTAATGAAAGGGAAGAGACTTCCCAATATCCTCCTATTATTTCTCATGATGAATTAGGTAACGAGGAGGAGCTTTCTATTCAACCAATCTCATCAATAAGGAGCTCAAAGAGGAAGGTTGAAACCACACATAATATGAAGAAGAAAAAGAAAAGAAGGAGCAACAAAGGGCCCAAGCTTGGGGAAGCTATGTTTGATGAGGATGAAATATCTGAGAATATATTTGCTGGAATTAATGTTTGTCCCAAGCTTGGGGATGCTATGTTTAATGAAGATGATATTTTTAGCACCCCAAGGTAATATTCAAGGACAATCAAGAGCCTAAGCTTGGGGATGCCCCGGATGGCATCCCCTCTTTCGTCTTCGTTCATCGGTAACTTTACTTGGAGCTATATTTTTATTCACCACATGATATGTATTTTGCTTGGAGCGTCAATTTATCTTGTTAGTATTTGCTTGATGTTATTTAGAATAATGTTTTGCATCTTTAGTTTCAATAAAAATGTCAAGGATAGCCTTTGCCATGCTTATTTTGCTAGTATACATGTTGCTGTTTGAAAACAGAAAGTTTACCGCTGTTGCAAAAATTCCCTAGAAAAGTCAGAGAATGTTATAATGTTGAATCTTTTTGCATATTAAGCTCCGATAAATTTACTACAGTGAGAATTTTCTCTCATAATTTTTGGAGTTAGGGAAGTATAGATACTCTTGCATTCTTTACAGATTGTACTGTTTTGGCAGATTGCTGTTATGTTTGCATTGTTTGCGTATGTTTGCTTGTTTAATGATTCTATTTGAGGATAGGAGTGTTAAATATGCAGAGGCATTTAGTATGTAATGTTGAATAATAATTTTAGTGATTTTTTACAGTAGAAAATGATAAGGTTTTGCATTGGTTTATACTAACCTATCTCACGAGTTCTTGTTGAGTTTGTTGTGGATGAAGCCTTTAAGAGAAAGAGAAACCATGATATGAGAGGAACTAAGGAGACACAAAAGTTCAAGCTTGGGGATGCCTAAGGCATCCCAAGATAATATTTCAAGAAGTCTCAAGCATCTAAGCTTGGGGATGCCCCGGTAGGCATCCCACCTTTCTTCTTCAACAACTATAGGTTAGTATCGGTTGAGCCTAAGTTTTTGCTTCTTCACATGAGTTGTGCTATCCTTGCAATGTCATTTTATTTTGTTTTGATTTCTGCTTGAATACAATACCAAGATATGAAATTCCTTAATGTTAGATAGTCTTCACATAATTGCACAATTATTTGACTACTTATTGATCTTCACTTATATCTTTCGGAGTAGTTTGTCATTTGCTCTAGTGCTTCACTTATATCTTTTAGAGCACGACGGAGGTTATATTTTGTAGAAATTGCTAGTCGCTCTTGCTTCACTTATATTATTTTGAGAGTCTTTTAGAGCAGCATGGTATTTTCTATGGTTATAAAGTTGGTCCTAGAATGATGAGCATCCAAGTTGGGTATAATAAAAACTATCATAGAAAGTGAATTGGATGCTATGATCAATTTGATGCTTGATAATTGTTTTGAGATATGGATGTAGTGATATTAAAGTCATGCTAGTTGGGTGATTATGAATTTAAAGAATGCTTGTGTTGAAGTTTGTGATTCCCGTAGCATGCACGTATGGTGAACCGCTTTGTGATGAAGTTGGAGCACAATTTTATTTATTGATTGTCTTCCTTATGAGTGGCGGTCGGGGACGAGCGATGGTCTTTTCCTACCAATCTATCCCCCTAGGAGCATGCGTGTAGTGCTTTGGTTTTTATGACTTCTAAATTTTTGCAACAAGTATATGAGTTCTTTTGATTAATGTTGAGTCCATGGATTATACGCACTCCTTCACCCTTCCACATTGCTAGCCTCTCTTGTACCGTGCAACTTTCGCCGGTACCATTTACCCACCATTTACCTTCCTCAAAACAGCCACCATACCTACCTATTATGGCATTTCCATAGCCATTCCGAGATATATTTCCATGCAACTTTCCACCATTCCGTTCATAAGACACGCATTACTTTTGTCATATTGCTTTTTGCATGATCATGTAGTTGACATTGTATTTGTGGCAAGGCCACCTTCATAATTTTCATACATGTCGCTCTTGATTCATTGCATATCCCGGTACACCACCGGAGGCATTCATATAGAGTCATATCTTGTTCTAGCTTTGAGTTGTAAATTCATAAAAGTGTGATGATCTTCATTATTAGATCATTGTCCTAGTGAGGAAAGGATGATGAAGACTATGATTCCCCCACAAGTCGGGATGAGACTTCGGAATTTACAAAAAGAAAAAAAAGGAAAAAAAAGGAGAAAGGCCAAAAAAAAGAGAAGGCCAAAGAGAAAAAAAAGAGAAAAAAAGAAAAGAAAAAAAATAAAATGAGAGAAAAAGAGAGAAGGGACAATGCTACTATCTATTTTTCCACACTTGTGCTTCAAAGTAGCACCATGATCTTCATGATAGAGAGTCTCATATGTTGTCACTTTCATATACTAGTGGGAATTTTTCATTATAGAACTTGGCTTGTATATTCCAATGACGGGCTTCCTCAAAATGCTCTAGGTCTTCGTGAGCAAGCGAGTTGGATGCACACCCACTTAGTTTCTTTTGTTGAGCTTTCATATATTTATAGATGTAGTGCATCTGTTGCATGGCAATCCCTACTCACTCACATTGATATCTATTAATGGGCATCTCCATAGCCCGTTGATACGCCTAGTTGATGTGAGACTATCCTCTCCTTTTTGTCTTCTCCACAACAACCATTCTATTCCACATATAGTGCTATGTCCATGGCTCACGCTCATGTATTGCATGAAAGTTGAAAAAGTTTGAGATTACTAAAGTGTGAAACAATTGCTTGGCTTGTCATCGGGGTTGTGCATGATTAAATACTTTGTGGGATGAAGATAGAGCAACAGCCAGACTATCTGATTTTGTAGGGATAACTTTCTTTAGCCATGTTATTTTGAGAAGACATGATTACTTTGATTAGTATGCTTGAAGTATTACTATGTCTTATGTCAATATGAAATTTTATTTTGTATCTTTTGGATCTGAACATTCATGCCACAATAAAGAAAATTACATTGAGAATTATGCTAGGTATCATTCCACATCAAAAATTCTATTTTTATCATTTACCTACTCGAGGACGAGCAGGAATTAAGCTTGGGGATGCTTGATACGTTTCCAACGTATCTATAATTTTTTATTGTTCCATGCTATTATATTACCCTTTTTGGATGTTTATGGGCTTTACTTTACACTTTTATATCATTTTTGGGACTAACCTACTAACCGGAGGCCCAGCCCATATTGCTGTTTTATTGCCTGTTTCAGTATTTCGAAGAAAAGGAATATCAAACGGAGTCCAAACGGAATGAAACCTTTGGCATCGTGATTTTTTGGAAGAATATCATCCGGGAGGCTTGGAGATCAAGTCAGAAGACCATCGACGAGCCCGGGAGAGAGGGGGGCGCCCCCCCCCCCTACAGGGCGCGGCCCCCTATCTCGTGGACCCCTCGAGCACTCCCCGACCGACTTCTTTCGCCTATATATACCTACGTACCCTAAAACCATCAGAAATCAAGATAGATCGGAAGTTCCGCCGCCGCAAGCCTCTGTAGCCACCAAAAACCTCTCGAGAGCCCGTTCCGGCACCCTGCCGAAGGGGGAATCCATCACCGGTGGCTATCTTCATCATCCCGGCGCTCTCCATGACGAGGAGGGAGTAGTTCACCCTCGGGGCTGAGGGTATGTACCAGTAGCTATGTGTTTGATCTCTCTCTCTCTTGGGTTCTCTCTATGGCACGATCTTGATGTATCGCGAGCTTTGCTATTATAGTTGGATCTTATGATGTTTCTCCCCCCTCTACTCTCTTGTGATGAACTGAGTTTCCCTCTTGAAGTTATCTTATCGGATTGAGTCTTTATTTGAGAACACTTGATGTATGTCTTGCTGTGTTTATCTGTGGTGACAATGGTATATCACGTGCCACTTGATGTATGTTCTGGTGACCAACTTGCGGGTTCCGCCCATGAACCTATGCATAGGGGTTGGCACACGTTTTCTTGACTCTCCGGTAGAAACTTTGGGGCACTCTTTGAAGTACTTGGTGTTGGTTGGATGAATCTGAGATTGTGTGATGCATATCGTATAATCATGCCCACGGATACTCGAGGTGACAATGGAGTATCTAGGTGACATTAGGGTTTTGGTTGATTTGTGTCTTAAGGTGTTATTCTAGTACGAACTCTTTTATAGATCGATCCGAAAGAATAGCTTTGAGGTGGTTTCGTACCCTACCATAATCTCTACGTTTGTTCTCCGCTATTAGTGGCTTTGGAGTGACTCTTTGTTGCATGTTGAAGGATTGTTATATGATCTATCTATGTTATTATTGTTGAGAGAACTTGCACTAGTGAAAGTATGAACCCTAGGCCTTGTTTCCTATCATTGCAATACCGTTTACGCTCACTTTTATCATTAGTTACCTTGCTGTTTTTATATTTTCAGATTACAAAAACCTATATCTACTATCCATATTGCACTTGTATTACCATCTCTTCGCCGAACTAGTGCACCTATACAATTTACCATTGTATTGGGTGTGTTGGGGACACAAGAGACTTTTTGTTATTTGGTTGCAGGGTTGTTTGAGAGAGACCATCTTCATCCTACGCCTCCTACCGATTGATAAACCTTAGGTCATCCACTTGAGGGAAATTTGCTACTGTCCTACAAACCTGTGCACTTGCAGGCCCAACAACGTCTACAAGAAGAAGGTTGTGTAGTAGACATCAGCGCGCAAGATGCCAAAGTCGAAGCCCAAAGGGCCCTCCAGGAGATTCAGGCGGCCAAGAAGATAGCGGCGGGTAAGGCATTCATTATGCAAAGCAAGCATGTGAAGGAGACTTTTTTTTTACTTTCCCGAATTCGGAGCTCTCCAGGAGCCTTCGCAGATCTGCCGTGCAGCATTTTGGATGCCGCGGAGTTCTACCGGGCCGAAGAAGAGAGCTCGACAGAGAAGTTGTTCTGGTCTCAATATATTGGGACCGAACATCCGATGCCCTTGAGCGACTAGCTGAAGCAACTGGTCGAACTGCACAAGGCGGCCGAACTAGCCATGAAGGACCTTATAGTCCTGCTGTGGCCTGCCAAGCCCTTGCCCAGCAGCTACTTCGGCCTCGTGAAGCGGCTTGTAAATGCCTACCCGCAGCTTGAAGTCATAAAGCGGCCAGTCTGCATTGAAGGTGCGTGCATGGCCTTCGCCCATGCGAAAGTGCACTGGGCGAAGATGGATGCCTAGAAGCTGGTGGCAGAGGGGCCGCCGAAGGGCAAGGAGCACCGCCACCCCGAAAAGTATTATGACAGTGTCCTGAAGGGCGCCCGCCTTATGGCGGAGAATTGTGCTAAGGATGTAATATTTGAATGAATGTACTCATTTGATCCTGTAATATGAAAACAAGTTCATTTGCACTATATAATGCTTGTTGATTTAAAATATTACCTTCTGTGTGGCCGTTTATAAAATCTGAGAGTTGGCCAGTCGTCGGCTTATGCCCCCATGTAACTAGTACCGGGGTGTTCGGGATAAATCTAAACACTCTTTATCCAAATTTTTGGTCCTTTAAGGAGGTGTTTAGCGCAACGAACCAGGCAATCGGACTATACAGCTTTATCACTCTCACTTAGCCATAGAAGTCTATAATTTTAAATTTTGGCGTAGCCCTTGGTATCCGGAAGGCCGAACTTGGGGTGCTATACACGCCTAAATCGGACAAGGCCGATTCCTCGCCCAAAGCAGAAAAAATCTTTAAGGATTTGAGACCTCTCGAACAGCGACCAGCTCTCGCCGCATCATGACGGTCAGTTTTCGGCTTTCTCTACTAAGGCGCTCGTCCGAAAGAACCGGGACACAATCGCAGTAGTTCTCCCTGTGCCACCTTAGCCGATGTAGCGGAACGTAAGGCAACAAAACATGGGAGCCAAGCAAACCCAATTATTGACCCAAGACATGATTCAAAGCTGATGCATATAATGCTATAGTTCGGGTGCCGCACTGTCGAAAGTGTTCGGACTTTTCTTGTCGTGTTATGGGGTACACTGAAGCCCCTGGCGAACTGAACGTACCAAATACGTACGGGTGCAAATTTTAATAAATAAAAAACCAAGGAAAGAAATTGAAAGGATCGATATGGTTGACTAGAGGGGGGGGGGGGTGAATAGGCAACTAACAATTTTTAAGCTTTTCTTTACCAAATTAAACTTTGCAACAAAATAGGTTGTCTAGATGTGCAACTAAGTGGGCAACCTATATGATGCAATAACAACTAGCACATAAGCAAGCAAGGTATACAACACAAGTAGGCTTCCAAAAGTAAAGGCATGAAATAACCAAGAGTGGAGCCGGTGGAGACGAGGATGTGTTACCGAAGTTCCTTCCTTTTAAAGGGAAGTACGTCTCCGTTAGAGAGGTGTGGAGGCACAATGCTCCCCAAGAAGCCACTAGGGCCACCGTATTCTCCTCACGCCCTCACACAATGCGAGATGCCGTGATTCCACTATTGGTGCCCTTGAAGGCGGCGACCGAACCTTTACAAACAAGGTTGGGGCAATCTCCACAACAATTGGAGGCTCCCAACAACACCACGAAGCTTCACCACAATGGAGAATGGCTTCGAGGTGACCTCAACCGTCTAGGGTGCTCAAACACCCAAGAGTAACAAGATCCGCAAGGAATAAGTGGGGGGAATCGAATATCTCTTGGTGGAAGTGTAGATCGGGCCCTTGTCACCCTATCCCGAGCAAATCAACAAGTTTGATTGGCTAGGGAGAGAAATCGGGCGAAAATGGAGCTTAGAGCAACAATGGAGCTTAGAGGTGGAAGAGGTGGTCAACTAGAGTTAGGAGACGCCCCTTATATAGTCATGGGAAATATCCAACCGTTATCCACATGTTCAGCCCGCGACAAGCGGTACTACTGCTCCAGGGGCGCGGTACTACCGCAAGGCCGCGCAGTACTACCGTGGCTGACCACGGTACTTCCGCGACAGCAGCAGAGGCCGGGACTTGCCTGACATGGGTGCAGTACTACCGCTTGCGCGGTACTACCGCTCCCCCTTGCGGTACTACCGCAAGGCAGGAAAGTCATTGCCTACGAAGAACGCGGATGAAATAAATTACATCCGTGTCTACTTCCGCTGAAAATGAGGAAGTGCGAAAATCCGACGCGGTACTACCGCGCACGAGGCGCGGTACTACCGTTGAGGCGCGGATGTAAAAAATTACATCCGCTCCTACTACCGTGATGCTGTTGTACTAGGTAGGAGGGCCACGGTACTACGACTCCTGGGGAGCGGTACTACCGTGGGCTCCCACGGTACTACCGCGCTGGACGAGCGGTACTACCGTGGGGGGCGCGGATGTAAAAAATTACATCCGCCCCTACTATCGTACCAGAGCGGCACTAGGCCTGGGGGCCATGGTACTAAGGCTCCAGAGGAGCGGTACTACCGTGACCCACAGCGGTACTACCGCTTGTACTTGCGGTACTACCGCAAGTATAGCAGTAGCCGTCAGATTTAAGCACAACTAGGATAACGAAGAGATGCTCCAAAGTGCAAGGAAAGGTAGGACAAGTGTACGTGTTGATTCCACCCAAACCTTTCCGACGTGGACCCCCTCTTAATAGTACGACTCTCCTACGACTCAAATCCACCAAAGAGAAACGTAGAACAACGCCGACTTCAATAGACTCCGAGGGGCACCGAATCGTCTCGTGCCTAGTGATGAAGTATCTGAGAAACTCAAGGCACACGATTAGTCCGCAAAAGCATTGTCATCAATCACCAAAACACCTAGGGAATAAATATGCCCTTACAATCTCCCCCTTTTTGGTGGACTGATGACAATACGGGATTTGCACATAGATAAGATAATTTTGAGCAAGGGCAAACCCCACCTCTCTAAAATATAGACGGGCTCCCCCTAGATGTGTGCAATCTAGATGAATGCTTTGGACTACATAGCACACAAACTAGGATCAACACTCCCCCTATATTTTAGAGACCAAGGCACGATAATTAACATCAAAGTAGAGCATAGCATAAAGATAGCACAATATAACACAAGCTCGCTAGGATAGATAGAGTGCATATGTCTTACACCAAAAGAAGTAAAGCAACCGAGGTTCAAACGAGAAAGCAGCAAATATTTCAACCGAGAAAGCAGCAAACACATATGACTCGCAAATCCCTACACTCTCTCCCCCTTTGGCATCGAGACGCCAAAAAGGCAGAGAGGACACCTACACATAAGAGGTGGCTCAAGCAGGGAACTCGTCCCAACCCTCTCCGTCGGTCTCCTCGGCAGCAGGGATGGTCTCCTCGACGTCCTCCTCAGAATCAGTCCACCTGAAGCCTTGCTTCTCCATCCACTCAGCCTCTAGGGTGATGCGCTCCTCAGACCCGCCAGACACTTCCTCGCCATACAGCTGCAAGATCTTCTTGTCCCGGCGGCGACTCTCCTTTGATGCCACGTGAGTCCTGTACTGCCCCTTGGCTTGCATGCAGAAAAGAGTCTTCATCTTGTTCTTTAGCTTCTTGGCCCACGAAGGCATAGAGGAACTCTGGGATGACCTAGCAGCATGGTCCTCAGCAACATCCTCGGCGCCAGCATCCTTCTCATCAACAGCAGCCCTAGCAGCAGATGCATCGGCACGAGTAGTGGTGTTGGCCCAGTTGGGTTTGACATGCAGACAGATGGGATCATGGCGAATCCAGTCTGGAGCAAGGAACTCCTCACCAGGGAATATCTTCTCCCAAGTCTTCGAGATCAGCAGAAACAGATAGGGCCCATAGATAGGCACCTTGCGGTTGAACACTGCAAACCGAAGCTCACACCACATGATGTGTGAGATATCAAGTGGCTGAGACTGAGACAAACGAGCCTCCTCGCAAATGAGCATCATATCCACCATATAGGCATGAACCTTGTCTTTGTCACCAATGCGAGGGAACAAGGAGTTGCGGAAGATGCGATACATGATATCCAGAAAAGAGTTGAGCACCAACGCCTTCTTGCCATTGGCGAGCGTCTTCTCAACCATGAATGGTGTAAGCTTGTTCTTGTTGGCAGACTCAGCATTGGCATGGGGGCGAACACCCACTGGAGTGGCGAGCCCCTCATCAGGAACCTGGAGCAAATCCATGAACTCCTTCCAGGTAGCAGTCAGCTGACTGCCATTGGTCATCCTGGTCATCCTCCGCTCCTCATTAGAGTGAAAGTAGACTGAGGCAAGGAACTGACAGATAAGCTCAGGATCATAGTCAAGGTGAAAGGATATTACATGCTCAATGCCAAACTGCTCCACCAAATCTAGAGCCTCTCCAAAGTACTCACGGAGCTGGTCCTTCCTCATGTGATGCATTTCAATCCATTTCACATCCACGTAGGTATTCTGCTTGTTTTTGATGACATCCAGATAGATGTTGGTCTGTTGCTTGTTCCAAAACAGCTCACAACCTCTGACAGAAGAGCGAGGGTGCACATACGGGTGGAGTTGCCGGAGACGGATGTACTCTGACTGGGATATCTCATCCATGCCCTTAGCGGGTTCCTTGTGCTTGCTGGCTGAAGTCTTCACATTGCGCTTGGGGGCAGAAGAGCCCTCTTGAGCTTCACCTGGGTTGCGCAGTCGCTTGGAGCCAGTGTCACGACTGGGATTGGACCGGCGAGATCCACCACCTGAGACACACACGCAAAACACCAACGAACGCGAAGGAGATCAATGCAAAGGCCATGGTAAAGCACAAGAAACACATAGAAGGCATACGAGAAAGTTGTCATGCGATAGATGTGAGTCACGGTAGAACTGCCAGTGCGTGCGGTACTAAAATATTAGTACCGCTCCAATACGCGGTAGTACCGTGCGAGGTCACGGTAGTATCGTGGTTGGAGCGGAAGTAAAATTTTAGTGCCGCAGTGAGCGCGGTAGTACCGCTCCCGACGGGCGGTAGTACCATACACGCGGTAGTACCGCGCCAGACGGGCGATAGTACCGCGTCGCGTCAGATCCAAACGGTGGTTCGAATATGAAAAGAACCGCGAAACAACGGCGGTGCTACGATGATCAAATCTAGCGCAAGACAAAAATACAAGTATAATTCCTAAGCAGTACTACACTCCTTCATCCTACTCTTGCATAGATTAAGCCTAGGAATCTCAAGAACACACAAGTCTCCCCCAAAACCTAGAAACACCAAACACAATTAACAAGGAGAGGGAGTTGGGGAAAGTGTTGGAAATATGCCCTAGAGGCAATAATAAAAGGATTATTATATTTCAATGTTCATGATAATTGTCATTTGTTCATGCTATAACTGTATTATCCGGAAATCGTAATACACGTGTGAACACTTAGACACAATGAGTCCCTAGTGAGCCTCTAGTTGACTAGCTCGTTGTGATCAATAGATAGTCATGGTTTCCTGACTATGGACATTAGATGTCGTTGATAACAGGATCACATCATTAGGAGAATGATGTGATGGACAAGACCCAATCATAAGCATAGCATAAAAGATCGTATAGTTCGTTTGCTAGAAGCTTTGCCAATGTCAAGTATCTCTTCCTTCGACCATGAGATCGTGTAACTCCCGGTTACCGTAGGAGTGCCTTGGGTGTATCAAACGTCACAACGTAACTGGGTGACTATAAAGGTGCATTACAGGTATCTCCGAAAGTATCTGTTGGGTTGACACGGATCGAGACTGGGATTTGTCACTCCGTATGACGGAGAGGTATCTCTGGGCCCACTCGGTAATGCATCATCATAATGAGCTCAATGTGACCAAGATGTTGGCCACGGGATCATGCATTACGGTACGAGTAAAGTGACTTGCCAGGTAACGAGACTGAACAAGGTATTGGGATACCGACGATCGAGTCTCGGGCAAGTAACGTACCGATTGACAAAGGGAATTGTATACAGGGTTTGATCGAATCCTCGACATCGTGGTTCAACCGATGAAATCATCGAGGAGCATGTGGGAGCCAACATGGATATCCAGACCCCGCTGTTGGTTATTGCCCGAGAGTCGTCTCGGTCATGTCTGCGTGTCTCCCGAACCCGTAGGGTCTACACACTTAAGGTTCGGTGACGCTAGGGTTAGTAGGAAGTCAAGTATGTGACCACCGAACGTTGTTCGGAGTCCCGGATGAGATCCCGGACGTCACGAGGAGTTCCGGAAGGGTCCGGAGGTAAAGAATAATATATAGGAAGTGGTGATTCGGCCATCGGGAAAGTTTCGGGGTCTACCGGTAAAGTACCGGGACCACCGGAAGGGTCCCGGGGGTCCACCGGGTGGGGCCACCTATCCCGGAGGGCCCCGTGGGCCAAAGGGGGAAGGGAACCAGCCCACAAGGGGCTGGTGCGCCCCCCTAGGCCCACCCCCTGCGCCTAGGGTTGAAACCCTAGGGGTGGGGGGGCGCCCCACCTGGCTTGGGGGGCACTCCACCCCCCTTGGCCGCCGCCCCCCCTGGAGATTGGATCTCCAGGGGCCGGCCACCCCCCCAGGGGGCCTATATAAAGGGGGGGAGGGAGGGGGGCTGCTGTACCAACTCCCAAGGCG
The DNA here is from genome assembly GCA_963921465.1 of Triticum timopheevii. Lineage (NCBI taxonomy): Eukaryota > Viridiplantae > Streptophyta > Magnoliopsida > Poales > Poaceae > Triticum > Triticum timopheevii. The sequence continues at coordinate 463,851,154 of OY997274.1, forward strand.
CAGCCCCTCCCCTCCCCAACACATCTCCTCCTCCGTAAGAGCTCGGCGAAGCCCTGTCGGAGTACTGCTTCTCCACCATCACCACGCCGTCGTGCTGCCGGTGGAGCTGTCTTCCTCAACCTCTCCTTCCCCCTTGCTGGATCAAGAAGGAGGAGACGTCGCTCGTCCCGTACGTGTGTTGAACGCGGAGGTGCTGTCCGTTCAGCACTTGGCATCGGTGATCTGAATCACGTTCGAGTACGACTCCATCATCACCTTGCAAGCTTCCGCACGCGATCTACAAGTGGTATGTAGATGCAATCTCTCTCCCGTTACTCGTTGCTTAGATGAACTCATAGATGGATCTTGGTGAAGCCGTAGGAAAAATTTTAATTTTCTGCAACGTTCCCCAACAGTGGCATCATGAGCCAGGTCTATGCGTAGTTCTCTAATGCACGAGTAGAACACAATTTGTTGTGGGCGTTGATCTTGTCATCTTACTTCCCTCTACTAGTCTTTTCTTGCTCAACGGTATTGTGGGATGAAGCGGCCTGGACCAACCTTACACGTACGCTTACGTGAGACCGGTTCCACCGACTGACATGCACTAGTTGCATAAGGTGGCTGGCGGGTGTCTGTCTCTCCCACTTTAGTTGGAGCGGAATCGATGAACAGGGCCCTTATGAAGGGTAAATAGAAGTTGACAAAATCACGTTATGGTGATTCGTAGGTAAGAAAACGTTCTTGCTAGAACCCAATCGCAGCCACGTAAAAGATGCAACAACAACTAGAGGACGTCTAACTTGTTTTTGCAGCGATTGATCATGTGATGTGATATGGCCAGAAGTTGTGATGAATGTTGAATTATGATGTATGAGATCATGTTCTTGTAATAGGATTCACGACTTGCATGTCGATGAGTATGACAACCGGCAGGAGCCATAGGAGTTGTCTTTATTTTTTGTATGACCTGCGTGTCATTGAAGAACGCCATGTAAACTACTTTACTTCATTGCTAAACGCGTTAGTCATAGAAGTAGAAGTAGTCGTTGGCGTGACAACTTCATGAAGACACGATGATGGAGATCATGATGATGGAGATCATGGTGTCAAGCCGGTGACAAGATGATCATGGAGCCCCGAAGATGGAGATCAATGGAGCTTGATGATATTGGCCATATCATGTCACAACTATATAATTGCATGTGATGTTTATTATGTTTATGCATCTTGTTTACTTAGGACGACGGTAGTAAATAAGATGATCCCTTACAAAATTTCAAGAAGTGTTCTCCCCTAACTGTGCACCGTTGCTACAGTTCGTCGTTTCTAAGCACCACGTGATGATCGGGTGTGATGGATCCTTACGTTCACATACAACGGGTGTAAGACAGTTTTACACAGCGAAAACACTTAGGGTTAACTTGACGAGCCTAGCATGTGCAGACATGGCCTCGGAACACGGAGACCGAAAGGTCGAACACGAGTCGTATGGAAGATACGATCAACATGAAGATGTTCACCGACGATGACTAGTCCGTCTCACGTGATGATCGGACACGGGCTAGTCGACTCGGATCGTGTAACACTTAGATGAATAGAGGGATGTCTAATCTAAGTGGGAGTTCATAATTTTGATTAAGAACTTTATTATCATGAACTTAGTCTAAAACCTTTGCAAATATGTCTTGTAGATCAATGGCCAACGCTAATGTCAACATGAACTTCAACGCGTTCCTAGAGAAAACCAAGCTGAAAGATGATGGCAGCAACTATACGGACTGGGTCCGGAACCTGAGGATCATCCTCATAGCTGCCAGGAAGCAATATGTCCTAGAAGGACCGCTAGGTGCCGCTCCCGTCCCAGAGAACCAAGACGTTATGAACGCTTGGCAAACTCGTGCTGATGATTACTCCCTCGTTCAGTGCGGCATGCTTTACAGCTTAGAACCGGGGCTCCAAAAGCGTTTTGAGCATCACGGAGCATATGAGATGTTCGAAGAGCTGAAACTAGTTTTCCAAGCTCATGCCCGGGTCGAGAGATATGATGTCTCCGACAAGTTCTACAGTTGTAAGATGGAGGAGAACAGTTCTGTCAGTGAACACATCCTGAAGATGTCTGGGTTGCACGCACGTATGACCCAGTTGAACATTAACCTCCCAGATGAGGCGGTCATTGACAGAATCCTCCAGTCGCTCCCACCAAGCTACAAGAGCTTTGTGATGAACTACAACATGCAGGGGATGGTAAAGACCATTCCTGAAGTGTTCTCGATGCTGAAGTCAGCAGAGGCTGAAATCAAGAAAGAACATCAAGTGTTGATGGTCAATAAGACCACTAAGTTCAAGAAAGGCAAGGGTAAGAAGAACTTCAAGAAGGACGGCAAAGATGTTGCCGCGCCCGGTAAGCCTGTTGCCGGGAAGAAGTCAAAGAATGGACCCAAGCCTGAGACTGAGTGCTTTTATTGCAAGGGGAAGGGGCACTGGAAGCGGAACTGCCCCAAATACTTAGCGGATAAGAAGGCCGGCAACACCAAAGGTATATTTGATATACATGTAATTGATGTGTACCTTACCAGTACTCGTAGTAACTCCTGGGTATTTGATACCGGTGCCGTTGCTCACATATGTAACTCACAGCAGGAGCTGCGGAATAAACGGAGACTGGCGAAGGACGAGGTGACGATGCGCGTCGGGAATGGTTCCAGGGTCGATGTGATCGCCGTCGGCACGCTGCCTCTACATTTACCTACGGGATTAGTTTTGAACCTCAATAATTGTTATTTAGTGCCAAGTTTGAGCATGAACATTGTATCTGGATCTCGTTTAATACGAGATGGCTACTCATTTAAGTCTGAGAATAATGGTTGTTCGATTTATATGAGAGATATGTTTTATGGTCATGCTCCGATGGTCAATGGTTTATTCTTGATGAATCTCGAGCGTAATATTACACATGTTCATAGTGTGGATGCCAAAAGATGTAAAGTTGATAACGATAGTCCCACATACTTGTGGCACTGCCGCCTTGGTCACATTGGTGTAAAGCGCATGAAGAAGCTCCATGCTGATGGACTTTTAGAGTCTCTTGATTATGAATCGTTTGACACATGCGAACCTTGCCTCTTAGGCAAAATGACCAAGACTCCGTTCTCCGGAACAATGGAGCGAGCAACCAACTTGTTGGAAATCATACATACCGATGTGTGCGGTCCAATGAGCGTTGAGGCTCGTGGAGGATATCGTTATGTTCTCACTCTCACTGATGACTTAAGTAGATATGGGTATGTCTACTTAATGAAACACAAGTCTGAGACCTTTGAAAAGTTCAAGGAATTCCAGAGTGAGGTGGAGAATCAACGTGACCGAAAGATAAAGTTCCTACGATCAGATCGTGGAGGCGAATACTTAAGTCACGAATTTGGTACACACTTAAGAAAATGTGGAATCGTTTCACAACTCACGCCGCCTGGAACACCTCAGCGAAACGGTGTGTCCGAACGTCGTAATCGCACTCTATTGGATATGGTGCGGTCTATGATGTCTCTTACCGATTTACCGCTATCATTTTGGGGATACGCTCTAGAGACAGCTACATTCACTTTAAATAGGGCACCGTCTAAATCCGTTGAGACGACACCGTATGAATTATGGTTTGGGAAGAAACCTAAGCTGTCGTTTCTAAAAGTTTGGGGATGCGATGCTTACGTCAAGAAACTTCAACCTGAAAAGCTCGAACCCAAGTCGGAAAAATGCGTATTCATAGGATACCCTAAGGAAACTGTCGGGTATACCTTCTACTTAAGATCCGAAGGCAAGATCTTTGTTGCCAAGAACGGATGCTTTCTAGAGAAAGAGTTTCTCTCGAAAGAAGTAAGTGGGAGGAAAGTAGAACTCGATGAAGTACTACCTCTCGAACGGGAAAGTGGTGCAGCGCAGGAAACTGTTCCTGTGATGCCCACACCAACTGAAGAGGAAAACGTTGATGATGATCAAGGTACTTCGGATCAAGTTGCTACTGAACTTCGAAGGTCCACGAGGACACGTTCCGCACCAGAGTGGTACGGCAACCCTGTCATGGAAATCATGTTGCTAGACAACAATGGACCTTCGAACTATGAAGAAGCAATGGCGGGCCCGGATTCCAACAAATGGCTTGAGGCCATGAAATCCGAGATAGAATCCATGTATGAAAACAAAGTATGGACTTTGACAGACTTGCCCGATGATCGGCGAGCGATAGAAAATAAATGGATTTTTAAGAAGAAGACGGACGCGGATGGTAATGTTACCATCTATAAAGCTCGACTTGTCGCTAAGGGTTATCGACAAGTTCAAGGGATTGACTACGACGAGACATTCTCTCCCGTAGCGAAGCTTAAGTCCGTCCGAATCATGTTAGCAATTGCCGCATACTATGATTATGAGATATGGCAGATGGACGTCAAAACGGCATTCCTTAATGGACATCTTAAGGAAGAGCTGTATATGATGCAGCCGGAAGGTTTTGTCGATCCTCAGAACGCTAACAAAGTATGCAAGCTCCAGCGATCCATTTATGGACTGGTGCAAGCATCTCGGAGTTGGAACATTCGCTTTGATGAGATGATCAAAGCGTTTGGGTTTATGCAGACTTATGGAGAAGCCTGCGTTTACAAGAAAGTGAGTGGGAGCTCTGTAGCATTTCTCCTATTATATGTAGATGACATACTCTTGATGGGAAATGATACGAAACTCCTGGACAGCATTAAGGCCTACTTGAACAAGTGTTTTTCAATGAAGGACCTTGGAGAAGCTGCTTATATATTAGGGATCAAGATCTATAGAGATAGATCGAGACGCCTCATAGGTCTTTCACAAAGCACATACCTTGATAAGATTTTGAAGAGGTTCAAAATGGATCAGTCCAAGAAGGGGTTCTTGCCTATGTTACAAGGTGTGAGATTGAGCTCGGCTCAGTCACCGACCACGGCAAAAGATAAAGAAGAGATGAGTGTCATCCCCTATGCTTCAGCCATAGGATCTATTATGTATGCCATGCTGTGTACCAGACCCGATGTAAACCTTGCCGTAAGTTTGGTTGCAAGATACCAAAGTAACCCCGGCAAGGAACACTGGACAGCGGTCAAGAATGTCCTGAAGTACCTGAAAAGGACAAAGGACATGTTTCTCGTTTATGGAGGAGACGAAGAGCTCGTCGTAAAGGGTTACGTCGACGCTAGCTTCGACTCAGATCTAGATGACTCTAAGTCACAAACCGGATACGTGTATATGTTGAATGGTGGAGCAGTAAGCTGGTGCAGCTGCAAGCAGAGCGTCGTGGCAGGATCTACATGTGAAGCGGAGTACATGGCGGCCTCGGAGGCAGCGCATGAAGCGATTTGGATGAAGGAGTTCATCACCGACCTAGGAGTCATACCCAATGCGTCGGGGCCGATCAAATTCTTCTGTGACAACACTGGAGCTATTGCCCTTGCCAAGGAGCCCAGGTTTCACAAGAAGACCAGGCACATCAAGCGTCGTTTCAACTCCATCCGAGAAAATGTTCAAGATGGAGACATAGAGATTTGCAAAGTGCACACGGATCTGAATGTCGCAAATCCGTTGACTAAACCTCTCTCGCGTGCAAAACATGATCAACACCAGAACTCTATGGGTGTTCGATTCATCACAATGTAACTAGATTGGTGACTCTAGTGCAAGTGGGAGACTGTTGGAAATATGCCCTAGAGGCAATAATAAAAGGATTATTATATTTCAATGTTCATGATAATTGTCATTTGTTCATGCTATAACTGTATTATCCGGAAATCGTAATACACGTGTGAACACTTAGACACAATGAGTCCCTAGTGAGCCTCTAGTTGACTAGCTCGTTGTGATCAATAGATAGTCATGGTTTCCTGACTATGGACATTAGATGTCGTTGATAACAGGATCACATCATTAGGAGAATGATGTGATGGACAAGACCCAATCATAAGCATAGCATAAAAGATCGTATAGTTCGTTTGCTAGAAGCTTTGCCAATGTCAAGTATCTCTTCCTTCGACCATGAGATCGTGTAACTCCCGGTTACCGTAGGAGTGCCTTGGGTGTATCAAACGTCACAACGTAACTGGGTGACTATAAAGGTGCATTACAGGTATCTCCGAAAGTATCTGTTGGGTTGACACGGATCGAGACTGGGATTTGTCACTCCGTATGACGGAGAGGTATCTCTGGGCCCACTCGGTAATGCATCATCATAATGAGCTCAATGTGACCAAGATGTTGGCCACGGGATCATGCATTACGGTACGAGTAAAGTGACTTGCCAGGTAACGAGACTGAACAAGGTATTGGGATACCGACGATAGAGTCTCGGGCAAGTAACGTACCGATTGACAAAGGGAATTGTATACAGGGTTTGATCGAATCCTCGACATCGTGGTTCAACCGATGAAATCATCGAGGAGCATGTGGGAGCCAACATGGATATCCAGACCCCGCTGTTGGTTATTGCCCGAGAGTCGTCTCGGTCATGTCTGTGTGTCTCCCGAACCCGTAGGGTCTACACACTTAAGGTTCGGTGACGCTAGGGTTAGTAGGAAGTCAAGTATGTGACCACCGAACGTTGTTCGGAGTCCCGGATGAGATCCCGGACGTCACGAGGAGTTCCGGAAGGGTCCGGAGGTAAAGAATAATATATAGGAAGTGGTGATTCGGCCATCGGGAAAGTTTCAGGGTCTACCGGTAAAGTACCGGGACCACCGGAAGGGTCCCGGGGGTCCACCGGGTGGGGCCACCTATCCCGGAGGGCCCCGTGGGCCAAAGGGGGAAGGGAACCAGCCCACAAGGGGCTGGTGCGCCCCCCTAGGCCCACCCCCTGCGCCTAGGGTTGAAACCCTAGGGGTGGGGGGGCGCCCCACCTGGCTTGGGGGGCACTCCACCCCCCTTGGCCGCCGCCCCCCCTGGAGATTGGATCTCCAGGGGCCGGCCACCCCCCCAGGGGGCCTATATAAAGGGGGGAAGGGAGGGGGGCTGCTGTACCAACTCCCAAGGCGCAGCCCCTCCCCTCCCCAACACATCTCCTCCTCCGTAAGAGCTCGGCGAAGCCCTGTCGGAGTACTGCTTCTCCACCATCACCACGCCGTCGTGCTGCCGGTGGAGCTGTCTTCCTCAACCTCTCCTTCCCCCTTGCTGGATCAAGAAGGAGGAGACATCGCTCGTCCCGTACGTGTGTTGAACGCGGAGGTGCTGTCCGTTCAGCACTTGGCATCGGTGATCTGAATCACGTTCGAGTACGACTCCATCATCACCTTGCAAGCTTCCGCACGCGATCTACAAGTGGTATGTAGATGCAATCTCTCTCCCGTTACTCGTTGCTTAGATGAACTCATAGATGGATCTTGGTGAAGCCGTAGGAAAAATTTTAATTTTCTGCAACGTTCCCCAACAGAAAGACCTTGGTCCATAGCAAGAGCACGTGGTGGGGAACGATCCCACCGGACGGAATCACGGGAGGGCAGCCGGAGGAGGAGATCCGGCGACGAACGCCGGCTCCGTTCTTGAGCGAGGGAGAAAAAGAGACGACGTGGGAGAAGAACTGCGAATGGGTATGGGGAGTTAGAACTCCCCCTGCCCGTCCTTATCCTCACGCGCTCAAACCGGCGCGATAGTACCGCGTATCATCGCGGTAGTACCGCTCGGGCGGAAGTACCGCACCGAGGTAGTAGTACCGCTCACCCAGGCGGCAGTAAAAAATTACTGCCGCGTGGGGACGGTAGTACTGTGCTCCCACATGCGGTAGTACCGTGGCTGGCTGCGGTAGTACCGTAGCTGGCCGCGGTAGTACCGTGAACTCAAGACACAGCATGTTTCAACACGAGAAGAAGGCCTTTGCACGGAAACTTTTCACACACAGGAAACCACAAGAGCACGCACAAGCCAGAGGCAGAAAGACAACAAGAAGCCACCAAGCAATAAAACCTCTCGAAGAGAGAGGCGGTGGCCAAAGCCACCTATTTTTGAGTTGGATGGTATGGCATCGCGAAGAATTATCCTTGGGCCCATGACCAAAACTCGTCTTTGAAGCACAAGTACCATAAAAAATGGCTAATGTGAAAGAGGTGATCGATTTATGCATAATGGGAGGAGGGAGAGTTCATTGAGAGAACAACACTCCCCCTATGTCCATGCCTACACCTAAACTAGACAGCAAGTTGAGTGTGGTGGGGGGGTACACGGGTTCAAGTCACATTGCTCAAATCAATGATATTTAGCTCATGCCTTAACTCGCAAAATCTTGCTTCATCCAAGGGCTTCGTGAAAATATCTGCAAGGTTATCATGAGTGTTGACATACTTGAGCTCGATCTCCCCTCGCCTAATGTGATCCCAGATGAAGTGATACCGAATCTCAATGTGCTTCGTCTTGAAGTGTTGCACTGGGTTGAGAGAAATCTTGATGGCCCTTTCATTATCACACCAAAGAGGCACTTTGTCACAAATGACACCGTACTCCTTTAAAGTTTGCCTCATCCATAGGAGTTGAGCACAACAACTACCGGCCGCCACATATTCCGCTTCGGTGGACGAGAGAGACACACAACTTCGCTTCTTAGAAGACCAACTTACCAAAGAGCAACCAAGAAATTGGCACCCTCCGGAAGTGGACTTCCTATCCACTTTGTCTCCCGCCCAATCGGAATCCGTAAATCCTTCAAGCTTGAAGTTTGCCCCCCTTGGGTACCATAAGCCAAAGTTTGGGGTATGAGCCAAATATCGAAAGATTCGCTTGACCGCCACATAGTGACTTTCCTTCAATACGGCTTGAAACCGTGCACACATCCCCACACTCAACATGATATCTGGTCTAGATGCACAAAGGTAAAGCAAGGAGCCAATCATGGAGCGATATACCTTTTGATCCACCGCTTTACCATTGGGATCAATGTCAAGTTGGCACTTGGTAGGCATTGGTGTAGTAGCCGGCTTGACATCACTTAGCTTGAATCTTTTAAGCATGTCTTGAGTGTATTTGGCTTGATTGATGAAGGTTCCTTCTCTTCTTTGTTTGATGTCAAAACCAAGAAAGAACTTCAACTCTCCCATTGAAGACATCTTGAACTTGGAGGTCATGAGAGCGGCAAATTCCTCATTGAAAGCTTTGTTAGGAGAGCCAAAGATAATATCATCAACATATAGTTGGCATACAAACAACTCCCCTTTGACCTTCTTAGTAAAAAGAGTGGGATCGATTTGTCCCACTTCAAATCCATGATCTTGTAGCAACTCGGTAAGGTGGTCATACCACACACGTGGGGCTTGTTTAAGGCCATAGAGTGCCTTATCGAGTTGATACACATGATCCGGGAAGTAGGGGTCCTCGAACCCGGGGGGTTGCTTGACATAGACCAACTCATTAATAGGACCATTAAGAAAAGCACTTTTCACATCCATTTGTTGCAACTTAAAGTTGTGATGGGAAGCATAAGCAATCAACAAACGAATGGATTCAAGATGAGCAAAGGGAGCAAAGGTTTCACCGTAGTCGATACCCTCGACTTGGGAGTAGCCTTGTGCCACCAATCTTGCCTTGTTGCGAATTATGTTCCCATGAGCATCTTGCTTGTTCTTGAAGATCCACTTGGTTCCAATGACGTTGTGGTTCCCCGATGGTCTTGGCACCAATCTCCACACCTTGTTGTACTCGAAGTTGTTGAGTTCTTCATGCATGGCATTGAGCCAATCCGAGTCTTCGAGCGCCTCATAGACCTGTTGGGGTTCAACACAAGAGACAAACGTGTGATGTTCACAAAAGTTTGCTAATTGTCTACGAGTGCTTACCCCCTTTCTTAGGCTTCCAACCAAGTTTTCCATGAGATGGCCTTGGGTGGTGAGCTTGGAAGCAATCTTCGCGGCACGACGCTCTAATTCCTCCTCGGGTGTGGAAGGAGGAGGGTTAACTTGATTATCTTGAGCGCCGTCTTGAGCTTGTTCTTCATCTTGAGCTTGCTCATGATCTTGAACTTGCTCGAGGGGGAGAACTTGACCTTGGGCATCATTTATAGGTTCACCACCATCTTGAGGTTGATCTTGCCCTTGGTCTTGTTCACAAGGTTGAGGGCCTTCACTTTGTTCTTCGGAAGCGTGTGGGTCTTGATGAGGTGATGGCTCCACTTGAGTAGAGCATTGTCCTTCTCCTTCGGCCACAAGGGGTTCCTCAATGGGTAGAATTTGACCAATACCCATTCTTCTTATGGCTTGGGGAGGAATTTCATCACCTACATCACAAGTACCACTTTACTCCACTTGGGAGCCATTATTTTCATCAAACTCCATGTTACACGTCTCCTCAATGAGTCCGGTGGACTTGTTGAGAACACGGTAAGCATGAGAGTTTGTAGCATAACCAACAAATACGCCCTCATGAGCTCTAGCCTCAAATTTAGACAAACGAACACCTTTCTTGAGAATGAAACACTTACAACCGAACACCCGGAAGTACTCGAGGTTGGGCTTGTTGGCGGTGAGAATCTCATAAGGGGTCTTGTTCAAGCCTTTGCGGAGATAGAGCCGATTGGATGCATGACATGCGGTGTTGATGGCTTCGGCCCAAAAGTTGTATGGAGACTTGAACTCCGCCATCATGGTCCTTGCCGCATCCATCAACGTCCGGTTCTTCCTCTCCGCTACACCATTTTGTTGTGGAGTATAAGGTGCAGCATATTAATGCTTGATCCCCTCATCACTGAGAAACTCATCCAAGGTGTAGTTCTTGAACTCGGTGCCGTTGTCACTTCTTATTGTCAAGATCTTTGCATTGTGTTGACGTTGAGCTTCATTTGCAAAGTTGATGACGGTTTGTTGAGTCTCACTCTTCCTCTTGAAGAAGTATACCAAAGTGTATCTTGAGTAGTCATCCACAATCACCAAACAATACTTTCTACCTCCAAGACTATCAAAAGATGGAGGCCCAAAGAGATCCATGTGAAGGAGCTCCAAGGGTCTCTTCGAGTAGATGATGGTTGATGGAGGGTGAGCCTTTTCATGAAGCTTTCCTTCGATACACGCACTGCAAGCACGATCTTTGGCAAAACTAACATTTGTTAGTCCATGGACATGGTCCCCCTTGAGAAGACTTTGCAAATATCTCATATTGATGTGGGCTAAACGGCGACGCCAAAGCCATCCCACGTCAACTTTAGCCATTAGGCATGTCGCGGTATTAGTGGGTCGCTCCGAAAAGTTAATCACATATAGACCATTCTCGACATGCCCAACAAAGGCTACTTTAAGAGTCTTGCTCCACAAGAGGGCCACGGTATCAATGTCAAAGAACGTAGCAAAACCCATGAGTGCAAGTTGACGAACGGAAAGCAAATTGTATGCAAGGGACTCAACAAGCATGAATTTCTCGATCGTTAGATCATGAGAAATGACAACCTTGCCGAGACCCAATACCTTAGAATGTGATGCATCACCCCACTCGACATTGGTGGGCATAGATGGAATCTCTTGCACGTCCACCACCAAGTCCTTGCTCCCAGTCATATGATTTGTTGCTCCACTATCGAGCAACCATGATCCCCCACCAGAAACAAACACCTACAAGAGATCAATGCTTGGTTTTAGGTACCCATTTAGTAATGGGTCCTTTGATGTTAGTAACAAGGGTCTTGGGAACCCAAATAGACCATTCAATGTACTCATAAGGAGAACCAACAAATTTAGCATAAACATGTCCATCACTAGCACGGCACAACAGATAAGACGGGTTAAAGTCGTCGAATTCGTTTGAGGAAATGCTTTTGCCCTTTCTTTTTCCTTCTTCTCCTTAGGAGCACCCTCTCCCTCTTTCACAAACGTTTGCTTGAGAGGAGGAGGACGTTTGGTCTTGTTGTTCTTCTTCTTCTTGCTCTTGGACTTGGGTGCAAACCCAATTCCTTCCTTGGCGACAACTTCCTTTTGATTGCTCAAAAGGCCGTTGAGGTTCTTCTCACCTTGAATGCATGTCACAAGGCCTTTCTCAAGTTGATCCTTCAACTTGGTATTCTCCTCCACAAGATGCACATGCTCACAACACGGGTTAGTAGCGCATGCATTATCAATTAATACCATATGAGGAAAGGTGGCCTTTTCCTTGATTAGCTTAACTTGGAGTTGAGCATGAGACTCCTTGAGGTTAGTGTGAGCACCCTTCAAGACCTTGTGGGCCTGGTCAAGTATCTCAAACTCCTCTTTGAGTCTAGCATCATCAACCCCTAGTTTAGCCTTCTCGGAAGTTAGCACACGAGACACGACAAGAGCATGATCAAGATCTTTCTTTAACTTAGCATGGTCATCATTGTGTGACTCCTCAAAAGTCAAACGATGCACACGCACTTCCTCGAGAGCATTAGAGAGATCCGATATCTCATCGGCATAGTCACTACTATGACCTTCCATCTTAGAGATGGTTTCTTCGTGAGCCTCGATCATGTCATTGGCCTCACCAAGTTGTTCCAAGAGAGCAACAAAGTGCTTCTTGGACTTACCCTTGAGCTTACTCATAAAAGACTCAAATTCATTCACTTCCTCATTAGACTCAACATGTTCATCAATGCAATCCTCCAAGGAGGGATTAGTAATGATGGTGGTTGTGATGTTGGGGGTTACCTTGTTTGAAGCTTTAGCCATGAGGCACTTGGCGGTGATGTTTTCGTTGGGTGAATCAAAGAGAGACATCGGGGGAGTAGTAGCAATGGTAACGGATGCCATGGCCATTGCTTCTCCACTTTCATCATCATCGTCATCCTCTTGGTATTCTTCTTGAACTACCAACCCACGAGTTGGAGTCTTCTTGGCGAAGTTGTTCTTGTTGGGGAAGGACTTGGCTTTGTCTTTTCGGATGAATTTGCCACCATTGTCTTCCCGCTTCTCGTAAGGGCAATCCGCAACAAAATGCCTCACATTGCCACAGTTGAAGCAAGTTCTAACTCGTTCCTTGCCCTTGATGCCACTTGAGTTGTTCTTGTTGAAGTTGGGTCTTGAATTCTTCTTGCTCCAAAATTGTCTTGAAGCAAGGGCCATGTGCTCATGATAATCATACTTGATATCTTCGGGATTGCTCTCCTCATCTTCCACTTCTTCCTCTTCTTCCATGATGACCTTGGCCTTCAAAGCAAGGATGGGCTTCTTTGCCCTTTGAGAACGGAGCACCGCATTGTCGGCTTTCTTGTCCAAGATGCTCATTGCAACGAACTCATCCAACACTTCACTTGAGGTCATGGAGTGGAAGTCCGGTCTTTGACGAATGACGGAGGACATGGCCTTGTTGTAGGGCATCATGGCTTTGAGGAACTTGTGCTTGATCCAATTGTCATCCGTGTCCTTGCTTCCATGATCTCGGAGTGAGACCACGAGTTTGGTCACTCTTCGAAAGAGCTCACGAGGTTCTTCATCTTCTTTCATTGCAAACTCATCGGCTTCATATTGCACCACTTCATAGTTGGAGCGTTGAATGCTGGCACTTCCTTGATAGAGAGACTCAACACATTTCCATGCTTCTTTAGCCATGGCATGAGGTTGAAGGTGAGGGAGATCTTCGGGAAAGATTGCATCTTGGATGATGAAGAGAGCACTCTCGTTGAATTGATTGTCCACGACTTCTCGAGGGGTGAAGTTGCTTGGGTCATGAGGATAGAAACCTTCTTCAATGATTCTCCAAAGGTTAGTGTTCACATGTTTTAAATGACGCTTGAAGCGATAAACCCAAGAATCAAAATCTTCATGTTTCTCATATTTAGGAGGAGGACCGGCATGATTCAAATGAGTGGAGGGGATCGGCCCTCCATAAATTGGGGGTTCCACATGGGCAAAGATGCCGGTGCCATTTCTACCACTAATAGAAGGACTCTTTTCAATGTTAGCTTCCCCCTTGTCGGAGGTAGCATCCATCACCTTGTTGGTGGGATCACCCACTTTCATCGGCGAGGTAGATTGTTTAAGTCCTTCTAGGAATTCCTTAAACATGTCCTTGACCTCGGTCGTCATGGAGGTTTTCAATGTTTCCAAAGCCACATTGAATTCCTCATGTGAGATCGAGTTACCCCCATCTCCCGTAGATGATATCGGATTCGCACCGGAGTGCTCTCCCACCTCATCTACGACATCAACCATACTCTTCGGACGGTAAAGTCCTTAAAAAGAGATGAGGCTCTGATACCAATTGAAAGGATCGATATGGTTCACTAGAGGGAGGGTGAATAGGCAACTAACAATTTTTAAGCTTTTCTTTACCAAATTAAACTTTGCAACAAAATAGGTTGTCTAGATGTGCAACTAAGTGAGCAACCTATATGATGCAATAACAACTAGCATAAGCAAGCAAGGTATACAACACAAGTAGGCTTGCAAAAGTAAAGGCACGAAATAACCAAGAGTGGAGCCGGTGGAGACGAGGATGTGTTACCGAAGTTCCTTCCTTTTAAAGGGAAGTATGTCTCCGTTAGAGCGGTGTGGAGGCACAGTGCTCCCCAAGAAGCCACTAGGGCCACCGTATTCTCCTCACGCCCTCACACAATGCGAGATGTCGTGATTCTACTATTGGTGCCCTTGAAGGCGGCGACCGAACCTTAGAAACAAGGTTGGGGCAATCTCCACAAAAATTGGAGGCTCCCAATAACACCATGAAGCTTCACCACAATGGAGTATGGCTTCGAGGTGACCTCAACCGTCTAGGGTGCTCAAACACCCAAGAGTAACAAGATCCGCAAGGGATAAGTGGGGGGAATCGAATATCTCTTGGTGGAAGTGTAGATCGGGCCCTTGTCACCCTATCCCGAGCAAATCAACAAGTTTGATTGGCTGGGGAGAGAGACTGGGCGAAAATGGAGCTTAGAGCAACAATGGAGCTTAGAGGTGGAAGAGGTAGTCAACTAGAGGTAGGAGACGCCCCTTATATAGTCATGGGAAATATCCAACCATTATCCACATGTTCAGCCCGTGACAAGCGGTACTACCGCTCCAGGGGCGCGGTACTACCGCAAGGCCGCGCAGTACTACCGTGGCTGACCACGGTACTTCCGCGACAGCAGCAGAGGCCGGGACTTGCCTGACATGGGTGCAGTACTACCGCTTGCGTGGTACTGCCGCTCCCCCTTGTGGTACTACCGCAAGGCAGGAAAGTCATTGCCTACAAAGAGCGCGGATGAAATAAATTACATATGTGCCTACTTCCACTGAAAATGAGGCAGTGCGAAAATCCGACACGGTACTATCGCGCATGAGGCGCGGTACTACCGTTGAGGCGCGGATGTAAAAAATTACATCCGCTCCTACTACCGTGACGCCGCGGTACTAGGTAGGAGGGCCACGGTACTACGACTCCTGGGGAGCAGTACTACCATGGGCTCCCGCGGTACTACCGCGCTGGACGAGCGGTACTACCGTGGGGGCGTGGATGTAAAAAATTACATCCTCCCCTACTACCGTACCGGAGCGGCACTAGGCCTGGGGGCCACGGTACTAAAGCTCCAGAGGAGCGGTACTACCGTGACCCACAGTGGTACTACCGCTTGTACTTGCGGTACTACCGCAAGTATAGCAGTAGCCGTCAGATTTAAGCACAACTAGGCTAACGAAGAGATGCTCCAAAGTGCAAGGAAAGGTAGGACAAGTGTACGTGTTGATTCCACCCAAACCTTTTCGACGCGGACCCCCTCTTAATAGTACGGCTCTCCTACGACTCAAATCCACCAAAGAGAAACGTAGAACAACGCCGACTTCAATAGACTCCGAGGGGCACCGAATCGTCTCGTGCCTAGTGATGAAGTATCTGAGAAACTCAAGGCACACGATTAGTCCGCAAAAGCATTGTCATCAATCACCAAAACACCTAAGGGATAAATATGCCCTTACAAAAATTAAGAAATGTAATAATAAGCTGACGCTGTACATTATTTTCCATTGTTATTTGAATAATACATCAAGGCATATGTATGCAAGTAGTGCGATAAACAAAATATGACTATTTGACATGTCCTAACCAAGAGCGAGCTGCGTGCGGGTATGTAAAACAGGTATAGCGATCGTTATCAGAGACCACCTGGGGATTCCCTTGTACGTCAAAGCTTCTTGCCTCCTTGGTGTTTTCGTCCCGTGATGGGTCCAATAATCAGGTTATCGGAAGAGCCTCCAGAAAATAGGGGCCTGAAAGAAAGAAAAGGGTGAAGGTATACGAGTCCTGAGGCAGTTGAGCCGCATTGTGGGCCACATTTTAGTTGTGCCTCCGCCTATGCCCATGGTATTTTAAGTGCGTAGTTATGTATGCGTGGTGCAAATTTCACAGCTTGACTAGGACTAGGATGGAGGCCGAATTGCTAGGCAAGCTCTGGACGTGCTGGACGATCCTGTTGCAGAGTACTCTGGACTCGCTTGGCGGTGTCCGGGGGCTTTATTGCCAAATTGGAGGTCTGCCTAAGAAGGTTGCTCTGTACTTCTGCTGCAAGGCCCACAGTGTGCTCCTCTGTACGGAGGGAGCGCTTTGTGTTTCCATTGATTGTTATAACCCCGCGAAGTCGTGGCATCTTGAGCTTGAGTATGCATAATGCGGTACCGCATTGAATCTGGCAAATGCGGTTCGTCCGAGCAGTGCGTGATAGCCACTGCGGAAGGGGACGATACCGAAGATTAACTCCTCACTTCGGAAGTTGTCCGGAGATCCGAAGACTACTTCCAGTGTGATTGAGCCCGTGCAGCAGGGCTCTACACCTAGTATGACACCTTTAAAGGTGGTTTAGGTGGATTTGATCCAGGAGGGATCGATGCCCATTTTGCACACTGTATCCTGATAGAGCAGGTTTAGACTGCTGCCACCATCCATAAGGACTCGCGTGAGGTGGAATCCGTCAATGATGGGGTCGAGGACTGATACGTCTCCAACGTATCTATAATTTTTTATTGTTCCATGCTATTATATTACCCCTTTTAGATGTTTATGGGCTTTATTTTACACATTTATATCATTTTTGGGACTAACCTGCTAACCGGAGGCCCAGCCCATATTGCTGTTTTTTTGCCTATTCCAGTATTTCGAAGAAAAGGAATATCAAACGGAGTCCAAACGGAATGAAACCTTCGGGAGCGTGATTTTTGGAATAAATCTGATCCGGAGAGCTTGGAGTGCAAGTCAAGAAGCTCCCGAGGGCCCCACGAGATAGGGCCCCCCCTGTAGGGCGCGCCCCCGGTCTCGTGGGCCCCTCGGGCGGCCACCAACATACTTCTTCTTCCTATATATACCTACGTACCCCGAAAACATCCAGGAGCACCACGAAACACAATTTCCACCGTCGTTACCTTCTGTATCCGCGAGATCTCATCTTGGAGCCGTCGCCGGCACTCTACCGGAGGGGGAATCAACCACGGAGGGCCTCTACATCAACATCCTTGCCCCTCCGGTGAGTTGTGAGTAGTTTACCACAGACCTACGGGTCCATAGTTATTAGCTAGATGGATTCTTCTCTCTTTTTGGATCTCAATACAATGTTCTCCCCCTCTCTTGTGGGGATCTATTCGATGTAAACTCTTTTTGCGGTGTGTTTGTCGAGATCCGGTGAATTGTGGGTTTATGATCAAGTTTATCTATGAATAATATTTGAATCTTCTCTGAATTCTTTTATGTATGATTGAGTTATCTTTGCAAGTCTCTTTGAATTATCAGTTTGGTTTGGCCTACTAGATTGGTCTTTCTTGCCATGGGAGAAGTGCTTAGCTTTGGGTTCAATCTTGCGGTGTTCTTACCCAGTGACAGAAAGGGTTGCAAGACATGTATTGTATTGTTGCCATCGAGGATAACAATATGGGGTTTATATCATATTGCATGTGTTTATCCCTCTACATCATGTCATCTTGCTTAATGCGTTGCTCTGTTCTTATGAACTTAATACTCTAGATGCAGGCATGAGTCAGTCGATGTGTGAAGTAATAGTAGTAGATGCAGGCAGGAGTCGGTCTACTTGTTATGGACGTGATGCCTATATACATGATCATGCCTAGATAATCTCATAACTATGTGCTTTTCTATCAATTGCTTGACAGTAATTTGTTCACCCACCGTAATACTTATGCTATCTTGAGAGAAGCCTCTAGTGAAACCTATGGCCCCCGGGTCTATCTCTTATCATATTTGCTTTCCATCGACCTTTATTTGCATCTTTACTTTTTGCATCTATCTTATAAAATACCAAAAATATATTTATCTTATCATACTATATTTATTAGATCTCACTTTCTCAAGTGGACGTGAAGGGATTGACAACCCCTTTATTGCGTTGGTTGCGAGTTCTCAGTTTGTTTGTATAGGTGCGTGGGACTTTTGAGGAGCCTCCTACTGGATTGATACCTTGGTTCTCAAAATTGAGGGAAATACTTACGCTACACTTTGCTGCATCACCCTCTCCTCTTCGAGGAAAACCAACGCAAGCTCAAGACGTAGCAAGAAGGATTTCTGGCGCCGTTGCCGGGGAGGTCTTCGCTCAAGTCAAGACATACCAAGTACCCATCACAAACCCATCTCCCTCACATTTACATTATTTGCCATTTGCCTCTTGTTTTCCTCTCCCCCACTTCACCCTTGCCGTTTTATTCGCCCTCTCTTTCCCAATCTCCTCCTCTCTTTTTCGCTTGCCGTTTTTCTGTTTGCTTGTGTGTTGGATTACTTGTTGCCATGGCGCAAGGTAATACCAAATTGTGTGACTTCTCGAACACCAATAGTAATGATTTCCTTAGTACTCCGATTGCTCCTCTTAATGATGTTGAGTCTTGTGAAATCAATACCACTTTGCTGAATCTTGTTATGAAAGATCAATTCGCCGGCCTTCCTAGTGAAGATGCCGCTACTCATCTAAACAATTTTGTTGATTTGTGTGACATGCAAAAGAAGAAAGATACGGATAACGATATTGTCAAATTGAAGTTATTACCGTTTTCACTTAGAGATCGTGCTAAAGTTTGGTTTTCATCTTTGCCTAAAAGTAGTATTGATTCTTGGAACAAGTGCAAAGATGCTTTTATCTCTAAGTATTTCCCTCCCGCTAAGATTATCACTCTTAGGAACGATATTATGAATTTTAAACAACTTGATCATGAGCATGTTGCCCAATCTTGGTAAAGAATGAAATTGATGCTTCGCAATTGCCCTACTCATGGTTTGAATTTATGGATGATCATACAAAAGTTTTATGCCGGTTTGAACTTTGCTTCTAGAAATCTCCTAGATTCGGCCGCGGGAGGCACGTTTATGTAAATTACATTAGGAGATGCTACAAAATTGCTTGATAATATTATGGCTAATTATTCTCAATGGCACACCGAAAGATCTTCTAGTAAAAAAGTGCATGTTATAGAAGAAATTAATGTTTTGAGTGGAAAGATGGATGAACTTATGAAGATGTTTGCTACTAAAAATACTCCTCTTGATCCCAATGATATGCCTTTGTCTTCCTTGATTGAGAATAATAATGAATCTATGGATGTGAATTTTGTTGGTAGTAATAGTTTTGGAAACAATGCTTATAGAGGAAATTTTAATGCTAGACCGCTCCCTAGTAATCCCTCTAATAATTATGGAAATTCCTTCAATAATTCTTATGGTAATTTTAATAAGATGCCCTCTGATTTTGAGAATAGTGTGAAAGAATTTATGATTTCTCAAAAGAATTTTAATGCTTTGCTTGAAGAAAAATTGCTCAAAGTTGATGATTTGCCTAGGAACGTTGATAGACTTTCGCTTGATGTTAATTCTCTTAAACTTGGATCTTCTTCTCCTAAGCATGATATCAATGAGTCTCTCAAAGTAATGAGAATTTCCATTGACAAGTGCAAGGAAAGAACCACTAGATTGCGTGCTAAAAAAGAAAGCTTCATAAAAGCGTGTTCTTCTAGTCTCCGTGAAAATAATGATGAGGATCTTAAAGTTATTGATGTGTCTCCAATTAGGTCTATGTTTTGCAATATGAATTTTGATGATTATGGGAGTGATGATGAATAAACTTTGCCTAGAAGGTGTCCCAAAAATTCAGAATCTTTAGATCTTGATTTTAAATTTGGTAAAAGAGAGATTGGAGAATCCTCAACTTCTAATAATATTGAACCTACTATCTCGGATTTCAAGGAATTTGATTATGATAATTGCTCTTTAAAAAGTTGTATTTCCTTGTTGCAGTCCGTTGTTAATTCTCCTCATGCTTATAGTCAAAATAAAGCTTTTACCAAACATATTGTTGATGCCTTGATGCAATCTTATGATGAAAAACTTAATTTGGAAGTTTCTATACCTAGAAAACTTAATGATGATTGGGAACCTACTATAAAGATTAGAATTAAAGATTATGAGTGTTTTGCTTTGTGTGATTTGGGTGCTAGTGTTGCCATGATTCCGAAAACTTTATGTGATATTCTAGGTTTCAATGATCTTGATGATTGCTCTTTAAATTTGCACCTTGCGGATTCCACCATTAAAAAGCCTATGGACAGGATCACTGATGTTCTTATTGTTGCAAATAGAAATTTGGTGCCCGTAGATTTTATCGTTCTTGATATAGATTGCAATCTTTCTTGCCCTATTATTCTTGGTAGACCTTTCCTTAGAACGATTGGTGCAATTATTGATATGAAGGAAGGGAATATTAGATTCCAATTTACTTTAAAGAAAGGCATGGAGAACTTTCCAAGAAAGAAAGTCAAATTACCTTATGAATCT
Organism: Triticum timopheevii; assembly: GCA_963921465.1. Lineage (NCBI taxonomy): Eukaryota > Viridiplantae > Streptophyta > Magnoliopsida > Poales > Poaceae > Triticum > Triticum timopheevii. Next base: position 463,871,857 of record OY997274.1, read on the forward strand.
ATCATGCGTGCTACTTATGAATTTAGTGCCAAAGATGGCACTAGTTAAATCTATCCTTGCTTTTATGCCTAGCTAGGGGTGTTAAACGATAGCGCTAGTGTTTTTTGTTTTTGCTCCTGTTTAGTAATAAATCTCTCATCTACCTTCTGTTTAGATGTGTTTTTATCTTTTAATTAGTGTTTGTGCCAAGTAGAACCTATAGGATAACCTACGATGATAGTTGATTTGATTCTGCTGAAAAACAGAAACTTTGTGCACACGAATATAATTTTTTTAAATCACAGGAACGAGATTTTGCGTTGATTATTTTTGCTGATGTTCAATAGACAAATTGTCCAGGACTTCCTATTTTGGTAGGATTTTTAGAGTTCCAGAATTTTGCGTTAGTTACAGATTTCTACAGACTGTTCTGTTTTTGACAGATTCTGTTTTTCATGTGTTGTTTGCTTATTTCAATGCATCTATGGCTAGTAATTCAGTCTATGAACCATAAAGAAGTTTGAATACAGTAGGTTTAACACCAAATTAAATAAAGAATCAGTTCATCGCAGTACCTTATGTGGTGGTTTTGTTTTCTTTCACTAACGGAGCTTATAAGATTTCCTGTTGAGTTCTGTGTTGTGAAGTTTTCAAGTTTTGGGTAAAGCTTTTATGGACTATGAAATAAAGGGTGGCAAGAGCCTAAGCTTGGGGATGCCCATGGCACCCCAAGATATTCAAGAATAGCCAAAATCCTAAGCTTGGGGATGCCCCGGGAAGGCATCCCCTCTTTCGTCTTCGTTCATTGGTAACTTTGCTTGGAGCTATATTTTTATTCGCTACATGATATGTGTTTTGCTTGGAGCGTCGTGTATTATCTTAGTCTTTGCTTTTTAGTTTACCACAATCATCCTTGCTGTACACGCCATTTGGGAGAAGCCTATTTGATTAGAATTTGCTAGAATACTCTATGTGCTTCACTTATATCTTTTGAGCTTGATAGTTTTTGCTCTAGTGCTTCACTTATATCTTTTAGAGCACGGTGGTGTCTTTATTTTGAAGAAATTGCTAGTCTCTCATGCTTCACTTATATCTTTTTGAGAGTCTTTTAGAACAGTATGGTACTTGCTATTATCATAAAGTTGGTCCTAGAATGATGAGCATCCAAGTTGGGTATAATAAAAACTATCATAGAAAAGTGAATTGGATGCCATGATCAATTTGGTACTTGATAATTGTTTTCAGATATGGAGGTAGTGATATTAAAGTCATGCTAGTTGGGTGATTATAAATTCAAAGAATGCTTGTGTTGAAGTTAGCAAACCCCATAGCATGCACATATGGTTAAAGTTGTGTAACAAATTTGAAACATGAAGTGTACTTGGCTTGTGCATCCTTATGAGTGGCGGTCGGGGACGAGCGATGGTCTTTTCCTACCAATCTATCCCCCTAGGAGCATGCGTGTAGGACTTGATTTTTGATGACTTCTAAATTTTTGCAGTAAGTATATGAGTTCTTTAGACTAATGTTGAGTCCATGGATTATACGCACTTCTATCTTTCCACCTTTGCTAGCCTCTTCGGTACAGTGCATTGCCCTTTCTCACCTTGAGAGTTGGTGCAAACTTCACCGGTGCATCCAAACCCCGTGATACGATACGCTCTATCACACATAAACCTCCTTATATCTTCCTCAAAACAGCCACCATACCTACCTATTATGGCATTTCCATAGCCATTCCGAGATATATTGCCATGCAACTTTCCACCGTTTCAAGCAAGTTGGATGCACACCCACTAGTTTTCTTTTGTTGAGCATTCATTTATAGCTCTAGTGGATCCCTTGCATGGCAATCCCTACTCCTCATGTTGACATCAATTGATGGGCAACTCCATGGCCCGTTGATTATCCTCGTCAATGTGAGACTTTCTCCTTTTTGTCTTCTCCACACAATCCCCATCATCATATTCTATTCCACCCATAGTGCTATATCCATGGCTCACGCTCATGTATTGCGTGAAGGTTGAAAAAGTTTGAGATTATTTAAGTATGAAACAATTGCTTGGCTTGTCATCGGGGGTATAGAAGTTGGGAACATCTTTGTGTGACAAAAATGAAGCATAGCCTAACTATATGATTTGGTAGGGATGAACTTTCTTTTGCCATGTTATTTTGAGAAAGCATGATTACTTTGATTAGTATGCTTGAAGTGTTACTATTTCTTATGTCAATATGAACTTTTATTTTGTATTCATCTGGATCTGAACATTCATGCCACAATAAAGAAAATTACATTATGAATTATGCTAGGTAGCATTCCACATCAAAAATTCTCTTTTTATCATTTACCTACTCGAGGACGAGCAGGAATTAAGCTTGGAGATGCTTGATACGTCTCCAACGTATCTACAATTTTTGATTGTTCCACGATATTATATTACACCTTTTAGATGTTTATGGGCTTTATTTTACACATTTATATCATTTTTGGGACTAACCTACTAACCGGAGGCCCAGCCCATATTGCTGTTTTTTTGCCTATTTCAGTATTTCGAAGAAAAGGAATATCAAACGGAGTCCAAATGGAATGAAACCTTCGGGAGCATGATTTTTGGAACAAATCTGATCTGGAGAGCTTGGAGTGCAAGTCAAGAAGCTCCCGGGGGCCCCACGAGATAGGGGGCCGCCGCCCCCCTGTAGGGCACGCCCCCCTGTCTTGTGGGCCCCTCGGGCGGCCACCGACGTACTTATTCTTCCTATATATACCTACGTACCCCAAAAACATCCAGGAGCACCACGAAACACAATTTCCACCGCCGTAACCTTCTGTATCCGCGAGATCTCATCTTGGAGCCTTCGCCGACACTCTGCCGGAGGGGGAATCAACCATGGAGGGCCTCTACATCAACATCCTTGCCCCTCCAATGAGTTGTGAGTAGTTTACCACAGACCTACGGGTCCATAGTTATTAGCTAGATGGCTTCTTCTCTCTTTTTGGATCTCAATACAATGTTCTCCCCCTCTCTTGTGGAGATCTATTCGATGTAAACTCTTTTTGCGGTGTGTTTGTCGAGATCCGATGAATTGTGGGTTTATGATCAAGTTTATCTATGAATAATATTTGAATCTTCTCTGAATTCTTTTACGTATGATTGAGTTATCTTTGCAAGTCTCTTCGAATTATCAGTTTGGTTTGGCCTACTAGATTGGTCTTTCTTGCCATGGGAGAAGTGCTTAGCTTTGGGTTCAATCTTGCGGTGTTCTTACCCAGTGACAGAAAGGGTTGCAAGACACGTATTGTATTGTTGCCATCGAGGATAACAATATGGGGTTTATATCATATTGCATGTGTTTATCCCTCTACATCATGTCATCTTGCTTAATGCGTTCTCTGTTCTTATGAACTTAATACTCTAGATGCAGGCAGGAGACGGTCGATGTGTGGAGTAATAGTAGTAGATGCAGGCAGGAGTCGGTCTACTTGTTATGGACGTGATGCCTATATACATGATGATGCCTAGATAATCTCATAACTATGCGCTTTTCTATCAATTGCTTGACATTAATTTGTTCATCCACCGTAATACTTATGCTATCTTGAGAGAAGCCTCTAGTGAAACCTATGGCCCCCGGTTCTATCTCTTATCATATTTGCTTTCCATCTACCTTTATTTGCATCTTTACTTTTTGCATCTATCTTATAAAATACCAAAAATATATTTATCTTATCATACTATCTTTATTAGATCTCACTTTCGCAAGTGGCTGTGAAGGGATTGACAACCCCCTTGTTGCGTTGGTTGCGAGTTCTCAGTTTGTTTGTGTAGGTGTGTGGGACTTTTGAGGAGCCTCCTACTGGATTGATACCTTGGTTCTCAAAACTGAGGGAAATACTTACGCTACACTTTGCTGCATCACCCTCTCCTCTTCGAGGAAAACCAACGCAAGCTCAAGACGTAGCAAGGACCAACGCGGCCGAAACGCCATGACGGATACTGGTCGGATGGTCCCTGCGATCGAAGGTGATCGGACAAGAGGACCATGGGTTGAACTTTGGGGCGACTAGCTCCATCGCGTAGACATCCCTTAGTGCACGCTTCCACTCCTGTTTGGGAATATGGGTGGCGTATATCATATTTACCGTTTTTACTTGGGGAGGAAATTTCTTCTGTCCTCCTGTGTTCGGCAGCCGGGGTTCCTCGTCGTCATCACTGTGCAGCCCCTTTTCCTTGTTTTCGGCATTCAACTTGCCGGCCTGTTTAAATACCCAACATTCTCTGTTGGTGTGGTTGGCTGGTTTTTCGGGGGTGCTGTAAATTTGACATGAACGATCGAGTATGCGGTCCAGACTGGACGGGCCCAGATTGTTTCTTTTGAATGGCTTTTTCTGCTGACCGGATTTATAGCCACTGAATCCGGCGTTGACAGCCGTGTCTTCGGCGTTATCGCCATTATTGCGACGCTTGTGTCTATTGCGTCGGGGCTTGCCGTTGCTATCTCTGGCATCTGAGGTGCCATGATTTCGTGATGTGTTGTTGTTACGAGCCAGCCAGCTATCCTCGCCCGCACAAAAGCGGGTCATGAGTGTCGTGAGGGCTGCCATGGACTTCGGCTTCTCTTGGCCGAGGTGTGGGGCAAGCCACTCGTCACGGATGTTATGCTTAAAGGCCGCTAGGGATTCGGCATCCGGACAATCGACAATTTGGTTCTTTTTAGTTAGGAACCGAGTCCAGAATTTCTTGACTGACTCTTCGGGCTATTGGGTTATGTGACTTAAGTCATCAGCATCCGGTGGTCGCACATAAGTGCCCTGGAAGTTATCAAGGAATGCGTCTTCCAGGTTCTCCCAACTGCCAATGGAGTTTGTCGGTAGGCTATTCATCCAATGTCGGGCCGGTCCCTTGAGTTTTAGTGGGAGGTACTTGATGGTATGTAGATCATCGCCGCGGGCCATGTGAATGTGGAGAAGGAAATCTTCAATCCATACCGCGGGGTCCGTTGCCCATCATATGATTCGATGTTCACGGATTTAAACCCTTCTAGGAACTCATGCTCCATTACTTCGTCAGTGAAGCATAGGGGGTGTGCGGCACCTCTATGCCGGGCTACATCACGACACAGTTCAAATGAGTCTGGTCGGTTGTATTCAGCCCGGCCGGATTTGTGTTTAGTGTATCCGGCGTGGTGATCATCGTCACGCATTGGGGCGCGCCCCCGTGATCCGTAGATCGATCTTGACTGTCCTGCTTTGTTTTCCAACACGTCTCGCAAGTCCTGTGTGTAGCCCCAGGCCTTCGTGTCTTTGTTTGATTGGCGACGGGGTGTGGGCTGGTGTTCGGGCTGATACGCCGCTTTGTGTCGGCCACGAGGTGGCCGGTCAGCCGCATCCTGCGCTGGTAGTGTAGGCTCTAGTGCCTCCTCCTTGAATTGAGGTAACAACCTGCGCTTTGGGTAACTTTCGGTTGGGCGCTCGAGGCCGTATTCCTCGGTTGCCAGGACCTCGGTCCATCTATCAGTTAGCAGATCTTGACCAGCTTGAAGCTGCTACTGCTTTTTCTTTAGGCTTTTTGCAGTGGCTATAAGCCGACACTTGAAGCGCTCCTGCTCGGCGGGATCCTCGGGCACGATGAATTCGTCGTCGCCGAGGCTCACCTCGTCTTCTGAGAGGGGCATGTAATTGCCATCCTCCAAGTCTCCATCCATTGCCTGGTCATCAGGGCTAGCTTTCCCATCCTCCCGTTCGACCTGCTCGAAGTCTGGCTAGGCGGGATTGTTTTTGTCCTTGGCATCATCCGGAGTGCTATTGTCTCTTGTGCCGGTATCACTATTTTTGCTACGGCGGGGCTTAGAGCGGCACCGCTGACGTCGGCATTTCGATTGCTTCTCGAGGGGGTTATCCTCCGTTGCCTCGTCGCCATTGCTTTCTTTGGGTGTGTCCACCATATATATATATATATATATATATATATATATATATATATATATATCATATGATGAGATGGATGTCCAGCACCCTATGGGCGTTGGTTCCTGTTCTTCTCTGGCATCGTCGTCCATACTGTCGATGTCTTCGGAGTCGAAATCTAGCATGTCGGTTAAGTCGTCGACAGTGGCTATCAAGTGGGTGGTGGGTGGGTAACGAATTTCTTCGTCGTCCGCTTCCCACTCGAGCCGGACATAGTTCGGCCAAGAGTCTCCTGACAAGGAGAGGGATTTTAACGAATTTAGCACGTCACCCAAGGGCGAGTGCTGGAAGACATCTGCGGAGGTAAACTCCATGATCGGTGCCCAATCAGGTTCGACAGGCGCGGATGTGCGCAGTTCGGAACCTATGGCCGGAGATGAGTTCGAGGGTCCGATGATGCAGACCTCATTGGAGGCGAAGTCTGTGTTCAGCTCTATCACCGCTGAGTGTGCGGCCTCTGTGGCGGGGTCCATCCACCTGACCTCGGATGGCACGATCTGCTCTGGATTGAGAGCCGGGGCAGCTGCAGGTGTGATCTCCCGAACACCGAGCGATGGCAGATCTAAGTCATGCTCATCGCGACTGTTCGTCGCACCTGTCAAGGGCTCGAAGCCGTCGAAGATCAAGTCTCCGCGGCTGTTGGCAGTGTAGTTCAGGTTTCCAAACCGACCTGATGGCCAGGGGCGTACCTATTGATCTGCTCCAGATGGCCAAGCGAGTTGGCCCGCAGTGCGAAGCCACCGAATACGAAGATCTGTCCAGGGAGGAAAACCTCACCCTAGATCGCATCGTTGTAGATGATTAAAGGAGCCATCAAGCCTTATGGTGACGACATAGTGGAACTCTCAATGAAAGCACCAATGTCGGTGTCAAAACCGGCGGATCTCGGGTAGGGGGTCCCAAACTGTGCGTATAAGGCTAATGGTAATAGGAGGCGGGGGACACAATGTTTACCCAGGTTCGGGCCCTCTCGATGGAGGTAATACCCTACTTCCTGCTTGATTGATCTTGATGATATGAGTATTACAAGAGTTGATCTACCACGAGATCGTAGAAGGCTAAACCCTAGAAGCTAGCCTATGATTATGATTGATGTTGTCCTACGGACTAAACCCTCTGGTTTATATAGACACCGGAGGGGGCTAGGGTTACACAGAGTCGGTTACAGAGAAGGAGATCTACATATCCGAATCGCCAAGCTTGCCTTCCACGCAAAGGAGAGTCCCACCCGGACACGGGACGAAGTCTTCAATCTTGTATCTTCATAGTCCAACAGTCCAGCATAAGCATATAGTCCGGCTGTCCGAGTACCCCCTAATCCACGACTCCCTCAGTTGTCCTTGAGCAGCGCTGGCCAGGGCGCGGCACTGAACCTGGTTACCTGCCTCTACCTTATGCAGTTTGCTGGCCGACCCTGTGTCATCTCGGTCACCTAGAGCAAGAGCCTCATAGGGTAGGGCGTCAGCATCGTCATCGATGGTCTATCCGGCAAGAGCCTCTGCAAGGCGAACATCAAGCCCGGGCTTTTCTCCCAGAAGAAGGGCTCCAAAAGCCTCAACATTGACGGCGGCAAGGTTCACATCTTCTAGGACCTGTTGGCCGCTAGGTTCGGCATGGGGCCGGAGCCGCTGGAGGGCTTCTACGTTGCGCTAGTGTTCAACCTCGAACTGGCGATCCTGCTCGGCGACACGAAGAAGGGTGCGTACAACAAGACCGGCGCCAACCTGCCGGCGCTGAACGAACGTGGCCAGGAAGGTGCACATTTACAGCAAGAAGATTATACTCTGTAGTTCTGCAACAATGGCCGGTTCCATGACAATGTCATAGTGTGACACTGTTGACCTCAAGGTTCAGTAGTAGGACGAGCACACCAGGTTGCTCTACGTTGCACTACCAACCCAGGTTCAGCAGTTGATGCTCTCATGCCATGGCAAATCGAGAAGCAAGATCAAAATGAAAATATGATTAATTGATCTACTAGCTTGTCAGCCATGAATCCGACCTTGCGGGTGACCATCTTACTGAACCACCTGGATGTTAGCTTGCGAGTTGCCTTATGTGTTGACCCAGTAGAGCAAACAATTTTGAACCCACTTTAGAAAATGGTTTTAATCATCAATGGGTGCTCGGTTTAGTTTAGTTTGGTGTGAAGATCGGGTGGGTTTGGTTTTAGTTGGGTTGATAATTTTTTAAATGGGTTTGGTTATGGTTGGGCTGACATAAATTTTCGTGTGGGTTTAGTTGAGGTATGGTGCAGTTTTCAAACCATTCTCAGGTTTACTTAATATAGGCAAATAACGTGAGATAAAAGTGGTAGATAGGATAAATAGATCGCAGAACAAATAAATTACATCAAGGTATTTTGTATTTTTGGTTTAATAGATCTGAAAATAAATGCAAAGGAAAATAGATCACAAAGGCAAATATGATGAAAAGAGACCCGGGGGCCGTAGGTTTCACTAGTGGCTTCTCTCGAGAAAAATAGCAAACGGTGAGAAAACAATTACTATTAGGCAATTAATAGAACTTCAAATAATCATGAAGATATCCAGGCAATGATCATTATATAGGCATCACGTCCAAGATTAGTAGACCGACTCCTGCCTGCATCTACTACTATTACTCCATACATCGACTGCTATCCAGCATGCATCTAGTGTATTAAGTTCATGGAAAAACAGAGTAATGCAATAAGAACGATGACATGATGTAGACAACATCCGTTTATCTATTATGAAGATATGGATCCCATCTTGTTATCCTTAGTAGCAACGATACATACGTGTCGGTTCCCCTTCTGTCACTTGGATCAAGCACTGTAAGGTCGAACCCACTACAAAGCACCTCTTCCCATTGCAAGATAAATAGATCAAGTTGGCCAAACAAAACACAAATATCAGAGAAGAAATACGAGGCTATAAGCAATCATGCATATAAGAGATCAAAGAAGACTCAAATAACTTTCATGGATAAAAACATAGATCTGATCATAAACTCAAAGTTCATCGGAACCCAACAAACACACCGCAAAAAGGCTTACATCATATGGATGTCCAAGAGACCATTGTATGATAATCAAGAGAGAGAGAGAGAGAGAGAGAGAGAGAGAGAGAGAGAGAGGAAGCCATCTAGCTACTAACTACGGACCCGTAGGTCTACAAAGAACTAACGCATCATCAGAAAGGCACCAATGGAAGTGGTGAACCCCTTTGTGATGGTGTCTAGATTGGATCTGGTGGTTCTGGACTTTGCGGCGGTTGGAATTGATTTTTGTTGACTCCCTAGGGTTTCTGGAATATTGGGGTATTTATAGAGCAAAGAGGCAGTTCAGGGGGCACCCGAGGTGGGCACAACCCACCAGGGCACGCCCGGGCCTCCTGGCGCACCTTGGTGGGTGTTGCTCCCCTCGAGCCACTTCCTTGGCCCACTGGATGTCTTCTGGCCCACAAAATATCCTCCAGGAGTTTCGCTGCGTTTGGAATCCATTTGATATTGATTTCCTGTGATGTAAAAAACATGCAGAAAACAACAACTGGCACTGGGCACTATACTATGTCAATAGGTTAGTACGAAAAAATGATATAAATTGACTGTAAAATGATTGTAAAACATCCAAGAATGATAATATAACAGCATGGAACAATAAAAAATTATTGATACATTGGAGACGTGTCAGCATCCCCAAGCTTAACTCCTCCTCGTCCTCGAGTAGGTAAATGATAAAAAAAGAATTTTTGATGTGGAATGTTTCCTAACATGTTCATCACATTTCTTTTCTTTATAGCATGAACATATGGAATTTTCTATGATTCAAAGCAATAGTATAGTTTTGACATGAAGACTTTAATACTCAAGCATATCAACAAGCAACCATGTCTTTCAAAATATCAACACTAAAGCAGTTATCCCTAGCCCATCATGCTCAATCATTGATCCATTCATGAAACACACTCGAATATTAGCTACACCCAATGCTCAAATACGATCATAGTGCCCCTTAGTTGGTGCTTTATAAGAGAAGATGGAGACTCAAATTCAAAAAAAATCGCATAAGTAAAATAAAGGCCCTTCGCCGAGGGAAGTAGGGATTTGTAGAGGTGCCAGAGCTCAAAGCTTAAATTGAGCGATAAAAACAATATGGGATGCATACTTTTCCCACCAACGAAAACAACTTAGAGATCTCAACACTTTCCATGCTAGATACATCATAGGCGGTTCCCAAACAGAAAATAAAGTTTATTCCTTTTCCATTATTACTTTCACTTTCCATGGCTAACCGTATCCATGGGTGCCCTCCATACCAACACTTTCCAAGGTATTTATTATTTGACAACATAAAGTAAACTCATTATTCATTTTGGGACTGGGCATCCCTAATACCTTTGTTGTACTCTCGTGCAATGACAAGTGAATAAACACTCATCGTGAGAATAACACATCTAGCATGGAAAATATTGGTCACACTTCACCGCCTCGCGAGTGGTAGAGCACACAACAGAGAATTTTATTTTGAAAACTAAATATGGCACATGCAAATTTGCTTAGAACGACATGGAAATACCGCATATAGGTAGGTATAGTGGACTCATAAGGCAAAACTGGTTTAAAGGGTTTTGGATGCACAAGTAGTGATCATACTTAGTGCAAAATGAAGGCTAGCAAAAGATTGAGAAGCGACCAACCAAAAAGCAAAAAATCTCGTACCCAAGCATTAAGCATAAGTAACACCGAATAATGCACCATAAGTAGGATATAAATTTCATTGCATAACTATTGACTTTCGTGCTTGCTTAGGGAATCACAAACCCTTAACATCAATATTCTTACTAAAGCATAATTACTCATCAACATGGCTCACATATCATATCGTCATATCTCAGAACCATTACTAAGAATCAAGTTTATTTTGTACAATGATCTTTATGAAAGTTTTTATTATATCCTCCTTGGATATCTATCACTTTTGGACTATTTTCATATGTTGCTTTTGCTAAGCTCAAACAAATATAAGTGAACATCATGAGCAAAAAAAATTCTTTCTCTCAGAATAATCTAAGTGAAGCAAGAGAGGATTTCTTAATTTTTTTATTAAATTCCAAATAAATCTAAGTGAAGCATGAGAGCATTTCTTCAAAAATAAAAAATATAAGTGAAGCACTAGAGAAAATCCATGGCTCTCAAAATTTAAGTGAAGGATAGGAGCAAGCATAGCATAATTTTTGGCTCTCTCAAAAGGGTGTGTCCAGCAAGGATTAAACACTTAAAACACAAAGCAAAACAAGCAAAGACTCATATCATACAAGACGCTCCAGGCAAAACTCATATTATGTGACGAATAAAAATATACTTCAAGTGAAATACCGATGGTTGTTAGAAGAAAGCGGGGATGCCACTCGGGGGCATCCCCAAGCTTAGTTGCTTGCTACTTCTTTGAATATTATCTTGGGGGTGCCTCGGTCATCCCCAAGCTTAGCCTTTTGCTAATCCTTATTCCTTCATCCATTGTAAGATCACTCAAAACTTGAAAACTTCAATCACACAAAACTCAAACAAAACCTTCGTGAGATCCGTTAGTATAAGAAACCAAACCACTACTATAATTACTGTAGCAAACATATTCTTTTTTTTTGCATTATATCTACTCTATTCGAACTTTATATGGCAAAAACTCATCAAAGAAAATAATAGAATCATCAAAACAAGCACACAACGCGAAAAAAATAGAATCTGTCAAAAATAGAATAGTCTATAGCAATATGAATATTTCGAATACTTATGTAACTACAATAATTCTGAAATAAATTGGTAGACGTGAGGAATTTGTCTATTAATCTTTTGCAAAAATAATCAACTCAAAATCACTTTTCTGTTAAAAATGACAAATAATCTCGTGAGCACAAAATTTTTTGTTTTTCAGCAAGATCAAATAAACTTTCACCCAAGTCTTTCCAAAGGCCTTGCTTGGTACAAACACTAATTAAAACACGAAAAACACAATCATAACAGCAGAATAATTGTGCTAACACACAAGAACAGAAAGCAAAAAGCAAAAATAAATTTTATTCATTGGGTTGCCTCCCAACAAGCACTATCGTTTCACGCCCTAGCTAGGCATACCGCGTAGGATCTAAGTGTTGTCATCTTTGGTTCTAGATCCATAAGATGCCCTCATGATTGATTCATATGGTGGCCTAATTCTTGTTCTAGGGAAGTGTTCCATTCCCTTCCTTAGTGGAAATTGAAATTTAATATTGCCTTCTTTCATATAGATCATGTCACGAATAGTACGTGAAAATGGTCTACCAAGAATAATTGGACAATACAGATTGCAATCAATGTCAAGAACAATAAAATCTATGGACACATAACTCCTATTTCCAAGAATAAGAACATCATTAATTCTTCCCATAGGCTTTCCGCTAAGTGCAAATTTAAAAAGCATTCTTCAATATTGGTGTGACCAAGCACATCACATAAAGATTTCGGAATTGTAGAAACACTAGCACCCAAGTCACACAAAGCAACGCACTCATAATTTTTAATCTTGACTTTGATAGTAGGTTCCCACTCATCATGCAATTTTCTAGGAATTGAAACTTCTAATTCCAACTTTTCTTCAAAAGCTTTCATCATGGAATCAACAATATGTTTAGTCAAAGCTTTATTTTGCTCATAAGCATGGGGTGAATTTATCATGGATTGCAACAAAGAAATACAACCAATCAAAGAGAAACTATCATAATTAAAGTCTTTGTAATCCAAAATGGTGGGCACATCACTAGTTAAAGTCTTGACCTCTTCAAACCCACTTTTATCAATTTTCTCAACAAGATTTTCACCCTCCGAATCATAGGGATGCCTTCTAACTAAAGTTGACTCTTCTCCAGTCCCTTTTTCATCAATCTTAAATTTACTAAACAAAGAATCAATATAAGAAACACCAATCATTTTAAGATCTTCATCACTTTTATGATAGTAATCACTAGAGAATGCTCTTTCTAAAAATTCTCTTTTAGCTCTAAGCGTAGCGGTTCTTTTCTTACTTTCATCCATAGAAACATAAAGAGATTTAATTGATTCTTCAACTTTAGGCACAAAAAATTTCATCTTGAGAGTTTCTGAATCATGAGAAATTCTATCAACACTTCTAGACAAATCATCAATTTTATTCAACTTTTCTGAATCATGATCGTTTTTGAATCATGAGAGTTTCGAAGTGTTGAAAGCTTTTTGCGTATTGATAAATTCTTTAATATTGTTCTCAAGATCAGAGGTGTTTCTATTATTATTATAAGTAGGATTGCCATAGGAATTACCATAATTATTAGAGGAATTACTAAGAAAAGGCCTAGGATTAAAATAACCTCTATAAGCGTTGTTATTGAAATTATTTCGCGAGACAAAATTCACATCTATGGCATTACTATTTTACTCAATGAAAGTAGACAAATGCTCATCATTAAAATCAATAGGAGCACTTTTATTAGCAACCAACTTCATGAGCGCATCAACCTTTTCACTCAAAGAATTTATTTCTTCTACCGAATTGACCTTTTTATTAGTAGGAGCTCTTTCGGTATGACGTTGAGAGTAATTTGCCAAAATATTTTCTAGCAATTTAGTAGCTTCACCCAAAGTAATTACCATAAAAGTACCCCCCCCCCCCCACAGAGGAATCTAAAAGATTACGAGAAATAAAATTCAATCCCGCATAAATTTTTTGTATGATCATCCAAAGATTTAACCCATGAGTTGGGCAGTTACTTAGCATCAATTTCATCCTTCCCGAAGATTGTGCAACATGATCATGTTCAAGTTTCTTGAAATTCATGATCTGGGTTCTAAGGGAAATAATTTCTTTCGAGCAGAAAATATAAAAGCATCCTTGCACTTGTATCGATACTATTGCGAGGCAAAGAAGAAAAGCAAAATTTTGCACGATCTCGCAAAGAAAATGGAAATAATTTCAAATTCGCAACATCATTGTCCACATCTTTTTTCTTTTGCATATCACATAATTCCACGAATGTGCTAAGATGGGAGGCGACATCCTCATTAGGAGTACCGGCAAATTGATCTTTCATGACAAGATTCAACAAAGCAGTATTAATACCCCAGACTCCGCACTAGTGGCGGGAGGAGCAATCGGTGTGCTAATAAAATCATTGTTGTTGGTATTTGAGAAATCACACAACTTGGTGTTCTCTTGAGTCATGATGACTACGTAACAAGATTGAACTCAAATACAGATATGACAAAAAAAACAGCGAACGAAAAAGAGGGCGAATAAAACGGCAAATTTTTGTGAAGTGGGGGAGAGGAAAACGAGAGGCAAATGGAAAATAATTTAAATTGCGAGGAGATGATGTAACGCCCCAGATCCGATGCGCCAGGTGTCTGCCAGTTATTCGCCGTCCTTGCCATGTCATTTTCTTGTGTGTTGCATTTTATCATGTCATCATGTGCATTTCATTTTGCATACGTGTTCATCTCATGCATCCGAGCATTTTCCCCGTTGTCCGTTTTGCAATCCGGCACTCCTATGTCCTCCGGCGTCCCCTTTTGTCTCTTGGTGAGTGGGTGTTAAACTTTCTCGGAATGGCCCGAGGGTGGCCAAGTGGCCTTGGTATAGCACCGGTAGACCGCCTACAAGTTTCGTGCCATTTGGAGTCCGTTTGATACTCCAACGGTTAACCAGGTAACCGTAAAGGCCTCTTTTGTGTGCAGCCCAACACCCCTTCCAAAGTGGCCCAAAACCCAGCAAACTCCCTTCCATGCTCTCGGCCGTTCGATCACGATCGTGTGGGCGAAAACCGCACCTCATTTGGACTCTCCTAGCTCCCTCTACCTATAAATATGTGCTCCTTGTCCAATTTCGCGGATGAATCCCCCAAACCCTAGATCTTTTCCTCTCTCGCCCGCCGGACATGTCCGTCCCGGACCGGACGAAGGCCGCGCCGCCGCCCGCAACCAATCCCCACGCGCCACCTGTCCCGCCACCGCCGTCCCACCGCCGCGGCCCGCGGGGCCCGAGGCCGGCCCGCCCGACCCGCGCATCGCCGCCGCCCACGCCCGAAGCGCCTCGCCGTCGCCGGAATTCGCCAGCGGCGGCCGCCGCCACTCGCCGGCGCCCCCGATCTCCGCCACCTCACCGGCACCTCCCCGCCACCCGCCGGCACCGCCGCCTCCGCCGCCATCGCCGGAGCCGCCTCCGCCGGCCGGCGCCACTCCGCCCCCGACCGGAGTCGCGCCCTGCGCGCCTCCCCGCCGCCCGCCGGCACCGCCGCCTCCGCCGCCATCGCTGGAGCCGCCTCCGCCGGCCGGCGCCACTCCGCCCCCGACCGGAGCCGCGCCCTGCGCCCGGTGCCCCGGCCGCCGACCGGCGCCCCGGCCGCCCCGACCGGAGCCGCGCCCAACCCCGCCGCCTGCGCCTCCGCCGCCACCGGCGCGTCTCGCCTCGCCGCCCGCCGCTCGCCGGCGGCGAGATCCCGGCCGGGGAAGGTCCCCGTCGGCCGGATCCCGCGCCTCCCCGGCGTCCTCTACCTCGTCGGCCGCCGCCGTCAACAACTCCGGCGAGGTCCGTGGATCGGGATCAGATCCACCACCTCGCCCATCCAAACGTGTGTCTCCGCCCCGGATCTCTACATCCCGCACCGCTCCGTCCACTTCTCTGCGAGGTTGTTTTTTTTCACTAAGTCCCTGATTTTCAGCATTCTGGTGGCCAGTTTAACATGTCATAAGTCCGTGCATACTGCTCCTTTTCATGCGTGTAATATGTCAAATTGTTCGCCTCGATGTGTACTTCATTTAATTCCATTGCATCATGTTCATTTGAGTTCATCTTGATGCCCGAAATGCTGTTGGAAGCGTGCTATGTGATGTTAATCTGCTGAAACTGTTATAACATGCTCATTTGTCATTTTTGCCATGTTTGATGTGTGCATCCTATGAACATGAGCTCTACATGTGTTTTGATCTATGATATGCCATCTTTACAGAGGTGCTCTCCATGTATTTTTGTGAGTTGTGTGCTGAGTGCATCGAGCTTGTTAAGTAGGGTACTTGCTGTTGCTGTTTTCCTGACAGATTCTGTTATATTTTGTTGCCATGTAAACCTGCTGCTACAAGCCATTCTATGCATAATCTGGAGATGTTCACTAAGGATGATTTGTTATACATGTCATGCTCTATCAATTCATGCCCCTGGTTTCATTTATAGCCTTCTGTAACATGTTCATATCTTGCTCCAAAGTTGCTAAATAATGTTGCTGTCAGCCTGTTAACATTAAGTTCAGTTTTGGCCATGTGTTTTGCTAGTGATCCATGCACCCTATGAACTTGTTCTTGCCATGATAGCTTCTTAAACATGTCTTCTTACTGTTGGTTGCCTTGCCATGCCATGTATTGCTCTGTGGTGAGTGGTTCAAGCTCACCAACATGCCTAGTTATTGTTGTTCCTGCCATGTATGAATCTGTCATATAACTTGCCATGTTTACATGGGTGCCATCATATATTATGATCCTTTTTGGCTCATGGTCAGTAAGGGCCTTTTGTTCTATATATTTAGTAGATTCATGCCATGCCTTTGTTTGCCATGTTAAGTTCCTGTAACATGTTGTTTGATAGCTCTAAACATTGCAACCTGATGTTATTTCTGCAATGACTGAAACTGTTATTATTTGCAATCTTACCATGTGTTTTTGAGCATGTTCTAGTAGTTTCTGGAGATAGCTCAGTGTTCATGTTTTGTTATGCTTTACCTGTACGTCATGCTCATGCCTTTTGTTCTTATGTTGGGGCGCTGTAGCTTGTTGTTTTTATGCTTGCAAGATGCCTAGTTGCTGTTTTGGGCAGATTGTTGTTATGTCTTGTATAGAGCGTATGTGTTGCACCGTTGCTCCGTTTTGAGTGTGCTCTATATGAAACTTGCTTGATTTTGCATGTAGTTTCATATTATCATGTTGCATCCATGTTTGGGAGTGTTTTCTTGATGTTTGTATGCATTTTGCATCAATGTCATGCTTGTTTTGCTCATATCTTCTAGGCCGTAGCTCCGAACTAAATGAACTTTATATGTAACTTGACTAGAATTTCGTGTAGATCATCTTGGTGCATCTTAACTTGCTGTTTAACAACTCCAACTTAATGTTTGTTCAGATCTGGACCAATTTCTAAATTTGCATATGAGGACTTACCCGAATTGTTATATGTTGTTCCCGGCCTCATTTAAACTTGCCTTGATGTGTTGTTCTTGTTTGCATCATCTCTTGCCATGAGTAGCTTCATGTAGCTTTGTCATGCATCATGATTGTTGTGCATCATGTCTTGTCTTTGTGTGGTGTGTTTACTATGTTGTGTGCTTCTTCTCGATAGTTCCCGTTTCGTTGCGGTCGTGAGGATGCGTTCATCTACGCTTGGTTCGTCTTCGTGGCTTCATCTTCTTCATGGACTCGTTCTTCTTCCTAGCGGGATTTCAGGCAAGATGACCACTACCCTGGATCTCACTACTATCATTGCTATGCTAGTTGCTTCGTTCTTTCGCTATGCTGCACTTCCTATAACTTGTTCTTCAAGCCTCCCCAAATTGCCATGAACCTCTAACCTTTGACACCTTCCTAGCAAACCATTGTTTGGCTATGTTACCGATTTGCTCAGCTCCTCTTATAGCGTTGTTAGTTGCAGATGAAGTTGAAGATTGCTCCATGGTCGACAGGGTTATGTTGGGATATCACAATATCTCTTATATTATTAATGCATCTATATATTTGGTAAAGGGTGGAAGGCTCGGCCTTATGCCTGGTGTTTTGTTCCACTCTTGCCACCCTAGTTTCCGTCCTACCGGTGTTATGTTCCCGGATTTTGTGTTCCTTACACGGTCGGGTGATTTATGGGACCCCCTTGACAGTTCGCTTTGAATAAAACTCCTCCAGCAAGGCCCAACCTTGGTTTTACCATTTGCCTCACCACCACCTACTTTTCCCTTGGGAGTAATTAACCCAGGGGTCATCTTTATTATAGCCCCCCCCCCCCCGGGCCAATGCTTGTCTAAGTGTTGGTCCGAACCAGAGCCACTTGCAGCGCCACCTCGGGGCAACTCGAGGTCTGGTTTTAGTTGTACGTAGTGTTCATCCGGTGTTGCCCTGAGAACGAGATATGTGCAGCTCCTATCGAGATTGTCGGCGCATCGGGCGGTCTTGCTGGTCTTGTTTTACCATTGTTGAAATGTCTTGTAAACCGGGATTCCGAGACTGATCGGGTCTTCCTGGGAGAAGGAATATCCTTCGTTGATCGCGAGAGCTTATCATGGGCTAAGTTGGGACACCCCTGCAGGGTATAAACTTTCGAGAGCCGTGCCCGTGGTTATGTGGCAGATGGGAATTTGTTAATGTCCGGTTGTAGATAACTTGGCACCAGATCCGAATTAAAAGGCATCAACCGCGTGTGTAGCCATGATGGTCTCTTCTCGGCGGAGTCCGGGAAGTGAACACGGTTTCTGTGTTATGTTTGACGTAAGTAGGAGTTCAGGATCACTTCTTGATCATTGCTAGCTTCATGACCGTTCCGCTTGCTCTCTTCTCGCTCTTACTTGCGTTGGTTAGCCACCATACTTGCTTAGCCGCTGCTGCAACCTCACCACTTTACCCCTTCCTTTCCCATTAAGCTTTGCTAGTCTTGATACCCATGGTAATGGGAATGCTGAGTCCTCGTGGCTCACAGATTACTACAACAACAGTTGCAGGTACAGGTTGCGATGATCTTGACGCGAGAGCGATGTTTGCTTGTTTGGAGTTCTTCTTCTACTTCTTCTTCGTTCAGGGGATAGGTTCCAGGTCGGCAGCCTGGGCTAGCAGGGTGGATGTCGTTTGAGCTTCTGTTTGTGTTTCATCCGTAGTCGGATGTTGATATTATGGATGATGTATTGTTGTATTCGTGTGGCATTGTATGCCTCTTGTATGTATCCCTATCTATTATGTAATGTTGATGTAATGATATCCACCTTGCAAAAGCGTTTCAATATGCGGGTCTATCCTTGGTGGGACCTTCGAGTTCCTTTTGGATAGGGTCGCATATTGGGTGTGACAAGTTGGTATCAGAGCCTCGACCGACCCTAGGAGCCCCCTTGATTGATCGTGTAGTTTGGCCGTTGTCGAGTCTAGAAGAAAACTATTTTCGGAGTCTAGTTATATCGGAGAGTAGGAATTCTTTTTACTCCTCTGCCCCTTCGTCGCTCTAGTGAGGAATATTGACGTAGGTGTTTTGAATTACTCCTCTTCCCCTTCAAATTTTCTGTAGGATCACGCAGTTGGTTTTTCCGATCGTTGGTCTCAGCTCTTTTATCCAGTGCATTTCTCGTCAAGTTGACTCGAGCCTCTTCTTCTTCGCCAAGTTCAATCCTCAATTGTTTTCTTTTCCCACCCACCCACCCCTTTTATTCTCGGAACCGGAGTCTGTAATCGAGTATCCATTCTACTCGTGCAAAGTCTTTGCTTTCTTTCCTCAATGTTTTCAACTGGTGTTTTCTATTCAAGTTATTCATCGGCTTTTCCCCCTTCCAGTTGCCTGTGTTTTTTCCCGCCCTCCCACCCTTTTTCTTCCCGGAGTCTGACTCTCTCTCGACTATCTATTTCATTCGCTCGGAGCCTCTTCAGTCTTCCCTCAATTATTTCAACCGGTGAATTCTCGTCTCATTCGTCATTCTTCATCCCTTTCTTTTTTCGGTGGATTCGATTCAAGTTTTCTGGGTTGATCACATTCTTTTCCTTGGATCAAGTGTTCTTCTTACTCGTTTGCCTCTCGTCATTCAATCATTCCGGAGTTCAGAAGACATCTCAGGAGATTCGCCTGTGGTCGAATTAATTCGAGGTTGTCACCTCATTCAAATATTTCAATTGTTCCGGTGCATCATCTATCTTTTCAACAATCCTTTTCAACGGTGTTATCTCTTCAGTGGGCCCTAACCCACAGGTCTTTTACTAGGATCTTACCTGACTCTTCTAATTTCCCTGGAGTTATTTTCAATTCTTTTCAAAGTGTGACGTAAGAATGGAATTCACCAGTCAGATGTTCTCCAAGATCTCGTTCAAATTGTTTCATTGTTGCCTCAACCTCTTCGCTTTTTAGTTCTCCTGGAGTATCTCAGTAAATTTTGGTGGTGTTTCTCGTCATCATTTGAAGATCAAAGAAGAGTTTTCTCCTCTAAATCTTGCCCGTTCTCTCGAAGTTTCGTGGTTCTAGCTTCATGTTATCCTCTCATATCATTCCGTTTGTCGGGTATTCTTTCTTACCCATCCGGAGTATGTCAGGAGTTGTTTTTCCATTTCTTTTCACCGGAGGCCATCATTCCAGAAGAACTCTTCGTCCTCACATTTCAGCTACCGTTATCCAATTATCTCGGTGCTTCGTTCAAGTGTTATTTAATCAGCTTCGTGATCTCTTCATTCTTTTGCATCTAAATCCCCTCTAGAATATTGGTTCTTCTAATTCTTCCTGGTGATTCATTCTCTTTCATCAGTCATGTTTGAGTTCTTACGGTGGTTCGTTCAAGATTTATTTCCGTTCTTTTCACATATTTTCATTCGTTCTTTCCAAATCCTAACGGCGGTTCATTGAAGACCTTCCTAAAGGTGGCTCTATGTCACTTATCAATCCTTTTGAAGAAGAATAAGTAATAGGAATCACGACTTGCATGTCGATGAGTATGACAACCGGCAGGAGCCATAGGAGTTGTCTTTATTTATTGTATGACCTGCGTGTCATTGAACAACGCCATGTAATTACTTTACTTTATTGCTAACCGGTAGCCATAGTAGTAGAAGTAATAAGTTGGCGAGACAACTTTATGAAGACACGATGATGGAGATCATGATGATGGAGATCATGGTGTCATGCCGGTGACGATGATGATCATGGAGCCCCGAAGATGGAGATCAAAAGGAGCAAAATGATATTGGCCATATCATGTCATTATTTGATTGCATGTGATGTTTATCATGTTTATGCATCTTGTTTACTTAGAACGACGGTAGTAAATAAGATGATCCCTTATAAAAATTTGAAGAAGTGTTCTCCCCTAACTGTGCACCATTGCTAAAGTTCGTCGCTTCTAAGCACCACGTGATGATCAGGTGTGATGGATTCTTACGTTCACATACAACGGGTGTAAGACAGATTTACACACGCGAAACACTTAGGGTTAACTTGACGAGCCTAGCATGTACAGACATGGCCTCGGAACACAGAGACCGAAAGGTCGAGCATGAGTCGTATAGTAGATACGATCAACATGAAGATGTTCACCGATGATGACTAGTCCATCTCATGTGATGATCGGATACGGCCTAGTTGACTCGGATCATGTAATCACTTAGATGACTAGAGGGATGTCTATCTGAGTGGGAGTTCATAAGATGAACTTAATTATCCTGAACATAGTCAAAAGATCTTTGCAAATTATGTCGTAAGCTCGCGCTTTTGTTCCACTGTTTAGATATGTTCCTAGAGAAAATATAGTTGAAAGTTGACAGTAGCGATTATGCGGACAGTAGAAAGCTTATGTCCTTAATGCACCGCTCAGTGTGCTGAACCCCAAACGTCGTTTGTGGATGTTGCGAACATCGGACATACACGTTTTGATAACTACGTGATAGTTCAGTTAAACGGTTTAGAGTTGAGGCACCAAAGACGTTTTCGAAACGTCGCAGAACATATGAGATGTTTTCGAGGGCTGAAATTGGGATTTCAGGCTCGTGCCTACGTCAAGAGGTATGAGACCTCCGACGATTTTCTTAGCCTGCAAACTAAGGGAGAAAAGCTCAATCGTTGAGCTTGTGCTCAGATTGTCTGAGTGCAACAATCACTAGAATCGAGTGGGAGTTGATCTTCCAGATGAGATAGTGATGTTTCTCCAAAGTCATTGCCACCAAGCTGCTAGAGCTTCGTGATGATCTATAACATATCAGGGATAGATATGATGATCCTTGAGGTATTCGCGATGTTTGACACCGCGAAAGTAGAAATCAAGAAGGAGCATCAATTGTTGATGGTTGATGAAACCACTAGTTTCAAGAAGGGCAAGGGCAAGAAGGGATACTTCATGAAATGGCAAATCAGCTGCTGCTCTAGTGAAGAAACCCTAGGTTGAACCCAAGCCCGAGACTAAGTGCTTCTGTAATAAGGGGAATAACCACTGGAGCGAAATTACCCTAGATACTTGGTAGATGAGAAGGCTGGCAAGGTTGATAGAAGTATATTGGATATACATTATGTTAATGTGTACTTTACTAGTACTCCTAGTAGCACCAGGGTATTAGATACCGGTTCGGTTGCTAAGTGTTAGTAACTCGAAATAAAAGCTACGGAATATACGGAGACTAGCTAAAGGTGAGATGACGATATATGTTGGAAGTGTTTCCAAGGTTGATGTGATCAAGCATCGCACGCTCCCTCTACCATCGAGATTTGGTGTTTGCGTTGAGCATAGACATGATTGGATTATGTCTATCGCAATACGGTTATTCATTTAAGGAGAATAATGGTTACTCTATTTATTTGAATAATACCTTCAATGGTCTTGCACCTAAAGGAATGGTTTATTGAATCTCGATCGTAGTGATACACATTTTCATGCCAAAAAGATATAAGATAGTAATGATAGTACCACTTACTTGTCGCACTGCCATGTAAGTCATATTGGTGTAAAACGCATGAAGAAGCTCCATGTTGATGGATCTTTGGACTCACTCGTTTTGAAAAGTTTGAGACATGCGAACCATGTCTATTGGTGTATACGCATGAAGAAACTCCATGCAGATGGATCGTTTGGACTCACTTGATTTTGAATCACTTGAGATATGCAAATCATACCACATGGGCAAGATGACTAAAAAGCCTCGTTTTTCAGTAAAATGGAACAAGATAGCAACTTGTTGGAAGTAACACATTTTGATGTGTGCAGTCCAATGAGTGTTGAGGCATGCAGTGAATATCGTTATGTTCTTACTTCACAGATGATTCGAGTAGATGTAGAGTATATTTACTTGATGAAACACAAGTCTGAATTATTGAATGGTTCAAGTAATTTCAGAGTGAAGTTGAAGATCATCGTGACAAGAGGATGAAATGTCTATGATATGATCATAGAGATGAGTATCTGAGTTACGAGCTTTGGCACGCAATTAAGACATTGTGGAAATTGTTTCACAATTAATACCGCCTGGAACACCATAGTTTGATGGTGTGTCCGAACATCATAGTTGCACCCTATTGGATATGGTGCGTACCATGATCGAATTACCACTATCGTTTATGGGTTAGGCATTAGAGACAACCACATTCACTTTAAATAGGGCACCACATAATTCCGTTGAGATGACACCGTATGAACTATGGTTTAGAGAAACCTAAGCTGTCATTTCTTAAAGGTTTGGGGCTGCGACGCTTATGTGAAAAAGTTTCAGGTTGATAAGCTCGAACCCAAAGCGGATAAAATGCATCTTCATAGGACACCCAAAACAGTTGGGTATACCTCCTAATTCAGATCCGAAAGCAATAGGGATTGTTTCTTTAATCGGGTCCTTTCTCGAGGAAAAGTTTGTCTCGAAAAGTTGAGTGGGAGCATGGTGGAGACTTGATATGGTTATTGAACCATCACTACAACTAGTGTGTAGCAAGGCACAGGAAGTTGTTCCTGTGGCGCCTACACCAATTGAAGTAGAAGCTTATGATAGTGATCATGAAACTTCGGATCAAGTCACTACCATACCTCGTAGGGTGACAAGGATGCGTACTACTTCAGAGTGGTACAGTAATCTTGTCTTGAAGGTCATGTTGCTAGACAACAATGAACCTACGAGCTATGGAGAAGCGATGGTGGGCCCAAATTCCGACAAATGGTTAGAAGCCATGAAATCCGAGATAGGATCCATGTATCAGAACAAAGCATGGACTTTGGTGTACTTGCCCGATGATCAGCAAGCCATTGAGATAAATGGATCTTTAAGAAGAAGCCGGACGTGGACGACGATATCACCGTCTATGAAGCTCGACTTGTGGCGAAGAGTTTTTCACAAGTTCAAGGAGTTGACTACGATGAGATTTTCTCATCCGTAGCGATGCTTAAGTCTTTCGGAATCATGTTAGCATTAGCTGCATTTATGAAATCTGGCAGATGGATGTAAAAACGAGTTTCCTTACCAGTTTTCGTAAGGAAAGGTTGTATGTGATACAATCCGAAAGTTTTTGTCGATCCTAAGGATGCTAAAAGGTATGCTAGCTCCAGCGATCCTTCTAAGGACTGGAGTAAGCATCTCAGAGTTGGAATGTACGTTTTGATGAGATGATCAAAGTTTTGGGTTTATACAAAAGTTTATGAGAAACTTGTATTTCCAAAGAAGTGAGTGGGAGCACTATAGAATTTCTGATGAGTATATGTTGTTGACATATTGTTGATCAGAAATGATGTGGAATTTCTGGAAAGCATATAGGGTTATTTGAAAGGTGTTTTTCAATAGAAAATCTGGAATAAGCTGCTTGAACATTGAGCATCAAGATCTATGAGGATAGATCAAAAACCGCTTAATGGTACTTTCAAATGAGCATATACCTTGACATGATCTTGAAGGTGTTCAAGATGGATCAGTCAAAGAAGGAGTTCTTGCCTGAGATGTAAGGTATGAAGTCAAGACTTAAAGCTCGACCATGGCAGAAAAGAGAGAAAGGACGAAGGTCGTCCCCTATGTTTCAGACATAGGCTCTATAGTATGCTATGCTGTGTACCGCACTGGAAGTGTGCCTTGCCATGAGTCAGTCAAGGGGTACAAGAATGATCCAGGAATGGATCATTGGACAGCGGTCAAAATTGCCCTTGGAGTAAATAAGGACATGTTTCTCGATTATGGAGGTGATAAATAGTTCGGCGTAAAGGGTTACGTCGATGCAAGCTTTAACACCTATCCGAGTGACTCTGAGTAGCAAACCGGATACGTATAGTGGAGCAACCATTTGGAATAGCTCCAAGTGGAGCGTGGAAGCAGCATTTACAGAATGACCTAGAGATTTGCGAAGTACATACGGATCTGAATGTTGCAGACCCGTTGACTAAAACCTCTCTTGCAAGCAAAACATGATCAAACCCCAAAACTCATTGAGTCTTAATCACATGATGATGTGAACTAGTTTAGTGACACTAGTAAACTCTTTGGATGTTGGTCACATGGCGATGTGACTTGTGAGTGTTAATCACATGGCGATGTGAACTAGATTATTGACTCTAGTGCAAGTGGGAGACTGTTGGAAATATGCCCTAGAGGCAATAATAAAAGTATTATTATATTTCCTTGTTCATGATAATTGTCTTTTATTCATGCTATAACTGTATTATCTGGAAATCGTAATACACGTGTGAATACATAGACCACAATATGTCCCTAGTGAGCCTCTAGTTGACTAGCTCGTTGTGATCAACAGATAGTCATGGTTTCCTGGCTATGGACATTGGATGTCGTTGATAACGGGATCACATCATTAGGAGAATGATGTGATGGACAAGACCCAATCCTAAGCATAGCACAAAGATCGTGTAGTTCGTTTGCTAGAGCTTTTCCAATGTCAAGTATCTCTTCCTTAGACCATGAGATCGTGTAACTCCCGGATACCGTAGGAGTGCTTTGGGTGTATCAAACGTCACAACGTAACTGGGTGACTATAAAGGTGCACTACAGGTATCTCCGAAAGTGTTTGTTGGGTTGACACAGATCGAGACTGGGATTTGTCACTCCGTGTAAACGGAGAGGTATCTCTGGGCCCACTCGGTAGGACATCATCATAATGTGCACAATGTGACCAAGGGGTTGATCACGGGATGATGTGTTACGGAACGAGTAAAGAGACTTGCCGGTAACGAGATTGAACAAGGTATCGGTATACCGACGATCGAATCTCGGGCAAGTACAATACCGTTAGACAAAGGGAATTGTATACGGGATCGACTGAGTCCTTGACATCGTGGTTCATCCGATGAGATCATCGTGGAACATGTGGGAGCCAACATGGGTATCCAGATCCCCCTGTTGGTTATTGACCAGAGAACGTCTCGGTCATGTCTACATGTCTCCCGAACCCGTAGGGTCTACACACTTACGGTTCGATGACGCTAGGGTTATAAAGGAAGTTTGTATGTGGTTACCGAATGTTGTTCGGAGTCCCGGATGAGATCCCAGACGTCATGAGGAGTTCTGGAATGGTCCGGAGGTAAAGATTTATATATGGAAAGTTGTTGTTCGGGTTCCGGGAAAAGTTCGGGTTTTTTCGGTATTGTACCGGGAAGCTTCCAGAAGGTTCCGGAGGATTTCGGAGGGGTCCGGAGGTCCGGAAATTGTTCCACCACGTCCAATACAGCAGCATGGGCTGTAAGGGGGCGCCCTAGCCTTAATGGGCCAGGGGAACCAGACCCCAAGGCCCATGCGCATGGGAGAGGGGAAACCCTAAGGGGGAGGGCCTCCACTTGACTTGGGAGGCACTCCTCCCCCCCTTGGCCGCACCCCTTCCTTGGAGGAAGGGGCAAGGCTGCGCCCTCCCCCTCTCCCTTGCCCCTATATATAGTGGAGGGGAGGGAGGGCAGCCGCATCTGAAGCCCTGGCGCCTCCCTCCCTCCCGTGACACCTCCTCCTCTCCCGTAGGTGCTTGGCGAAGCCCTGCAGGATTGCCACGCTCCTCCACCACCACCACGCCGTTGTGTTGCTGCAGGATGGAGTCTTCCTCAACCTCTCCCTCTCTCCTTGCCGGATCAAGGCATGGGAGATGTCACCGGGCTGTACGTGTGTTGAACGCGGAGGTGCCGTCCGTTCGGCACTAGGATCTTCGGTGATTTGGATCACAACGAGTACGACTCCTTCAACCCCGTTCTCTTGAACGCTTCCGCTTAGTGATCTACAAGGGTATGTAGATGCACTCTCCTTCCCCTCGTTGCTGGTTTCTCCATAGATAGATCTTGGTGACACGTAGGAAAATTTTGAATTTCTGCTACGTTCCCCAACAAACCTAACCACAGCATTAAACATATGGGTCCATATCAACCCCTAACGAAGCAACACATAAACTAGGGATTAAGCTTCTGTCACTCTAGCAACCCATCATCTACTTATTACTTCCCTATGCCTTCCTCTAGGCCCAAATAATGGTGAAGTGTCATGTAGTCGATGTTCACATAACACCACTAGAGGAGAGACAACATACATCTCATCAAAATATCGAACGGATACCAAATTCACATGACTACTAATAGCAAGACTTCACCCATGTCCTTAGGAACAAACATAACTACTCACAAAGCATATTCATGTTCATAATCAGAGGGGTAATAATATGCATAAAGGATCTGAACATATGATCTTCCACCAAGTAAACCAAATAGCATCAACTATAAGGAGTAATCAACACTACTAGCAACCCACAGGTACCAATTTGTGGTTTTGATACAAGATTGGATACAAGAGATGAACTAGGTTTTGAGATGAGATGGTGCTGGTGAAGATGTTGATGGAGATTGACCCCCTCCCGATGAGAGGATCGTTGGTGATGATTTCCCCCTCCCGGAGGGAAGTGTCCCCGGCAGAACAGCTCCGCCAGAGCCCTAGATTGATTCCGCCAAGGTTCCGCCTCGTGGCGGCGGAGTTTCGTCCCGTAAGCTTGCCCCCGATTTTTTTTCCAAGACAAAACCCTTCATATAGCAGAAGATGGACGCCGGAGGCCCACCAGGGGGCCCAGGAGATAGGGGCGGGCCCTACAGGGGGGGCGCCCCCTGTCTCCTGGACAGGGTGTGGGCCCCCTGGCCTATTTCTTTTGCCCAGAAATTCTTATTAAATCTAAAAAGTTGTTTCGTGGAGTCTCAGGTCTTTTGGAGTTGTGTAGAATAGGTTTTCAACGTTTGCTCCTTTTTCAGCCAGAATTCCAGCTGCCGGCATCCCCCCTC
This sequence comes from Triticum timopheevii, assembly GCA_963921465.1. NCBI lineage: Eukaryota > Viridiplantae > Streptophyta > Magnoliopsida > Poales > Poaceae > Triticum > Triticum timopheevii. Next base: position 463,899,769 of record OY997274.1, read on the forward strand.
TTCATGGTAAACCTTGTAAAATAAGAGAGAATAGCCATAAGTATTGAGATATAATGTGTAATAACAACCCATAATGGAATAAATATTGATATAAAAGCATGATGCAAAATGGACGTATCAACTCCCCCAAGCTTAGACCTCGCTTGTCCTCAAGCGGAAACCGAAATCGAAAAAATATGTCCACATGTTTAGAGATAGAGGTGTCGATAAAAATAAAATATGGACATGAGGGCATCATGATCATTCTAATAACAGCAACATATATGGATTTTGTCATATGATTTCATATGTTCAAGTTATAAGCAATTCACAATGTCAAGTATGGTTCAAAAACTTCATTGGGAACTAACAAACTATAATCTCAGTCACTGAAGCAATTGCAATTTATCGTAACATCAGAAAGAGTCAATAACAGAGCTTTTCAGCAAGCTCACATACTCAACTATCTCGTAGTCCCCTATAATTGTTAACACTCACGCAATACTTGTGGTTATAGAGTTTCAGCCAGACACTGAGAAAGATAGGGGCTTATTGTGTTGCCTCCCAACATATTCACCTTTAGGTAATGTCAACAATAATATCCTATGCCAACTTACATCCAATTGGATATATGTATCATGATCTTTCAAACACGAGGAGCTTGCCAAAGGATAAAAATAAAAAGGGAGAGGTAAAGATCACCTTGACTCAAGCATAAAGTAAAACATAAAGTAAAAGATAGGCCCTTCGCAGAGGGAAGCAGAGGTTGTCATGTGCGTTTAGGGTTGATGCATGAAATCTTAATGCAAAAGAACGTCACTTTATATTTCCCCTTGTATGTGGACCTTTATTATGCAGTCCGTCGCCTTTATTACTTCCACAAGAAGTTCGTACAAAGTTTATTTTCTCTGCACTAATAAGTCATACATATTTAGAGAGCAATTTTTATTGCTTGCACCGATGACAACTTACTTGAAGGATCTTACTCAATCCATAGGTAGGTATGGTGGACTCTCATGGCAAAACTGGGTTTAAGGATATTTGGAAGCACAAGTAGTATCTCTACTTGGTGCAAGAAATTTGGCTAGCATGAGGAGGAAAGGCAAGCTCAACATGTTTGGAAGGTCAATGACAATATACTTTAACTGAGATGTCGAAAAACACAAACCATTATGTTGTCTTCCTTGTCCAACGTCAACTCTTTTAGCATGTCATACTTAATGAGTGCTTCACAATCATAAAAGAAGTCCAAGATAATATATTTATATGTGAACCCCTCTTTCCTTATCACTTCCTATTAATTGCAACGATGACCAAGGCTACGTTCATCAACTCTCAACAATTTTTATGCCTCGTACTTTCTATGTGTGAAGTTATCACTATCCATAAGATCAATATGAACTCTTTTGTTCTTTCTACTTTGTCAAGATCATAGCAACATAGCAAAGCCCTTGACTCAACACTAATCTTTATTATAGATAGCACACGGACTCGATTACATGAAGAGAACACAAAGCAAAACTCAAAGCTACTTGACATCAAAACTTCAAACTAATAGATCAAGATACTACTAAAGGATCGAACTAAATAAAGCAGTAAAGATAGGAGTGTGATGGTGATACGATACCGGGGCACCTCCCCCAAGCTTGGCAGTTGCCAAGGGGAGTGCCCATACCCATGTGATTATTTCTTCGGAGGTGGTGAAGTAGGAGTTGTTGATGATGTAGGCTTGTCATCCGTCTTCCAAGGCATAGGCTCTCCATCATAAAAGGATGATCGAGTCTCCGGGATCCTTAAATCTGCAGTCATACTCATCCTTTTAAATCTATATTCATACTCATAGTTCTGGTTTTGCAGGTCATAGATCTGGGCTTGGAGGTGCTCGATTTTCTCTTGAAGCTTGAAGATGGTCTCCCCAATGACTTTGGCATCCAGCTTGTGGTTGTTGGTGAACTCCGTGATCATCATCTGGTTGGCGTTGAGTCCATGCTCCACCATCCCTTGACACTTGAAAACTTCTTGCTCCATAGCTTCGAGCTTTGTCTCCACGCTCCCGGTACGCCTTAGTCCCTCCACATTGCGGATGTGCAACACCCCCTCATGCATCTCAATGGTTTGATGGTGATGCAGCACCTCCGCAAGATAGGGGTTGATAACCCTCTCGAAAAACTTGTCCTTGGGAGCGCTTGGAGACGACATGATGCTCTAGATCTGAAACAGAAACAGCTCGAAACGAAAACAGAGGATATTTGCATGATACGGTGGTCAAAACCTTCAGGAGTATATATAATGAATTTTTACCGACCAAAATACATAACATACAAGAAAATGGAGTCCGGGAGGCACACGAGGTGCCCACGAGACAGGGGGCGCGCCCTACAGGGGGGCGCCCTCCTGTCTCGTGGGAGCCTCGTGCCCCTTTCGGACTACTTCTTTCTTCCTAAAATCTTTAAATAATCCAAAACTGATAAAAAATGTCAATAGAGTTGTTTTGGAGTCGGTTTACTTACTGTACCACGTACATATGCCTTTTTGGAGTCTGGAACGTTCTGGAAAGTGTCTCTTATGTATTCCTCAGGGGTTATGGTTTCAATAATATTAGTTTCAACATTGATAGGATTACCTGAAATATAATGTTTAATTCTTTGACCGTTTACCACCCTCGGATTTGTGCCTTCAAAGTTGTTGATTTTTATAGCACCAGAACGATAGACCTCCTCGATAACGTAGGGACCTTCCCATTTTGAGAGAAGTTTTCCTGCAAAAAATCTTAAACTAGAGTTGAACAATAACACATAATCTCCTACGTTAAACTCACACTTTTGTATCCTCTTATCATGCCAGCGTTTGACTTTTTCTTTGAAAAGCTTAGCATTCTCATATGCTTGGGTTCTCCATTCATCAAGTGAGCTAATATCAAACAACCTCTTCTCACCGGCAAGTTTGAAGTCATAATTGAGCTCTTTAATAGCCCAATATGCTTTATGTTCAAGTTCAAGAGGTAAATGACATGCTTTTCCATAAACCATCTTATATGGAGACACACCCATAGGATTTTTGTATGCAGTTCTATAGGCCCATAATGCATCATCAAGTTTTTTGGACCAATTCTTTCTAGATCTATTCATAGTCTTTTGCAAAATTAATTTGAGCTCTCTATTGCTCAACTCTACTTGACCACTAGATTGCGGGTGATAAGGAGATGCGATTCTATGATTTACATCATAATTAGCAAGCATATTACGGAAAGCACCATGAATAAAGTGTGAACCACCATCAGTCATAAGATATCTAGGGACTCCAAACCTTGGAAAAAAATAACTTCTTTAAGCATTTTAATAGAAGTGTTATGATCAGCACTACTAGTTGGAATAGCTTCTACCCACTTAGTAACGTAATCAACATCAACTAAAATATGTGTATAACCATTGGAGGCAGGAAAAGGTCCCATATAATCAAAGCCCCAAACATCAAACGGTTCAATAACAAGAGAATAATTCATAGACATTTCCTGATGTCTACTGATGTTACCTATTCCTTGACATTCATCACAAGATACGACAAACTTACGAGCATCTTTGAAAAGAGTAGGCCAATAAAAACCAGATTGTAGTACCTTGTGTGCAGTTCTATCTCCAGCGTGGTGTCCTCCATAGGATTCAGAGTGACACTTGCGTAGGATTTGTTCCTGTTCATGCTCAGGCACACAACGTCTAATAATACCATCTACTCCTTTATAAAGGTGTGGATCATCCCAGAAGTAATGTCTTAAATCATAAAAGAACTTTTTCTTTTGCTGGTATGTGAAACTAGGCGGTATATATTTAGCAACAATGTAATTAGCATAATCAGCATACCAAGGAGCAGTACGAGAAGCATTGATGACCGCTAATTGTTCATCAAGAAAGCTATCATTAATAGGCAGTGGGTCATCAAGAACATTCTCTAACCTAGACAAGTTGTCTGCAACGGGGTTCTCAGCTCCTTTTCAATCAATAATATGCAAGTCAAATTCTTGGAGCAAGAGAACCCATCTAATGAGGCTAGGCTTAGCATCTTTCTTTTCCATAAGATATTTAATAGCAGCATGATCAGTGTGGATAGTAACTTTGGAATCAACAATATAAGATCTAAACTTATCACATGCAAACACAACTGCTAAGAATTCTTTTTCAGTGGTAGCATAATTTCTCTGAGCAGTATCAAGAGTCTCGCTAGCATAATGGGTAACATTCAATTTCTTATCGACTCTTTGCCCTAAAATAGCACCTACAGCATAATCACTAGCATCGAACATAATTTCAGAAGGTAAATTCCAATCAGGTGGCTGAACAATAGGTGCAGTGATCAAATCTTTTTTAAGTGTTTCAAATGCTTCTACACAATCATCATCAAAGACAAAAGGAATATCTTTTTGCAATAAATTAGTCAGAGGCCTAGAGATTTTGGAAAAGTCCTTAATGAACCTCCTATAAAAGCCGGCATGACCAAGGAAACTTCTTATACCTTTTATGTCCTTGGGACATGGCATCTTTTCAATAGAATCAACTTTGGCTTTATCAACTTCACTACCTCTCTCAGAGATCTTGTGCCCCAAGACAATGCCTTCATTAACCATAAAGTGACACTTTTCCCAATTTAGGACGAGACTAGTGTCTTCGCATCTCTGCAAAACTCGATCAAGGTTGCTCAAACAATCGTCAAAAGAGGATCCATCGACGGAGAAGTCATCCATGAATACCTCACAAATCTTTTCACAAAAATCAAAAAATATAGCCATCATGCATCTTTGAAAGGTAGTAGGTGCATTACATAAACCAAAAGGCATACGTCTATAAGCAAAAGTACCAGAAGGGCAAGTAAAAGTAGTTTTAGATTGATCCCCCGCTGATACAGGTATCTGAGAGAAACTAGAATAACCTCCTAGAAAGCAAAAATGTGTGTGTTTGGATAGCCTCTCTAGCATTTGATCAATAAAAGGTAAAGGGTAATGATCTTTCTTAGTAGCTTTGTTTAACTTACGGAAATCAATTACCATCCTATAACCTGTAATAATTCTTTGCGGGATCAATTCATCTTTATCATTAGGAACAGCGGTAATACCTCCATTTTTAGGGACACAATGGACAGGGCTTACCCATTCACTATCAGCAACGGGATAAATAATACCTACCTCAAGGAGCTTTAGTATCTCCTTTCTTACCACTTCTTTCATTTTGGGATTTAATCGTCTTTGAGGATCTCTAACTGGTTTGGCATCTTTCTCCACTGAAATTTTGTGTTGGCATAATGTGGGACTAATGCCCTTAAGATCATCCAGAGTATATCCAATAGCAGCTCGGTGCTTCTTCAGAGTTTTCAATAATCTTTCTTCTTCTTTCTCTGAAAGGTTAGCACTAATAATAACAGGATATATTTCTTTTTCATCAAGATAAGCATACTTAAGATTATCAGGTAATGGTTTGACTTCAAACATGGGATCACCCTTGGGTGGAGGGGGATCCCCAAGAATTTCAACGGGAAGGTTATGTTTCAGCATAGGTTCTTGTTTAAGGAACACTTCATCTATTTCTTCCCTTTCCTTCATAAACATATCGTTTTCATGGTCTAGCAAATATTGTTCTAACGGGTCAGTTGTAGGAACAGCAATGGAAGCGAGACCAATAATTTCATCCTTACTAGATGGTTCCCTTACACGATGTTGTCTACAAAACTTGGCAAAATTAAACTCATGAGACGTACCGTCTATGCCAACAGTGACAACCTTCCTCTTACAATCAATCTTAGCACTAGCAGTATTCAGGAAGGGTCTACCAAAAATAATAGGACAAAAATCATCTTGTGGAAAACCAAGAACAAGAAAATTAGCAGGGTATTTAATCTTCCCACACAAGACTTCAACATCTCTAACAATCCCAATAGGTTTAATGGTGTCCCTATTGGCAATCTTAATAGTAACATCAATGTCTTCTAATTCAATAGGTGCAATATAGTCCATAATTTCTTTATAAAGATCATAAGGTATCGCATTAGCACTAGCACCCATATCACATAAACCATGATAACAATGATCTTGTATTTTAATAGAAATAACAGGCGTGCCTACAACAGGTCTACGTGTCTTAGTATCAGGTCTAGATATATTAGCAGTTTCACCCAAGAAAGAGATAACATGCCCATCTAAATCCTCATCCAAAAGATCTTTAATCATAGCAATACCAGGTTCAACATTAATTTGCTCAGGAGGTGTATAAGTCCTAGTATTACTCTTACGAACAACAGTCGAAGCTTTAACATGATCTTTTATCCTAACAGGAAAAAGAGGTTTTTCAACATAAGCAGTAGGAATAATAGGATCACTATATGTAATAGTCTTTTATTTGACTGTAATGGGTGCAACTACTTTAACTTCAACAGGAGGATTATATTTAAACCACTTCTCTTTAGGGAGATCAACGTGAGTAGCAAAAGTTTCACAAAAAGTAGCTACTATCTCAGAGTCAAGTCCATACTTAGAGCTAAATCCACAAAAAGCATCAGTATCCATAAAAGATTTAACACAATCAAACTTAGGTGTCATACCTGACTCCTTACCATCGTCGGAACCCCAATCTTCATAGTTGCGTTTAATTCTTTCCAATAAGTCCCATTTGAAATCAATAGTCTTCAGCATATAGGAACCAGCACAGGAAGTATCGAGCAAGTTGCGATTATCAAGAGAAAGCCGAGCATAAAAATTCTGAATAATCATTTCCCGAGAGAGCTCATGATTGGGGCATGAATACAACATTGACTTAAGCCTCCCCCAAGCTTGAGCGATGCTTTCTCCTTTGCGAGGCCAGAAATTATATATGTAATTACGATCACGATGAATAAGATGCATAGGATAGAACTTCTGGTGAAATTCCAACTTCAATCGCTTATAATTCCAATATCTTGTATCATCACATAGCCTATACCATGTCATTGCATCTCCCTTCAAAGATAAAGGGAAGACCTTCCTTTTGAAAACATCATCGGGAATATCTGCAAGCTTAAATAATCCATAGACTTCGTCCACAAAGATAAGGTGTAAGTCGGGATGCAATGTTTCGTCTCCTGCAAAAGGATTAGCTAGCAGTTTTTCTATCATACTCGAAGGAATCTCAAAGTGAATATTTTCATAAGGTTCAGTAGGTTGAGTAGTATATCTTTGCTCTTCTGGTTGGGGTGAAGATACCCCAAACAAGCCCCTCAAAGGATTAGTTTCCATAGTGACAAGTAACAGAAAATTTCAGCACACTATATAAATGTTTCCTTACCAAGTTCCACTCACCAAGAGTGCTACGCTCCCCAGCAACGGCGCCAGAAAAGAGTCTTGATGACCCACAAGTATAGGGGATCTATCATAGTCCTTTCGATAAGTAAGAGTGTCGAACCCAACGAGGAGCGGAAGGAAATGATAAGCGGTTTTCAGTAAGGTTTTCTCTGCAAGCACTGAAATAGTAGGTGATAGATAGTTTTGTGATAAGATAAATAGTAACAAGCAAAAAGTAAATAAAGTAAATAAAGTGCAGCAAGGTGGCCCAATCCTTTATGTAGCAAAGGATAAGCCTGGACAAATTCTAATAATGAAGAAGGAGCTCTCGAGGACACATTGGGAATTTTCGTCAAGCTAGTTTTCATCACGTTCATAAGATTCGCGTTCGGTACTTTGATAATTTGATATGTGGGTGGACCGGCACTTGGGTACTGCCCTAACATGGACAAGCATCCCATTTATGATTAACCCCTATTGAAAGCATCCGCAACGACAAAAAGGAGTATTAAGGTAAACCTAACCACAACATTAAACATATGGGTCCATATCAACCCCTAACGAAGCAATGCATAAACTAGGGTTTAAGCTTCTGTCACTCTAGCAACCCATCATCTACCTATTACTTTCCTATGCCTTCCTATAGGCCCAAATAATGGTGAAGTGTCATGTAGTCGACGTTCACATAACACCACTAGAGGAGAGACAACATACATCTCATCAAAATATCGAACGAATACCAAATTCACATGACTACTAATAGCAAGACTTCACCCATGTCCTTAGGAACAAACGTAACTACTCACAAAGCATATTCATGTTCATAATCAGAGGGGTAATAATATGCATAAAGGATCTGAACATATGATCTTCCACCAAGTAAACCAAATAGGATCAACTACAAGGAGTAATCAACACTACTAGCAACCCACAGGTACCAATTTGTGGTTTTGATACAAGATTGGATACAAGAGATGAACTAGGGTTTTGAGATGAGATGGTGCTGGTGAAGATGTTGATGGAGATTGACCCCCTCCCGATGAGAGGATCATTGGTGATGACGTTGGTGGTGATTTCCCCCTCCCGGAGGGAAGTGTCCCCGGCAGAACAGCTCCGCCAGAGCCCTAGATTGATTCCGCCAAGGTTCCGCCTCGTGGCAGCGTAGTTTCGTCCCGTAAGCTTGCCCCCGATTTTTTCCAAGACAAAACCCTTCATATAGCAGAAGATGGACACCGGAGGCCCACCAGGGGGCCCAGGAGATAGGGGCGCGCCCTACAGGGGGGCGCGCCCCCTGTCTCGTGGACAGGGTGTGGGACCCCTGGCCTATTTGTTTTGCCCAAAAATTCTTATTAAATCTAAAAAGTTGTTTCGTAGATTCTCAGTCTTTTGGAGTTGTGTAGAATAGGTTTCCAACGTTTGCTCATTTTTCAGCCAGAATTCCAGCTGCCGGCATCCCCCCTCTTCATGGTAAACCTTGTAAAATAATAGAGAATAGCCATAAGTATTGAGATATAATGTGTAATAACAACCCATAAATAAATAGTGATATAAAAGCATGATGCAAAATGGACGTATCAGTGATCTACCGGGTGATGGCAATCATTTCCCTTTATTTTATCTTGTTTTGTAATCCAAAAAGATCATGTACTCCCTCCGTTTCTTTTTAGTCTGCATATAAGGTTTGGTCAAAGTCAAGCTTTGCATAGTTTGACTAACTTTATATTAAAACATAGCAACATTCACAATATGAAATCTACATTTTTCAGATGCACCATGAAATGTATTTTCATATTACATAGTTTAAGTATTGTAGATGTTTATATTTTTTAATATAAATTTGGTCAAACTTTGTGTAGTTTGACTTTGACCAAAACTTATACGCAGAGTAAAAAGAAACGGAGGGAGTACTTATTATATATAAGCCTATGAAGCTCAAGCATTAAACATCAATTCCATCAATCTCCCTCTCTATTTCTTCTACATGGTATCAACCTATCTCCGATTTACAATCCTAGCAGTCGTCGTCGCTTCTGCACCGCGCCGCCCTTGGGGCGGTCGTTCTCCATGATCGCCACCAGGGGACGTGCCGCCCGTACCTAGGGTTTATTCGCCGGTCGTGTTGACCGAGTACCCGAAAGAGTCTTTTTCCCGATCCTTGATCCTGGTTTTTCTCTCTCATGCCGGTCATCTTGATCGATGCTTTTTTTGGTTTTCTGGTTTAAGATCGGTTTGCGTCGCCCGCAACCGGCGTCGACCATCGAGCAACTATACTCCGGCTTTGGCGACGATTCCACCAGGCTCTTCTTCGAAATGGCGGTCTCGCGCAATTCACGAAGGCCGCCATCCACACGTCCGTCCACCCGTTGCTCTAGGTCGGACATCATCGCCATGATTGGATCGGGATCCTCCATCAAACTTCATCCCGCTCGGCTGCATCAGACCGCTGGGCCCTAGTACCACCACATACGTGATCCATCAGCTGGTTGCGTTTGTGCTGCGTCGCTCTGTGCCCCGCTCGGGCATGGGTCGCGCACACGTGCCGACTGTCACCAAGTGGTGTCCCCAACTTCGCGCGATAGGATTGATCACCTGTCCGCCCGTGATCCACCCAATCTGCCCCACACAATCGTCCTAGCTAGTTGCTTGTGCACACCTCCGCGGGTCCTGTGAAGATCCTCCCCGTGTCCAGCACGCCCCTCCACTGATCGAGCAATGAGTTGTCGTTGCGTCGCCTGTCGGGCGTAGTGCTGCCACCCGGCGGGTGCACGACCTGCATGCTGAGGCTGTGTCGTCCCTTCGAGCAGTAGTGTCATGGCCCGCGGTCCACTCCGCCACCCCGAGGCCATCCCCGCGGTTGCCTAAATCTTATGGCCCTCTTACTGGGCCATTTTTTAACTAAATGGACCACTGTTGGGTCGTTGAGGGAGTCCTGGACTAGGGGGTGTCCGGACAGCCGGACTATCATCGTCCGCCGGACTCCAAGACTACGAAGATACAAGATTGAAGACTCCGTCCCGTGTCCGGATGGGACTTTCCTTGGCGTGGAAGGCAAGCTTGGCGATACGGATATGTAGATCTCCTACCATTGTAACCGACTCTGTGTAACCCTAGCCTCCTCCGGTGTCTATATAAACCGGAGGGCATTAGTCCGTAGGACACAACATACATTACAACAATCATACCATAGGCTAGCTTCTAGGGTTTAGCCTCCTTGATCTCGTGGTAGATCCACTCTTGTACTACCCATATCATCAATATTAATCAAGCAGGACGTAGGGTTTTACCTCCATCGAGAGGGCCCGAACCTGGGTAAAAACATCGTGTCCCTCGTCTCCTGTTACCATCCGCCTAGACGCACAGTTCGGGACCCCCTACCCGAGATCCGCCGGTTTTGACACCGACATTGGTGCTTTCATTGAGAGTTCCTCTGTGTCGTCACCGATAGGCTTGATGGCATCTTCAACCAACAACGCTATCCAGGGTGAGACTTTTCTCCCCGGACAGATCTTCGTATTCGGCGGCTTCGCACTGCGGACTAATTCGCTTGGCCATCTGGAGCAGATCGAAAGCTACGCCCCTGGCCGTCAGGTCAGATTCGGAAGCCTAAACTTCACGGCCAATATCCGCGGAGACTTGATCTTCGACGGACTCGAGCCACAGCCGAGCGCGCCGCACTGTGACGATGGGCATGATCTAGCTCTGCCGCCGAACAGCGCCTTGGTGGCCCCACATGAATCCGCTTCGGCCATCAGTCCGGAGCCGATCGCCCAGATCGAGGATCGGTGGATAGACGCCACCTCGGGGGCTTCAACTTCCTCGGCGATGGAGCCGAACATTAATCTTGTCTCCCGCGAAACTTGTGATTCCGAGGTGTCGGATTCCTTGCCGGACTCCTAACCTCCCGCACCCCTACCCATCGATTCGGATTGGGCGCCGGTTATGGAATTCACCGCCGCGGACATCTTCCAACACTCGCCTTTTGGCGACGTCCTAAATTCGCTAAAGCATCTCTCGTTATCAGGAGAGTCCTGGCCGGACTATGGCCAGGATGGTTGGGGTACGGATGACGAAGAAATTCAGAGCCCACCCACCACCCACTTTGTAGCCACTGTCGACGATCTAACCGACATGCTAGACTACGACTCCGACGACTCCGACGACATCGACGCTATGGACGACGATGCCGGAGAAGAACAGGAACCAGCGCCTACAGGGCACTGGAAGACCACCTCGTCATACGACATATATATGGTGGACACCCCAAAAGACGGGGACGGCGAAGAAGCAGCGGAGGCGGACTCTTTAAAGAAGCAGCCCAAACGCCGGCGTCAGCGGCGCCGCTCTAAATCCCGCCACAACAAGAATGGAGATTCCGGCACAGGAGATAATAATACCCCAGAGAGTGCCGAAGACAATCCCCTCCAGCAAGACTCAGTGCAGGAGGATGCAGAAGCAAGCCCTCACGAGAGGGCGGCAGACGAAGAGGTTGAGGATCATAACTATATGCCTCCCCCCGAAGACGAAGCAAGCCTCAACGATGACGAATTCGTCGTACTTGAGGATCCCGTCGAACAAGAGCGTTTCAAGCGCAGGCTTATCGCCACAGCAAACAGCCTAAAGAAAAAGCAGCAACAGCTTCAAGCTGATCAGGACCTGCTGGCCGATCGATGGACCGAGGTCCTCGCGGCCGAAGAGTATAAACTCGAACGCCCCTCCAAAAGCTACCCAAGACGCAAGCTGCTCCCCCGATTAGAGGAGGAAGCATACACACCTCCATCACCAGTGCACGATATGGCTGACCGACCACCCCGTGGTCGTGACAGAGAGGCATCCAGGCCCCCAGCCAAGACCGTACCCCTGCATCGCTCCAAAAGTACGAAGCCAAGAGGGAACGCGCCGGACTTGCGAGACATATTGGAGGACAAAGCAAGGCAATCCAGATCCATCTACGGATCACGTGGGCGCCCCACGACCCCTGACAAATACCGTCGCGCCGGATACAATAACCCCGGCCGGGCCGAGCACAGCAGACAGCGCTCTCTCGAGCTGCGTCGCGATATTGCTCAATACAGAGGCGCCGCACACCCGCTATGCTTCACTGACGAAGTAATGGATCATCAAATCCCTGAAGGGTTTAAACCCGTAAACATCGAATCCTACGATGGCACAACAGACCCCGCGGTTTGGATAGAAGATTATCTTCTCCACATCCATATGGCCCGCGGCGACGATCTCCACGCCATCAAGTATCTCCCACTCAAGCTTAAAGGATCAGCTCGGCATTGGCTTGACAGCTTGCCCGCAGAGTCAATTGGGTGTTGGGAAGACCTGGAGGCCGCATTCCTTGATAACTTCCAAGGCACGTATGTGCGACCACCAGACGCTGATGACCTAAGCCACATCATTCAGCAGCCAGATGAATCGGCCAGACAATTCTAGACACGGTTCTTGACGAAGAAAAATCAAATCGTCGACTGTCCGGATGCAGAGGCCCTTGCAGCCTTCAAGCATAACATCCGGGACGAATGGCTAGCCCAGCACCTGGGGCAGGAAAAGCCGAAATCCATGGCAGCCCTCACATCGTTAATGACCCGCTTTTGCGCGGGAGAGGACAGCTGGCTAGCTCGCAGCAATAATCTCCGTAAAAATTCTGGCAGTCCGGATACTAAGGACAACAACGGCAGGTCACGTCGAAACAAAAACAAACGCCGCATTAACGGCGACGACAAGGAGGATACGGCAGTCAACGCCGGATTCCGAGGCTCTAAACCCGGTCAACGGAAGAAGCCATTCAAAAGAACCACTCCGGGTCCGTCCAATTTGGACCGAATACTCGACCGCTTATGCCAGATACATGGCACCTCTGAAAAGCCAGCTAACCACACTAATAGAGATTGCTGGGTGTTCAAGCAGGCCGGCAAGTTAATTGCCGAAAACAATGACAAGGGGCTAAATAGCGACGACGAGGAGGAGACCCGACCGCTGAACAATAGAGGACAGAAGGGTTTTCCCCCACAAGTGCGGACGGTGAATATGATATACGCGACCCATATACCCAAGAGGGAGAGGAAACGCGCACTAAGGGACGTCTATGCGATGGAGCCAGTCGCCCCGAAGTTCAATCCATGGTCCTCTTGTCCGATCACTTTCGATCGAAGAGACCATCCGACCAGCATACGCCATGGCGGATTCGCCGCATTGTTTTAGACCCAATCATCGATGGATTTCACCTCACGAGAGTACTGATGGACGGCGGCAGTAGCCTGAACCTGCTTTATCAGGATACAATGCGCAAAATGGGCATAGACCCCTCAAGGATTAAACCTACAAAGACAACCTTTAAAGGTGTCATACCAGGAGTGGAAGCCAACTGTACAGGCTCAATCACACTGGAAGTGGTCTTCGGATCCCCGGATAATTTCCGAAGCGAAGAGTTAATCTTTGACATAGTCCCGTTTTGCAGCGGCTATCACGCTCTGCTCGGACGAACTGCATTTGCAAAATTCAACGTGGTGCCGCATTATGCATACCTAAAGCTCAAGATGCCAGGCCCTCGTGGAGTCATCACGGTCAATGGGAATACGGAACGCTCCCTCCGAACGGAGGAACATACAGCGGCTCTCGCGGCAGAAGTACAGAGTAGCCTCTTAAGGCAATTCTCCAGTCCGGCCGTTAAACAGCCGGATACAGCAAAACGCGCCCGAAGCAATACCAACCAAGACCACCTGGCGCGATCAGAGCATGCGTAGCAATGCGGCCCCAACCCTCGCCCGCGCATGATCGCAATAATAACACTCCGCGTACATCATTACACTTTGGAGATACCATGGGCACAGGGGAGGGGGCACGATCGCAACGGACCCAGAGTGCGGTTCGACCACACCGGGGGCTCGCAAGTGTGCCCCCCTTTTTTTATTTTTTTATTTTCCTTCTTTTATGTACACAGGACTCCGTTAACCAGAAGCCATGTCCGGCGGCGAACCCGCTGAACTCATGATGCAACAGTCAGGGACTAAAGAAGGCTGCGACGAACACTCAGGTGGTCTCAATTACGAGCATTAAATTCGATTATATACACCAAGTCCGCAGCTCACCCCTGGAGGGGGACATGTTTACTTAGTCCAAATCCCTTACTTACCGCACTATTTGTATCAGTCCGCTCTCCTAGCAGACTTTCTTTCATAAATAATGCAGCACCTTTTTGATTGCAATTGCACTACCTTTTATATATATATGCTCATTATATGACATCTTGCGCCCGTATATTTTGGTACGGCCTAATACGCCAGGGGCTTGTGTTCCCCACTCTATGGTGTGATAAGTTCGAACACTTTCATAAGTGCGGCACCCCGAACTTATAGCATTATATGAATCGGCTCCGAATCATGTCTTGGGTCAATAGTTGGGTTTGCCCGGCTCCCACGTTTTGGTGCCTTACGTTCCGTTCTGTCGGCTAAGGTGGCACTGGGAGAACCACTGCGATTGCGCCCCGGTTGAGCCGGGCGAGCGCCTCAGTGGAGAAAGCTAAAACTGACCGGCATGATAAGGCGAGAGACTGGTCGCTGTTCGAGAGGTTTTTTCGGGTCCTTAAAGACTCACGCCGCTTCGAGCGAAGTTCCGGACAATGTCCGACGAAGGCGTGGATAGCGCCCCGGATTCGGTCTTCCGAATACTAGGGGCTTCGCCAAAATTTAAAATTATAGAATTCTATGGCTAAGTGAGAGTGTTCAAGCATTATAAGTCTGGTTGCCTTGTTCGTTGTGTTGAGCGCCTCCCTCGATGGACCCAACAATGGGAACAAGAGTGCTCAAGTTTATCCCGAACACCCCAGCACTCGTGGCTTGGGGGCTGAAGCCAACGACTTGCCATCTCTCAGATTTTATAAACGACCGCACAGAAGGTAATATTTTAAATTAAAAAAGCGTTGCTCAAAGCGCACATGAACAAAGTTTCAGCGCACAGGATAATACATAGCAAATTCACTCAAAGATTACATTTCTGGGGCACTCATCCGCAATATCGCGGGCTCCCTTCAGGACAGTTTTATAATACATTTCGGGCGTGCGATACTCCTTGCCCGGTGGCGGTGGGTCCGTGAGAAGCTTCTCCGCATCCAACCTGCCCCAATGCACCTTTGTGCGGGCGAGGGCCCGGCGAGCGCCTTCAATATAGGCGGAGCGCTTGATGACATCCACCCAGGGGCATGCATCCACCAGCCGCCGCACGAGGCCAAAGTAGCTCCCAGGCATGACCTGTTCAGGCCACAGCCGGACTATAAGGCCCTTCATGGCCTCCTCAGCTACCTTGTGGAGTTCGACCAGCTGCTTCAGCTGGTCGCTTGGGGGCACCGGATGGCCGGCCTCAGCGTACTGAGACCAGAAGACCTTCTCCGTCGAGCTCCCCTCCTCGCCACGATAGAATGCGGCGGCATCAGACGCACTACGCAGCAGATCTGCAAACGCCCCTAGAGAGCTCCGAATGCGGGTAAGTGTCAGGTATTTTACATTAACATGCTTGCTTTGCATGAAAAATGCCTTACCCGCCGCTATTTTCTTTACATCTTCAACCTCCTGAAGGGCCTTATGGGCCTCGGCCTTGGCGGACTTGGCACTTTCGAGAGCCGAGGCAAGCTCGGACTCTCGAGTCTTGGAGTCACGCTCCAAACTCTCATGTTTCTCCATGAGAGCCTGGAGCTCTTGCCGTACTTCCGCCACCCGGGCCTCCTGCTTCTCTCGCTCTTTCCGCTCCGCGGCCGCACTGTGTTCGGCCGCGGACACAGCCTCCTTCAGGGCTGCCACCTCGTTCGTGGCCCCTGCAATACCCATATTATCCTTGTTAATTTTATTGCAACCAAAATCCTTTTCTGTAAGGTAACCATTCAAAGTGGTGTGACTCACCTTCTTTGTCCTCGAGCTGCTTCTTAGCATGGCCGAGCTCTTGCTCGGACCGCTCGAGATCCTTTTTCAACACGTCGACCTCCGCCGATAGTGCGGCAGAGGTCAGCAGCGCAGCCTGCAAACCCATATTGACATATGTTAAGCAACCCTGCGCATATCTTGTTAGATCCTCAGTCCGGCTTTTCTTTCCGAACACCGGACTGAGCATCAGGGGCTACTATCTATGCGGTATTACATTACATAATTTTAACTTCTTACCTCAAAGCCTGTTAGAAGGCTGCTGCAGGCTTTGGTCAGCCTGCTTTTGGCGAGCTGAACCTTTTGAATCACCGCACTCATGATAGTGCGGTGTTCTTCCTCGATGGAAGCGCCTTTAAGCACCTCCAACAAGTTATCCGGCGCCTCCGGTTGGGCGGAGGTCGCCGGTGTCACGGTCCTGCCCTTCTTTCGAAGGGGCCGCCTGCCGGACGCTGGAACCACTGCGGGTTCCGATGTAGAGTCCGGCACAAAGTCCGGGAGGCAACCTGACGGCGCCTCCGGAGCCTCCCCCTGATGGGTCCCTCTCCGAGATCCCACCTCAGTGTCCTTGCCGGCGCGGGGGGTAGTGGCCGTCGGAAGTGAATCCACATCCGACGGGGCCAAGGACCCGCTTGATGAAGCGGGGAGATCATCATCAGCCGGACTACGGACAGAATGCGGCGTTAGAAGGACACTACGCGACATAAAAGATATTGCATATCAAGGATCCGGATACTTACGATCTCGTCGGATGCCTGGCCCTTGGAGGCCACTCATCCTCGCCAACGGTGGTATTGGCGAAACTGTCCGGGGGGATAGTTCTCCCCCTCTTGGACCCTTCGGCCTCCCCTATTGGGGAAGCCTTCCTCTTCTTCTCTCCCTCCTCCGGGAGAGAGTACTCCTCCTCCTCCTCGTCTTCGGGGGAGGAGTACGCCTCGTCGTCAGACGCCTGATTGCGGGGACTCTTTCGAGTCCCTGCGGCCACCTTCTTGGCCTTCTTCTCCGGCACCACATGCGGTGCCGGAACCAGCAGCCCTGCTAAACGGGCGTCCACTGGGTCTTCTGGCATGGGAGCCGGGCTGATAAGCTGCTTGGCCTTCTCCATCCATTCCTGTCAAAGGAAAGGAAAGAATGAAACCCTCTTATAATCAATTCGATTACTACAAAGTGTCCCGTAATGGGGTTGAATCACTTACCTCGTCAGTTGGATGCTGCGAGCTGAATCCGCGATCTTCCATCGCGGATGCGGGGGCTTCGGCGCCCTTAAACAGCACCCTCCAGGCGCCTTCGTATGTCGTATCGAAGAGCCCGCTCAACGCCTGGTGCTGTTCCGGATTGAACTCCCACAGATTGAATGCCCGTTCTTGGCATGGGAGAATCCGGCGGATGAGCATGACTTGGACCACGTCGACGAGCCTGAGCTTATTGCTCACCAGCTTCTGGATGCAGGCTCGAAGTCCCGTCACCTCCTTCGGATCGCCCCACAGCAAGCCCTTCTCTTTCCAGGAGGTGAGCTGCGTGGGGACGCCAGATCTAAACTCAGGGGCCGCCGCCCATGTGGGCTTGCGCGGCTCGGTGATGTAGAACCACCCCGATTGCCACCCCTTGACGGAGTCCACGAAGGCCCCTTCGAGCCAAAGGACGTTGGGTAATTTACCCAACATGGCATCTCCGCATTCCGCTTGCGTGCCCTTCACAACCTTCGGCTTGACGTTGAAGGTCTTGAGCCACAGGCCGAAGTGGGGCCGGATACAGAGGAAGGCCTCGCACACGACGATGAACGCCGAGATGTTGAGGATGAAGTTCGGCGCCAGATCGTGGAAATCCAGGCCATAATAGAACATGAGCCCCGGACGAATGGATGGAGCGGAAAGCCCAGTCCGCGGAGGAAGTGGGGAAGGAAGACGACCCTCTCGTGAGGCCCAGGGGTAGGGACGAGCTGCCCCTCGTCGGGCAGCCGATGCGCGATATCGCCGGAAAGATATCCGGCGTTGCGCAGTTTGGTGATGTGCACCTCCTTAACGGTGGAGGCCAACCATTTGCCTCCCGCTCTGGACATATTCGGAGAAGGTTAGGGCAAGATGCGCGAGCTTGGGCGTTGGAGCTCGAGTACGCGGAGATGGATAAGCAAAGGAGGAAGAAGGCGTAGGTGAGAAGGTAAATCCTTATCCCTTATATATAGGCGGACGAAAACTATGCGTCCCGCTGGCCTGATAAAACTCGCTTATCTCCCAAGCGCCACCATCAATGGCGCGGTTGGGTTACCCACGTCCGTATTGATGAGAATCCCGGAATAAGGGGAACACGATCTCTGCTTCGACAAGACGTGCCAAGGAAACCGCTTCGCTAGACGTGCTGAGGTGGTATAGTAAAAAAATGATTCAAACAAAGGCTTGGTAGCGGTGTGATGTCACGCCGCATAATACGTCAGCAGATTGGACTGGTGTATATTTTATTCTCTCTACGGTGGAATGTGGAATTTATTTTGCAGAGCCGGACACTATCCTGGTGTTCATGATCTTCTCTGGATTATTCAAGGGAGGAACCCGCCTTGCAATGCCGAACATTATGCGCGCCGGACTTATCGTCATTGAAGTCTGGTTCAGGGGCTACTGAGGGAGTCCTGGACTAGGGGGTGTCCGGACAGCCGGACTATCATCGTCCGCCGGACTCCAAGACTACGAAGATACAAGATTGAAGACTCCGTCCCGTGTCCGGATGGGACTTTCCTTAGCGTGGAAGGCAAGCTTGGCGATACGGATATGTAGATCTCCTACCATTGTAACCGACTCTGTGTAACCCTAGCCTCCTCCGGTGTCTATATAAACCGGAGGGCATTAGTCCGTAGGACACAACATACATTACAACAATCATACCATAGGCTAGCTTCTAGGGTTTAGCCTCCTTGATCTCGTGGTAGATCCACTCTTGTACTACCCATATCATCAATATTAATCAAGCAGGACGTAGGGTTTTACCTCCATCGAGAGGGCCCGAACCTGGGTAAAAACATCGTGTCCCTCGTCTCCTGTTACCATCCGCCTAGACGCACAGTTCGGGACCCCCTACCCGAGATCCGCCGGTTTTGACACCGACAGTCGTGCCACATGTCGACGTTTCATAGGTGCATATCTTCCGTTGGATGGGCAACACCTGTCACGAGGTGGAGCTGTTGTGTGGCTCCATTTGCGAATGAGAATATGACACATGCAAAATCCTCATTGCTCGATGTTGTTAACAGATATCGGATCCGAAACCTGCATCTGATAGCTTAACGGCTACCGTTACAGTGGCCGCCATGTCTCAGTTACCTTGACAAAACAATTCCATGGGCGGCATTTGCCATCATGGAAGTGGACACTTTTGTGATGAAAAAGTGATTATTACTATTATGGTACACATCCTCGATAGTGCATGTATGGCTATCTTAATTCTGTCATAAAACTGTCATTGATGCATATGTGTGACACAGAACATGACCTATTGTGACAAACGTATCATCACGAATGTGTCTTTTTTTGTAGTGTTGGTTCCCATCCCTCCCAGATTTGGAGGGCGATTCTAGAAGCCCGTGATGTGCTCTGTCAGGGTCCCATAAGGAGGATCGGGAATGGGTCTAGCACTCATATTTGAAACCAGAACTGGTTGCCAAGGGATGAGCTCACGAGACCATCATTATCTTTAGTGCTAGATCTGCCAACATTTGTAACCGAAATTAACAATGGTGGGACTATACGTTGGTGTAACAAGATTTCCTTGCATCAGATGTTGAGATCATATTTGACATCCCTATTGCATGTTAGTGGCGAAAAAATGGTGAAGAGAAGTTTGGCTAGAAGACCGCCTTGGATCATCGAAATCAGCCACCGAGCAATCTAGGTGGCGCAAACTATGGAAGGTTGAAGTGCCTGCAAAATTTTGGATGTTCTTATGGCGCCTTGCTCAAGTTTCTCTCCCATCTGAGGATGTCTGCCATCAAAGACGGATGAGTGCGAGCAACTTCTGTTCGTTATGTGGCGCCGTGGATTTATAGCGCAATTCCCCAACTGCACCATGTTCCGTTGCCTTTGGACACTCGTTGATGGGGAGCTGCTTCATCATATTATAGCTACAACTGAGCTAAATCCGAAGACATGACTGTTTCTTATGTTTGACTCATTATCGCCTAGTGGTGACATTATGGTTATATGGACAACAAGGTGAAAGGCAATTCATAATGACATTTTTCAAAGTCCTTTCCAAACTCATGAATTAGTGACCAGGTATATCAACCAGTTGGATGATTTGAACAATCTCAAAGCTCCTAGGACAACTAGTTCTATTGCCTCGCTTGCTCTGGTTAATATATGGAATTTTCCTCCCTCTGATGTGGTAATATTAATGTGGATAGTGGTGTTTCCAGATCGGAATCTACCGGCATTGTGGCGGCCTTTTGTCCTGAACTCGTGATGAGCAGGGAGCATACTTGGGTGTGTCGGCCCTAGTAATGTCGTGTGTAAAAGATCTTGCAACTTTGGAGGCTCTCGCTTGTCGGGAAGGGCTAGTGTTGGCAATGGACCTTTGTCTACAGGACTTGCACATTGCATCAGATTGTTTAACGTCGTCAACAACATTGCTACAAATACAGGAGGGAAATATGAAGATTTCATCAAATAATTTAGCACTCGTAGATCATCATTTACCTGTTGTAATTTTGCTCATGAACAAAGAGGCTCAAACTGTGAAGCCTACAACTGCACAACCTAGCTTGGTTTGGTTCTTCTTTAGATCGAGGGTGTCACACTTGGTTTCGGATCCCCTCGGTGATCATTAATCAATACAGTCTTGCTAAGTCTCAGTCGACTGAGACTTCGTCAAGTCCCAGTCGATGCTATATTTGTAAAATCCTACGTTAAGATCTGTGCAATTTTTTTTCTTTTTCTCTCTTGCATGTTATGTCACTTGACCGAGACTTCATTAAATCTCAGTCGACTGAGACCTAGCCACAACCTAATCAATAAAACCTAGTGAGCTGTGCTAAAAAAATGAATTACCGAATATCACCCTTTTTTTCCCACACAAAAAAAGAATATCACCCTTTTTGCCATTTCTTTTTTTGTACGTGGCAGTCCTATTTTCTTTCCTTTGTGCAGATAACTAATTTAGTAACAATCTTTTAGTACAGTATACATGTAATCTTTGAAAACTAAAGGATTCCTGGAAAAGAATCTGAGCGCTAGCTATGCGATTGCACGAGTGCGTGTATGACAGCGCCTTTCTCCCTCGATGCTTCCGGTCTCCGAAACTTTCGCCACTCCACATCTCGATCCGTCCCTCCCGCACAATTCCCTCCAAGCCATGCAAACATCTCCCGCTCCGTGTGGGACTCAGTTTGCAACAATGGCGAGGAGCATGGCACCAAACCGGCCGTAGCAACCTAGGAGGAACGCACCCGCGCGTCGTCGTCCGTGCCGAAGCTACCGGCAGCAGGCTATAGCGTCCATCAGACGTCGAACGAGCGCCTCGCCGGCCTCTCCAACGACAACGCCGACGACATCGACATCACGCCCGAGCGCTCCACCATGGCAAGCGACCATACCAACTACACGGTCTTCATGCCGCCCACCCCGGACAACCAGCCAGGCGCCGCGCCCGCTCCCGCGTCCGGGGGCTCCACCAAGCCGGACAACCTTCCCTTGCCACGCTACACCTCGGGCTCCAAGCTCGTGAACCGCCGGAATGGCGACGATGGCGCGGCCGGCGGCGCCAAGATGGACCGTGGGCTCTCCACGGAGCACGTGGCGTCGCCGTCCAAGTCGTTGCTGGTGCGGAGCCAAACCGGGGAATTCGACCACAACCGATGGCTGTTCGAGACCCAGGGCACGTACGGCATAGGGAACGCGTACTGGCCGCAGGACGAGAACGACGACGGCGCCGGCATGGGCGGCGGCAGCGTCAAGATGGAGGACCTCGTCGACAAGCCCTGGAAGCCGCTGAGCCGGAAGGTGGCCATTCCTCCGGGCATTCTAAGCCCCTACAGGTTTGCAAAATTATACTAGAAATTTCAATCAAAATGTTACGACACGACACAATAGACATGATCTTCTAAATTTTGAAGTGACGCGGGGATTTGCATGCGCAGGTTGCTGGTGCTGGTGCGGTTCGTGGCGCTGTTTCTCTTCTTGATATGGCGCGCGACGAACCCCAACCCGGACGCCATGTGGCTGTGGGGGATCTCCATCGTGTGCGAGTACTGGTTCGCCTTGTCCTGGCTCCTGGACCAGATGCCCAAGCTGAACCCCATCAACCGCGCCGCCGACCTGGCCGCGCTCCGGGAGAAGTTTGAGTCCAAGACGCCGTCCAACCCGACAGGCCGCTCTGACCTGCCGGGGCTCGATGTGTTCATCTCCACCGCCGATCCCTACAAGGAGCCGCCGCTGGTGACGGCCAACACTCTCCTCTCCATCCTCGCCACCGACTACCCGGTCGAGAAGCTCTTCGTCTACATCTCCGACGACGGCGGCGCGCTGCTCACCTTCGAGGCCATGGCGGAGGCCTGCGCCTACGCCAAGGTGTGGGTGCCCTTCTGCCGCAAGCACGCCATCGAGCCGCGCAACCCGGAGGCGTACTTCACCCAGAAGGGCGACCCCACGAAAGGCAAGAAGCGGCCGGACTTCGTCAAGGACCGGCGGTGGATCAAGCGCGAGTACGACGAGTACAAGGTGCGTATCAATGACCTCCCCGAGGCCATCAAACGGCGCGCCAAGGCCATGAACGCCCACGAGCGCAAAATCGCCCGTGAGACGGCCGCCGCCTCGTCCGATGCCGCCCCGCCCCCCGTCAAGGCCACCTGGATGGCAGACGGCACCCACTGGCCCGGCACCTGGCTCGACTCCGCCCCCGACCACGGCAAGGGCGACCACGCCAGCATCGTCCAGGTCTCCATCAGCACTGACCATTTAGTGTTTGAATTTTGGCGCGCAGACATGTGTGTTCATGTTACGATGTTTGTCAACCAATTAGGTGATGATCAAGAACCCTCATCACGACGTGGTGTACGGGGAGGCGGACGATCACGCGTACCTGGACTTCACGAACGTGGACGTGCGCATCCCCATGTTCGTGTACCTGTCGCGGGAGAAGCGGCCGGGGTACGACCACAACAAGAAGGCGGGCGCCATGAACGCCATGGTGCGCGCGTCCGCGGTCCTGTCCAACGGGCCCTTCATGCTCAACTTCGACTGCGACCACTACGTGTACAACTGCCAGGCCATCCGGGAGGCCATGTGCTACATGCTCGACCGCGGCGGCGACCGCATCTGCTACATCCAGTTCCCGCAGCGCTTCGAGGGCATCGACCCCTCCGACCGCTACGCCAACCACAACACCGTCTTCTTCGACGGCAACATGCGCGCGCTCGACGGACTCCAGGGACCCATGTACGTCGGCACCGGCTGCCTCTTCCGCCGCTACGCCATCTACGGCTTCAACCCGCCGCGCGCGGTCGAGTACCACGGCTTGGTCGGCCAGACCAGGGTGCCCATCGACCCGCACGCACGCTCTGGGGACGGCGTCGCCGACGAGCTCCGCCCGCTGTCCGACCACCCGGACCACGAGGCGCCACAGCGGTTCGGCAAGTCCAAGATGTTCATCGAGTCCATCGCCGTGGCCGAGTACCAGGGCAGGCCGCTGGCGGACCACCCCTCTGTCCGGAACGGCCGCCCGGCCGGCGCGCTGCTCATGCCGCGGCCGCCGCTCGACGCCGCCACCGTGGCGGAGGCCGTCTCGGTGATCTCCTGCTGGTACGAGGACAACACGGAGTGGGGGCTGCGCGTCGGCTGGATCTACGGCTCCGTGACGGAGGACGTGGTGACTGGGTACCGGATGCACAACCGCGGGTGGCGCTCCGTGTACTGCATCACGAAGCGCGACGCGTTCCGGGGCACGGCGCCCATCAACCTCACCGACCGGCTCCACCAGGTGCTCCGGTGGGCGACGGGGTCCGTGGAGATCTTCTTCTCCAAGAACAACGCGATGCTCGCGTCCCGCCGGCTCATGTTCCTGCAGCGCATGTCGTACATCAACGTCGGCATCTACCCGTTCACGTCCCTCTTCCTCATCATGTACTGCCTCCTGCCGGCGCTCTCCCTCTTCTCCGGGCAGTTCATCGTCGCCACGCTGGACCCGACCTTCCTCTGCTACCTCCTGCTCATCACCGTCACTCTCGTGCTGCTGTGCCTGCTGGAGGTGAAGTGGTCCGGGATCGGGCTGGAGGAGTGGTGGCGCAACGAGCAGTTCTGGGTGATCGGAGGCACGTCGGCGCATCTGGCGGCCGTGCTGCAGGGCCTGCTCAAGGTGGCCGCCGGCATCGAGATATCGTTCACGCTGACGGCGAAGGCGGCGGCGGAGGACGACGACGACCCGTTCGCGGAGCTGTACCTCATCAAGTGGACGTCGCTCTTCATCCCGCCGCTGGCCATCATCGGGATCAACATCATAGCCATGGTGGTGGGCGTGTCGCGCTGCGTGTACGCGGAGATCCCGCAGTACAGCAAGCTGCTGGGCGGCGGGTTCTTCAGCTTCTGGGTGCTGGCGCACTACTACCCGTTCGCCAAGGGCCTCATGGGCCGCCGGGGGCGCACGCCGACCATCGTCTACGTCTGGGCGGGGCTCATCTCCATCACCGTCTCCCTGCTCTGGATCACCATCAGCCCGCCCGACGACCGGGTCTCGCAGAGCGGCATCGAGGTGTGAGGTGTGTGGTCAGGAAATCGATCGACCGCCGAGATCGATCGATCAGTTGCGAAATGACCGGCCAAGAACCGCGCCATCAGCTACAAAGTGCAGAAAAACGACAGCTTGGAGAATGGAGAACCGCCATGCATTGTTTGTCTTCTGTATTTTTGTTTGTGGATGCACAAGATTAGTAGTAATACTGTGCATGCAGCATGCTAAGGATGCTAGATAGGCAGGTCAATTTTGTAGCTGGGAAAAGAACGTACCTACGCACTGACATGATGGCATACATACTCCTTCGGCTCCTAAAGCCATGCTCACATGGGAAGGTTAATTGTACAGAAATTCTGATTCGTTGCACATTGCCTTATATTACTCACATATATGCTCCCGTATTATGTACTCCCTCCGTTCCTAAATGTAAGTCTTTTTAGAGATTCCACTACAAATTACATACGGATGCATATAGACATATTTTAGAGTGTAGATTCACTCATTTTGCTCCGTATGTAGTTCATAGTGAAATCTTTAAAAAGACTTACATTTAGAAACGGAGGGAGTAGTTGTTGGCAATTTATAAACCAACACTACTACTCAAAAAAATTAACACCGATTTCAAGTTTTATATTCGTCTGATCAGCTTCACCGCTCGAGGACCAACATTGTACAACTTGATTATGGCATTTCTAACGCCAACCCTCAAACCGACCGCATATATCCGGATCGCATTGTCTGGACGTGTTGTGCCATCCAGTGCAGACCTGTATTGTCCGCCGAGCAGTTCGAAGCACTTTTTTCTGGCAAACTGAAACCAAACGTCTGATAAGCTTCACCGCTCAAGGACCAACATTGTACAACTTGATTAGGGCATTTCCAACGCCGACCCTCAAACCACCCACATACATCTGGATCGCGTTGTCTGGACGTGTTGTGCCATCCAGTGCGGACCTGTATTGTCCGCCGAGCAGTTCGGATCACCTTTTTCTGGCAAACTGAAACCAAACGTCTAATCAGCTTTACCGCCCGAGGACCAACATTGTACAACTTGATTAGGGCATTTCCAACGCCGACCCTCAAACCGCCAGCATACATCCGGATCGCTTTGTCTGAACGTGTTGTACCATCCACTAAGGACCTGTATTGTCCGCCGAGCGGTTCAGATCACTTTTTTCTGGCAAACTTTTGCGGGTCAGTGTTGGAGATGCCCTTACTAGGAACCGGAAAACACAAGGAGCGTGTAAACTAAGTAATTGTGGAGAAATGAGATGAACATGGTCCTTGAGTTTCTTTCTTCTTCGTTGCATCCAAGAGAGTGAGGCCATAACAGAAAGTCATTCGTGTGTCTTCGAGTAACGGTTTGAAGGTCCTCCACTTTATTTCTTCAGGGCATGTTTGGTTGTCTTCATCTTCGCCACTTTGCATATTTCTCTCAGTTGGCTCTGGTTGAGCAAATGTAGACAAAAAAATCATCATATGCACATCTTGTGGTTGCCTGCATACCCCCAACCTGGTGGCGAAGAAACGCAAGTCCCGTTGTTTGGTTGCTGGCTTGTTTAGGCAGAAATGTAAGTCAGGTTGTTTGGTTAGATGCAATGCATGGGGGCGTTGGGGTGCTCCACCACCTCCTTGCCCTTCTCTTCGGTCGACACTACCTGCTTGCTCCTGGAGTTCTCTGAGTGAGCATTGTTGATCTGCATTATGAACAACACGAATGAAGGTCAATGAAGGGATAAATCCAACACACCATAACTTCTTATCAGCATTCATTAGTCCCACCCACCTAGTCCAAAGCCCCTAATTATCCACCACTGCACTCCACTACTTCTCTTTGTCTCTCTGTCTTCTATCCTCTTCCATGGCTCTGTCTCACCACCTATCCATCACCATGAACCCCATCCCCAACCCCTTCCCCAACAGCATTGGACATAGGGCTTTCTTCCTTAGTTACTCGCTCAGTGACCGCACCAAGTTCGCCAAGACCATCGAGGTGAGCTCTCAGTTCACCAGCATTGAGGACATGCATAAAAAGGCAGACGATGCGGTGTTGAAGTCGATGAAGGGGGAGTTGATGATGATGATACCTAACCCGGTCAATGGCGCTATGATAGTGGACATACTGCGTTGGGCAATGGATCAGGCCGAGTCCGACGATCCTGGTCAAAGAGCCAGATGGGCCAAGGATAGGCTTGTCAGGCCTCCTCATGCCCAGCCGACCGTCAGGTGGCGCCGGAGGATGATTTCAAGAAGTGGTGGAGCTGGTGATCAAGGCGCCGGCTAGGCAACCGTACAATGCTAATCGTTCTTGACCACGCCAATGATTAGGAGATGATGGATGATGAGGTCGAGTTGGAGGTGGACGACGACAAGGCTAAGGGCCCCCGCTGCTCCAAGCGACTCCAGGGTCGCTGCGGCTAGTATGTATCAGTGTATGTACGCTCGATTTACCCCCATCCCCCAACCTTAACTCCCTTGTACTCAATCCCCGATGAACCCTAAAATTCATCTGTACTGCCTAAATCCACAAGTAGTGGTTAATCCCCTTTCAAACCCCACGTTCAATCCAATCCCTAACTCACGAATCAAATCGAATGAAAAAACTGAAAGAGAGGACAAAAGGCTTACCGCCATTGTCAAACTCCTGCCAATGAGGTGGTGAAGCCGGTGATCGACATCAGTGCTCGCCTTGCAATTCTTCACTCCGCTACTTATCATCGTCGGTGTAAGGGTGGGGAGAGAGTGGTGAGGGTAATTATGCCGGCGCTTCCAGAAACAATGCCACGTCTCGAGCCTTGCCTCCGTCGAGACGTGCCTTGAGTTGCATCACTCGGCCCTGGCTGTGAAAAAATGGTCGATTCAGTCGTTCCTCCTGAGCCAGGCCTAAAAGTGCGTTAAGGTGTGCGCGGGCTAACATTTTGAGGCAATTCAGGCAAACAAACAGGGCATTTTCGTGCCACGCGGGTCTGATTAGCCTGGATGCAGCATATCAAACACGTCTTGTAGATGATTGACATTACGGTGTTTCCCGAGCTCCAAGGAATTGGGATGATCACCTGAAGCACACTTGTCAGACCATATTTCATCGATGTCATTGGTAGTATCTGCCTGAAGCGCCTGAAGTTAATCCCAAATGGGCGTTTACCGAGGACCATTAGAGAATCATCAGGTAATAATAAGTTTTAGACAATTGATAAAAAAGTACGTTTATTTTAAAAAAGAAACTGGACGTTGATCTGTCTAGGGCGATAAGCGCCAGACACAGCAGCTCTTGGGAGCAACTCAGCGTATGCTTATCTTGCGCTTAGCGTCTTCTCATTTGATCAACTGGTGTGCATGCTAAGAAGTTCATTACGTGATACGTGAGGTTTTAAAAACAGAACTGCACAGGGAAAGAATGAGTCAAGAGTTGAATTGCTGAACCAGCAAAGGGCTCAACTCCCCTGATGTACTTCAGGGTGCAGTTGGATCACTAACATCTGGGCCGCCCAGACATGTTGCAAAATGGCGTTGTTCATCAGATGCAGGGCCAAATTCAAACCCCATTGAAGAATTAGAGGGCGTGGAGTAGAATAGGGCGAAACCGACAAGAGGGGCGTGAGTAACATAACTCAGCAATGTACAGCCAACATCAACAATAAAACGTCACTAACACAACATATAGTACAAAACAAAACCATATAAATATCAATTGACGAAGGGAATAAAGCGGAGCCACTTCATAGGAATGTAAATCACTTAACTTACCAAAATCACTTCACTGAACTATAACAAATTACTACAATATAATATTAGCATACAAATATAGTAACAAAACTATTTTTGCAATCGTTATAATAACTACAATATCATCGAAAACTCAAAACGGTTCCCGGGCTCATCTGCTCCCTCTCAGCAAAAAATTTAAAAAAAATACTAGAAAAATTCAAAAAATTCCAAATTTTTTTGTGGTGGTAGATAATTTGACGCGTGAGGTGTGCCCCAAAAATTCAACTTATTTGGACATCTGAGTAGCTCTCGGCAAAAAAAACAAATCGGGTCAAAACAGTGCATGAACAGTAAACATTTTTACAGACCCTGATTTTGTCTTTTTTGCCGAGAGCTGCTCAGATGCCCAAATGAGTTGAATTTTGGGGCGCACCTCACGCGTCAAATTATCTACCACCACAAATAAATTTGGAATTTTTTGATTTTTTTTCTAGTATTTTTTTTTGAATTTTTTTCTAAGCGTGGGTGCAGCTGAGCCCGGGTGCAGATTAGCCGCACTCCAATATCATACAGTATTTATTGAACTTACATCAATGGAATAATACAAACCAAGGGAATAACACAAAACTACGACTGAACCAACCTAGCTCCAGGAAGAGCAGAGGTACACAAGCTAATAAAAACTAGTATTCAGTACTTTGTTTTCTAACTATTGTTGCTAGTTAGCTTTTCACCAGAATACTTGCAACACTAGAAAAAAAGAATACTTGCAACAGAGATATAAATACAGCATTTGACGTCGCAAAACACTCAAAGGGATCAAATAAAAATATAGCCAATACAGACCTAGACATCCCTTCGGGCGGACAAAGTAATATGGATAGGAGAGAGTACTTGAAATAATGCAATTCTGGTTCAGAATACACTAAGGCAAATGTTTTCACCACATGATAGTAACATGGCAGGGCTGTTCCATTAATTTTCACCATGTATCTGAGAGAAGCAATATATAGATTATCATTTTTGGTCCATACAGGCAGCACACAAATATGGAACACCAAATCAAAGGCAAGACAAGGCTGATCTAGTCCGAGCACTACATATCCCAATGAACCATTAAATAGCAAGTGAAACGAAGAACACTACACAACCAATTGCAGAGAAGAGATTCGGCACAAAACAGGCCAATGCAAGCAGAAACTCAATCATTGAGATCATGTTGCACTGTGAACATTGTATGTTGTATGACATGATCAACAGACTGTTTCACTGCATCATTGTCTCATATTCCATTTTCATCAAATATATCACAGTTTCTTCCAAGGGTGAACATGATATCCACATGATAACTTTATAAGGCTCTGATACTATGTTCAATTGAGAAAAACAAGTAATGCATTTTAATTGCAAGCCAAAAAGGGTATATAATCAAAATGACAATGTGAGACTATTTACTGTCTTGGCACTGCATATAACTGTATGAAGAAGCTATGCAAGACAGTGAAAAGGGTCAATATGAAGAAGCTACAAGTATACCAAAACAGTATTAAACCCAACACAACATGTTGAGGGTGGATCAGTGGAGCATGCAAGGCAGTGAGATGGTCAACATGTGGAAGTTACAAGCATATCAAGCAGTGCGGTAATTATTAGACAGTTAAGGGCTAACTGAATATACTGGATAGCTAATAAACACCGAAAGAACAGAATCCATGTTAGTCATAAACAACGCACTATTTAAGAGAAAGGTTGCGTCAGATATTACTCACAAACAAGACTAAACAATATAGTTATAAGAATTGGGGAAATAAACAGCACAGGGAGTAAGCTCTAACAAAATCGCAACCATGTGCAACCTTTAGCATGATTTTAACACATGGAACATCATCATCGTCATGGCTTAATTAAACCCTCTCCGAGATCCATACTAACCACAAAATCCTCATGGACAATACAAAAACAGTGATAGAGATAGCTCAGTGTGCTATTGATTGCAAGAACAAGGAACTACTAGTATTGTAAAGACGCTCTGCTCCTAGAAGCGGAGCTTGGTGAAGAACCACCTGTTCTTGCCGGTCTTGAACCTCTCCTCGAGACGTGCCTTGGCGGCCTTGCAGGAGGCGACCTTCTTGTCGCGGGTGGCGAGGGCGTCGGGCCCGCCGGAGGCGACGTCCTTGAAGTCGACGTCGAGGGTGTAGCGGGTGGGCATGATGTGGGTGAAGTTGACCAGCTTCAGGAAGCACTTCACGCGCGACTTCTTGGCCGTCTTCTTGGCCGAGTCCTTGCGGATCACCTTCTTGGGGTACTTGGCTAGGCCGGCGACGAGGCAGTGGCCGTACGGGCGGTCGCGTGTGCCCTCCTCGAAAACGCGCACAATGACCGCCTTCCGGCCGGCGAACCGACCCTGGAGAAGGATCACCGCCTTGCCGGGCTTCAGGAACTTCACCATCTTCGCGTGCTCCGCCGCCGCCGCCGCCGTCGACTGGGTTGTGTGTGTAGTCTGGGAAATGGGGATAGATTGGACGGGAGGAGCTTATATAGTGCGGCGGCGCTAGGGTTTTGACGATGGTTCATCGGTTTGGATGGTTTTAGTTTGATCGGACGGTGACAAGGTTAGGAGATCCGATGAAGTCGTAGGACCGGGCCGCGACCTTTTTTTTCCTCATCTCATATAGGTAAATTATACTCTTAAAAAAAATGTATGGTTGAGTACTACCTTGTCCTGGTTTATTGGTCCCCAATTATATTATGTGCCAAATTTTAACCATAAATTTAACTAACAAAGTGTTCATGCATGTCATAACAAATTATATCATTGAAAACTATGTTTAAATATGAATCCAGCGATGAAATCGGATGAAGTCGTGGGACCAGACCGTGACTTTTTTTTCCTCGTCATATAGGTAAATTACTCTTAAAAAATGTAAGATTGAGAGTATACATACACTACTATCTCTGTCCTGATTTATTGGTCCTTATTATATTTTTTACCAAATTTTAACCATAAATTTAACTAACAAAATGTTCATGCATGTCAATAAAAATGATATAATTTTTGATGACATGCATTAGTATTTTTAGCTTAAAATTTTATCAAAATTTGGCACAAATTATAAACGAGACCAATAAACCAGAACGGAGATAGTACTTGAAAGGGATGTAAGGCTTCATGTTCACTTTTTTTCTCATCATCCCTTTGTCCAATCTTTTTTTTTTGCGAGAAAAACTTTCAATCTATTCATCTTCAACCATGGTACAACGAACAATAGAAATCATAAAAATGACATCCAGATCTGTAGACCACCTAGCAACGACTACAAGCACTGAAGCGAGCCGAAGGCGCGCCGCTGTCATCGCCCCTCCTCGTCAGAGCCGACAAATGTTGTTGTAGTAGATAGTTGGGTAGTCGTCGTGCTAAGGCCCCATAGAACCAACGCACCAGAACAGCAACCGCTATAGATGAAGAGTGTAGATCAAAAGGATCCAACTTGAAGACACACGAACGAAGACGAACGACAAACAGATCCGAGCAAATCCACCAAAGACAGATCCGCCGGAGACACACCTCCACACGCCCACCGATGATGCTAGACGCATCGTCGAAACGGGGGCTAGACGGGAAGACCTTTATTCTATCTTCAGGGAGTCGACGTCGTCTCGCCTTCCTGAGTAGGACACAAACCCTAACAAAGCTCAAAAAAAAATCTAAAAACGGAACCCTCCCACCGGCAAGGGCCGAGATCCACTCCGTCTCCATGGCGCTAAGGCCACCGGAGACGGGACGGACCGGCGCCGGCGGGAGGCAGAGAACCCTAGATCTTGGAGGCGGCGGCTGGCTAGGAAGACGTGACCAAACTAAGAGATTGTCCAATCTTTCTTTAACACAGTACAGACGCAAGCGCTCATACAAATGCACATACACTCGTCACTATGAACGCACACGCACGCATCCTACCCCTATGAGCATCTTCGAGAGACTGAGCCGCCATATCATCTTTGATTTTGTCAATCATCTTAATTTTACTTACATTCTGAATCAATTCCATTTTAATTTAGTTATCAAACTTCTCATCAAAGTATAATGTATATAACGGGCAAGATTTGACAAACATTTATTTACACAATCATATTAATATGAGAAGATAATCATAAACTAACATACTAGAATATTTATACTCCGTTGCAACACACAAACATGTTTGGACATCCGGGACTATTAGGACATCAAACAGGTGCCTGGCTCCCCAAAATTCAACCGGCTGGACAATCCGAACTCCCACAAATCCAGTTCACATGTGGGGGAGAAATGTGATTGTTCGGACTATCCACCATATTATCTCCAACACGTGGTCTCATACAAAAACTCCACCCTACGACGCACCCTTTCCTTTTCCTGCCAAACCATCCCCTTCCGCTTAGTTTCCTACTGTAGCGGGACATTTCTACCTGAAGCCCTCTCCTTTAAAACCGCAAGGCGCCCACCTCACCTTCGCCATGGCACCCTCTCTCGTTCACACCGTACTACTCACCAACCGCTAAGGAGGTGTCCCCCACCAACCGCCCGTTGGGAAACGTTGTTGGGGAACGTAGCAATTCAAAAAAATTCCTATGATCACGCACGATCTATCTAGGAGAAGCATAGCAACGAGCGGGGAGAGTGTGTCCACGTACCCTCGTAGACCGAAAGTGGAAGCGTTTAGTAACGCGGTTGATGTAGTCGAATGTCTTCACGATCCAACCGATCCAAGTACCGAACGTACGGCACCTCCGTGTTCTGCACACGTTCAACACGATGACGTCGCTCGAGCTCTTGATCCAGTTGAGGACGAGGGAGAGTTCTGTCAGCATGACGGTGTGGCAACGGTGATGATGAAGTTACTGGTGCAGGGCTTCGCCTAAGCACTATAACGATATGACCGAGGTGTTGAACTGTGGAGGGGGGCACCGCACACGGCTAAGAGATTGTTTGTTGTGCCTTTGGGGTGCCCCCTCCCCCGTATATAAAGGAGGGAGGGAGGAGGTGGCCAGCCTAGGGGGCGTGCCAAGTGTGGGGAGTCCAACTAGGATTCCCAATCCTAGTTGGAGTCCCCTTCCTTTCCAAGAGGGGGAGAGAGGAGAAGGAGGAGGAGAGGGAGAAAGAAAGAGGGGGGCGCTGCCCCCTCCCAAGTCCAATTCGGACTTGCCATGGGGGGGGCGTGCGGCCACCCCTTGCGTCCCTCCTCTCCTTTCCACTAAGGCCTGCTAAGGCCCAATACTTCCCCGGGGGGTTCCGGTGGAACCATTCCGGTGTCCGAATATAACCTTCCAACATATCAATCTTTACCTCTCAACCATTTCGAGACTCCTCGTCATGTCCGTGATCTCATCCGGGACTCCGAACAATCTTACGTCATCAAATCACATAACTCATAATACAAATCATCATCTAACGTTAAGCGTGCGGACCCTACGGGTTCGTGAACTATGTATACATGACCAAGACACATCTCCGGTCAATAACCAATAGCAGAATCTGAATGCTCATATTGGCTCCTACATATTCTACGAACATCTTTATCGGTCAAACCGCATAACAACATACGTTGTTCCCTTTGTCATTGGTATGTTACTTGCCCGAGATTCGATCGTCGGTATCATCATACCTAGTTCAATCTCGTTATCGGCAAGTCTCTTTACTCGTTCCGTAATGCATCATCCCGCAACTAACTCATTAGTCACATTGCTTGCAAGGCTTATAGTGATGTGCATTACCGAGAGGGCCCAGAGATTCCTCTCCGATACACGGAGTGAAAATCCTAATCTTGATCTATGTCAACCCAACAAACACCTCCGGAGACACCTGTAGAGCATCTTTATAATCACCCAGCTACGTTGTGACGTTTGATAGCACACAAAATGTTCTTCCGATATTCGGGAGTTGCATAATCTCATAGTCTGATGAACATGTATAAGTTATGAAGAAAACAATAGCAATAAACTAAATGATCATTATGCTAAGCTAACGGATGGGTCTTGTCCATCACATCATTCTCTAATAATGTGATCCCGTTCATCAAATGACAACACATGTCTATGGTTAGGAAACATGACCATCTTTGATCAACGAGCTAGTCAAGTAGAGGCATATTAGGGACACTCTGTTTTGTCTATGTATTCACACATGTACTAAGTTTCTGGTTAATACAATTCTAGCATGCATAATAGATATTTATCATGATATAAGGAAATATAAATAACAACTTTATTATTGCCTCCAGGGCATATTTCCTTCGGTCTCCCACTTGCACTAGAGTCAATAATTTAGTTCACATCATCATGTGATTTAACACCAATAGTTCACATCTTTATGGTATTAGTTCACATCGCCATGTGACTAACACCCAAAGAGTTTACTAGAGTCAATAATCTAGTTCACATCGCCATGTGATTAACAACCAAAGAATACTAGGTGTGATCATGTTTCGCTTGTGAGAGAAGTTTAGTCAACGGGTGTGCCATATTCAGATCCGTATGTATTTTGCAAATTTCTATGTCTACAATGCTCTACATGGAGCTACTCTAGCTAATTTCTCTCACGTTCAATACGTATCTAGATTGAGATTTAGAGTTATCTAGATCAGTGTCAAAGCTTGCATCGATGTAACTCTTTACGACGAACTCTTTATCACCTCCATAACCGAGAAATATTTCCTTGGTCCTCTAAGGATAATTTTGACTGCTATCTAGTGATCTACTCATGGATCACTATTGTAACCCCTTGCCAAATTCATGGCAAGGTACACAACAGGGTTGTTACACAACATGGCATACTTAATAGAACCTATGGCTGAGGTGTTGGGGAACGCGGTAAAAAAATCCTACGAACACGCAAGATCTATCTAGGAGATGCATAGCAGCGAGAGGGGAGAGTGTGTCCACGTACCCGAACGAAATATGCCCTAGAGGCAATAATAAAGTTATTATTTTTTTCCTTATTTCATGATAAATGTTTATTATTCATGCTAGAATTGTATTAACCGGAAACAAAATACATGTGTGAATACATAGACAAACATAGTGTCACTAGTATGCCTCTACTTGACTAGCTCGTTAATCAAAAATGGTTAAGTTTCCTAACCATAGACATGAGTTGTCATTTGATTAACGGGATCACATCATTAGGAGAATGATGTGATTGACTTGACCCATTCCGTTAGCCTAGCACTTGATCGTTTAGTATGTTGCTATTGCTTTCTTCATGACTTATACATGTTCCTGTAACTATGAGATTATGCAACTCCCGTTTACCGGAGGAACACTTTGGGTGCTACCAAACGTCACAACGTAACTGGGTGATTATAAAGGAGTACTATAGGTGTCTCCAAAGGTACATGTTGGGTTGGCGTATTTCGAGATTAGGTTTTGTCACTCCGATTGTCGGAGAGGTATCTCTGGGCCCTCTCGGTAATGCACATCACTATAAGCCTTGCAAGCAATGTAGCTAATGAGTTAGTTACAGAATGATGCATTACATAACGAGTAAAGAGACTTGCCAGTAACGAGATTGAACTAGGTATTGGATACCGACGATCGAATCTCGGGCAAGTAACATACCGATGACAAAGGGAACAACGTATGTTGTTATGCGGTTTGACCGATAAAGATCTTCGTAGAATATGTAGGAGCCAATATGGACATCCAGGTTACGCTATTGGTTATTGACCAAGAATAGTTCTAGGTCATGTCTACATAGTTCTCGAACCTGTAGGGTCCGCACGCTTAACGTTATGACGACAGTTTTATTATGAGTTTATAAGTTTTGATGTTCCAAAGTTTGTTCGGAGTCCTGGATGTGATCACGGACATGACGAGGAGTCTCGAAATGGTCGAGACATAAAGATTGATATATTGGACGACTATATTCGGACACCGGAAGTGTTCCGCATGGTTTCGGAGAAAACCGGAGTGCCAGAGGGTTACCGGACCCCCCCGGGAGAAGTAATGGGCCTTAGTGGGCCTGAGGGGAGAGAGAGGGCAGCAGCCCAGGAGGTGGCATGCCCCCCCCCTTGATGAGTCCGAATTGGACTAGGGGAGGGGGCGCGGTTCCCCCTTTCCCTCTCCCTCTCCCTCTCTTTCCTTCCCCCTTCCTCCTTCCTAGTGGGACTAGGAAAGGGGAGTCCTACTCCCACTAGGAGGAGGACTCCCCCCTCCTTGGCGCGCCTCCTAGGGCCGGCCGGCCTCCCCCCTTGCTCCTTTATATACGGGGGCAGGGGGCACCCTAGAGACACACAAGTTGATCTATGGATCGTTCCTTAGCCGTGTGCGGTGCCCCCCTCCACCATATTCTACCACGGTCATATCGTCGCAGAGTTTAGGCGAAGCCCTGCGCCGGTAGAACATCATCATCGTCACCACACCGTCGTGCTGACGGAACTCATCCCCGACACTTTGCTGGATCGGAGTCCGGGGATCGTCATCGAGCTGAACGTGTGCTGAACTCGGAGATGTCGTACGTTCGGTACTTGGATCGGTCGTATCATGAAGACGTACGACTACATCAACCGCGTTGTCATAACGCTTCCGCTTACGATCTACGAGGGTACGTGGACAATACTCTTCCCTCTCGTTGCTATGCATCACCATGATCTTGTGTATGCGTAGGAAAATTTTGAAATTACTACGTTCCCCAACAGTGGCATCTGAGCCAGGTTTTATGCGTAGATGTCATATGCACGAGTAGAACACAAGTGAGTTGTGGGCGATATAAGTCATACTGCTTACCAGCATGTCATACTTTGGTTCAGCGGTATTGTGAGATGAAGCAGCCCGGACCGACATTACGCGTATGCTTACGCGAGACTGGTTTCACCGTTACGAGCACTCATGCTTAAAGGTGACTGGCGGGTGTCTGTCTCTCTCACTTTAGCTGAATCGAGTGTGGCTACGCCCGGTCCTTGCGAAGGTTAAAACAACACTAACTTTACGAACTATCGTTGTGGTTTTGATGCGTAGGTAAGAATGGTTCTTGCTCAGCCCGTAGCAGCCACGTAAAATTTGCAACAACAAAGTAGAGGACGTCTAACTTGTTTTTGCAGGGCATGTTGTGATGTGATATGGTCAAGACATGATGCTATATTTTATTGTATGAGATGATCATGTTTTGTAACCGAAGTTATCGGCAACTGGCAGGAGCCATATGGTTGTCGCTTTAGTGTATGAAATGCAAACGCCCTGTAATTGCTTTACTTTATCACTAAGCGGTAGCAATAGTCGTAGAAGCAATAGATGGCGTAACGACAACGATGCTACGATGGAGATCAAGGTGTCGCGCCGGTGACGATGGTGATCACGACGATGCTTTGAAGATGGAGATCACAAGCACAAGATGATGATGGCCATATCATATCATTTATATTGATTGCATGTGATGTTTATCCTTTATGCATCTTATCTTGCTTTGATTGATGGTAGCATTTTAAGATGATCTCTCACTAAAATTATCAAGAAGTGTTCTCCCTGAGTATGCACCGTTGCGAAAGTTCTTCGTGCTGAGACACCACGTGATGATCGGGTGTGATAGGCTCTACGTTCAAATACAACGGGTGCAAAACAGTTGCACACGCGGAATACTCAGGTTAAACTTGACTAGCCTAGCATATAACAGATATGGCCTCGGAACACGGAGACCGAAAGGTCGAGCGTGAATCATATAGTAGATATGATCAACATATTGATGTTCACCGTTGAAACTACTCCATCTCACGTGACGATCGGACATGGTGTAGTTGATATGGATCACGTAATCACTTAGATGACTAGAGAGATGTCTGTCTAAGTGGGAGTTCTTAAGTAATATGATTAATTGAACTTAAATTTATCATGAACTTAGTCCTGGTAGTATTTTGCAAATTATGTTATAGATCAATAGCTCGCGTTGTTGCTTTCATATGTTTATTTTGATATGTTCCTAGAGTAAACTGTGTTGAAAGATGTTAGTAGCAATGATGCGGATTGGATCCGTGATTTGAGGTTTATCCTCATTGCTGCACAGAAGAATTATGTCCTTGATGCACCGCTAGGTGACAAACCTATTACAGGAACAGATGCAGACATTATGAATGTTTGGCTAGCTCAATATGATGACTACTTGATAGTTTAGTGCACCATGCTTAACAGCTTAGAATCGGGACTTCAAAGATGTTTTGAACGTCATGGACCATATGAGATGTTCCAGGAATTGAAGTTAATATTTCAAGCAAATACCCGAGTTGAGAGATATGAAGTCTCCAACAAGTTCTATAGCTAAAAGATGGAGGAGAATCGCTCAACTAGTGAGCATGTGCTTAGATTGTCTGGGTACTTCAATCGCTTGAATCAAGTGGGAGTTAATCTTCCAGATAAGATAGTGATTGACAGAATTCTCTAGTCACCATCACTAAGTTCTAGAACTTCGTGATGAACTATAGTATGCAAGGGATGACAAAAACAATTCCCGAGCTCTTCATGACGTTGAAATCGACGAAGGTGGAAATCAAGAAAGAGCATCAAGTGTTGATGATTGACAAGACCACTAGTTTCAAGAAAAGGGCAAAGGGAAAGAAAGGGAAACTTCAAGTAGAATGGCAAACAAGTTGTCACTCCCGTGAAGAAGACCAAAGCTGGACCATAGCCTGAAACTGGGTGCTTACACTGCAAAGGAAATGGTCACTGGAAGCGGAAATGCCCTGAATATTTGGTGGATAAGAAAGATGGCAAAGTGAACAAGGGTATATTTGATATACAGGTTATTGATGTGTGCCTTACTAGTGTTTATAGTAGCCCCTGAGTATTTGATACTTGTTCAGTTGCTAAGATTAGTAACTCGAAACAGGAGTTACAGAATAAACAGAGACTAGTTGAAGGGGAAGTGACGATGGGTGTTGGAAGTAGTTCCAAGATTGATATGATCATCATCGCACACTCCCTATACTTTCGGTATTAGTGTTAAACCTAAATAAATGTTATTTGGCGTTTGCGTTGAGCATGAATATGATTTGGTCATGTTTATTGCAATACGGTTATTCATTTAAAGTTAAAGAATAATTGTTATTCTGTTTACATGAATAAGACCTTCGATGGTTATACACCCAATGAAAATAGTTTGTTGGATCTCGATCGTAGTGATACACATATTCGTAATATTGATGCCAAAAGATGCAAAGTTAATAATGATAGTGCTACTTATTTTTGGCACTGCCGTTTGGGTCATATTGGTGTAAAGCGCATGAAGAAACTCCATAAAGATGGATTTTCGGAATCACTTGGTTATGTATCATTTGATGCTTGTGAACCGTGCCTTTTGGGCAAGATGACTAAAACTCCGTTCTCCGGAACAATGGAACAAGCTACTGACTTATTGGAAATAATACATACCGATGTATGCGATCCAATGAGTGTTGATGCTCGTGGCAAGTATCGTTATTTTCTGACCTTCGCAAGATGATTTGAGCAGATATGGGTATATCTACTTGATGAAACATAAGTCTGAAATAGTTGAAAGGTTCAAAGAATTTTAGAGTGAAGTGGAAAAATCATCATAACACGAAAATAAAGTTTCTGCGATCTGATCGCGGAGATGAATATTTGAGTTACGAGTTTGGTCTTCAATTAAAATAATGTGGAATAGTTTCACAGCTCACGCCACCTGGAACACCACAACGTTATGGTGTGTCCGAACGTCGTAACCGCACTTTATTGGATATGGTGCGATCCATGATGTCTCTTACTGATTTACCACTATTGTTTTGGGGTTATGCATTATAGACAGCTGCATTCACGTTAAAAGGGCACCATCTAAATCCGTTGAGACAACACCGTATGAACTATGGTTTAGCAGTAAACCTAAGCTGTCATTTCTTA
This sequence comes from Triticum timopheevii, assembly GCA_963921465.1. Lineage (NCBI taxonomy): Eukaryota > Viridiplantae > Streptophyta > Magnoliopsida > Poales > Poaceae > Triticum > Triticum timopheevii. Next base: position 463,940,254 of record OY997274.1, read on the forward strand.
AAGTTTGGAGTTGCGATGCTTATATGAAAAAGGTTTTCAACCTGATAAGCTCGAACCCAAATCGGAGAAGTACGTCTTCATAGAATACCCAAAGGAAACTGTTGGGTACACCTTCTATCACAGATCCGAAGGCAAAACATTTGTTGCTAAGAATGGATCCTTTCTAGAGAAGGAGTTTCTCTCGAAAGAAGTGAGTGGGAGGAAAGTAGAGCTTGATAAGGTAATTTGCACCTTCTCCCGAATTGGAAAGTAGTTCATAACAGAAATCAGTTCCAGTGATTCCTACACCAATTAGTGAGGAAGCTAATGATGATGATCATGAAACTTCAGATCAAGTTACTAGAAAACCTCGTAGGTCTTCCAAAGTATAGTCTGCACCAGAGTGGTATGGTAATCCTGTTCTGGAAGTCATGTTACTAGACCATGATGAACCTACGAACTATGAGGAAGCGATGATGAGCCCAGATTCCGCGAAATGGCTTGAGGCCATGAAATCTGAGATGGGATCCATGCATGAGAACAAAGTGTGGACTTTGGTGGAGTTGCCCGTTGATCGGCAAGCCATATTGTATAAATGGATCTTCAATAGGAAGACAGTTATGATAGTAGTGTTACTATCTACAAAGCTCGACTTGTCGCAAAAGGGTTTTCGACAAGTTCAAGGTGTTGACTGCAATGAGATTTTCTCAACTGTTGCGATGCTTAAGTCTGTCCGAATCATGTTAGCAATTGCCACATTTTATGAAATCTGGCAAATGAATGTCAAAACTGCATTCCTTAATGGTTTTCTTAAAGAAGAGTTGTATATGATGCTACCAGAAGGTTTTGTCAATCCTAAAGGTGTTAACAAACTATGCAAGCTCCAGCGATCCATCTATGGACTGGTGCAAGCATCTCAGAGTTGGAATATACGCTTTGATAAGTTGATCAAAGCATATAGTATTATACAGACTTGCGGTGAAGCCTGTATTTACAAGAAAGTGAGTGGGAGTTCTGTAGCATTTCTGATACTATAAGTAGATGACATATTGTTGATCGGAAATGATATAGAATTTCTGGATAGCATAAAGGGATACTTGAATAAAAGTTTTTCAATGAAAGACCTCGGTAAAGCTGCTTACACATTGAGCGTCAAGATCTATATAGATAGATCAAGACGCTTGATAAGATTTTTCAATGAGTACATACCTTGATAATTTTTTGAAATAGTTCAAAATAGAACAGTCAAAGAAGGAGTTCTTGCCTATGATGCAAAGGTGTGAAGTTGAATAAGACTCAAGACCCGACCATGGCAGAAAATAGAAAGAGAATGAAAAGTCATTCCCTATGCCTCAGTCATAGGTTCTATAAAGTATGCTATGCTATGTACCAGACCTATTGTATACCTTACTCTTTATTTGGCTAGGGAGTACAATAGTGATCTAGGAGTAGATCACTGGACATTGGTCAAGAATATCATTAGTGAGGACTAAGGAAATATTTCTCGATTATGGAGGTGATAAAAGAACCCATCGTAAAGAGTTACATCGGTGCAAGCTTTTACACCGATCCAGATGACTCTAAGTCTCTATCTGGATACATATTGAAAGTGGGAGCAATTAGCTAGAGTAGCTCCGTGCAGAGCATTGTAGACATAGAATATTTGCAAAAATACATACGGCTCTGAATATGACAGACCCGTTGACTAAGCTTCTCTCACGAGCAAAACATTAGTACTCGTTGGGTGTTAATCACATAACGATGTGAACTAGATTATTGACTCTAGTAAACCCTTTGGGTGTTGGTCACATGACGATGTGAACTATGGGTGTTAATCATATACAGATATGAATATTGATGTTAAATCACATGGTGATGTGAACTAGATTATTGACTCTAGTGCAAGTGGAAGACTGAAGGAAATATGCCCTAGAGGCAATAATAAAGTTATTATTTATTTCCTTATTTCATGATAAATGTTTATTATTCATGCTAGAATTGTATTAACCGGAAATAAAATACATGTGTGAATACATAGACAAACATAGTGTCACTAGTATGCCTCTACTTGACTAGCTCGTTAATCAAAAACGGTTAAGTTTCCTAACCATAGACATGAGTTGTCATTTGATTAACGGGATCACATCATTAGGAGAATGATGTGATTGACTTGACCCATTTTGTTAGCCTAGCACTTGATCGTTTAGTATGTTGCTATTGCTTTCTTCATGACTTATACATGTTCCTGTAACTATGAGATTATGCAACCCCCGTTTACCGGAGGAACACTTTGGGTGCTACCAAACGTCACAACGTAACTGGGTGATTATAAAGGAGTACAACAGGTGTCTCCAAAGGTACATGTTGGGTTGGCGTATTTCGAGATTAGGTTTTGTCACTCCGATTGTCGGAGAGGTATCTCTGGGCCCTCTCGGTAATGCACATCACTATAAGCCTTGCAAGCAATGTAGCTAATGAGTCAGTTACGGAATTATGCATTACATAACGAGTAAAGAGACTTGCCGGTAACGAGATTGAACTAGGTATTGGATACCGACGATCGAATCTCGGGCAAGTAACATACCGATGACAAAGGGAACAACGTATGTTGTTATGCGGTTTGACCGATAAAGATCTTCGTAGAATATGTAGGAGCCAATATGGGCATCCAAGTTCCACTATTGGTTATTGACCAAGAATAGTTCTAGGTCATGTCTACATAGTTCTCGAACCCGTAGGGTCCGCACGCTTAACATTACGATGACAGTTTTATTATGAGTTTATAAGTTTTGATGTACCGAAGTTTGTTCGGAGTCCCGGATATGATCACGCACATGACGAGGAGTCTCGAAATGGTTGAGACATAAAGATTGATATATTGGATGACTATATTCGGACACCGGAAGTGTTCCGGGTGGTTTCGGAGAAAACCGGAGTGCCGGAGGGTTACCGGAACCCCCCCGGAGAAGTAATGGGCCTTAGTGGGCCTGAGGGGAAAGAGAGGGCAGCAGCCCAGGAGGTGGCGCGCCCCCCCTTGAGGACTCCGAATTGGACTAGGGGAGGGGGCACGGTTCCCCCTTTCCCTCTCCCTCTCCCTCTCTTTCCTTCCCCCTTCCTCCTTCCTAGTGGGACTAGGAAAGGGGAGTCCTACTCCCACTAGGAGGAGGACTCCCCCCTCCTTGGCGCGCCCCCTAGGGCCGGCCGGCCTCCCCCCTTGCTCCTTTATATACGGGGGCAGGGGGGCACCTTAGAGACACATAAGTTGATCTACGGATCGTTCCTTAGCCATGTGCGGTGCCCCCCTCCACCATATTCTACCTCGGTCATATCGTCGCGGAGTTTAGGCGAAGCCCTACGCCGGTAGAACATCATCATCGTCACCATGCCATTATGCTGACGAAACTCATCCCCGACACTTTGTTGGATCGGAGTCCGGGGATCGTCATCGAGCTGAACGTGTGCTGAACTCGGAGGTGCCGTACGTTCGGTACTTGGATCGGTCGGATCGTGAAGACGTACGACTACATCAACCGCGTTGTCATAACGCTTCCGCTTACGGTCTACGAGGGTACGTGGACAATACTCTTCCCTCTCTTTGCTATGCATCACCATGATCTTGCGTGTGCATAGGAAAATTTTGAAATTACTACGTTCCCCAACAGTACCCTCGTAGACCGAAAGCGGAAGCGTTTAGTAACGCGGTTGATGTAGTTGAACTTCTTCATGATCCAACCGATCCAAGTACCGAATGTACGACACCTCCGTGTTCAGCACACGTTCAGCTCAATGACATCCCTCGTGCGCTTGATCCCGTTGAGGATGAGGGTGAGTTCCGTTAGCACGACGGTGTGGCAACGGTGATGATGATGTTACCGGCGCAGGGCTTCGCCTAAGCACTACGGTGATATGATCGAGGTGTGTAACTGTGGAGGGGGGCACTGCACATGGTTAAGAGAAACTTGTATGTTCTAGGGTTCCCCCTTGCCTCCGTATATAAAGAAGGGAGGGGGAGGCCGGACGGCCCTAGGGGGTGCACCCAAGGAGAGGCAGTCCTACTAGGACTACTAGTCCTAGTAGGATTCCTCCACAAGGAAGAGAGGGGGAAGGGAGGAGAGGGAGAGGGAGTAGGAAAGGGGGCGCCCCCCCTTCCCTTGTCCAATTCGGACTGCTAAGGGGGGGGGGTGCGGCCTACCCTGGCTGCCCTTCTCTCTCTCCAATAAGGCCCATGGTGGCCCATTAGTTCCCCCGGGGGGTTCCGGTAACCCCTCCGGCACTCCGTTTTTACCCGAACTATCCGGAACACTTCCGGTGTCCGAATAACATGGTACAATATATCAATGTTTATGTCTCGACCATTTCGAGACTCCTCGTCATGTCTGTGATCTCATCCGGGACTCTGAACAAACTTCGGTCATCAAAAAACATAACTCATAATACAAATCATCATCGAACGTTAAGCGTGCGGACCCTACGGGTTCGAGAACTATGTAGACATAAGACACATCTTTGGTTAATAACATAGCGGAACCTGGATGCTCATATTGGCTCCTACATATTCTATGAAGATCTTTATCGGTCAAACCGCATAACAACGTACATTGTTCCCTTTGTCATCGGTATGTTACTTGCCCGAGATTCGATCGTCGGTATCATCATACCTAGTTCAATCTCGTTACCGGCAAGTTTCTTTACTCGTTCTATAATACTTCATCCCGCAACTAACTCATTAGTCACATTGCTTGCAAGGCTTATAGTAATGTGCATTACCGAGGCCCAGAGATACCTCTCCGATAAACGGAGTGACAAATCCTAATCTTGATCTATGCAAACCCAACAAAACACCTTCGGAGACACATGTAGAGCATCTTTTATGTTGTGATGTTTGATAGCACACAAGGTGTTCCTCCGGTATTCGGGAGTTGCATAATCTCATAGCCAGAGGAATATGTATAAGTCACGAAGAAAGCAATAGCAATAAAACTTAACGATCATTATGCTAAGCTAACGGATGGGTCTTGTCCATCACATCATTCTCCTAATGATGTGACCCCGTTCATCAAATGACAAGACACGTCTATGGTCAGGAAACTTAACCATCTTTTATTAACGAGCTAGTCTAGTAGAGGCATACTAGGGACACTTTGTTTTGTCTATGTATTCACACATGTATCAAGTTCCTGGTTAATACAACTCTAGCATGAATAATAAACATTTATCATGATATAAGGAAATAAAATAATAACTTTATTATTGCCTCTAGGGCATATTTCCTTCAGTCTCCCACTTGCACTAGAGTCAATAATCTAGTTCACATCACCATGTGATTTAACACCAATATTTCACATCATCATGTGATTAACACCCATAGTTCACATCACTATGTGACCAACACTCAAAGGGTTTACTAGAGTCAATGGTCTAGTTCACATCGCTATGTGATTAACACCCAAGAGCACTAAGGTGTGATCATGTTTTGCTTGTGAGATAAATTTTAGTCTACGGGTCTGCAATATTCAGATCCGTATGTATTTTGCAAATTTCTATGTCTACAATGCTCTGCACGGAGCTACTCTAGCTATTTGCTCCCACTTTCAATATGTATCTAGATCAAGATTCAGAGTCATCCAGATCGGTGTCAAAGCTTGCATCGACGTAAATCTTTACAACGAACTCTTTATCACCTCCATAATCGCGAAATATTTCCTTAGTCCTCTAAGGATAATTTTGACTGTTGTCCAGTGATCTACTCATGGATCACTATTGTACTCTTTTGCCAAACTCATGGCGAGGTACACAGTAGGTCTGGTATATAGCATGTCATACTTCATAGAACCTATGACTGAGGCATAGGGAATGACTTTCATTCTATTTTTTGTATTTTCTGTCGTGGTCGGGTTTTGAGTCTCACTCAACTTCACACCTTACAACTCAGGCAAGAACTCCTTCTTTGACTGATCCATTTTGAAATCCTTTCAAAATATTATCAAGGTATGTACTTGGCAAAATTCTTATCAAGCGTCTTGATCTATCTCTATAGATATTGATGCCCAATATGTAAGCAGCTTCACCGAGGTGTTTCTTTTGAAAAACTCCTTTCAAATACTCCATTATGCTTTCCAGAAAATACTACATCATTTTCGATCAACAATATGTCATTCACATATACTTATCAGAAAGGTTGTAGTGCTCCCACTCACTTTCTTGTAAATACAGGCTTCACCATAAGTCTGTATAAAACTATATGCTTTGATCAACTCATCAAAGCATATATTCCAACTTCGAGATGCTTGCACCAGTCCATAAATGGATCGCTGGAGCTTGCACACTTTGTTAGCACCTTTAGGATCAACAAAACCTTCTGGTTGCATCATATACAACTCTTCTTTAAGATATCCATTAAGGAATGCAGTTTTGACATCCATTTGCTAGATTTCATAATCATAAAATGCGGCAATTGCTAACATGATTCGGATAGACTTAAGCATCGCCACGGGTGAGAAGGTCTCAACGTAGTCAACTCCTTGAACTTGTCGAAAATCTTTCACTACAAGTCGAGCTTTGTAGACAGTAACATTACCGTCAGCGTCAGTCTTCTCCTTGAAGATCCATTTATTCTCTATGGCTTGCCGATCATCGGGCAAGTCAACCAAAGTCCACACTTTGTTCTCATACATGGATCCCATCTCAGATATCATGGCCTCAAGCCATTTCGCAGAATCTGGGCTCATCATCGCTTCCTCATAGTTCGTAGGTTTGTCATCGTCTAGTAACATGACGTCCAGAATAGGATTACCATACCACTCTGGTGCAGAGCGTACTCTGGTTGAACTACGAGGTTCGATAGTAACTTGATTTGAAGTTTCATGACCATCATCATTAACTTCCTCACTAATTGGTGTAGGAATCACTGGAATTTATTTCTGTGATGAACTACTTTCCAATTCGGGAGAAGGTACAATTACCTCATCAAGTTCTACTTTCATCCCACTCATTTCTTTCAAGAGAAACTCCTTCTCTAGAAAGGATCCATTCTTAGCAACGAATATCTTGCCTTCAGATCTGTGATAGAAGGTGTACCCAATAGTCTCCTTTGGGTATCCTATAAAGACACATTTCTCCGATTTGGGTTCAAGCTTATCAGGTTGAAGCTTTTTCACATAAGCATCGCAGCCCCAAACTTTAAGAAACGACAACTTGAATTTCTTGCCAAACCACAATTCATATGGTGTCGTCTCAACGGATTGAGATGGTGCCTTATTTAACATGAATGCGGCCGTCTCTAAAGCATAACCCCAAAACAATAGCGGTAAATCAGTAAGAGACATCATAGATCACACCATTATCTAATAAAGTACGGTTACGACGTTCGGACACACCCTTACGCTGTGGTGTTCCAGGTGGCGAGTTGTGAAACTATTCCACATTGTTTTAAATGAAGGCCAAACTGGTAACTCAAATATTTGCCTCTGCGATCAGATCGTAGAAACTTTATTTTCTTGTTATGATGATTCTCCACTTCACTCTGAAATTCTTTGAACTTTTCAACTGTTTCAGACTTGTGTTTCATTAAGTAGATATACCCATATCTGCTCAAATCATCTGTGAAGGTCAGAAAATAATGTTACCCGCCGTGAGCCTTAACACTCATTGGACTGCATACATCAGTGTGTATTATTTCCAATAAGTCAGTAGCTCGCTCCATTGTTCCGGAGAACGGAGTTTTAGTCATCTTGCCCATGAGGCATGGTTCGCAAGCATCAAATAATTCATAACCAAGTGATTTCCAAAAGCCCATCAGCATGGAGTTTCTTCATGCGCTTTACACCAATATAACCTAAATGGCAGTGCCATAAATAAGTTGCACTATCATTATTAAATTTGCATCTTTTGGCTTCAATATTATGAATATGTGTATCACTACGATCGATATCTAACAAACTATTTTCATTGGGTGTATGATCATCGAACGTTTTATTCATGTAAACAGAACAACAATTATTCTTCAATTTTAAATGAATAACCGTATTGCAATAAACATGATCAAATCATATTCATGCTCAATGCAAACACCAAATAACATTTATTTAGGTTCAACAGTAATGCCGAAAGTATAGGGAGTGTGCGATGATGATCATATCAATCTTGGAACCACTTCCAACACAAATCGTCACTTCACCCTTAACTAGTCTTTGTTCATTCTGCAACTCCCGTTTCGAGTTACTAATCTTAGCAACTGAACTGGTATCAAATACCCAAGGGTTTCTATGACCACTAGTAAAGTACACATCAATAATCTGTATATCAAATATACCTTTGTTCACTTTTCCATCCTTCTTATCCGCCAAATATTTCGGGTAGTTCCGCTTCTAGTGACCATTCCCTTTGCAGTAGAAGCACTCAGTTTCAGGCTTAGGTCCAGCTTTGGGCTTCTTCATGGGAGTGGAAACTTTCTTGCCATTCTTCTTGAAGTTACCTTTCTTTCCCTTGCCCTTTTACTTGAAACTAGTGGTCTTGTTAACCATCAACACTTGATGCTCTTTCTTGATTTCTACCTTCACCGATTTTAGCATCGCAAAGAGCTCGGGAATCATTTTCGTCATCCCTTGCATATTATAGTTCATCACGAAGTTCCAGTAACTTGGTGATGGTGACTAGAGAACTCTGTCAATCACTATCTTATCTGGAAGATTAACTCCCACTTGATTCAGGCGATTGTAGTACTCAGACATTCTGAGCACATGCTCACTGGTTGAGCTATTCTCCTCCATCTTGTAGGCAAAGTACTTGTCAGAGGTCTCATACTTCTCGACTCGGGCATGAGTCTAAATTACCAATTTAAGCTCTTGGAACATCTTATATGCTCTGTGGCATTCAAAATGTTTTGAAGTCCCGGTTCTAAGCCGTAAAGCATGGCACACTAAACTATCAAGTAGTCATCGTACCGAGCTTGCCAAACGTTCATAATGTCTGCATCTGCTCCTGCAATAGGTCCGTCACCTAGCGGTGCATCAAGGACATAATTCTTCTGTGCAGCAATGAGGATAATCCTCAGATCACGGACCCAGTCCGCATCATTGCTACTACCATCTTTCAACTTATTTTTCTCTAGGAACATATAAAAAATAAACGGGGAGCTATAACGCGAGCTATTGATCTACAACATAATTTGCAAATACTATCAAGACTAAGTTCATGATAAACTAAAGTTCAATTAATCATATTACTTAAGAACTCCCACTTAGATAGACATCCCTCGAGTCATCCAAATGATCACGTGATCCAAATCAACTAAACCATGTCCAATCATCACGTGAGATGGAGTAGTCTTCAATGGTGAACATCTCTATGTTGATCATATCAACTATATGATTCACGCTCGACCTTTCGGTCTCCAGTGTTCCAATGCCATATCTGCATATGCTAGGCTCGTCAAGTTTAACCCGAGTATTCTGCGTGTGCAAAACTAGCTTGCACCCGTTGTATGTGAACGTAGAGCTTATCACACCCGATCATCATGTGGTGTCTCGGTGATGTCTACTATGCAACCTTCTCCTTGTAGACGTTGTTGGGCCTCCAAGTGCAGATGTTTGTAGGACAGTAGCAAATTTCCCTCAAGTGGATGACCTAAGGTTTATCAATCTGTGGGAGGCGTAGGATGAAGATGGTCTCTCTCAAACAACCCTGCAACCAAATAACAAAGAGTCTCTTGTGTCCCCGACACACCCAATACAATAGTAAATTGTATAGGTGCACTAGTTCGGCGAAGAGATGGTGATACAAGTGCAATATGGATGGTAGATATAGGTTTTTGTAATCTGAAATTATAAAAACAGCAAGGTAACAAGTGGTAAAAGTGAGCGCAAATGGTATTGCAATGCTAGGAAATAAGGCCTAGGGTTCATACTTTCACTAGTGCAAATTCTCTCAACAATAATAACATAATTGGATCATATAACAATCCCTTAACATGCAACAAAGAGTCACTCCAAAGTCACTAATAGCGGAGAACAATCGAAGAGATTATGGTAGGGTACGAAACCACCTCAAAGTTATTCTTTCCGATCAATCTATTCAAGAGTTCATAGTAAAATAACACGAAGCTATTCTTTCCGTTCGATCTATCATAGAGTTGGTACCAGAATAACACCTTAAGACACAAATCAACCAAAACCCTAATGTCACCTAGATACTCCAATGTCACCTCAAGTATCCATGGGCATGATTATATGATATGCATCACACAATCTCAGATTCATCTATTCAACCAACACAAAGTACTTCAAAGAGTGCCCCAAAGTTTCTACTGGAGAGTCAAGACGAAAACGTGTGCCAACCCCTATGCATAGGTTCATTGAACCCGCAAGTTGATCACCAAAACATACATCAAGTAGATCATGTGATATCCCATTGTCACCACAGATAAGCACATGCAAGACATACATCAAGTGTTCTCAAATCCTTAAAGACTCAATCCGATAAGATAACTTCAAGAGGAAAACTCAATTCATCACAAGAGAGTAGAGGGGGAGAAACATCATAAGGTCCAACTATAATAGCAAAGCTCGCGATACATCAAGATCGTAACATCTCAAGAACACGAGAGAGAGAGAGAGATCAAACACATAGCTACTGGTACATACCCTCAGCCCCGAGGGTGAACTACTCCCTCCTCGTCATGGAGATCACGGAGATGATGAAGATGGCAACCGGTGATGGATTCCCCCTCCAGCAGGGTGTCAGAATGGGCTCCCGAGAGGTTTTTGGTGGCTACAGAGGCTTGCAGCGGCGGAACTCCTGATCTATTGTGTTCCCCGAAGTTTTTAGGGTATATGGACATATATAGGGGAAAGAAGTCGGTCAGGGGGCCCACTAGGGACCCACGAGGGTGGGGGGCACGCCCAGGGGGTAGGGCGTGCCTCCCTGCCTCGTGGCTTCCTTGTTGCATCCCTGACGTACACTCCAAGTCTCCTGGATTGCTTCCATTCCAAAAATAACTCTCCCGAAGGTTTCATTACGTTTGGACTCCGTTTGATACTCCTTTTCTTCTAAACACTGAAATAGGCAAGAAAACAACAATTTGGGCTAGGCCTCCGGTTAATAGGTTAGTCCCAAAAATAATATAAAAGTGTATAATAAAGCCCATAAACATCCAAAACAGATAATATAATAGCATGAATACTTCATAAATTATAGATACGTTGGAGATGTATCAGCATCCCCAAGCTTAATTCCTGCTTGTCCTCGAGTAGGTAAATGACAAAAGAAAGAATTTATGAAGTGTGAATGCTAGTAGGTGCACAAGTATGATCAATGATAACTTCAATCACCTTTTCTAGCATCATTATATGTCATAACAATAGCTCATCTCAGAAAACTTCTCATGATCAAGTAACAAGCTATTCAAATGTTAAAGCATAGACCATAAACTTTCTTGAAAACTAGCAAACTATGTTCTTAGTCATCAAACAATTGCAATTCATCTTATTTTCAGGAAGAGTCTATGTAAGAGCTTTGATTTAGCAAATCCCACATACTCAACTATCATATAGTCTTCCATGATTGCCACCACTCAAAGCATATTTTTAGAACAAATAGCATTCATCGAACACAGAGAAAGATAGGGGCTTAATGTTTCGCCTCCCAACTTACTTATCATATAGATAATTGTCAACAATAATAATTCATGATCAAATATATTTGAATGGACATATATGCTTGGATCTTTCCCCATCACATGGCGCTTGCTAACTAAAGAGTAGGTTGGAATGAGAAGGAATACTACTGACTCTTGCATAAAAGTAAAAGATAGGCCCTTCGCAGAGGGAAGCATGGATTTTCAGAGGTGCCAGAGCTCGATTTTGAAATAGAGATAAATAATATTTTGAGAGGTCAACATAACAATTGAGGGATCCCAGTTCCTTCCATACTAAATACATTATAGGCGGTTCCCAAACAGAATGGTAAAGTTTTTACCCCCCCTCCACCAACAATCATCAATCCATGGCTTGCCCGAAACAACGGGTGCCTCCAACTAACAACAAACCTGGGGGAGTTTTGTTTGCAATTATTTTGATTTGATTTTTGATATTTGGATCATAGGACTGGGCATCCCAATTACCAGCCATTTTTCTCGGGAATGACGAGCGGAGTCCACTCATCGTGATAATAACCCACCTAGCATGGAAGATACTGACAGCTCCTAGTCACTACATGAGCGATTCGGGCATACAAAACAGATTATTATTTGAAGGTTTAGAGTTTGGCACATGCAAATTTACTTGGAACGGCAGGTAAATACCGCATATAGGTAGATATGGCGGACACTCATGGAAGAAACTTGGTTCAAGGGATTTGGATGCACAAGCATTATTCCCGCTTAGTACAGATATTTTGGCTAGCAAAGGATTCTAAATAGCAAGCACCACATGTTGGAGGATCTATAACAATATAACTTCTATACAAATATGCCCAAGCATAACTCATTATGTTGTCTTCCTTGTCCAATTTCAACTAATTTGCTCAGGTTTTAAAATAATTAATGGGGCTCACAATCATAGAAGATATCTAAGACAGTATATTTATATGTGAAATCTCTCTTCCTTCAATATTCTTTCATGAATTGTTCAAAGGACCAATAAATTTACCACCTCTACTTCATATAAGTGAAGTCATGATTCCCCTGGGATAAGCATATGAAACATATATAATTTCAGATTTATGATATTCAACTCATTCAACCATTTACTCATAGGATATAAGTGAAGCACTAGAGCAAACGACAAACTACTCCGAAAGATATAAGTGAAGATCAATGAGTAGTCGAATAATTATATAACTATGTGAAGACTCTCTAACATTTAAGAATTTCAGATCTTGGTATTTTATTCAAACAACAAGCAAAACAAAATAAAATGACATGACGCTCCAAGCAAAACACATATCATGTGGTGAATAAAAATATAGCTCCAAGTAAAGTTACCGATGAACGAAGACGAAAGAGGGGATGCCATCCGGGGCATCCCCAAGCTTAGGCTATTGGTTGTCCTTGAATATTACCTTGGGGTGCCTTGGGCATCCCGGGGTTAGGCTCTTGCCACTCCTTATTCCATAGTCCATCAAATCTTTACGCAAAACTTGAAAACTTCACAACAGAAAACTCAACAGAAAACTCGTAAGCTCCGTTAGTATAAGAAAATAAATCACCACTTAGGCACTGTTGTGAACTCATTCTAAATTCATATTGGTGTAATATCTACTGTATTCCAACTTCTATATAGTTCATACCCTTCGATATTACTCATAGATTCATCAAAATAAGCAAACAGTGCATAGAAAACAGAATCTGTTAGAAACATAACTGTCTGTAGTAATCTGTAACTCTAGAATACTTCTGTAACTCCAAAAATCCTACCAAATTAGGAAAAGCTGAAACATTTGTGTACCAATCCATATAAAAAAGAATCAGATCAAAATCACGTTTTTGTGAATTATAAAAACTAATTTACTGGGCGCAAAAGTTTCTGATTTTCAGCAGGATCAACACAACTATCACCGTAAGCTATCCTAAAGGTCTTACTTGGCACTTTATTGAAACAAAAACTATACAATATGATTACTACAGTAGCATAATCATGTGGACACACAAAAACTGTAAGGATAAATATTGGGTTGTCTCCCAACAAGCACTAACGTTTAACGCTCCTAGCTAGGCATGATGATTTCAATGATGCTCACATAAAAGATAAGAATTAAAACATAAAGAGAGCATCATGAAGAACATGACTAGCACATTTAAGCCTAACCCACTTCCTATGCATAGGTATTTTGTGAGCAAACAATTTATGGGAACAATAATCAACTAGCATAGGAAGGCTAAACAAGCATAACTTCAAAACTTTAAGCACATAGAGAGGAAACTTGATATTATTGCAATTCCTACAAGCATATATTCCTCCCTCATAATAATTTTCAGTAGCATCATGAATGAATTCAACAATATAACCATCACATAAAGCATTCTTTTCATGATCTACAAGCGTAGAAAATTTACCACTCTCCTCATAAGCAAATTTCTTCTCATGAATAGTAGTGGGAGCAAACTCACCAAAATAATTATCATGTGAGGCATAATCCAATTGAAAACTAAAATCATGATGACAAGTTTCATGGTTATCATTATTCTTAATAGCATACAATTCATCACAATAATCATCATATATAGCAACTTTGTTCTCATAATCAATTGGAACCTCTTCCGAAATAGTGGATTCATCACTAAATAAAGTCATGACCTCTCCAAATCCACTTTCATAATTATCACAATAATATTCAACATCCTCCAAAATAGTGGGATCATTACTTCCTAAAGTTGACACTCTTCCAAACCCACTTTCATCAATATAATCATCATAAATAGGAGGCATGCTTTCATCATAATAAATATTCTCATCAAAACTTGGGGGACTAAACATATCATCTTCATAAAACATAGCATCCCCAAGCTTGTGGATTTGCATATCATTAGCATCATGGGTATTCAAAGAATTCATACTAACAACATTGCAATCATGCTCATCATTCACATATTTTATGCCAAGCATTCTATGTAATTCTTCTTCGAGCACTTGAACAGAATTTTCCTTTCCATCATTTTAATGAAAGACATTAAAAAGACGAAGCATATGAGGCAACCTCAATGCCGTTGTTTGTAGTTTTCTTTTATAGACTAAACTAGTGATAAAACAAGAAACTAAAATATTCAATTGCAAGACCTAAAGATATACCTTCAAGCACTCACCTCCCCGGCAACGGCGCCAGAAAAGAGCTTGATGTCTACTACGCAACCTTCTCCTTGTAGACGTTGTTGGTGTTGGGGAACGTAGTAATTTCAAAATTTTCCTACGCGCACACAAGATCATGGTGATGCATATCAACGAGAGGGGAGAGTGTGTCCATGTACCCGCGTAGACCGAAAGTGGAAGCGTCAGCACAACGCGGTTGATGTAGTCGTATGTCTTCATGATCCGACCGATCCAAGTACCGAACATACGGCACCTCCGGGTTTAGCACACGTTTAGCTCGATGACGTCCCGCGAACTCCGATCCAGCAGAGCTTCACAAGAGAGTTCCGTCAGCACGACGGCGTGAGGACGGTGATGATGTTGCTACCAACGCAGGGCTTCACCTAAGCACCGCTACGATATGACCGAGGTGGAATATGGTGGAGGACACCGCACATGGCTGGAATAGATCAACAGATCAACTTGTGTGTCATGGGGAGCCCCTAGCCTCAGTATATAAAGGAGGAGAGGAGGGGAGGGGCCGGCCCTCTCTATGGCGCGCCCTGGGGAGTCCTACTCCCACCAGGAGTAGGATTCCCCCCTTCCATGTAGTAGGAGTAGGAGTCAAGGAAAGGGAAAAGAGAAGGGAAGGAAGGAGGGGGCGCAGCCCCTTTCACTAGTCCATTTCAGACTAGGTCTGGGGGGGGGGGGGGTGCACGGCCTGCCTGTACTTCTTTCCCTTAAAGTCCAATAAGGCCCATATACTCCCCCGCGAATTTCCGTAACTCCCCGGTACTCCGATAAATACCCGAATCACTCCGAACCTTTCCGATGTCCGAATATAGTCGTCCAATATATTGATCTTTACGTCTCGACCATTTCGGGACTCCTCGTCATGTCCCCAATCTCATCCGGGACTCCGAACTACCTTTGGTACATCAAAACACATAACTCATAATATAAATCGTCACCGAACATTAAGCGTGCGGACCCTACGGGTTCGAGAACTATGTAGACATGACCGAGACACGTCTCCGGCCAATAAACAATAGCAGAACCTGGATGCTCATATTGGCTCCTACATATTCTACGAAGATCTTTATCGGTCAAACTGCATAACAACATACGTTGTTCCCTTTGTCATCGGTATGTTATTTGCCCGAGATTTGATCGTCGGTATCTCAATACGTAGTTCAGTCTCGTTACCGGCAAGTCTCTTTACTCATTCCGTAATACATAATCCCGCAACTAACTCATTAGTTACAATGCTTGCAAGGCTTATAGTGATGTGCATTGCCGAGTGGGCCCAGAGATACCTCTCCGACAATTGGAGTGACAAATCCTAATCTCGAAATACGCCAACTCAATAAGTACCTTCGGAGACACCTGTAGAGCACCTTATAATCACCCATTTATGTTGTGACGTTTGGTAGCACACAAAGTGTTCCTCCGGTAAACGGGAGTTGCATAATCTCATAGTCATAGGAACATGTATAAGTCATGAAGAAAGCAATAGCAGAATACTAAACGATCAAGTGCTAAGCTAACGGAATGGGTCAAGTCAATCACATCATTCTCCTAATGATGTGATCCCGCTAATCAAATGACAACTCATGTCTATGGCTAGGAAACTTAACCATCTTTGATTCAACGAGCTAGTCAAGTAGAGGCATACTAGTGACGCTTTGTTTGTCTATGTATTCACACATGTATCAAGTTTCCGGTTAATACAATTCTAGCATGAATAATAAACATTTATCATGAAATAAGGAAATAAATAATAACTTTATTATTGCCTCTAGGGCATATTTCCTTCAGTCTCCCACTTGCACTAGAGTCAATAATCTAGTTCACATCACCATATTATTTAACACCAATATTCACATCTGTATGTGATTAACACCCATAGTTCACATCGTCATGTGACCAACACCCGAAGGGTTTACTAGAGTCAATAATCTAGTTCACATCGATATGTGATTAACACCCAAAGAGTATTAAGGTGTGACCATGTTTTGCTCGTGAGAGAAGTTTAGTCAATGGGTCTGTCCCATTCAGAGCCGTATGTATTTTGCAAATATTCTATGTCTACAATGCTCTGTATGGAGCTACTCTAGCTAATTTCTCCCACTTTCAATATGTATCCAGATTGAGACTTAGAGTCATCTGGATCGGTGTAGAAGTTTGCACCGATGTAACTCTTTATGACGGGCTCTTTTATCACCTCCATAATCGAGAAATATTTCCTTAGTCCTTACTAAGGATAATCTTGACCGCTGTCCAGTGACCTACTCCTAGATCAAAATTGTACTCCCTTGCCAAACTCAGAGCAAGGTATACAATCGGTCTGGTACACAGCATAGCATACTTTATAGAACCTATGACTGAGGCATATGGAATGACTTTTTATTCTCTTTCTATTTTCTGCTGTGGTCGGGCTTTGAGTCTTACTCAATTTCACACCTTGCAACATAGGCAAGAACTCCTTCTTTGACTGTTCCACTTTGAACTACTTCAAAATCAAGGTATGTACTCATTGGAAAATCTTATCAAGCGTCTTGATCTATCTCTATAGATCTTGATGCTCAAAGTGTAAGCAGCTTCACTGAGGTCTTTCTTTGAAAAACTCCTTTCAAACACTCCTTTATGCTTTCCAGAAAAATTCTACATTATTTCTGATCAACAATATGTCATTCACATATACTTATCAGAAAGGCTGTAGTACTCCCACTCACTTTCTTGTAAATACAGGCTTCACCGCAAGTCTGTATAAAACTATATGCTTTGATCAACTCATCAAAGCGTATATTCCAACTCCGAGATGCTTGCACTAGTCCATAGATGGATCACTAGAGCTTGCACACTTTGTTAGCACCTTTCGGATTGACAAAACCTTCTGATTGCATCATATACAACTTTTCTTTAATAAATCCATTAAGGAATACAGTTTTGACATCCATTTGCCAGATTTCATAAAATGTGGCAATTTGCTAACATGATTCAGACAGACTTAAGCATCGCTATGAGTGAGAAAATCTCAGTGTAGTCAAAACCTTGAACTTTGTCAAAAACCCTTTTCGACAAGTCGAGCTTTGTAGATAGTAACACTACTATCAGTGTCCGTCTTCCTCTTGAAGATCCATTTATTCTTAATGGCTTGCTGATCATGGTAAGTCAACCAAAGTCCACACTTTGTTCTCATACATGGATCCCATCTCAGATTTTATGGCTTCAAGCCATTTCGCGGAATCTGGGCTCATCATCGCTTCCTCATAGTTCATAGGTTCATCATGGTCTAGTAACATGACTTATAGAATAGGATTACCGTACCAATCTGGTGTGGACCGTACTCTAGAAGACCTACGAGGTTCTGTAGTAACTTAATTTGAAGTTTCATGATCATCATCATTAGCTTCCTCACTAATTGGTGTAAGAATCACTGGAACTGATTACTGTGATGAACTACTTTCTAATTTGGGAGAAGGTACAATTACCTCATCAAGTTCTACTTTCCTCCCACTCACTTCTTTCGAGAGAAACTCCTTCTCTAGAAAGGATCCATTTTTAGCAACGAATATCTTTCCTTTCGGATCTGTGATAGAAGGTGTACCCAACAGTTTCCTTTGGGTATTCTATGAAGACACACTTCTCCGATTTGGGTTCGAGCTTATCAGGTTGAAACTTTTTCACATAAGCATCGCAGCCCCAAACTTTAAGAAATGACAACTTTGGTTTCTTTCCAAACCACAGTTCATAAGGTCGTCTCAACGGATTTTGATGGTGCCCTATTTAAAGTGAATGCAACTGTCTCTAATGCCTAACCCCAAAACGATAGTGGTAAATCGGTAAGATACATCATAGATCGCACCATATCCAATAAAGTGCGGTTACGGCGTTCGGACACACCATTACGCTGTGGTGTTCCATGTGGCATTAGCTGTGAAACTATTCCACATTGTTTTTAAATGAAGGCCAAACTCGTAACTCAAACATTCATCTCCGCGATCAAATCGCAGAAACTTTATTTTCTTGTTACGATGATTCTCCACTTCACTCTGAAATTCTTTGAACTTTTCAAATGTTTCAGATTTGTGCTTCGTTAAGTAGATATAGTCATATCTGCTCAAATCATCCGTGAAGTTCAGAAAATAACAATACCCGCCACGAGCATCAACACTCATTGGACCACATACATCAGTATGTATTATTTCCAACAAGTCAGTAGCTCGTTCCATTGTTCCAGAGAACAGAGTTTTAGTCATCTTGCCCAAAAGGCACGGTTCGCAAGCATCAAATGATTCATAACCAAGTGATTCCAAAAATCCATTTTTATGGAGTTTTTCATGCGCTTTACACCGATATGACCCAAACGGCAGTGCCACAAATAAGTTGCACTATCATTATCAACTTTGCATCTTTTGGCATCAATATTATGAATATGTGTATCGCTACGATCGAGAACCAACAAACTATTTTCATTGGGTGTATGACCATTGAAGGTTTTATTCATGTAAACAGAACAACAATTATTCACTGACTTTAAATGAATAACCATATTGCAATAAACATGATCAAATCATATTCATGCTCAACGCAAACGCCAAATAACATTTATTTAGGTTTAACACTAATCCTGGAAGTATAGGGAGTGTGCGATGATGATCATATCAATCTTGGAACCACTTCCAACACACATCGTCACTTCACCCTCAACTAGTCTCTGTTTATTCTGTAACTCCTGTTTTGACTTACTAATATTTAGCAACCGAACAAGTATCAAATACTCAGGGGCTACTATAAACACTAGTAAGCTACACATCAATAACCTATATATCAAATACACCCTTGTTCACTTTGCCATCCTTCTTATCCACCAAATATTCAGGGCATTTCTGCTTCCAGTGACCATTTCCTTTGCAATGTAAGCACTCAGTTTCAGGCTTTGGTCCAGCTTTGGGCTTCTTCGCGGGAGTGACAACTTGCTTGTCATTCTACTTGAAGTTCCCTTTCTTTCCCTTTTCTTGAAACTAGTGGTCTTGTCAATCATCAACACTTGATGCTCTTTCTTGATGTCTACCTTCGTCGATTTCAACATCACGAAGAGCCCGGGAATCGTTTTCGTCATCCCTTGCATACTATAGTTCATCATGAAGTTCTAGTAACTTAGTGATGGTGACTAGAGAACTCTGCCAATCACTATCTTATCTGGAAGATTAACTCCCACTTGATTCAAGCGATTGTAGTACCCAAACAATCTAAGCACATGCTCACTAGTTGAGCAATTCTCCTCCATCTTTTAGCTATAGAACTTGTTGGAGACTTCATATCTCTCAACTCGGGTACTCTCTTGAAATATTAACTTCAACTCCTAGAACATCTCATATGGTCCATGACGTTCCAAACGTCTTTGAAGTCCCGATTCTAAGCAGTTAAGTATGGTGCACTAAATTATCAAGTAGTCATCATATTGAGCTAGCCAAACGTCAATAATGTCTGCATCTACTCCTGCAATAGGTCTGTCACCTAGCAGTGCATAAAGGACATAATTCTTTTGTGCAGCAATGAGGATAAACCTCAGATCACGGACCCAGCCCGCATCATTGCTACTATCATCTTTCAACTTAGTTTTCTTTAGGAACACATATAAAACATAGGGAAGCAACAACGCAAGTTATTGATCTACAACATAATTTGCAAAATACTATCAGGACTAAGTTCATGATAAATTAAAGTTCAATTAAACATATTACTTAAGAACTCCAACTTAGATAGACATCCCTCTAATCATCTAAGTGATCACGTGATCCAAATCAACTAAACCATGTCCGATCATCACGTGAGATGGAGTAGTTTTCAATGGTGAACATCACTATGTTGATCATATCTACTATATGATTCACGCCCGATCTTTCGGTCTCCAGTGTTCCGAGGCCATATCTGCATATGCTAGGCTCGTCAAGTTTAACCTGAATATTCTGCGTGTGCAACTGTTTTGCACCCATTGTATTTGAACGTAGAGCCTATCACACCTGATCATCACGTGGTGTCTCAGCATGAAAAAATTTCGCAACGGTGCATACTCAGGGAGAACACTTATACCTTGAAATTCAGTGAGAGATCATCTTGTAATGCTATCGTCGATCTAAGCAAAATAAGATGCATAAAAGATAAACATCACATGCAATCAATATAAGTGATATGATATGGCCATCAACATCTTGATATGGCCATCATCATCTTGTGCTTGTGATCTCCATCTCCAAAGCACCATCATGATCACCATCATTACCGGCGCGACACCTTGATCTCCATCGTAGCATCGTTGTCGTCTCGCCAACTATTGCTTCTACGACTATCGCTACCGCTTAGTGATAAAGTAAAGCAATTACAGGGCGATTGCATTGCATACAATAAAGCGACAACTATATGGCTCCTGCCAGCTGCCGATAACTCGGTTACAAAACATGATCATCTCATACAATAAAATATAGCATCATGTCTTGACCATATCACATCACAACATGCCCTGCAAAAACAAGTTAGACGTCCTCTACTTTGTTGTTGCAAGTTTTACGTGGCTGCTACGGGCTGAGCAAGAACCGTTCTTACCTATGCATCAGAACCACAACGATAGTTCGTCAAGTTAGTGCTGTTTTAACCTTCTCAAGGACCGGGCGTAGCCACACTTGGTTCAACTAAAGTTGGAGAAACTGACACCCGCCAGCCACCTGTGTGCAAAGCACGTCGGTAGAACCAGTCTCGCGTAAGCGTACGCGTAATGTCGGTCCGGGCCACTTCATCCAACAATACCGCCGAACCAAAGTATGACATGCTGGTAAGCAGTATGACTTGTATCGCCTACAACTCACTTGTGTTCTACTCATGCATATAACATCTACGTATAAAACCTGGCTCGGATGCCACTGTTGGGGAACGTAGTAATTTCAAAATTTTCCTACACGCACACAGGATCATGGTGATGCATACCAACGAGAGGGGAGAGTGTGTCCATGTACCCTCGTAGACCGAAAGCAGAAGCATTAGCACAACACGGTTGATGTAGTCGTACGTCTTCACGATCAGACCGATCCAAGTACTGAACGTACGGCACCTCTGAGTTCAGCACACGTTCAACTCGATGACGTCCCGCGAACTCTGATCCAGCAGAGCTTCATAGGAGAGTTCTGTCAGCATGACGGCGTGATGATGGTGATGATGTTGCTACCGATGCAGGGCTTCGCCTAAGCACCGCTATGATATGACCGAGGTGGAATATAGGGGGCACCGCACATGGCCGGAATAGATCAACAGATCAACTTGTGTGTCATGGGCTGCCCCTAGCCTCAGTATATAAAAGAGGAGAGGAGGGGAGGGGCTGGCCCTCTCTATGGCGCGCCCTGGGGAGTCCTACTCCCACCGGGAGTAGGATTCCCCCCTTCCATGTAGTAGGAGTAGGAGTCAAGGAAAGGGAGAAGAGAAGAGAAGGAAGGAGGGGGCGCAGCCCCTCCCCCTAGTCCAACTCGGACCAGGCCTTGGGGGGGGGGCACGGCCTGCCTCTCTCTCTTTCCCTTAAAGCCCAATAAGGCCCATATACTCCCCGGCGAATTCCCGTAACTCTCCGGTACTCCGATAAATACCCGAATCACTCGGAACCTTTCCGACGTCCGAATATAGTCGTCCAATATATCGATCTTTACGTCTCGACCATTTAGAGACTTCTCGTCATGTCCCCGATCTCATCCGAGACCCCGAACTATCTTCGGTACATTAAAACACATAACTCATAATATAAATCGTCACCGAACGTTAAGCGTGCGGACCCTATGGGTTCGAGAGCTATGTAGACATGACCGAGACACGTCTCCGGCCAATAACCAATAGCAGAACCTGGATGCTCATATTAGCTCCTACATATTCTACGAAGATATTTATCGGTCAAACCGCATAACAACATACGTTGTTCCCTTTGTCATCGGTATGTTATTTGCCTGAGATTTGATCGTCGGTATCTCAATACGTAGTTCAATCTCGTTATCGGCAAGTCTCTTTACTCGTTCCGTAATACATAATCCTGCAACTAACTCATTAGTTACAATGCTTGCAATGCTTATAGTGATGTGCATTACCGAGTGGGCCCAGAGATACCTCTCCGACAATCAGAGTGACAAATCCTAATCTCGAAATACGCCAACTCAACAAGTACCTTCGGAGACACCTCTAGAGCACCTTTATAATCACCCATTTACGTTCTGACGTTTGGTAGCACACAAAGTGTTCCTCTGGTAAACGGGAGTTGCATAATCTCATAGTCATAGGAACATGTATAAGTCATGAAGAAAGCAATAGCAGAATACTAAACGATCAAGTGCTAAGCTAACGGAATGGGTCAAGTCAATCACATCATTCTCCTAATGATGTGATCCCGTTAATCAAATGACAACTCATGTCTATGGCTGGGAAACTTAACCATCTTTGATTCAACGAGCTAGTCAAGTAGAGGCATACTAGTGACGCTTTGTTTGTCTATGTATTCACACATGTATCAAGTTTCCGGTTAATACAATTCTAGCTTGAATAATAAACATTTATCATGAAATAGGGAAATAAATAATAACTTCATTATTGCCGCTAGAGCATATTTCCTTCAGTTGGGCCTCCAAGTGCAGAGGTTTGTAGGACAATAGCAAATTTCCCTCAAGTGGATGACCTAAGGTTTATCAATCCGTGGGAGGCGTAGGATGAAGATGGTCTCTCTCAAACAACCCTGCAACCAAATAACAAAGAGTCTCTTGTGTCCCCAAAACACCCAATACAATGGTAAATTGTATAGGTGCACTAGTTCGGTGAAGAGATGGTGATACAAGTGCAATATGGATGATAGATATAGGTTTTTGTAATATGAAATTATAAAAACAGCGAGGTAACAAGTGGTAAAAGTGAGCGTAAACGGTATTGCAATGCTAGAAACAAGGCCTAGGGTTCATACTTTCACTAGGGCAAGTTCTCTCAACAATAATAACATAATTGGATCATATAACAATCCCTCAACATGCAACAAAGAGTCACTCCAAAGTCACTAATAGTGGAGAACAAACAAAGATATTATTGTAGGGTACGAAACCACCTCAAAGTTATTCTTTCTGATCGATATATTCAAGACCCCGTAGTAAAATAACACGAAGCTATTCTATCGTGGTGGGCGCACTGCAGATGCCAAGGGATGGCTAAAGAGAGGAGGAGGCTCGAGGGCGCTGGTGGGCTCCAGAGGCGAGGTTGGTATGAGCGGGTGCGGGACGCCGGACATACCCAGGTTCGGGGCTCTCCGGAGAGATAACACCCCTAGTCCTTCCGAGTGTGGTTTGATGTGTGACAGTACAATGTTGCTCCTGGAGCTGTATGGGGGAGGAAAGAAGCTGGCCAAGGCTTAGGCTGATCCTTCTCCCTGGTGCTGCTGTCTCGGTGGCCAGTTCTTCTCTATGCTCTGTTGCTTACATGCCTGCCTGTATGCGAGGGCTCCTGGGGGGTTTTATAGACCAACCCCCTAGGGGTACAATGGTAATGTTACAAGTCAGTGGGTCTGGATTGTCGGTGTCCCGGGTCCCGGGCTGGGACCCGCTGAGGGCCTGTGGTTCGCCGGGTTCCCCTAGGTGCTGGCCCCGCGTGCCTAGGGGGACTGTGCGCCGTCTTGTCGATCGTTAGGGCGTGGCCGAGTCGAGTCGTGTATAGTGGCTCTCCGTCAGGTCGCCGCTTGCTGTCGTCAGCGGTGAGGGCGGGGGCACTGTAGCCACGCCGGCCCTGGTTAGCGGGTAGGTGAGGGGCACTGTTGCCACGCTTCGGCTGACCACAGACATGGGCGGGGCACTGTTGCCTTGGTCATCGATGATTGAAGACTCGTCCCATCGTACGGCCTGGATGGGACGGGAGTTGACCCGTGGCTGGATTGCGGAGCATGCCATGGGTGGAGCTGGCTTGTCGAGGAAGCTTTGGTTGTGCCGGGTTCGGCTGTCTTGTGCTAGTTGTTGAGGCCGAGTCGACGCGTCTTGCCGGGTCAGAGAGTTTTGCCGGGTTGCGGGGCTTGGCCGGGTCGAGCTACCCGGCCAAGCGCATGCCGGCTTGAGGGGCGATGCCGGCCCCGTTGTTTTTGAAAAGGATCCGAGTTCCGTTGCCTGCCCGGGGTTCATCCCCCGACAGTAGTCTCCGAAGCCGTGAAGGTCCGCCGTCTTTGGATGAGAGGGCCTTCACAGTTTCCCCCTTAAGCAAGGCGGATTCTGCGAGCGCCGGGTCCGTCAACACCCACTGTGTGCCGGTTTTCTCGGAAACCGTATTATGGCATCCCGGCCATGGCGGGAATCGAGGAGTCTGTCGAATCTTGGGGCCATCCCTCGGGCTTCACGTGGGCGCCACGTGGTGCCCGGAAGTCGGAGGGGCCTGACAGGCCACACACGTGACGGGACTGGGCGACGGGCCAGGGCCTGCCGCCGCGCGCCCTTGGCCCACGTGCACGGATTTATTGCGGCGTCCGGGGGCCGGTTGCTCTTCCCCGGGCAGTTACTGCGTGTGTATGTGCACACTTATTGCGGGGTGGTGGAAAGGTGCGTGCAGATGATCCCACTCCCCCACGTTCAAACCGAGGGTTATAAATCGGGGGGCAGGGGGCGGCGAACATCATTCTCGCACGCGCCCTCCTGTCCCTTTGCTCTTGCTCTACTCTTCGCAACCGACGCACTGCGGTGCCCGCTGCCCCGAGCAGAACTTCTCCGTCGTCCATCTTCTTTCTCCTTCTTTCGATCATGGCACTGCCGTCGGGCTCTTGGATGGGTTCGAATGTCACCACCGAGGACATCGCCCATCTTCGGGCGTCGCGGCACCTGCCGCGGGAGACGGATGTCGCCGTCCGTCTATCGTGCGGCGAGCAGAGGCTGCGGCTCAAGGAGTTGGAGCGCGTGGTCTTCCTCATGCACTTCGAGCGCGGATTCGGGCTGCCGGCGAGCGCCTTCTTCCGCATGTTCCTGGAGTTCTTCGGGCTCCAGCCGCATCATCTTGGCACCGCCGCCATCGTACAGCTCTCCGGCTTCGTCATCCTCTGTGAGGGGTACCTGGGGGTCAAACCCTTGATCGACCTCTGGGCGCGCTTCTTCTCCCTGAAGCAGCAGGGCCTGTGAGCCGGAGAGTTCGCCGACTACGGCGCCGCCATCATCTCGAAGCGGTCGGGGGCGGACTTCCCCAAGATCCCGTTGGAGAATTCTGCCAAGAAATGGCAGAGCTCCTTCTTCTACGTCCGCAACTTGGGTGCGGACCGCATCAATCTTCCGACCTTCGCCATCGCGCCACCGGGGGCAAATATAAACTGGGGCTAGTCGCCCAGGCGCCCATCGCAGGAGATTCTCAATCTCTGCGAGTGGGTGACAGTGATGAGGACGCGGGAGGGGCTCACCGGCAACGACCTCATCGCCGCGTTCATCATGCGCTGGGTCCTCCCGCTGCAGAGACACTCCTGCCTCATTGGCGAGATGGTCGGCCTTCAAGACCCCAACCGCATGGGGTCGACGCGGCTGACATCGGAGCAGAACGCGCGTCTGGTGAACGACATCTCCAAGGCCAACCTTGGGGAGGACTGGCGGTTCAGCAAGGTGCCGTACAGCGAGTCGAACCTGGCGCCACAGGTGAGTGTCTGGCCGCCTTACTTTACTGCTGCGCACCTTCTCGTCTGTCCTGATGCGACACGGGAGGTGCTTCTGAACGCGATCTGGCATCCTTACGCACGGGCTCCATCACAGGTGGCGCCGGTGGTGCCAGAGGAGCCCGCGGCCCACGTCGGGGAGGAGGAGGCCGAGGCCGACGCCGGTGCTGGGCGTCGTGCGGGTAAGTCTTGTATTTTTCTTCATGTATCTTGAGTTGCTGACCGCGGCATTGTACGGGCCATGCTGACGCCAGTTGTTGGTGTAGTGGCGTTGGGCAGAGGAGGCAGCGACGCGGGCGGAGCCGGGTCTTCATGTGGGGCGGCGCCAAGCCACCCGCACGGGAAGTACAACGTTGCGCCGCGGCCCCGGGCTCCGAAGCGCACGGCGGACCCGGTCGGGGCTGGGAGGCCGGCCAAGAGGAAGCGCGGCGCCAGCCATGGGAGGCTAGCCCTGGTCCTGGTCTTGTCGGGGTAAGCTTCATCTCCCATACCCATCCGGATTGTCGAGCCAGTCTTGTTTCTTTTTGCTCATTCTGTCTTCTTCTTCAGGTCACCAATCACGCTGGCGAGAGCGGCGGCGGCCGCCGCGGCCGCCGAAGTGACCGTGTTCCGCAGGAGCCGGTCCGACCTCCTCAACCAGGTCGAGGTGGAGGGACGGGCCGACTCGGACCTCGGCCTGGACCCGAACGACGCCGAGGGCCTGGCCTGGCGGGACAGGAACATGGCCGAGGCGGAGCTGGAGGCGGCGTCGGTCCGGGCTTGGACCGACGCAGCAGCGGCATGGGCACGAGCCAGCGCAGAGCCGGCCTGGTGTGAGATGCCGGAGGGCACGGTGGTGGCGGCGACGGTCTTCGAGCCATCGTCGGTGAGGGAGCACGGCCGTGAAGGCCAGGCTGAGGTGGTGATCCTCGACCGGGAGGTCGTGGAGGTGGAGGATGATACCCCGCCGCGGGTCGATGTTGTCGACCGAGCGGGGGCTGATGGTGGTGGCGGCGGCGCCGTCTTGGAGGAGGCGCTGTGGCGGCACCTGAGGCGCCGTCGGTGTTGGAGGAGGCACCGCGGGCGGCGGTGCCGAAGGCCACCCCAGCAGTTGGGCCGACGGTGGTGCAGCAGGCCATCCCAGTGTCCGGACCGGAGGCAGCGACACAGGGCGTCCCGGCGTCTGGGTCGTCGACGGCGCTGGAGAGGGCGTCGGAGGAGGTGCTGGCCACGTCGGGAGTGGCCAGCGGGGAGCACAGCTTGGTGCCCCGGCAGGGAGGACGCCGGGCCGCCGCGCTGCAGCCGGTGCGGAGCGGGGGTGCCGTGGTCTTCGGGCCTCAGACCCAGGAGGAGGCGGCGATGGACGTCGTCAGCCGCCGCCTGCACGGCCGGACGGACCGGGTCGAGGCCTTCGCCCAGGCTGAGGTAGAGTGGACGCGTCACCTGGAGCGCGCCGTTCTAGTAAGCCTTTTCTTTTTCGCAATTTCTTCTTTGTGGGGGCGCGCCAGCGCACCCACTGGGTGTAGCCCCCGAGGTTCCGGCCAACTACGTAGTAGTTGGGTCGAATCTTTAGAGCGTTGTCCTTGTTCTGATTTCTGCCTTCTTCAGCAACTCGACGCCTACCGGGTCGGCGCCTTCAACCGTCTCCTGGGCAAGTACCGGGAACTCAAGGAGCAGCTCACCGCCAAGGAGGAGGAGCTTCGCGTCGTCGCAGGTATCTTCATGCTCTTTTCTAGTGGGGGCGCGCTAGCGCACCCACCGGGTGTATCCCCCGAGATTCGGGCCAACTGTGTAACAGTTGGGCCAAATCTTAAGTCTTGCTTTCTCATTCCCTGAATCCTTCTTTTTCGCAGACGAGGTGCTGTCCTGGAGGACTCATCTACTCCGGGCTAGTCATCACTATGACCGGCTCATTGTTGACACCGACCGTCTCGGCGTCGAGGCAGCACAGGCGAGGGCGGAGGCGGCCGCGGCCCGGCGGTCTCTCGATGAGGCCAACTAGCTGCATGAGCAGCTGGAAGGTCGCAAGAGCCGCCTCGAGGCCGAGGTGGAGCTTCTTAAGGTGGAAGCCGCCAAGGTGGTGGAGGCGCAACAGGCCCTAGTCGAGGCGGACTAGCAGTGCGGCCAGCTGGCCGACGACAAGGGTCGGCTCCAGGCCGAGGTGGATTTCCTGCAGGGGCAGATTACCACAGCTGAGGGAGCCCGTCAGGACGAGGCCCGTCGTCGCGAGGCGGCCGAGAAGGCGGTCGACGACAAGGACGCCGAGCTGAAGGCGGCCCTTGCCAAGGCATCCGATCTGGAGAAGGTGCTCCAGGAGCACGACCGCACCATTGAACGGGAGCGGCGTGGTACGTTGCTCGAAGCGCAGCACCTGGAAGAGTCCTTCTCCAGTAAGTGCTTTTTCGGGTCGGGATCCGGCCTTTTGTCCTTATTGTCCTTCTTCTGATATGCTTCGCCTTTTTGTGGCAGGAGCCTTCCCGGAGACGCAACGGCTGGCGGAGGAAGCCGTCCGCTTTCAGCGTGACCCGACCGGAGTCGTTGGATCCGGAACGGACCCGTGGGTGCCGTGGACCTTCCCAGAAATCATCGCCGCCGCTGAGGCCCGCCTGCGGGTCTTGGGGACGCAGATGGGGCGGCTGCCCCAGGCCGCCACCATGATGACGGCGGCCCTTTGGCCGGACTCCGTCGAGCCGAGCAGCTTCACGCGCGTGGCGCGTTGGTTGGAGATGGGGCCGGACCGGCTTCACGAGTGGCGCGTCTCCGCCGCTCGTGTCGGCGCTAAGATGGCACTTCGATTCGTGCTGTCTTGGCATCTAGACCTGCAGCTGGACGCGCTGGGCTAGCGGGCCGGCTCGAAGCAGCTCTTGCAGGAGCAAGCCGGCCGGATTGCCTCTCGGGCCAGCTACATCGCCGAGTTCGCCTTCCACGACGAGTTCCACCCTGAGTGGACGGAAGACGGTAGGGTCATTGATGGAGATGACTACGGCTTGCTTCTCCATGATCCGGAGGGGAGCTCCGAGGAGACGGGCGTCTACCGCGATGGGGGTGCCGAGGAGGACACCGGTGCCTCGCCGGACCCAGAGGCCGCTATGGGAGAGCCGTCGACGTCGCAATGCGGCGCTGGAGATGCCTGAGATATTCTGAGTAGAATTTGTTAAGTAGCAGGTCCACCCACCCACTAGGGGTTTTAGGGTGTAATGAACTCGGGCTGTGGCCTTTTAAATACTTGTGTGTGAATTTCGTGAGTGTTTTTCCTTTTGTCTTTAGTTTTTTGGACCGATTTCTTGCGCTTTTCCTTTCTCAAACCTCCCCCCCCGCGAGTCAGATGGCTGAGGCTCCGGTCCGTTACAAGGAGTTCGGTTCTTCGAGAGGAGTGCGCAGGACTTGGGCCCTTCAAAACATTGAGCGCGAGCGAAACACCCACTGGGCTGGCTGGCGGCAATCCGGCGAAGCCTGTTGGCGAGCAGCCGGTCGTGCGGCTGTATATTTTCTGAGCGGCAGGCCGGGTTGATCGACCCGGTAGCCTTTGACTTAGTGTATGAAGCGTAAAGGAGCTTTGAACCGTTGTGCTTGCCAGCCGACAGCCGAAGCCAGATCTATGGCTTTAGGGCGAAGTGGGGGACCGCGGCATCCTAACTATATCAGGAATCACCAAGTAAGGCGGCAGGGTGGCGATGAAGCCGGCCAGCCCCCGAGCCCCTAGATCGAGTGTGTCAGACTAGTGGCCGGGTTCAGTGGGATAGTGATGCAAGAAAGTAGGGACACAATAAATTGGTCGACAAAAGGCATCCCCCGAGTCTCGTTCGGGGACCCCATAGTTTCACGCGTTTACAAAAGGCGACAATACATACACTCGTGCGGCTAACTGTAGAACGGGCGGAGGAGTTCCGCGTTCCACGGCCGGGTCGTTTCTTCGCCGGCGATGTCTTTCTTGCGCTTCTTTGACTTGCGTGCGTCGATGAGGTAGTAGGCATTGCGATCGCGCAAGGCCCTGCTCACGATGAATGGGCCCTCCCATGGAGGGGACAGCTTGTGCTGGCCTACTTGCTGTTGGATGAGTCGGAGGACGAGGTCGCCCTCGCGGAATGTGAGGGGCTTGATCTTCTTGTTGTGGTAGTGCCTCAGGCCTTGCTGGTAGATGGCCAAACGGATGAGCACCAGGAGGCGTGCTTCTTCGAGCAGGTCGACGCCATCTTCGCGGGCTTCTCTGGCTTCGGCTTCGGTGTACATCGCGACGCGCGGTGAGTTGAACTCGACGTCGGTCGGGATGACGGCTTCGGTTCCATAGACGAGGAAGAACGGGGTGAACCCGGTCGACCGATTCGGCGTGGTGCGGAGACTCCAGAGAACGGCCGGCAACTCGTCAAGCCAGCTGCCGGGTGAGCGGATGAGTGGCTCGACGAGTCGTGGCTTGACGCCGGACTGGATGAGTCCATTGGCCCGCTCGACCTACCCATTGGACTGCGGATGTGCAACAGAGGCCAGGTCGAGGCGGATGCCGGAGACAGAGCAGTATTGCTCAAGCGCGCCCTTGGTGAAGTTGGTGCTATTGTCCATGATGATGCTGTTCGGCATGCCATAGCACACCGCTATGCCCTTAATGAACCGAACGGCTGTTAGCCCATCCAATTTCTTGATTGCCCGTGCCTCGATCCACTTGGTGAACTTGTCCACTGCCACCAGCAGGTGCGTCATGCCGCCTTGAGCGGTTTTGAAGGGTCCCACCACGTCGAGTCCCCAGACCACGAAGGGCCAGGCGATCGGAATGGTGCGGAGTGCTGACGCTGGCTGGTGGCTGCGTTTGCTGAAGCACTGGCACCCCTCACACTTGAGAACGAGCAACTCAGCATCTTGGAGGACCGTGGGCCAGTAGAAACCGTGGCGGAACGCCTTGGCCACCAGGGAACGCGACGCGGTGTGGTGCCCGCATTTGCCCTGGTGTATGTCGAGGAGGATGTCGATGCCCTGTTCCTGCTCAACGCAGTGCTGGAACACGCCGGTGGAGCTGCGCTTGACGAGCTCATTGTTGATGATGCTGTAGGTGGACACCCGGCGCTGCACTTGCCGGGCTTCAGTCTCGTCCATGGGGAGAACCCCATTCTCCAGGAATTATGATATTGGGAGGGCCCAGGACGGAGCCGTAACCACAGCGAAGACGGCCACCAGGGTGGGTTCCGAGTCGGCAGCCCTCGAGCCGGGTTGAGCAGCCCTCGGGTCGGGGCTGGCGACAGCCGGGTTCGGGGCGATGGTGGCCGGGTCAATCTGAGCAGCCCCCGGGCAGGGTTCAGCAGCCCCCGGGCCGGGTTGAGGTGCAGCCGGGTCGTCTGGAACGTGGATGGACTCGGAGTCCGGCAATGGCTTGACGGATGGCTTGTGCAGGTGCTCGAGGGATACGCCGGACGGGATGGACTGCCGGGTCGAGGCGATCTTGGCGAGCGTGTCGACTGCTTCGTTCTCCGCACGCGGGACGTGGAGGAACTCGCAGCCCTTGAAGGATTCGGACAACTTCTGGACGAGGAAGCGGTAGCTTGCCATGTTGGAGTCGCAGGCGTCCCACTTGCCGGAGCACTGCTGCACCACCAGGTCCGAGTCGCCGTAGCACAGGATGCGCCGGATGCCGAGTTCCTTGGCGAGCCGGAGGCCGTGCACAAGGGCATCGTACTCGGTGACGTTGTTGGAGGCGGCGAAGTGGATCTGAAGCGCGTAGCAGAGCCGGTCGCCCTTCGGGGATGACAGTACGATGCCGGCCCCAGGCTGAGTCGCATCTTGGATCCGTTAAAATGCATGCGCCAATGAGTCGAGTCGGGAGGCAGCGGCAAGTACTGGGTCTCGATCCAGTCGATGAGGAAGTCGGCTAGGGCTTGAGACATGATCGTGGTGCGGGGCTCGTAGAGGATGGTGTGGCCGGCTAGCTGGATCGCCCACTTGGCGACCCGGCCAGAGGCATCCCGGCACCTGATGATTTCTCCGATAGGCGCCGTGCTGACCACGGTGACGACGTGCTCTTGGAAGTACTGCTTCAGCTTCTTGGCAGTAAAGTACACGCCGTAACACCTCTTCTGGTAGTGCGGGTAGTTCTGCTTGGAGATGGAGAGCACCTCGCTCAGGTAGTAGACTGGGCGCTGGACGGCTTGGATCTTGCCCTTCTCTGGTCGCTCGACCACCACCACCGTGCTGACCGCCCGCGAGGTCGTGGCTACGTAGAGCAACAGCAGCTCCTTGTCGGTCGGCGCGGCCAGGACTGGTGCGGTGGAGAGCATGCGCTTGAGGTCTTGGAATGCCTCATCTGCCTTGTCTTTGCATTCGAACGGGTTCATTTTCTTCATCAGCCGGTACAGGGGTAGCGCCCTCTCGCCCAGCCGGCTTAAAAATCGGCTGACCGAGGCCAAGCATCCAGTGAACTTCTAGACATCGCGTAGCCTAGCCGGCTTGCGCATGCGCTCGATGGCCTTGATCTTCTCCAGGTTTGCCTCAATGCCGCGTTCCGAGACGAGGAAGCCGAGTAGCTTTCCGGCCAGGATGCCGAAGACGCACTTTTTCGGGTTAAGCTTGACCTTGTATTCGCGGAGGTTGCCGAATGTTTCCTTCAAGTCATCGAGGAGCGTGAGGTGCTGCTTGGTATTCACCACGATGTCGTTCACGTAAACTTGGTTATTGCGGCCGAGTTGCGGTAGCAGGCATTTCTGCATGCAGCGCTGGAAGGTGGCACCAGCGTTCTTCAAGCCGAACGACATGGTAATGTAGCAATGTGCCCCAAAGGGCGTGATGAAGGATGTCTTCGGGGCGTCGGCCGTGTCCAGCTTGATCTGGTGGTAGCCGGAGTAAGCGTCCAGGAAGGACAGGAGCTCGCACCCGGCGGTCGAGTCGATGACTTGGTCGATCCGCGGGAGAGCGAACGGATCTTTGGGACAGGCCTTGTTGAGGCTGGTGTAGTCGATACACATGCGCCAGGTCTTGTTCTTCTTCAGGACGAGGACTGGATTGGCCAGCCACTCGGGGTGAAACACTTCCATTATGAAGCCGGCCGCCAAAAGCTTGAAGACCTCTTCACCAATGGTTCTTCTCTTCTCTTCGGAAAATCGTCATAGGGGCTGACGGACAGGCTTGGCGTCCTTACGGATGTGAAGTTTGTGCTTGGCGTACTTCCTCGGGATACCCGGCATGTCCTTGGGGGTCCATGCGAAGATATCCCGATTCTCAGGGAGGAAGTCGACGAGCTCGCCTTCCTATTTGCTGTCGAGGAGGGCGCCTACGACAACGTACTTGCTGCAGCTGGGGTCTTCCAGGTTCAGCTTCACTTTCTTGGTCTCCTTGAAGGGTTTGAAGGTGGCCTCGCCGGCCGGGTCCTTGGTCGGGATCGACGCAGCGGAGGCCTCACCCGCTAGGGCGACGATCTGGTCGAGCTGGCGCCGCTCCTCGGCAATGACCAACGACTCAGCCAACTTGGCGCCGTCTCGGGCGCACTCCAGGGACTTGCGGTAATCGCCGGTGATGGTGATGAGGCCCTTGGGACCCGGCATCTTCATCTTCAGGTACGCGTAATGGGGAACCACCATGAACTTGGCGAGCACGGGCCGGCCCAGCAATGCGTGGTACGCGCTGGACAGGTCCACCACCTCGAACCAGATTTGTTTGCGTCGGAAGTGGCTATTGCCACCGAATAGGACATCAAGCCGGACCAGGCCAATGGGAGAGCAGGAGAGGCCGGGCACGATGCCGTGGAAGATCGTCCGGGTCGGCTCTAGGTCCTCGGCCTTGAGGCTGAGCTTGGTTATCGTGTCGCGGTAGAGGATGTTGATGCTACTGCCGCCGTCGATGAGGACTCAGGAGAACTTGCACGTGCGCCGCGCGATGATGATGGGATTGAGGACGAGGGTGTAACCACCCGGACTCGGCATGAACGCCGGGTGATCCTCCCGGGACCAGGTGATCGGGCGATCCGACCAGTGCATGAACTCTGGTTTGGCCGGGACGACGGTGTTCACCTCCTGCCGAAGGAGGCGCTCGCTGCACTTGTCATCGCCGAGGCTGGTGAAGACGACGTCGGCCATGTTCTGGTCAGGGTAGGCATCGTCGTGCATCGTGTCGCCAGCTGGAGGCGGCGGTGGAGGTGGAGGCGGCTGCCCCGCGCCTGGAGCTGGAGCCGAAGGAGGCGGGACGTCGCCCCTCATGATGCGCTTGGTGATGGCGCACTGCCGAAGCGTATGTGTGGAGGGTCTTGCGCCGCTATGGTGCTTGCAGGGGGCGTCGAGCATCTGTTTGAAACTCAAGGCGGGTTGCCACGCCGTTTTGCCGGTCTGCCGGCGCTTTGACGGCGGGTCCGCCGCGGTCTCGGTGGCCGCGACAAGTCGGTTGTCGTGGTGCTGTGCCGGCTGGTCGACCTTGCGCTTGTTGTTCTGGTGATGTTGCTGCCGGCTGCTTTCGCCGGCCGACTTCAGAGGGGGAACCGGCTTTGCCTTGCCGGCTTCATCCAGCGCCACCTAGATCTTCATGGCGGAGTCGGTGTTGGTGTATTTGTCCGCCGTCACCTTGAGCGCAGCCATGGTGGCCGGCTCGGAGCGTAAGAGCTTGTGCTTGAGGAGGGTGCCATCTCGGCACCCGTTGATGAAGTACTGGATCGCCTGGACTTCATGGACGCCCTCACAGCTATTTCGGAGCTCGGTCCAGCGTGCGAGGTACTCGCGACCGGTCTCCGTAGGCCCTTGCACGCACATGGCGAGTTGTCTAGGGCAGCCGGGTCGCTTGTAGGTCCCCGTGAAGTTGCGGATCAAATCTTGCTCGAAATCGACCCACATGTTGATGCTGCCCATCGGTAGACTGTTCAACCACGTGCGGGCCAACCCCTGGAGCATGAGCGGTGCATAGCACACGGAGAGACGACGATTGGCACCGGTGATGCCAATGGCCGTGGTATAGTCGATGAGCCAGTCTTCCAGCTTCACGGTCCCGTTGTACTTGGGGGTGTCACGGGGGAGCATGAACCCTTTGGGAAAGGGCTCTTCCCGGATGCATGGGTTGAAGCACGCCGGACCGAGAGCACCACTCTCCTCCACCTCCAAGGAGCGAGCGAGCTGATCGAGACGGTGGCGAGCGTCGGTGTCGTCGATGGCGCGCGGGCCGAGTCGACTGGCGGCCAGGCCACGGGGGGCTGGGTCGATTGGAGCCGGACGTCGGCCATGCTGGCCGGGTCTGCTGGATCTCTGAGATGGGCTCGTCGCCCAATCCGCCAGCGGCTGGGGCGGCCGGGTCGTGCCGAGTCCAGGCTCGGCCGGAGTGCGCCTCGCCGGGTGGCGAGGAAGCGGTGTGCAGAAGTTCGCCGGGTCCGCCAAGGCGGGCGAAGCCGGATCCCGCTGGCTTAGCGAGCTAGTTGAGGCGGTCGTGCTGGGCATTGGCCGTGTTGAGGAGTTCGCGCATCCCCCCGATGCGCTCCTTCAGCTCCTCACCCGTGAACTGGTCCAGGCCGACTGCGGCTACCTGGGCGGCACACATGTTCTTCGCAGGGGTCTCGTAGACGGTCGGGGCGGCGCCAAGAGCCCGGCCAATCGCTCCTCCCCGGGCACGCACATCGGCGACCCGGCTTGGCTCGGCCGTGGCAGGCGTGAATCTGTAGGCGGCATTGCGCTCCAGCTGAGCAGCGTCCAGGCGACGCTGGGTGGCAGCGAGCGTCTCGAAGTCCAGCATCTGTTGGCGCCTTTTCTCGAGCTGGGTTTGGGCCTCAGCGACGTTGGTGGCGTCGACATTGGTGCCGATGGGGATGCGAAGGCTCTGCATCACGGTGCGCAACGGATCATATGGCTCGGTTCGTTCTGCTGTGGCCCTAGCTTCGGCAGCCTTCCTTGTCTTGCTCGACGAGGAGGAGGCACCATCGCCGGTGACGAAGACCTCCACATGGACGTCCATTGCCCCGGCGGAAATACCGCCGCCGAGGGAGAGGGGGGAGTCGGAGTAGCTAAGCACCCCGCTGGGGTACTCGTCGGCCGTGAACGCATTGGAGATGTGCAGCGCGGCGAAGGAGGTGGCGAGTACGCTGATGACATCGTCCGCGAGCGTGACGGACTCGTCGGAGTAGGATAAGGGCCCCGTCTGAAGCATGCTCCCGACCAGCTCCTCGAGGTGCCCCACGGCGGGCGCCAACTGTCATGGTGGGTGCACGGCAGATGCCATGGGATGGCTAAAGAGAGGAGGAGGCCCGAGGGCGCTGGTGGGCTCCAGAGGCAAGGTTGGTATGAGCGGGCGCAGGACGCCGGACATACCCAGGTTCGGGGCTCTCTAGAGAGATAACACCCCTAGTCCTGCCGAGTGTGGTTTGATGTGTGACAGTACAATGTTGCTGCTGGAGCTGTGTGGGGGAGGAAAGAAGCTGGCCAAGGCTTAGGATGCTCCTTCTCCCTGGTGCTGCTGTCTCGGTGGCTAGTTCTTCTCTATGCTCTGTTTCTTACATGCCTGCCCGTATGCGAGGGCTCCTGGGGGGTTTTATAGACCAACCCCCCCAGGGGTACAATGGTAATGTTACAAGTCAGTGGGTCCGGGTTGTCGGCGTCCGGGGTCCCCGGCTGGGACCCGCTGAGGGCCTGTGGTTCGCCGGGTTCCCCTAGGTGCGGGCCCCGCGTGCTTAGGGGGACTGTGTGCCGTCTTGTCGATCGTCAGGGCGTGGCCGAGTCGAGTCATGTACAGTGGCTCTCCATCAGGTCGCCGTTTGTTGTCGTCAGCGGTGAGGGCGGGGGCACTGTAGCCACACTAGCCCTGGTTAGCGGGTAGGTGAGGGGCACTATTGCCACGCTCCGGCTGGCCAGAGACATGGGCGGGGCACTGTTGCCTTGGTCATCGATGATTGAAGACTCATCCCATCGTACGGCCTGGATGGGACGGGAGCTGACCCGTGGCTGGATTGCGGAGCACGCCACTGGTGGAGCTGGCTTGTCGAGGAAGCTTTGGAGGAAGCCACGAGGCAGGGAGGCGCGCCCTACCCCTTGGGTGTGTCCCCCACCCTCGTGGGCCCCTCGTGGCCCCCCTGACCGACTTCTTTCGCCTATATATGTCCATATACCCTAAAAACTTCGGGGAGCACAATAGATCGGGAATTCCGCCGCTGCTAGCCTATGTAGCCACCAAAAACCTCTTGGGAGCCCATTCCGGCACCCTGCCAGAGGGGGAATCCATCGTCGGTGGCCATCTTCATCATCCCGACGCTCTCCATGACGAGGAAGGAGTAGTTCACCCTCGGGGCTGAGGGTATGTACCAGTAGCTATGTGTTTGATCTCTCTCTCTCGTGTTCTTGAGGTGTTACGATCTTGATGTATCGCGAGCTTTGCTATTATAATTGGATCTTATGATGTTTCTCCCCCTGTACTCTCTTGTGATGAATTGAGTTTTCCTCTTGAAGTTATCTTATCGGATTGAGTCTTTAAGGATTTGAGAACACTTGATGTATGTCTTGCATGTGCTTATCTGTGGTGACAATGGGATATCATGTGATCTACTTGATGTATGTTTTGGTGATCAACTTGCGGGTTCAATGAACCTATGCATAGGGGTTGGCACACGTTTTCATCTTGACTCTCCGCTAGAAACTTTGGGGCACTCTTTGAAGTACTTTGTGTTGGTTGAATAGATGAATCTGAGATTGTGTGATGCATATCGTATAATCATGCCCACGGATATTTGAGGTGACATTGGAGTATCTAGGTGACATTAGGATTTTGGTTGATTTGTGTCTTAAGGTGTTATTCTAGTACGAACTCTATGATAGATTGAATGGAAAGAATATGTCGGGAGGATGAACCCCGGGTAGGCAACGAAACCCAAATCCTTTTCAAAAACAACGGGGCCGGCATCGCCCCTCAAGCCGGCATGCGCTTGGCCGGGTCACTCGACCCGGCCAAGCCCCGCAACCCGGCCGAAC
This sequence comes from Triticum timopheevii, assembly GCA_963921465.1. Classification (NCBI taxonomy): domain Eukaryota; kingdom Viridiplantae; phylum Streptophyta; class Magnoliopsida; order Poales; family Poaceae; genus Triticum; species Triticum timopheevii. Next base: position 463,978,575 of record OY997274.1, read on the forward strand.
TCTCCGACCCGGCAAGATGCGTCGACTTGGCCTCAACAACTAGCGCAAGACAGCCGAACCCGACACAAGTTGCATCCCTGGCGTACACACCAAGTCTCCTAGATTGCTTCCATTCCAAAAAATAACTCTCCTAAAGGTTTCATTCCGTTTGGACTCTGTTTGATATTCCTTTTATTTGAAACACTGAAATTGGCAAGAAAACAACAATTTTGGTTGGGCCTCCGGTTAATAGGTTAGTCCCAAAATAATATACAAGTGTATAATAAAGCTCATAAACATCCAAAACAGATAATATAATAGCATGAATACTTCATAAACTATAGATACGTTGGAGACGTATCACTCGGCACGACGAACTGTAGTAACGGTGCATACTCAGGGAGAACACTTATGCCTTGAAATTTAGTGAGGGGTCATCTTATAATGCTACCGTCATACTAAGCAAAATAAGATGCATAAAATATAAACATCACATGCAATCAAAATATATGACATGATATGGCCATCATCATCTTGTGCCTTTGATCTCCATCTCCAAAGCACCGTCATGATCTCCATCATCACCGGCTTGACACCTTGATCTCCATCGTAGCATCATTGTCATCTCGTCAACTATTACTTCTACGACTATCGCTACCGCTTAAAGTAAAGCAATTACACGACGATTGCATTTCATACAATAAAGCGACAACCATAAGGCTCCTGCCAGTTGTCGATAACTTTTACAAAACATGATCATCTCATACAACAATTTATATCTCATCACGTCTTGACCATATCATATCACAACATGCCCTGCAAAAACAAGTTAGACGCTCTCTACTTTGTTGTTGCAAGTTTTACGTGGCTGCTACGGGCTTCTAGCAAAAACCGTTCTTATCTACGCATCAAAACCACAACGATTTTTCATCAAGTGTGTTGTTTTAACCTTCAACAAGGACCGGGCGTAGTCAAACTTGATTCAACTAAAGTTGGAGAAACAGACACCCGCTAGTCACCTGTGTGCGAAGCACATCGGTAGAACCAGTCTCATGAACATGGTCACATAATATCGGTCCGGGCAGCTTCATCCAACAACACCGCCGAATCAAAGTAAGACGTTGCTGGTAAGCAGTATGACTATTATCGCCCACAACTCTTTGTGTTCTACTTGTGCATATAACATCTACACATAGACCTGGCTCGGATGTCATTGTTGGGGAATGCAGTAATTTAAAAAAAATTCCTACAAACACGCAAGACCTATCTAGGAGATGCATAGCAACGAGAGGGGAGAGTGTGTCCACGTATCCTCGTAGACCAAAAGCGGAAGCGTTTAGTAACGCAGTTTATGTAGTCGAACTTCTTCGCGATCCAACCGATCCAAGTACCAAACGTACGACACCTCCGTGTTCAGCACACGTTCAGCTCGATGACGTTCCTCGTGTTCTTGATCCATTTGAGGATGAGGGTGAGTTCCGTCAGCACGACGGCGTGGCGACGGTGATGATGATGTTACCGGCGCAGGGCTTCGCCTAAGCACTACGATGATATGATTGAGGTGTGTAACTATGGAGGGGGGGCACCGCACACGGTTAAGAGAAACTTGTGTGTTCTAGGGTGCCCCCTTGCCTCCGTACATAAAGGAGGGAGCGGGATGCCGTCCGACCGTAGGGGGCGCGCCCAAGGAGAGGGAGTCCTACTAGGACTACTAGTCCTAGTAGGATTCCTCCACAAGGAAGAGAGGGGGAAGGAAGGAGAGGGAGAGGGAGTAGGAAAGGGGTCGTCGCCCCCCTTCCCTTGTCAAATTCGGACTGCTAAGGGAGGGACTGCCCTCGCTGCCCTCCTCTCTCTCCGATTATGCCCATGGTGGCCCATTAGTTCCCCCGGGGGGTTCCGGTAACCCCTCCGGCACTCCGTTTTTACCCGAAACTATCCGGAACACTTTCGGTGTCCGAATAACATGGTGCAATATATCAATCTTTATGTCTCGACCATTTCGAGACTCTGCGTCACGTCTGTGATCTCATTCAAGACTCTGAACAAACTTCGGTCATCAAAACACATAACTCATAATACCTAGTTCAATCTCGTTACCGACAAGTCTCTTTACTCGTTCTGTAATACTTCATCCCGCAACTAACTCATTAGTCACATTGCTTGCAAGGCTTATAGTGATGTGCATTATCGAGAGGGCCTAGAGATCCCTCTCCGATATATGTAGTGACAAATCCTAATCTTTATCTATGCCAACCCAACAAAACACCTTCGGAGACACCTGTAGAGCATCTTTATAATCACCCATTTACGTTGTGACGTTTGATAGCACACAAGGTGTTCCTCTGGTATTCGGGAGTTGCATAATATCATAGTCAGAGGAATACGTATAAGTCATGAAGAAAGCAATAGCAATAAAACTTAACGATCATTATGCTAAGCTAATGGATGGGTCTTGTCCATCACGTCATTCTCCTAATGATGTGATCCCGTTCATCAAATGACAACACATGTCTATGGTCAGGAAACTTAACCATCTTTGATTAATGAGCTAGTCTAGTAGAGGCATACTAGGGACACTTTGTTTTGTCTATGTATTCACACATGTATCAAGTTTCCGGTTAATACAATTCTAGCATGAATAATAAACATTTATCATGATTTAAGGAAATAAAATAATAACTTTATTATTGCCTCTAGGGCATATTTCCTTCATGAGGCATAGGGAATGACTTTCATTCTCTCTGTATCTTTTGTCGTGGTCGGGTTTTGAGTCTTACTCAACTTCATACCTTACAACTCAGGCAAGAACTCCTTCTTTGACTGATCCATTTTGAACTCCTTCAAAATCTTATCACGGTATGTACTTATCGAAAGTCTTATCAAGCGTCTTAATCTATCTCTACAGATCTTGATGCCCAATATGTAAGCAACCTCATCGAGGTCTTTCTTTGAAAAACTCCCTTCAAACACTCCTTTATGCTTTCCGGAAAATTCTACGTCATTTCAGATCAACAATATGTCATTCACATATACTCATCAGAAAGGCTGTAGTGCTCCCACTCACTTTCTTGTAAATACGGGCTTCACCGCAAGTCTGTATAAAACTATATGCTTTGATCAACTCATCAAAGCATATATTCCAACTCCGAGATGCTTGCACCAGTCCATAAATGGATTGCTGGAGCTTGCACACTTTGTTAGCACCTTTAGGATCGACAAAGCCTTCTGGTTGCATCATATACAACTCTTCTTTAAGATATCCATTAAGGAATGCAGTTTTGACATCCATTTGCCAGATTGCATAATCATAAAATGCGGCAATTGCTAACATGATTCGAACAGAAAGCATCGCTATGGGTGAGAAGGTCTCATCGTAGTCAACTCCTTAAACTTGTCGAAAACCTTTCACAACAAGTCGAGCTTCGTAGATAGTAACATTACCGTCAGCGTCTGTCTTCTTCTTGAAGATCCATTTATTCTCAATGGCTTGCCGATCATTGGGCAAGTCAACCAAAGTCCATACTTTGTTCTCATACATGGATCCCATCTCAGATTTCATGGCCTCAAGCCATATCGTGGAATCGGGGCTCATCATCGCTTCCTCATAGTTCGTAGGTTCATCATGGTCTAGTAATATGACTTCCAGAACAGGATTACCGTACCACTCTGGTGTGGATCGTACTTTGGTTGACCTACTAGGTTTAGTAGTAACTTGATCTGAAGTTTCATGATCATCATCATTAACTTCCTCACTAATTGGTGTAGGAATCACTGGAACTGATTTCTGTGGTGAACTACTATCCAATTCGGGAGAAGGTATAATTACCTCACCAAGTTCTACTTTCCTCCCACTCACTTCTTTCGAGAGAAACTCCTTCTCTAGAAAGGATCCATTCTTAGCAACGAATATTTTGCCTTCGGATCTGTGATAGAAGGTGTACCCAACAGTTTCGTTTGGGTATCCTATGAAGACACATTTCTCTGATTTGGGTTCGAGCTTATTAGGTTGAAGCTTTTTCACATAAGCATCGCAACACCAAACTTTAAGAAATGACAACTTGGGTTTCTTGCCAAACCATAGTTCATATGGTGTCGACTCAACGGATTTAGATGGTGCCCTATTTAACGTGAATGTAGCTGTCTCTAATGCATGATCCCAAAATGATAGTGGTAAATCGGTAAGCGACATCATAGATCGCACCATATCTAATAAAGTACGGTTATGACGTTCAGACACACCATTACGCTGTGGTGTTCCCGGTGGCGTGAGTTGCGAAACTATTCCACATTGTTTCAAATGAAGACCAAACTCATAACTCAAATATTCTCCTCCACGATCAGATCGTAGAAACTTTATTTTCTTGTTACGATGATTTTCCACTTCACTCTGAAATTCTTTGAACTTTTCAAATGTTTCAGACTTATGTTTCATCAAGTAGATATACCGATATGTGCTGAAATCATCTGTGAAGGTCAGAAAATAATGATACCCGCCATGAGTCTCAACACTCATCGGACCACATACATCGGTATGTATTATTTCCAACAAGTCTGTTGCTCGCTCCATTGTTTCGGAGAATGGAGTCTTAGTCATCTTGACCATGAGGCATGGTTCGCAAGCATCAAATGATTCATAATAAAGTCTTTACCTAATAATAAAAGATGGAGGCTTTCATAGTTCTCCATAAGTCACCCTTTTATATCCGTTGATTTTATATTAACCACAAAGATCGACGACCAAGGTTTAAAAGGAGGAAGGTTTTTTATATTTAGTAAACAACCATTCATTCTTCTTCCAGTTTACGTTAGCCCATCGTCCGTGGCAGCCTGTCTGGCCCACACGCCAACCAAAACCAATCCGAGAAGGACTCTTAAACCACACATCATTGTTAAGGAGCGCCAAACCCTGACGGAGCATAGACAATTCTATAGGTACTTTTTCCGAGAAAAAACTTTCGCGAGTACATCCAGAAAACATGAGTCGCCTGCCCACCCGCTCGTCCGTCTCCACGCCCCAATCCCCTGTTTTAGCCCAAGTGAATTGACGATCGCGCCGCCGCACCTCCCGGCGCTCGCCACCGCCACTAACGCCATCCTACCCCAAATCGTTGTTGTATCCGCCGATAGCGCCACTCTCGACCAATTCGACAAGCCCAGCGCACCACCTCCCGGCTCTTCCCATCCTCGATCTAGAGCATCGGCCTCTTCTCCCTCCTCCACCCCGATCTGGCAGCAGGGCCAGGAGCTAGGCCACCGGAGACGATGATAATTTGTCTGGCTGCTATTTTTGCTCAGAGTTGAGAGGGGTCGCATATGGGTAGGCGCAGGGAGATCGATGGTTGTGCTTGTTAGAGCATCTCCAGCCGCGCCCCAGGACGGCCTCCCCAGGCGATTTATTTGTGCCTGCGCCGGAAAAATGGCCCAGTCGCGCCTCCAGGACGCCGAATTCCGCCGGCTCGGCCCGTTTTTGTGCCCGACGCTCGCAGGCCGAACCTGGCGCACTGGGGGGCGCTCGGGGGCTCCGGCGCAAGGGAAAAGCGTTCCTGGGGCCACATTGACAGGCGAAAAGTCAAGCCACCCACCCAGATTCGCCTCCTACCCCCCGCGCTCGGCCGCCACCCCGCGCCAACCTGCCGATCCCGGCGCCGACCACCGCACGCCGCAGCTAGGTAGACCGTCTCCAGCCGGGGAAAAGAAGGGGTTTTGCTGAGGCAGCCTCTTCACCGCCGCCCCGGGCACCTTTTCTGGCGCTCCAACCGCACAGGGCCTGGACACCGGCGGGCTTGCGCCCACCTCACCCACAAGGTGTTCGGTGAATTGCCCGGCCCGGCGATGGACTCCGAAGATGAGGAGGCGCTCGCGGCGTTGCTGGATGAGGAAGCCGAGTCGACGTCCAGGAGCAGGAGCATCTCATGGTGCTCCCCGCCCTCGCCGGCTTGCTCGCGAGCAGTGAGAAACCGCGGTGAGGTGGCTCGGCGCTTGGGCGAGTGAAAGCAAAGAACCGGCATCGTGTGGAAGGCTATTGCATTCTCTATTCAGACTACTTCGCCGACGCTCCATTGCACAGTGAGAAAACATTTCGGCACCGTTATCGGATGAGCCGAAAGCTTTTCATTTGGATTGTGAATTCCATCTGGGAGTTTGACAACTACTTCAAGTGCAAGAAGGATTGCACCGGCACACTTGGATTCACCTCGATCCAGAAGTGCACGACAACTATGAGGATGCTTGCCTACGGAGCTCCCGGTGATTCACTCGACGACTATGGGCGCATGGCCGAGTCCACCACCATTGAGTGTTTCTACAAGTTCTGCAGGGCAGTGGTGGCAATGTTTGGACCGCAGTACTTGCGAACACCCAATGCGGAAGACACTGCTCGGATCCTAGCACCGAATGAAGCAAGAGGATTTCCAGGGATGCTTGGAAGCATCGACTGCATGCATTAGAAATGGAAGAACTGTCCATTTGCTTGGCAGGGTTTGTACAAAGGCGCCAAAGGTGGTTGTACTGTGGTGCTTGAGGCAGTGGCCACACAGGACATCTGGATTTGGCACGCTTTCTTTAGGATGCCAGGAACTCACAATGACATCAACGTCCTATAGTGCTCCCCAGTCTTTGCCAAGTTTGTTGAAGGTCATTCTCCTCCGGTGAACTTCGAGGTCAATGGACGGCAGTACAACAAGGGGTACTATCTAGCTGATGGCATCTATCCGAGATGGTCGACATTTGTGAAGACCATCTCAAACCCTGTGCCAGGAGGCAAGAACGCCTGGTTTGCGAAGATTCAGGAGGCTTGCAGGAAGGATGTCGAGTGGGTATTTGGTGTGCTCCAATCTCGAGTTGCTGTTGTCCGATACCCCGCTCAGACCTGGTCGAAAGATCAAATGTGGGAGATCATGACTTGCTGTGTCATCTTGGACAACATGATCATTGAGAGCGAGCAGGAAGAGCTAGTGTTTGACACTGAACCATACCACATGCAGGGTCCTCTTGCCCAAGTTGATCACCAGCTACCGGCAAACTGGACTGACTACCTCAATATACGCCAGGAGATCCGAGACCCACAGGTGCATCAAGAACTGCAACACGATCTGGTGGAGCACCTATGGAGGCTCAAGGGCGAGGCCGGAATGACGTGATGAAACTTGAGTTTTTATTTGTTAAACGATATAATTTGTAGTGAACTATTTGATTTATGTGATGAAACACGCCGAAACACGCCAAACTATGTGACGAGCTAATTGATTCCTATTTGTATGCGAAAATTCACGCCGAGACCCACCGAACCGCGTCGAATATGGGCCGATTCACGCAGTTATCGGGCCGTTTTTGGACGTATTTGGGCCGAAAGCTGGGCTAAATTCGGTGCCTGGAGGCGACCTGGGGGCGATGGCTAGGTGCCGAACCGCCCCCAGCACCGAGTTTATCGCTGGCGCACCCTCAGGACGCTCTTTTTCGGTGCCTTGGGGGGCCTAACGGCTGGAGATGCTCTTAGCTGCCAGATCAACGCGGTGCAACACTAGCGAAGAGAGGCCCTGCAGATGGGGTGGTGGAGGCAAGTAAAGTCAACAGAGCTTGGGCACGGGGTGGCAAGGATGCCATCACCTGTGCTCGGCTCCGCTTGTCATCATTAGCTCGTACTGGAGCTCAGCCCCGTGCGCCAAAAATCCGTTGCAAAAAGGATATCCGCATGTGCTGCTGGACATGCTATGCTACTCGATTTGACCCAAACTACTTCAACCGTGATTAATTTTAGTGGCGGACTGGGAGGAGAGAAATAAAGACAGCAAAAGCACTGAGATGAAAAAAATCGAAGTTGTGAGGAAAACAGAAGGGCAATAAACAAAAACAATTATCCCGTGAGTGTGTATATGACAATCTACACCATGGAGCTCGACGAGGACGAGTGCCAGAAGGAGCTGTGGATGATGCCCAAACGTGGCACCAAGGCCTTCCGAGTCTGCACTCGAGGTGAGCGACGACTTGCATCACTACCAAGTGGCTACAAGCGTACAAGGCCTTCCGTGTTCAAGCTGAAAAAGCAAGAAGATTTCATTACTAACATGGATAAAAAGGTGGCTCATCTTCTTCAGTAGAAGTACACAATGGTTGGCTGAAGCTTTCGAGTGCTAAAGTTCCATGGAAGGTAAAAATCCATCTTTGACGTATTTGTTTTCAAAGTATTTATGTTGGGGATGGGCTTAAGAGGAGCTTTTAACACTGCTTTTTGGGGCTGTATTTATGTCAGAGGCATGGAGGAAGCTGTAACTAATTTGTGATTTCTCGTGGCCACTTTTTATCTAAAAAGGGCAGGTTGCCAGGTGATCTGAAAATGTGGATCGAAAATGTTCTTTATCAACGCCCATCCCAATTACTAACAATTCTGTTTGCACACTCAGGTTTGTGCTTTTGTGTGGCGATTTACTAAACATATTTTGGTTTATGATCCCCTTTGACGTACACTTGTGCCCTCCGCATTTTTTTCAGCTTGCAAAATACTCCCTCCGTTCGGAATTACTTGTCTCGAGAATGGATGTATCTAGACGTATTTTAGTTCTAGATACATCCATTTCCGAGACAAGTAATTCTGAACAGAGGGAGTAGTAGGTAAGGAACTATAGAAAGTGGATTGTTGAGTTTGTCAAGCATAATGGCACACCTAATTTTGGCAGATCACCTGGCTTTGAGATTTTCAAATGACTATATGAGGTCCCCATAAACTCCTGTATTGCCACAATAGCTTTTTTTAATGCATGAGGGAATTGTATTTTTTGTCTTGGTAAATAGTTCCTTTCTCACCCGTTTTCCCAGACCGAGAAGGGCTAACTGGGGGCGATGACAGTTGGTGTTGTGGCCAAGTGTTAACGAGGCGGCTGACTATTGTTGCCGAGCGCTAGGGAGGCTGCCGTCGCCATGGCCGAGCGCTTGGGGGCGCGTGGTGGTCGAGGGAGAGCAACCGGAACGAGAGAGAGAGAGAGAGAGAGAGAGAGAGAGAGAGAGAGAGAGAGAGAGAGAGAGAGAGAGAGAGAGAGATGTGATTCTTTGGTTAGGTCCATGGCGAGGTTCCATGGGATGGCCGGATTTCTGGGACAATATACACGCCGATTGTGGCTGAGAATAAGATTACTGCTCCTACCATTTTTTATGTTGCCCGAGAGGGCAGAACAGAGAGGAGAAATGTGGGGTAGTTTGTTTGCTATATGCTTTTTTCTGACATTCTGTTTGCTATATGCTTTTTTTGCCGCTGCTTTACTTTTGTACAGAGAGGCGCTTCATGACGCTTCATGTGCGGCTGCTTTGTGGGGTTTTATGCTCTGCTGTGTGCTCTGCTTGTGGAAATTTGTACATGGCAATACATAGATTGGAATTGAGATTTGGAGCATTTTTTGTTGGTTTTGCTTTGTAATGGTGGTGCCATTGTTTGTGTGATGATGTCCTTATTGCAGGGAAGGGACAGTGAGAGAGATGGATAGAAATTGCTAGCTATTCTTGTTGTAATTGTTTCTTATGGAATCTTATTATTTATTGGTTGTTGTTGCAGATTGCTGTGATGGAAAGTTAATAATACTTTTGATTATTTGAAAGCAATGTCAGATTTAATAATTTGAACTAGACTGGACACAACATGTTGATGTAGATGAGTCTGAACATGATTAACACGACTGTGCAATTTTTAGTGACTAAAACTGTTGGTGAGATATTTTTACTCCCGCTGCAATGCATGAGCATTTGTGCTAGTGATTCGAAAAGCCCATCTGCATGGAGTTCCTTCATGCGCTTTACAACAATATGACCTAAACGGCAATGCCACAAGTATGTTGCACTTATCATTATCAACTTTGCATCTTTTGGCATCATTATTATGAATATGTGTATCAATACAATCGAGATTCAATAAACCATTCACATTGGGTATATGACTGTAAGTGCATCTAGTGCCCCTTAGTGATTTTGGTGTATTGAAGACTTATAGGTTAAGGGACTAATGCGTTTGTGAGTGTACACAGGTCTATAAGTCTATGAGGAGTTTGATATTTACAGAGAAAGTCGACCCCTAAAAATGAATTTCTTCGACTGAAGACTTTGATATTCTGAAGACTTTGAAAGTGAAGAAATTGGTGTGACCTTAAAGACTTGATATTCATTTGAGGAACATGAAGCGTGAAGACTTTTGTTTTCGTAGTTTCATTTTCTCTTTCTTGAGTCATAGGAAACACCGTACTGTTAAAGGGGGTCGAGGAAATACTAAGGAAAAATTTCCATGTGATGCTCAACTCAAAATCCTACACCTACCAATCCCTTCGAGTGAAGCCATTGGAAATCTCATACAGTTCAGTCAATTTCTTCAGTGACAGAGACACAGTTCTTCTGGTCACTAAGGACTTTGCTCTGACTGAGGAGTTAGGAATTCGCCAGTGCGAATTGCCTACACAGTGAGGAACATGATAGCCCTGAGGAATTTGAGAATCAAATTTCCGACCGTTGCTGTGATGCGCGCCAGCTGTCCCAAAATATCTTATCCACCTAACGGTCATATCATTGCAGGGCATTTATGTCTTATCATGTCGGGCTGCTCCCTAGGCTATAAATAGCCGCCCCCTACAACCACTAGCTGGTTGGCTGCTCCGAGAGAACTTGACACTTGTCATTTGAGAGCAACCCATCCTCCGGGGACTTTGAGCGAAAATCATCAAGTGAGGAAAACCCCAAAACCAAACCCCTACAAACCCAAAGTGATTGAGCATCACTGAAGAAATTGATCCTGCGTGGATCCGACGCTTGTTACCTTTGAAGACTGTGCTTCTTCCAGACGGTTAGGCGTCATGGTCTAGAGCATCCAAGAGGAATTGTGGATTGCCGAGTGACCAAGTCTGTGAAGGTTTGGAAGTCACCTGAAGACTTACCACGAGTGATTGGACGAGGTCTGTGTGACCTTAGTTCAAGGAGAATACGGTGAGGACTGGGTGTCCTGAGCTGTGTGCTCAGTGACTGGGTGTCCGGGACTGCGTGTCCTCGAGTTTAAATACTCAGCCGCTCCAACCAGACGTACAACTGAGACAGCAGTTGGAACTGGTTTACCAAATCATTGTCTTCACCAACTAACTAGTTCTATTTCCTCAACCCTTTCATTTCCTCATTACTGTGTTGAGTGTTTGTTCATATCTGTGCTTGAAGACTTTGACTGAAGACTTCCTCAATTTCCTCAGTTCAATTTCTTTAGTCTGTTTGTCTTCATCTTGTGTTATCCTGTGATTACACTTTCAGTACTCTGTGCTTGTCTTCATTTCATCATGATGACCATGCTTGTATTCTGTTATGCTTACTTCTGAGTACTTATTCCGCTACAAGTAGTTCTTCGCTAAGGAATTTCCTCACCGGAAAATTCCTCAATGAAGAATTCATAAAAATCGCCTATTCACCCCCCCTCTAGTCGATATAGCGCACTTTCAATTGGTACCAGAGCAAGGTACTCCCTTGTTCTGTGTGATTTTGGTTTAACCGCCTTGATTTTTAGTTATGTCGACCGCAGGTATGAAGAAAGTGACATGCCCTATCTTTGACGGTCATGATTATCCCAAGTGGAAGGCCATGATGAGGAAACGCCTCATGGCAATGAACAGTGAGCTGTGGACCGTCACTGAGATTGGTCTTACTGATCTATGCAAGATGGCGGACGCTGATGATATTCGCAAGTACACTCGACTTGACATCTTGGCAAAGGATACCATCTGTTCCTGCCTATCCAGAGATGAATTCAGGCGCATTATGCATCTTGGCAATTCGAAGCTTATCTGGGACCGAATCTCTGACGTCTATGAAGGTCATCGAACCCGTCATGATCCCTGGTTTGAGGACTTCAAGGAATCTCTCAAAACGATGACTTTCGAGCCAGAATCATCATCTTCTGCATCATGTCTCATGGCAGAGGGTGACGAGGTAACCGAATTCTCCTCATCCGAGTTTTGTGACGATGAATCTGATAATGATGAATCTGATGATGATATTGAATCTTGTTATACCAAACTTGTTTGCATTGCCACTAAACAACAAACGGCTTTGGAACAAGTTCAAAACATGCTAGACAAAAGTGATGATATGTTGGGTAAAGAAATGGATCAGTCAAAAGCATTGGGTGAATGTCTTCAGCGACTTCATTCCAAGTTTGACGCCCTTCAAGATCAACATAATACTCTCATGGCTGATCACGAGAAGCTTTCTTCTGAATCTCTTCAAAGAAAGGAAGATCTTGAAAAGCTAAGAGTGTGTTATGAAGATCTTCAGAAGGAGCGCAATTCATTACTAGCTCAACAAATCAGCGCTTCTCAGGAAGAATTTGTTCCTCAATGCTTAAAGTGCATTGAACGTGAATCTGCTAATTCTTCACCTGAATGTTCAAATGCTTCAACTGCTATAAATTCTTCACCTGCCTCTGCTATCACTAATTCCTCATCTGAGGACATTGCTAGTATCACTGACAATGCAGGGCTGAAGGAATTGTACATGACAGGCATGTACAAAAGCCTCAAAGGGCATCAGACTCTTTGTGATGTGCTTAAAAAGCAGATCCTCAACAAAAACCCTAGGAAAGAGGGTATCGCCTTTGAGAGGAAACTTAATGCTGATGGAACATATTGGAAGCCTGAGCAGTACCCCAAAACCTCATGGGTTGCTGCAAAGGGACCTCCAGTTGATCCATCTAACTTATCTGGCTTTACATGTGAATCTCCTCATTCTTCTGATGAGTCATTTGACTCCAACTATAAACTGTTCAAAAATAAGAATGGTGAAGTATTTGCTAGATATGTTGGCACTAACTGCAGGAATGGTTCTCCTATGAAGAAAATCTGGGTTCCCAAGAAATGCTTTGAAAGTCGTCAGGTGAATGTCCTCATGACACCACCTGTGAAGAACAGGAACCCCAGATCGAATTCTTCATATGGACCAAATTCTTCATATGGGTCCAAGTCCTCATATGGACCAAATTCCTCACATGGATCAAATTCCTCAAAAGGATCAAAGTCCTCATATGATTATCATCGTGCTAACAACTCTGTCTCGCAAGGTAGAGCTAAGGGCTATGAATATGTGCATTATTCTTCAAACCATTATGTTCATAAGTCCTCGAAGAATTTCTCTGCTTATTCATATGCTTACACTAACCCCTCTTATGTGAAACGAAATGGTTTGGCCTCTATGCCACCATTCTCGTATGGTGCTCGCAGAGTGATGAACTCTTTGCCACCCCTTCAGATGTGGGTGGTGAAGAAAAGAAACTAATCTCTTCTTCAGGGTCAGGTCTCCAGATGTGCTTTAACGTCTGAAGAATTTGCTAGGGACCTGACGAAATTGCCTGAAAGGACGTAGGCGAATCATGATGAAATGAACCTTCATTTCACACGTCCTCATACTGCTATATCTGTTTACTGATTGATGAAATTCATCTGATGAACTTGATATCATATTCTTCACTGATGAAGCATATGAGATTGTAAGATATACTAATTCATCTGCAGGATGATCAACCCAAAACTACTGAATGGGTCCTCGATAGTGGATGTACGAATCACATGACTGGTGACAAGAATCTATTGATGGATGCTCCCTTATCACCGTCACATCTGAAGCATATCATCTTTGCTGACAAAGGCAAAAGTCAGGTATTGGGTCTTGGTAAGGTTGCAATCTCTAAGGATAAACACATGGACAAAGTCATGCTTGTTGAGTCCTTAGGATACAACCTCATCTCAGTCTCAATGCTTTGTGATCTTGATATGGTTGTTGTCTTTGGCAAGTATCGTTGTGTTGTGATTATGGAAGCTGACAATTCCAAAGTCTTCGAAGGCTTTAGGAGAGGAGATCTGTATATTGTTGATTTCTCTATAGGACCACAACCAGCCGTGTGTCTACTTGCAAAAGCTTCAGAAGGCTGGCTATGGCATCGATGACTTGGTCACGCAGGCATGAGGAATTTGCACACGCTTGCAAAGAAGAAGCATGTCATTGGCATTGAGAATGTCAAATTCCTCAAGGATCACTTATGCGGAGCCTGTGAAGCTGGAAAAATGACCAAGGCCAAGCATCCAACGAAGACTATCATGACCACTACTCGTCCATTCGAATTGCTTCACATGGACCTCTTCGGACCAAATCATTACTCAGCAGTCACTAATGATGCATCTCTATATGGTTTTGTCATTGTTGATGATTACTCTCGATATACATGGGTACACATTGTTACTTACAAACATGAAGTGCAGGAAGTCTTCAAATGATTTTCCTCGAGGGCTTCAACCAACTTTGGTGTGAAGATCAAGCACATCAGAAGTGACAATGGAACTAAGTTCAAGAATTCCGGTCTTGATGACTATCTTGATGAACTTGGTATTACTCATGAGTTATCTGCTCCCTATACTCCTCAGCAAAATGGCGTCGTGGAGCGCAAGAACAAAACTCTTGTTGAGATGGCTCGCACTATACTTGAAGAATACAAAACGCCTCAGCGTTTTTGGATTGATGCAATTGATACTGCGTGCCACATCATCAACAGAGTATATCTTCACAAATTCTTCAAGAAGACGGCCTATGAACTCCTCACTGACAAGAAACCCAATGTGAGTTATTTCAAAGTCTTCGGTGCTAAATGTTGGATTAGAGATCCTCACCACAATTCTAAATTTGCACCGAAAGCACATGAAGGTTTTATGCTTGGTTACGGAAAGGACTCGCACACCTACAGAGTCTTCAACATTGTTCTTCACAAGATTGTTGACACTGTAGATGTGCGGTTCGATGAAACTAATGGCTCACAAAGAGAGCACCTACCTTCTGTGTTAGATGAACCAGCACCTGAGGATTCTATCAAGTTCAAGGCAACTGAGGATGTCATTCCTACTGAAGAATCTGCTGAAGAATTCATTCCAATTCACGAAGAACGTCGAGCTGATGCACCTAAAGAAAATGCTGAGGAAAATGGTGTTAAAGAAAATGCTGATCAAATTCCTCAGCGACAACCAGCTCATCCTTGCATTGCAAAAGAAGTGCAAGTGGAGAAGATCATCGATGACATTAGTGCACCAGGTCCTCTCACACGCTCAAAAGCTTCACATTTATCTAACTTTTGTGGGCACTATGCTTTTGTCTCTATCACAGAGCCCACTAAGGTAGATGAAGCATTTATGGAGCCGAAGTGGATTCAGGCTATGCAAGAAGAATTACATCAGTTCGAGCTTAACAATGTCTGGGAACTGGTCAATCGTCCAGATCCTCGCAAGCATAATATCATTGGCACAAAGTGGATCTACCGCAACAAGCAAGATGAAAATGGCCTTGTGGTGAGGAATAAGGCACGACTAGTAGCTCAAGGCTACACACAGGTTGAAGGAATTGATTTCGATGAAACTTTTGCACCTGTTGCTAGACTTGAGGCTATTCGCATATTACTTGCTTACGCTAACCATCATGATATCATCTTATATCAAATGGATGTGAAAAGTGCATTCCTCAATGGTAAGCTTGAGGAAGAAGTATATGTTGCTCAACCCCCAGGTTTTGAAGATCCAAAGAATCCTGACAAAGTCTTCAGACTTAATAAGGCCCTCTATGGCCTCAAGCAAGCCCCTCGGGTGTGGTATGATACATTGAAGGAATTCTTCGTGAAGAATGGCTTCACACCCGGTTCACTCGACCCTACTCTCTTTACTAAATCTTATGATGGTGAACTGTTTGTGTGCCAAATATATGTTGATGATATTATCTTTGGCTGTACTGACCAACGTTATAGTGATGAATTTGCCTATATGATGAGTGAAGAATATCAAATGTCTATGATGGGAGAGCTGAAATTCTTCTTAGGTCTTCAAATTCGTCAGCAGCGCAATGGCATATTCATATCTCAGGAGAAATACCTCAAAGATGTACTGAGGAAATTCGGCATGCAAGATTGCAAAGGCGTCAAAATTCCTATGCCCACAAATGGCCATCTATGCACTGATGAAAATGGTATTGACTTCGATCACAAGGTATACCGCTCCATGATTGGTTCTTTATTGTACTTATGTGCATCTAGGCCAGATATAATGCTCAGTGTTTGCATGTGTGCCCGATTTCAAGCTGCACCGAAGGAATCACACCATAAGGCTGTGAAGCATATTCTTCGATATCTAGCTCACACACCAACACTAGGATTATGGTACCCCAAGGGATCTGCTTTTGATCTCATTGGATATTCTGACTCTGACTATGCTGGTGATCGTGTGGACCGCAAGTCAACATTTGGCACTTGTCATTTCCTCGGACGATCTTTGGTCTGTTGGACCTCGAAGAAACAGAACTGCGTATCACTGTCTACTGCTGAAGCTGAATACATTGCTGCTGGCTCTTGCTGTGCTCAACTGCTTTGGATGAAGCAAACCCTCAAGGACTATGGCGTCAACGTGAAGAATGTGCCTCTCCTCTGCGACAATGAGAGTGCTATCAAGATTGCTCACAACCCAGTTCAGCACTGGAAGACAAAGCACATTCAGAATCGTCATCATTTTCTTCGTGATCATGTGTTGAAGGGCGACATCTCCATCGAGCATGTGAAGACTGAAGAACAGCTAGCTGATATCTTCACTAAGCCCTTGGATGAGAAGAGATTTAGCAAGTTGCGGTGTGAGCTAAATATCTTAGAATCTTCGAATGTTCTTTGAAAAGGACACACATCTTGACACTTATGCAAAATTGATGACTTAGATGTGCAACACATGAAGAAACGTTTTTCTTCAATCAATGAAGAATAACACTCTAAGTGTGAAGAAATTAATGAAGAATTTGATTCTTAGAACCCTACGACAATTGTACGCGGTGTCTGAAATCATCATTCTTATACGGTGGGCCACGCCACCACAAAAAGTTGAAAATCTTCAATTTGAGTTTTTCCTCAGTTTTGAAATTCTTCAGTTTTTCAAATTCTTCAACTTTGCAAAATCTTCATTGTTTCCGTCGTTTTTCTTCATTGGCTATATATATATATATATATATATATATATATATATATATATATATATAGCATTCACTTATGGCTATTTCTTCATGTTGCTTTTTCTGCTAAGTGAATGTGATCGGACCCTTCCCCCGCTATGCTATACTCAACCCAATCTATTCACAAATTCTTCATGTGCGTTCTATTTGAAACTCGTTCAAAATCTTCACTGTGTCCTTGTCAGCTGAAGAAATTGAGAACGAAACTTTAAAACAAATCTTATCCAGATTTTCGGTTTTGCCGCTCAAACCGTTCCGCATCCCACGATGCATTATTATATTCACCCACAATCTTACACGATCTCAACTACACAGTACGTGGGTGACACATGTCGCGTGAAGGAGAAAGGGCAGGGGCATGCTCATCCCAAAATCTTCGGGCAAACAATTTTTCACCGTATCTATAAATACCCCTCTCCCCTTCCTCACTTCATTTACTCCGCTCGATCGCTCTCTCTCTCGTTCGAGCTCCTCAAACCCTAGCGCCGCCGCTACTCCGTCGTCGTCGGTGAGGAAGAGCTTCGCTGCCTCGACCTCGTCACCGTCGTACTCGCGCTGGTTGCGAAAATCTTCACTCCGTCGCCGCCGTAGCTGTCTTCCTCTGCCAAGTTAGGGCGTGGGAGATCTAACCTGACGAACTTCACCTCTGTTCATCTCAGTTCGTCGTGTTCTTCATTTCGGGTAATTAAAAGTTACTTTTATTACTCACTTTGATTCTCAAACTTTCCTGAAAATCTTCAAAGGTGTTTATTCTTCAAATCTTCACACATATGAACACCTCACACATAGTATGTTCTTGATCCATTTCTCTAAGCAATCATTTTATTCAAGATTCCTCAATTGTGTGGATCTTCGATCTGTACAACTCTGGAACCTAAGACAAAGAACGCTTAGTGAAATTCCTCAAGGTTCATCTGGTCAAATTCCTCAAAACTTGTCTTTTCGAAAAACCTTCTGAGAACGCATATGACCTCTCCAAATTCCTCGCACCTATACTCTGTTCACAGGTACTCATGTCTGCTGCTGAATCACTAGGTTCTCATCAACTTAACTCATTTGCAGCGTTCCTCGAAGAAAAATTGCATACTTCTTCAGAGTGTTCAATTGTTCAAATTCCTCATCTGAAGAATATGGCTGAAGGTAAGAGACCGCAGAAAGGAGGAAAGAAGCCTGAGGTCATGACTGCTTTCGAGATCCCTGATGACATTTATAAGGACTATTGCACACCTGATGAAGCCAAATTCGGCAAAGAGAACAAAAATCAGCGCAAGGTGCGCATACAGAGGATTGAACGGAGATGGGCAAGAGAATGGAGGGAATACAGATATGTCACTCCAAAGTACATGAAGAAATTCGCCCTCAATCCTCCATGCCCAAGAGCTCCATTGGCACCTGGCCAAGTAGCTGATCCCACCAGCATCAAGCGTGGTGAGGACTTTCCTGAAGTATGGGCTAAGCGCCAAGCTAAATTGGCAAGACAAGCCAAGGAGGCAGTGAAGAAATTCAATGAGGATTCTGCCACTGCTGCTACAACTGAGGCCTCGGTTAGGCTGAGGAAATCTATGCCAAAGAAGCCTGCTCATAAGCCAAGTGCTTCACCAACAGCGCCCTCACGGCCAAGTTCCTCAGCAACGCCCTCACGGCAAATTCCTCACACTGCTACTGCTCCACCAAAGTCCTCAGCAGCTCCTTCAAAGTCCTCAGCTCCTGTGCATCTGGCTACATGTCAGAGGACTGCTGGTTTCTCGATTGCCTCTGGTGTCTCAGCAAGTTCCTCAGATCCACCAATGTCCTCATCAGGCCCCACACTGTTGAAGACTAAAGCAACAGCTGGACGCGGTCCTCAGCCAAGTCCAAGGAAGAAACAGGTTGCATTCGATGTGCCATCTGATGATGAAGCTTCTGATGATGAACTTGCAGAAATCATCAGAGACAGACAGGTGAAGGCCGCTAGAGCCAAAGGCACATCCGTGCCACTGCTTTTGGATCCGAGGAAAATCCTCAATTACATTGATCTCTGGCACAAGGATCCAAACACCCCAATGCCTGATTTTCCTCTGACTCCTGGTCAAAGTCACATGCTGACCCATTTCATCACTCAAGAGAAATGGAAGTTTGAAAAGGCAAGAGAGATCAATAAAGCTCAATACAGAAAGGAGAAGCTCCTGAAGAAAAATGTTGTCAGAATGACACCTGAGGAACTTCTCAAGGCTCAGTCTGAAATTCAAGCCCTCAGCAAAGACTTTGATGCCTACAATGCTGATTGGCAAGGAGCCAAAGTGAGATTTGTCAATCTGACGAAGAAATTCACAGATGTTGCAGCCCCATCGCAACAAGAGAATCTTCAGGCTGCAGACTCTGCTCAGCCTGCTGAAGAACATGCCAGCACCACTGATGACTTTCAGCCTGCTGAAGAAAATGCTAGTTCCAGGGCTGATGACTCCATTCCAGCCGCTGAAGAAATTGCCAGGGCATCCACTAGTGGTGTGCCTGAAGAAACCGAAGAGATCAGGGCAACTGCATTAGTTGCGCCTGAAGAAAATCAACCAGATTCCTCAGCTCCTCCCGCGCCTACACCAACTCCAATTCTTCCCTCTGCCTATGAGGTGAAGAAGACCAAGGCTGCAGAGCGAGCTGTAGTGAAGAAAAGGAAGGCATCAGCTGCGTCAAATTCTTCGGCTGCGAAGAAAATGAAGCCAATGACCAGCTCACTCGAAAATCCGATTGATGCAGTTCCAATTTCCTCCATGCCATCAAAGGACATTGTTCCTTTTGGAGAAGACTATAAGATCCCAAGCGGATCTGATGAAGAAAATCATTCTGCTGCTTCGTCAGAGCAGATTGATGAAGAAATTGAAGTGGACGAAATCCCTTCAACGACAGTCATTTCCTCACCTATGCCTCAGTTCACAGTTGAAGAGGCTGGTGTTGAGGAAATTGAAGATGAAGATGTGGATATAGGATGCACCACACCAGTGATGAATGATGACTTTTGGGAAAGTTAGCATCCCAATACTCCTCTCTTCACCCCTATCCAACAGATTCCTCAGTCCCCTGCACCAACAGTTCAACTGGGCTCTGAAGAAACTCATCCCACTTCCTCTGTTCATGAAGACATTCCAGCCACTAGTGCTGAAGAACCTGCTGATGATGATCATCAGGTTGCACAAGAAGAGGAACCAGAAATTCCTCAGCCTGAAGAACCTGAGCTCGCGATTCCTGAGGTGGTAATGCAACTCACTGACATTCCTCTGCCAAAGCCAAAGGATCCGTTCTCAAGAAAACAGAAGTTCAAGGCTGAAGACTTCTTTTCCGAGCATGTATTCTTCACCGACTACAACCCCTATGACTCTGCTCGCATAAGGAAGAGGCGTTTCTGGACTGCTAGTCAAGCCAACTTCTATTCCTCAGTGTTGTTTGACAAAGACAAAATCTTCGATCATGAACATATTCCTCACGTAGATATGGAATCTCTGCCATGCTTCGAGCCAGTCCTCAGTGTTCTTCACGATGCAGGATTACTCAATTTCTGCACTGACATCTGTGATTGGAATGAAGAACTCATTCTTCAATTCTATGCTACACTGCATATCACTGGAGACGCTGAAGATGTCAACTCATGGGTGTTGGATTGGATGACTGAAAACACTCACTACAAGGCACCGGCAACTGAATTGCTTCGTGTCCTTCCTCTCGATCCTCCCCATGATAGTGCACGTTGCATCTACAGTGACCCTGAACTGACAAATCACTATATGCAAGTGCTCATGAAGCCTTTGAAGCCTGGGCAGGCGCCACGAACCAAATTCCTCGTCAAGGAATTACTCTATGTGCCTCGGACTGTCTATCGCATTCTGACGAAGACAATGAGTCCTATCAAAGGCCACGACTCAAATGATGAAGAAGTCGTTGGCATCATGAAGAATATGCTTTTCAACATCATTCATGGTGTTCCTGTCAACTTCCATGATTTCTTCATGAGGACTCTGGCCAATGTTGCAATGTCACCATTCGAGCTGAAGCCCTATGCGCCTTGGATTATGAGATTCATCAGGGCAAGATCTTCACTGAATTACAAAGCTGACACTCTGAACCACGGTAGCTACTTGCCTCCCATTGAAGTCCTCAAACGGAAAGTTTCATCATCTGATGATAAAGGCAAGGCAGCTGCTGTGATCGATGAAGGCATTCGTCCATTGGATGGTCAATTTCGCAAGGCTGCATCTTACTCCACCAATGACGACTCTGCCACACATGACTCTGCCGCAAATAACTCAGCCAAGCAAAATCCTCAAGCCACAACACCCAGGGTGATGACTGACCGTGAGTTACTCCTCAGTCTTCATCAGAAGGTTGATCGCAATCACAAATGGGTAAAGCGTCAGTTTGGTGCACTTCTTCACAATATGACCTCAACGCACAATGCAGTGAAGAAAAACCAATACTACCTTCATGAAACCTTCAACCGCACCTGGGCTGTCCTCACTCATGTCTATAGCGCTGAAGAACTAAAGACTATGGGTCTCAAGGAAGAATTTGACTGGTCTGCACCTCCTCCGAAGAAATTCAAGAGGGTCAAAGTTCCTCAACTGGTGGCCAGCTCTTATTCTTCATCGCGTGACACTGATGAGTATGAAGATTTGGACGACACTGCGGCAGGCCCTGCTACAACGAACAACCCCGACAATGCTGGCGCTCCTCCATCGACTTGAAATTCTTCAGGGGCGTTAGTCCTCAGTTTCAATCTTTTTGGTCATTTGATGACAAAGGGGGAGAAATCTGAGTTAGTCTTCAAGCGGGTCTATATTAAGGGCAATTTTTGTTAAGTTACAACTCTCGTTCTTCTGAAACTTTTATCTGGATCGAGTTGTAATCTTAAACCCGATGGTGCGCTGATACTTTTGTTGCATTATGCTTTGAAACTTTTGATGCTTTTGGCATGCTTATTCCTCGTTAATGACATTGCACGCATGCTGAATTTCATCAGGCACCATATTTCATCATGCATTTCAAATTCTTCATATTATATATCAAATGCGTGAATGAATTACAAGATATAGGGGGAGATCTCCATGATTCAACTCTTCAAATGTGCATTGCCTCAAACGCAAATTCCTCACTATGCACATCTTCTGGGGGAGTTCTTATATATCTTGCAATCAAATTCCTCAATATTAGTATTTACACTTCATCAATCACCAAAAAGGGGGAGATTGTAAGTGCATCTAGTGCCCCTTAGTGATTTTGGTGTATTGAAGACTTATAGGTTAAGGGACTAATGCGTTGGTGAGTGTACACAGGTCTATAAGTCTATGAGGAGTTTGATATTTACAGAGAAAGTCGACCCCTAAAAATGAAGTTCTTCGACTGAAGACTTTGATATTCTGAAGACTTTCTGAAGACTTTGAAAGTGAAGAAATTGGTGGTACCTTGAAGACTTGATATTCATTTGAGGAACATGAAGCGTGAAGACTTTTGTTTTCGTAGTTTCATTTTCTCTTTCTTGAGTCATAGGAAACACCGTACTGTTAAAGGGGGTCGAGGAGATACTAAGGAAAAATTTCCATGTGATGCTCAACTCAAAATCCTACACCTACCAATCCCTTCGAGTGAAGCCATTGGAAATCTCATACAGTTCAGTCAATTTCTTCAGTGACAGAGACGCAGTTCTTCTGGTCACTGAGGACTTTGCTCTGACTGAGGAGTTAGGAATTCGCTAGTGCGAATTGCCTACACAGTGAGGAACATGATAGCCCTGAGGAATTTGAGAGTCAAATTTCCGACCGTTGCTGTGCTGCGCGCCAGCTGTCCCAAAATATCTTATCCACCTAACGGTCATATCATTGCAGGGCATTTATGTCTTATCATGTCGGGCTGCTCCCTAGGCTATAAATAGCCGCCCCCTACAACCACTAGCTGGTTGGCTGCTCCGAGAGAACTTGACACTTGTCATTTGAGAGCAACCCATCCTCCGAGGACTTTGAGCGAAAATCATCAAGTGAGGAAAACCCCAAAACCAAACCCCTACAAACCCAAAGTGATTGAGCATCACTGAAGAAATTGATCCTGCGTGGATCCGATGCTTGTTACCTTTGAAGACTGTGCTTCTTCCAGACGGTTAGGCGTCATGGTCTAGAGCATCCAAGAGGAATTGTGGATCGCCGAGTGACCAAGTCTGTGAAGGTTTGGAAGTCACCTGAAGACTTACCACGAGTGATTGGACGAGGTTTGCGTGACCTTAGTTCAAGGAGAATACGGTGAGGACTGGGTGTCCCGAGCTGCGTGCTCAGTGACTGGGTGTCCGGAACTGCGTGTCCTCGAGTTTAAATACTCAGCCACTCCAACCAGACGTACAACTGAGACATCAGTTGGAACTGGTTTACCAAATCATTGTCTTCACCAACTAACTGGTTCTATTTCCTCAACCCTTTCATTTCCTCATTACTGTGTTGAGTGTTTGTTCATATCTGTGCTTGAAGACTTTGACTGAAGACTTTCTCAATTTCCTCAGTTCAATTTCTTCAGTATGTTTGTCTTCATCTTGTGTTATCCTGTGATTACGCTTTCAGTACTCTGTGCTTGTCTTCATTTCATCATGATGACCATGCTTGTATTCTGTTATGCTTACTTCTGAGTACTTATTCCGCTGCAAGTAGTTCTTCGCTAAGGAATTTCCTCGCCGGCAAATTCCTCAGTGAAGAATTCATAAAAATCGCCTATTCACCCCCCCTCTAGTCGATATAACGCACTTTCAATGACCATAGAAGGTTTTATTCATGTAAATAGTATAACAATTATTCTTTAACTTAAATGAATAACCGTATTGCAATAAACATGATCTAATCATATTCACGCTTAACGCAAACACCAAACAACATTTATCTAGGTTCAACACTAATCCCGAAGGTAGAGGGAGTGTGCGAAGGTGATCATATCAATCTTGGAACCACTTCCAACACACATCGTCACTTCACCCTTAACTAGTCTTTGTTCATTTTGCAACTCCCGTTTCGAGTTACTAATCTTAGCAACTGAATCGGTATCAAATACCCAGGGGTTGCTACGATCACTAGTAAAGTATACATCAATAATATATCAAATATACCTTTGTTCACTTTGCCATCCTTCTTATCCGCCAAATATTTGGGGTACTTCCGCTTTTAGTGACCATTCCCTTTGCAGTAGAAGCACTCAGTTTCAGGCTTAGGTCCAGCTTTGGGCTTCTTCATGGGAGTGGCAACTTGTTTGCCATTCTTTTTGAAGTTCCCTTTCTTTCCCTTGCCCTTTTACTTGAAACTAGTGGTCTTGTCAACCATCAACACTTGATGCTCTTTCTTGATTTCTACCTTTGCCAATTTTAGCATCGCGAAGAGCTCGGGAATCGTTTTTGTCATCCCTTGCATATTATAGTTCATCACGAAGTTCCAGTAACTTGGTGATGGTGACTAGAGAACTCTGTCAATCACTATCCTATCTGGAAGATTAACTCCCACTTGATTCAAGCGATTGTAGTACTCAGACATTCTGAGCACATGCTCACTGGTTGAGCTATTCTCCTCCATCTTGTAGGCAAAGTACTTGTTAGAGGTCACATACCTCTCGAATCGTGCATGAGTCTAAAATACCAATTTTAGCTCTTGGAACATCTTATATGCTCCGTGGCGTTCAAAAGGTTTTTTAAGTCCCGGTTCTAAGCCGTAAAGCATGGCACACTAAACTATCAAGTAGTCATCATACCGAGCTTGCCAAATGTTCATAACATCTACATCTGCTCCTACAATAGGTCCGTCACCTAGCGGTGCATCAAGGACATAATTCTTCTCTGCAGCAATGAGGATATTTCTCAGATCACGGACCCAGTCCGCATCATTGCTACTAACATCTTTCAACTTAATTTTCTCTAGGAACACATCAAAAACATAGGGGATCTATAATGCGAGCTATTGATCTACAACATAGGTATGCAAAAACTACCAGGACTAAGTTCATGCCAAATTAAGTTCAATTAATCATATTACTTAAGAACTCCCACTTAGATAGACATCCCTCTAGTCATCTAAATGATCACGTGATCCATATCAACTAAACCATGTCCGATCATCACGTGAGATGGAGTAGTTTTCAATGGGGAACAAATCTATGTTGATCATATCTACTATATGATTCATGTTCAACCTTTCGGTCTTAGTGTTCTAAGGCCATATCTGCATATGCTAGGCTCGTCAAGTTTAACCCGAGTATTCTGCGTGTGCAAAACTGGCTTGCACGCGTTGTATGTGAGCGTAGATCTTACCACACCCGATCATCACGTGGTGTCTCGGCACGACGAACTGTAGCAATGGTGCATACTCAGGGAGAACACTTATACCTTGAAATTTAGTGAGGGATCATCTTATAATGCTACCGCCATACTAAGCAAAATAAGATGCATAAAAATATAAACATCACATGCAATCAAAAATGTGACATGATATAGCCATCATCATCTTGTGCCTTTGATCTCCATCTCCAAAGCACCATCATGATCTCCATCGTTACCGGCTTGACACCTTGATCTCCATCGTAGCATCGTTGTCGTCTCGCCAACTATTGCTTCTACGACTACCGCTACCGCTTAGTGATAAATTAAAGCAATTACATGGCGATTGCATTTCATACAATAAAGAGACAAGCTTAAGGCTCCTGCCAGTTGCCGATAACTTTTACAAAACATGATCATCCATACAACAATTTATATCTCGTCATGTCTTGACCATATCACATCACAACATGCCCTGCAAAAACAAGTTAGACGTGCTCTACTTTGTTGTTGCAAGTTTTACGTGGCTGCTACGGGCTTCTAGCAAGAACCTTTCTTACCTACGCATCAAAACCACAACGATTTTTTGTCAAGTGAGATGTTTTAACATTCAACAAGGACCGGCCGTAGTCAAACTCGATTCAACTAAAGATGGAGAAACAGACACCCGCTAGCCACCTGTGTGCGAAGCACGTCGGTAGAAACAGTCTCATGAACGCGGTCATGTAATGTCAGTCCAGGCCGCTTCATCCAACAATGCCCCGAATCAAAGTAAGACGTTGGTTATAAGTAGTATGACTATTATTGCCCACAACTCATTGTGTTCTACTCGTGCATATAACATCTATGCATAGACCTGGCTCGGATGCCACTATTGGGGAACGTAGTAATTCAAAATTATTTCTACGATCACGCACGATCTATCTAGGAGAAGCATAGCAACCAGCGAGGAGAGTGTGTCCACGTAACCTCGTAGACCGAAAGCAGAAGCGTTTAGTAACGCGGTTGATGTAGTCGAAGGTCTTCACGATCCAACCGATCCAAGTACCGAACGTATGGCACCTCCGCGTTCTGCACACTTTCAACACGATGACATCCCTCGAGCTCTTGATCCAGTTGAGTGTTGGGGAACGCAGTAATTTCAAAAAATTTCCTATGCACACGCAAGATCATGGTGATGGCATAGCAACGAGAGGGGAGAGTGCTGTCTACGTACCCTCGTAGACCGTTAAGCAGAAGCGTTATGACAACGCGGTTGATGTAGTCGTACGTCTTCACGAATCGACCGATCCAAGCACCGAACGTACGGCACCTCCGTGTTCAGCACACGTCCAGCTCGATGATGTCCCCCGGTCTCCAATCCAGCGAAGCGTCGGGGATGAGTTCCGTCACCACGACGGCGTGGTGACGATGATGATGTTCTACCAGCGCAGGGCTTCGCCTAAACTCCGCGACGATATGACCGAGGTGGAATATGGTGGAGGGGGGCACCGCACACGGCTAAGGAAAGATCCGTAGATCAACTTGTGTGTCTATGGGGTGCCCCCCGCCCCCGTATATAAAGGAGGAGAGGAGGAGGGGGCCGGCCTAAGGGGAGGCGCGCCCTAGGAGGGGGAAACCTACTCCAAGTAGGTTTCCCCTCTCCCTTTCCTATTCCAAGAAGGAGGGGGAAGGAAGGAGTGGGAGAGGGGGAAGGCAAGGGGGGCGCCGCCCCCCCCCATCCTTGTCCTATTCGGACTCAAGGGGAGGGGGCGTGCCACTTGCCCTGGCCGGCCCCTCTCTCTCTCCAATAGGGCCCAAAGGCCCATTACTTCCCGGGGGGGTTCCAGTAACCCTCCGGTACTCCGGTTTTTCTCCGAAAACACCCGGAACACTTTCGGTGTCCGAATATAGTCATCCAATATATCAATCTTTATATCTCGACCATTTCGAGACTCCTCTTCATGTCCGTGATCACATCCGGGACTCCGAACAACCTTGAGTACATCAAAACTTATAAAGTCATAATAAAACTGTCATCGTAATGTTAAGCGTGCGGACCCTAGGGTTCGAGAACTATGTAGACATGACCTAGAACTATTCTCGATCAATAAACAATAGCGGAACCTGGATGTTCATATTGGTTCCCACATATTCTACGAAGATCTTTATCTGTCAAACCGCATAACAACATACGTTGTTCCCTTTGTCATCGGTATGTTACTTGCCCGAGATTCGATCGTCAGTATCCAATACCTAGTTCAATCTCGTTACCGGCAAGTCTCTTTACTCGTTCCGTAATACATCATCTCATAACTAACTCATTAGTTACAATGCTTGCAAGGCTTAGGTGATGAGTATTACCGAGAGGGCCCAGAGATACCTTCCGACAATCGGAGTGACAAAACCTAATCTCGAATTGTGCCAACTCAACATGTACCTTCGGAGACACCTGTAGAGCACAATCACCCAGTTACGTTGTGACGTTTGGTAGCACACAAAGTGTTCCTCCGGTAAACGGGAGTTGCACAATCTCATAGTTGCAGGAACTTTGTATAAGTCATGAAGAAAGCAATAGCAACGTACTAAACGATCAAGTGCTAAGTTAACGGAATGGGTCAAGTCAATCACATCATTCTCCTAATGATGTGATCCCATTAATCAAATGACAACACATGCCTATGGTTAGGAAACATAACCATCTTTGATCAATGAGCTAGTTCAAGTAGAGGCATACTAGTGACACTATGTTTGTCTATGTATTCACACATGTATCATGTTTGCGGTTAATACAATTCTAGCATGAATAATAAACATTTATCATGTTATGAGGAAATAAATAATAACTTTATTATTGCCTCTTGGGCATATTTCCTTCAGTCTCCCACTTGCACAAGAGTCAATAATCTAGATTACACAGTAATGATTCTAACACCCATGGAGTCTTGGTGCTGATCATGTTTTGCTCGTGAGAGAGGCTTAGTCAACGGGTCTGCAACATTCAGATCCGTATGTATCTCGCAAATCTCTATGTCTCCCACTTGGACTTGGTCCCGAATGGAATTGAAGCGTCTCTTGATGTGCTTGGTCCTCTTGTGAAATCTGGATTCCTTTGCCAAGGAAATTGCGCCAGTATTATCACAGAAGATCTTCATTGGTCCCGATGCACTAGGTATAACACCTAGATCGGAAATGAACTCCTTCATCCAGACTCCTTCATTCATTGCTTCCGAAGCAGCTATGTACTCTGCTTCACATGTAGATCCCGCCACGACACTTTGTTTAGAACTGCACCAACTTACAGCTCCACCGTTTAATAAAAATACGTATCCGGTTTGCGATTTAGAATCGTCCGGATCAGTGTCAAAGCTTGCATCGACGTAACCATTTACGACTTGCTCTTTGTCACCTCCATATACGAGAAACATATCCTTAGTCCTTTTCAGGTATTTCAGGATGTTCTTGACCGCTGTCCAGTGACCCACTCCTGGATTACTTTGGTACCTCCCTGCTAAACTAATAGCAAGGCACACATCAGGTCTGGTACATAGCATTGCATACATGATAGAGCCTATGGCTGAAGCATTGGGAACTCCTTTCATTTTCTCTCTATCTTCTGCAGTGGTCGGGCATTGAGTCTGACTCAACTTTATACCTTGTAACACAGGCAAGAACCCTTTCTTCGCCTGATCCATATTGAACCTTTTCAATACTTTATCAAGGTACGTGCTTTTTGAAAGTCCAATCAAGCGTCTTGATCTATCTCTATAGATCTTAATGCCCAATATGTAAGCAGCTTCACCGAGGTCTTTCATCGAAAAACTTTTATTCAAGTATCCTTTTATGCTATCCAGAAATTCTATATCATTTCCAATTAACAATATGTCATCCACATATAATATTAGAAATGCTACAGAGCTCCCACTCACTTTCTTGTAAATACAGGCTTCTCCAAAAGTCTGTATAAAACCATATGCTTTGATCACACTATCAAAGCGTTTTATTCCAACTCCGAGAGGCTTGCACCAGATCATAGATTGATCACTAGAGCTTGCACACTTTGTTAGCTCCCTTAGGATCGATAAAACCTTCCGGTTGCATCATATACAACTCTTCTTCCAGAAATCCATTCAGGAATGCAGTTTTTACATCCATCTGCCAAATTTCATAATCATAAAATGCGGCAATTGCTAACATGATTTGGACAGACTTAAGCATCGCTACGGGTGAGAAAGTCTCATCGTAGTCAACCCCTTGAACTTGTCGAAAACCTTTCGCAACAAGTCGAGCATTGTAGACAGTTACATTACTGTCAGCGTTTGTCTTCTTCTTAAAGATCCATTTATTCTCAATGGCTTGCCGATCATCGGGAAAGTCAACCAAAGTCCATACTTTGTTCTCATACATGGATCCCATCTCAGATTTCATGGCCTCTAGCCATTTTGCGGAATCTGGGCTCATCATCGCTTCCTCATAGTTTGTAGGTTCATCATGGTCAAGTAACATGACTTCCAGAACATGATTACCGTACCACTCTGGTGCGGATCTTACTCTGGTAGACCTACGAGGTTCAGTAGACACTTGATCTGAAGTTTCATGATCAATATCATTAGTTTCCTCACTAATTGGTGTATTTGTCACAGGAACTGATTTCTGTGATGACCTACTTTCCAATAAGGGAGCAGGTACCGTTACCTCATCAAGTTCTACTTTCCTCCCACTCACTTCTTTCGAGAGAAACTCCTTCTCTAGAAAGGATCCATTCTTAGCAACGAAAGTCTTGCCTTCGGATCTGTGATAGAAGGTGTACCCAACAGTCTCTTTTGGGTATCCTATGAAGACACATTTCTCCGATTTGGGTTCGAGCTTATCTGGTTGAAGTTTCTTCACATAAGCATCGCAGCCCCAAACTTTAAGAAACGACAACTTTGGTTTCTTGCCAAACCACAGTTCATAAGGCGTCGTTTCAACGGATTTAGATGGTGCCCTATTTAATGTGAATGCAGCCGTCTCTAAAGCATAACCCCAAAACGATAGCGGTAAATCAGTAAGAGACATCATAGATCGCACAATATCTAGTAAAGTACGATTACGACGTTCGGACACACCATTTCTTTGTGGTGTTCCAGGTGGCGTGAGTTGCGAAACTATTCCGCATTGTTTCAAATGTAAACCAAACTCGTAACTCAAATATTCTCCTCCACGATCAGATCGTAGAAACTTTATTTTCTTGTTACGATGATTTTCCACTTCACTCTGAAATTCTTTGAACTTTTCAAATGTTTCAGACTTGTGCTTCATTAAGTAGACATACCCATATTTGCTCAAATCATCTGTGAAGGTGAGAAAATAACGATATCCGCCACGAGCCTCAACATTCATCGGACCACATACATCTGTATGTATGATTTCCAACAAATCTGTTGCTCTCTCCATAGTACCGGAGAACGGTGTTTTAGTCATCTTGCCCATGAGGCACGGTTCGCAAGTACCAAGGATTCATAATCAAGTGATTCCAAAAGTCCATCAGTATGGAGTTTCTTCCTGCGCTTTACACTGATATAACCTAAACGGCAGTGCCACAAATAAGTTGCACTATCATTATCAACTCTGCATCTTTTGGCTTCAACATTATGAATATGTGTATCACTACTATCAAGATTCAATAAAAATAGACCACTCTTCAAGGGTGCATGACCATAAAAGATATTACTCATATAA
This sequence comes from Triticum timopheevii, assembly GCA_963921465.1. Lineage (NCBI taxonomy): Eukaryota > Viridiplantae > Streptophyta > Magnoliopsida > Poales > Poaceae > Triticum > Triticum timopheevii. Next base: position 464,009,575 of record OY997274.1, read on the forward strand.
ATAGAACAACCATTATTCTCTGATTTAAATGAATAACCGTCTCGCATCAAACAAGATCCAGATATAATGTTCATGCTCAACGCTGGCACCAAATAACAATTATTCAGGTCTAAAACTAATCCCGAAGGTAGATGTAGAGGTAGCGTGCCGACCGCGATCACATCGACTTTGGAACCGTTTCCCACGCGCATCGTCACCTCATCCTTGGCCAGTGCTCGCTTATTCTGTAGTCCCTGTTTCGAGTTGCAAATATTAGCAACAGAACCAGTATCAAATACCCAAGTGCTACTACGAGCTCTAGTTAGGTACACATCAATAACATGTATATCACATATACCTTTGTTCACTTTGCCATCCTTCTTATCCGCCAAATACTTGGGGCAGTTCCGCTTCCAGTGACCAGTCTGCTTGCAGTAGAAGCACTCAGTTTCAGGCTTAGGTCCAGACATGGGTTTCTTCTCTTGAGCAGCAACTTGCTTGCTGTTCTTCTTGAAGTTCCCCTTCTTCTTCCCTTTTCCCTTTTTCTTGAAACTAGTGGTCTTGTTGACCATCAACACTTGATGCTCCTTCTTGATTTCTACCTCCGCAGCTTTTAGCATTGCGAAGAGCTCGGGAATAGTCTTGTTCATCCCTTGCATATTATAGTTCATCACAAAGCTCTTGTAGCTTGGTGGCAGTGATTGGAGAATTCTGTCAATGACGCTATCATCCGGAAGATTAACTCCCAGTTGAATTAAGTGATTATTATACCCAGACATTTTGAGTATATGCTCACTGACAGAACTATTCTCCTCCATCTTGCAGCTGTAGAACTTATTGGAGACTTCATATCTCTCAATCCGGGCATTTGCTTGAAATATTAACTTCAACTCCTGGAACATCTCATATGCTCCATGACATTCAAAACGTCGTTGAAGACCCGGTTCTAAGCCGTAAAGCATGGCACACTGAACTATAGAGTAGTCATCAGCTTTGCTCTGCCAGACGTTCTTAACGTCGTCAGTTGCATCAGCAGCAGGCCTGGCACCTAGCGGTGCTTCCAGGACGTAACTTCTCTGTGAAGCAATGAGGATAATCCTCAGGTTACGGACCCAGTCCGTGTAATTGCTACCATCATCTTTCAACTTTGCTTTCTCAAGGAACGCATTAAAATTCAATGGAACAACAACACGAGCCATCTATCTACAACAAACATAGACAAGCAAAATACTATCAGGTACTAAGTTCATGATAATTTTAAGTTCAATTAATCATATTACTTAAGAACTCCCATTTAGGTAGACATATCTCTAGTCATCTAAGTGATCACGTGATCCAAATCAACTAAACCATAACCGATCATCACGTGAGATGGAGTAGTTTTCAATGGTGAACATCTCTATGTTGATCATATCTACTATATGATTCACGCTCGACCTTTCGGTCTCCGTGTTCCGAGGCCATATCTGCATATGCTAGGCTCGTCAAGTTTAACCTGAGTATTCCGCGTGTGCAAAACTGGCTTGCACCCGTTGTAGATGGACGTAGAGCTTATCACACCCGATCATCACGTGGTGTCTAGGCACGACGAACTTTGGCAACGGTGCATACTCAGGGAGAACACTTCTTGATAATTTTAGTGAGAGATCATCTTAAAATGCTACCGTCAATCAAAGCAAGATAAGATGCATAAAGGATAAAGATCACATGCAATCAATAAAAGTGATATGATATGGCCATCATCATCTTGTGCTTGTGATCTCCATCTCCGAAGCACCGTCGTGATCACCATCGTCACCGGCGCGACACCTTGATCTCCATCGTAGCATCGTTGTCGTTTTACGCCATCTATTGCTTCTACGACTATCACTACCGCTTAGTGATAAAGTAAAGCAATTACATGGCGTTTGCATTTCATACAATAAAGTGACAACCATATGGCTCCTGCCAGTTGCCGATAACTTTGGTTACAAAACATGATCATCTCATACAATAAAATATAGCATCACGTCTTGGCCATATCACATCACAACATGCCGTGCAAAAACAAGTTAGACGTCCTCTACTTTGTTGTTGCAAGCTTTACGTGGCTGCTACGGGCTTAAGCAAGAACCAATCTCACCTACGCATCAAAACCACAACAATAGTTTGTCAAGTTGATGCTGTTTTAACCTTCGCAAGGACCGGGCGTAGCCACACTCGGTTCAACTAAAGTTGGAGAAACTGACACCCGCTAGTCACCTGTGTGCAAAGCACGGCGGTAAAACCAGTCTTGCGTAAGCGTACGCATAATGTCGGTCCGGGCCGCTTCATCCAACAATACCGCCGAACCAAAGTATGACATGCTGGTAAGCAGTATGACTTATATCGCCCACAACTCACTTGTGTTCTACTCGTGCATATAACATCAAACTATAAAACCTAGGCTCGGATGCCACTGTTGGGGAACGCAGTAATTTGAAAAAATTTCCTACGCACACGCAAGATCATGGTGATGGCATAGCAACGAGAGGGGAGAGTGTTGTCTATGTACCCTTGTAGACCGTTAAGCGGAAGCGTTATGACAACGCGGTTGATGTTGTCGTATGTCTTCACGAATCGACCGATCCAAGCACCGAACGTACGGCACCTCCGTGTTCAGCACACGTCCAGCTCGATGACGTCAGCACGACGGCGTGGTGACGATGATGATGTTCTACCGGCGCAGGGCTTCGCCTAAACTCCACGACGATATGACCGAGGTGGAATATGGTGGAGGGGGACACCGCACACGGCTAAGGAACGATCCATAGATCAACTTGTGTGTCTATGGGGTGCCCCCCGCCCCCGTATATAAAGGGGGAGAGGAGGAGGGGGCCAGCCTAAGGGGAGGCGCGCCCTAGGAGGGGGGAACCTACTCCAAGTAGGTTTCCCCTCTCGCTTTCCTATTCCAAGAAGGAGGGGGAAGGAAGGAGTGGGAGAGGGGGAAGGCAAGGGGGGCGCCGCCCCCCCCTTCCTTGTCCTATTCGGACTCAAGGGGAGGGGGCGCGCCACTTGCCCTGGCCGGCCCCTCTCTCTCTCCAATAGGGCCCATCAAGGCCCATTACTTCCCGGGGGGGTTCCGATAACCCTCCGGTACTCCGGTTTTTCTCTGAAAACACCCGGAACACTTTCGGTGTCCGAATATAGTCATCCAATATATCAATCTTTATATCTCGACCATTTCGAGACTCCTCTTCATGTCCGTGATCACATCGGGGACTCCGAACAACCTTGAGTACATCAAAACTTATAAAGTCATAATAAAACTATCATCGTAACGTTAAGCGTGCGGACCCTACGGGTTCGAGAACTATGTAGACATGACCTAGAACTATTCTCGGCCAATAAACAATAGCGGAACCTGGATGTTCATATTGGTTCCCACATATTCTACGAAGATCTTTATCGGTCAAACCGCATAACAACATACGTTGTTCCCTTTGTCATCGGTATGTTACTTGCCCGAGATTCGATCGTCGGTATCCAATACCTAGTTCAATCTCGTTACCGGCAAGTCTCTTTACTCATTCCGTAATACATCATCTCATAACTAACTCATTAGTTACAATGCTTGCAAGGCTTAGGTGATGAGTATTGCCGAGAGGGCCCAGAGATACCTCTCCGACAATCGGAGTGACAAAACCTAATCTCGAATTATGCCAACTCAACATGTACCTTCGGAGACACCTGTAGAGCACCTTTATAATCACCCAGTTACGTTGTGACGTTTGGTAGCACACAAAGTGTTCCTCCGGTAAACGGGAGTTGCACAATCTCATAGTTGCAGGAACTTTGTATAAGTCATGAAGAAAGCAATAGCAACGTACCAAACGATCAAGTGCTAAGCTAACGGAATGGGTCAAGTCAATCACATCATTCTCCTAATGATGTGATCCCAGTAATCAAATGACAACACATGCCTATGGTTAGGAAACATAACCATCTTTGATCAATGAGCTAGTTCAAGTAGAGGCATACTAGTGACACTACGTTTGTCTATGTATTCACACATGTATCATGTTTCCGGTTAATACAATTCTAGCATGAAAAATAAACATTTATCATGATATGAGGAAATAAATAATAATTTTATTATTGCCTCTAGGGCATATTTCCTTCATTGAGGACGAGGGAGAGTTCCGTCAGCACGACGGCGTGGCAATGGTGATAATGAAGTTACCTGCACAGGGCTTCGCCTAAGCACTACGACAATATGACCGAGGTGTTAAACTATGGAGGGGGGCACCGCACACGGATAAGAGATTGTTTGTTGTGCCTTTGGGGTGCCCCCTCCCCTGTATATAAAGGAGGAAGGGAGGAGGCGGCTGGCCTAGGGGGCGCGCCAAGTGTGGGGAGTTGAACTAGGATTCCCAATCCTAGTTGGAGTCCCCTTACAATCCAAGAGGGGAAGAGAGGGGAGGAGGAGAGGGAGAAGGAAAGAGGGGGCGCTGCCCCCATGCGGCCCTCCTCTCCTTTCCACTAAGGCCCAATACTTCCCCGGGGGGTTCCGCTAACCTCCGGTACTCCGAAAAATATCTGAATCGCTCTGGAACCTTTCTGGTGTCCGAATATAACCTTACAATATAGCAATCTTTACCTCTCGACCATTTCAAGACTCCTCGTCATGTCCGTGATCTCATCCGGGACTCCAAACAATCTTCGATCATCAAATCACATAACTCATAATACAAATCATCATCGAACTTTAAGCATGCAGACCCTACGGGTTCGAGAACTATGTAGACATGACTGAGACACATCTCCGGTCAATAACCAATAGCGAAACCTGGATGCTCATATTGACTCCTACATATTCTACAAAGATCTTTATCAGTCAAACTGCATAACAACATACATTGTTCCCTTTGTCATCGGTATGTTACTTGCCCAAGATTCGATCGTCGGTATCATCATACCTAGTTCAATCCCGTTACCGGCAAGTCTCTTTACTCATTCCATAATGCATCATCCTGCGACTAACTCATTAATCACATTGCTTGCAAGGCTTATAGTGATGTGCATCACCGAGAGGGCCCAGAGATACCTCTCCGATACATGAAGTGACAAATCCTAATCTTGATCTATGTCAACCCAACAAACACCTTCTGAGACACCCGTAGAGCATCTTTATAATCACCCAATTACATTGTGACATTTGATAGAACACAAAGTGTTCTTCCGGTATTCGGGAGTTGCATAATCTCATAGTCTGAGGAAGATGTATAAGTTATGAAGAAAGCAATAGCAATAAAAGTAAATGATCATTATGCTAAGCTAACGGATGGGTCTTGTCCATCACATCATTCTCTAATGGTGTGATCCCGTTCAAATGATAACGCATGTCTATGGTCAGGAAACATAACCATCTTTGATCAACGAGCTAGTCAAGTAGAGGCATACTAAGGACACTCTGTTTTGTCTATGTATTCACACATGTACTAAGTTTCTGGTTAATACAATTCTAGCATGAATAATATTTATTTATCATAACATAAGAAAATAAAAATAACAACTTTATTATTACCTCTAGGGCATGTTTCCTTCAAACGTTGCATGAAAAACAAAAAAAATCTACGCACACGCAAGATCTATCCATGGAGATGCATAGCAACGAGAGGGGAGAGTATGTCTACGTACCCTCGTAGACCATAAAGCGGAAGCGTTTATTAATGCGGTTGATGTAGTCGAACTTCTTCACAATCCAAACAATCAAGTACCGAAAGTACGACACCTCCGCGTTCAACACAAATTCAGCTCGATAACATCCTCGCCTTCTTGATCCAGCAAGACGGGCGAACTAGAAGATGAGTTACAGCAGCACGACGGCGTGGTGACTGCTACGTCTTGAGCTTGCGTTGGTTTTCCTTGAAGAGGAAACGGTGATGCAACAAAGTAGCGTAATTATTTCCCTCAGTTTTTGAGAACCAAGGTATCAATCCAGTAGAAGGCTCCTCAAAAGTCCCACGCACCTACACAAACAAACAAGAACCTCGCAACCAACACAATAAAGGGGTTGTCAATCTCTTCATGGCCACTTGCGAAAGTGAGATCTGATAGAGATAATATGATAAGATAAATATTTTTGGTATTTTTATGATATAGATAAGAAAAGTGAAGATGCAAATAAAAGTAGATTGTAAACTTATATGATAAAAGATAGACCCGGGGGCCATAGGTTTCACTAGTGGCTTCTCTCAAGATAGCATAGGTATTATGGTGGGTGAACAAATTACTGTCGAGCAATTGATAGAAAAGCGAATAATTATGAGATTATCTAGGCATGATCATGTATATAGGCATCACGTCTGTGACAAGTAGACTGACTCCTGCCTGCATCTACTACTATTACTCCACACATCGACCGCTATCCAGCATGCATCTAGAGTATTAAGTTCATAAGAACAGAGTAACGCATTAGGCAAGATGACATGATGTAGAGGGATAAACTCAAACAATATGATATAAACCCCATCTTTTTATCCTCGATGGCAACAATACGATACGTGCCTTGTTGCCCCTGCTGTCAGTGGGAAAGGACACCGTAAGATTGATCCCAAAGCTAAGCACTTCTCCCATTGCAAGAAAGATCAATCTAGTAGGCCAAACCAAACTGATATTTCGAAGAGACTTGCAAAGATAAGTTAATCACACATAAAAGAATTCAGAGGAGATTCAAATATTTCTCATAGATAAACTTGATCATAAACCCACAATTCATCGGATCTCGACAAACACACCGCAAAAAGAGTTACATCGAATAGATCTCCAAGAAGATCGAGGAGAACATTATATTGAGATTCAAAGAGAGAGAAGAAGCCATCTAGCTAATAACTATGGACCCGAAGGTTTGTGGTAAACTACTCACAACTCATAGGAGAGGCCTTGGAGATGATGTAGAGGCCCTCCGTGGTCGATTCCCCCTCCGGCGGAGCACCGGCAAAGGCTCCAAGATGGGATCTCGTGGATACAGAAGGTTGCGGTGGTGGAAATAGTTTTTCGTGGTGCTCCTCGATGGTTTCAGGGTACGTGGGTATATATAGGAGGAAGAAGTAGGTCGGTGGACGCTCGAGGGTCCCACGAGGGTGGGGGGCACGCCGGTCACTATCGTGGCCGCCTCCTCTATTGCTTGACATCCACTCCAAGTCCCCTGGATCACGTTTGTTCCAAAAAGATCACTCCCGAAGGTTTCATTCCGTTTGGACTCCGTTTGATATTCCTTTTCTTTGAAACACTGAAATAGGCAAAAAAACAGCAATTCGGGCTGGGCCTCCGGTTAGTAGGTTAGTCCCAAAAATGATATAAAAGTGTAAAGTAAAGCCCACAAACAACCAAAATAGGTAATATAATAGCATGGAACAATCAAAGTTATAGATACGTTGGAGACGTATCAGTGACGATGATGGTGAACTCGTTCCCGCAGGGCTTCGCCGAGCATTGCGAAAAACTTGGACGGAGGACTAAGCTGTGGAGAGGGGCACCACACACGGCTAAGAGATTGTCGTGGTCTTGTGTGGCGCCCCCTCCCACATATATATAGGTGGGGGGAGAGGGGAGGCAGCTAGAAGGCGCCCCAAGGGAGGCCGAATTCCCGTTGGGCTCCTGCCCTTGGCCACGCCCCCTTTCCTTATTTGCCTGCGGGGGGAAGGCAGGGGGAGGTGGCGCCCCCTTTTTCCTTTCTCTCATGAGGAGGGAAAGGCAGGAGGGGCCAACCCTCCCCATTTCCTTCCCCTAGGGCCGACGGCCAGGGAGTAAAGGAAATATGCCCTAGAGGCAATAATAAAGTTGTTATTTATTTTTCCTTATATCATGATAAATATCTATTATTCATGCTAGAATATTATTAACTGGAAACTTGATACATGTGTGGATACACAGACAAAACATAGTGTCCCTCCATAGACAAAACATAGTGTCCCTAGTAAGCCTCTACTAGACAAGCTCGTTAATCAAAGATGGTTAAGTTTCCTAACCATAGACATGTGTTATCATTTGATGAACGGCAACACATCATTAGGAAAATGATGTGATGGACAAGAACCATCCATTAGCTTAGCATAATGATCGTTAAGTTTTATTGCTATTGCTTTCTTCATGACTTATACATATTCCTTTGACTATGGGATTATGCTACTCCCGGATACCGGAGGAATACCTTGTGTGCTATCAAACATCACAACGTAACTGGGTGATTATAAAGATGCTCTACAGGTATCTCCGAAGGTGTTTGTTGAATTGGCATAGATCAAGATTAGGATTTGTCACTCCAAGTATCGGAGAGGTATCTCTAAGACCTCTCGGTAATGCACATCATAATAAGCCTTGCAAGCAATGTGAGTAATGAGTTAGTTGCGGGATTGTGCATTACGGAACGAGTAAAGAGACTTGTCGGTAACGAGATTGAACTAGGTACAAAGATACCGACGATCGAATCTCAGGCAAGTAACATACCAATGACAAAAGGAATAACGTATGTTGTCATAACGGTTCAACCGATAAAGATCTTCGTAGAATATGTGGGAGCCAATATGAGCATCTAGGTTCCTCTATTGGTTATTGACCGGAGAGGTGTCTCAGTCATGTCTACATAGTTCTCGAACCCGTAGGGTCCACACGCTTAACGTTTGAGGATGATTTGTATTATATGATTTATGTGATTTAGTGACCGAATGTTGTTCGGAGTCCCGGATGACATCACGTACATAACGAGGAGTCTCGAAATATTCGAGAGGTAAAGATTGATATATTGGATGATAGTATTCGGACACCGGAAGTGTTCCGGAGTGTATCGGGTACATATCGGAGTACCGGGGGGGGGGGGGGGGGTTACCGGAACCCCCTCGGGGGGAAGATATGGGCCATATGGGTCATGGGAGGGAGGCACACCAGCCCACAAAGGGGTGGCGTGCCCCCCACAGGGAAGGAGGCCGAATTGGACTAGGAGAGGGGGCGGCGCCCCCCTTTCCTCCCCCCTCCTCTCTTCCTCTTCCCCCCTTTCCCCCTCCGGTAACAGGAAAGGGGGTGGGGGAGGGGGCGAATCCAACTAGGAGCCCAAGTAGGATTCCTCCTACTTGGGCGCACCTAGGGTCGGCCTCCTCCCCATCCCTCCTTTATATACGTGGGGAGGGCGCGCCTAAAACACACATAAAACATTGTTAGCCATGTGCGGCGCCCCCCTCCATAGTTTACGCCTCCGGTCATATTCCTGTAGTGCTTAGGCAAAGCCCTGCGCAGATCACTTCACCATCACCGTCACCACACTGTCATGCTGACGGGACTCTCCCTCGACACTTTGCTGGATCAAGAGTTCGAGGGACGTCATCGAGCTGAACGTGTGCAGAACTCGAAGGTGTCGCACAGTGCTTGATCGGTCGGAACGAGAAGAAGTTTGACTAGATCAACCGCGTTAACAAACTCTTCCGCTTTCGGTCTACGAGGGTACGTGGACACACTCTCCCCTTCTCGTTGCTATGCACCTCCTAGATAGATCTTGCGTGCGCGTAGGAATTTTTTTGAAATTGCATGCTACGTTTCCCAACAAGGAGATGGGCGCACTAGCCCCTTCTAGACTGGTGTGTTTCCCCCTTTGGCCCATTAAGCCCATATAGCCTCCGGGCGCTTCCCGGAACCCCGTCCGGTGATCCGATGACTACCCGATACACTCTGAAACCTTTCTGGTGTCCAAATAGCATCGTCTTATATATCAATCTTTACCTCCAGAACATTCCGGAGCTCCTCGTCATGTCCGTGATCTCATTTGTGACTCCAAACAACATCCAGTCACCAAATCACAGAACTCATATAATACTATATTGTCAACGAATGTTAAGCGTGCGGACCCTACGGGTTCGAGAACTATGTACACATGCCTGAGACACCTCTCCAATCAATAACCAACAGCGGAACCTAGATGCCCATATTGGTTCCTACATATTCTATGAAGATCTTTATCAGTCGAACCTTATGACAACATACGTAATTCCCTTTGTCAGTCGATATGTTACTTGCCCGAGATTCAATCGTCGGTATCTTCATACCTAGTTCAATCTCGTTACAGGCAAGTCTCTTTACTCGTTCTGTAATACATCATCTCGTAACTAACTCCTTAGTCATTTTTCTTGCAAGCTTCTTGTGATGTGTATTACCGAGAGGGCCAGAGATACCTCTCCGATACATGGAGTGACAAATCCTAATCTCGATCCATGCCAACTCAACAGACACCTTCGGAGATACCTGTAGAGCACCTTTATGATCACCCAGTTATGTTGTGATGTTTGATAGCACGCAAGGGTATTCCTCCGATATCCGGGAGTTGCATGATCTCATAGTCGAGGAATATGTATTTGACATTAAGAAAGCAATAGCAATAAACTGAACGATCATATGCTAAGCTAACGCATGGGTCTTGTCCATCACATCATTCCCTAATGATGTGATCCCATTATCAAGTGACAACACATGTCTATGGTTAGGAAACCTAACCATCTTTGATCAACGAGCTAGTCTAGTAGAGGCTTACTAGGGACACGGTATTTTTTTATGTATCCACACATGTATTTAAGTTTTCGATCAATACAATTCTAGCATGAATAATAAACCTTTATCGTGAATAAAGAAATATAAAAATAACAACTTTATTATTGCCTCTAGGGCATATTTCCTTCACCGCCTTGTCCCCTGCCACTTTATTAGTACATGATAGCTTCCCTCGGTTTTCTCCTCTCGCGACTCCGGAAAACTCTAGTCGCGCCACCACCGGCGTCCTACCCACTCCCACTTCCTTCCTGCCGCTTGAGGGGACGCAGAAAAAGTCATGCGCGCCCCAGGAAGGTGGTGACGGGGCGCTCTCTTTGTTGGCTAGCGCCCCCATGCAGGTATCATGGCCGCTCAATGTGCAAGGTGTGAGCCGCTCCTAGGCGGCACCACTCGTCGCAGGGGCATGGTTGTGCGGCAGTGGGCATCGATGCCCTGCTATGCCACGTAAGTCACCCTGTGGCGGGTGTCAGGGCCAGATCTAGGACCCTCGAGGGGCAGCACCCTACGCGAGGTCATGGGGGCGTTAGGGGCTCTCCTCGTCAACATGGGTGTGGTGCGGCCGTCCGTGCTCCGGTGGTGCCACCCAGGATGCACATCGTCCTGCTAGTGTTCTTGCGTTGGTGATTCTAGTCCCGACAAGCTTCATAGTAGAGGTGGATCTTGTAGGTGGTGGCGGAGAGGCCGTGACCATGGTGGATCTCTGCTTGGGTTGGTGCTAGTGCTCAAGGTGAGAGGTCGCGTCACCCGAGGTACCTGTTGTAGCCTCCGACGCGGACGCTCATCGACGAGTTGTAGGAGGTGGTATGGTCTCGTGCTCTTATGCTTTTCGAGACTCAACGTCCGGCGTGGTGCTGTGAGGTCCAAGGTGCGATGCTTTTAGGTCAAAGCCTTGTGTCAACCTTTGTTGGCAACGATGATGGCGCCGCTTTCAAGTGCCGCTCTTCCTCCTTAGAGGCGTCATCATGAAGTCTCCATGGCTCATCCTTTGCAATGTGCTCCAGACGAAAGCCTAAGATCTACTTTTGGATCGGACTACGTCGGTGTCCTCGATGTTGTTACCCCCTTGGGGGCAGCGTCTTGGAGCCATTGATCCACTATTGGCAATTCTCTTGTCTCAGTTCGAGCATGGTTGGTCAGACAGGGGGCGTGGGGGTGTCTGGTGGTAGCGGTGGAAGTGATCTATGGAAGCGGTCATTGCTTTGGCCATCCTCGTGTTGATGGTCGACCCCTAAGGTTTTTTTGCCTCACATATTACTCTGGTTCTCTCTATTTGTGATGGTGGTCGATTGCCCTTCAGTACGATCTGTAGCTCTCTCTGTCGTGACATGGCTCGACCGTTGTTGCGACTCTCCTAGCTCTTCAAGGTGCTGAGTCATTACAGGGCAAGTTGGCGACTTCTTCTCTATGTCTTCTCAGTGGTGTATCTCCTTTCGAATGACCCAACAAAGCTAGTCCCCACTCTTCATGGAGGTGATGGGTGCTAAGTTTTTGGTGTTGGATGCTTGTCATAGCTCGTTTTTGGTTCTCTTCTATTTACCAATATACGTTTATCTCGTTCTGTTTATGAGGTCGGTTTTTGTCCATTGTAGCAGCTTAAAAAAAGCTTCACTTTGTCGTGGTGGTGGTCGTGGCCATCGCCGGAAAGTACTCCGCGTCGGAACCGAGCCAAAAATATATACCATAGATCTTCCTTTCTTTCACATGGATACCTTGTGTGGCAATGTATGATTTGGTACTATATTCTGTTAGCTTAATCTTGATTATGTATCTGCAATTCTGCATATGTAGCTTTCTTATGCATGTAGTTTAGTCTAGGTGTAGTCAGTGTCGGTAAGGCGTATGTGCGATGCATACAAAGACGACGAGTCGTTGGCCAGAGAGCATGCATTGTGAGAAGCTACTGCCGTGTGAGGCGGCGGAGATGCGAGTATGGAGAGTGTCGTGTGAAGCCGAGACCTGGAGCCAACAGCCAGCAAGGAGTTACAACCGAGTGAATTGCTGACTTCTGTTAACTAGTTACACTACAAGAAAAGACACATCCATGACATTTTGGGCCGAACGAATTTTTTTCCTGTCATACATATGACACTTCTATGATGATAATTGTGACAAAACCCGGTATCATCATAGATATGGTGGGCTCCTACTTCTATGACAAAAAATCATGACAGAAAATGGGCTTTTCATCCTGGACGGGCCAGAGACGCAGCTGCATGACATTCTTTGGGTCGTCCATGACGGAAAAAACCATGGTAGAAGCGAGGGGGAGGAAAATTTCGGGGAGTTGCTGGTTACGGTGGGAGGTCGGGGGCCGAGCGATGCGCGTGTCTCTCGTACACGTACGCGCATGTGTGCGAGGCGTTGGCTCTAACTGAACCCGAGCGAGGCGTTGGGCTCTAACTGAAACCGAGCAATTGCACTGCAGGCTACGCGTTACTGAACCCGAGCGATCGATCGACGGCTATTAACTAAACCCAATCGAGCGATTCCTTCGCTACTGCTGCTAACTGAAGTCGATCGATTGGATGAACAGTGAGCGCTGCGGGGGGGGGGGGGGGGGGGGGGTTGGATGAACAGTGAGCGGTGGCGTTGCCTTTGGATGAACAGGACCCCGTGGTGTGAAGGGCTGGATGAACAGTAGACGGTAGAGGGGTGGCCGTGGAGGGGTGGTTGAACAGGACCCCGTGGTGTGGATGTCTAGATGAACAGTAGACGGTGGAGGGGTGCCCGTGGAGGGGTGGTTGAACAATAGCCGGTGGAGTAGCACACGGTGGAGGCTGGATGAACAGGAGCCCGTGGAGGCTGGAGGAGGTCGACGGTAGCCCGCGAAGGCTGGAGGAGGTCGACGGTGGAGATGAACAGTATCCCGTGGAGTCCCGTTTTGCGGTACGCCACACACCTCTCGATGAATAGGACCCCCGTTTCGACCGTAGCGCTCCAACACAAGTCCGTTTCGTCCGTTTTGCGGTACGCCACACCCCTCCCGATCAACTGGACCCCCGTTTCGACCGTAGGAGGTCTGTTTCGTTGTTTTGCGGTACGCCACACCCCTCCCGATCAACAGGACACCCATTTCGACCGTAGGAGGTCCGTTTCCTCCGTTTTGCGGTACGCCACACCCCTCCTGATCAACAGGACCCCGTTCTGAACGTGGCCTATCGAACACAAGGCCGTTTCCTCCGTTCTGTGGTACGCCAGGCCTCGTTTCCATCGCTTGTCCCGTCCAAGCCGGTTGGCTCCCACGCATTCCGTTGCATCCCGATGAACACGACGCATTCCGTTGCCTCCCCATGAACATGACACATTCCGTTGCCTCCCCATGAACACGACGACGACGCTGTTTCTCGTTCCGACCCAGCCATGTACACGAGCCACTGTACATACGTGTACATGCTACGTGTGCGCCTCTACTACGACACGTACGCGCCTCTACTACGACACGTGCGCGCCTCTACATTGACCAGTATATATGTACGTACACGTTCGCGACCAGAATGACAACGCTACGTACGCTTCGACCAGGTGGGTCCCGACTGTCAGGCACTTCCTTGCATGCGAAGATGTAGCTGGTGGGTCCCAGCAGTCAGGGGGGCGAATTGTTTATTTTTTTTGCCCAGGCGCACTTCCTTGCGTGCGAAGATGTAGCTAGTGGGTCCCAGCAGTCAGGCGGGTGAATCATTTTTTTCACGAAATACGATGGCCCGTCTGGTGGGTCCCCGCTGTTAGGTGGTGGAATAATTATTTTGCACGTAATAAGGAGGCACTTCCTTGCTGCGGCCGTGGACCAAGCTGTTAGCCTCTCCATGTACAGTCCACGTCCGATGGAAGCCGTTCCTTGACCACGTTGACCACGCCACGCCAAGAGCACGAGGGTGGTGGACGACGCGGAGCCAGCGAACACGCGGTAGTGGATCCCACGCATAGAGGAGTACGAGGGTTCACTGGTTCGCTGTGGTGTGAGCCTGCCATCACCGCAGAATAACAGGGGGTGTAGGTGAGTAGAGGGATGGCCTGGCCAGTGGTGGGAGTAGTAGGGGGTGGTGTGGCCTCCGCCGCATCGCAACCGGCCAAAGGAGGCAGGAGCACGAGGCACGACAGGCGCTGGTTTGGGTGGCTGGAGCAAGAAGACCAGAGGTTGAGGAAGCACTACGACCGTTGGATGGACATCGTACGGCCACTGGAGCTAGAATTGTGCATATTGACTAAGTTGACAAAGCCCTCCGTCCCCGTCAACTTAGTAGGCCCACAGTCAGCCTGCCACTATACTGGGTCCCGGCTAACAGGCGGAGTATTCATTTTTTTGTGCGTAATAAGGAGGCACTTCCTTGCGTGTGAAGATATAGCTGGTGGGTCTGAGCTGTCAGCGGCGGTAATGTTTTTTCGCGAAATACAGAGGCCCTTTCGGTGGGTCCCTGATGTCAGGTGGAGGAATCATTATTTTGCGCGTAATAAGGAGGCATTTCCTTGCGTGCGGCCGTGGACCCAGCTGTCGGCCTCTCCACGTACAGTCCACTTCAGATGCATGTCGGTTGTTGACCACGTTGACCAGGCCGCGCCGAGAGCACCAGGGCGGTGGACGATGGCGAGACCTAGGAAGGGAACGACACGGAGGCAGGGAAGACTTGGCAGTTGTTTCCCACGCGGAGGGGAGTACGACTGTATGAGGGTTTACTGGTCCGTCTGCCGTCGCCGGAGAATAACAGCAGGTGTGGGTGAGTAGAGGGATGGCTAGGCCAGCGATGGGAGTACGATGGAGCGGTGAGGCCTGCGCGGCAACAGAGCCGGCCGCGGGGAGGAGGGAGTAGGCAGTCCCACTGGCGCTTGTTGAGCAGCTCGAGCAGGAAGAGCAGAGATTGAAGAAGCACGACGGCCGTTGGATGGCCATCCAACAGTCACTGCTTGTGCGTCAACCTTTTTTTAGGAAAGCCTCAAATCTGTGGAAAACAGCATAGAACCCATCTACCATTATTTCTAATAATTTATAGCCCATTTGCTAATTCTTAAGGTTTTTTTGGAGCCCATATTCTTTTTGTTAGCATTACATCCCATATTGTGACCACGGTTAAAAAATTATACGAAATTTTTCATATTTCGGTGCGGTCTAAACTGTTTTTAATCCCGAAATTTCGACTCACATTCAAACTGATTTTAAAAATAAATGTATATCAATATAAAATCCAACAAATTCTCCACGCATAAAAATTAATGTAAATTAAAATCTCGAAATGAAAAAAAAGATATTTGAAACTAATTGCCGGTTTGATGTGTTTTAAAGATGTACAACCCATTTCTCATTACTGATGGGCCATTTTCTCGGCCAGCCGAATGAAAGCTCTCCTCGTCTTGAAAGATTTACAGCCCAACAGGCCTGACAAAGCGACTTACTTGGCAAATCACAGAAAAACTGGGCTGTGGCCGTCGACCCAGCTGTCAGCCTCTCCATGTATAGTACTCTTCCGATGGAAGTCATTCCTTGACCACGTTGACCACGCGGCGTGGAGAGCACCACGTCGGTGGACGACGGCGAGGCCTAGGAAGGGGACGACGCGGAGCCGAGGAAGACGCGGCAGTGGAAGCCCGCGCGGATAGGAGTACGAGGGTTCACTGGTTCGGCTGCGGTGTGAGGCTGTCGTCGCCGCAGGGCCTGGCCAACAGTGGGAATAGTAGGGGGCGGTGAGGCCTCTGCGGCAGCATAGCCGGCCACGGGAGGCAGGAGCATGAGGCACGACTGGTGCTGGTTTGGGAGGCTGGAGCAAGAAGACCAGAGGTTGAAGAAGTACTACAGCCGTTGGAGAATCGTTCATATTGACTAAGTTGACAAAGTCCTTCATCCCCGTCAACTTAGTAGGCCCACAAGTCAGCCTCCCACCAAGGTGGGTCCCAGCTAGCAGGGGGTATTCATTTTTTTGTTCGTAATAAGGAGGCACTTCCGATGGGTCCGAGCTGACAGCGGGGGGAACGTTTTTTTTGCAAAATACGGTGGCCCGTCAGGTGGTCCCAACAGTCAGGGGGCAAACTTTTTTTCGCAAAATACGGTGGCCCGTCCAGTGGGTCCCTGCTGTCAATTGGAGGAATCATTATTTTCCGCGTAATAAGGAGGCACTTACTTGCTGCGACCGTGGACCCAGCTGAGACTCTCCACGTACAGTATACTTCTGAGTGGAAGTCATTCCTTGACCACGATGACCTCGCCGTGTTCCGTTGCATGCATGCGTCCATGGGTGTGGTGCGTCCCCACTGTCAGCCTCTCACGTACAGTCATCTTCCGATGACTCTCGGTTGTTAACCACTTTAACCACACCATGCTGAGCGCACTCAGATTGGAACAACCTGGAGATGGGGAAGACGGGGCAGTGGAGTCGCAGATGGAGAGGAGTGGGAAACTTCACTGGTTCAGGTGCGCGGCAGCACAGCCGCGGTGCCGCCCACAGGAGACAGGAGCAAGAACAGAGGTTGAAGAAGGAGCACTGCTGTTGGATTAACATCCAACGGTCCAGCTGCTAGAATCATTTGTTGATTAAGTTGACAAAGCCGTGCGTACACGTCCACTTAGTAGGCCCACGAGTCAGTCACCAAATCTGCTGGGTCCCAGCTGTCAACGGGATGAATAATTTTTTCGCAAAACAAGGAGGCACTTCCTTCCGTGCGAAGATACAGCCGGTGGGTCCCAGCTGTCAGGTGGAGGAAACATTTTTTTTCAGCTTAATAAGGAGGAACTTTCCTTGCGTGCGACCATGGACCTCGTGGGTCCCAGCCGTCAGGCTCTCCACATACAGTCCTCTTCCGATGACTCTCATTTGTTGACCACGCTACACCGAACACAGCGAGGTGGTGGACGACGGCGAGTCCCCAGACGGGAACGACTCAGAGATGGGAAAACGCGGCAGTGGAGTCGTATATTGAGAGGAGGAGAAGGGTTATAACTGGTTCTATTGTGGCGTGGGGTTGTAGTCTGTGTAGAATAACAGAAGGTGTCGAGGGGTGGAGGGATAGCCTGGCCGGCGGTGGGGTAGCGCTTCGCAGCGATGTGTGCTAAGCAGAGCCGCTAGCCGCCGAAGGCCGGACCAGGTGGTCCTGGCGACGCTAGAGGAAGAAGACGAGAGATTGAAGGTGCATGCCGGCCGTTGGATATAAATCCAATGGCTGTGGATGACACAATCATTTGTTGACCAAGTTGACAACGCCCTGCATAGGCTTTGACCTATTGGCCCACATGTTAGCCTGCAAAAATGTGGCATATATTTAACCCATGTTTTCTAGAATGTACAGTCCATTTGCTGGGCTGGGTGAACAAATAATTTCGCGTCAATCAGGCCCATTTATATTTTCTAAGAAACCCCAGACCATTTGCACTTCCTTGAAATACACGTATTAGGTGGGCTCATTATATATATAATGTTATGTTAGAAGGAGCAATTAATATCAAAGAATAAACCGGAGAGGCCCATATTTTATATATATAATTAAGAAATTAGCGAGTTATTGCTCAAAATAAAAATGAGCGCGTTATTATTAAATTGGTCCTTAAAATCTTCGCAAGCTTTTGTACGCAATCACCAGGATTTTCCTTGCTTGTGAGTCAAAAACAACCAGGATTTTCCGTTAAACATTTACTTTTATAAGTTAATAACACGTGGGATGTTTTTATAATGTATATATAAGTCTCTATAAAATATACGATAATAGTAATAATATAAATATATATGATGTGGTTAGAAGGGAAAACATAAATTGGACACAACATTACTTTTATAAGAGACCTGCGTTTTATACCCCACAGTAGGCATACTAACAGGTTCACACACAAATACAACAGAAAAGGTAAACATTCATATCAAACTCAGGTTCACAGGCATATTCATAGCCAACATTCACGATCAACAACTCAAAAGATTCATATATACACAAGCTCAGCATATCTATGCATCCAAATGATTGATAGATCACACGACAATATTCATACATAATTCACAAAAAGATTCAGATATACACATGTTCAGTATGTTTATGCATCCAAATGATTGAGATCACAGCCAATATGATCCATGGACGAACTTTAATTACCTAGGGTATAGACTGGTAAATGGTGTTCAATCGGAGGTACTTCTTGCTAAAATTAGTTCTTGTACGAGTAAACTTTCGAGTACATAAGAGGCAGCATAGATAATCTGAACTTTGCTTGTAGGTTTATCCTCAAATAGTAGCCTCGTGCCGAGGGAGGTTTGAGCAACTTGGCCACTACTTTCATCCAACTAGTTTACTGTCTCATCTTGGTCCTGTATCTTGACAAAATTCTACATTGCAGACGAGAAAGGAGGCGGTTGAGAAAATGAACCACCCAAATTTTTTGTGCAGTTCAACTGAAATGGAGCATCCTTGGCGTGCAGACTGATTAAGTGCCAGATGAATATACGCGTCAACCAACTTGTCTGGAATCTTTAGACTCCATGCCATATAGTTCGCTACCATATGTGCCGATAACCAAAAGGCACAAGTTGGGACCGAAGACTGGACTGCGTTTTTCTGGGCTATGCACCAAGCAATATTGTTGGTGTTCACTCTCCTAATACTTGGAGTTTGACTATTGGTTGACGCCGGTTGATACTCGAATGAATATAGGCACTTCTTGTCAACATCGATGCTTGTCTGAGTGAACTTTGGAGTACATAGCAGCATCATAAGTACTTGTCCATCTGATCATTTTGTGCAGTTCTACTGAAATCACCCGATGTAATGATTTGCCTGCGAGTTCAGGCTCCAAATTACTCCTTTATGAAATCGGCAAACAGTAGCACAATACCAAATTACCAATACATATGACAGGCACAATAATCAGGATAAAGACCAGTACCTACCTGTGTGAGGTATCATATCAATTACTATTTCCTTTGACTGGAAGCCGAGATAAGCCAAGCGACTGACAGCAAAGGAAGAAAGCAAGCGGAGATTAGCGACTGACAAGAAAGGACAGAAGCTGTCGAGGCAATAAAGCACCCAAAGTTTTTGTGCAGTTCCACCAAAATCGAGCATCCTTGTTGGCACATATATTGAGAGAGTGAGATTAGTGTAATAGTGGGACTAGTTGATGAAACACACACTAACAAATAGAAGCACCCTCATTATCTTAATGGGTAAAGTTAGCAACATAGTAGTCTTGCTTAAAGAGAGGTATTAGTTTATTTAATCAGTGCCAATTAGCTCAACTCAACACCCAAAGCATTGCCATATATCATAGGTTGCAAAACTTAAAAGTGCAAAGATAAAGGAGTTTCTCATGATAGTAGCACGATACAAATAGAGATGACATCAAACTAATATGGATGAAGGCCTTAGGCCCGTACCAACCTGAGAAAAAAAGCTTATTCATGTAGTCCCATAAGAGATGATAAAGCACTCACTGGAATCATGCAATAGTATATATTTTTGTGCACTTCAAATGTATGGTTGAAATCACTCTTGTTTACCAGTGCTGAGATTATATCGAAAGATTATCAAGAACTTCCAGCAGAGTTAAAGCACTACCTGGGATACAGTTCATTGTATTGTCTTGTGTAGTTCCACTAAAATGTATGATTGGCACAACATGATCCCTGTTTGCACAAGTAGGAACAAGGTGAAACCTTCATTAGCTTAGTGAGAAAGGATAGGAAGACATTAGCATAATACTCAAACAGTAGCATCAAATTCATGATGGACAATGCGCAAACATTGACTCATTGAACCAATGGCAATAAATTTACATGCAAAACAATAGCACTATTATGTCATGACACTAATAATATTCCCTCCCTGCTCCACCACATGATTCACCTCCATAGACAAACATTCACACGTACATGATTCAGCATAGGGTCCTACTAAAGATTTGTTTAACTCCAATAGGAAAATTAGGCAGTAATAAATTAGTGGTACTTAAGTACTCCTAATTAATTAAGTGAGACAACAGAAGTGGAAGGGCTCCCTGGAGGATCGTCTCACATGTAAGGTAGTCATTGCCGGAGCCTTTGAATAGCCTCGACTGAGGCCTCTGGCTTCAGCAAGATTGCCTTGGCACTATTTATTCTTCTTCTTCTTCCTCTTCATGCTCTGTTTCTCTTTCTCCTCACCAGTTGGTGAAACCAAGTACATGATTGGCCTTCTAATTCAGAATTGGTTTTGTCAGTGAGGGAGTACAAGTGTGCTAGTAAAAAACAACATTATTTTCTCATGGCAGTCGGAAAATAGAGATGAACACATGCATTAAATATCATTCTTACCTAAAGGAAGGTTATGGCGCCAATATGGATGACGAGGATTGGAACACAGATCTTCCTTTGTGCAGTTCCACCAAAATGAACCAACTGTTCCATTCTGACATTCCAGTTAAATAGCACAAAAGTCACTTCTTTTAAGAAGAGTTTTGTGCAGTGCACCAAAAGGTCACAACAGCAACCAGGTGAATTGGATATCCCTGTTTGCACAAAAAGGACAGAGGAAACAGTCAGAGTCTCAAACAATTACAGGCAAAAACATTTGGCTAAACTAGTCAGAGTCTCAAACAATTACAGGCAAAAACAGTAGCATGGCTTCATTTTTACCAGGGACATTATATTAAGAACAGCTAAGGCTGCGTTCGGTTCACAGGTTTGGTGCAGGATTTTCGTAGGAACACAATTCCAACGGTATTCTTTCCCTTCCAACCATTCGGAACACGAGAAAGGTGAATAGTGTTTCATAGGAAAGCTGGTCTGTTAGTACTGATTCCATCGGATTAGAAACATCCACGCGCTGCTCATTTTTTGGGCGGAAGCCCGAGGCAGGCGCTCGGTGCCATGCGTTAGACAGGTTGCTGTGCTATGTTAGCCGGAATAAAAAAATCAACCTATCTGTGGTACGTGAGGTGAGGACAAGAGTAGTCACTGTGCAGCTGAATAAACAAATAGCATCTCATACTGCCAAGCATGCTACTCTAAAAAACAAATCTATACATTTCGTAGTCCATCTGAACACATTCTCTTGAGAGTTTCCTACGGTTCGCTGTTCCATAGTTTATACCTACATTCCTTTCCTATTCCTCTATTTTCATCAAGACCTATGTTTTCTGCCCCTTTATTCTGACCGGAGCCTAAATATTTTGGTATAAGGGCATGGGACAGTGGGTGCACCAGCAGTACAGCACCATGTACGTAAACAGGGGCATAAAGTGGTGATTCATAGTTTGTTGCCCCGAGAAACAAACATCCAAGAAACATATCTGGGTTGGTCCCATATTTGTTCACTCTAGCCACCTACTCCTATGTGTGGATAACAATATCTAGTCCTGGTCATATCACTGTGTACAGCGTTACCCCTATATTTCCCTTTTCGACCAAGAGACCGGTTGGATGACCAGTCTGTACTACTTTCATCCCCTTTCCTTCCTATTTGTACCAAGTCCGATGTACATACTAAATTCCCTCACCCCCACTTTATTTCAATGACAAGTATTTTCGGACGCAGGGAGTACAAGATGCTTTACCTCTAACAATAGAAGAAAAAAGGTGACATAGGACCATCCGATCGAGAGGGGCTGAGAGGTAGAAAAGGATGCACATGCAGCGATGTAGCAAGCTGGGGAAGTAGAGCTAAGGCGGTTTCGAACGATGATATACCTGAAGGTCGTCGGGATGTGGATAGGTGGGCGGCGGGAGGCCGGATCCGCCCACAGGCAACGACGAAGGGATCAGAGGACCTCCCGCGCCGGCGTTCGGCCAGAGATAACGGTGCGGCCGGCAGTGGGTCTCCTCCCTCGCTGTCGACGACGGCCTAAACGCTGCCCCTCCTCCCCTTCACCGATGGAGGGGGATACGTCCGGATCTGTAACCAGCGGTGAGGATAGAAAGACAGTGTTTTTTGAAGGGAGAAAGACAGTGTTACTACCCCTATCTTGTTTAGATCTGGAGAGGATGAGAGTGTGTGAATAGAGCAACCCTAGCAAGCAAGCGCGGCGGATCCGGCCTATATATAAGTAGTGGGGTAGTTTTCCTTTTTCACTCCATCAAAACAATCGTTTAAAATTGTGTACTACTACCTGCCAGGTTGCGGTTTTTTAGTTGTTGATTGTTTTTTGAGATAGCTACCCGCTTGTTCCAAGTGGTGTTACGGTGTGCTAGGTTGCACTTTGTATCGTTCAAGTTTGGTACTACAAGTCCCTCCATTAAATGAACAACCACCCCCTCATAAAAATTGTGAACAAGCCCATGACTAAAATTAGCGGAAACGTGGGTTGCCCCAACATGCATTATTATTTATATTTTCTACTCCCTCCGTTCCTAAATATAAGTCTTTTTTATTAGCCACACCTAAGACAAGAACTTTTTTATTTGCAGTGAACCCCACATGTCATAGACACAAAAATTATGGCAAGATTCCCTTAGGCAAGCCAAAGTGTGTCTAACAATTTGAGCAACTCAGGTTAGGCAAGTGTGGCAAGTGTGGGAAAAATAATGTGGCAACATAAGACAAACATAGTCACAATCCAAACAGCCCCATAATTTTTTGTGACATGCATGAAAATTTGGTTAGTTAAATTTATAGTCAAAATTTGGCAAGGTGCATCAAATCAACACATGCAAGTATCAAAAGGAAAGTCATGGCCTGCATGCATGCGTTGTACTCCCTTCGTTTCCAAATATAAGTCTTTTTAGAGATTGCAACAAGTGACTACATATGAAGCAGAATATGTCTACTCCTACATACGAAGTAGCCCATTTGAAATGTGTAAAAAGACTTTTATCGAGTGCAGTGCTTTGATGTGTCGCGTCAACTCGTACAAGACTGAGAAATTTGATTACTACGATGCCCTCTCCCTCGCAGACTTAGCTCTGGTGCCTTAACTGCACCTGCCTTTGGTTGCATGACAGGAGGGCCAACCACCTGTTGGGCCCACCTGTCATAGACGCAAAGGCAGGAGCAGTAAGTAGAAGCTTTCGCTACACGCTATCCCTCCCGCACGAGGTGGACGGACATGCAGCAGTGGATTCGATACTGTAGAAGTAGGAGTAACATCATTGTTCGTCTTCTCAAAGAGGCGAAGAGCCAAGCGCACACCGAATGTGGCAGTTGCGAACGCTCGCGTGGTGCGGTTCCTTGGAGTACTAGCCAGGCTCTTGCATGAGACAAAATTGCTATAGTTTAACAATTAAACTCCATTATCCATTGGTTGATACTCATTCTGCATAGGTCCACGCGCTTAGCACCGTTTCCTCCTAGGGTCACCAATTTTTATTTGCTAATTAATAGCATTCCATGCAATGAACTAGCCGTTGCAAGTCATTAAAAGCATGCACACCTCTCATCTCTTATTGGTTGATACGTATGTCAAGAAACAAGAAATAAGGTAGAAGTTAATGCACCGCGCCTAAGTGTTTTGGGACTATTTGGTTTTCGTAAGATGACTTACACACCTAGACGGAGGGAGTAGTATAGACCTGTAAACCGGAAAGGAGTATTTGCCTTTCTAGAGATTTCAACAAGTGACTAGACTACACCGTGTGCAATACCCCATCCCTTCCGGTTTATAGGGCTCAAATCTCAAATCTCCTGAACCAAGGCATTTTGCGATTGGAGGAATGTATCTCGTACTTTACAAAACTACCCTAATTAAACTCATGCATTAATTATGTAGTTCTCTCATTTTCCTCTCCGCCTTGGTCGCGGTGCACAATATTGAGCACTCCTATATGACTTGCCGCTCTATCTACATGCGGGACATTTCAAAGCATCCGGGCCCGCGTGCCATCCACCAAATCACAGTGAGGTGCTACAGTCGAGACTCACCTGTCACCCCGGTGTGCCCGTCATGACCCGTCATATCACAAAACCCACACCTTTACCAGCAGTGGTAAGGTGGCCTCCAAGTTGGACTGGACGAAGCAAACATCATTTCATTGGAACGCTCGTTCAAGCCCTTTCTTCCCTTTCTTGAAGAAAACCTCACTCCAGGCTACTCACTTCTGCCATTTTTCTTCTATACCGACGAAGGAAAGGTGGGCGAATCAGTTATGCCGCTATATTTTCATTCCAATAATCTTCTTTTTGTGAAGCACCGACCAATTCTCACATCCTATTCTTTTCCCATTTTCATTGCGATTGTGGTTTCCTTTTGATTGCTTTTTGTTTGTCAATTCATTGATGGATCCTGGAGCACTAGACATAGAGTTGCCGGCGGACAACCCACTAGAGACAGCAATCTCCAGGAAGCGAGCGCCGACCAACGAGTTGACCATGTTCGCGGGCCAACCCATGGAGACGAAGAACTCCAGGAAACAAGCACTGGCCAAGGAGTTGAGGACGTTGGCGGACGAACTCCTCAAAGAAAGTTGGAAGAACAGCAAGGGCCCCACCGTGCCTACCCCAGGAACTCTGATTGCCACCTATGTGAGGCTCAAGATCGAGTTTGAGGAGATAGTCGCCGTTGAGAAGCAGTATTCCCCTGGCAGGGTGATGGCCCCCATCGAGGACGAGGAGATGGCCCCCGGAGGGATGAGATCCCCCGTTGAGCTGCACAAGGTAAAAAAATAATGGCTTATTACCATAGTCGTGGTTTTTGATTATTTGCAATGTGCTTGCTAATATGTTAGGGTTGTGCAGGTGCCGGTGGTTGTCCTTGATGATTCCGATGT
Source organism: Triticum timopheevii (assembly GCA_963921465.1). NCBI lineage: Eukaryota > Viridiplantae > Streptophyta > Magnoliopsida > Poales > Poaceae > Triticum > Triticum timopheevii. The sequence goes on from OY997274.1 coordinate 464,034,750, forward strand.
CGTGGCCCGTCCTGTTGGCATCGCCCCGGAGATCGATTCCGACGCCGCTGTCCATCCTGTGGACATCGCCCTAGAGATCGATTCCGATGTCGCGGTCAGTCCTGTGGACTTCACCCCAGAAATCGATTCCCATGCCGCTGTCCGTGTTGTGGTCATTGCCTGAGAGAGCGATGACAAGAAATAGTTGGCCGCGCTAATCCTTGAGGGTAGTTTGCATTGCCCTGTGTTTAATTACCAGAACGATGCGTGTTATCAAACCATCTTAGGGCTAGTGCACTGTCTTGTGTGGGAGGATCTTGCTACTTTTGTTTGATAGTGAATCATGCGATGAATCATGCGAACCCTCTCCGAGTTATGGAAACAGATGTATCCTCACCAGCTTTTTATGTAATATATGGCATGCTTAGATGTAAATTTGAACTGTTTATCATATCAGCAGGGCTTGTTTGATGATTCTTGGTGTTAGTAGGCTAGCTACTGTGCGAGCTATAGTACTTGCAAAACACTCACCGAAGAGAAATGTTGGGGCCGATGAGCTCGTGGTACGCTTATACTTATCCCTCGTCGATCGACCAATAGCTCTAGCTCCTAAAATTGTAGGCTTAGCGATCGATCAGACAATAGTCGACATACATTCAGGCCTCATTTGGTTCATAGGGTAGGAAAATCGTAGCAAAAGTACAGAGAACGTGCAACACAAAATCATAACAGTGTAGAGACGTACTCCCTCCGTTCCAAAGTAGATGACCTAGGCGGGCTAGTTTGGCCTAGTTGGATTCAATGATATGATGTGGTACAGTGCCATCCAGTCTTCGCGTGTGGTAGCAGTATTGCGGGTACAGTAAGTTTTCTTGAAGAAGCGGAATTCAACGAAGTCATGATGGTTCCTTCGTCCGAACAACTTACAATGGGAAAGGTTGGGCCTGCATACGACCAGGGTAGACCAGGATAATTTTGTGCATGGCAGGTGGACCAGGATGGTCGACATCCCACATGTCGGCGAATGAAAGTATTCTTTCCGATATAGAGGACGAGCAACGTGTATTCATTGTTTATTTTTGATGAAAGCTATTGTGTCCACTGTTACTCCTTGACTTTGTCAATGCCTCTCTCCCCTCCACATAAGCGGGGACTACTTGCTATGCATGCAGCGGGCAGCTGGCGTCTTGAGGGGCCAGGGCGGTGAGAGCGGGCTTCGGAAGCGGTTCGGACTCCAGCATGGCCCACCTCACATTATCACCATATATTTCTTGGAGTCCGTGCGTGGCGGCCGACGATCTCTTCTCCCTCCCCCTTTCCTTCTTCTCAGCCGACGCCTGCCGAACGATTAGATTTCAGCTATCGACAGTTTATTCAATTACGGTCCCACATGTCAGTGAAACTGCAAGACAACGCGTGTCCCCTCTGGTGAGTGGCGTGCGAGCCGGACTGTCGGGGTTGCGACGCGTACGAGTCGTAAGTGTGCCGCCTTTTCCTTTAGAACTTGCGAAGCGTAACATTTTCGCACGATCAATCGATAGAAATCCAGAACAAAATGATGAGGGCGGTGCTTTCCCGCTCGTTAGGCGGGCTAGTTCGAGTGATATGACATGCTACAGTGCCGTCCACGTGCTCCATTTTTATGTAAGCAAGAGTTTACACTCTTACCCGGGAGGAGTGCGAAACACCGCAGATCTGATTTTGATCGAGGGATAACTGTTCCCTGCCAAATAATGGAGGATTGTTAGCGATTATAGCATGATAGTTAGGGCATCTCCAGTGCTGGCCCACAAATTTACACCGGCATCTGTCTGAGGACACTGATGGATGCCATCCGATGCTGCCCTCATACCTTTCGACAACTATATGAACTAACCGGATGAAATTCGTGCAAACAAAGCAGATTTCAAATTAACCGGATGAAAGTCATTACATTTTGAAAACTTTTCCTACAAACTGGATAAAATTCATTACATATTTCGCACAAACCGTACTAAACCTACTGTAAACCTAATCTAAACAATCGTCGGCGCCCGACCACCATGTCCGGCCATGAACCCAAGAAAGCCGGCCATTGCCTTTGCCTCCTCCTCATACGCCTCGATAACCTCCTCCTCCGGAGCACAATGTTCTGAAGATTTCCGCCTCCACGTCACCGTCAAGTGGCTAATCAGCCGCCGATGTTTACCCCACCAAGCTTGGCGTCGACTGAGTGGAGTAGCAGTGGCCTTCCCGGGACCAGAGCAGCGGCGACCTACCATGTACTACTCTTCCTCGCTGCCGGCTTCGTGGTCGTGGCGGCGGAGGGAGGCCGGGGGGGTGCCGGCGATCTCCTTCGTTTGCTCCTACGACAGTACGTCGAAGAGATCTTTGGAGCGCGCCCGGAGCGGAGCCGCCGATGTCCCTCGTCTGCTCCTGCGACAGTACGTCCAAGAGAGCTTCGGAGCGCCAGGAGGCCATGGTTGAAGTTGTGCCGACAGAAGGAAGGGACCGGAGGAGAATAAGTGTGGGTCTTTGGCTATGGCTGGGAGCTGGGGCTCAAGTTAAGATAGCGGGCGAATGGCAATGAGCCGCGGCAGACGGATGGACAACTGGCACCGGAGTAGGTTCGTCGGGCATGAATGCGGACGCTGCTTCAGTGACTTCACTGCAGATGCATTTGGGTTACTGACATGTGGGCCCAACGGGCGTCTGGCCTGCATGTCAGTGACACACCAATTGCACCTGCAGTTAAGTCCGGTGAATGCGGCATTGACATTCTGGAGAGACGGTGACTGTTTCAGACGGGAAGCGCGCGCTAGCGATGGAAGGGGTTTCGGTGTGCAGTGGCACTAAGAACGGTCGCTCACGATAGTACATACTCCATACCATACTACCATAGTACCCTCTCTAGCTTAGGCTGTTTTATAGATTGTCGTTGTGATGGACAATATACATGAACAAGGCGGTCCAAGTATGACCTTTGGTGTTGACCCAGGTGAATACATGCTCGGCGTTCGGGTAGGCCTCCATCAAACGTCTAAATAGTAATTTCAGGCACCGCCGGGGTGCGCAGGTGATGGGCTCGCCGTTTGCGTTGCACCATGAGCAGGACTTTGATTTAGAGGGCGACATGCATGCATTAGCGTGCTTTGACAGCATGAGCGTGAGTGTCTGATGCGAAGTATTTCATTTTCATTTGCCTGACGAGGGTGTGTTGCAGCGACGAGTCCGTGGTTTGATTCCCCACATACGCATAATTTTGGTTCTTACAGTATTTCTTTCTCCATTCATAAGTAGGCCCGCGTAGATAGATAAATAACACGAGCTGATGAGGCGCATGCGGACTATTTGACTGGTCAACCATACAAATACGGAGCTATACGCTGAGCCAGTGACCGTATAATCATTGTATCTCGTATACAATGATCAAAGTGAGCTCTCTAGACTAGTTCGATGACCGCCAATGCATTTTACTCGGTAATAAATGACCAGGATTGAAGGGGAATCCTAATTTGCTTCGTCTTCTGTCCTTGAGCTCTTGACAAACCAATACACTAAACAGTTGTCCGGACACTCCACCCCAGAGCTCTCACCAAGCGTCGTTCATGCCACCGCGCCTCACACTAACCGGTAAGGCAGCGATGGCATCCCGCCGCGCCGAGTTCCTCGCCGCCCACGACCGCACACAAAATGGTAGGGAAGCGATGGCATCCCGCCGTGAGTTCATCGCCGCTCGCGACCTCACAACTATGTGGGAGGAATTTGAAGATGCCAAGGCCGAATGGGCAGTAGAGCAAGAGGCGGCCAAAGCCGCACAGAGGGAGCGGAAAAGTCAGGAAGCACTTAAGAAAAGAGAGGCCCGCCGCTGCAAGAAGAAAAGGACGCATGCGCTGCTGCGGAGATGTCGGCGGAGATCCAAGCACGGTGGGGTGTCGCCGACAAAGCCGGGAAGGAGAACGGCGGCATCTAGCCAGCATGTGAGAAGTAGTAGTACTAGTAGTTAGTGTGTGTGTCTGTGTCTGAGTACGAGCTTGTACCAGCACTACTAGTTACTACTGTAGTTTTTAGAACAAATTACCAGTACATTAGCCTAGACTAAATGGAAAAATTCCTATCCTAAGCATCAAATGGCATCTCTTTCTCTATAGGAATTGAGATGCATGTCATCTCACTTCCTATGATTTTCATATTCCTATCCTATGAACGAAAGGAGGCCTCTATTGGAGTAAATATTGTAGCTAGCAGTACTGCCGGTACAGTAGTTTTCTTCAAGAAGCGGAATTCAACGAAGTCATGATGGTTCCTTCATCCGAGCAACTTCAAAGTGGGAAGTGGGCCTGTGATTTGACGGCTCATTAGTCATTGTTACTGCGGCGCGATGACCTGGGTGACTCTCCCTTGGAGTTCTGCGTGCATGGCAAGTGGACCAGGATGGTCGACGTCCCACATTTTGGCGAATGGAAGTTTTCTTTCTGATATCGAGGAGCAAGGAAATCGCGTGGTATAGTATCACTGCTGATTGTTCGCAAAAAAATAGTATCACTGCCGATTTATAATTAATTTTTATTTCTGATGAATGCTAGCGTTTCAACTCTTACGACGAAGGGTGCCAAACACGGCACGTGCTGGATGTCCCACATGTCAGCGAAAGGAGTGAGACATGAACAGCGTGGTAGAGCCCAGCGTAGAAAAACAGCATGGTAGAGCGTCTCCACTTCTTCTACTTCTGGGTCGGAAACCACACGTAGTAGTACTTAGTGGTATGCACGATACAAAGTGTGACCTAGAGAGAAAGACACGTCTACTTGGAAGGTATCAGGGCATACACGTAAACAAATATAAAAGTTAATATGTGCCTCCAACTAATATAGTAGTAGTAGAGTACTTAGGCACGTACTCCATAACATCACCGTGCATTGCACGTACAATATTTAGTGGTAGTACGTAGTAAGAGACAAATGCCGCCCAAGAATTCCCTTCTCGACCTACTTTTGGGTGTTTGGTAGAGTGTATGGAGGGTGCATGAGCCCACACTAGTTTAGCACAAATACACTAGAAGCATGCATGAAGAGAGCATGCATGAAGAGGGGTGTTGAGTTGAGCATGCATGTAGAGGGAACAACTATGCTGAGACGAGAACGCAACCAAACACACCCTATATGCCACACATGTTCATACCATTTGTGCCTTTCTACTTCACTTACTGCGATACATTACTCAGGTTCGTACGTCCACTCCTGGGTACATGTATGTCTCGTAGTTCCAGTCCCACGTGTTCTTCATATAGATGGAACGATCCTTGCATAACACGTGCACCTTGATGCTAGATGTCTCACGTGTTGACAAAAGGATGAACAAAGCTCACGTAAAAAAATAGAGTGGAAGAACATAGATTCCGGACGACCGAGAAGAAGCAAGGAACCTCGTGGTGGAGCGTCTGCACTCATAATATTTAATATTATTCAGCGATATAAAATTAACCAATCATCTCCATAGTGGACTGGAAGAGTACGAAACACGGCAGCCCAGTGTAGTTACATCATACTAGTACATGGCTAACCCACGCTATCACCATATTTCTTGGCTTCCGTGCGACACCTATCTCTAGTAATCGAGCAGCCTGTATCGCTTCTCCTCCTCGTCTCTATCAAAGTGCGGCGGGCTGGCGTTTCTGCCGTCTATTGAGGTCGGTTAACTATCACATGTTAGCGACATGCCAAGAGCATTCTAAAAAAAATCCTTTCACGTTCCGTTTTCAAAAAGAAAAAAATCCTTTCACGTACGAATTTGCCTGTATGCTTTGAGCAACTTGCATGTCCTATACTGCTCCTGTTTGATACTCTAACTTAGTTAGAGGTTAGACTAACTCATGACTAACCCTGAACTAGCTGTAGCCAAAGAGGTGTTTGGGTGACAGGGTTAGATTGACAATAAATGCACTTCATGGAGAGAGAAAAGTGATTTTTCAGTGGTCCCAATGAGAACTATCTCCAGTTAGCACCTCTTGGGTGGGATAGTTTTTTTTGTTGGGTTCGGTGCAACTTGCTCCAATTTAAACCCTCATGCTTGGATACTTTAGGGCTATTTGAGCCCCAAGTAGCTCAAACTAACTCTAACCCATGGATCTAAATAGGGCCTATGGCCAGTCTCGACGCGGAGCAGTCGCGTGCACCGGGAAGCGGCGCTCTCTCGGCCGTCGCGCCACTTCAAAGCCGGTGCCAGTGAGAGGTCACCTCCGCTCTGGCCGGGCATTAATGCAGCACTGACGCTCCAGGGCGACACTGACCGTTTCACGCGGGAAGCGCGCGCTGGCAAGGGAGTATAGGTTTTGAACCGTTTCAGGTGTAGTAATGGTAGTTTGCAAAACTACTCAATTATTGCACTCAGTTTCCTAAGAAATTGTGGTAAAAAAACGTTACTCCACAGCCCGCTTCCCTTCTCCTTCCTCTTCCACCGCCCACGCACGTCCGCGGGAACCGACCGGTCAACCCTTATATAGGAGTGCTAGCACAAAAAGATGCATGCATGACCACTAAAATTTCCATATTAAAGCGCCACTCTGGCGGGAGTATGGCGTATGTTGTTATCTTCGGCCGGCCCATGGCTACCGGGCGACGGCAACTAGAGAAGAGGCGGCGGGAGGGGAATGAATGCAGCTACTGTTTGGGTTCGCCTTCTGGCTTAAATAAATGCGCAGCATCACGTGTACCTGCGGGTGCACAAATTGTAACATACTCGTGTCTGCTTAAGTGGGCGTCACGTAACTGGTGTGTGTGAGAGAGAGAGATTCTGAGAGACAGAGTGCGTGTGTGTGACTCTACTCTTCGGACATGTACTCAACCTTTTGCATCGGGATATAAGTATAATGGTATTTACTTTAGCTAGTGATTTACGTGGCCATGTTAACGTGGTTGTGTCAAAAAAAATGTCACTTCCTACTCGTGATTTGCATTATATAATTACAAGCAAGATTCTCGTGCATTGCACGGAACATCAATATGCATTTTTTTTACAAAACACCTGTTGTGATTGACCCATGCAGGAGTAATCCCATGTGTAAAAACTAATGATATCTCGAGAATTTTTATCGGAAAACTAGTATCTCGAGAATGTCATCGAAAAAATGAAAGATGAGAGATAAGGTGAGGAGGAGTGGAGCATGGTGGTGACTGGTGGTCGGAATGGGCAGAGGCATGGGGATGGACGGCGCCGGCAGGCGGCAGCGGCCACCATGCATGCTAAATTGTTCCAGAGAGTTATTCCTTTTTTAATTGCTGAGCAATGAGGTTGCGGGAGATAGTGATGTAGAGAGAGGTGCGGGTATCTTTTGTAAAATTATCATAGTTTGCTTTCTATCCGTCAAATATAGATCATACGGTCTGTATTACAAGGTGGCAGGCACACCATCATTGCCAACTCAATTTTTTATAAGGGTACAAATGATAAGTTTGCTGACTACTAAAGTAGAGTGGAATTTGTCCATGTTATGCAAGTAAATAAAGGTGATTGTTTATCATATGGGTAAGGTTGGATGAAGGGTGGTAGGAACAAATGCTCCGCCTAGAGCATGTGTGTGTGAGATGGAGTCTTAGTGTGTGTGTGTGTGTGTGTTGTGTGTGTGTGAGAGAGAGAGAGAGATGGAGTCTTAGTTTGTGTGTGTGTGAGAGAGAGAGAGAGAGAGTGAGAGAGAGAGAGATGGAGTCTAAGTGTGTGTGGGGGGTGCGTGTGTGTGTGTGTTTATGTGTGTGTGAGAGAGAGAGAGAGATATGGAGTCTTAGTGTGTGGGGGGGTGTGCGTGCGTGCATGCGTGCGTGCGCGTGTGTGTGTGCGTGTGCGCGTGTGTGTGTGTGTGTCGCGGGGTCCTCTGTGGCGGATGTCATCGCCAACTCGTTTTTTATAAGGGTACAGATGATAAGTTTGCTGACTACTAAAGTAAAGTGGAATTTGTCCATGTTATGCAAGTAAATAAAGGTGATTGTTTATCATACGTGTAAGGTTGGATGAAGGGTGGTAGGAACAAATGCTCCGCCTAGAGCATGTGTGTGTGAGATGGAGTCTTAGTGTGTGTGGGGTGTGTGTGTGTGAGAGAGAGAGAGAGGAGAGAGAGATGGAGTCTTAGTGTGTGTGTGTGTGTGAGAGAGAGAGAGATGGAGTCTAAGTGTGTGTGGGGGGTGCGTGCGTGTGTGTGTGTGTGTTTGTGTGTGTGTGTGTGTGTCAGAGAGAGAGAGAGAGATGGAGTCTTAGTGTGTGTGGGGGGGCGTGCATGTGTGTGTGTGTGTGTGTGTGTGTCGCGGGGTCCTCTGTGGCGGATGTAATTTAAGTGTGCATGGCTTCATCATAGAGAGGTGATGTGTATGGCAGAGGCCACCAACCATGGGGTGTGAGAGAGAAAATTCCCGTAGAGAGGGAAGAGAAGGTGCGTGCGCGTGAGAGGAGTCAACATCGAGAGAACGTGTTTGTTCGAGAGACATCGAGGAAGACTACTATATATCGATGGTGCATGTAGGCGGGAATTAAACAAAGGGATGGTCTTATTGGTTTCGGGGATATAGGGGAAGAGTGAGAAGCACGGGGGGGGGGGGGGGGGGGGTAGCTAGAAGGAGATTGCTAAGTGTGAGTGTGTGTTTTACCCATCCAGGCGGAAGTTATGTGCACAAAAGAGGAGAACGATTCGATGTGGCGTTAGGATTGAGGGTAATTAACTATGTATGGAGACATATAGACCTTGAACGTGCATGTGTGAGAGGTATACATGTATACGTGGGATGTGTGTGTGTGCACGCGCGCATGATCGAGATAAAAGAAAGAAGACATAAGTCATAAGATCAACGACATGGGAGAGACGGATTGGTATGACAATATGCATGCATGTGAGAATGCAGGGAAGAAGGCCCGACAATTGAGCATGTGTTTTTGTCTTTAAGAGATAGTGGCGTGGGCTGGAGCATGCATCTATGGCGAGTAGAGGGGGTGAGGCGCAACGATTGTGCAAAAGAGAACAACCTATAAATGCATATGTATGGAGAGACATATATAGTGTGGGTGATAGGAAGCAAGACTCCGTGCGAGAAAGAAATGTTGACGGAGAAACTACAGATAGATACAGAGATGGAGATGCTAGCTAGAGGGACATCCGTTAGTTTGGGTGTTGGAGATGACCGTCGGGTGGTTCAAAGGGTGAAGTTATATATGTGTGTGAGAGGGCACTTGACTGCATGTAGAAAGAAACATATGTAGTGTGCGTGATAGGAATCAAGAGTTAGGGCGAGAAAGAAGGTTGATGGAGAAACAGATAAATAGAAAGATAAAGATGCTAGCTAGTGTGCGTTAGTGATAGGAGTCGAGTGGATCAGAAGGCTGGGTTATGTGTGTGGGTGTGAGAGAGATAGAGAGAGGGTGCATGTGAGTCACATACAAACAAATATCAGAGAGAAATGAGATCCAGAGAGACGGAGTTTTATGTCTGCGAGAGAGAAAGATATTTCACAACGAGAGTGATAGCTAGAGAGACATATGAGGGAACACAAGATATCTCTAGGGAGAGAGGGTGTGTGTGAGCGACATACAAGAGAACAATGGAGAAATATGAGACCCTGGGAGACAGAGTTTGTGTTTGCGTGTGAGAAAGAGATATTTAAGAGGAAGAGTCATAGGTTCTCATATCTAAGGAGCGAAAGACATCTCTGTATGAGGGGTGTGCGAGTGGCACACATGGAAATAGTAGAGATAAATGAGACCCCGGGAGACAAAGTTTTGTGTTTGTGTGAGAGAAAGAGATTCCACATGGAGAATCATAGTTAGAGACACATAGCAGGGAGCGAGATATACTTAGAGAGAGATAGAGTGATGAAGGTCGAGGGAGAGAGTACCGTCAGTGTGTTACAAAGATAAAAGATCATTGTCGACATACAGGTAGCACGAGAGATACCTAAGAGACAATGAACGCATATAGGTCCTGAGAGATAGTCCTAAATAAGCATGAGTGATAGCTATATGAGACGAATATCTGGATTAAAGGGGATTCAAATATTTAAACTGGAGATCACGACATCGATAATATCATAACGCAAATTGTTGTATCAAACATGCATATTCATTTGAATTTGGGCACACGTGTAATGTTATATAGTTTATCAATATTGGTGATCCATAGATTCTTCAATTACAAACAATGCATGGTTTATATGCAATTAATGTCTAAACGGGATTACACTATATGTTGCGTGTGTGAAACACATTATACATGTTTGAGAAGTTAAAAAAACCCGCATGAAACACACATTAATTGGAGATAGTTAGCGAGGAATGCATACATTCGATTTCAACACAAAGTGGTTTCAAATATTTGAAAATCCAAATTGATGGATACAACCTTATGAATCTGATATCATGTCATTTGTAAACCATATTTATGTATAAATGGTGTTGTGCTTTTGAAAGTATATATATATATATATATATATATATATATATATATATATAAATGATGTATATAGAATGTAATTCCAATTGAAAATGGATCCCGCCCGGAAAAAATAGAATACAAACGGGATTCGAATTGAGTTGGCACGGTAAACGTGCACTCTGCAAAATTTGAACGAAGCGGGGAAAGTCGCATTAACCGCTCGAAACCAAAATCTGCGAGATGGAAATCACTACTGCCTATCCCTGCCATGCAAAGCCTATCTGCTGGATTTCTATAGGTTTTGATAAGGGTAGGTTTGTAATTTCACCCAAACGTGATGTAACCGCCTCTCACCCGGATTCATACACGGTGGGCGCCAAAACACAGTGTGCCCTCGGCCGAAATCGACTCCCTCCCCGGTTCATATTCATACACGGTGGGCGCCAAAAACAAACTCTCGTCGGCAAATATTCAGTGTATGCGAGATTACCGTCCTATCCCCAACCGACTAATGTTGCTGTGATGTAGTAGAAATTTGAAACGGGGGCTAAGTTTAAATTTCCTCGCATTTGAGACAAGCGCGCCCTGAATACATGGTCCCCCCCCTTCCTCTCTACCTCCCTTGTCCCCATTCGTACTTCGTGGGCGCCAAAACACCCTCTCCACCCCACCCTCCTCTGTTCGCCGTCGTCCGCCACCCCATCCATCGCCGTCCTCCTCCACCATGCCGGAGCTAATACCCCGATGCCACCGTCCATACAAGATATTGACCTCTCTCATCCACGCCTTCGGACCGGGATCCTTGCATCCCGTCCTCTCGCTTCATCCCCGTCGTCGTGCACCTTGCCGGCACCGCTCCTACGACCGTCTGGTCCATCGCGCCCCGCCGCCACCGTCTACCCTCCTAGATCTGCTTCCACGCCGCCGACAGCCATCGCTACCGCAACACCGTCAAATTCTCAGCAGATGCGTACACGGCGCCGCACCAGAGGCGGTACTCTTTCGTATCTGCTCAACTTATTTATCGCAGCAAGAAAATAGATCACCACTGCTTTACTCTGATTTCTTGTCTTGGTTACGAAGTTGCCTTTGTCCAGTTTGCACCTTCAGATCCGCCATGGCATGCTCAACACTATACTCCCAATGCTTATGGTTTTCCCCTTTTATATTCCACAATAGTTAAATCACAGTAGAATAAATTTCAAAATTGGTTCAGTCAATTTTCCAGAGTTTGCCGGTGCGATCCAAGGGGCTCGGGTGGTTGTGGGGCCTCGCCGAACGAAGAAAACTCGACGCGGGTGGGGCTTGGGGCGCGGGTGGGGGTGGGGGTGGCGGAGGAACACAGGCGGTGGGGGGCGGTGGTCCGGCCGGCGGCCCGTGCGGTGTTCTGTATGGGAAGAATCAGAGACGAGGAAGAAGGGTTAGGAGACATAGGATCTTCATCCAATCGCCTGAAATGGTCGAGAGACAGCTGGGAGTTGCATTCTTAATGTGCTCTGGTTCATCATGCGTGGGCACTGTGCAACCAACATTTTATTATCCAAAATCTACTTGCTCTTCTTTACCATGTTCGATAAAGCTGGCATGTACGTGATCGACAGGCTTTTAATTACTAGCGGCAATACAACACCGTATTTTCAAGACAGTTCCACTTTCCCGATTTATATATCGTGGTTATGGTGTACCCCTGTTATGTACACTATGATCTGCCTAGTTGTTGTGTGCTCTTGTTATCATGGTTTGGCAATAAACTCTCTATACAGTATATTATGAACCTATCATCTGCCAGCTATCCTTACTTCTGGAGCCTATTTTTTGTGTACTTGTGCCAGATTATATAAGTGCACGCACCATATTACAGCACACATGAGCTCTCTCATCAGAATCCAGTGATAGCACATAAGTGTTTACAGGGGCGCCCCTATATTAGAATATCATCTGCATTACAAAGATAATCTCACAACTAATTATGTTTTCGTGGTTCTCAGATATTATACGCAATTACAGTGAATATCAGAATCCGCGCATCAGAAGAATATTGTGGAACACTGCAATGACTTACAAAATTGGCACCAAGGCATTGAGTGCCATTCTGGAAGCAATGAAACTCGTACGCTCCCCACCTGTTGATTCTTGTTCAAAATATCATCCTAATGACTATTCTAACCTCGAGGAGTCAAAGGCAGATGGCCTGTCCTGATCACCCATCAAGGTGCATGTTCTAATTTGGCAAGGTTTTATTGATTGCGCGTATCTTGCATATCTTGTCTTGCATTTCGTCTACTTTGTTGCACCGCCATCTGCTTAATTTACTCATCATAGAACTCGAGATGCCATGCCCATCCATTATCAATACATATTCCATCTGTCATCATACCATGTTTTTCCACTCAAATGATGTTCTTGTGCATCAGACATCAAAAAGGAAGAGGGTGATTGCCGAACCTGAAGGAGCACCAGCAAAGTCCTTGAAAAACGTGGTGGTGCCAGAGAAATCAGACAGCGCCCCACTTATATTGGATGTACAACCAGTGACACAAAACATAGGACTGACTCCAGCAGACTGTACCCATACTTCACTGGCCACACCACTAGCCCCACCACATAGGACCTGCACTCCAGCAAAAGGTATACTGATTTCATTTACCATAGCACCAGCCGTACCACAGAAAAATCCCACTCCAGCAAAAGGTACAGCAAGTCCACCGGCCGAGGACCTATCCCAACTGCAGAGACGACCAATTCCTGCAGATTGGAACCCCATTCCATTTATTCCTAGTTTAAAAGACAGTGCTTTCAATGTTGTTAGGGACTACGTGCATATATTCCCATCATGGGAAGATTATAGTGAAGACAAACACCATTTTCACATCTTCCTGTCCAACTTACGTGTAAGTGCTATTATTCATAGTTATTATTTTCCTGTTTTCTGCTGATCGAACACATCAATGATTTACATTACATTGTTGTAACTAGGCGAGGATCAATCTGGATAGTCATGACGAGCAAAGCTTGCTTGTGCTTTTCAAGGAAGCATTGCAGCAGTATCGGTGTTACCTGATGAAATCACACTTTGATGGCAAGTCTATAAACGAATTTTCGGTGAAGTCTCATGTGCTAAATTTAGAAGACATTGAATGGAAAAACCTTGTTATGCACTGGTCTTGTTCCTAGGATGAGGTACTGTCTATGAAATCACATGACAATTTGAACTTCTACTTTTCCCCATGTGCCTTACGGATCTTTTTTGCAGGAAATCTGCTCGAAGAAGAATTCCGGTTTGAAAAGAACGACAAGATATCGCAAATATGTTGCCCCCTGCTTTGCTCTTGTTAGTACCTGTTGTCCTGTATCACTGTACTTGCATACATACCTGGTTCATTATGTGATAGCAGTATGCATGATAGCTTGCTTATTAATTGTTCGCTCCAAATTATCTAATATGTATGAATGGTTACATTAGTGTAGAATATATCCAACGCCAATGAATTTTTTTAGCTCTGCATTGTTCTTGTAAGTACATGCTGTCCTTTATCAGTGTACTTATATTGATAGGTAGTTGTTCATGTACCATCACTCTGTAGCTTATTTTCCTTTGCCCTCTATTTTCTACACATCAGATCTATATTTACTCTTAGCATAAGGTTGGTAATGAAGAAGTTTAGCTGTGCATTGCTCTTGGTTGTGCCTTTTGCCTGTATCGCTGCACATACATTTATAGCTACTTGGTTATGTAGCATCACTCTTCATCTTATCTTAAATATTCTCCATTTTTTCGTATATTATCACATCTATATTTACTCTTAACAAAATGTAGAATAAAGGCAATGCTTATGAAGAAGATCATGTGCTAAACTTCTTGAATTGCCCCCCCCCCCCACCCCCCATCAGCATGGACAAGGGCTTTATAGAGCCTGTCTTCACCAGTAATGTAAGTTTGTCCTTCTCAAGCCTTCAAACTTTGTTGTGTATATTTGGTTAGGCATGACTGCAACAGCTGTTTATTTTTGGTGTTTGCATCAAATTGCATGTTTAAAGTTTATTATGTAGTTCATAAACAAAAGTTTGTCCTTCTTAATTTAAGTTTTCAGTTGTACAACCAAGTTCCTTCTTCATACCATGTAAATTAAACTATACAGAGCAAGTGATCTTCTTTTGCACTGCATGTATGCTTCTGTTCTTCATCCATAATCCAGTGGTGTGGTGAACCTACCCACTACAGCACAATGTCATATTCTGCAATGTCTTAACTATGAACAATGTCATATCATTCTACTATTATTTAAACCATCTCTTTATTTGCCAATCTGAAATGGGATAAATTGACAGCACACTAACCATTGATACTTATGAGTTCTTGATCTGTAATCCAGTGGTGTCGTGAAGCTGCCAACTCCTTCACAATGTCATTTCCTGCCATGTCTTGACCTAAACAATACCATATTGTGTTAATGCAATTTTAAACCGTGTCACTTTATTCGTCAGTAAGAAATGTGATGAATTGTCAGCACTAATACTTTTATGTGCAAAACCTGTCATCTGTCTGCTTATTTATCTTTTAGAGTGAGGAAGATATAAGTGTTGAACAAGCGTAGTCTCATCATCTTGCTCAGCTGCTTGCGCTGTAGCTCCCCAGCAGGGCTAACCTTTCTTGAACTCTATTGAAGTGCTGTCAGTTTTGTATATTATTTTGTTGGCGTGTTTATTTGCATTGGTGGCGATCTTTGATGCCCAGTGTATGTAATCTGTTGTCTGCTTGTGCTTTATTATCATAGTGGCGAACTTTGATGCCCAGTGGATGTAATATGCCGTAATTTCTTGATGGTATAGTCTAGGTTTTTTCTTATTCACGATGCTGCAGTTATTTTACTGTATATATATCCTGTCTTCGCAGTAAACCGGCCAAACCATAAAATTACGGTACATAATCGGGCTGTCATGCAATCACGATGTATGATCCGCATCATGGGCCCTGTAAACTGGCCCACTAGTAGATTCGGGCCTTTAATAGGTCGAGTAACCCCCGGCCCTCTTTTCGCAAGAAAAATCAACGGGCTTTTAGGAGGCTGAGAAGTAGGTTGGGCCTGAAACGTGCCGAATAGCTCACGGGCCGGCAGCAGCCCGAAATGGACCCCGGCCCATGATTGTGCGAATCAATTCACGGGCTTTTAACAGGCCAAAGTTGTCTCGGTCCTTGTTTGGCCCAATCAGATATCGGTTGCGAGCAGGCCGGATGCAAATCGGGCCGTAGTTAGGCCCAACTATATGACAGGCTTTTAACAGGCTGAAATTAATATAGGGTCGAAATGTTAAATGGCCCTTAACAGGCCGAAACTAATAACATGCCGAATTACTAAATGGGCCTTTAACAAGTGGGCCCAAAAGCATAGCGTTCAGTTAACGGGCCGAATCTGATATGGGCCATAATTGAGCCCAAAGCCTCTTAAAGGGCCAGGCCTGATCTGGGCCATGATTTGACCTAGAAAGTGGGAGGCTTTTAACGGGCCGGATCTTATATGGGCCATTATTAGGCCCGGAACGTGGAATGCCATTAATGGACCGGATCAAATATGGGCTGGCATTTGGCCCAAAACATGGCAGCAAGTTAATGGGCCGGCCTACTAGGGTCCTCAAAATCTTGTGGGCCTACAGCTGGGCCGGCCCATTAATGTCGGTGAAATCTCATGGGCCTTTAGCTGGTTCGGCCCATTATGATCCGCAAGAATTTTGTGGGCCTTTACCTGGGCCGGCCCATTATGGCACACAAAAATCTTGTGGGCCTTTACCTGGGCCGGCCTATTATGGCCCGCGAAATCTTGTGGGCCTTTAGCTAGGCCAGCCCATTATGGTCCGCAAAATCTCGTGGGCCTTTAGCTGGGCCGGCCCATTATGGTCCGCAAAATCTTGTGGGCCTTTAGTTGGGCCGGCCCATTTAAACTTGATGGGTCGTGCCACGTGTCAACGTATCATAGGCGCCTTCTGTCCAATGAGTGGATGACATATGTCCCAACGATGAGCCGACACGTGTTTCCTCCAGCCAATGATGATTTTACACGTGGAAAATCCCCATTGGTCGGGGCTGTTAATGGGTTATCAGATCCAAAACCCGACCCAATAGCTTAACGGCGTTCCGTTATGGTGGATGCCACGTGTCAGTCACCCTTGACGAAAGCACTTCTATGACGCGCGATTTATCGTCATGGAAGTGGACACTTCCGTGATGATAATTTTGGTAATGTCATGGAACACTTCTACGACAGCACAGGTATGACTATCTTGATTCTGCCATAAAATCGTCATAGATGTACATGCATGACAAAAAACACGACCTACTGTGACAAACACGTATCATCACGGAAGTGTATTTTTTTTGTAGTGTTAGTTGCATGCAACATGAAAGTTTGTTAGTGCTACTTGGTCAAGTTAGTTGCTGAGTCACCTTAATGTGGAGAGGTTCCAGCAAGTGGTGGACGTGTTGTAGTGCATGGATTAGTGGGTTAGTGGCCGTGAAGGCCAGCTAGTTACACTAGTGCAGAATCAGGCAATAGTCTCGGTTCGTAAGGACCTTTAGTGCCGATTCTGCAACCGGCACTAAAGTGATGTAGGGCGGAACCCTAGGGGGCCAATCTTTCACGTTTGGAGTGGATCCTACGGGGGAAACACGAAGAACGTGCGGAAAACACAAGGGGAAACACGGGGAGAAACAAGAGAATCACTCAACCGACAAGTATCGATCACACAAGGGCTAGATCACTGAACACATAAGGTAGCACAAGATTCAAAATCAACAAAGGAAAGATACAAAGGTAGCCATTCTTCTCCATGAGGAGGTCTTGATTGTCTTCCCTTGAAGGGGTCTTGAATCCGCTTGGGGGATCTTCTCCGAAGAGGTCGTGAGCTCCGAGGAGAAGTAACCAAGTGGATGAGCAAGGCTCTCACACAAAATATGAGCTAAACCATCGCTAACCCTAAAGCGTACGGGATGAGGGAGTATATATAGTCAAAGGGCGAAGGGGTACATGGGTCACGGCCCAAAGGATCTGCGCGTAGGCAGAGGGCGCCGGATGTCCGGGCGACGGGCCAGATGTCCGGGCACTCACGAGGTGCCAGATGTCCGGGCTGGAGGGGCCGGATGTCAGGGCCAGTGGAGTTGACTCTTCTGTTCACTGGATGGGCGACGCCGGATGTCCGCTCGGAGGGGCCGGATGTCCGCAACTTTGGGAGGCGCCGGATGTCCGGGGTGAACACTGAATGTTCGGGCTGTCGGGGCAAGCTTCTGTGCTCCCTGGACGCCAGTGCCGCATGTCCCGGATTTAGGCCGGATTTCCGGTGGGGGCCGGATGTCCGGGCTGGATGTCGGATGTCCGGTCCCTGTAGCTTCTTCTGCAGATGCCTGGCCTTGTGGATCTCCAGGGGCCGGATGTCCGGGGTCCTGGCCGGATGTCCGGTGCCTGTAGGCTGTTCTTGCCTTCTTCCATTGGTTCTCTTCTTTCATGGACTTGGGGTCTTGACCATCTTCATGTGCATCCTCGAGAGGGTCCTCTTGGTACCTAATCATGCACAACATTCCGGATTGAGGTAGTAGCCATGTCTCGAGAGGATCATATGAGATATCATTAAGGAGAGAAGTCACCTTGGTCTCGAGAGCTCTAGCTCGTGCTCTAGTCATGGGTCCTCTTGGTGCTTGGTGAGAAGATGGAAGGTCCATGGGGATGACCGAAGGATGCTCCGCATCATCTCCCCCCCCCCTTGGGAAAGATCCGACCTCGGATCGAAATCCTCATCACCATGGTACGGGGAGAGATCGGAGACGTTGAAGATGTCGCTCACGTTGTACTTGTCGCGTGGGAGATCGATCTTGTAAGCATTGTTGTTGTAGCGTGCTAGCATCTTGAAGGGTCTGTCGGCTCGAGGGAGAAACTTGGACTTGCATTCGTTGGGGAAGCGGTCCTTGCGAAGGTGTAGCCATACGAGGTCTCCAATGTTGAATATCATGGGATGCTTGTTGACGTTGATCTTGGTCGCGAGTCATTGTACTTGGCGCTCGATGGTGTGCCTTGTATCTTCATGCATCTTCTTGATGTAGCTTGCACGGGCGCTTGCGTCGAGGTTGGTGCGCTCTTGTAGAGGAAGAGGTAGAATGTCCAATGGGGACAACAGGTTGAAGCCGTAGACGACCACGAAGGGGGACTTGCCGGTCGTCAAATGCCTTGCACGGTTATAGGCGTACTCGGCGATGGGTAGACACTCCTCCCACTCCTTGATGTTCTTCTTGATCAACACGCGAAGTAGAGTGGAGAGTGTATGGTTCGTCACCTCCGTTTGGCCGTCGGTTTGAGGATGGTATGCGGATGAGAACAAGAGCTTGATTCCGAGCTTGGCGCATAGGGTCTTCCAAAATTAACTCAAGAACTTGACGTCGCGGTCGGAGACGATTGTCTTTGGTACTCCATGGAGACGCGAGATTTCCCTACAAAAGAGATTTGCATCGTGTGAAGTATCGTCTATCTTGTTGCAAGGGATGAAATGTGCCATCTTAGAAAATCGGTCCACAACAACAAACACGAAATCCTTGCCATTTTGAGTTCTAGGCAAACCAAGTACAAAATCCATGCTAATTTCTTCCCAAGGTTGATAAGGAATAGGAAGAGGCATGTAAAGACCATGGGATTGAGCTTTAGACTTAGCTTTGCGACATGTAGAGCATCGGGTGGTGAAGCGTGAGACGTCACGGAACATCTTGGGCCAAAAGTAGTTCTTGGAGAGCATGGCGAAAGTCTTGTCGCTTCCAAAATGTCCCATGAGTCCGCCTCCATGAGCCTCTTGCAAAAGGAGCAAACGAAGAGAAGACTCGGGAATGCATAGTTTGTTAGCTCTCATAAGATAACCATCCTTGATGTAATATTGTTCCCAAGATGTGTGCGTCAAACATTTAGCATAAGGAGTTGCAAAAGATGGATCATTAGCGTACAAGTCTTTTATGTGCTCAAAGCTAATAACATGCAACTCAAGTTTAGTGACAAGCGTGCATATGCGTGAAAGTGCATCAGCAACTACATTTTCCTTACCCTTAATGTACTTGATCACATAGGGAAAAGATTCAATAAATTCACTCCATTTGCATGACGCTTGTTCAACTTAGTTTGACCTTTTAAGTACTTAAGCGTTTCATGATCGGTATGGATGACAAACTCATGAGGTCTAAGATAATGTTCCCAAACATGTAGCACACGCACTAAAGCATACAACTCTTTGTCATAGATGGGATTGTTAAGTTGAGCACCGGAGAGTTTTTCACTAAAATATGCAATGGCTCGTTTTTCTTGCATCAAAACTCCGCCAATTCCGGTACCACTTGCATCACAATGAACCTCAAAAGTTTTGTCAAAGTTGGGCAAAGCAAGAATCGGAGCATGAGTAAGCAAAGACTTGAGTTCATCAAAAGCGGTGGATTGCAAAGATCCCCAAACAAAAGGAGCATTCTTCTTACTCAAAGCATGCAAAGGAGCGGCAATAGTGCTAAAGTCTTTCACAAAGCGACGATAAAACCCTGCTAGACCAAGAAAACTACGCACTTGTTGCAAATTGGTGGGTTGGGGCCAAGTTTTAATTGCTTCAATTTTAGATTCATCAACATGGACACCCTTGGAAGATACAACAAAACCCAAGAAAACCACTTTCTTAACACCAAATGTGCACTTTTTCATGTTTGCATAAAGACTTTCCTTGCGAAGGGTTTGTAAAACAGCCCTAACATGATTAAGATGCTCTTTCATGGTTTTGCTAAACACAAGAATATCATCGAAGTAAACCACAACAAAGACTCCAATATAAGGGCGAAGCACATAATGCATGAGACGCACGAAAGTATCGGGTGCCTCCGATAAACCCATGGGCATGACTAACCACTCATATAAGTCAAATTTGGTTTTGAAAGCAGTTTTCCACTCATCACCCTCTTGAATGCGGATTTGATAATAGCCACTTTTAAGATCAATTTTTGAGAAAAAGTTGGCTCCACTAAGTTCATCAAGCATATCATCTAAGCGAGGAATGGGATGCCTATAGCGAACGGTAATAGCATTTATAGGTCTACAATCAGAACAGAAGCGGAAACTTCCATCGGTCTTAGGCACAAGTATAACCAGAACGGCACAAGGGCTTAAGCTTTCACGTACATGACCGTTGTCACTTAGTTGTTGTACTTGCCGTTGAATCTCCTTGGTTTCTTCGGGATTGACACGGTATGGAGCTTTGTTTGGAAGGGGCGCTCCGGGGATGAGGTCGATTCGATGTTCAATGCCTCGTAGAGGAGGTAGACCCGGAGGTAGCTCATCAAGGAAAACATCTTGGAATTCCTGCAAAAGAGATTGAAACACTAAAGGTAGCTCGTGAGAGGTGTTAGTTTTTGGTTCCCCATCCTTGCACACAAGGAAAAAGTGCATGACACTAGATGGGTTCTCACACACTTCTCTCATCTCACTTTTTGTGGCAAATAGGACTAAGTTTTTCTCTCTAGGCGAAGAGGCGCTCAAGTTTGGCTTGTGGCTCTCACTCACTTTTGGGTGGATCACTTTCTCACTCTTCTCTCCACGATGGGTGGCTTGCTTGTCGGCTATCACTTGACTAGGAGACATAGGTCGTAGCACATATTCCTTCCCTTTCATCTTGAAGCTATAGTGATTGGTGCGCCCGTTGTGCATGACACCACGGTCGAATTGCCATGGCCTACCAAGAAGGAGGTGGCAAACGGTCATGGGGACCACATCACACTCCAAAGTGTCTTCATATGCACCAATTTTGAAGGAGACTTGGACCGTATGCTCAAATCGGATAGTGCCGGAGTCACTTAGCCATTGAACCTTGTAGGGATGCGGGTGCTTCCTCTTGATCAATTGAAGCTTGGAGCATAGTTCTTCACTTGCCAAGTTGTGGCAACTACCTCCATCGATGATGACCTTGACGGATCGTCCATTGATGTCGGCCTTAGTGTGGAATATGTGGCATCTTTGGTCTTCTTCTTGTTGATGTTGAAGAGTCAAGACCTTGGAGACAACGAGCGGGGCTTGTATCTTCATCAAAAAAGACTTGATCATCTTCATCCTCATTTACGCGCCGGTGCATGGCCACTTGCTCAAGAGCTTCCATCTCCTCATCACTCATGGAGTCATATGTGCCATTGTCGTTGAGGATCATGGTGCGCTTATTTGTGCATTCATAAGACTTGTGGCCTCGGCCGCCGCAAGTGAAACACTTGAAGCAGCTTGTCGTGACGGTCTTATCGGTCAGGGTAGATGAGAAAGCATGCGGCTTGAAGTTGCTTGTAGTAGGAGGAAGACGACTTGAACTTGCCAAAATTTTCTTGTAACTTGACTTGTCGTCGTTGGTTGGAGAAGGTTTGGTTGATGTAGATGTTGGAGGGGTTGTTGAAGCTTGGATGTTGGAGAAGCCGTATGTCTTGGATGAGTACTTGGCGTACTTGAAGTCATCTTGCACTTGACGTTCCGCCTTTGTAGCTTGATGCACGAGCTCGATGAGGTTGGAGTAGGGTTGGAAGTCGGTGATCTTCTTGATGGGATGATTGAGTCCATTCAAGAATCGTGCCATAGTTTGCTCATCATCCTCCGTGACATTGGCTCGAATCATGGCAATCTCCATTTCCTTGTAGTATTCTTCAACACTCTTTGTTCCTTGCTTGAGGAGTTGTAGCTTCTTGAAGAGATCGCGGTTGTAGTAGGTTGGCACAAAACGTGCTCGCATGACATCCTTCATTTGAGCCCAAGTGGTGATTGGAGGTTCACCTCTTGCTTGTCGGCGCTCAAGGACTTGTTCCCACCATATGAGCACATAGTCTTGGAAATCAAGTGATGCCATAGCGATCTTCTTCTCTTCCTCATAGTTGTGCAAACGAAAGATTTTGTCGACCTTCAATGCCCATGAGAGGTATTCTTCGGGATCATTGCTTCCATTGAACTTGGTCATTGTGAATTTGAGCTTGCCATAGCATTGCTCTTCATTGTGTTGTTGGCGATGGTGATGATGACACCCTTGACGTGGAGGGTAATCATCCTCATGTTGCTCTTGGCAAGGAGGAAGTCCATGATCAACTTGCTCTTATTGAACTTGAGGTTGAGGTGGAGCTTGACGAGCTTGTGAAGGAGCTTGTGGAGCTTGACGTTGCACACGCGGTTTGTAGTTCCTCTCTTGGATTTCTTCTCGAAGGGCTTCCTCTTGATTGTGCCGTTCGCGATTGCGGTTGGCGATAGCTCGACTTGATTCTTGAAGGACACGTTGCGCCTCAAGAGCTTGCGCTTCACGTAGTTGTTGTTGAAGACGTTGAGCCTCGGCGTCTTGTTGCTCTTGGTGTAGACGCGCTCGTTCTTCTTCTTCTTGGCGATGAAGACGTTGTCTTTCTTGAGCTTGGGCAAAAGCGACTTGATTTGATTGAGGACGAGGGACTTGCTCATCGGCTTGCTCTTGTGAATGTTTGACGTGTAGCGGGTTGCGAGATGCATGACGGTCTTGACACGCGGCTCGTCGAAGAGTGTTCAATGACGGTGTACTTGAGCCGGAGAAGGAGTCATCGGAGTGTCGACTTGAGTGGCTCCGTCTTGAGTATGACGATGTAGAAGGAGGCCGGTTCACCAACAAGGCGCGGATCTCGTCCATTCTTGCATCGTTCTCTTGCTTGTGCGCGTCGAGCTTGTTGTCGAAGTAGTCTCTTGTACGTTGCTCGGAGAGTCGCAAGTCGGTGGCGAGGTTGTCGATGAGGTCGTTCATTGCTTGTTGCTCTTGATGGAACGCTCATTGTGCACCGAAGAGGTGGCTCTTGGTGATGTATGATGACATGTCGTCGTCTTGCTCGATGAAGAGTGGGTTGGTAGAAGTACTCGACCTATCCATCATTCCAAGCAAAATGTGAGTGGTAGAAGGAGAAGAACTTATACCAATGTACCTTGACCGATGTTGATGATGAATGAAGTTCACTCAAATGCGGACAATGAAATAGCACTATTGGTACCAATTTTTGTCGGTTCTCACACCTACACAAGTAAAAGCTTATGGTGGAGCATGGTTAGGATGGTGGCACAAAATTTGATGCGATTGAAAGTGAGATTCAATAATGTTGGAAAAGATTCACAAATTTGCAAATGCAACAAGTAGACCAAGCAAGTAGGGGTACACGGAAACACACACGCAAATAGATAAATGGGATTGTGCAAACCAAAAGTGAGCCAAAATGTGGAATCCACGAAAATGCTCTTGTTGCACAATACTAGAGAGACGCTAGCACGATTGCAGAATAGGCGGATACGGAGCTTCTGCACAACCTACTAGGCAAAAATGCAATGAACTCTATCCCAAGTATGCTATATGTATGGTATTTCGATGCTATGATCCAAGATGATCTTATATGACAATCTTAATGTAGTATGATGCTATGGTTCTTGCTTATAAGCTCTTTGCTTATCTTTCCTCTTTGCTTAAAAGCTTGGGTGGCTCTTTCACTTTTGAGCTCTTTTCTCATGCAAAACTTCACGAACCAAGATAGCAATTGTGTATGCTATGACAACTTTGTGACACACAAGTTGATTCCAAGATATGCACCACGGTGGTATGGTATGTATGCTATGGAGTATGATCACTAATGTGCACAAGTCACGTTGCCGGCAATACTCAATGGCTAGTCTCGATGGGTAAGCTACGCAAAAGTAAGGCCATGTGGGGTATCAATGCAATTGCAAGGTATGACAAAGATGTCGTCGAAGTTACCGTCCTTGGCGATGTTGAGTAGTCGATGGAGATGAGCGGTAGTGATGGTGACGTCGAACCGTACCTATATAGCCGAAACACAATAGGACATGGGAACCACAACTCAAAATCTCAAAGACCAAAACGTGTCAAAATCGACATAGGAGGTAGTGGTGAACGGTGGTGGTATTTTTGGAAAGTTTTGGGGGTATGTGGAAGTAAGCGTGGGCACCGGGGTAAAATTGGGCGAAAGTATGGGGAAATTGGCGCGGGGGATGGAGTTGCTGCTCCCAGGGGTCGGATGTCTGGGCTAGCTGCCGGATGTCCGGGGTGCCGGATGTCCGAGGACTCGGCCGGATGTCCGGGCGCCTGGATCGTGGACGAACTCGAGGAACACCGCGGGCAAAAGGGCAAATCCGGGAAAAAGTCGGATGAATTTCTGGATGGAAATTGTGGGAGAGATGTGGAAAAGCTAGATCAACTCGAAGCAAAGCATATCCATGGATCAAATCCAACAAAACTTCATCACACCAACAAATCACAAAAAAAATTGGGGCTATTTTTGGTGGGGATTTTCGGATTTAGGACGAAAACAACAAAATCAAGCTAGAAAACACGGGGTAGGGGCTCCAAAAACGTGATCAACGTGGCTCATGATACCAAGATGATGTAGGGAAGAACCCTAGGGGGGCGATCTTTCACGTTTGGAGTGGATCCTACGGGGGAAACACGAAGAACGCGCGGAAAACACAAGGGGAAACACGGGGAGAAACAAGAGAATCACTCAACCGACAGTATCGATCACACAAGGTCTAGATCACCGAACACATAAGGTAGCACAAGATTCAAAATCAACAAAGGAAAGATACAAAGGTAGCCGTTCTTCTCCGTGAGGAGGTCTTGATTGTCTTCCCTTGAAGGGGTCTTGAATCCGCTTGGGGGGTCTTCTCCGAAGAGGTCGTGAGCTCCGAGGAGAAGTAACCAAGTGGATGAGCAAGGCTCTCACACAAAATATGAGCTAAACCATTGCTAACCCTAAAACATATGGGATGAGGGAGTATATATAGTCAAAGGGCGAAGGGGTACATGGGTCACGGCCAAAAGGAGCTGCGCGCAGGCAGAGGGCGCCAGATGTCCGGGCGACGGGCTGGATGTCCGGGCGCTCACAAGGTGCTGGATGTCCGGGCTGGAGGGGCCGGATGTCTGGGCCAGTGGAGTTGACTCTTCTGTTCACTGGATGGGCGACGCCGGATGTCCGCTCGGAGGGGCCGGATGTCCGTGGCTTCGGGAGGCGCCGGATGTCCGGGGCCAACGCCGGATGTCCGGGCTGTCGGGGCAAGCTTCTGTGCTCCCTGTACGCCAGTGCCGGATGTCTGGGATTTACGCCGGATTTCGGTGGGGGCCGGATGTCCGTGCTGGACGCCGGATGTCCGGTCCCTGTAGCTTCTTCTGCAGATGCATGGCCTTGTGGATCTCCAGGGGCCGGATGTCCGGGGTCCTGGCCGGATGTCCGGTGCCTGGAGGTTGTTCTTGCCTTCTTCCATTGGTTCTCTTCTTCCATGGACTTGGGGTCTTGACCATCTTCATGTGCATCCTCGGGAGGGTCCTCTTGGTACCTAATCATGCACAACATTCCGGATTGAGGTAGTAGCCATGTCTCGAGATGATCATATGAGATATCATTAAGGAGAGAAGTCACCTTGCTCTCGAGAGCTCTAGCTCGTGCTCTAGTCATGGGTCCTCTTGGTGCTTGGTGAGACGATGGAAGGTCCATGGGGATGGCCGAAGGATGCTCCGCATCATCTCCCCCCCCCCCCCTTGGGAAAGATCCGACCTCGGATCAAAATCCTCATCACCATGGTACGGGGAGAGATCGGAGACGTTGAAGATATCGCTCACGTTGTACTTGTCACGTGGGAGATCGATCTTGTAAGCGTTGTTGTTGTAGCGTGCTAGCACCTTGAAGGGTTCGTCGGCTCAAGGGAGAAGCTTGGACTTGCGTTCGTTGGGGAAGCAGTCCTTGCGAAGGTGTAGCCATACGAGGTCTCCAATGTTGAATATCATGAGATTCTTGTTGACGTTGATCTTGGTCGCGAGTCGTTGTACTTGGCGCTCGATGGTGTGCCTTGTATCTTCATGCATCTTCTTGATGTAGCTTGCACGGGCGCTTGCGTTGAGGTTGGTGCGCTCTTGTAGAGGAAGAGGTAGAATGTCCAATGGGGACAACGGGTTGAAGCCGTAGACGACCTCGAAGGGGGACTTGCCGGTCGTCGAATGCCTTGCACGGTTGTAGGCGTACTCGGCGATGGGTAGACACTCCTCCCACTCCTTGATGTTCTTCTTGATCAACACGCGAAGTAGAGTGGAGAGTGTACGGTTCATCACCTCCGTTTGGCCGTCGGTTTGAGGATGGTATGCGGATGAGAACAAGATCTTGATTCCGAGCTTGGCGCATAGGGTCTTCCAAAAGTAACTCAAGAAATTGACGTCGCAGTCGGAGACGATTGTCTTTGGTACTCCATGGAGACGCAAGATTTCCCTACAAAAGAGATTTGCAACGTGTGAAGCATCGTCTATCTTGTTGCAAGGGATGAAATGTGCCATCTTAGAAAATCGGTCCACAATAACAAACACGGAATCTTTGCCATTTTGAGTTCTAGGCAAACCAAGTACAAAATCCATGCTAATGTCTTCCCAAGGTTGATAAGGAATAGGAAGAGGCATGTAAAGACCATGGGATTGAGCTTTAGACTTAGCTTTGCAACATGTAGAGCATCGGGTGGTGAAGCGTGAGACGTCACGGAACATCTTGGGCCAAAAGTAGTTCTTGGAGAGCATGGCGAAAGTCTTGTCGCGTCCAAAATGTCCCATGAGTCCACCTCCATGAGCCTCATGCAAAAGGAGCAAACGAAGAGAAGACTCGGGAATGCATAGTTTGTTAGCTCTCATAAGATAACCATCCTTGATGTAATATTGTTCCCAAGATGTGTGCGTCAAACATTTAGCATAAGGAGTTGCAAAAGATGGATCATTAGCGTACAAGTCTTTTATGTGCTCAAAGCCAATAACATGCAACTCAAGTTTAGTGACAAGCGTGCATATGCGTGAAAGTGCATCGGCAACTACATTTTCCTTACCCTTAATGTACTTGATCACATAGGGAAAAAATTCAATAAATTCACTCCATTTGGCATGACGCTTGTTCAACTTAGTTTGACATTTTAAGTACTTAAGCGTTTCATGATCGGTATGGATGACAAACTCATGAGGTCTAAGATAATGTTCCCAAACATGTAGCACACGCACTAAAGCATACAATTTTTTGTCATAGATAGGATAGTTAAGTTGAGCACCAGAGAGTTTTTCACTAAAATATGCAATGGCTCGTTTTTCTTGCATCAAAACTCCGCCAATTCCGGTACCACTTGCATCACAATGAACCTCAAAAGTTTTGTTGAAGTTGGGCAAAGCAAGAATTGGAGCATGAGTAAGCAAAGACTTGAGTTCATCAAAAGCGGTGGATTGCAAAGATCCCCAAACAAAAGGAGCATTCTTCTTACTCAAAGCATGCAAAGGAGTGGCAATAGTGCTAAAGTCTTTCACAAAGCGACGATAAAACCCTGCTAGACCAAGAAAACTACGCACTTGTTGCAAATTGGTGGGTTGGGGCCAAGTTTTAATTGCTTCAATTTTAGATTCATCAACATGGACACCCTTGGAAGATACAACAAAACCCAAGAAAACCACTTTGTCAACACCAAATGTGCACTTTTTCATGTTTGCATAAAGACTTTCCTTGCGAAGGGTTTGTAAAACAGCCCTAACATGATTAAGATGCTCTTTCATGGTTTTGCTAAACACAAGAATATCATCGAAGTAAACCACAACAAAGACTCCAATATAAGGGAGAAGCACATAATGCATGAGACGCACGAAAGTACTGGGTGCCTCCGATAAACCCATGGGCATGACTAACCACTCATATAAGCCAAATTTGGTTTTGAAAGCAGTTTTTCACTCATCACCCTCTTGAATGCGGATTTGATAATAGCCACTTTTAAGATCAATTTTTGAGAAAAAGTTGGCTCCACTAAGTTCATCAAGCATATCATCTAAGCGAGGAATGGGATGCCTATAGCAAACGGTAATAGCATTTATAGGTCTACAATCGGAACACAAGCGGAAACTTCCATCGGTCTTAGGCACAAGTATAACCAGAACGGCACAAGGGCTTAAGCTTTCACGTACATGACCGTTGTCAATTAGTTGTTGTACTTGCCGTTGAATCTCCTTGGTTTCTTTGGGATTGACACGGTATGGAGCTTTGTTTGGAAGGGGCGCTCCGGGGATGAGGTCGATTCGATGTTCAATGCCTCGTAGAGGAGGTAGACCCGGAGGTAGCTCATCGGGGAAAACATCTTGGAATTCCTGCAAAAGAGATTGAAACACTAAAGGTAGCTCGTGAGAGGTGTTAGTTTTTGGTTCCCCATCCTTGCACACAAGGACAAAGTGCATGACACTCGATGGGTTCTCACACACTTCTCTCATCTCACGTTTTGTGGCAAATAGGACTAAGTTTTTCTCTCTAGGCGAAGAGGCGCTCAAGTTTGGCTTGTGGCTCTCACTCACTTTTGGGTGGATCACTTTCTCACTCTTCTCTCCACGATGGGTGGCTTGCTTGTCGTCTATCACTTGACTAGGAGACGTAGGTCATAGCACATATTCCTTCCCTTTCATCTTGAAGCTATAGTGATTGGTGCGCCCGTTGTGGATGACACCACGGTCGAATTGCCATGGCCTACCAAGAAGGAGGTGGCAAACGGTCATGGGGACCACATCACACTCCAAAGTGTCTTCATATGCACCAATTTTGAAGGAGACTTGGACCGTATGCTCAACTCGGATGGTGCCGAAGTCACTTAGCCATTGAACCTAGTAGGGATGCGGGTGCTTCCTCTTGATCAATTGAAGTTTGGAGCATAGTTCTTCACTTGCCAAGTTGTGGAAACTACCTCCATCGATGATGACCTTGACGGATCGTCCATTGATGCCGGCCTTAGTGTGGAATATGTGGCATATTTGGTCTTCTTCTTGTTGATGTTGAAGAGTCAAGACCTTGGAGACAACAAGAGCGGGGCTCGTATCTTCATCACAAAAGACTTGATCATCTTCATCCTCGTTTCAACCGTCGTATTATAGGAGCATACCACATCACCTTGGCAGGAATCTTCTTCCTGGGGCGCTCGCCCTCAACATCACCAGGGTCATCGCGACTGATCTTATAGTGCATTGCACCGCATACTGGGCATGCATTCAAATCCCCGTACTCACCGCGGTAGAGGATGCAGTCATTAGGGCATGCATGTATCTTATGCACCTCTAATCCTAGAGGGCAGACAACCTTCTTTGCTTCGTACATACTGTCGGGCAATTCGTTGTCCGTTGGAAGCATCTTCTTTAACATTACCAGCAACTTTTCAAGTCCCTTGTCAGATACACCATTCTCTACCTTCCATTGCAGCAATTCAAGTGTGGTACCCAGCTTTTTCCTGTCAGCTTCGCAATTTGGGTACAATAATTTTTTGTGATCCTCTAACATGCGCTGCAACTTCAGTTCTCCTTTTCAGTTGCACAATTTCTCTTTGCATCGGCAATGGCCCGACCAAGATCATCAGCGGGCTCATCTGATGCCTCTTCTTCAGCTTCTTTCCGCATTGTTGGCTCAACTTCTTCCCCCATTGTTATACCATCGTATTCAGGGAACCCGTGGCCAGGATAGTTGTCGTCGTCCTCTTCTTCTTCATTCTCTTCCATTAGGACCCCTCTTTCTCCGTGCTTAGTCCAAACATTATAGTGGGGCATGAAACCGGACTCAAACAGGTGAACATGAATGGTTCTTGACATAGAGTAATTCTTATCATTCTTACAGACAGCACATGGACCACATATAAAACCATCCACCCGCTTGTTTGCCTCAGCCGCAAGCAGAAAAGTACACATGCCATTAACGAACTGGGGAGAGCATCGGCCATCGTACATCCATTGCCAGCTCATCTTCATTACACAACACCGAAAAGACCAAATTAATACAAGTTCATACATAAAGTACATACACACTTATTCTCATAAAACAACATACAAACTCTCTAGCTAAAGCATTTAAATGCAACAACAAATGCGATCAAGATCGCAACTAAGGTAACAATTGATCCAACGGCATAATGATACCAAGTCTCACTATCAATGGCATATTTTCTAATCTTTCTAATCTTCAAACGCATTTTCTTCATCTTGATCTTGTGATCATCGTCGACATAGGCAACATACAACTGCAGTTTCATCTTTTCTTGATCAATTCTTTTCAATTTTCCTTTCAAATACTCGTTTTATTTTTTGACTAAATTTAACCTCTCGACAAGGGGGTTGGTTGGAATTTCCAGTTCACATACCTCCTAGATAAAATTATCTATGTCAACTTGATGGGCATAATTTGTCATAAACACGAAATGCAACAAATAGTTATAAAAGAGAATATACCACATCTGAATCATAAACTGGACGAGGGCTGACAGGGACGGATATCAAAACCATGACACTATGTATAACAAACAACGTACAGGTAAGAAAGTTATACAAGTAACTATATATCTAAATCACACAAACATGTTTTTTATAAGAAAAAAAGATAAGAACAAGAGGCTCACCAAGGTGGTGCCGGTGACGGGACGGTGCGGGCGATCGACGGTGGTTAGGACGGGGACGGGAAGACACTAAGTAAGCACGCCTATATATGCAAACTAAGAGTTAATTTGAGCTCAAATTGCATATAAATCAAATAAACTACCATATATAATTACTCCCAAACTAAAACCCACAAATCACTATACTTATAGAGCATTGCAAGAGCTAATCTAGCAATGAGAGATAAAAGGACAAAGTTGCTAACCTTTGTGATCACTTGGATGGATGGGGGGCCTTCAAATCTTGACAAATTTTGGGCAAAATGAAGGATGAGCTCGAGCTTTGGGGAAGAACAGAGAGGAGAGGAAAGGGGAAGAACAGAGAGCTCGATCGCGGGCTGGACGAAGGGTTTATATAGGAAAACCTTTAGTCCTGGTTCATGACACAAACTAGGACTAAAGGTGAGTCTCTAGTACCGGTTCGTGCCATGAACCGGGACTAAAAGGGTTCGTGGGGCCCCAGCGTGACACCAGCCTGCCACCACCTCTTTATTCCCAGTTCGTGGTACGAACCGGTACTAGAGGTTCAACACGAACCGAAACTAATGATGCCCGCCCGCCTAGCCGTTGGAACCGGCACTAATGGTCGCATTAGTGCCGGTTGGTTTACAAACCGGGACTAATGTGTCTCACATAAAGTAGTTTTTCTACTAGTGTTAGTACGTGTGGCAAACCTCTCATGTGTATATAAGCACTGCTTTGAGTTAATAAAAATAGTTAAGGACGTGAGGGCTGAAGCAAACCATGTAGCGTCTATGATTGTCACCCGGAGGCAAAGCTAATTTTCTCCCTGGTGAATGTGTGTGTGCGTGTGTGTTTCCTGCTCGAGTGTGTGTCCTTGTGTTCTTTTGAGAAACAAAGAAACAAGAGAGAGTTGTGTGAGGCAACCAAGAAGAAGAAGAAGAGTGGCACTGCGAGGAGGCAGCACCAACAATTGGCATCAGAGCCTTGTTGATCCGTGACGGCGACGACGGTGCGATGCTGCCACGACGACGGTGCGAGGCCATTATAAGGAGACACGGTGTGATGCCGCTAAGGTGGACGACGGCGCGATGCTGTCACTCGAGTCAGTGCAATGCCGACGACGGTGGTGCGATGCCATCGTCATCATAGAGAGTTGGTGCGCAGCCAATGTTGTGGTGCGATGCCGCAAGATGTTGATGGCGTGGTGCTCGACGTTGCAAAGGCATCGTCCTCGGCAAGGAGAAGTCGCTACATGCGGCAAGTGGAGGCTGGTGATATTATTTACATCAAATTATAATGCCACAAAATAAAGTTCAAAGTAGAAGGACGTTCCTAGCTACATCGAGCTCAACCACAAACCTTTTCTTGTATCCGTTCTCTCAAATTACACAATGAACTATATATATAAACTAATATGAAGAGATCAAAACATGCCTATTCGGAAAAAAAAATTCAAAACTAGCCTGCCTACAAAATCGGGTCCATTACAGTATATACGAAGTGCTGAAAAACAGCCCTGATTAACTCCTAACAGTATGGAAGCAATTAAATGCTACCATTATAGTGCTCAGCAAAGATAGCATATTTCAACATTAAGAGGCCTTTGGCAGCTTCTTGTTCCTTGCCACTGTAGTTCGGCAATGTCCAAGGTGCTTTATCTACCCTTCTCCTCTCGGCTTTGTAACATCCGTGATCACCCTGGAAATCAAGAGCGTTCACGTCGTCGTCCACCACAACCCGCATATGATCTTCTCTCCTGGCATGGCCGCTCTTAGCTCGCTTGTGCTTTTTGCCACGATCTCTCCGATGGCTTCCGGTGCTATCGGCGTGTAGGTAATAGTGGTTGTTGCAATCTCTCTTGCCGCTCCGATCACCAGCACGGCCAACATCGACGAAGTCGTCGTCGTCGTCGTCCGCTGCAGGATAGCGAGCTGCGACGGCAAGCGGTCGGGTGCGCTTACGTCCGGTGCACCAGGAGCTATCGCCACCGCCCTTGCTCCTGAACACGAAGAGGCAGCGCTCGCCGTCGCCGCGCCTGCACGCGTACAGATCGAGGCGCTCTCCTCTGCACATGCGGCTCTCCTCCACTAGCCTCCTCCACTGAGCCCCCATGACTCGGTACGCCCTGTTAGAGTTGAGGTAGCGGAGGTTCACATCCTTCTCGCGGCCCTCGGCATCGAAGACCTTGACCGTGACTGTGTTCTGGGCGTTCAGGCCGTCGTCCCGGAGCTCCTCCAGCTCCGGGAAGAACTTGGGGATAGAACCGCCCCGCACCGTCTCCTTGGTGAGCAGCAGCCGGTTCTGCCCCGGCTGGACGTCGGACTGCTCCAAGGTCTTGGACAGAGCCCAGTCGACGTCGTACACGCCGAGGCTTTCCATCACCTCCCGGTGGCGCGCTTCATCCACGGGGTCGATGCGGCGGCGGGAATCCATGGCGCTGTTCATGCGATTGCGCGGGGGAGATCTATCGTACGTCTGTCCACCGGTTGAATTTGGAATGCCACTGCGTCGGTTACGTGCGAATATATAGGTAGTTAGGATCGTTTATATGGTAAGCATGCACGCCTCGGTGGTTTGATGTACGGAAAGAGATCTTTCCTTCTGTTTTTTAGTTAGTGAGATCTTTGCTTTTGTTGGGACTAATTGACTTGCAACATATTCATGGATGGAAATCAACGGCTGGGAAAAGTGCGGCTCAACTTTGGAAAAGATCTTGCCCATCTATCCTTGTGTAAACTAGTTTAAACTGTTTGGAAGCTAGCAAAGCCAAAATTCTACATGTCTTTAACAGCCATGTTTAAATTTTATGAGATCAAAAAAACATGATTAATTTTTAAAAAAATATATGTTCAGCTTCTTTTAGGACTCTAAGAGCATCTCAAATCTATGGCCGGCCGCGGCGGATCCCTTTATCTCAATGGCGGAGTCAGGAATTAAAGATTAGGGGGGTCAAATGACACATACTTTGGATTAGAGGGGCCAAACTACACTAATGCATGTATTATTCTCTAAATTCTGCATTGTTCATTGCTATATTAGGACCAAATCAGTGATGTTAGGAGGGGGGGGGGGGGGGGGGGCAGGTCCCCCTGTCTCCGCCACTGCTTTGTCTTCCCATGTCCGGCAGCCGCTCACTGGACTGCCGGGAGCCCCAGAGGTATATGCTTCAACGCAAAGGGCGGCTCGCTTCCCCGCTGCTCATCGGAGTGAAACCGCTGGCTAATGCTTCAGCCGGAGGAGGGGGGCGCCTCCGCTTCCGTGAAGCCCAGCCGGGAGCCGCTGATGGTCTGCACTGAAAGAACCGAGCAAGACACCGGTTCTGTACGCCGATGTCGCCTCGGCAGTGGCCTTCCTCAGACCCAAGGGCGGCGGCCTCCCATGCTCTATTTTTCCTCCATGTTGTCGATGGACGCGGACACGCTGGCCACCGGCTCGTCGATCTGCATGCAGACGGCTTCTTTCTCTGCCGGCAGGGCACGGTTACGCGTGCGTTGACGGCGGATGGCGCGGTCGCAGGCACGGGAGGGGCGGTACGACGCGGCGTCGTCCATGGCAACGATGAAGCCCATACCACCGTGGTCCCCGCCGTGCCGGCCTGGAGCAACTCGCCACTCCTCTGCGAGCTGGCTTGGAGCGGCGAGTTGCTGAACCACGCATCGGCATGGGACGGTAACTTGCTCCGACGGGCTAGGCGAGGGAGGTGGAGCGGCGAGCTGCCTCGCTCGTATCCGACGGGCTCGGCGGGGCCACCCAGCCGGCTTTTATGTCGGAGAATTGCTCTTCCAGCTCGTCGGATGCCATCGAAAGGGTGGAGAAATTATGGAAGGAGGAGATGGGGAGCAGCGGACTTGGTGGTGCCATTCTTGCCCGGCGTCTGGCCTTGTTTAAATAGAGGGTGGAGGGAAGGAGTCTGCCCGATGTTGCGTTTAATGCCGACCCGATCGTGAACGAACGTGTGGCTAGAGTAGGTTTCTCGGCTTCCATGAGGGTTTAATGGAGGTGTTTCAATGCGGCGAGGAGGCGTGTTCAACCGGGAGTGCAGCGGGCGGCACCCTCGGCAAGCGGGCTGCTTCAATGGGGGGGCAATGTTGTTGTGTCTGCCCTAAGCCGTCTTCAATGTGGAGCAGCGCGCTCTACAGCGGCATGAATGCGGATAGCTGGCGTCGGGCGGGAACGCGCACGGGCAAATGAGGAAGGGTTTGGGTGAGCTAAGGCGGTCAGAAGAGGGCTTGGGAGCAGTCTGGACTCCCGCAAAGTCCCTCGCGTTTGTCTCCAGTTTGCGGGAGAAAATACGTCCGGACCGCGCCGCGGAGCGATAAAGGACCGTGTTGGATGGCTTCCACGATTCGGACAGCACGGTCCAAACGGATGCCGGAGGTTTGAGGGTCGGCATTGGAAATGTCCTAACTGCGCATATATGGGTGAAAACCCAGGGTTGGGAGAAGGAAGCTCATCTTTGGAACCTATGAGAACCTCCGAAAGACTGAGCCGGCATATCATTTTGAAATTTATGAAGTCACCGTAGCCGACGGGAACGTCTCCTCCCATTGATTGCTCATCGCCGGAAATCCTGAAATAAATCCAGGAATAAATGCGAGCACTGTTGGGTAACATAGTAATTTCAAAAAAAAATCCTATGCACATGCAAGATCATGGTGATGCATAGCAACGAGAGGGGAGAGTGTGTCCACGTATCCTCATAGACCGAAAGCAGAAGCGTTATGACAACGCGGTTGATGTAGTAGTATGTCTTCACGATCCGACCGATCTTAGTACCGAACGTACGGCACCTCAGCTCGGGGACGTCCCTCGTACTCTTGATCCAGTTGAGGCCGAGGGAGAGTTTCGTCAGCACAACGGCGTGGTGACGGTGATGATGAAGTTACCGACGCAGGGCTTCGCCTAATCACTACGACGATGTGACCGAGGTGTGTAACTGTGGAGGGGGGCACCGCACACGGCTAAACAATGTCAACTTGTGTGTTCTAGGGTGCCCCCCTGCCCCCGTATATAAAGGAGCAAGGGGGAGGCCGGCCGGCCTTGGGGCGCGCCAAGGAGAGGGGGGAGTCCTCCTCCTAGTGGGAGTAGGACTCCCCTTTCCCACTCCAACTAGGAAGAAGGAAGGGGGAAGGAAGGAGAGGGAGAGAGGGAGGAAAGAGGGGGCGCCCCCCCCCCCACGCCCCCCTCCATGTCCAATTCGGACTCCCAAGGGGGGGCACGCGGCCAACCATAGGCCCTTTCCTCTCTCTCCCACAAGGCCCATGTTGGCCCATTAGTTCCCTCGGGGGTTCCGATAACCCCTCGGCACTCCGATAAATATTTGGTGACCCCCAAAACTCATCCGGTGTCCGAATATAGTCGTCCAATATATCAATCTTTATGTCTCGACCATTTCAAGATTCCTCGTCATGTCCGCGATCACATCCGGGACTCCGAACTATCTTCGGTACATCAAAACACATAAACTCATAATACTGATCGTCACTGAACTTTAAGCGTTCGGACCCTACGAGTTCGAGAACCATGTAGACATGACCGAGACTAGTATTCGGTCGATAAACAATAGCGGAACCTGGATGCTCATATTGGTTCCTACATATTCTACGAAGATCTTTATCGATCAAACCGCATAACAACATACGTTGTTCCCTTTGTCATCGGTATGTTACTTGTCCGAGATTCGATCATCGGTATCTCAATACCTAGTTCAATCTCGTTACCGGCAAGTCTCTTTACTTGTTCTTTAATACTTCATCCCGCAACTAACTCATTAGTCACAATGCTTGCAAGGCTTATAGTGATGAGTATTACCGAGAGGGCCCAGAGATACCTCTTAGAAACACGAAGTGACAAATCCTAATCTTGATCTATGCTAACCCAACGAACACCTTCGGAGACACAACACCTTTATAATCACCCTTTTACGTTGTGACGTTTGGTAGCACACAAAGTGTTCCTCCAGTATTCGGGAGTTGCATAATCTCATAGTCTGAGGAACTTGTATAAGTCATGAAGAAAGCAGTAGCAATGAAACTAACACGATCATAATGCTAAGCTAACGGATGGGTCATGTCCATCACATCATTCTCCTAATGATGTGATCCCGTTCATCAAATGACAACACATGTCTATGGTTAGGAAAGTTAACCATCTTTGATTAATGAGCTAGTCAAGTAGAGGCATACTAGGGACTATAGGTTTTGTCTATGTATTCACACATGTACTAAGTTTCCGGTTAATACAATTCTAGCATGAATAATAAACATTTCTCATGAATTGCGGAAAATAATTAATAACTTTATTATTGCCTCTAGGGCATATTTCCTTCAGTCTCCCACTTGCACTAGAGTCAATAATCTAGATTGCATAGTAATGATTCTAACACTCATGGAGCTTTGGTGCTGATCATGTTTTGCTCGTGAGAGAGGCTTAGTCAACGGGTCTGCAACATTCAAATCCGTGTGTATCTTGCAAATCTCTATGTCCCCTTCCAACCTTGATGACGGATGGAATTGAAGCGTCTCTTGATGTGCTTGGTTCTCTTGTGAAATCTGGATTCCTTTGCCAAGGCAATTGCACCAGTATTGTCACAAAAGACTTTCATTGGACCCGATGCACTAGGTATGACACCTAGATCGGATATGAACTCCTTCATCCAAACTCCTTCATTCGCTGCTTCCGAAGGAGCAATGTACTCCGCTTTACACGTAGATCCTGCCACGACGCTCTACTTGGAACTGCACCAACTGACAGCTCCTCCATTCAATAAAAATATGTATCCGGTTTGCGACTTAGAGTCATCTGGATCAGTGTCAAAGCTTGCATCGATGTAACTATGACGAGCTCTTTTTCACCTCCATAAACGAGAAACATATCCTTGGTCCTTTTCAGGTATTTCAGGATGTTCTTGACCGTTGTCGAGTGCTCCACTCTGGGATTACTTTGGTACCTCGTCGCTATGCTTATAGCAAGACATACATCAGGTCTGGTACACAGCATTGCATACATGATAGAACCTATGGCTGAAGCATAGGGAATGACTTTCATTTTCCCTCTATCTTCTGCGGTGGTCGGGCTTTGAGTCTTACTCAACTTTACACCTTGTAATACAGGTAAGAACCCTTTCTTTGACTGATCCATTTTGAACTTCTTCAAAACTTTATAAAGGTATGTGCTTTGTTAAAGTCCAATTAAGCGTCTTGATCTATCTCTATAGATCTTGATGCCCATTATGTAAGCAGCTTCTCCAAGGTCTTTCAAAGAAAAACTCTTATTCAGGTATCCCTTTATGCTATCCAGAAATCCTATATCATTTCCAATCAACAATATGTCATCTACATATAAGATCAGAAATGCTACAGAGCTCCCACTCACTTTCTTGTAAATACAAGCTTCTCCAAAAGTCTGTATAAAACCGTATGCTTTGATCACACTATCAAAGCTTTTATTCCAACTCCGAGAGGCTTGCACCAGTCCATAAATGGATCGCTGGAGCTTGCACACTTTGCTAGCAACCTTTGGATCAACAAAACCTTCCAGTTGCATCATATACAACTCTTCTTCTAGAAATCCATTCAGGAATGCAGTTGTGGCATCCATTTGCCAAATTTCATAATCATAAAACACAGAAATTGCTAACATGATTCGGACAGACTTAAGCATCGCTACGGGTGAGAAAGTCTCATCGTAGTCAACTCCTTGAACTTGTTCGAAAACCTTTCGCAACAAGTCGAGCTTTGTAAACAGTAACATTACCATCTGCTTTGGTTTTCTTCTTAAAGATCCATTTATTTTATATGGCTTGCCGATCATTGGGCAAGTCTACCAAAGTCCACACTTTGTTCTCATACATGGATCCCATCTCAGATTTCATGGCCTCAAGCCATTTTGCAGAATCTGGGCTCATCATTGCTTCCTCATAGTTCGTAGATTCATCATGGTCTAGTAACATGACTTCCAGAACAGGATTACCGTGTCACTCTGGTGCGGATCTTACTCTGGAAGACCTACGAGGTTCGGTAGTAACTTGATATGAAGCTTCATCATCATCATCATTAGCTTCCTCGCTAATTGGTGTAGGAATCACAAGAACTGATTTCTGTGATGAGCTACTTTCCAATAAGGGAGCAGGTACAGTTACCTCATCAAGTTCTACTTTCCTCCCACTCACTTCTTTCGAGAGAAACTCCTTCTCTAGAAAGGATCCATTCTTAGCAACAAAGATTTTGCCTTCGGATCTGTGATAGAAGGTGTACCCAATAGTTTCTTTTGGGTATCCTATGAAGACGCACTTCTCTGATTTGGGTTCGAGCTTATCAGGTTGAAGCTTTTTCACATAAGCATCGCAGCCCCAAACTTTAAGAAATGATAACTTTGGCTTCTTGCCAAACCACTGTTCATAAGGCGTCGTCTCAACGGATTTTGATGGTGCCCTATTTAAAGTGAATGCAACCGTCTCTAAAGCATAACCCCAAAACAATAGCGGTAAATCAGTAGGAGACATCATAGATCACACCATATCTAATAAAGTACGGTTACGACGTTCGGACACACCATTTCATTGTAGTGTTCCGGTGGCGTTAATTGTGAAACTATCCCATGTTGTTTCAAATGAAGACCAAACTCATAACTCAAATATTCTCCTCCACGATCAGATCGTAGAAACTTTATTTTCTTGTTACGATGATTTTCCACTTCACTCTGAAATTCTTTGAACTTTTCAAATGTTTCAGACTTATGCTTCATTAAGTAGATATAACCATATCTGCTCAAATCATCTGTGAAGGTAAGAAAATAACGATACCCACCACGAGCATCAATACTCATTAGACCGCATACATCGGTATGTATTATTTCCAATAAGTCAGTAGCTTGTTCCATTGTTCCGGAGAACAGAGTTTTAGTCATCTTGACCATAAGGCACGGTTCGCAAGCACCAAGTGATTCATAATCAAGTGATTCCAAAAGTCCATCACCATGGAGTTTCTTCATGCACTTTATACCGATATGACCCAAATGGCAGTGTCACAAGTAAGTTGCACTATCATTATTAAACTTCAATCTTTTGGCTTCAACACTATGAATATGTGCATCACTACCATTGAGATTCAACAAAAATAGACCACTCAGCAGGGGTGCATGACCATAAAAGATATTACTCATATAAATAGAACAACCATTATTATCTGATTTAAATGAATAACCGTCTCACATTAAACAAGATCCAGATATAATGTTCATGCTCAACGCTGGCACCAAATAACAATTATTCAGGTCTAAAACTAATCCCGAAGATAGATGTAGAGGTAGCATGCCGACCGCGATCACATCGAATTTGGAACCATTTCCCATGCGCATCGTCGCCTAGTTCTTAGCCAATCTTCGCTTAATCCGTAGCCCCTATTTCGAGTTGCAAATATGAGCAACAGAACCAGTATCAAATACCCAGGCGCTACTACGAGCATTAGTTAAGTACACATCAATAACATGTATATTAAATATACCTTTCACTTTGACATCCTTCTTGTCCGCCAAATACTTGGGGCAGTTCCACTTCCAGTGACCAGTCCCTTTGCAGTAGAAGCACTCAGTTTCAGGCTTAGGTCCAGACTTGGGTTTCTTCTCTTGAGCAGCAACCTTATTGTTGTTCTTCTTGAAGTTCCGTTTCTTCCCTTTGCCCTTTTTCTTGAAACTAGTGGTCTTATTGACCATCAACACTTGATGCTCCCTTTTGATTTCTACCTCCGTGGCCTTTAGCATCGCGAAGAGCTCGGGAATAGTCTTGTCCATCCCTTGCGTATTATAGTTCATCACGAAACCTTTATAGCTTGGTGGCAGTGATTGAAGAACTCTGTCAATGACACAATCAACTAGAAGATCAACTCCCAGCTGAGTCAAGTGATTATGATACCCCAGACATTTTGAGTATGTGCTCACTGACAGAACTATTCTCCTCCATTTTGCAGCTGTAGAACTTGTTGGAGACTTCATATCTCTCAACTCGGGCATTTGCTTGAAATATTAACTTCAACTCTTGGAACATCTCATATGCTCCATGATTCTCAAAATGTCTTTGATGTCCCGATTCTAAGCTGTAAAGCATGGTACACTGAACTATCGAGTAGTCATCAGCGTTGCTCTGTCAGACGTTCTTAACGTCATCAGTAGCATCTGCAGTAGGCCTGGCACCTAGTAGTGCTTCCAGGATGTAATTCTTCTGTGCAGCAATGAGGATAATCCTCAAGTTACGGACCTAGTCCGTGTAGTTGCTGCCATCATCTTTCAACTTAGCTTTCTCTAGGAACGCATTAAAATTCAAAGGAATGGTAGCACGGGCCATTGATCTACAACAACATAGACATGCGAATACTATCATCAGGTACTAAGTTCACGATAAATTAAAGTTCAATTAATCATATTACTTAAGAACTCACACTTAGATAGACATCCATCTAATCATCTAAGTGATCACATGATCCAAATCAACTAAACCATGTTCGATCATCACATGAGATGGAGTAGTTTTCAATGGTGAACATCACTATGTTGATCATATCTACTATATGATTCACGCTCGACCTTTCGGTCTCAGTGTTCCAAGGCCATATCTGCATATGCTAGGCTCGTCAAGTTTAACCCGAGTATTCTGCGTATGCAAAACTGGCTTGCACCCGTTGTATGTGGACGTAGAGCTTATCACACCCGATCATCACGTGGTGTCTCGGCACGACGAACTGTAGCAACGGTGCATACTCAGGGAGAACACTTGTACCTTGAAATTCAGTAAGGGATCATCTTATAATGCTACCGACGTTCTAAGCAAAATAAGATGCATAAAGGATAAACATCACATGCAATCAACATATGTGACATGATATGCCCATCATCATCTTGTGCTCATGATCTCCATCACCAAAGCATCGTCATGATCTCCAACGTCATCGGTGCGACACCTTGATCTCCATCGTAGCACCATTGTCATCTCGCCACCTATTGTTACTACGACTATCGCTACCGCTTAGTGATAAAGTAAAACAATTACATGGTGATTGCATTGCATACAA
Source organism: Triticum timopheevii (assembly GCA_963921465.1). Classification (NCBI taxonomy): domain Eukaryota; kingdom Viridiplantae; phylum Streptophyta; class Magnoliopsida; order Poales; family Poaceae; genus Triticum; species Triticum timopheevii. The sequence goes on from OY997274.1 coordinate 464,076,635, forward strand.
TAAAGCAACAACCATATGGCTCCTGCCAGTTGCCGATAACTTTGTTACAAAACATGATCATCTCATACAACAATTTATATCACATCACAGCAAGCCCTGCAAAAACAAGTTAGACGTCCTCTAATTTGTTGTTGCAAGTTTTACGTGGCTGCTACGGGCTTCTAGCAAGAACCATTCTTATCTACGCATCAAAACCACAATGATTTTTCGTCAAGTGTGTTGTTTTAACCTTCAACAAGGACCGAGCGTAGCCACACTCGATTCAACTAAAGTTGGAGAAACAGACACTCACCAGCCACCTATGTGCAAAGCACATCGGTAGAACCAGTCTCGTGTAAGCGTATGCGTAATGTTGGTCTGAGCCGCTTCATCCAACAATACTGCTGAATCAAAGTATGACATGTTGGTAAGCAGTATGACTATTATCGCCCACAACTCTTTGTGTTCTACTCGTGCATATAACATCTACGCATAAACCTGGCTTGGATGCCACTGTTGGGTAACGTAGTAATTTCAAAAAAAATCCTACGCACACGCAAGATCGTGATGATGCAAAGCAGCGAGGGGAGAGTGTGTTCACGTACCCTCGTAGACCGAAAGCGGAAGTGTTATGACAACACGGTTGATGTAGTCGTACATCTTCACGATCCGACCGATCTTAGCACCGAACGTATGGCACCTCCGCGATCAGCACACATTCAGCTCGGGGACGTCCCTCGTACTCTTGATCCAGTTGAGGCCGAGGGAGAGTTTCATCAGCACGATGGTGTGGTGACGGTGATGATGAAGTTACCGACGCGGGGCTTCGCCTAAGCACTACGACGATATGACCGAGGTGTGTAACTGTGGAAGGGGGCACCGCACACGGCTAAACAATGTCAACTTGTGTGTCCTAGGGTGCCCCCTGCCCCCGTATATAAAGGAGCAAGGGGGAAGGCCGGCCGGCCCTTGGGCGCGCCAAGGAGGGGAGGAGTCCTCCTCCTAGTAGGAGTAGGACTCCCCCTTTCCTAGTCAAACTAGGAGGGGGGAGGGGGAAGGAAGGAGAGGGGGAGGGAGAGGGAAAGAGGGGCTGTGCCCCCCTCCCCTAGTCCAATTCAGACTCCCCTTGGGGGGGCACGCCACCTCCTGGGCTGCTGCCCTCTCTCTCCCCTAAGGCCCACTAAGGTCCAATACTTCCCCGGGGGGTTCCGGTAACCCCTCCGGGTTTTCTCCGAAATCACCCGGAACACTTTTGGTGTCCGAATATAGCTGTCCAATATATCAATCTTTATGTCTCGACCATTTCTAGACTCCTCGTCATGTCCGTGATCACATCCGGGACTCCAAACTACCTTCGGTACATCAAAACACATAAACTCATAATACCAATCATCATCAAACGTTAAGTGTGCGGACTCTACGGGTTCGAGAACTATGTAGACATGACCGAGACACGTCTCTGGTCAATAACCAATAGCGGAACCTGGATGCTCATATTGGTTCCTACATATTCTACGAAGATCTTTATCGGTCAAACCGCATAACAACATACGTTGTTCCCTTTGTCATTGGTATGTTACTTTCCCGAGATTTGATTGTCGGTATCTCAATACCTAGTTCAATGTCATTACCAGCAAGTCTCTTTACTCGTTCCGTAATACTTCATCCTGCAACTAACTCATTAGTCACAATGCTTGCAAGGCTTATAGTGATGAGTATTACCGAGAGGGCCCAGAGATACCTCTCCGAAACACGGAGTGACAAATCCTAATCTTGATCTATGCCAACCCAACAAACACCTTCGGAGACACAACACCTTTATAATCACCCTTTTACGTTGTGATGTTTGGTAGCACACAAAGTGTTCCTCCGGTATTCGGGAGTTGCATAATCTCATAGTCTGAGGAACTTGTATAAGTCATGAAGAAAGAAGTAGCAATGAAACTAACACGATCATAATGCTAAGCTAACAGATGGGTCATGTCCATCACATCATTCTCCTAGTGATGTGATCCCGTTCATTAAATGACAACACATGTCTATGGTTAGGAAACATAACCATCTTTGATTAACGAGCTAGTCAAGTAGAGGCATACTAGGGACTATAGTTTTTGTCTATGTATTCACACATGTACTAAGTTTCCGGTTAATACAATTCTAGCATGAATAATAACATTTATCATGAATTAAGGAAATAAATAATAACTTTATTATTGCCTCTAGGGCATATTTCCTTCACTATGGTGGTGGCTACCACCAAAACAATGGTGGCGACGTCTACTATCATCCTAGCAACAACAATCAGCAGTGTCCCTCCTCCAACAACAATAGGGGATGCAATTTCCAAGGTTATGAAGGCTATGCAGAAAAGTGCCAAATCTGTAAGAAAACAAATCACATTGCAAAAGATTGTGATTGGCGTCATGCTAATGATAATTCCCAGAAAAAGAAAGTTGCAGATGTTGTAGATACATCATATGGTGTTGATACCAACTGGTACATGAACACAGGCGCAACAAACCACATCACAGGAGAGTTGGAAAAACTAACCATGCACGAAAAGTATCGTGGCCACGATAAAGTTTACACCGCTGCAAACGGTGCATGTATGGAAATTAGTCATATTGGTCAATCACTTATCAGAACCCCACACAAAAATCTTGAGATAAATGAGATTCTGCATGTACCTAATGCTTCCAAAACTTTGCTATCTGTTCATAGAATTGCCCTTGATAACAATGTCTTTCTCGAGTTTCACCTGTTCTTCTTTTTGATCAAGGATCAGGTCACGAAGAAAATCTTCCGTAGGGGTGTCTGTGTCTACGGGCTCTATGCGTTGCTTCCTCAGTACTGCCAATACAATAAACAAGTGTATGGTGACATGAAGCTCTCTGCTGAAAGGTGGCACAATCGTTTAGGTCATCCATCGTTTGCTACTATTTATCGAATTCTTAGTAGAAATAACCTCCCAGTTGTTGGGGAGAGAAACCCAGAAACTATTTGTGATTCATGTCAAAAGAAAAAAGTCATCAATTGCCTTATCCTGTGTCTACTAGTGTGTCTACCAAACCATTGAACCTTATTTTTTCTGATGTGTGGGGTCCTGCACCTACTTCTGTTGGTAGACATTCTTATTATGTGGGTTTTATTGATGATTTTAGCAAGTACACTTGGATCTATCTTCTTAAGAAATGTTCTAGCGTCTTCCAAGTCTTTCACAACTTTCAAGTGCTTCTTGAACGAAAGTTTGATAACAAAATCATAGCCATGCAGTCAAACTGGGGTGGTGAGTATGAGCAACTAAACTCTTTTTTTCAAAAGATAGGTATATCTCACCATGTCTCATGTCCACATGCCCATCAACAAAATGGGTCAGCTGAACATAAGCATAGACACATCGTTGAAGTTGGCTTGGCTCTTTTAGCTTCAGCTTCCATGCCACTCAAATTCTGGGATGAAGCTTTTCTTACTACAGTTCATCTTATCAACATGTGGCCTAGTCGCACTATCTCCAGTGAAACGCCTAGCGAACGTCTCTTAGATGTCACACCAGATTACACCACTCTTCGAGTCTTTGGTTGTGCTTGTTGGCTCAATCTCCGTCCCTATAATAATCGTAAGCTTATGTTTCGCTCTAAGCAATGTGTCTTTCTTGGATATAGTGCTCAACACAAAGCTGTCAAGTGCCTTGACGTCTCTTCTGGTCGTGTCTATATTTCACGTGATGTTGTTTTTGATGAAATAGAATTCCCTTTTGGAAAGCTTCATCCCAACGTCTGTGCTCTCCTTAGGAAAGAAATACTTCTTTTTCCTTCCCATCTTTTCGGAGTCGATCGTGTGGGTAATGGTAACAATGATGATCATTTATCGAATAATGTTCCTCATCATGTTTCACCTGTGTTTGATGGTACAGGAAGCAGCAGTGCAGAAAATGGTATATTAAATGGTGCAATTTCTGCCAAAAACACTGTCCAGGAGGATTTTGTGGCACCTGTCGCTGGTTTGGCGAGATCTTCCTCGGGATCGGCATGCCAAACCACCTCAGACTTGACTGGATCTTCCTCGGCATCTCCCGTGCGTCAGGTGGCCCGCAACAGCCCACCTTCCCCTGCTCCGCGCCACTCTCCGCCCGCCAGCGGCGGCCTGTCGCTGAGTCGGCTCCAGTGAGCGCCTCCCACCAATAGCAGCCCGAGGCCACCCCGACCACCCGGTTCGGGCATGTCCCGCGTGTCTACACCAGGAGGGTGTCGCATCCCACAGCCACCGTGCCAGGAGGGCCCGGTGCAGGATCTGAGGCGGCTTCGGTCCCCTCGCCAGGATCATCTATGCCTGGTTCCTCTGTGTCTTCACCCAGCCGGGCTGACCTTGCTATAGACAATCCTATGGCTTCGTCGGGGTTTGATTTTCTGGGATTTGGTGGAACTCTTGCACACCCAGACACCGAGGCTCCTAGATCTTCTGTGCTTGCGCTCTCGCCACCCCGGACACGTCTCCAAACAGGAAAAATCCAGCACGTAAATTACAAAACAAAATATGGTCTTGTTGTTTCAGCTGATTCCCCAGGTGGACCCCGTATTGTTCATGATGCTCTTGGTGATCGTAAGTGGAAGCAAGCTATGGATGATGAATTTCATGCTCTTAAGAAAAATCATACGTGGCATCTTGTTCCTCACCGTCTAGGTAACAATGTAATTGATTGCAAATGGATGTTTCGCATCAAACAGAAGTCAGATGGTACCATTGATCGCTATAAAGCACGGCTCGTTGCAAAAGGGTTCAAGCAAAGGTATGGAGTAGATTATGAGGATACATTTAGTCCTGTTGTTAAACTTGCCACCATTCGGCTTGTTCTCTCTATTCTTGTGTCCATAGGATGGAACCTTCGGCAGCTAGATGTGCAGAATGCATTTCTTCATGGTGTTCTGGAAGAGGAAGTGTATATGAAACAACCTCTTAGTTTTGAGAACCCTGACAAACCCTTTCATATCTGCAGGCTTGATAAGTCTCGTGGACTGAAGCAAGCCCCCCGAGCATGGTACTCTCGCGTGAGCATGAAATTGCAAGCACTTGATTTTCTTCCCTCCAGGTCTGACACATCCTTGTTCATTTATAATAAATCCAGCATGGTACTCTTGCTTGATGTAACGTCCCCAGCATCACACTACAGTAATCTCTTATGATCAATGCCAAGTCATCTTGATTTACAAAGCTTAATCATATTGGATTAATATCTCATTTCAAATTCCTTCTCTGAATTCTATTCAAATTCAAAGTGAAATTTGAAGTTGCAGAAACTTGCTGGAAAAATGTTCATTATTTAGCAAATATTCCAAAACAATTGATGTTAAGAAAAAGAACATCACTATGTTGCTAAAATGAGCAGTAGCAATTAATCCAGTGCAATTCTAGCATTTTAAAATGCTACTCCAATTATGAAAATTCCAAATGGATTCAAATAAATCCCAAGCTTATGGTGGCAGTGCACCACTGCCCCTAGTATTTGTTTTCACCAGTGGCATGTTTTTGCAAAAGATAATTAGTGCAAAAGAAAATGCAAAAGGCTACTGTTAAATGAAAACAGAAAAGTTTTAAAAGAAAAAGAAAAGAGGAAAGGAAGCCCCTGCCTCCCTGGGCCTTGGCCCATCCGGACCAGCCGGCCCAACCTAGACGGCCCACCTCCCCGGTCGCTCTCCCCTCCCCCTGTTCAACCGACCGAGGGCGCGCGCCTGCGCATCGCCGCCGGACCATCTCGCCGTCGACGAGGAGGATAAGGCCGCCAGCGCCCCGACGCCTCGGGCCTCCTCCCCACCTACCTCCATCCACTTGCCCGCTCCCTGTCTCACTCGCTCGCCTCTTCCTCTCCTCTCGTCCCGATCTGGACCTCCCGCGCGCCATCGTCGCCGCTGTCTACCACCACCGCGGCCACCGCCCATCCCGCGCCTCGCCAACACGTCCACGAGACGCGTCGTCGACCTCTACCTCGAATACGCCTCGCCATCGAGCTTGGGAACGACCGCACGGTCGGGATCGAGCTCGTCCCCATCTTCTCTGTCGCCGGTGACCGCCGTCGTCTCCGGTCACCTCTTCGCTTCTAAGCTGTCGCAGGCTTTTCGTTGCCGCTCGGTTAGCTCTTCCCTCCCCCCATTCTTCTCCTCGCACTGTGTGGTTCTCCCTAGCTAGCTCGTCGCCGTTGCCGTGAGCTCGCCGCCGCAGATCACCTCACCGTCGTGGCCACCGTGGCCCGAGCTCGCGTCCGAGCTCATAGCCGAGCTCCTGATGTTCCTAGGAGCCCAACACGCACACGCACGCTCCCTCCTGTGCCTCCTAGCGCCGTCCCCGATGAGTGCCCAAACACATCGCCGCGGAGCTCGCCGCCGGCAAGACTCCGGTGACCAAATGGTCATGGGCTAGTGCCCAGCATGCTCATCGCACTGCGTAGGCCTCGTCTAGCCGCGTGGTTATGCCTGCAAATGCACCCCACCCCCGATCCCGACGATGACCGAAGTCCGGCGTCCGCCTCGCTCGACGCCGTCGTCGTTGCAGCCCGCCCCTGCCCGAGCTAAGGTCGCAGTTGGATGCGTCGCTCCTCCCGCGTCCGAACGAGCCTGGCCGCGCTCGAAACGGCCCCCTGTGGCGTTTTTTCGGCGAAGTCCGGCGAGCCCCGCCACTGTTTTGGTCGTCGGCGGCGAAACCCCGCCGCCGCCGACGTGGCACACCTGGGGCCCGCCTCTGGGTCAGTGCCCGTGGGCCCCCTGGCCCCAGTTGACCACATTGACCATGGTCAACTGTGCTGACTGGGCACACAGTGTCACTGACACGTGGGTCCCACCGCATATTTTGTTAAATAAACATTTTTTACAAATAAAAATAATTAGTTAAGCTAAATAGTCACTGACATGTGGGGCCTAGCAGCTAATTAACCATGTTTAATTAAAATAACCCACTGTTAGCCCTCTGTGTATGACAGGTAGGACCCACTGGTCAGTTTGACCAGTCAGCCAGTCTGTTGACCTGCTGATGTCATGTTCACACTCTGCTGACGTCATAATTCATTTTTTGTTAATTTAAATAATTCCAAAAAATGGTTTAATCTTTGAATAATCATAGAAAATAAACCGTAACTCGGATGGAAATGTTTTCTACATGAAAGTTGCTCAAAAAAACGTGACAAATCCGAATACGCGGTCCATTCATCTGTCACATGCCTCTAGCATGCTGAACATGGAACCTTCCCCTTCGGTCATCTGTCTGACACAGGTCCGGGACCGGGAAAACATTCCCGGTTGACTTTCCCCCTCGCCGGTATCGTGTAGCACCACGTTAGAACACGTCTAGCTCTGCCTGTTGTCCTGTTATGCTATGTTTGCTTTATATTTACTATTTCTTCCCCTTCTTCTCTCCGGTAGACCCCGAGACCGATGCCGCCCCTGTGATCGACTACGTCGACGACGACCCCTCCTTGCCAGAGCAACCAGGCAAGCCCCCCCTTTGATCATCCCGATATCGCCCATTCCATTCTCTCATGCTTGCATTAGATTTTGCTATTGTTATTATTTGCTCCTATTCTGATGCATAGCCTGCTTTTGTAACCTGCTTATTGTTACCTTACCGGCTTATCCTAAACTGCTTAGTATAGGTTGGTTAGTGATCCATCAGTGACCCCCACCTTGTCCTTGTTGCCCCTGCTTCATCATCGAAGACCCGATCAACGGGATCGAAGACCAGGCCCCGGCACCGCACATCACTTTCCCTTTAGTTGCTCGACACTGCTGGGTTACTATCGAGTGCCGAGGGTGAGACCTCTACATCACTTCTGATGTTAACCCTGTAGTGTAGCTATTCGGTTGTGGTCATCGAGGGTGATTCCGCCTTAACCACTTCCGATACGACTCTGTCGTGCAACCCCTCAAGTGTGAACCTCGGGGGTGATTCCTCTTACGTTCACCTTGATGATTACATTGAGTGGAGTTCACCGGGGGTGATTCCTCGGGTTTTCCCCTTGATGTTTAGACACACAGTTACTATGATTACTATGATTTTACACTGAACCATGTTACTAAAGACGGGTCCACCCTGAGGGGTACCCGCGTGAGCATAATTGCGAGTGATGTGGAGTCGAGTTGACCTGGAAGGTGCCCGAGAGATAATTACGAGGCGTGGCCGGGCATTCTTAGCCCTTGCCGCAAGTCCTCGAGATGGGGCAATGGGGTCACATCTTTCGTGAGTCTCTGCTTGTTACCGCGCGTTCCTAATCCACTACGATCTGGATATTTGATCCGAGGGGCCTCTGGCCTGATAGCACTAACCATCACGTGGGCACAGTATGGGTGTTCTGCGTTGTATGCATCAGCCGAAGCTTATTAGACGTCAGCGACTGAGCGGCGCGCGCCGGGTTGGACTGGTAAGCTCCTACCTTTTTTAAGGAGGTAGCTAGGTCTGCTCACCGGCCGCCCACGCAACGTGCAGGAGTTCCCGGGGAGATGGCCCATGACCCCTCGGGGCATAGGTTTAGTCCGGCGTGCTGACCTCTCTATTAAGCCTAGGTCGGGTTGCGGCGTATTGTTTGGCCAAGGCCGAGCATGACCCAGGAAAGTGTGTCTGGCCGGAGTTAATCGAGCGTGGTGGGTAAGTTGGTGCACCCCTGCAGGGAAGAAAACATCTATCGATAGCCTGTCCTACGGTAACGGACACTCGGAGTTGTATCCCGATCGATACAACTAGAACTGGATACTTGTGATGAGAATTGGATGGTGATGAGAATTGGATTGTGATGACAATTGGATAGTATGGCTCTGGGATTGCTTTCTCGCAGGGAGTCGAGAAAGGATCTCTGGTCGAGGTTGATAACACTACTACTACTTTACTTTATGCTACTCTACTCCCTCCTGTTGCTGCAAGATGGTGGTTTCCAGAAGATGCTAGTCTTCGATAGGACTAGGCCTTCTCTCTATTCTGGCATTTCTGCAGCCCAGTCCACATATACAGCCTTCCTTTGATAATGTTGCATCTGTAGTGTAGATCCTTGCTTGCGAGTACTTTGGATGAGTACTCACGGTTGCTTTGCTCCCTCTTTTTCCCCTTTTCCATTCTTCTCGGAAGACGCAACCAGATGACGGAGTCCAGGAGCCAGATGCCACCTTTGACGACTGCTACTACCCCGAGGGCGCCTACTACCACGTGGCTGAGACCGTCGATGACCAGGAGTAGTTAGGAGGCTCCCAGGCAGGAGGCCTTGCCTTTTCGAACGATGTTGATTTTGTGCTAGCCTTCTTAAGGCAAACTTGTTTAACTCATGTTTGTACTCAGATATTGTTTCTTCCGCTGACTCTTGTGTTTTCGAGCTTATGTATTCGAGCCCTCGAGGCCCCTGGCTTGTAATATAAAGCTTGTATTATTTTAATTTGTGTCTAGAGTTGTGTTGTGATATCTTCCCATGAGTCCTTGATCTTGATCGTGCACATTTGCGTGTATGATTAGTGTACGATTGAATTGAGGGTGTCACACTTGAGCATTGAGGTAAACAGGAATAAAGAAGGTGGTCTTCATCTGTCTCAGGAAAAATATGCAACTGATCTTTTGAGCATGGCAGGTCGCAGGGCTGTAAACCCTCTCCAACACCACTTTCCAGCTCAGAAAAATTGTCTCTTACAAAGGGTGCTCTCTTGAATCAAGAGGATGGAACCAAGTACAGAAGCTTGGTCGGTGCTCTTCAGTACTTGACACTTACCAGGCCTGATATCTCCTTTGCTGTAAATAAAGTATGTCAGTTTCTTCATGCACCCACTACAGCTCACTTGACTGCTGCTAAACCCATACTGAGATATGTGAAGCATACTTTGGGTGTTGGCCTCACATTAAGCAAGTCATCCTCCACTCTTGTTAGTACTTTTTTTATTCTGACTGGGCAGGATGTTTGGATGATAGGAGATCAACAGGTGATTTTGCGGTTTTCTTTGGACCTAACCTGATCTCATGGTGTGCAAAAAAACAGGCAACAGTGTCACGATCCAGTACTGAGGCAGAATACAAAGCTTTGGCAAATTCAACAGCAGAAATCATATGGGTTAAATCTATGATCAAGGAGCTTGGTATATGTTCCACACAAACCCCATGTATGTGGTGTGACAATCTTGGTGCTACATATTTATCTGCTAATCATGTTTTTCATGCAAGACCTAAGCATATAGAGATTGACTACCATTTTGTGCGAGAAAGAGTTGCTAGTAAGGAGTTGGAGATTCGTTTTGTTTCCTCTAAAGATCAAGTTGCAGATGGCTTCACAAAAGCTTTGTCTACAAGACCGTTTGAAGAATTTAAGCGTAATCTAAACTTGCAAAGTTTAGATTAAGGGAGGATGTTAAACATTGGTATGATGTTCAGGCATTGTTCACACGATCGTGTCAGCCATCCTGACCGTATTATGCCTTGAGGTTTACGTACAGGATCTGATAGTTAGAGAGATGTAGTCCTTTTAAATATCTTTCTCTCTTCTATCGACTATTTAGGCCTCTCACTACCATATCCCTTGAGCCCGCTGGCATGGATAACTCCTATTTAGGCCTCTCATGCTGGGATGACGGTGTAATTAGAGAGAAAGAGAGGGAGAGGGAGAGGGGAGAGAGGGAGAGGGGGAGGGAGGGAGGGAGGGAGAGGGGGAGGGGGAGGGAGGGAGGGATGGAAAAATCCATCACGTAAATTACAAAACAAAATATGGTCTTGTTGTTTCAGCTGATTCCCCAGGTGAACCCCGTATTGTTCATGATGCTCTTGGTGATCGTAAGTGGAAGCAAGCTATGGATGATGAATCTCATGCTCTTCAGAAAAATCATATGTGGCATCTTGTTCCTCATCGTCCAGGTGACAATGTAATTGATTGCAAATGGATGTTTCGCATCAAACGGAAGTCAGATGGTACCATTGATCGCTATAAAGCACGGCTCGTTGCAAAATGGTTCAAGCAAAGGTATGGACTAGATTATGAGGATACATTTAGTCCTGTTGTTAAAGCTGCCACCATTCGGCTTGTTCTCTCTATTGTTGTGTCCATAGGATGGAATCTTCGGCAGCTAGATGTGCAGAATGCATTTCTTCATGGTGTTTTGGAAGAGGAAGTGCATATGAAACAACCTCTTGGTTTTGAGAACCTTGACAAACCCTTTCATATCTGCAAGCTTGATAAGTCTCGTGGACTGAAGCAAGCCCCCCGAGCATGGTACTCTCGCTTGAGCATGAAATTGCAAGCACTTGATTTTCTTCCCTCCAAGTCTGACACATCCTTGTTCATTTATAATAAATCCAGCATGGTACTCTCGCTTGAGCATTGAGGTAAAAAGGAATAAAGAAGGTGGTCTTCATCTGTCTCAGGAAAAATATGCAACTGATCTTTTGAGCATGGCAGGGTCGCAGGGCTATAAACCCTCTCCAACACCACTTTCCAGCTCAGAAAAATTGTCTCTTACAGAGGTGCTCTCTTGAATCAAGAGGATGGAACCAAGTACAGAAGCTTGGTCGGTGCTCTTCAGTACTGGACACTTACCAGGCCTGATATCTCCTTTGCTGTAAATAAAGTATGTCAGTTTCTTCATGCACCCACTACAGCTCACTTGGCTGCTGCTAAACCCATACTGAGATATGTGAAGCATACTTTGGGTGTTGGCCTCACATTCAGCAAGTCATCCTCCACTCTTGTTAGTGCTTTTTCTGATTCTGACTGGGCAGGATGTTTGGATGATAGGAGATCAACAGGTGGTTTTGCGGTTTTCTTTAGACCTAACCTGATCTCATGGTGTGCAAAAAAACAGGCAACAGTGTCACGATCCAGTACTGAGGCAGAATACAAAGCTTTGGCAAATGCAACAGCAGAAATCATATGGGTTAAATCTATGCTCAAGGAGCTTGGTATATGTTCCACACAAACCCCATGTTTGTGGTGTGACAATCTTGGTTCTACATATTTATCTGCTAATCATGTTTTTCATGCAAGACCTAAGCATATAGAGATTGACAACCATTTTGTGCGGGAAAGAGTTGCTAGTAAGGAGTTGGAGATTCGTTTTGTTTCCTCTAAAGATCAAGTTGCAGATGGCTTCACAAAAGCTTTGTCTACAAGACCGTTTGAAGAATTCAAGCATAAACTTGCAAAGTTTAGATTAAGGGAGGATGCTAAACATTGGTATGATGTTCAGGTCTTGTTCACATGATCGTGTCAGCCATCCTGACCGTATTATGTCTTGACGTTTACGTATAGGATCTAATAGTTAGAGAGATGTGGTCCTTTTAAATATCTCTCTCTCTTCTATCAACTATTTAGGCCTCTCACTACCATATCCCTTGAGCCTACTGGCGTGGATAAATCCTATTTAGGCCTCTCATGCTGGGATGACGGTGTAATGAGAGAGAGAGAGCGGGGGGGAGAGAGGGAGAGGGAGGGGGAGGGAGGGAGGGAGGGAGGGAGGGGGAGAGGGAGAGAGAGAGAGAGAGAGAGAGAGAGAGAGAGAGAGAGAGAGAGAGAGAGAGAGAGAGAGACAGAGACAGAGACAGAGACAGAGACAGAGACAGAGAGAGAGAGAGAGAGAGAGAGAGAGAGAGAGAGAGTTCATTGGCAATGGGGACTTTGCTCCTCGCGCGGTGGTGGAGGATCTGAAAGGTGCTTTTCTCGACCGGTGGATCCAGATCCACCCAGGATGGTCTACTGCTCAGAATGGTAAGGAGTAGAGGAAGGGGTTGCCGGCGCCTGCACTAATGGTTGATGCAGAAGGGCTCATCGGAGGAAATCAGTGCAGATGGTACAATGAAGGGGATCGGGCACGGAGGGGAAAGGAGGCTAGCTGCAGCAAGAGATAGGGATGACCGGTAATGGTTTTTGTTACCGGATGGGGAGGGCATAAATGAGAGCGAATAGGTGTGCGGTTTGATTATGCGGTATCTGTTTACAAACCAACTAAACCAAACGTGTGTGTTGTTTTCAGGTGCCTCCACAATGCGATGACGGCTAAAATACACGAACCAAAACACCCCCATAATATATGGGACATATAATTGTTGTGTCATTTGATCCCTGTCCAAAAGTGCACATTAATACTACTCCTTATACTTTGGGGGTAGTTTCAATTAACACGGTTTTGGCCATTCGGAAAACAAACATTTAGCGCGGGAAGCATTACTCACAAACCAGCTCAAGGCAGCAACCACATGTAGGCGAAACAGATTGCATGATTACCCTTTTTCTTTACTTTTTGACAGTAGGTAGAATGATTAATCCAAGAAAGCCATTGATTCAAGACATGCCATGAATCCATCTAAAGATAAAAAGGAGCCACGCCATGAAACCATCTCACTAACTGCAGTTCACATTCAGAACACCATAAATTTTCAGAATGTTACTGGAACCAAAATTGTGCCATCGTATCTCAAACGAGAAACTGTAAGAAAAGAAATCTCAAAATAGAACTGTATCCCCTTTCTTTACTCCTAGGGGTGCATCTAATATGCATGTGCTCAAGTCCACCGCAAAACAATCAAAATGTGCTCTACTTTCTTGCCAGGGATTCTGATTTGTGATCACTACCAGTAGTCACAGTATAACCAGCTCCAACCTGAAATTATTTCACCGACAAACCAGGAGGGTGTCTCATCCCATAGCCGTCGTGCCAGGGGGGGCCGGTGCAGGATCTGAGGCGGCTTCGGTCCCCTCGCCTGGATCATCTACGCCTGGTTCCTCCGTGTCTTTGCCCAGCCGGGCTGACCCTGCTATAGACGATCTTATGGCTTCTCTAGGGTTTGATTCTTTGGGATTTGGTGGAACTCTTGCACACCCGGACACCGAGGCTCCTAGATCTTCTGTGCTTGCGCTCTCGCCACCCCGGACATGTCTCCAAACAGGAAAAATCCAGCATGTAAATTACAAAAGAAAATATGGTCTTGTTGTTTCAGCTGATTCCCCAGGTGAACCCCGTATTGTTCATGATGCTCTTGCTGATCGTAAGTGGAAGCAAGCTATGGATGATGAATTTCATGCTCTTCAGAAAAATCATACGTGGCATCTTGTTCCTCACCGTCCAGGTAACAATGTAATTGATTGCAAATGGATGTTTCGCATCAAACGGAAGTCAGATGGTACCATTGATCGCTATAAAGCACGGCTCGTTGCAAAAGGGTTCAAGCAAAGGTATGGACTAGATTATGAGGATACATTTAGTCCTGTTGTTAAAGCTGCCACCATTCGGCTTGTTCTCTCTATTGTTGTGTCCATAGGATGGAATCTTCGGCAGCTAGATGTGCAGAATGCATTTCTTCATGATGTTCTGGAAGAGGAAGTGTATATGAAACAACCTCCTGGTTTTGAGAACCCTGACAAACACTTTCATATCTGCAGGCTTGATAAGTCTCGTGCACTGAAGCAAGCCCCCCGAGCATGGTACTCTCGCTTGAGCATGAAATTGCAAGCACTTGGTTTTCTTCCATCCAAGTCTGACACATCCTTATTCATTTATAATAAATCCAACATAGTCATTTTTGTGCTCACTTATGTTGATGAAATCATTGTTACTAGTTCATCCAATGAGGTAGTCACCGCTCTTTTGCATGATTTGAATTTTGACTTTGCTCTCACGGATCTTGGGGACTTGCACTTCTTTCTTGGCATTGAGGTAAAAAGGAATAAAGAAGGTGGTCTTCATCTGTCTCTGGAAAAATATGCAACTAATATTTTGGGCATGGCAGGGTTGCAGGGCTGTAAACCCTCTCCAGCACCACTTTCCAGCTCAGAAAAATTGTCTCTTACAGAGGGTGCTCTCTTGAATCAAGAGGATGGAACCAAGTACAGAAGCTTGGTCAGTGCTCTTCAGTACTTGACACTTACCAGGCCTGATATCTCCTTTGCAGTAAATAAAGTATGTTAGTTTCTTCATGCACCCACTACAGCTCACTTGACTGCTGCTAAACCCATACTGAGATATGTGAAGCATACTTTGGGTGTTGGCCTCACATTCAGCAAGTCATCATCCACTCTTGTTAGTGCTTTTTCTGATTCTGACTGGGCAGGATGTTTGGATGATAGGAGATCAACAGGTGGTTTTGTAGTTTTCTTTGGACTTAGCTGATCTCATGGTGTGCAAAAAAACAGGCAACAGTGCCACGACCCAGTACTAAGGAGAATACAAAGCTTTGGCAAATGCAACAGCAGAAATCATATGGGTTAAATCTATGCTCAAGGAGCTTGGTATATGTTCCACACAAACCCCATGTCTGTGGTGTGACAATTTTGGTGCTACATATTTATCTGCTAATCATGTTTTTCATGCAAGAACTAAGCATATAGAGATTGACTACCATTTTGTGCAGGAAAGAGTTGCTAGTAAGGAGTTGGAGATTCGTTTTGTTTCCTCTAAAGATCAAGTTGCAGATGGCTTCACAAAAGCTTTGTCTACAAGACCCTTTGAAGAATTCAAGCGTAATCTAAACTTGCAAAGTTTAGATTAAGGGAGGATGTTAAACATTGGTATGATGTTCAGGTCTTGTTCACACGATCGTGTCGGCCATCCTAACCGTATTATGTCTTGAGGTTTACGTACAGGATCTGATAGTTAGAGAGGTGTGGTCCTTTTAAATATCTTTCTCTCTTCTATCTAAATTCCCTATTGTAATCTCCTGGGTCTTCTCAACGACCTGTGTAACCCTCGAGGAAACTCCTCTCGCTATCAATATAATGCAAGCGGCTCTCTCTGTCGACTATTTAGGCCTCCCACTACCATATCCCTTGAGCCTGCTGGCGTGGATAACTCTTATTTAGGCCTCTCATGCTGGGATGACGAGAGAGAGAGAGAGGGGGGGGAGTTCATTGGCAATGGGGACTTTGCTCGCGCGGTGGTGGAGGATCTGAAAGGTGCTTTTCTCGGCCGGTGGATCCAGATCCACTCAAGATGGTCTGCTGCTCAGAATGGTCAAGGAGTAGAGGAAGGGGTCGCCGGCGCCGGCACTAATGGTAGATGCAGAAGGGCTCATCGGAGTAAATCAGTGCAGATGGTACAATGAAGGGGATCGGGCACGGAGGGGAAAGGAGGCTGGCTGCAGCGAGAGACAGGGATGACCGGTAATGGTTTCTGTTAGGCCAACTCCACCGCACGACCCTAAATCTTACCCCATTTTGTCCGGATTTTGTCCGTATGGGGTAGAAAATAGGGAGAACAAACGCTGGACAGAGGCCGGACAAATTCGCTGCACCCACCGCTGCTACCCCATATTTTGTCCGTGGTGGGTGCACGTGGTGGGCCAGGTACAGAAAAGGAGAGAGTGACAGGTGGGGGCGAGGGCGGACACAGACGGACGACGAGGACGCTTAGACGTCCACTTTCTATCCGCTTTGGCACCAAACAGAGAGCAACTTTGGTCTGAAAATAGGGCAAAAGCGGACACAGACCGGACAAAACGTCCGTATGCTCCCATGCGTTGGGTCATTCGGTTTGTTCGTTTTATCCCAAACAGACACAAACAGACAATTTGGGGTAAATTTGGGTCACGCGGTGGAATTGGCCTTACCGGATGGGGCGGTGGAATTGGCCTTACCGGATGGGGCGGGCATAAACGAGAGCGAATAGGTGTGCGATTTGATTATGCGGTATCTGTTTACAGACCAACTAAACCAAACGTGTGTCGTTTTCAGGTGCCTCCACAATGCGATGACGGCTAAAATACACGAACCAAAACACCTCCATAAGATATGGGACATATAATTGTTGTCATTTGATCCCTGTCCGAAAGTGCACATTAATACTACTCCTTATACTTTGGGGGTAGTTTCAATTAACACGGTTTTGGCCATTCGGAAAACAAACATTTAGTGCGGGAAGCATTACTCGCAAACCAGCTCGAGGCAGCAACCATTTGTAGGCGAAACAGATTGCATGATTACCCTTTTTCTTTACTTTTTGACAGCAGGTAGAATGATTAATCCAAGCAAGCCATTGATTCAAGACGTGCCATGAATCCATCTC
Source organism: Triticum timopheevii (assembly GCA_963921465.1). Lineage (NCBI taxonomy): Eukaryota > Viridiplantae > Streptophyta > Magnoliopsida > Poales > Poaceae > Triticum > Triticum timopheevii. Next base: position 464,093,605 of record OY997274.1, read on the forward strand.
AAGATAAAAAGGAGCCACGCCATGAAACCATCTCACTAACTGCAGTTCACATTCAGAACACCATAAATTTTCAGAATGTTACTGGAACCAAAATTCTGCTATCATATCTCAAACGAGAAACTGTAAGGAAAGAAATGTCAACAGAACTGTATCCCCTTTCTTTACTCCTAGGGGTGCATCTGATACGCACATGTGCTCAAGTCCACCGCAAAACAATCAAAATGTGCTCTACTTTCTCGCCAGGGATTCTGATTTGTGATCACTACCAGTAGTCACAGTATAACCAGCTCCAACCTGAAATTATTTCACCGACAAAGCACTATATAATAAATTGTTTCAACTTTCAAGTGAACTAACTGTACAAAGCGCAAATTATATATTTAATTCGTTTTTCATTTCATTACAAGGACTACCAGCATTAACTGAAATGCTATCAGCCAACATAACTGGAATTTTTCTCCCTCAAGTTTCAGTTACTTCTGAGTACAGTTGGTCAGAGGAAAAAAAAATACCTGGCAATCTTTCAGAACGGCACGCTCTTGAAGTTGCACATTATTACATACAACAGAACCTTGGATGTGACAGCCATCTTCAATAACCACATGGTTCATGACAACAGAGTTGACAATCTGCAACAACAGACGGACAGAAACAGTTCTTTCATAAGAAAGAAAAATACTCGCTTGATATGATTATTTGCAGTAAAATGGCATGCTAGCTTCGCAATGATGTAACCATGGTATAGAAGGTGGCAGCACGCCGGAATCCACTAGGTTGGCAGTAATGTATCAGCAGGATGTTCTATTCTTTTGGCTGATCAGAAGGATGTTCTAACTTCAAGGCAATTGTAACGGCAACATAGCGAGGTGCCAGCAGTAAATCAGATGCGACCAACTAGATGTTTAGATCTTCCCAAGCTTCAAGAAAAAACTTGTACTCCCACAAAACTTGTACTTCAAGAAAAAAAACGTTGGGAGTAAAAGAATTCCCACAAGCAAAATGAAGCCTAAGCAGATTAGTTTTTACTTGTTCCCACAAATTGTCTTACACATTGAACCTAATACACTCGATATGACAATTCTAACTTTGAAACCTGCAAACCTGCCCAAGAAGTAACACTGGACCTTCACATCTGCACAAATATGGTCCCAACAAGCAAAACCTCATAGCATGCTCTACGCAAGCATAATTCCAGTTGAAATTTTACAAGAAATCAGCATCAAAATATAAAACATCGCTTTATTACCTTCACATTCGAACCGATACGACAATGACGGCCAATCACAGATCGCTTGACACCACATTTGTCACCTAACTGTGAACCCTCAGCAAGCATGCACTGTGGCCCGACCTAATAAACCATAAGCCAACATAGGTTGCGGAGGGGGTTAGAATGCAGCACAGAACAGAGTCCTAAATATCCAGTTGCAAGTAATCTACCATCAAATTTACACAGAACAGAGTCCTAAATATATGTGCCAATGCAGCACGAAAGCAATATTAAAATCTGTTCATCAAACCCACAACCAAGATCATTCACCAGAAATATGGAATCAAAGGGGTATAATTTAAGAAATAGATTACAACAGATAGGTCTAAGGCATCCAGTTTCCTAAGGAGAGTACAAATGGTAATACAGGTAAATTATATATGTATGTAAGAATATAAATTAAACATCCCTCATCCCACAAAGCGTTTTTTTGCTGGGAAGTATAATGTGGCATAGTGTCATCACTGACAATTCTACTGTTTCATCAGTTTTACAAATAACAAGAAAATGATATTGAGTAATACAGGTAAAATGGCAAGGCTTAAATTTGACTAGTGGTGATGCGATTCAAAGAAAAAATCTAATTAATGTGATTCTGCTCCAACGTATTGAGCCAGCCAGAACCTTGAACCTGGGCCTGCTGCTGAAGAAAGTTGTTTTTCTCCCTGGTCCCTTTCCTTCATGCAAGTGTGCATGCAGACACAGGACTCCGCCTCAGATCAATAACTGTATATTAATCGTTGGAACCGAAACAATGTCTTGGTTCGCTTTTTTCTCTGACAACTAGCGTCAGCCTGCTCTAGTGTATGGAATTGATTCGAACCATCCTTCGAATCACTTTTGGGCAACCTAGAGATGGTCTAAGATTCATACCACAGATCACTTATTTGAGCCAACAGATTGATCAATATTCAATACTATCTTCAATCTAGCTCACCATAACTTTCTTATAAAAGATAGGGTAGCATCAAAACTTGCATTCAGTATGGCATTTTTAGCATCCATCTTCAGTATTTGCAGAAAACCAACCAAAGATGCTAGTTATGGAATAAGTATGAAATTAGACTCACTGTAGTCTTCGATCCAAGCACACACGATGGGTGGATGATGTTATTATGTGAAGAGAATGAATAACCAGATAGGTGACTAGCTTCCCCTATAACCTGCGATATTGTTGTTAGTGAAACTTTCAAGCAACACCCAACCAAAAACAAAATGCATTGCGGTGTTAGATCCTTACATCTCGATTGATATCACAGTACGCCTGAATGGAGTTCAAACGGTGACAGTACTTGTTTTTACTAGCAATATAAACACAGCACCTATGTGTTCCGCCGCCTGAACTTGGTAATAAATCTTGCTTGAAAGCAGATGGTGCAATTGCGCGATGTTGTGACAAGCACTGTAAATTACTGCTGGACGGAACTACAACATTCCCAGTTTCATCAACTACTGTTCCTTCACCGCCTGATGGAGCTGACCTCTATACAAATTGGGAACAGTTAAGTGCTTAGAAGAATCTCGAGAAATAAACTGTGCTTAGGAAGAAATCATTATGTATTAAGAACGAAGTATACCAACTGGCTCTTCACTAAATATGGGAGTACTTCAAGTCTGATGCTACGGTATGTTTCTTTCTGTTCCAGTACATCCTGCAATGTTGTCCTGTGATCAACAGTATCAAAAGATTGCTGAGCAAGGACCGCTTGTAAAGAGATGGGATATGAAACATTTAAAAGAAAATAGAAGAACCTATTAAAGGCATAAAGATGAGCATCCATCAGGTCACTTCGAATTTCCATCTAGAAAAAGGAAGGCAGGGTAGATATTAAGTTGAGTTCACAACCGAATAAACATCCGAACTTTTCAAATCATGATAGGAAAATTTTAGGAGCTTCAGTTATTATCACTACAAACATGCAGGTCAACTAACAAATGGCAGCTGTCAAAAAACGGGGGAAAACATCTCCAACCTCATTCAACCCATTATCATCACAAGTTAAGTCCCAAATTTTCAAAAGATCTGAGTTTGCAACAAAATTATAGCAGGTACATGCAGAGAACAATCAAGCTGGTAAGATTGCAAAGAATGGCTCCACAAAGGAACAGCAACCCATCTGGATTGTGTCCTCATAAAGTTTCCCTGCCTTGCTTCAGCCAATGGGTGCACCTTTTTTAATATGCACCACTAGAAACATACATAAAATATTTATTTGGTCCACATATTCAGCCAACAAATTAGTAATCACTCATTCATTTCTGCACAGTGGATAGTAACATCCAGCCAAAGTAACACTTATGTCCCATATTGAATCTTATCATGGGGTTGCCAGTCAATAAATAGTGTGCCGTCTTTATCCAATGAAAAAATGTCAACAAAATTTGCTCATACTAAGTACACGTAATATAAAGTCCAGTGTAAATGACTCAGTAGTTTCCAATGGTTCTGAACACAGTCCACTAGTATAAATTGATGACCTGAAACTTAATTCACGAGTTACTAAAATACTAATGCAGTAAAATTGCTATAAAAAAGGATATACTTAGATCCTAAAAGTTCTGTCTAGAATGTCAAAGTTATCATGTGGCTATTAATCATAACACTGAACCGGGAAAACAGCACCCAAAAACAGAAAGAATTGCTCGCAGAAGAAAAAAACTGCCCTGACTGGTTTGTCTTGGCTAGTTTGACCGGTATATGGAACTCGGTACGTAGAGAAAAACAGTTGTGTAATACTCCCTCCGTTCCAAAATATTTGTCTTTCTAGAGATTTCAACAAATGACTACATACGGAGCAAAATGAGTGAATCTACACTCTAAAATATGTCTACATACATCCGTATGTTGTGCCCATTTGAAATGCCTAGAAAGACAAGTATTTTGGAACGGAGGGAGTAGGATATTTCGAGTATACACCATGGCAAAACAGACAAACTGAAGGGGAAACATCTACCCTAGTTAGTCCAGTCCAATTCAACATCCAAAGCACCCCGGACCATACAAGTACAACCTAATCCTCCCCATGGCAATCGTGCAATTTACACTTCCAGCCCCGATGTGAGTGGCACTTCTGCCTCCAGCTCTCAGGCACACCATCTCTAGTCTGCCATGCAAAGATGGCATCACAAGCAACCACAAGTCTCTGTGGTTTTAAGATTAGGAAGTTCACAGCACTTTGAGCACTCCATCCATTTATTAAATGCATGTTTTCCAGTGTTGAGGCTTGCAAATGGCTTGTCGAGGGATTGTTTATTATAATGACACATGGAATTTAGTTACACGTGATTCCGGTTCGTCTCTATTTTAGCAAGGCAGCCGATAAGTCAATGGAAGACGGTTGACTTGATTGGTTCGATGATGTCACGCCTTTTGCCTTGCCAATACATTTTTGATTTTTAGGTGCAAGTATCTGTTGCTAGGTTATTCTGACTATTCTTCCATTACTCTTAACTAGGTGAGATTGGTAGACAGCAAGTTGTTGTGACATGGCCCACTTGGTGCTTTCAGCCTTCTGCCTTTTAAACCTTGAAGCATGTTCTAAAAAGGTGGACATCTTGCCTGCCTGGGTGTTAACTAGTACAAATTGAACTAATGCCATGACAGTCCAGCTACAGCTGTCCCTCGTTTTGACTACGATTCGAGCAATTGCGGTGAACCGCTTGCACCCCTAGTTTTAGGGGTTACCATCTTGGCCAGCGCCTAGCATCTTTTAGAACAGTGGTTCAAAGCACAAAGTTCTATATGGGCATCGCATCTGAACTTCCACTTGTTAACTGTTACTTTGATCTGTCGTACTCGCAATTCCGTCATATTGTTCCACAAATTTCCTGTTAATTTGGTAACTATGGTGTTTACTGAACACCAATATAGTTCAGTTTTCACACAGACTAATCTTAAGTTTATTTAGTAATTTTGGTATCGAGTTTCGCATACCATATGAAAAACTATCATATGAGCTCCCATAGTTATTCCTAAGTAAAAGATAAAGATATAATAACTCAGGTACACCCAAACTAATTATGACCCGTTCGTATTCCTTCACACATGATAGTGTCACAGAACATAAGATATTGCACTGGAAAGTGAAAGCGCAAAACACTGTTAGGAAATAAGTTCACTTTATTTTAATATGTATGTTAAGAGTTCATTTGGTATGTTTAGATGCACATTACCTGACCTACAGCTCGAATTTTTCTCTTATAAACTCGAACATCCTTTTCAACATCAGTTCCTACAAGTAAGATTTAACAAGCAGATGAATTATGAATGATAGGTACTACCTAACTGCAATACAATAAACAAACCTGATACAACATGCAACAAGAATTGTCTTGTTATGTCTAGCCCAACTATGTTCAATCGACATGGTTTTTTAGCCTTATCTTTCCCTCCCGAAGAAGCAGCATCTGAAGGACCACTAACAGGAACAGAACATAGTAAAGCAGTAACAGCTGCACCATTTCTTCTATGGGTAGCAGCAACAGCCCCAGGAAGTACATCAGTTACTAGGTCGCCGCTAATCACCTATTAAAACACGGCCAGTGCATTAGCATCTTTATTACTCCCAGCATGCATACTTTTATGTTCCTGAAAATATGGGAAAGCTTATCATTACCAAAACATCATTTGCGACCAGTCTCTTTGAAATAGCTCGTAATGCACCAGCAGTTCCAATGTCCTCAGTAACTGCAACTACCTACACAAGAAAGAAAGAAGTTACCTCCAGACAGCTGAGAATATGTTCCCCAACAACATATTACCCCGATCATAGTGGGCTCGCATGATAAAATGAGAATGCTAAAAGAAGCCAATGATAAAAGGAAATACGCACCTAACGAAAAGCTAATAAAAGGAACAGATATAAACTAAAGCAGTTCCAGTTACTGAAAATTCTAGGATTTTAACTTGAATAGCACTTTACGACATTCTTAGATAGAATGTGATAATTATGATTCTTATTACACAAGCTATTTGAATTTTATAGATCACTCGTATTTAAACTAGTTTCATTCTACAGATTTATAAAAAGATGTCTCCAAGCAAGAAAATGCAGGATAGCACGTAAGGAGAAGGTTACAAACTAGTAGCCTATACTAGAAAAAGTTGTTATACTGAATCTCCAATATGTATCATACATGCACCTAATGAAAAAAAATCACTGAAAATAGATATGAGATCAAACAGTTCAAGTTACTGAGAATTATAGGATTTTAACACCTTGATTAGCAATTTGTGAAGTCTATGATCGAATGAGCTGATTATAGTTCGTAAAAATACTATGCTGATTTAGCTGATCATACATATCCAAGTAATTTCATTCTATAGAAAGATGTTTCCAAGTCAGTAAAATGCAGAATATCACATAAAAAAGGTTAGAAAATAGTGGCCCATATTAGATAAGATTGTTAAAATCGTTAAACCGAATATCCAATATGTAGCCTAATAGTCATATGAACATAGTACAACAGCTATGCAGCCCTTCTGACTGATATCACAATTCACAGACCTGATCAACCAACATCTTCACCAGAGACTTAGCCCTTGTAACTTCTCAATCTGGTTATATGGTGCTACCGCTAAATCCCAGAACTCCATAGCATTTGATCTCTAGTTACCCATCGAAACCAGCACACTACCGTAGAAGATCAACATCACTGCCAAAACAGCCCACTGAAGTAAAACTCCACTAACAACACACCAAAAAGAGTTGACCCACAAAAGTTGGCAATCTTTAGAGATGCTTTCAGTTACATGTCAAAATTCTTGTTAAGCATAATTGAGGCAACCATTAGCCTATTCACTACCAAGTTGAAACAACATGCCAAGCTAATGCAGCAAGAAGCTTCTAATGGATAGGAATTAGGTGATCCTAACAGCAATAGCAGCACCCAGAGTCCTGTATTTCAAGCGGGCAAACGCGGAATCGGCCTCAACTTACCTCCACGACGAGGCGGTCCAGGTAAGCACTAGAGATCCACGCGCCGACGAGGCGGGCCGCCTCTTGCCCCTCCACCACCTGCAGCAAACGCACAGGCGCATTAGCGAATGGTAGCGCCCAGCTACGGAGCGGAGGCAGAGCAGAAATAGAAGAGCTCGGTCGCTTGCTCACCACGATGATGTCCTTGAGGTCGCTGGACTCGAGGAGATCGAGCACGTAGGAGATCGCGGGGCGGTTGGCGACGGGGAGGAGGGCCTTGGGAACGTCCTGCGAGAAGCAGACGGGGGGATTAATTAGGGTTGTTGGGAGTTAGGGGCGGGGTGTCGTGCTCGGTAGTAGACCTTGGAGACGAGGGGCGAGAGCTTCTCGGAGGTGCCTCCGGCGAGGACGACGACCTGGAAGTCCATCTCCTCCTCCGGCGGCGGCGGCGGCGGCGGATGAGGTCGACGGGGAGGGTCAGGTCAGGGTTTTGGGGTTCGTCTCCTTCCGGCGGCAGTGTAGTGGGACTGGGAAGGATGGGAAGCTTCCGGGTTCGCTTTCTGAACAGTGGATGCACAATTTCATCTGCCCAGTGTATTTTACGTTTTCTGACCTAAACTGAATTTCTGGATTTTTCGTCGAGATATCTTAGTCCCCGTTTGGATTGTCGTTTTCCTTCTAGATACAGTTGTAAAATATACGGACCTTCGCCGGTCGTTTTGGTTTCAGGCTGGAAATAGCTCTTCGCCTGTAAGTTACACCCGGAAGTTTTTTTTTTTGAGTGGGAGTTACACCCGGAAGTTAAATACATCTGTATTAAAATACAACCATACCAAGCGCGGCCTTATTGGGAAACGTTTCCCTCCGGAGCATCGGCTGAAGCGACGCACCGGTCGCCTCTGTCGCTAGCGCACATGCCTTTATGGCCCACATGCAGGGGCGGAATCCCCTTTCTTTCTCCATCGATTTCTTCTCCACCGAAACAGAAATCGCTCTCGTGCTCTTCACCACACACCACGGCAAGATCTCCATGGATCCCCACCACTTCCCATCTCCTCTTAATCCTGCCTCATGTGCTGTCTGCCGCTCGCGCAAGGCCGTCGAGGTAGTTTTGCCAGCGGGAGCGCCCTCTCCTGTTTCTCACCGCTTTTCTTGTGTGCAGGTACGACGTGGAGCGGTGACCGCCTGTGCTACGAGCCGGCTATGTGCTGCTGCGACGAGCGGTGACCGACTGAGGTGCAGGACGACCAGCGGCGACATGAGGTGCGGGGGTGCTGCACCCGCATGCACGCAAAGCTGGAACCGGCGCGCCGAGGTGCTACAACCGGCATGTGGTCATGTCACAATCAGCGCGCGGCAGCGACGGCCATTGCTGGCGATTTGCTACAACCACGGTGTCGACAGCTACAACCGGTGACAAGAAATGCTATAACTATTCACAGTGATGTTGCGACCCGCCCGCGGGGACGGTGCCGCACAGAGGTGCTCAAGCGGCGAGGTTTATTTTTGCTGGAAGCGGCGAGTTGGATTGCTGGAACCGTGGTCACTAGATGTTACCACGGCGACTCCCAGGTGCTACCACAGGTGAACTCTCGGATGCTCCATCCACGTGCTGGAACCGTGTTCACCGGATGCTACCATGACGACTCTCGAATGCTGCATCCACGACACCACCCGCAGGAATGGTTGTGGCCGGGTGCTACCACGACGATCGGCTGCAACTGGCCGCAATGACGGCTTACAATGAAAAAGCTGGAACCGGCGGCCTGATTTGCTACAACCGTATCATCTTTTTGCTACTAATGGCGACTTCTTTGCTACATCCATTTTCATGGTCTCCTACAGTGCTTCACGACGCATCGAGATGTTGGTGATGGGTTGCTACGAACCACGACCAACAGCGGTAGCGACGAGCGCTGCGACGAGCAGGACGACTATCTAGCTTTGGAGCGACAGGGCTGGCGCGGTGCTGTGACCGGAGGCGACAGAGCGTGGTGCCGCACATCCCTAGGAGCTGCACGAGATGCGGACTAGCGGCGAGGGCGGTGACTGGGGGCGACCGGCGGCAACTGGCTAGTGCGCGGGGCTTGGTGCTTCGAGGACGGTCGTGTGCCTGTCCGTGGAGGTGCGAGCGTGGAGGAGCGTGGGAGAAGAAGAAGAAGACACACGGAAGGAGATCTAATCCAATGACTAAACGCATTCTAATCAGATGGCTGTGCAGCGACCGGCCCAAAGTTGGGTCGGCGCACCGGCGTAGAGCATTGGCCTATCTTATTAGGGCATCTCCAGCGACAACACGCAAATTTTCTCCCGCATCGGTCCGTGGACAGGGGACTAGTTCGCGGACATGGATGCGAAAGATCGTCATCCAACCGTAACTGCATACATTTTAACAGCAATTGAAACCAACCAGACGAATTCGTGCAAACCGGTCGAATCAATACAGTTATTAAGCTCCCACGAAATCCACCCTCCTAATGCGTTGTGGCGAGTGTGCCGCTGTCATGTGGCCCCCCAGTCGCTAGGGATAGCCGGTTTGCTTTCTTTACCATCGTTGCCTGGCAATATCCCGATCTGAATCTTGCAAGGCCGTCTCACTTCTTCCTCCGCCACCGCCTGCTACTCGCCAGGCTCCGACCGCCACCCTCGCACCATCTTGCCACTGCCCATCCAATTCCGAGTCCAGCAACCTCCCAGGCCTATTGTCGGTGTCAAAACCGGCAGATCTCGGGTAGGGGGCCCAAGCTGTGCGTCTAATGATCAATGGTAACAGTGGACAAAAGGACACAATGTTTACCCAGGTTCGGGCCCTCTTTAAGGAGGTAAAAACCTACATCCTGCTTGATTGTACTCGATGAGTATAGGGGTTACAAGAGTTGATCTACCTTGAGATCGTAATGGCTAAACCCTAGCTTGTCTAGCCTACCAATATTATGATAGCCTCTAAAGACTAAACCTCTCGGGTTTATATACACACCGGAGGGGCCTAGGGTTACACCAAGTCAGTTTACAGGGGAAGGAAAGAGAATATCTGGACACCAATCTTGCTACCCACGCACACGGGAGTCCTACCCGGGCACGGGGGATGGTCTTCCACTTTATCTTCACGGGCCACCAGTCCGGCCCATATTGGATAGGCCGGCCACCTGAGTGAAGGAAATATGCCCTAGAGGCAATAATAAAGTTATTATTTCCTTATATCATGATAAATGTTTATTATTCATGCTAGAATTGTATTAACCGGAAACATAATACATGTGTGAATACATAGACAAACAGAGTGTCACTAGTATGCCTCTATTCGACTAGCTTGTTGATCAAAGATGGTTATGTTTCCTAACCATAGACATCTGTTGTCATTTGATTAACGGGATCACATCATTAGAAGAATGATGTGATTGACATGACCCATTCCGTTAGCTTAGCACACGATCGTTTAGTATGTTGCTATTGCTTTCTTCATGACTTACTACATGTTCCTATGACTATGAGATTATGCAACTCCCGTTTACCGGGGAACACTTTGTGTGCTACCAAACATGACAACGTAACTGGGTGATTATAAAGGTGCTCTACAGGTGTCTCCGAAGGTACTTGTTGGGTTGGCATATTTCGATATTAGGATTTGTCACTCTGATTGTCGGAGAGGTATCTATGGGCCCACTCGGTAATGCACATCACTATAAGCCTTGCAAGCATTGTAACTAATGAGTTAGTTATGGGATGATGTATTACAGAGCGAGTAAAGAGACTTGCCGGTAACGAGATTGAACTAGGTATTGAGATACCGACGATCGAATCTCGGGCAAGTAACATACTGGTGACAAAGGGAACAATGTATGTTGTTATGCAGTTTGACCGATAAAGATCTTCGTAGAATATGTGGGAGCCAATATGGGCATCCAGGTCCCGCTATTGGTTATTGACCGGAAACGTGTCTCGGTCATGTCTACATAGTTCTCGAACCCGTAGGGTCCGCACGCTTAACGTTCCGTTGACGATATAGTATTATATGAGTTATGTATCTTGGTAACCGAATGTTGTTCGGAGTTCCGGATGAGATCATGGACATGACGAGGAACTCCGGAATGGTCCGGAGATAAAGTTTAATATATGGGATAATAGTGTTTGATCTCCGGAAGGGTTCTGGAATTAACCGGAAGGGGTTCCGGATGTTTCCCGAAATGTTTGGGTATGAGAACACGTTATTTGGGCCAAAGGGGAAAGCCCACGAGGCTTATGGAAAGTGCAAAAGGAAGTTTTGCGGAGGCTAGAGGCTAGACGCCAGGAACCCTGGCGTCTTGGGGGTAGACGCCGGGAACCCGGGCGTCTAGCCCTGGAGTCCGTGTAGGACTCTTGCCTTTCGGGCAAAACCGACTTTGAGAAGGCTTTTACTCCAAGTTTCGACCCCAGGGCTCAACATATAAATAGAGGGGCAGGGCTAGCACCAAAGACAGATCAAGAAACACCAAGTCGTGTGCCGGCAACCCCGTCCCCTCTAGTTTATCCTCCGTCATAGTTTTCGTAGTGCTTAGGCGAAGCCCTGCGGAGATTGTTCTTCACCAACACCGTCACCACGCCGTCGTGCTGCCGGAACTCATCTACTACTTCGCCCGTCTTGCTGGATCAAGAAGGCGAGGACGTCATCGAGCTGAACGTGTGCAGAACTCGGAGGTGCCGTGCGTTCGGTACTTGGATCGGTCGGATCGTGAAGACGTACGACTACATCAACCGCATTGATAAACGCTTCCGCTTAGCGATCTTCAAGGGTATGAAGATACATTCCCCCTCTCGTTGCTATGCATCACCATGTCCTTGCGTGTGCGTAGGAAAATTTTGAAATTACTACGTTCCCCAACAGTGGCATCCGAGCCTAGGTTTTATGCGTAGATGTCATATGCACGAGTAGAACACAAGTGAGTTGTGGGCGATATAAGTCATACTGCTTACCAGCATGTCATACTTTGGTTCAGTGGCATTGTGAGATGAAGTGGCCCGGACCGACATTACGCGTACGCTTACGCGAAACTGGTTTCACCGCTACGAGCACTCGTTGCTTAAAGGTGACCGGCGGGTGTCTGTCTCTCTCACTTTAGTTGAACCGAGTGTGGCTATGCCCGGTCCTTGCAAAGGTTAAAACATCACCAACTTGACAAACTATCGTTGTGGTTTTGATGCGTAGGTAAGAACGGTTCTTGCTAAGCCCGTAGCAGCCACGTAAAACTTGCAACAACAAAGTAGAGGACGTCTAACTTGTTTTTGCAGGGCATGTTGTGATGTGATATGGTCAAGACGTGATGCTATATTTTATTGTATGAGATGATCATGTTTTGTAACAGAGTTATCGGCAACTGGCAGGAGCCATATGGTTGTCGCTTTATTGTATGCAATGCAATCGCCCTGTAATGCTTTACTTTATCACTAAGCGGTAGCGATAGTCGTAGAAGCATAAGATTGGCGAGACGACAACGATGCTACGATGGAGATCAAGGTGTCGCGCCGGTGACGATGGTGATCATGACGGTGCTTCGAAGATGGAGATCACAAGCACAAGATGATGATGGCCATATCATATCACTTATATTGATTGCATGTGATGTTTATCTTTTATGCATCTTATCTTGCTTTGATTGACGGTAGCATTATAAGATGATCCCTCACTAAATTATCATAGTAAAAGTGTTCCCCCTGAGTATGGCAGGATATTTTAGCAACTAATCGACCTTGGCATGCCATCTCAGCTAAGTAGATTGAGTGCAGAACATGGCAAGGAAGCTTCTTAAGCAGAGCATATTGACTGTAAACTACTTCGGCAAACAGTGAGATTAACAGTGTCTATCAGCTAACATTCAGTGCTACACCGACATGCATGGGGCCTCAGTCTAGAATGCGTGTACCGTGGGAGAAACTGACCGCGGTGCATCTTCACATGAACGCCGCCAGCGGTGGCGGCGCTGACCGCCGTGCGCCTCCACAAGAACGTCGCCAGCGGTGGCGGCGCGGCTAGAGGACGACAATCTACGAGAGCGTACTGTGGGAGCGAGAGGATCGCCGTGCGTCCCCTCGACGAACCGCGACACCGACATATCGGCGTGGCGGGGAGGGCGGCTTTGGCGGAGCGAATGGAGTGGAGGGGGACGGGGGAAGGGGGTTTGGGGAATATTATTGGCTAGTTGGCCGAAGGGCAGTTGAATTTAGGATTTGGGGGGATTTTTTTTTGGGGGGGGGGGGAGGATTTTCGCGCGGTGGGCGGGGGGAGTTTGGCGCATGGTCGGTTTCTCCAAGTGCAGTCCCACATGTCAGTGAAGAGGCAAGCTGAAGCGCGTTCCGTTTGCGTGAGCCGTGTGTAGGACCGAACGTGTGTGGGGTGCAATGCGATCGCGACAGGGGTGCTGTGAGTGTATCACCTTTTTTCCTTTTAAACTAGGTGCTTCGCCCCCTCACTTGGTGCTTCACGCGATCCATCGATACTACTACTAGTAAATCGGTAATCCCGACTAAAACAGCGTGGCCGGGTCTTTTCCCGCGCGATATGCTGGGAGGTTGGCTTAGTTGGTTTTTTAGGACGAGTAATGCTACACCTACGTAATCCCAGTTACGTAATTAACGTAATGTGAAACATGTGAGCTGTTGATTGTAGATTGGGGGGAGGGAGGGGCCCACTAAGGGAGTTCTGGATTAGGGGGTATCCGGACAGCCGGACTATATACTTTGGCCAGACTGTTGGACCGTGAAGATACAAGACTCAAGACTTCGTCCCGTGTCCGGATGGGACTCTCCTTTGCGTGGAAGTCAAGCTTGGCGATCCGGATGTTAGATCTCCTTCTTTGTAACCGACTCTGTGTAAACCCTAGCCCCCTCCGGTGTCTATATAAACCAGAGGGTTTAGTCCGTAGAAGGACAATCATAATCATCATAGGCTAGCTTCTAGGCTTTAGCCTCTATGATCTCGTGGTAGATCAACTCTTGTAACACTCATATTATCAAGATCAATCAAGCAGGAAGTAGGATTTTACCTCCATCGAGAGGGCCCAAACCTGGGTAAAACATCGCGTCCCCTGCCTCCTGTTACCATTAGCCTTAGATGCATAGTTCGGGACCCCCTACCCGAGATCCACCGGTTTTGACACCGACATTGGTGCTTTCATTGAGAGTTCCTCTGTGTCGTCGCAATAAGGCTTGATGGCTCGTCTAGTTGTCAAGGACAGCATCACCTCTGGGCGAGCCCTGGCGGTAGGCCAAACTCCCCGACTAGGCGACTTCGTCGTGACCGCCCGATCGCCTGCCACGTCGACGATGACTTCTCGGGTCATCAAAAACAGCCTCCACGTCAATTCAGAACTCGCCGAACAGATGGATCCAATGGAGCTCTCTTCCCTTAATGAACTCTTGGATCGCATCGCCGCTTTGGGAGTCGCTACAGACTATGACCAGATTGGGTTTAAACCCGACCAAAGGGATATTAAATCCCCACCGGTCACCCACGAGATAGCGGTAGTGGAAGAGCCACACATGGATTATCCCTCTACTTTGAGGACGAACTATGTCCGGATTACCGAGCTATCTGAGCCGGATACCCGTTCGCGGAGGACATGACCCAGACCCCGAACTTAGAGTCGGGCAACGGGCCGGAAAAATCGGCCAACATCTCGGAGCCCGAGCTGCCAAGCCTGGAAGCTCCTTTGCCCCTGGGTGTTAGATCGGATTAGAATCCAGATTTAACTACAACCACCCACCCAGACTTAAGCCGTCTCTCCCATATCAGACAAGAGCCCCAAGAGACAGTATATCTCTACTGGGCCAGATTCCTCCTTGTGATAAACAAGGTCAAGGACTGTCACGACGAAGACGCAATCTCACTTTTCTGCACAAATTGCACGAACAAGGGGATCCTTAATGCAATAAGTCGCCGTGACATAGTACACTTTGTCGACTTAGCAGCCATAGTACAGAAGTATTGTGCGATGGAAAGCGCCTGGAAAACCCAAACAGACTTTTGGGATAATCCGGCTCTCACTAAACCCTTCGTCCGAGCTAAAAGGGCAAACTCTCGTAAGTTACCCGATCCAATTCCCAAAAAACCAAAGCACACTCCAGGGAGTGGAACTGTATTGGAAGAATGGCTCAATGGGCCATGCAAAATTCACAGCACGTCGGATACTATGCCAACGCATAGCCTTAGAGCATGTTGGATACTCCGGCAGGTAGCAAAAAGCGGCAAGGATCTTCTTGTAAACCATAAAGAGCAACATCCCGCCGAAGACAACAATGCAGTACTGACAGTCTTCGAGACTTTCGCCTCAAATAATAGGCGCAAGTGAGCTCATCGAAATTTTGCTGAAATCTGCCACGTGGCAAAAATAAATCCATGGAGCAACACTACTATAACCTTCAGTGCCAGTGACGAACCTCAATTCCAGACAGTCCGGGCACCAGCCACTTTGGTCCTTAGCCCAATCATGGACGGCTTTCGGCTCACCAAGGTACTCATGGACGGCGGAAGCGGATTAAAATTGATCTATGAAGAAACGCTCAACAAGATGGAAATTGATAAAAGCCGCATTGAGCAAAGCGGCACGACCTTCAGGGGGATCATCCCTAGTCGGGAGGCACGATGTGCGGGAAAAATCACACTCGATGTGGTATTCGGCACCCCGGAGAATTATAGGTCCGAAGAAATCACGTTCCAAGTGGCCCCTTTCAGCAGCGGATACCACGCCCTTTTAGGGCGGGACGCATTCACGAGCTTTCAAGCTATACCCCATTACGGGTACATGAAGCTTAAAATGCCCAGACCCAATGGAATCATCACTCTAGCCAGTGATCCGGACGTCGCACTCCACGCCGAAAATAAAACTGCAGCGCTAGCCTTGGAAGCATTATCCGAAGCCCTATCGGCCGAAGAACTAACAACGTTGCGCGCCACAGTGGACAGGGACGACGTGATACTCGACAAATGACCCAAGTCCACCTCATTCAAGCCCGCGGACAAGATAGTCAAATTCCAGGTCCATCCAACGGACCCCACAAAGACAGCTTCCATCGGGACACAGTTGAGCCCCACAATGGACGCCGCACTGCGAGAATTCTTACGCGAGAATTGGGACATTTTTGCCTGGCATCCTTCAGACATGCCGGGCATCCCACGCAGGCTGGCCGAACACAGCCTCAATATACTGAAAGGATACAAGCCAGTCAAACAGACTCTTAGGTGCTTCTCAGAGCCTAAATGACAAGCCATGGGAGAAGAGCTAGCCAAGCTACTTGAGGCCGGATTCATCAGAGATATAAAACATCCGGATTGGCTGGCAAATCTGGTAATGGTACCAAAGAAGGATAAATCCTGGCACCTATGTGTCAATTTCAAAGATCTCAACAAGGCCTGCCCCAAGGATCCCTTCCCCCTCCCTCGCATTGACCAAATCATCGACGCCACCGCATGACATGACTCACTATGTTTCCTCGACGCATACTCCGGATACCATCAAATAAAGATGGCGGAATCCGACCAAGACGCAACGGCCTTCATAACGCCGTATGGCCCCTTCTGTTTCAACACTATGCCTTTTGGGCTCAAAAATGCCGGCGCAACCTATCAACGTATGATTCAGACATGCACGGAGAAGCAAATCGGCAAAATAGTAGAGGCATACGTGGACGACATGGTCATAAAAACAAGACACATCGAAACTTTAATAGATGACTTGAGACTCACGTTCGACAACCTCCGAACATACGACATCAAGCTCAACCCAGAAAAATGTGTTTTCGGCGTACCCTCTGGGAAGTTGCTCGGCTTCATCGTTTCCAATAGAGGAATCGAGGCAAATCCGGCAAAAATCCAAGCTCTATCGCAGTTGGCTATCCCAACAGACCTCAAGCATATCCAGAAACTAACTGGATGCGTGGCTGCCTTAAGTCGTTTTATCTCCAGACTAGGAGAAAAGGCACTACCTCTTTACCGCCTTCTTCGACGCACCGAATACTTCGTGTGGACGGATGCGGCTGCGGCCGGATTGGATGAAATAAAGACCCTATTGGCCAGCAATTCAGTCCTGACCACGCCAAATATTGGCGAACCTATGCTATTGTACATAGCTACAACACATCAAGTTGTAAGCGCAGTGCTCGCCATCGAATGAGAAGCAAACGGATACAAGTTCCCGCTCCAAAAGCCGGTATATTACGTGTCCACTGTCCTCACCCCATGCAAATCCCGATATCCACACTATCAAAAGATAGCATACGCGGTCTTCATGGCATCCCGGAAGCTGCGACACTACTTTTAAGAGTGTTCGATTACGGTGGCCTCCGAAGTACCACTCAACGACATAATAAACAACCGCGACGCCACTGGATGGATTGCTAAATGGGCCATCGAGCTCCTTCCGTTCGACATAACATACAAACCACGGCGGTCTATTAAGTCGCAAGTATTGGCTGACTTTGTCGCCGAGTGGACAGAAGCCGAACTCCCTAAAGAGTACGGCGCGTACTCCAATTGGATCATGCACTTCGACGGCTCTAAAATGCTGGCCGGATTGGGAGCAGGTGTAGTCCTGACATCCCCCACCGGAGACACGGTCCAATACGTACTCCAAATATTATACACAGACTCCAACAATGCGGCCGAATACGAGGCTCTGTTGCATGGTCTTCGGATGACAGTCTCTATGGGCATTCAACGCCTGGAAGTGCGCGGGGACTCAAACCTCGCAATATCACAAATAAACGGAGATTTTGATGCCAAGGATCCAAAAATGGTGGCCTACCGCAATGCCGTCCTCAAAATGTCAGCTCGGTTCGAGGGGCTCAAATTCCACCATGTGGCTCGAGAAAACAATCAAGCGGCGGATATCATCGCCCGCATCAGCGCTAAACGCGACCCTGTCCCACCTAATATATTCTTGGAAAGGCTGTTCAAGCCATCCGTGGTATGGGAAGGGGAGTCCGGCAACACTAGTCCGGCTCCGAATACAACCCCAGATTTCGAACCATCTGACGTAATCGGGGGCTCCGCCACCGAAATAACACCTTCGGCCCACGAAATCATGGCTGTAATCGCCCCATGGACCGAGCCTTTCTTGGCCTACCTAAATAGGCAGGAGCTCACCAAGGACCAAAATGAAGCACATTGTATTGTGCGGCGTTCCAAGGCCTACAAAGTCCATGAGGGAGAACTCTATATGAAAAGTGCCACCGGAGTGCTCCAAAGATGCATCTCCGAAGAGGAAGGGCGGCAACTCTTGGCTGAAATCCATGCCGGACTCGGCGGGCACCACGCTGCAGCTCGGGCACTTGTCAGCAAAGCCTTCCGTACAGGTTTTTATTGGCTGACAGCCCGGGCAGATGCACAGGACCTTGTCCAACACTGCGTTGGTTGCCAGCTCTTTGCCAATCAGAGCCATATACCTCGTACCGCTCTCCAAACAATCCCCATAACTTGGCCCTTCGCGGTCTGGGGGCTGGATATGGTCGGACCTCTTAAAGGGGGAAGCCATAAGAAAAAATACTTGTTGGTCATGGTGGACAAGTTCACCAAATGGATAGAAGCCAAACCAGTTAAAACGGCCGAATCCGGACCAGTGATAGACTTCATATCAGGGGTTGTAGACCGTTACGGCGTCCCCCACAGCATCATCACTGACAATGGCTCAAACTTCATAGCCGAAGAAGTGAAAACTTGGTGTGGCAACATGGGCATTAAGCTCGATTACGCCTCCGTCTATCATCCCCAAACAAACGGCCAGGTCAAACATGCAAATGGTCTCATCATGAGCGGCATCAAACCCAGACTAGTGCGATCCTTGACAGAATCAGACACACACTGGGTCGAGGAGCTCGACTCCGTACTCTGGGGGCTGCGGACCACGCCAAATCGCACCACCGGATACACACCATTTTTTTATGGTGTACGGCGCAGAAGCAGTACTACCCTGCGACATAATCCACGACTCACCTCGAGTGCGCATGTACGAAGAGAAGGAAGCCGAGTTAGATCGGCAGGACAACTTAGATGCCCTGGAGGAGGAGCGCGACGTCGCAAAAGCCCGTTCCGCATTCTATCAGCAGCAGGCTCGAAGGTATCAAAGTAGAGAAGTGCGGGCCAAAACTTATAATGTTGGCGAACTCGTTCTACGCCTACCGGAGAAGAAGAAGGACAAGCTCAAACCTAAGTGGGGGGGGGTCCCTTCATTATTGATAAAGTTCTCACCGGAGGAGCGTACCGCCTGCGTAATGCATCCGATAACAGACTCGAGCCGAACCCATGGAATGCAGCCAGACTCCGAGATTCTACCCCTAGTGCCGAACTCAATGTTCGTCTCCTTACCCCTGCTCTTTTAATCATGTCCCCCTTTCTTTTTTTCTCGCCCTTTTTCCCTTCTTCACACAAAGTATTCAATACAGTGTGGATGCTCGGATCACTCTGGCCGCACTATGTGTGTTCACCATACCTGGGGGCTTCCTATACGGAAGCTAAATATAATTACTTTTATGGCTTCCTGCCTATCACATATGCGTTCTTTTCCCATGTGTGCCTTTTCTTCACCATTATATGCATCGATATGACTTAAGATGTGGCCATGCTGGGTTGCCTGGCTCTTGTGTTTATTCCCTACGTCCCCATTAATTCGGCTAGGGCGTAAGGGGAGCACCTCTGCGATTGTTACTGCCGGTTCAGTCGGATGTGTACCTCAGACTGGGTGAAGCCGAAAGCTAGCGTTCTTAAGGGAATATTCGGTCGGTGAACAAAAGATGTTTCTTCCGTTTATTA
This sequence comes from Triticum timopheevii, assembly GCA_963921465.1. Taxonomy (NCBI): domain Eukaryota; kingdom Viridiplantae; phylum Streptophyta; class Magnoliopsida; order Poales; family Poaceae; genus Triticum; species Triticum timopheevii. The sequence goes on from OY997274.1 coordinate 464,113,568, forward strand.
CAACGTGAATCCCCAGATGTTTTGTATCCTGCGTTTCTGTCCGCAGTTCAGACATGCACATCGATGCATGCGTACCCAGGGAAAGGGACCCCTAACGGAACTATTCTCCCCGGAAGATGTTTCTTACTACCCATGTAATATAACATAACTAGTTGGGTACTTGTCTGTTCAAGCACTTATGACCCCTACGCCTGGTTTCCACGCATACCCGGTTTTGCATAACTGAGCGGGTATTCGGATACACCCCGGACTGTCAGATCCGGGGGCTGAAGCGAAAAGGTCCGCCGTGACAAAAGATTTTTAATCCAGCTAGGGACTACATATGTCCATTGAATTACATAGTCACTTGGACTGGCTATATTCTTCCTCTATACCATCCAACATGCTATCTAGCTTGCAATCCTGTTGGGAATACTTTGTGGCTAATGCTACCTGGTCATACACCAGACTCACGGGAATCTCTTGCCCATCTGGCCCCGCCGGTCCGACTTCGACCATATGGTTCGGGTCAAGCTTGGTGTATCGCGTCTTCACCATGGCCCAGGCTTCCCTTGCACCTTGTCGGCAGGCTGATACCTTCCACAACCGGAAGCGCCGCCGTGCTCCTTGGAGCATATCCACGAGCTCCCCCATGCCTCCTGGCAGGGAAGTGGATGACCACAAGGCCTGGGCAATACCTTGCATCACCTGCCGAACTCGTTCATGCAGCTGTGAGAGATCTTGCAGTAAATCGCCTGTGGACCCGGGCATCTCCTCTTCAGGATGGCCCGTCAGCATACCTACAGATATAAACTCTTTTAAAATGCTTCCTCACTAAACTGTACTGTAGTTCGTTTAGGGACTTACTATAAATGCCACGGCGAAGCCTCCTGTTCTCCTTCACGGAGTCCGCCAGCTGAGCTCGAACATCTGCTAATTCGACGCCCGGCCGGACGTTGGCATCTTGGAGATTGTTATTCTCCTGCCTAACCTGCGTAAGCACACGCTTGCCAGCCTTTAGCTATATTTGGAGATGTGACTCGCTATCTCTTATGATCTCCGGATTCTCCCCGGAATTGTCTGCAAAATTTTCTGTTAGACTTATAAAGCAAGCCAATTACTAACTGGTATATTTCCTTAAAATTTCTCTATTGAGACAAATGTTACCAGATGAGGCCTTCTGGGATTCCTCTAGTTTGGCAACCGCGACCCTCAGCTGGTTCTTGCACTCCTCCAGCTCCTGAGACAAATGGGTATTCTTCTCTACAAGAACCTGCGTATGAAGTGATCCTTAAATCAGTTGTTCCAACTGTTTCAAGTCCCAGGGGCTACTGCTATACATGCTTATCAAATTTTCTTACCCGTATATCTTTCGCATACTGGTCCGTCGCTCGGGCGAGCCCGTCTTGGGCAGCTCGGATGTATGCGTCTCCCGAATTGAAAACATTGAATGCCTCTTCAGAAAAGATGCTATTGCAAAGTACCGCCCGTCGGCGCTGGTGATTCATGGCACTCTCTACTTCGGAATTTGTGGCGGAGAGCCTATCCGCATCCTCTACCGGAGGACAATTTGGCATCATCCCCGCATTGGCCTCCTCCCTCGAAGCCGGTTCTAGAATCTGGCTGGTGGAGGCGGGACTGGCAGGATCTCTGGATGTACTCCGGTGACTGCTCTTTCTACCAGGACGCGATGGATGCTGTTACATTTCAAACATCATAATCAGAAAGAAAATTCTAATTATACCTCTGCGACGGCGTTTTGACCCTAACCGCCTTCCTCTTGAGCCTGCCTGGCCCGGACGCCCTTTGCTGACGAGCCCCCAGGGGCTCGGTGCCGCGTTCCGATGGTCGTCTCTACAAAAATATGATAGCATGGTATAAGAAAGGAACCCTCTTCAGAGGATAAGGCTTCAGCTTTCCTTACATGCGATGCAGGGAGAAGTCCGGGATAGTCGGCGATAATAGCCACCAAGGCGCCCTTGCAGCTGGCCTGATAAAATGTCTCGTCGACAAGCTCCACAGATATATCTAGATCTTCTTCAAGTCCGGGATCTAAGGCCCGGCCGGGGTCCTCTATCTGCGGAGAGGGGCTATTGAACTCTTTTACGGCCCTCGTCAGTTCCTGCTCAGAAATATCAAGGTAAATGATAGTGATGAAGGGTGCAAGAATGGATAAAGTTGAGTAAGGAGTAACGGCTCACCCAGCTTGGGGGGTTGTACGTGGAAAATCCATCCCGCAGTTTGATGCGGAGGAACTCCTCTTCTTATCCTTTATATAAATCAGATAGTATTCTCGCCAGAGCAGTGGCGGAGTCCGGACCTTTACGACCACAGCGGGTGGCATCGTCTTCCCTGTTGAAGTGCCACATAGGCTTCCCCCTATATTGAAGTGGCTGCCCCCCCCCCCCCCCCCCCGCATTATGCATATTGATATAACCTCGACTATTGTCAGTCCTGATTGGGCCAATGTCTTTATCCTGCTCATCAGGAAGTGGCCTTCTCTAGTATGTTCCTCCTGAGGGCTCCGAGGGCGCCAACTTTGGCGTTTCTTCAGCGGAGTGTTATTAAATTCAGGGAGGCCCGTCCGGATTGGATCCGGAAGGGGAACGTCATCAACATAAAACCACTCCGAGGGCTAGTTTTCAGATGCCTTCTTTGGAGTACCGGACAGGTATCCGGTCTGGGCGCGCGCCATATTTCGGCTCCGCCCACTTGATATATGGATTCCCCCTGATTGCGAGGGACGAGGCAGAATAGCTTCTTCCGTAACTCGAAGTGAGCCTCGCAGCCCAGAAATAATTCACAAAGGGCAACGTATCATGCGATGTGCAGCACGGAGGCAGGGGTGAAGTTGTGCAACTGGAGGCCATAGAACTCCAAAAGTGTCGTGGAATTGTCACGTCAGATGTCCTCGTGAAAGGATTTAGTTGTGGAGCCATCGCAACTAGGAAGCTTGAAGGGGTTAAATCGGGACAAAGGACACGAGAGAGTTACTAGTTCGGCCCCTTACGCTGAAGGTAAGGCCTATGTCTAGTTGGGTTTGGTATTGATGTTTCGATGACCAGGGAGCGAGATACGCTATGCCTGGCTCTTGATCAGTTGTCTCTTGCCCTAAGCCGCCAGCAGGTCGTCCCCTTATATACACGGGTTGACGCCCTGTGGCTTGCAGAGTCCCGGCCGGCTTATAAACAGTGTCCGGCTTGGTGACTAGTTAAATCTACCTTATGTTACAAGTTATTCCATCATGGCGGTTTACTACAACGAGCCTTAAGTCGCCTATGGGCCTTAAGCCCTTTGTTGAATCGCCATCTTCATGCTTGGTCTTGGGCTTCACTCTGATGAGTCTCTTTGTGTAACCCGGCCCCTCCTGGGCGGCTTACACAAATAGTTATATCCCCAACATTAGGCCCCAGATTGATTTGAACCTGTTCGTGTCAATCTTAAAAAATATTTTTAAAGAATAAGTCTTCAGTCTTTTGACTATACAGAGGGCTTTCTTAATCCGCCATGGCGTCATCTTCTGGATCCATCTTAACCCGGCGTGACGTCATCCTTTCTTTAATTCATTTTCTATTCCATCGTATCCTTCAATGGATCTCTGCTTTTATTGATTGTTCCGAAAATCGAGGCGTCGGGGCCGCTGGATAGTAATTCTTATCTCCTCGTTTCCCGCGCCGTCTGAGTTATCCTCTCCCTATAAATAGATGTGACTTAGGTCTTTCATTCTTCCCTCTTTCAGTCGTCCTCTTCCTCTTGCCTCCTCTCGAGCTCCGCCGCCGCCGCCGTTGAACCCCTCATCTTCATCAACCTGACTCTGACCAGAAAACGACGGCGAACCTCCGCAGCTCGTCCACATCCGTGAGTTCCTCTTCTTCCCTTTCTTTTAGATCTGCATTGGAATCCTGTTGAGTTCGTCGGTGTTCATCACCGCCCGATGCAAACCCTCGCTAGTTTGCACCTCCAATGCCCTGTTTAGATCGTAAAAACTATGTAGAACTGCCGCAGTAAGTGTTCGTGTTGATCTTGCATAGAAACAGATCTCATTTCCCTTGTTCGGAAACCCTCTTCGAGTACGTGAACTTCTCTGCCCTGTTTTTAGGTCTAGAAAATTTCCCTTTTAGAGCAATAACTTGATCCAGAATAATAGCTGTCGTCTGTGAAACCTATTTCTATCACCCGGAAAGCTTCTTCTGGTAAATGCTTTTAAACACAACTGTCCAGGTGTCCGGTTTAATTAAGTGATACTGAGCTATAAGCCTTGCCTTCTTCTCATGACCCTAAGAATTTTGAATTGCTCTTGATACTTGTAGCGGCTTAAATATTGTTGCACAATCACCCTTATATCATTAGGCCCCTTCTTAAGCCACTACTTTAAATAATTTAGATATTTCTCCCGAGTTAAAGTTAAACTTGAACTTCTTATTTTGTCGTAGGCCAACTGTTGTCATGGCACCTAAGGCGGCCAAAGCCCCTGTGACTTGCAATTGGGTTCCATCCACAGTTACCAAAAGTAAACTCGCTAAGTTCTGAAGTCTGGCCACCTGCCCAAAAAGGAGGTCATGTCTTATCGTGCCCCTGACCCGTCTGAAGAAAGGCCTCATTCCAAAGAAGGGGAGATGATAGTGTTCACGGATCACATGAACCAGGGATTTGCCCCTCCCGGCTCAAAATTCTTCAGGGAAGTTTTGAATTTCTTTGATCTTAAACCTCAAGACATTGGACCCAATTCCGTGTCAAATCTTTGCAATTTCCAAGTCTTCTGTGAGGTATACCTGGGAGAGGAGCCAAGTCTGCTGTTGTTCAGAGAACTTTTTTACTTGAACCGGCAGAATGAATGTGCCAACGGGCCTAGTCTTGAGCTTGGCGGCATCTCAATCCAGCGGCGGAGAGATTGTCTTTTCCCTTATGCTGAGCTGCCGAGTCACCCGAAAGATTGGAACCAGACGTGGTTCTACTGTCAAGACACGTCACCAGCTGATGAGAGGCCTCTGCCCGGCTTCCGCGCCCTGCGCCTTGAATCCAACCATCCGCTGGCGGATAAGTTATCTGCTGTTGAGCGCCTGCCTCTCAACCCCACCATCAGGAAGATCAAAGCTCTTCTAGGAAACAGGTTAAACGGCATCGATCTGGTTCGAGTCTGGGTCACCTGGCGAATACTATCATTAAGCCGTCGCTCCGGCTTAATGTGTACTTACTCAGGCGAGAAGGATGATCCAATGCGTCATAGTCCCGACGACTTACCAGATGATGTTGTAGATGCTACGACACAGTCACTGTTGAAGGAGGGCACTGTAACCAGTAATGCCTTCGGCTTACTTCCCTTCTGCAAGAAGAACCCGCCCCTGCGGTAAGTTACCAATCTTCATAAATACTCTTTAACATGTTATACCTTCTTGTACTTATGATTCCTTATCTTTTTCCACAGGCCGGTGATAATTTCTGGAAGGTCAAGTATGACCATGAGGCTGCCAAATAGGCCAGGGCAGCCAAGAAAACTGAAAGGAAAGCCGCCAAGACGGGCACCTCAAAGAAGAAGAAACCCAGCGCCTCCGATATGCTTAAATTGGATGACTCTTCTTCGGATGATGAAGAGGTAATCCTTTGATTTTCTTAACTCCTTTATTGTTACTCTACTGACATTCTATCCTTTCAGGAGGATACAGGGAACAGTCAAGCAATTGACGAAGAGGTAACTATAATCTCCTCCAACTCAGAGCCTTTGCCAAAGCAAAAAATCCGAAGGGCGACCCGGAAAGTAAGATTTTCACATCCTCTAGCTTACCAAGATCCTCAATTTCTTTTGAAGCAACAATAGCTTGAGAACCGGAGGCAGACTCGGGCCAATCAAGACGCACAACTCTCCTCCGGCTTACCAGATGTAACCAGGAAGCGTCGGACCGAGGTTATCTCTGATTTATGTTCTGCTTTACCTTTGGCGGGTTTGATTCACCAACCTCTCAATTCATCTGACTCCAACTATCAGGATACCTGTCCTTCCTCTGATGAGTCGATGCAATCAAACATGCCGGCTTTCAAAACGGCTCCCGGGTAATATAACCTTTCTTACTTTAAGCTTTTTCATACTTTTATCTTAACACTCATCCTTCTACTTTGATTGACAGCCTGCAAATGAAGCCCAGCAAGAGGGCGAAGAAGAATAAGCCGTCTCAAGACCCGGTGGTTACTGAACCGGCGCGTGACTCATCCGCTCCTGACAGCTCCACTCATCAGCCACCGCCTGAACCGGCTTGTGATATTCCGGTGCCAACCTCTGACCCGCCTGCAGAAGATGTTATCCACAACTCTGATAACCCGGAAATTCCTAGCCCGGTCAAGACGACTGATTCGGAAGTTGAATTTTCTGAAAAGCCAATATGTTGAACCAGGCCGGCCTACTGTTCTTGCCCAATGCACTGCCAAGGAGGAGTTTGCCCAATGTCGGAAAGCCAAACAGGACATCACTGATTATACTCACCTAAGCATTGGTGATATAGTCTCGGGTTATCTGAACCAAGTGCACAATAGTCGTGACCTGGAAATTGACACGGTGAAGCAAATACAGCACAAATCCGAGGTATAACTTATGCTTTTTTCCTAAACTTTACTTACTGTACCAGCCCCCAAGTCTATTGCTTATGAATGAATATGCTGTAGACTTAGAAATCTACTTACTGTTAGGTTGTCCGGTTTAAAGTGAATACATTTGACCCGGTGATGGCATGAGACTTTGAATTTGTGTTACACATTAGCCCCCAAGTGTCAAGTGTCTTTACTTGTAAAGTGCTTGAGACTTAATATGTATGACTCGGTAGGATAAGTTAAAAAAATCTTTAAGCATACATTAGCCCCCAAGTGCCAAGTATCTTTACCTGTAAAGTGTTTGGGACTTGAATGTTACCTTACCATGATTCTTACCATAACCTGATGTCAATGCAGGCCACCATAAGTCAATTTGAGTCGGAGCTTGCTGACCTGAAGAGCCAGCTGAAAACTCAAGAGCTTGAAACTCAGAAAGCCAGCTCCAAGTTTGAATTCAGTGTCTCTGAACAAGAGAAGTTGAGGCAAAACTTTGAGTCAGAAAAGAAAATTTGGGCTGATGAGAGGGCTTCACTGGTGACTCAGGCCGAGGCGGCAGAAGCATCTCTTGCAGAGGCAACAACCAAACTATCCGACTTAAAACGGCAGATATCCCAAATGGTCTCAGCCATCTTCTGTAAGTCACTCTAGAAAACCTTAAACATTGTAATCTTCCAAGGATTATTGTAATAGTTATCTCCGGCTTATTGTTACACTTGTGAACATACAGGCCCCAGGAGTACCAACCTCAAGCAAAACATGCTGATCAAGCTTAAGGCGGTTTAAACCTTAGTGGAGCAGCTGTACTCCGGGTCACAACGTGCCTTGGCCGTTGTGGCCTTATCAAATACCACTCATCTCCTTCTACAAGATGTGCTAAAGCATCTCGCAGTGCTACCTCAATGAATTCAGGATTTAAGGCAGGCATCTGCGAGAGCCGGAGCCGTGGCCGCATTAAGCCGGGCAAAGGCATGGGTGCCAGAACTTGACTTGACTGATCTCTCTCTTGGATATCCAAGCCTGAAGGAGGACAGCACTGCATTTGACGACTAAGACTTCACTGCCTGTGTCAAAGTCGTACGTCCCCTGGCGACTCTCATTGGGAATGATACTGATCTTACTAAGTATTCGCCGGGCTATGATAGCGAGAACCGGAGAATCCCAAACGTTCCATACGACCAAGTCAGCCTGATCCCTCCAACGCGTAAGCATACCTTTGCCCCTAAAGTGGACTCGGCCGGTTTAATAGATGATGAGGCTGAATTTGAAGCCTTGAGTGGCATTGACTGGGCCTCGTCCACCTTCCAGGACAAAGCAAACGACGGAGAGGCGGAGAAGGATAACTCGGAGTCGTCAAGCCCACCGAAGGAATCAGCCGCCAGGCGTTTTATAACTTTGCCAAAACAATGCTTCACTTATTCAGACTCGGGGAGTCCTGTAATAGGATAGAAAAACTTCTTAATGTTGGTCATGCCCTTGCGCATGTTTATGGTGCTTATTACTTCTGTAAGCCGCCATCACTATATTTCGCTGGCTTATGTTAACCATGTATTTCCTTGGTGTTTAACTTGCTTTACCTTATCCTGCACATCAAACAAGCAAAATTTTCTGGGCGGTTTACTGCACCAGGGGGTTATAGAGTATTGATAACCCGGAACATGACCAAAAGTCATCATATATAGGCGGTTCATGATTATTTAAAATATATTCACAACAGCATACCTGTGACCCTTTTGATAGTCTTCCCGGCTCATTTGATGCTTTACCTGGCACCTATGTGTTGGGGAACGTAGTAATTTCAAAAAATTTCCTACGCACACGCAAGATCATGGTGATGTATAGCAACGAGAGGGGAGAGTGTTGTCTACCTACCCTCGTAGACCAAAGCGGAAGCGTTGACGCAACGTAGAGGAAGTAGTCGTACGTCCTCCCGGTCCAACCGATCCAAGCACCGTTACTCCGGCACCTCCGAGTTCTTGACACACGTACAGCTCGATGACGCACCCCGATCTCCGATCCAGCAGAGGCGCGGGGAGGAGTTCTGTCAGCACGACGGCGTGGTGACGATCTTGATGTTCTCCTGTCGCAGGGCTTCGCCTAAGCACCACTACAATATGACCGAGGTGTAATATCGTGGAGGGGGGCACCGCACACGGCTAAGGAACGATCTCAATGATCAACTTGTGTTTCTATGGGGTGCCCCTGCCCCCGTATATAAAGGAGTGGAGGAGGGGAGGGCCGGCCCTCTCTATGGCGCGCCCTAGGGGAGTCCTACTCCCACCGGGAGTAGGATTCCCCCTTTCCTAGTCCAACTAGGAACCCTTCCATGTAGTAGGAGTAGGAGAGAAGGAAAGGGAAGAGAGAAGGAGAAGGAAGGAAGGGGGCGCCCCCCCTCCCTAGTCCAATTCGGACTAGTCCAAGGGGAGGGGTGCGGCCACCCTTTTGGCCCTTTCTCTCCTTTCCCGTATGGCCCAATGAGGCCCAATACGAATTCCCGTAACTCTCCGGTACTCCGAAAAATACCCGAATCACTCGGAACCTTTCCGAACTCCGAATATAGTCGTCCAATATATCGATCTTTACATCTCGACCATTTCGAGACTCCTCGTCATGTCCCCGATCTCATCCAGAACTCCGAACTCCTTCGGTACATTAAAACTCATAAACTCATAATAAAACTGTCATCGAAACCTTAAGCGTGCGGACCCTACGGTTCGAGAATAATGTAGACATGACCGAGACACGTCTCCGGTCAATAACCAATAGCGGGACCTGGATGCCCATATTGGTTCCTACATATTCTACGAAGATCTTTATCGGTCAGACCGCATAACAACATACGTTGTTCCCTTTGTCATCGGTATGTTACTTGCCCGAGATTCGATCGTCGGTATCCAATACCTAGTTCAATCTCATTACCGGCAAGTCTCTTTACTCGTTCCGTAATACATCATCTCGCAACTAACTCATTAGTTGCAATGCTTGCAAGGCTTAAGTGATGTGCATTACCGAGAGGGCCCAGAGATACCTCTCCGACATTCGGAGTGACAAATCCTAATCTCGAAATACGCCAACCCAACAAGTACCTTCGGAGACACCTGTAGAGCACCTTTATAATCACCCAGTTACGTTGTGACGTTTGGTAGCACACAAAGTGTTCCTCCGGTAAACGGGAGTTGCATAATCTCATAGTCATAGGAACATGTATAAGTCATGAAGAAAGCAATAGCAACATACTAAACGATCGGGTGCTAAGCTAACGGAATGGGTCATGTCAATCAGATCATTCAACTAATGATGTGATCCCGTTAATCAAATAACAACTCTTTGTCCATGGTTAGGAAACATAACCATCTTTGATTAACAAGCTAGTCAAGTAGAGGCATACTAGTGACACTCTGTTTGTCTATATATTCACACATGTATTATGTTTCCGGTTAATACAATTCTAGCATGAATAATAAACATTTATCATGAAATAAGGAAATAAATAATAACTTTATTATTGCCTCTAGGGCATATTTCCTTCACTACGATCCTAGGATGATCAATATTAAACCGGAAGAATTAAGGACCATCTCCTTAAGAAGGTTTCAAAATAGTTAAAGTAACTATATGTATGAGCAATGTACACAGGCTCCTGATTCGAATACGATCAGAAAACCGTCCCAAAGGGGTTAAGCTAAGATTCGGATACGATCATATAGCCCCCAGTGGCTTTGGCGATGCCGATCAAGTGGGTATTGACATCTATGTTCTCTTTGGTTCGAATACGACCTATGTTTGAACAGGAAGCCCCCAAGTGAACATAAGAGTTGTTTAATGACGCTGATTTGAATATGATCCACGTGAGACCCAAAGGGGTTAAGCTGTGATTCAAATATGATCAAGAAGCCCCCAAGTGGGTTTGGCAGTATGCCGATCAAGTGAGTATCGACAGCTATGTTCTCTTCGGTTCGAATACGACCTATGTTTGAACAGGAAGCCCCCAAGTGACCATGGCTAGATTCAGATATGATCATAAACTAGTCCAAAGGGAAAGCCGGATTCAGATGTTATCCGCTCCCTGTTGGTTGTCTCCACTACCTGATAAAAAAGACACATAGATTTTTGAAGGTAAAAAAGGACAGAGGTCCTGCTTTATTTCTTTATATAATATATACATTGGCAAAAAATATGTACATCCTGAAAGCCGGTGGCTTAAGTATAATAAGGCCGGAGATGAGCAATATTCCACGGCCGGCGGGTCTCCTCCTCCGACTTAAGTGAGTCCTTGTGCTCTCGAACATCGATGAGGTAGTATGACCCGTTGTGCAGATTCTTGCTGACCACAAAGGGCCCTTCCCAAGGCGGGGACAACTTGTGCATATTAGACTGATCCTGGATGAGCCGGAGCACCAAGTCACCTTCCTGAAAGGTTCTGCTCCTAACCCAGCGGCTGTGATAGCGACGCAGGTCTTGTTGATAAATTGCCGAGCGGGATATTGCCAAGTCTCGCTCCTCATCCAGCAAGTCAAATGCATTCCAACGAGCTTCTTCGTTGTCAGCCTCAACGTAAGATGCCACGTGGGGCGAATCGTGCCGATGTCACTTGGCAGAACCGCCTCTACACCATACACCATGAAGAAAGGCGTGTAGCCTGTAGATCTATTAGGCGTAGTGTTGATGCTCCATAACACGGAAGGTAACTCCTCCACCCAACAACCCGGAGTCTGCTGTAAGGGGACTAAGAGCCGGGGCTTGATACCTTTCAGGATATCTTGATTAGCTCTTTCTGCTTGACCATTGGATTGAGGATGAGAAACAGCCGAAACATCAAGCCGGATATGTTCTCTTTGACAGAACTCTTCCATGGCACCCTTGGAGAGATTAGTGCCATTATCAGTTATGATGCTATGTGGGAAACCAAAACGAAAGATCACCTTTTTCATGAATTGAACCGCCGTGGCTGCATCACACTTACTGACCGGCTCTGCCTCAACCCACTTGGTAAACTTATCCACTGCCACCAGGAGATGTGTCTTTTTATCCTTAGACCTCTTGAAAGGCCCAACCATATCAAGCCCCCAGACTACAAACGGCCAAGTGATTGGGATCATCCTCAATTCTTGAGCCGGCACATGAGCTCGTCGTGAGAACTTTTGACAAACGTCACATTTGCTGACCAGATCCTCTGCATTAGCATGAGCCGTCGGCCAATAGAAACCATGATGAAAAGCTTTGGCTACAAGGGATTTTGACCCGGCATGATGGCCACAATCCTCTTCATGGATCTCACGGAGTATTTCTTGGCCTTCTGTAGGGGACACACAACTTTGAAATGCCCCAGTGACACTTAGGTGATGTAACTCACCGTTAACAATCGTCATAGATTTGGAGCGCCTGACGATTTGTCTTGCCAAGGTCTCATCCTCAGGTAACTCACCCCGGGTCATATAAGCCAAATAGGGCACTGTCCAATCCGGGATAACATGAAGAGCTGCCACCAGCTGTGCCTCTGGGTCTGGCACTGCTAGCTCTTCCTCGGTAGGCACCTTAACAGAAGGGTTATGTAAAACATCAAGAAAGGTGTTAGGCGGCACCGGCTTACGTTGGGATCCCAGCCGGCTTAAAGCATCAGCCGCCTCATTCTTCCTTCGGTCAATGTGCTCCACTTGATAACCCTTGAAGTGACAAGCCACGACATCTACTTCACGACGATAAGCCGCCATAAGGGGATCCTTGGAATCCCACTTGCCTAACACTTGTTGAGCCACGAGATCTGAGTCGCCCAAGCATCGTACCCGGCTTAAGTTCATCTCTTTAGCCATCCGGAGACAATGGAGTAATGCCTCGTACTCAGCTGCATTGGTAGTACATGGAAACATCAGCCGGAGTACATAACAAAATTTGTCACCTCAAGGGGAAGTTAACACCACTCCAGCCCCCGAGCCTTCTAGCTGCCTGGACCCATCAAAGTGAATCGTCCAATACGTGTTATCCGGCTTGTCCTCAGGGGCCTGTAACTCTGTCCAATCATTGATAAAGTCCACCAAGGCTTGAGACTTAATAGCAGTACGTGGCATATACTTCAAATCGTGAGGCCCAAGTTCAATGGCCCACTTGGCGACTCGTCCTGTGGCCTCCCTGTTCTGAATGATGTCTCCCAAAGGGGCAGAACTTACCACAGTTATAGGATGACTTTGAAAGTATTGCTTCAATTTCCGGTTGGCCATGAATACCCCGTAAACAAGCTTTTGCCAATGTGGATACCTTTGTTTAGACTCAATGAGTACCTCACTGATATAATAAACCGGCCGTTGAACCGGATGCTCCTTGCCAGCTTCCTTATGCTCCACCACGATGGCAACGCTGACGGCTCGTGAATTGGCAGCCACATATAACAGCAAAGGCTCTTTATCAATTGGAGCCGCGAGAACCGGCGGTTCACACAATTGTCTCTTCAAGTCTTCAAAAGCAGCATCAGCGGCCTCGGTCCAGACAAAAGTGTTAGTTTTCTTCATCATCTGATACAATGGAAGGGCCTTCTCACCTAACCGGCTTATGAACTGGCTTAAGGCGGCAACACGACCCGCCAGTCGCTGAACATCATTGATGCACGCCGGCTTAGCCAGAGATGTAATCGCTTTAATATTCTCCGGGTTAGCTTCGATGCCTCTGTTTGACACTAGAAAACCCAAGAGCTTGCCCGCAGGTACGCCAAATACACACTTGGCCGGGTTAAGCATCATCTTGTAAACCCGGAGATTAACAAAGGTCTCTTTCAAGTCAGATATCAAGGTTTCCTTTTCTCTGTACTTCACCACAATGTCATCCATGTAAGCATGAACATTACGCCCAATTTGATCGTGCAAACAGTTCTGCACACACCGCTGATAAGTCGCCTGGGCACTTTTGAGTCCAAATGGCATAGATACATAGCAGAAGGCCCCAAACGGAGTGATGAAAGCCGTTTTCTCCTGGTCCTTAACCGCCATTTTGATCTGATGATAACCAGAGTAAGCATCCAAAAAACTCAAACGTTCACAACCCGCCGTAGCATCAATGATTTGATCAATACGGGGGAGAGCAAAGGGATCAGCTGGACAAGCCTTGTTTAAATCCATGTAATCCACACACATCCGCCAAGTGCCGTTCTTCTTGAGGACAAGCACCGGGTTAGCCAACCACTCTGGGTGAAAAACTTCAACAATAAACCCGGCCACCAAGAGCCGGGCGACTTCCTCTCCAATAGCTTTTCGTCTCTCTTCGTTAAAACACAGAAGAAACTGCCTGGCCGGCTTATACTTCGGATCAATATTGAGAGTGTGCTCAGCGAGTTCCCTCGGTACACCCGGCATGTCAGAAGGTTTCCATGCAAAGATGTCCCGGTTCTCACGGATGAACTTGATGAGCGCGCTTTCCTATTTGGGATCCAAATTGCTGCTGATGCTGAACTGCTTAGAAGGGTCACCCGGGGTAAAGTCAACAAGCTTCATCTCAGCCGCCGACTTAAACTTCAACGCCGGGTCATGCTCTGTAGTTGGCTTCTTCGGGGATGTCATATCCGCTGGGTCAACATTATCTTGATAAAATTTGAGCTCTTCCGCTGCGCAGGCCGACTCAGCATAAGCTGCATCGCCTTCTTCACATTCCAACGCCACCTTCCGACTTCCATGCACAGTGATGGTGCCCTTGTGACCCGGCATCTTGAGCTGCAAGTAAACATAACATGGCCGGGCCATGAACTTAGCATAAGCCGGCCGCCCGAACAGAGCATGATATGGGCTCCTGATTTTGACCAGCTCAAACGTCAGCTTCTCAGCTCTGGAGTCATATTCGTCTCCGAAGGCCACCTCTAGCTCAATCTTGCCAATTGGGTAAGCCGACTTACCAGGGACCACTCCATGGAAAACAGTGTTGGACGTCCTCAGATTTTTATCAGTTAATCCCGTGCGTCGAAAGGTCTCATAATAGAGAATATTGATGCTACTACCCCCATCCATGAGTACCTTAGTGAATTTATATCCACCAACCTGAGGTGCTAACACCAAAGCCAACTGACCCGGATTATCGACCCGTGGAGGGTGATCTTCTCTGCTCCACACAATGGGTTATTCTGACCACCTCAAGTAACGGGGCACTGCCGGCTCGACAGAATTCACGGCCCTCTTATGAACCTTCTGGTCACGCTTGCATAAGCTAGTGGTAAACACATGGTATTGCCCACCATTCAACTACTTCGGGTTACTTTGATAACCCGTTTGCTGCTGCTGCTGCTCTCCTTGACCAGACTGTTGTTGATTATAGCCTCCTTGACGTCCCTGAAAGCCGGAGCCTGAGCTGCCACCCGGGCCATGAAAACCGCCAGCCCCTGAGCCGCCACCAGACCCATTATGACCATCATAGGTGTTGGAATTTTTAAACACCTTCATGATCGCGCAATCTTTCCACAGGTGTGTGGCGGGCCGCTCCCTGGTGCCGTGTCTCAGGCAGGGCTCATTCAGTAGCTGTTCAAGAGATGGACCTGACCCGCCGGATCGAGGCGGTTTACCCTTACGTCTCTGATTGTTACCCTGCGCATTGGCGTTGGCCACAAATTCCGGGTTACCGTCCGCCTTACGCTTATTGCCGCCTTGATTCCCCGGGTTATGCTGCCGACCCTTTCCATTGCCGTTCTTCTTTCCCTTCCCGGTCTTCTCATCATCAGACGCAGGATCCTTGGTACTATCAGAATCGGCATACTTAACTAAAGCTGCCATCAGCGTACCCATATCCTTGCAGTCACATTTAAGGCGCCCCAGTTTCTGCCTCAGCGGCTCAAAGCTGCAATTCTTCTCCAACATAAGGACTGTAGAGCCGGCATCCATCTTGTCAGATGAATGAATTATCTCCTTGACCCGGCGTACCCAATGGGTGGTGGATTCACCCTCCCCCTGCTTACAATTCGTTAAGTCCACAATTGACATAGACTGCTTACAGGTGTCCTTGAAGTTCTGGATGAACCGGGCCTTTAACTCTTCCCATGAACCAATGGAATTTGGTGGCAAGCCCTTTAACCAAGACCGGGCCGTTCCATCTAACATCATGGTGAAATATTTAGCCATCGCCGCGTCACTGACTTCCAACAGCTCCATGGCCATCTCATAACTCTCAATCCATGCTCCGGGCTGCAAGTCGGCCGTGTAATTCGGCACCTTTCGAGGTCCCTTGAAGTCCTTGGGCAACCGCACATTACGCAAAGCCGAAACCAGGCAAGGAACACCACCGGTTCTAGTGGCTACTCCCGCCTCAACGGAAGTTGTTGGATACTCTGGAAAATCTTGATGTGCCGTCTGTTGAGCCGCTAGCTGAGCCGCCCGCTCGTTCTCCTGACGTATTCGATCTTGCACCAGATTATAGCCACCGGGTTGGTTACGGCGTTGGGCGTTGCTTGACAAAGCTTCCGACTCCATGTGCATGCTGTAAGTCGGGCTCTAGTTCTGGCGAGGCAGTGCTAACCAAGGTGGGGGAGTTGAGTGAATTCTGTCGGCTGTAAGAATAGGTCTCCTGCTGAGCTAAGGCCGTGTGAAGGAGTTCTCTGACTCTCCGGATCTCCACTGCAATCGGGTCACCACCGTCCATAGGAAGAGCCGCCAAATGTGTTGAAGCTGCGATTAAGTTCTCCATGGGGTTGGAAAAGTGACCTGGTGGAATCGGCACATAACGCGGCGGTGGCATGCTCACGTGAGGTGGTGCCATCTCCCGAGGCTAGTCGGCCCTCCTATTCCGGCTGTCATAAGCTGATTGGCCTCTGGCGGGTTAGTTGGGCCGGCTCCGGGTGTAGCAAAAAGAACCCGAGGGTCGTAATTCGGAGGTAAACGGGACTGAGTTTTCTGATGTCTCCTCCTCATTACCTCATTGGATGCGTTTAGGCTCATCGTGAGCTGGTAAGCTTCTGACTGCAAGCGCTGTGCCCACGCGTCGAGAGCCACCCGCTCTGTAGCTAGTCTAGTATCCTCAGCTACCAAGGCCTCCTTGGCCTGAGCTATCTCCTCATGCACCTGTGCTACCGCTGCGTCATGCTCATCTTTGTCTGCAGGAATAACCGTGGTGGTTAACAGGGCCGTAAGCTTGTCCATGAGATCTATCAGCACCTGAGCTGGTGGGCGTACGAGGCCGCCTGCCCCGGCTGCTCCTAACCCGGACGTTACCGCTGCAGCAGCTGTAGAGTTTGAGCCGGGCTGAGTCCCAGCCATGAAGACTCCGGCCCATCTTGGCGGCTCACAGGGGTCCGGAATACTGATGCCATCAGAACAGCCCCCGAGCACGCCGTCTTGCACTTGGTACAACGAATCTGTTGAACCGGCAGACGAATCACCGTCTGAGAGGATGGCCGTCTCACCCCTATCTTCAGATCCTTCAGAAAGTTCCTCTCCATGGATGCAGCCCACGAAGGCACGCCTCATGACAGGTTG
Source organism: Triticum timopheevii (assembly GCA_963921465.1). Taxonomy (NCBI): domain Eukaryota; kingdom Viridiplantae; phylum Streptophyta; class Magnoliopsida; order Poales; family Poaceae; genus Triticum; species Triticum timopheevii. The sequence continues at coordinate 464,130,559 of OY997274.1, forward strand.
AGTCCGGGTCTTCCTCGCACGCTGAGCCGTCTCGATGAGGTCGGTGCAGTTGTCCGGCTCAGGGCCCGGCTCACCGATTCGGCCGATGAAGACGTGGATTCCGCCGAAGGAAACCCGGTATCCGTACTCAATTGAGCCGGCGTCGGGACCCCAGCCTTCGTCGTCAATGTAGATCTTGCCGCGGCGACTCTTAGTCATCTGGCCCACCACGTATCCCTTGAGCCCTTCGAAGTTGCCCTTCAAGAACTCAAATCCACCGTGCGCTGCCCCACGGTGGGCGCCAACTGTCGTGGAATTGTCACGTCAGATGTCCTCGTGAAAGGATTTAGTTGTGGAGCCATCGCAACTAGGAAGCTTGAAGGGGTTAAATCGGGACAAAGGACACGAGAGAGTTTATACTAGTTCGGCCCCTTACGGTGAAGGTAAGGCCTACGTCTAGTTGGGTTTGGTATTGATGTTTCGATGACCAGGGAGCGAGATACGCTATGCTCGGCTCTCGATTAGTTGTCTCTTGCCCTAAGCCGCCAGCAGGTCGTCCCCTTATATACACGGGTTGACGCCCTGTGGCTTGCAGAGTCCCGGCCGGCTTAGAAACAGTGTCCGGCTCGGTGACTAGTTAAATCTACCTTATGTTACAAGTTATGCCATCATGGCGGTTTACTACAACGGGCCTTAAGTCGCCTATGGGCCTTAAGCCCTTTGTTGAATCGCCATCTTCATGCTTGGTCTTGGGCTTCTCTCTGATGAGTCTCTTTGTGTAACCCGGCCCCTCCTGGGCAGCTTACACAAATAGTTATATCCCCAACAAGAAGCCCGCGAAGGAATGGGTGGATTGGAAACCCGACGCCTCTTAGTAACTATGGGATGAGGCATACTCGCTCCCCTAAGATGGGTTAGGAAATCTCTCCGCTTGCTCCGCGCCATTGTAGGTGGCTAGTCCGGCTCAGACGGGGACCATGAACGCCGGTGGAAGAAACCCTTGGGTCTGTGATGACCCACAAGTGTAGGGGATCTATCGTAGTCCTTTCGATAAGTAAGAGTGTTGAACCCAACGAGGAGCAGAAGGAAATGATAAGCGGTTTTCAGTAAGGTTTTCTCTGCAAACACTGAAATTGTAGGTAATAGATAGTTTTGTGATAAGATAAATAGTAACGAGCAACAAGTAAATAAAGTAAATAAAGTGCAGCAAGGTGGCCCAATCCTTTATGTAGCAAAGGATAAGCCTGGACAATTTCTAATAATGAGGAAGGAGCTCCCGAGGACACATTGGGAATTATCGTCAAGCTAGTTTTCATCACGTTCATAAGATTCGCGTTCGGTACTTTGATAATTTGATATGTGGGTGGACTGGTACTTGGGTACTTCCCTAACTTGGACAAGCATCCCACTTATGATTAACCCCTATTGCAAACATCCGCAACTACAATAAGAAGTATTAAGGTAAACCTAACCACAACATTAAACATATGGATCCATATCAGCCCCTAACGAAGCAACACATAAACTAGGGTTTAAGCTTCTGTCACTCTAGCAACCCATCATCTACTTATTACTTCCCCATGCCTTCCTCTAGGCCCAAATAATGGTGAAGTGTCATGTAGTCGACGTTCACATAACATCACTAGAGGAAAAGACAACATACATCTCATCAAAATATCGAACGAATACCACATTCACATGACTACTAATAGCAAGACTTCACCCATGTCCTCAGGAACAAACGTAACTACTCACAAAGCATATTCATGTTCATAATGAAAGGAGTAATAATATGCATAAAGGATCTGAACATATGATCTTCCACCAAGTAAACCAATTAGTATCAACTACAAGGAGTAATCAACACTACTAGCAACCCACAGGTACCAATTTGTGGTTTTGATACAAGATTGGATACAAGAGATGAACTAGGGTTTTGAGAGGAGATGGTGCTAGTGAAGATGTTGATGGAGATTGGCCCCCTCCTGATGAGAGGATCGTTGGTGATGACGTTGGTGATGATTTCCCCCTCCGGGAGGGAAGTGTCCCCGGCAGAACAGCTCCGCCAGAGACCTAGATTGATTCCGCCAAGGTTCCGCCTCGTGGCGGCGGAGTTTCGTCCCGTAAGCTTGCCCACGATTTTTTTCCAGGGTAAAAGTGATGATATAGCAGAAGATGGACGCCGGAGGCCCACCAGGGGGCCCAGGAGATAGGGGCGCGCCGTAAGGGGGGGGGGGCGCCCCTGTCTCCTGGACAGGGTGTGGGCCCCCTGGCCTATTTCTTTCGCTCAGAAATTCTTATTAATTCCAAAAAGTTGTTTCGTGGAGTTTCAGGACTTTTGGAGCTGTGCAGAATAGTTTTCCAACGTTTGCTCCTTTTCCAGCCAGAATTCCAGCTGTCGGCATTCCCCCTCTTCATGGTAAACCTTGTAAAATGAGAGAGAATAGCCATAAGTATTGAGACATAATGTGTAATAACAGCCCATAATGCAATAAATATTGATATGAAAGCATGATGCAAAATGGACGTATCAACTCCCCCAAGCTTAGACCTCGCTTGTCCTCAAGCGAAAGCCGAAATCAAAAAATATGTCCACATGTTTAGAGATAGAGGTGTCGATAAAAATAAAATACGGACATGAGGGCATCATGATCATTCTAATAACAGCAACATATATAGATTTTGTCATATGATTTCCTATGCTCAAGTAACAAGCAATTCACAATGTCAAGTATGGTTCAAAAACTTCATTGGGAACTAACAAACTATAATCTCAGTCATTGAAGCAATTGCAATTTATCATAACATCAGAAAGAGTCAACAATAGAGTCTTTCAGCAAGTTCACATACTCAACTATCATGTAGTCTTCTATAATTGCTAACACTCACGCAATACTTGTGGTTATTGAGTTTCAGCCGGACACTGAGAAAGATAGGGGCTTATTGTGTTGCCTCCCAATGTATTCACCTTTAGGTGATGTCAACAATAATAGCCCATGCTAACTTACATCCAATTGGATATATATCATGATCTTTCAAACACGAGGAGCTTGCCAAAGGATAAAATGAAAAAGGGAAAGGTGAGGATCACCTTGACTCAAGCATAAAGTAAAAACATAAAGTAAAATATAGGCCCTTCGTAGAGGGAAGCAGAGGTTGTCATGCGCGTTTAGGGTTGATGCACGAAATCTTAATGCAAAAGAACGTCACTTTATATTGCCCCTTGTATGTGGACCTTTATTATGCAGTCCATCGCTTTTATTACTTCCACAACAAGTTCGTACAAAGCTTATTTTCTCCGCACTAATAAGTCATACATATTTAGAGAGAAATTTTTATTGCTTGCACCGATGACAACTTACTTGAAGGATCTTACTCAATCCATAGGTAGGTATGGTGGACTCTCATGGCAAAACTGGGTTTAAGGTAATTTGGAAGCACAAGTAGTATCTCTACTTGGTGCAAGGAATTTGGCTAGCATGAGGGGGAAAGGCAAGCTCAACATGTTTGGAAGGTCAATGACAATATACTTTAACTTAGATGTCGGAAAACATAGACCATTATGTTGTCTTCCTTGTCCAACATCAACTCTTTTAGCATGACATACTTAATGAGTGCTCCCAACTATAAAAGGTGTCCAAGATAATATATTTATATGTGAATCCCTCTTTCCTTATCACTTCCTATTAATTGCAACGATGACTAAGGCTACGTTCATCAACTCTCAACAAATTTTATGCCTCATACTTTCTATGTGTGAAGTTATCACTATCCATAAGATCAATATGAACTCCATTATTGTACTTTCTCAAGATCATAGCAACATAGCAAAGCCCTTGACTCAACACTAATCTTTATTATAGATAGCACACTGACTCGATTACATAAAGAGATCACAAAGCAAAACTCGAGACTACTTGATATCAAAACTTCAAATTACTAGATCAAGATACTACTAAAAGGATCGAACTAAATAAAGCTGTAAAGATAGGAGTGTGATGGTGATACGATACCGTGGCACCTCCCCCAAGCTTGGCAGTTGCCAAGGGGAGTGCCCATACCCATGTGATTATTTCCTCGGAGGTGGTGAAGTAGGACTTGTTGAAGATGTAGGCTTGTCGTCCGTCTTCCAAGGCATAGGCTCTCCATCATAAAAGGATGATCGAGTCTTCGGGATCCTTAAATCTGCAGCCAAACTCATTCGCTTGAATCTATATTCATACTCATAGTTCTGGTTTTGCAGGTCATAAATCTGGGCTTGGAGGTGCTCGATTTTCTCTTGAAGCTTAAAGATGGTCTCCCCAATGACTTTAGCATCTAGCTTGTGGTTGTTGGTGAACTCCGTGATCATCATCTGGTTGGCATTGAGTCCACGCTCCACCATCCCTTGACACTTGAAAATTCCTGCTCCACGGCTTCGAGCTTTGTCTCCACGCTCCTGGTACGCCTTGGTCCCTCCACATCGCGGATGTGCAGCACCCCCTCACGCATCTCAATGTTTTGAGGGTGTTGCAGCACCTCCGCGAGATAGGGGTTGATAACCCTCTCGAAAAATTTGTCCTTGGGAGTGCTTGGAGATGCCATGATGCTCTAGATCTGAAACAGAAACAGCTCAAAACGAAAACAGGGGATATTTGTGTGATACGGTGGTCAAAGCCTTCGGGAGTATATATAATGAATTTTTACCGACCAAAATATGTAACGTGCAAGAAAACGGAGTCCGGGAGGCACACGAGGTGCCCACGAGACAGGGGGCGCGCCGTACAGGGGGGGGGGCGCCCTCCACTCTCGTGGGAGCCTCATGTCCCTTCCGGACTACTTCTTTCTTCCTAAAATTCTTAAATAATCCAAAACTGATAGAAATTGCCATTAGAGTTGTTTTGGAGTCGGTTTACTTACCGTACCACATACCTATACCTTTTCAGAGTCTGGAACGTTCTGGGAAGTGTCCCTTATGTATTCCTCAGGGGTTACGGTTTCAATAATATTAGTTTCAACATTGATAGGATTACCTGAAATATAGTGTTTAATTCTTTGACCGTTTACCACCCTCGGATTTGTGCCTTCGAAGTTGTTGATTTTTGTAGCACCAGAACGATAGACCTCCTCGATAACGTAGGGACCTTCCCACTTTGAGAGAAGTTTTCCTGCAAAAAATCTTAAACGAGAGTTGAACAATAACACATAATCTCCTACGTTAAACTCACGCTTTTGTATCCTGTTATCATGCCAGCGTTTGACTTTTTCCTTGAAAAGCTTGGCATTCTCATATGCTTGGGTTCTCCATTCATCAAGTGAGCTAATATCAAACAACCTCTTCTCATCGGCAAGTTTGAAATCATAATTGAGCTCTTTGATAGCCCAATATGCTTTATGTTCAAGTTCAAGAGGTAAATGACACACTTTTCCATAAACCATCTTATATGGAGACATACCCATAGGATTTTTGTATGCAGTTCTATAGGCCCATAATGCATCATCAAGTTTTTTGGACCAATTCTTTCTAGATCTATTCACAATCTTTTGCAAAATTAATTTGAGCTCTCTATTGCTCAACTCTACTTGACCACTAGACTACAGATGATAAGGAGATGCTATTCTATGATTGACATCATACTTAGCAAGCATCTTACAGAAAGCACCATGAATAAAATGTGAACCACCATTAGTCATAAGATATCTAGGGACTCCAAACCTCGGAAAAATAACTTCTTTAAGCATTTTAATAGAAGTGTTATGATCAGCACTACTAATTGGAATAGCTTCTACCCACTTAGTAACATAATCAACAGCAACTAAAATATGTGTATAACCATTAGAGGCAGGAAAAGGTCCCATATAATCAAAGCCCCAAACATCAAACGGTTCAATAACAAGAGAATAATTCATAGGCATTTCTTGAAGTGTTCTTTGACATTCATCACAAGATAAGACAAACTTACGAGCATCTTTGAAGAGAGTAGGCCAATAAAAACCAGATTGTAGTACCTTGTGTGCAGTCTATCTCCAGCGTGGTGTCCTCCATAAGATTCAGAGTGGCACTTACGTAGAATCTGTTCCTGTTCATGCTCAGGCACACAACGTCTAATAACACCATCTACTCCTTTATAAAGGTGTGGGTCATCCCAGAAGTAATGTCTTAAATCATAAAAGAACTTTTTCTTTTGCTGGTATGTGAAACTAGGCGGCATGTATTTAGCAACAATGTAATTAGCATAATCAGCATACTAAGGAGCAGTAAGAGAAGCATTGACGACCGCTAATTGTTCATCAGGAAAGCTATCATTAATAGACAGTGGGTCATCAAGAACATTCTCTAACCTAGACAAGTTATCTGCAACGGGGTTCTCAGCTCCCTTTATATCAATAATATGCAAGTCAAATTCTTGGAGCAAGAGAACCCATCTAATGAGTCTAGGCTTAGCATCTTTATTTTCCATAAGATATTTAATAGCAGCATGATCAGTGTGAATAGTAACTTTGGAATCAACAATATAAGGTCTAAACTTATCACATGCAAACACAACTGCTAAGAACTCTTTTTCAGTAGTAGCATAATTTCTCTGGGCATTATCAAGAGTCTTACTAGCATACTGGATAACATTCAATTTCTTATCGACTCTTTGCCCTAAAACAGCACCTACAGCATAATCACTAGCATCGCACATAATTTCAAAAGGTAAATTCCAATCAGGTGGCTGAACAATAGGTGTAGTGATCAAAGCTTTCTTAAGTACTTCAAACGCTTCCACACAATCATCATCAAAGACAAAAGGAATATCTTTTTGCAATAAATTAGTCAGAGGCCTAGAGATTTTAGAAAAGTACTTAGTGAACCTCCTATAAAAACCGGCGTGACCAAGGAAACTTCTTATACCTTTTATATCCTTGGGACATGTCATATTTTCAATAGCATCAACTTTGTCTTTATCAACTTCAATACCTCTCTCGGAGATCTTGTGCCCCAAGACAATGCCTTCATTAACCATAAAGTGACACTTTTCCCAATTCAGGACGAGACTAGTGTCTTCGCATCTCTGCAAAACTCGATCAAGGTTGCTCAAACAATCATCAAAGGAGGATCCATAGACTAAGAAGTCATCCATGAATACCTCACAAATCTTTTCACAAAAATCAGAGAATATAGCCATCATGCATCTTTGAAAGGTAGCAGGTGCGTTACATAAACCAAAAGGCATACGTCTATAAGCAAAAGTACCAAAAGGGCAAGTGAAAGTAGTTTTAGATTGATCCTTCTCTGACACAGGTATCTGAGAGAAACCAGAAATGTGTGTGTTTGGATAGTCTTTCCAGCATTTGATCAATAAAAGGTAAAGGGTAATGATCTTTCTTAGTAGCTTTATTTAACTTACGGAAATTAATTACCATCCTATAACCTGTAATAATTCTTTGCGGGATCAATTCATCTTTATCATTAGGAACGACGGTAATACCTCCCTTTTTAGGAACATAATGGACAGGGCTTACCCATTCACTATCAGCAACGGGATAAATAATACCTGCCTCAAGGAGCTTTAGTATCTCCTTTCTTACCACTTCCTTCATCTTGGGATTTAATCGTCTTTGAGGATCTCTAACTGGTTTGGCATCTTTCTCCACTGAAATTTTGTGTTGACATAATGTGGGACTAATGCCCTTAAGATCATCCAGAGTATATCCAATAGCAGCTTGGTGCTTCTTCAGAGTTTTCAATAATCTTTCTTCTTCTTTCTCTGAAAGGTTAGCACTAATAATAACAGGATATATTTCTTTTTCATCAAGATAAGCATACTTAAGATTATTAGGTAATGGTTTGAGTTCAAACACGGGATCACCCTTGGGTGGAGGAGGATCTCCAAGAATTTCAACGGGAAGGTTATGTTTTAGCATAGGTTCCTGTTTAAGGAACACCTCATCTATTTCTTCCCTTTCCTTTATAAACATATCATTTTCATGATCTAGCAAATATTGTTCTAACGGATCAGTTGGAGGAATAGCAATGGAAGCAAGACCAATAATTTCATCCTTAGGTGGTTCCCTTTCATGAGGTTGTCTACTAAACTTAGCAAAATTAAACTCATGAGACATACCACCTATGCCAACAGTGACAATATTCTTTTCATAATTAATCTTAGCACTAGCAGTATTCAAGAAAGGTCTACCAAAAATAATGGGACAAAAATCATCTTGTGGGGAACCAAGAACAAGAAAATCAACAGGGTATTTAACATTCCCACACAAAACTTCAACATCTCTAACAATCTCAATAGGTTTAATGGTATCCCTATTAGCAAGCTTCATAGTGACATCAATGTCTTCTAATTCAACGGGTGCAATGTCGTGCATAATTTCTTTATAGAGATCACCAGGTATCGCACTAGCACTAGCACCCATATCACATAAGCCATGATAACAATGATCTCCTATTTTAACAGAAATAACAGGCATGCCTACGACAGGTCTACGTGTCTTAGTATCAGGTCTAGCAATATTAGCAGTCTCACCCAAGAAAGAAATAACATGCCCATCTAAGTCCTCATCCAAGAGATCTTTAACCAGGGTTCAACATTAATTTGCTCAGGAGATGTATAAGTCCTAGTATTACTCTTACGAACAACAGTTGAAGCTTTAGCATGATCCTTTATCCTAACAGGAAAAGGAGGGTTTTCAACATAAGCAGTAGGAACAATAGGATCACTATAGGTAATAGTATTTTCTTCTACTGTAATAGGTGCAACTACTTTCACTTCAACAGGAGGATTATATTTAAACCACTTCTCTTTAGAGAGATCAACATGAGTAGCAAAAGATTCACAGAAAGTAGCTACTATCTCAGAGTCAAGTCCATACTTAGAGCTAAATCCACGAAAAACGTCGGTATCCATAAAAGATTTAACACAATCGAACTTAGGTGTCATACCTGACTCCTTACCATCGTCGGAACCCCAATCTTCAGAGTTGCATTTAATTCTTTCCAATAAGTCCCATTTGAAACCAATAGTCTTCAGCATATAAGAACCAGCACAGGAAGTATCGAGCAGGTTGCGATTATCAAGAGAAAGCTGAGCATAAAAGTTCTGAATAATCATTTCCCGAGACAGCTCATGATTGGGGCAAGAATATAACATTGACTTAAGCCTCCCCCAAGCTTGAGCGATGCTTTCTCCTTCGCGAGGCCAGAAATTATATATGTAATTACGATCACGATGAACAAGATGCATAGGATAGAACTTCTGGTGAAATTCCAACTTCAATCGCTTATAATTCCAAGATCCCGTATCATCACATAGCCTATACCATGTCAATGCATATCCCTTCAAAGATAAAGGGAAGACCTTCCTTTTGACAACATCATCGAGAATACCTACAAGCTTAAATAATCCACAAACTTCATCCACAAAGATAAGGTGTAAATCGGGATGCTATGTTCCATCTCCTGCAAATGGATTAGCTAGCAGTTTCTCTATCATACCCGAAGGAATCTCAAAGTGAATATTTTCATAAAGTTCAATAGGTTGAGGAGCAACTCTTTGCTCTTCTGGTTGGGGTGAAGATACCCCAAACAAGCCCCTCAAAGTATTAGTTTCCATAATGACAAGTAACAGAAAATTTCAGCACACTATATAAATGTTTCCTTACCAAGTTCCACTCACCAAAAGCGCTACACTCCCCGACAACGGTGCCAGAAAAGAGTCTTGATGACCCACAAGTGTAGGGGATCTATCGTAGTCCTTTCGATAAGTAAGAGTGTCGAATCCAACGAGGAGCAGAAGGAAATGATAAGCGGTTTTCAGTAAGGTTTTCTCTGCAAGCACTGAAACTGTAGGTAATAGATAGTTTTGTGATAAGATAAATAGTAACGAGCAATAGGTAAATAAAGTAAATAAAGTGCAGCAAGGTGGCCCAATCCTTTGTGTAGCAAAGGATAAGCCTGGACAATTTCTAATAATGAGGAAGGAGCTTCCGAGGACACATTGGGAATTATCGTCAAGCTAGTTTTCATCACGTTCATAAGATTCGCGTTCGGTACTTTGATAATTTGATATGTGGGTGGACCGGTACTTGGGTACTGCCCTAACTTGGACAAGCATCCCACTTATGATTAACCCCTATTGCAAGCATCCACAACTACAATAAGAAGTATTAAGGTAAACCTAACCACGACATTAAACATATGGATCCATATCAGCCCCTAACCAAGCGACGCATAAACTAGGGTTTAAGCTTCTGTCACTCTAGCAACCCATCATCTACTTATTACTTCCCCATGCCTTCCTCTAGGCCCAAATAATGGTGAAGTTTCATGTAGTCGACGTTCACATAACACCACTAGAGGAAAAGACAACATACATCTCATCAAAATATCGAACGAATACCAAATTCACATGACTACTAATAGCAAGACTTCACCCATGTCCTCAGGAACAAACGTAACTACTCACAAAGCATATTCATGTTCATAATCAGAGGAGTAATAATATGCATAAAGGATCTGAATATATGATCTTCCACCAAGTAAACCAATTAGCATCAACTACAAGGAGTAATCAACACTACTAGCAACCCACAGGTACCAATTTGTGGTTTTGATACAATATTGGATACAGGAGATGAACTAGGGTTTTGGGAGGAGATGGTGCTGGTGAAGATGTTGATGGAGATTGACCCCCTACTGATGAGAGGATCGTTGGTGATGACATTGGTGATGATTTCCCCCTCCCGGAGGGAAGTGTCCCCGGCAGAACAGCTCCGCCAGAGCCCTAGATTGATTCCGCCAAGGTTCCGCCTCGTGGCGGCAGAGTTTCGTCCCGTAAGCTTGCCCATGATTTTTTCCAGGGTAAAAGTGATGATAAAGCAGAAGATGGACGCCGGAGGCCCACCAGGGGGCCCAAGAGATAGGGGGGCACGCCCCTGTCTCCTGGACAGGGTATGGGCCCCCTGACCTATTTCTTTCGCTCAGAAATTCTTATTAATTCCAAAAAGTTGTGTCGTGGAGTTTCAGGACTTTTGGAGCTGTGCAGAATAGGTTTCCAACATTTGCTCCTTTTCCAGCCAGAATTCCAGCTGCCGGCATTCCCCCTCTTCATGGTAAACCTTGTAAAATAAGAGAGAATAGCCATAAGTATTGAGATATAATGTGTAATAACAGCCCATAATGCAATAAATATTGATATGAAAGCATGATGCAAAATGGATGTATCTGTCTGCAACTCTACTAAACGGCTATGGGGAACAGAACATTCTTCCCAATCACCTAGCTTAGAGCTAAGGGAGCGAGAAGAGGAGCTGCGGTGACCGGCCATGTTGGGATGGTTTTTCTGGATGCGCTTTGTTGGATGCTTGCTCAAGGGAAGAAGGTGAGATTTGGATCTGAGGATCCCCGTCTCTTCAAATAGATGGTTTGCCTGCAGGGCCGGGGTGGCAAATGTAAAAATGCTCCGGCTCCTTGTATTCGCTCGACACATGGAGATGGCCATTATTGAAGCGCAGAAGCCGAGGAGTACAACATTGATGGGAAGCCGGACACTGTTCGTTACAACAGGTACTTTGGAGTATTCGGAGATGGAACCTGCCTTGCAATGCCAAAGACAATCTGCGCGCCGGACTCATCGTCATTGAAGCCTGGTTCAGGGGCTACTGAGGGAGTCCTGGATTAGGGGGTATCCGGACAGCCGGACTATATACTTTGGCCGGACTGTTGGACCGTGAAGATACAAGACTCAAGACTTCGTCCCGTGTCTGGATGGGACTCTCCTTTGCGTGGAAGACAAGCTTGGCGATCCGGATGTTAGATCTCCTTCTTTGTAACCGACTCTGTGTAAACCCTAGCCCCCTCAGTGTCTATATAAACCGGAGGGTTTAGTCCGTAGAAGGACAATCATAATCATCATAGGGTAGCTTCTATGGTTTAGCCTCTACGATCTCGTGGTAGATCAACTCTTGTAACACTCATATTATCAAGATCAATCAAGTAGGAAGTAGGGTTTTACCTCCATCGAGAGGGCCCGAACCTGGGTAAAACATCGTGTCCCCTGCCTCCTGTTACCATTAGCCTTAGATGCACAGTTCGGGACCCCCTACCCAAGATCCGCCGGTTTTGACACCGACACCCACCACCATGAAAATCAGGGGAGGAAAGAGAGAGAGGCAATTTACATTAACCCTTTCGTAGGTTCCCGTAGATGTAGAAAGATGTGAAATGTGTGAATGTGTAGTGGATGTACTATTGGAGTGCCTAAGATAAATTGTGTATGTATAGACCCGATGTGTTTATTTACTTCGCATGTTAGCTTTGTCTCGATTCAATAAAAAGCAGAGTAGGTGATGATGGTGTGCCTGTCATCCTGCAATATAGGCCGTCCGATCTATATCTAACGGATAGGAAGGAAACTATGACAATTTACCCGCACTCCTCTCCATATTTGCAGATAAGGCCTTCCCTTGTTCATCCTTTTCTACCACAAGATCTTGATGTTCTGTGCAACGCACAAGCATCTTGCTAGTACTTCTACAATATACTATATTATTGTGAAAGTTCATATACACCGGCCGAGATTAATGCAAACACGGCATATTTTCATTACATTTCGAACTTTTATAGGACAAAAAAAATAAAAGAAACCCGACCCTAAACCTATTCTATGGCGGCGACCGAAATTCTCCATCTGCCTCTCTATGTACGGGGGCGGGGTTCAAGACCCGTGAAGTGAAGGTGCGGTCTCCTGCAAGAAGAGTAGAACACGGGATACGGACCGGCTAGTTGGCACACCATGCCCTGCCGCCTCCCATGCCCTACTCATCCTCGGAGGAGTCCCCGACCTCGATGGTGCCGGATGTTGGATGGTGGCAAGTAGGACGCGTGGCTGACGGTGCTCCCATCGTCGGCCGCTAGCGTGGCCACCGATTGTGCGGTCGCGTCCACGTCCGGCTACACCGCTATTGCGTCGCGAGAGGCAACTTGAGCGAGGGCGGTGACCTCGAGCTTCATCCTCGAAGACAAGCTCTCCCGCAGAGCATTCGCTCTTGCGGTCATGGCGGATGTGGTGCCAGGTAGGAGGATGATGCACTATGTGTGGAGGTTAGCTGGGTGTTGCCGCTTTAAGTAGCGCATTCCGGTGAGGCCAAGCGTCAGGGTGCGTCATTAAGTCGCCGGAGTTGGTTCCTCGGGCACCGAGCCTCTTAACGACGGCATACGGATGGACGACATGAATGCGGGCAGCTGGCGCCGGCTGGGAATGCACCACGCGACGGTGCGAGGGACGAGGGTTTTTGGTGTGCCAGGGTAGTCAGCTGCAGTCGTGGCAACGTTGGAGATACCCTTTTCTCACATGCGATCCCCGCATGTCATTGAAAAAGCAAGATGACCTGGCATGGTCTCAGGTCCTGAGGATGCAGTTGGCCGTGCTACACCACTCCACAGACGCGTCGCGGCGCCCCGTGCATCCTCGACGAGCGGGGTGTTGGCTGTGTTTGGATTGTGGCCAAAGTGCACCTTACCAAAATTTTGGTCATGACCCAAAGATTGGTCTTTGTTTGGATGGTTTCCATTTTTTTGGCATGCCAATGAACTCTAGCCAACTCTAGTTCATTTTTCTTGCCAATGTCAGCCAAATCATGGGCAACCAAAACCTCAACCAAAATTTTGGCTAGCCAATGCTTTGATGGGGCAACCTTGGGCACAAACCAAACATACTGCTGGTCGTGCCACAACGCTAACGCCACTCTCGGGACACTGAAACCGACCGTGTCCAGCGATGATGAGCGTGTCGCTCACGGCGATCACTGTGTCCAGAGGCGGTGCTGGAGCTGTGCAATGTTGTTGGCCCCCATGACCCACATGAACGGTTGCCAGTGGTGAGGAGGTCGTGGGCCAGCTCCTCCATTGTACTAGTCTGCGCTACGTCGTCCCAACAGGTGTGCCCCACATGTCGGTTCCCTGTTTTACCGGCCATATTCGAGCGTCAGTGCTCCGCGTTGTGCATTAGGCCTTTCACTTTCTAGGCCAAGCGAGGGAACTTATTGTTTATTTGAGTCGTTCAAGTATAATCATGTGGCATTTGCTTATTTCTCATTCCTCTCCAACTCTCTTCTCCATCGATCATGTCGCCCTCCGGTCGAGTCCATCCTCCCGCATGCCTCATTTGAACATTCCGCCGAGTATCATTCGCATGTGGGCCTAGACCATGCTTGTATTTCCAATGTTGTAATTTGTCCAACATGCATACAAACAAACGGTTCATTTAAAGTTTCACTTTGCCTCCACTACGTGTTGCTTCGCGTCTTAGTTTTGACATCCCATTCGGTTCATGCCCCGACACATGTTGACGAGATCGATTGATGTTGAGAGATCAATTGCGTGTCGTGCAAGGAGATAAAGGTTTGGTCGTTTCTATGATAGAAATGACCCAGGGGGTCTGTGGGGTTTAGAGGGAGTATATTGTACGTTCATAAGCGAAACGAACGTATTGTACCCACCCTAGTCCTCTTTCAATCGATCTCCGGACCGCGAGATGAAATTGAGAGAGAATGAGTGGGGGCATGTGTGATACCTAAAGCGGATTCAAAAATTTTAACCGGTGATCATAGCATCCGCTAATCATATATAAAGGGTATTCAATGTTCGTTTCGTTTTTGAACGTACAGTATACTCCCTCCGATCCTTTCTAGTTTACATATAAGTTTTGTGTGTAGTCAGAGTATCTCTACTTTGATCAAACTTACAGAAAAAAGTATCAACATTCAAGAACTCCCAATCAATATTGTTAGATTCGTACGTACTCCTAGATTTGTACTCGAGATGGTTTCCAAATTTTTTCAACCACGTGAATGTGCTTGTTCTCACGCATGCTCTTCCTACTAGGATTTCGCCACGTATAGCCAGTCCAATAGTAACTTTTTTAAGCTCCCTGTCCAATAGTACTAGTGGAGTACTGACAACATCTGTACTAGAGTATGCAGTGCTCATAGTAGTACTCCCTCCTTCCATTTATATAGGGCCTATGTGGAGGAGTGAGATGTGAAAAAGTAAGGGGAGTGAGCTCTCATGCAAGAGCCTAGCTATATATGCATTCCTAGTTAAATACAATAAATATGAAGAAAGAGATAGAGAGGAGATAGAAAAAAGTACTAATACAATAGTCAACCTTATATTTTTTTTGCGGGAAATAGCCAACCTTATAGCCCACACTACTGTATGAGTGCATATAATAGATGCTGGCTATAGATGACATGGCAGTTCCTTATAGCCATCGACTGGCTATATTATTAACCATGCTCTAATGCGTTTTTCAAAACCGCATTTGACTATTGACAAGATTAATAGTACATGAGATGTATAATGTGAAAATTATATCATTGGAAGCTCCTTTCACATACGAATTTGACCGTATGCTTTGTGTAAGTTGCGTGTCATATATTATTACTCTAACATTTGGTCAAAGTTAGCCTCGAAAAACGCATTAGGCCCTGTATAGTAAATTGAAGGAGGGAGTAGTAGTGGAAGTGGATCCTCTGACGTAGGTATCCCTGCCTTACCCTCCCTTTCGGTCACTTACTGGCGAACCCCATGCTTGCTAGGCCCCGCATGTCAGTTACTCAATGGGTTCGGCCACGTCAGGGGATCCTCATTTGTCGTATACTCCCTCTGTTTTTATTTACTCCGCATAAAACGGAGGGAGTGGTAGTATAAATGACGCGGGCGGGGGAGGGGGAGGGGCATCAGTTTTCTCTCAACTGCGGTCCCACAAGTGAGCGAAAACGGAAGACGAAGCGCGTTCCATTCGGTGAGCGACGTGGAGGGTCCAGCGTGCCGGGGTGCAACGCGAACGCAATAAGAGCGATGTACAGTCAAAACTGATTGACCGGTCGTCACCGAAACCACTATTCACACCAGAACCTTCGCTGCTCGGCCTACGCCAGCCACCGGCCCAAAACCACACCTAATCTCCAGCCCATTCCCCCACCTTTCAATCCCCTAGCCCGCATCAAGCGTCCCCTAGTTCGCCAGAAAGCCATGGTGCGCCGCAGGATCACGTACTACAAGATGCTGACGCCGGAGCACCGCGCAGAAATCACGGTGGCGGTCGGCGGCACAGACCTCCATTCCCAAGCTCGCTTTGCGGCGGGCCAATCCCCGTGTTCTCTGGAGCCAAGCTACAAGGAGGAAGCCGATCCAATGTTCATGGTGGAGGCCGTGGCGCAGAAGGCCCCCGATGGGTATGAGACAATGGACGTCGACTTCGTGCCGGCGTCCGAGTCCCCCATGGTGCAGGCGGACCAGCGGTTCAACCTAGCAATACTAAAGGAGGACCAGGAGGCAGAGGCTCAACTCGACGCGGAGCGCGCGCATGCCACTGCCATCGAGGCTCTCCTACAGGCGGAACTGGATGTCATGGATGTGAACCGGGCGGTGGAGGCTCAAGTTGAGGCGGAGCACGCGGATGCCGCTGCCATCGAGGCCCTCCTGCAGGCGGAACCGGACGTCCTGGACTTGAACCGGGCGGCAGAGGCTCAACTCGACGCGGAGCGCGCGGATGCCACTATCATCGAGGCCCTCCTGCAGGCGGAACTGGACGTCCTGGACTTGAATCGGGCGGCGGAGGCTCGACTCGACGCGGAGCGCGCGGATGCTGCTGCCATCGAGGCCCTCCTACGGGCAGAACTGGATGTCCTCGACTTGAACCGGGCGGTGTTCCCGTCCGTGCAGAGCGCCCGCACGCTCCACGTGATTGAGTAGCTGGAGGCCGAGGACAACCACGGTGCAGAGACAGACGTCAGCAGCTACGACTGGTTCGCGCCGGCAGCCAAAGACGACGAGGCTGTCTCGTTCCGCGACCAGTGATAGTTTTTCTTCATGTTGTTGTTTTTATGGATCTTTTGCTGTGTAAAAACATATATTGTTATGCAAGTCGCCTGAGTTTCATCATTTGGGTTAGTCTACCATTTTAGGCGGTTGGATGAATATCCTACGTCTCCTAACCCTTCTTCCTCACCTCTTCTTCTTCCCCAACAAACCACCGCACGGGCCGTACGGATACTCCCCAACATGTAGTTGGATAAACATACTCTATGAACGAAAATTATGTGTCAGCGGTAGGATGGCTGAGTTTGGTTTGTTCACATGCGACAGCACGTGTCAGTAAGGGTGCGTTCCCTTGGTTGGGTTTGCGGCGTGCAGGAGCGATTGTGTGAGGGTGCGGTGCGACCGCAGCGTGCAGGAGCGACCGTGTGAGGGTGCGGTGCGACCGCGACAGCCGTGCGCAAGTGTACCTCCTTTTCATTTTGAAAACTTTAGGCAAGCTTGGCAAAAATGTGTGGCGAAATATGGTAATGCAAGGCCTAGACCCAAACAGGATAAGTAAGTACGTACTAGGAGTACTAGTGTTAAAAAAGAAAGGCGGGGTTTTCCTTCGCGGGATTAATCGATACAAATCCTCATTTGACATGTCAATTAATGCGTATTTTTTTTCTCCAAAGCCCAAAGAACTAACCATCTCACTCCTCATCGCTTGATTAATGCAGTGCCATGCAAACCAACCTTCTCACTTCCGCATGCATGCAGGGTATATTAATGTCCTTGGTTGCTAGTACAAGGCAAACCCCATCAATTTGCCTCGATTAGTGTTAGTGGCCTTTTGCAAATTGTAATTTTGATATACTGGCCTTGTGTACAAAAAAATAGAGGTAGTAACTATATTTGACTTCCTTCCCATTGCGGTGACATCGACGATATCTCGAACGTTGTGGTTTGGCGAAGTGCATTCGACGGAGAACACCATTGGGGGAGACCACGGTAAGTCGTTCGCAAGTGCCGCCTGCAAGCTGAGACAACCTCCTTATTTTCATCCAGGAAGTCCGTTGAACCAAAGGACGCGTAAATGTACTAGTACTACTAGTACACAATAGCGTCATCCGTCCAGCTTAGTGCGGTGAGGTGGTTTCTCGAAGAAGACGATGGAGAAGCGGAGTCAGCGAAGAGTGAAATGATGGTTGCTTCGTCCGTGCTTTGTGCTTTGACGCCTCACTGCTTTGTGATTTGTGATAGAAGGGACAGGGGAGTAGACTCGATGCTCTATACTGTACATGCGTCCAAGCACGGGAGAAAGAGGAGAGACGTTGCATTTTTCTATTCCTTCAATCAATCAACCAAGGAGCTTCAGTTCCATCTTTTTGGCTTTGGCAGCACCTCCACAATGGTTCCCACGATGCCAAAAGCTATTTTCACATTTGGCTACACATTATGGATGCCCTTAACCGTACCACTTGGTTTTGCTCCTGTGTGCTATCTATACAAATCTCAATTATATTGATCTAAAAAATTATAGAATCAAGATTAGTAAAAACAAGGTGATTTTGCCGCGCGGATGGCGGTGGAGGTTTCTTATTTTTAGAGGACATTGTCCTGGCGGTTTGCTAACATGCGGTCCCACGTGTCAGTGCTTTACCAAGCCGATCTGCGTCCCACAAGAGGCAGAACAACGGCAGAAGAACCCCTTGGTTAACTTGAAGAAGATGACGGAGAAGCGGATTCAACAACGAGTGAAATGATGGTTGCTTCATCCCTCCAACTTCTTTTTTAGCATTATTACTTCGTTCCTCCAACTTAACTGAGGGAAAGGTGCAGCTTTGTGATTTGATGCCTCATTGCTCATTACTACGCCGGCGCCATGACTGGGGTGCTTCACCCCGGCTGCTCGGAACTGTATTTCGGTATGGCACGTGGACCCGGTAGCTTGATGTCCCACATGTCAATAAAAGGGACTAGAAGATTTATGAAAGCGAGCGCTCCTCTCTTACGACGGAGGAGTACACAACACGGTGGCCCAGTGAACTGTCACTTGTACTGTATAGTACTATAGTTTTGCTGTTTCGCACGATCCATCAATAGCAACCCGATTAAACAGGAAAGGGCAGGATTTTTCCCGCGCGGTAGATGGTACTGGCCATACATTTCAAAGGCAGTTTTAATGTATGCAAACTGAATAATTAAGTAACAATATGATATCTAGTAAAACTAAAAACATATATAATTTATTGTGTTAGAGTGTAGTAGTAGTGTTGTATTGCATAGTTGTTAGATGTAACATGCGAGAACGTGTAGAGATGTAGTTTTGGAGGTCCTACAGAGAGAAAAGCGTAATACGGTCACCGAACTTCAGAATAAGCTGATTACGGTCACTATATACGTTTTGCGGTGATTATACGGTCACTTGCTCATGGTTTAGCATCGGATTGCACTCTGTTGACTGGACAAATAGTTTGCGTGGCACCATGTTGTAAGTGCATCTAGTGCCCCTTAGTGATTTTGGTGTATTGAAGACTTATAGGTTAAGGGACTAATGCGTTTGTGAGTGTACATAGGTCTATAAGTCTATGAGGAGTTTGATATTTACAGAGAAAGTCGACCCCTAAAAAATGAAGTTCTTCGACTAAAGACTTTGATATTCTGAAGACTTTCTGAAGACTTTGAAAGTGAAGAAATTGGTGTGACCTTGAAGACTTGGTATTCATTTGTGGAACATGAAGCGTGAAGACTTTTGTTTTCGTAGTTTCATTTTCTCTTTCTTGAGTCATAGGAAACACCGTACTGTTAAAGGGGGTCGAGGAAATACTAAGGAAAAATTTCCATGTGATGCTCAACTCAAAATCCTACACCTACCAATCCCTTCGAGTGAAGCCTTTGGAAATCTCATACAGTTCAGTCACTTTCTTTAGTGACAGAGACGAAGTTCTTCTGGTCGCTGATGAATTTGTTCTAACTGAGGAGTTAGGAATTCGCCAGTGCGAATTGCCTACACAGTGAGGAACATGATAGCCCTGAGGAATTTGAGAGTCAAATTTCCGACCGTTGCTGTGCTGCGCGCCAGCTGTCTCAAAATATCTTATCCACCTAACGGTCATATCATTGAAGGGCATTTATGTCTTATCATGTCGGGCTGCTCCCTAGGCTATAAATAGCCGCCCCCTACAACCACTAGCTGGTTGGCTGCTTCGAGAGAACTTGACACTTGTCATTTGAGAGCAACCCATCCTCCAAGGACTTTGAGCGAAAATCATCGAGTGAGGAAAAACCCAAAACCAAACCCCTACAAACCCAAAGTGATTGAGCATCACTGAAGAAATTGATCCTGAGTGGATCCGACGCTTGTTACCTTTGAAGACTGTGCTTCTTCCAGACGGTTAGGCGTCATGGCCTAGAGCATCCAAGAGGAATTGTGGATCGCCGAGTGACCAAGTCTGTGAAGGTTTGGAAGTCGCCTGAAGACTTATCACGAGTGATTGGACGAGGTATGTGTGACCTTAGTTCAAGGAGAATACGGTGAGGACTGGGTGTCCTGAGCTGCATGCTCAGCGACTAGGTGTCCGGGACTGTGTGTCCTCGAGTTTAAATACTCATCCGCTCCAACCAGACGTACAACTGAGACAACAGTTGGAACTAGTCTACCAAATCATTGTCTTCACCAACCTAACAGGTTCTATCTCCTCAACCGTTTCATTTCCTCATTATTGTGTTGAGTGTTTGTTCATATCTGTGCTTGAAGACTTTGACTGAAGACTTTCTCAATTTCCTCAGTTCAATTTCTTCAGTCTGTTTGTCTTCACCTTGTGTTATCCTGTGATTACGCTTTCTGTACTCTGTGCTTGTCTTCATTTCATCATGATGACCATGCTTGTATTCTGCTATGCTTACTTCTGAGTACTTATTCCGCTGCAAGTAGTTCTTCGCTAAGGAATTTCCTCACTGGAAAATTCCTCTGTGAAGAATTCATAAAAATCGCCTATCCACCCCCCTCTGGTCGATATAACGTACTTTCAATTGGTATCAGAGCAAGGTACTCCCTTGTTCTGTGTGATTTTGGTTTAACCGCCTGGAGTTTTAGTTATGTCGACCGCAGGTATGAAGAAAGTGACATGCCCTATCTTTGACGGTCATGATTATCCCAAGTGGAAGGCCATGATGAGGAAGCGCCTCATGGCAATGAACAGTGAGCTGTGGACCATCACTGAGATTGGTCTTACTGATCTATGCAAGATGGCGGACGCTGATGATATTCGCAAGTACACTCGACTTGACATCTTGGCGAGGGATATCATCTGCTCCTGCCTATCCAGAGATGAATTCAGGCGCATTATGCATCTTTGCAATGCGAAGCTCATCTGGGACTGAATCTCTGATGTCTATGAAGGTCATCGAACCCGTCATGATCCCTGGTTTGAGGACTTCAAGGAATCTCTCAAGACGATGACTTTCGAGCCAGAATCATCATCTTCTGCATCATGTCTCATGGCAAAGGGTGACGAGGTAACCGAATGCTCCTCATCCGAGTTTTGTGACGATGAATCTGATGATGATGGATCTAATGATGATATTGAATCCAGTTATACCAAACTTGTTCCAAAGCAACAAACGGCTTTGGAACAAGTTCAAAACATGCTAGACAAAAGTGATGATATGTTGGGTGAAGAAATGGATCGCACTAAAGCCCTGACTGAAAATCTTCAGAGACTTCAGTCTAGGTTTGATAACCTTCAAAGTCATCATAACACTCTCTTATCTGATCATGAGAAACTTTCTTATGAATTTCTTCAAAGAAAGCAAGATCTTGAGAAGCTAAGAGTGAGTTATGAAGATCTTCAGAAGGAGCACGATTCATTACTAGCTCAACAAATCAGCGCTTCTCAGGAACAATTTGATCCTCCATGCTTAAAGTGCATTGAACGTGAATCTGCTAATTCTTCACCTGAATGTTCAAAGGCTTCAACTGTTACAAATTCTTCACCTGCCTCTGCTATCCCTAATTCCTCATCTGAGGACATTGCTAGTATCACTGACAATGCAGGGCTGAAGGAATTGTATATGACAGGCATGTACAAAAGCCTCAAAGGGCATCAGACTCTCTGTGATGTGCTTAAAAAGCAAATCCTCAACAGAAACCCTAGGAAAGAGGGTATTGCCTTTTTGAGGAAACTCAATGCTGATGGAACATATTGGAAGCCTGAGCAGTACCCCAAAACCTCATGGGTTGCTGCAAAGGGACCTCCAGTTGATCCATCTAACTTATCTGGCTTTACATGTGAATCTCCTCATTCTTCTGATGAGTCATTTGACTCCAACTATAAACTGTTCAAAAATCAGAATGGTGAAGTATTTGCTAGATATGTTGGCACTAACTGTACGAACGGTTCTCCTATGAAGAAAATCTAGGTTCCCAAGAAGTGCCTCGAAAGTCTTCAGGTGAATGTTCTCATGACACCACCTGTGACGAACAGGAACCCCAGATCAAATTCTTCATATGGACCAAATTCTTCATATGGATCCAAGTCCTCATACGGACCAAATTCCTCACGTGGATCAAATTCCTCAAAAGGATCAAAGTCCTCATATGATTATCATCGTGCTAACAACTCTGTTTCGCAGGGTAGAGCTAAGGGCTATGAATATGTGCATTATTCTTCAAACCATTATGTTCATAAGTCCTCGAAGAATTTCTCTTCTTATTCATATGCTTACCCTAACCCCTCTTATGTGAAACAAAATGGTTTGGCCTCCATGCCACCATTCTCGTATGGTGCTCGCAGAGTGATAAACTCTTTGCCACCCCTTCAGATGTGGGTGGTGAAGAAAAAGAACTAATCTCCTTTGCAGGGTCAGGTCTCCAGACGTGCTTTAACGTCTGAAGAATTTGCTGGGGACCTGACAAAAATGCCTGAAAGGACGCAGGCGAATCATGATGAAATGAACCTTCATTTCACACGTCCTCATACTACTATATCTGTTTACTGATTGATGAAATTCATCTGATGAACTTGATATCATATTCTTCACAAATGAAGCATATGAGATTGTAAGCTACACTAATTCATCTGCAGGATGATCAACCCAAAGCTACTGAGTGGGTCCTCGATAGTGGATGTACGAATCACATGACTGGTGACAAGAATCTATTGATGGATGCTCCCTTATCACCGTCACATCTGAAGCATATCATCTTTGCTGACAAAGGCAAAAGTCAGGTATTGGGTCTTGGTAAGGTTGCAATCTCTAAGGATAAACACATGGACAAAGTCATGCTTGTTGAGTCCTTAGGATACAACCTCATGTCAGTCTCAATGCTTTGTGATCTTGATATGGTTGTTGTCTTTGGCAAGTATCGCTATGTTGTGATTATGGAAGCTGACAATTCCAAAGTCTTCGAAGGCTTTAGGAGAGGAGATTTGTATATTGTTGATTTCTCTACAGGACCACAACCAGCCGTGTGTCTACTTGCAAAAGCTTCAGAAGGCTGGCTATGGCATCGACGACTTGGTCACGCAGGCATGAGGAATTTGCACACGCTTGCGAAGAAGAAGCATGTCATTGGCATTGAGAATGTCAAATTCCTCAAGGATCACTTATGCGGAGCCTGTGAAGCTGGAAAAATGACCAAGGCCAAGCATCCAGCGAAGACTATCATGACCACTACTCGTCCATTCGAATTGCTTCACATGGACCTCTTCGGACCTAATCATTACTCAGCAGTCACTAATGATGCATCTCTATATGGTTTGTCATTGTTGATGATTACTCTCGATATACATGGGTACACATTGTTACTTACAAACATGAAGTGCAGGAAGTCTTCAAACGTTTTTCCTCGAGGGCTTCAACCAACTTTGGTGTGAAGATCAAGCACATCAGAAGTGACAATGGAACTGAGTTCAAGAATTCCGGTCTTGATGACTATCTTGATGAACTTGGTATTACTCATGAGTTATCTGCTCCCTATACTCCTCAGCAAAATGGTGTCGTGGAGCCCAAGAACAGAACTCTTGTTGAAATGGCTCGCACTATGCTTGATGAATACAAAACACCTCATCGTTTTTGGATTGATGCAATTGATACTGCGTGCCACATCATCAACAGAGTATATCTTCAAAAATTCTTCAAGAAGACGGCCTATGAACTCCTCACTGACAAGAAACCCAATGTGAGTTATTTCAAAGTCTTCGGTGCTAAATGTTGGATTAGAGATCCTCACCACAATTCTAAATTTGCACCGAAAGCACACGAAGGTTTTATGCTTGGTTACGGAAAGGAATCACACACCTACAGAGTCTTCAACATTGTTCTTCACAAGATTGTTGACACTGTAGATGTGCGGTTCGATGAAACTAATGGCTCGCAAAGAGAGCACCTACCTTCTGTGTTAGATGAACCAACACCTGAGGATTCTATCAAGTTCATGGCAACTGAGGATGTCATTCCTACTGAAGAATCTGCTGAAGAATTCATTCCAATTCATGAAGAACGTCGAGCTGATGCACCTGAAGAAAATGCTGAGGAAAATGGTGCTGAAGAAAATGCTGATCAAACTCCTCAGCGACAACCAGCTCATCCTCACATTGCAAAAGAAGTGCAAGTGGAGAAGATCATCGATGACATTAGAGCACCAGGTCCTCTCACACGCTCAAAAGCTTCACATTTATCTAACTTTTGTGGGCACTATGCTTTTGTCTCTATCACAGAGCCCACTAAGGTAGATGAAGCATTTTTGGAGCCGGAGTGGATTCAGGCTATGCAAGAAGAATTACATCAGTTCGAGCTCAACAATGTCTGGTAACTGGTCAAACGTCCAGATCCTCGCAAGCATAATATCATTGGCACAAAGTGGATCTACCGCAACAAGCAAGATGAAAATGGCCTTGTGGTGAGGAATAAGGCACGACTGGTAGCTCAAGGCTACACATAGGTTGAAGGAATTGATTTCGATGAAACTTTTGCACCTGTTGCTAGACTTGAGGCTATTCACATATTACTTGCTTATGCTAACCATCATGATATCATCTTATATCAAATGGATGTGAAAAGTGCATTCCTCAATGGTAAGCTTGAGGAAGAAGTATATGTTGCTCAACCCCCAGGTTTTGAAGATCCAAAGAATCCTGACAAAGTCTTCAGACTTAATAAGGCCCTCTATGGCCTCAAGCAAGCCCCTCGAGCGTGGTATGATACATTGAAGGAATTCTTCGTGAAGAATGACTTCACACCCGGTTCACTCGACCCTACTCTCTTTACTAAATCTTATGATGGTGAACTGTTTGTGTGCCAAATATATGTTGATGATATTATCTTTGGCTGTACTGACCAACGTTATAGTGATGAATTTGCCTATATGATGAGTGAAGAATATCAAATGTCTATGATGGGAGAGTTGAAATTCTTCTTAGGTCTTCAAATTCGTCAATAGCGCAATGGCATATTCATATCTCAGGAGAAATACCTCAAAGATGTACTGAGGAAATTCGGCATGCAAGATTGCAAAGGCGTCAAAATTCCTATGCCCACAAATGGCCATCTATGCACTGATGAAAATGGTATTGACTTTGATCACAAGGTATACCACTCCATGATTGGTTCTTTATTGTAAGTGCATCTAGGCCAGATATAATGCTTAGTGTCTGCATGTGTGCCCGATTTCAAGCTGCACCGAAGGAATCACACCATAAGGCTGTGAAGCATATTCTTCGTAGCTCACACACCAACACTAGGATTATGGTACCCCAAGGGCTTTGCTTTTGATCTCATTGGATATTCTGACTCTGACTATGCTGGTGATCGTGTGGACCGCAAGTCAACATCTGGCACTTGTCATTTCCTCGGACGATCTTTGGTCTGTTGGTCCTCGAAGAAACAGAACTGCGTATCATTGTCTACTACAGAAGCTGAATACATTGCTGCTGGCTCTTGCTGTGCTCAACTGCTTTGGATGAAGCAAACACTCAAGGACTATGGCGTCAACGTGAAGAATGTGCCTCTCCTCTGCGACAATGAGAGTGCCATCAAGATTGCTCACAACCCAGTTCAACACTCGAAGACAAAGCACATTCAGATTCGTCATCATTTTCTTCGTGATCATGTGTTGAAGGGCGACATCTCCATCGAGCACGTGAAGACTGAAGAATAGCTAGCTGATATCTTCACTAAGCCCTTGGATGAGAAGAGATTTAGCAAGTTGCGGTGTGAGCTAAATATCTTAAAATCTTCGAATGTTCTTTGAAAAGGACACACACCCTGACACTTATGCAAAATTGATGACTTAGATGTGCAACACATGGAGAAACGTTTTTCTTCAATCAATGAAGAATAACACTCTAAGTGTGAAGAAATTAATGAAGAATTTGATTCTCAGAACCCTACGACAATTGTACGCGGAGTCTGAAATCATCATTCTTATACGGTGGGTCACGCCACCACAAAAAGTTGAAAATCTTCAATTTGAGTTTTTCCTCAGTTTTGAAATTCCTCAGTTTTTCAAATTCTTCAACTTTGCAAAATCTTCACTGTTTCCGTCGTTTTTCTTCATTGGCTATATATATATATATATATATATGAGTTTATGTCCTCTACAACATTCACTTATAGCTATTTCTTCAAGTTGCTTTTTCTGCTAAGTGAATGTGATCGGACCCTTCCCCCTCTATGCTATACTCAACCCAATCTATTCACAAATTCTTCATGTGCGTTCTATTTGAAACTTGTTCAAAATCTTCACTGTGTCCTTGTCAGCTGAAGAAATTGCGAACGAAACTTTAAAACAAATCTTATCCAAATTTTCGGTTTTGTCGCTCAAACCGTTCCGCATCCCACAATGCATTATTCTATTCACCCACGATCGTACACGATCTCAACTACACAGTACGTGGGTGACACATGTCGCGAGAAGGAGAAAGGGCAGGGGCACGTTCGTCCCAAATCTTCGGGCGAATAGTTTTTACCGTGTCTATAAATACCCCTCTCCCCTTCCTCACTTCATTTACTTTGCTCGATCGCTACTCTCTCACTCGATCTCCTCAAACCCTAGCGCCGCCGCTACTCCATCGTCGCCGGTGAGGAAGAGCTTCGCTGCCTCGACCTCGTCGCCGTCGTACTCACGCCGACCGCGGAAATCTTCACTCCGCCGCCGCCATAGCTGTCTTCCTCTGCCAAGTTAGGGCGTGGGAGATCTAACCTGACGAACTTCACATCTGTTCTTCTCAGTTCGTCGTGTTCTTCACTTCGGGTAATTAAAAGTTACTTTTATTACTCACTTTGATTCTCAAAACTTTCCTGAAAATCTTCAAAGGTGTTTATTCTTCAAATCTTCACACATATGAACACCTCACACATCATATGATCTTGAACTATTTCTCTAAGCAATCATTTTCTTCAAGATTCCCTAATTGTGTGGATCTTCGATCTGTACAACTCTGGAACCTAAGACAAGAATGCTTAGTGAAATTCCTCAAGGTTCATCTGATCAAATTCCTCAAAACTTGTTCTTTTTGAAAAACCTTCTAAGAACGCATATGACCTCTCCAAATTCCTCGCACCTATACTCTATTCACAGGTACTCATGTCTGCTGCTGAATCACTAGGTTCTCATCAACTTAACTCATTTGCAGCGTTCCTCGAAGAAAAACTGCATACTTCTTCAGAGAATCCGATTGTTCAAATTCCTCAACTAAAGAATATGGCAGACGGTAAGAAGCCGCAGAAAGGAGGAAAGAAACCTGAGGTTATGACTGCATTTGAAATCCCTGAGGAAATTTATGCTGACTATTGCACACCTGATGAAGCAAAATTTGGCAAAGAAAACAAAAATCAGCGCAAGGTGCGCATACAGAGGATTGAACGGAGATGGGCGAGGGAATGGAGGGAATACAGATATGTGACTCCAAAGTACATGAGGAAATTCGCCCTCAATCCTCCATTCCCAAGAGCTCCATTGGCACCTGGCCAAGAAGCTGACCCCAACAGCATCAAACATGGTGAGGACTTTTCTGAAGATTGGGCTAAGCGCCAAGCTAAATTGTCAAGACAAGCCAAGGAGGCAGTGAAGAAATTCAATGAGGATTCTGCCACTGCTACTGCTACTGAGGCCTCGGTCAAACCGAGGAAATCCATGCCAAAGAAGCCTGCTCGTAAGCCAAGTGCTTCACCAACAGCACCCTCACGGCCAAGTTCCTCAGCAATGCCCTCACGACAAATTCCTCACACTGCTACTGCTCCACCAAAGTCCTCAGCAGCTCCTTCAAAGTCCTCAGCTCCTGTGCATCTTGCTACATGTCAAAGGACTGCTGGTTTCTCGATTGCCTCTGGTGTTTCAGCAAGTTCCTCTGCTGCACCAATTTCCTCATCAGGCCCCACACTGTTGAAGACTAAAGCAACAGCTGGACGCGGTCCTCGGCCAAGTCCAAACAAGAAACAGGTCGCATTCCATGTTCCTTATGATGATGAAGCTTCTGATGATGAACTTGCAGAAATCATCAGAGACAGACAAGTGAAGGCCGCTAGAGCCAAAGGCACATCTGTGCCACTACTTTTGGATCCGAGGAAAATCCTCGATTACATTGATCTCTGGCACAAGGATCCAAACACCCCAATGCCGGATTTTCATCTGACTCCTGGTCAAAGTCACATGCTGACCCATTTCATCACTGAAGAGAAATGGAAGTTTGAAAAGGCAAGAGAGATCAAGAAAGCACAATACAGAAAGGAGAAGCTCCTGAAGAAAAATGTTGTCAAAATGACACCTGAGGAACTTCTCCAGGCTCAGTCTGAAATTCAAGCCCTCAGCAGAGATTTTGATGCCTACTATGCTGATTGGCAAGGAGCTAAAGTGAGATTCGTCAATCTGACGAAGAAATTCACAAATGTTGCAGCCCCATCGCAACAAGAAAACCCTCAGGCTGCAGACTCTGCTCAGCCTGCTAAAGAACATGCCAGCACCACTGATGACTTTCAGCCTGCTGATGAGAATGCTAGTTCCAGGGCTGGTGAAGAAATTCCAGCCGCTGAAGAAATTGCCAGGGCATCCACTAGTGGTGCGCCTGAAGAAACTGAAGAGATCGGAGCAACTGCATCAGTTGCGCCTGAAGAAAATCAACCAGATTCCTCAGCTCCTCCCGCACCTACACCAATTCCAATTCTTCCATCTGCCTATGATGTGAAGAAGACCAAGGCTGCAGAGCGAGCTGCAGTGAAGAAAAGGATGGCATCAGCTGCGTCAAATTCTTCGGCTGTGAAGAAGATGAAGCCAATGACCAGCTCACTCGAAAATCCAATTGATGCTGTTTCAATTTCCTCCATGCCATCAAAGGACCTTGTTCCTTTTGGAGAAGACTATGAGATCCCAAGCGGATCTGATGAAGGAAATCATTCTACTGCTTCGTCAGAGCAGATGGATGAAGAAATTGAAGTGGACAAAATCCCTTCAACGCCAGCCATTTCCTCACCTATGCCTCAATTCACAGCTGAAGAGGCTGGTGTTGAGGAAATTGAAGATGAAGATGTGGATATAGGATGCACCACACCTGTGATGAATGATGACTTTTGGGAAAGTCAGCATCCCAATACTCCTCTCTTCACACCTATCCAACAGATTCCTCAGTCCTCTGCACCAACAGTTCAAATGGGCTCTGAAGAAACTCAACCCACTCCCTCTGTGCATGAAGACATTCCAACCGCTAGTGCTGAAGAACCTGCTGCTGCTAATCCTCAGGTTGCACATGAAGAGGAACCAGAAATTCCTTAGCCTGAAGAACCTGAGCTCGCGATTTCTGAGGTGGTGATGCAACTCACTGACAGCCCTCTGCCAAAGCCAAAGAATCTGTTCTCAAGCAAACAGAAGTTCAAGGCTGAAGACTTCTTTGCCGAGCATGTATTCTTCACTAACTACAACCCCTATGACTCTGCTCGCATAAGGAAGAGGCGTTTCTGGACTGCTAGTCAAGCCAACTTCTATTCCTCTGTGCTGTTTAACAAAGACAAAATCTTCGATCATGAACATATTCCTCACGTGGACATGGAATCTCTGCCATGCTTCGAGCCAGTCCTCAGTGTTCTTCACGATGCAGGATTACTAAATTTCTGCACGGACATTTGCGATTGGAATGAAGAACTCATTCTTCAGTTCTACGCGACACTGCATATCACAGGAGACGCTGAAGATGTCAACTCATGGGTGTTGGACTGGATGACTGAAAACACTCACTACAAGGCACCGGCAACTGAATTGCTTCGTGTCCTTCCTCTCAATCCTCCCCATGACAGTGCACGTTGCACCTACAGTGACCCTGAACTGACAAATCACTATATGCAAGTGCTCATGAAGCCTTTGAAGCCTGGGCAAGCCCCACGAACCAAATTCCTCATCAAGGAATTACTCTATGTGCCTCGGACTATCAATCGCATTCTGACGAAGACTATGAGTCCTATCAAAAGCCACGACTCAATGATGAAGATGTTGTTGGCATCATGAAGAATATGCTTTTCAACATCATTCATGGCGTTCCCGTCAACTTCCATGATTTCTTCATGAGGACTCTGGGCGATATTGCTATGTCACCATTCGAGCTGAAGCCCTATGCGCCCTGGATTATGAGATTCATCAGGGCAATATCTTCACTGAATTACAAAGCTGACACTCTGAACCACGGTAGCTACTTGCCTCCCATTGAAGTCCTCAAACGGACAGTTTCTTCAGCTGATGATAAAGGCATGGCAGCTGCTGTGATCGATGAAGGCATTCGTCCATTGGATGGTCAATTTCGCAAGGCTGCATCTTACTCTACCAATGACGACTCTGCCACACATGACTCTGCCGCAAATACCTCAGCCAAGCAAAATCCTCAAGCCACAGCACCCAGGGTGATGACTGACCGTGAGTTACTCCTCAGTCTTCATCAGAAGGTTGATCGCAATCACAAATGGGTAAAACGTCAGTTTGGTGCACTTCTTCACAATATGACCTCAACATACAATGCAGTGAAGAAGAACCAATACTACCTTCATGAAACCTTCAACCGCACCTGGGCTGTCCTCACTCATGTCTATAGCGCTGAAGAACTGAAGACTATGGGTCTCAAGGAAGAATTTGACTGGTCTGCGCCTCCTCCGAAGAAACTCAAGAGGGTCAAAGTTCCTCCACTGGTGGCCAGCTCTTATTCTTCATCGCGTGACACTGATGAGAATGAAGATTTGGACGACACTGCGGCAGGCCCTGCTACAACAAACAACCCCGACAACGCTGGCGCTCCTCCATCGACTTGAAATTCTTCAGGGGCGTTAGTCCTCAGTTTCAATCCTTTTGGTCATTTGATGACAAAGGGGGAGAAATCTGAGTTAGTCTTCAAGCGGGTCTATATTAAGGGCATTTTTTTAAGTTACAACTCTCGTTCTTCTGAAGCTTTTATTTGGATCGAGTTGTAATCTTAAACCCGATGGTGCGCTGATACTTTTGTTGCATTATGCTTTGCATGCTTATTCCTCGTTAATGACATTGCACGCATGCTGAATCTAATCAGGCACCATATTTCATCATGCATTTCAAATTCTTCATATTATATACCAAATGCGTGTATGAATTACAAGATATAGGGGGAGATCTCCATGATTCAACTCTTCAAATGTGCATTGCCTCAAACGCAAATTCCTCACTATGCACATCTTCAGGGGGAGTTCTTCTATATCTTGCTATCAAATTCCTCAATATCAGTATTTACACTTCATACATTTATCCCCGCTGAAAACTTAACCTATATTGTCATCAATCACCAAAAAGGGGGAGATTGTAAGTGCATCTAGTGCCCCTTAGTGATTTTGGTGTATTGAAGACTTATAGGTTAAGGGACTAATGCGTTTGTGAGTGTACACAGGTCTATAAGTCTATGAGGAGTTTGATATTTACAGAGAAAGTCGACCCCTAAAAATGAAGTTCTTCGACTGAAGACTTTGATATTCTGAAGACTTTCTGAAGACTTTGAAAGTGAAGAAATTGGTGTGACCTTGAAGACTTGGTATTCATTTGTGGAACATGAAGCGTGAAGACTTTTGTTTTCGTAGTTTCATTTTCTCTTTCTTGAGTCATAGGAAACACCGTACTGTTAAAGGGGGTCGAGGAAATACTAAGGAAAAATTTCCATGTGATGCTCAACTCAAAATCCTACACCTACCAATCCCTTCGAGTGAAGAATTTGGAAATCTCATACAGTTCAGTCACTTTCTTCAGTGACAGAGACGAAGTTCTTCTGGTCGCTGATGAATTTGTTCTGACTGAGGAGTTAGGAATTCGCCAGTGCGAATTGCCTACACAGTGAGGAACATGATAGCCCTAAGGAATTTGAGAGTCAAATTTCCGACCGTTGCTGTGCTGCGCGCCGGCTGTCTCAAAATATCTTATCCACCTAACGGTCATATCATTGAAGGGCATTTATGTCTTATCATGTCGGGCTGCTCCCTAGGCTATAAATAGCCGCCCCCTACAACCACTAGCTGGTTGGCTGCTCCGAGAGAACTTGACACTTGTCATTTGAGAGCAACCCATCCTCCAAGGACTTTGAGCGAAAATCATCGAGTGAGGAAAAACCAAAAACCAAACCCCTACAAACCCAAAGTGATTGAGCATCACTGAAGAAATTGATCCTGAGTGGATCCGACGCTTGTTACCTTTGAAGACTGTGCTTCTTCCAGACGGTTAGGCATCATGGTCTAGAGCATCCAAGAGGAATTGTGGATCGCCGAGTGACCAAGTCTGTGAAGGTTTGGAAGTTGCCTGAAGACTTACCATGAGTGATTGGACGAGGTCTGTGTGACCTTAGTTCAAGGAGAATACGGTGAGGACTGGGTGTCCTGAGCTGCGTGCTCAGCGACTGGGTGTCCGGGACTGTGTGTCCTCGAGTTTAAATACTCAGCCGCTCCAACCAGACGTACAACTGAGACAGGAGTTGGAACTGGTCTACCAAATCATTGTCTTCACCAACCTAACTGGTTCTATTTCCTCAACCCTTTCATTTCCTCATTATTGTGTTGAGTGTTTGTTCATATCTGTGCTTGAAGACTTTGACTGAAGACTTTCTCAATTTCCTTAGTTCAATTTCTTTAGTCTGTTTGTCTTCACCTTGTGTTATCCTGTGATTACGCTTTCTGTACTCTGTGCTTGTCTTCATTTCATCATGATGACCATGCTTGTATTCTGCTATGCTTACTTCTGAGTACTTATTCCGCTGCAAGTAGTTCTTCGCTAAGGAATTTCCTCACTGGCAAATTCCTCAGTGAAGAATTCGTAAAAATCACCTATTCACCCCCCCTCTAGTCGATATAACGCACTTTCACATGTTGGCTAGTTAACTTGACCATGTTCCTTGTGGGTCACACCTGTCAGCTCGCATAGGGAAAAGGTCAGATAAACACAAATTTACGCAGACGCGACAAGACTCCAACCCATGCGCGGGAATCACCTGGTTGTGTATGTGTCTGTCAGGGCCTGATGTGTGCATGCACGTGTAGGTTGAGCACTTGAGCGTGAGAGTGTGTGTTGGTCGTGTGGTGTACTGGTGTGTGCATGCATGCGTGCGTGCGTGGCTGCGTGTGTACGTGTGGGTGTTGCGTGCGTGCGTGCATGTGTTCGTGTGAGTGTTGCATGCATGCAGTTCGTGTGCATGCATGCGTGTGTGTATAATCACCACACCAGCTCCTATGTGTTAAAACAGACGGCTCAGCATACCAATACAAGGCCACCTTGTCCGCTGTGCTCGCGATCATGGCTTCGAACCACCGTCCAATATTTTTTTGTCATTTGTTTTCATTCTTACTAGCAAGATGCCCGTGCATTGCACGTAACATCAAGATGCATTTGTATGACTATTTTATTTTGTGAGAGAAAAGGATGAACGAGGGAAGGCCTTATTTGCAAATGTGGAGAGGTGTGTGGGTACCTTTTTGCAAAATTGCCATAGTTTCCTTCCTATCCGTCAGATATAAATCGGACGACCTATATTGCAGGATGGCAGGCACACCATCATCACCGGCTCTGTTTTTATAAGAGTGTATTTTATAAGAGTGTAGATGTAGAGTAGATACAAGCCGACATGTGGGCCCAATGGTAGTGAGATAATGTGATGCAACACTAGAGGTGCCACGTGGAGCGTTTAACTGGTCAACTAGTCGTGTCTTGAGCAAATACAGAGTTGTACGGCGAGCCCGTGACTGTATAATAACCACAAAACGTAAATGGTGACCGTAATGTGTGGATTTTGAAGTCCAATGTACGTATCATGATTTCGCTTCAAATACAATGATCGTCACTGTATATATCGCGGGAGAAAGATGAAACATGCGTGAATGTGCTGGGGGCTTACTTTTAGAGGACCTGGAGATAGTTTGTGTGCTTAC
The DNA here is from genome assembly GCA_963921465.1 of Triticum timopheevii. NCBI lineage: Eukaryota > Viridiplantae > Streptophyta > Magnoliopsida > Poales > Poaceae > Triticum > Triticum timopheevii. The sequence goes on from OY997274.1 coordinate 464,164,727, forward strand.
GTGAAAGGGGCGTAGAGGGGGGTATGTGATGGAGAGAGAGATGCTCTTCGTTTCTCTTTATTATGACTAACTTTATATATAGTATAAATATATAAAATTCATAGTGCGGAATAAATATCATTGTGGGCACCATGCAATGCCAATTAGCGTTCATACTCCTCCATATAACTTTGTAATGTTGTATATATGTAGAAATTCTAAAATAATTTTTTGTCCACACTTTATTCAAAAGGAGTGTGCGAAATAAACGTGAAGAGAGGGCTTTTTAGATCAATGGGGTACGTGATGTAACATGTGTGAATGTGTAGTTGATGCATTTGGCAGGGCCTACAAAGGTATGTGTGTGTATTACATATTCGAGAGAGGCATGGATAGAGGGGCCGACGGGGGGGGGGGGGCATGGGAGAGATAGCACGATAAATGAGAGTAGTCTAGAGAGAGAGAGATGAATATGACGTCACGGCGAGAAATTCTCTTGAGTGTGTATATGCAAGGGGGGAGGGGATAGAGGCACCAGGAGAATTTTTTTGTGTGCTGTCTATGTTGGTATATGTGGGTGTGAGAAGATAACGAGACGTGGGGGCAGAGGGTATGTCACCGCGTGAGGTCTGGTGGGTCGAGGTGAGGCCCTTCATTCGGTTCCGTCCTGCGCCACATTGGTCGGCCCGTGATGCATTTAGGGAGACCCATGGATGACTAGTCGTACAAGACAAAGATAGCAGAATTGTGAAGGACTCTGTGCCACTAACAAAGCCAGCTAGGATTTGTAACCCTAGGTTCTCAGACTAAGGTAACCCCTTATCTCTGATATTACTATTCATCCAACCTAACTTTAAGTGGCATCCTACACAATGCTCTACTCGAATCATACTCGTCGATTAGGAAGAGAGGTGTGAGACAATGCGTGAGAGACAAGCCTAAAGATAATGTGCGTATAGGAGACATGTAGGCAGGTCTATGTATATAGAAAGGGTCGATGGGGATTGTGCGTGTGTATGCTTGTGAGAGGAAGAGTGCTTGTGATAAAGGTTAGTGAAAACAGTCATAAATGGTTATGAGAGGGAGGGAGGGTTATATCGAGAGCATGTCTGCAAGAAAGACACCTCGGGAGAGAGTGTGTGAGCATGTGTGAGAGACCACCGATGGAGAGTGAAACTACACATAAAAGACTGGTGTACACATTGATTAAAGATATAAATTGTATCCAAATATTAGGATGGGATCATGATATTTGCAATTCGCGCAAGGAACGGTCATTGATCCATCAGACATCTAGATTCTATCGAATTTGAGCATGTCTATGTTATTATTCGACACAATTGATCCACATAGTTAGTATTTTGAACTCCAGATAGTGCATCGCTTTAGCAATCGAATATAAACGTGAGTATAGTTCATGTTGTGTGTGTAAAGCACATTATACATATGAAAGTTACACAATGAACATTATAAATAGCTACCTATGAACTAGCATACATTTGAATTCAACTTAAGGTGGTTTAAAAAAATCGAATTCAACATGAAGTCCATTCAATTATTTGAATTCGATATCATGACATTTGTAAATCATATCTAAATTATGGGGGCACCAATCTTTGCTCTGATTTTGTACATAATATCATATGTAGTCATGTACAAAATAGATTCAAATTTAGTTCCTCCATTCCAAAATAATCGTAGTTATAGGATTTTCAAGTGTCAAAATTTCAAAAAGAAGCGAATAATTTAATGAGGTTTTCAAACTTACATGGTCAAATTTAACGTTGTCTATTTAGGTCAATCCTCAAAGTTCAAGAGTACTCTAAACGTGAATAGTTGTGTTTCAAAATTTCGAACGAAGCACCAAAAGTGCCTCTACTTGCCCGAAACCACGTGAGACCAATGTTTGGTAGTGCAAGGAAATTACTTTCTAATAACTCCGACCCGTAAAACCTACCGGCCCAACGTCCAAAGGTCTAAACCGGGGTAGGTTTGTATCTTCATCTAGACGCCACGCAACCGCCTCCGAAAAACATTCATACACAATGGCCGCCTAAGCACACATGCGCGCAGCCGAAATCGCTCCTGCCCACTATTTGGGACACCTGGGATTACCATCCTGCCCCCGACCCGTAGTAGGTCCGAAATTTAAGAGGGGGGCAAAGTTTGTACTTTCCCCAAATTTCAAACAAGCGCGTCCCATCTTCTGTTAAAAAGCCAAAAACAAGCGCGTCCCAGGCCGAAACATGGTTCTCCCTTAGCTCCCCCCTCCCCCCGCCCACCCGTCCGATTCCCCATTCGTACTCCATGGGTGCAAAAACTACCTCTCCACCAGCCGCGAAACCCCGGCATCCTCCATCCGCCACCCCATCCCACTCATCAACCACTGCCCTCCTTCATCAGCCGGAGCCGATACCCCAACGTTGTCGTCCACCGCAACCTCAACCGCAATGCCCTCCACGGCTAGTAGTTGAAGCCGAGGCTGAGCCATCCGAACCCGAGCCAGTTCAACCACGCCGTCCTGCTCCTCACCGCTGCTGCTCCAACTTCGCCATCGTCCACCACACCGAAGCAGTTCCTGCTATGCCGTCCTTCGCCGCCTCGTATCTGCTTCCCCTCCGCCAATATACGACCATGGCAACACAGTCAACAATTTGGCCATGGGTTTGTCCAAGGATCCACCGTCCTCCAAAACATCGGTTCCCCCGGGAGAAAAAAAAAGATCGCCGCGACATATGGAGGAGACCACACTGGCAACCGATAAGGGTACTCCTCTTCCCTTATTCGTGCAAATCTTACGGGTCTGCTTGCACGGTATTCATCCCACAGAAGACACTAGTTGATTGCTTCTTCTTGATACTAGATGTTCCTAGTAGCTCGCGATGCACAAGGTTTCTCCTCATATACTATTTCACCTTAGCTAGAGGTCGTCACCCCCTGGATTTCAATTCCTGGTCAGTTGATTCCCAATTAATGGAAGCATTCCCCGGCATAACAGGCGCTAGTCCGCCTATTACACCGCGGAAGCAGTGCCTCAGTGTTTATCTTAGGGGCGTGTGGGGCCTAGAGCTGCTGGCGCCTGATCTGGAGGTCGGCTGGGATTAAAGGGATGACCTGGGGCGCTGCCAAGCATGGCAGTGGTGTGAGGTCAAGGGGAGGGCGGGGCGGCGGAGGCAGGGGTCTGGGCCAATGGTCGCTAGCGGTTCAAGAAAGATCGTCAAAAGTGACTGGCGGGAGGTAGACGAAGGTCATATGCCCGTTCCTTATAGATCAGACGGTTCATAAAAAAATCGATTGACCTATTTATTTTCAGTCGACTGTTATCTTGATATGACCACATGTGGTGGTGTGCTGGAGGAGTACCTGCATTTCCTGTGCTCATATATTACAAAATCATACGGAGTAGAATCTAATTTTGTTTGCCATGCAATTTTGTAGAGCTATCATATGTCTCCTGTCATTTATTTTTCGGCCAACTGCTATCTGCTACTTTTACAGTGCACTAGTTCTGCACACACTTCACCCATACTCTCACTATTGTGTTTTTATGCAAGGGTATTTCAGACTCTGCCTCGAGAAGCAGAAAAGAAAAGAGCGAAGTCGCTCCAGCTTGGTATGTGGGTAGGCAAGGCACGTTACAACGCTATAAAGGGTGAAGTGTCAGCAGATGGAGACGGTAAACGTAGCTCTAGAGTTGATGACCTCGCTCGCAATGAACCACCATCCCAGGTGCTTGCTTTAACTTTGCAGTGTCATATGTGTTTGCATGTTCCATATGGTGTCTAGCTTGTATTCGAAAGGCCGAAGTCGGTCTTTATTAAGATAAGGAAAGATATTTTTTACATGAACCACCATCCCGTGAGCACTAGAAGACAAATAGCTAGTCAGGGCACTAGCCGAGCCAGTGACAAGCCCAGCACAAACATGCATCACTTGGAAGCCAACTAAAAATCCACAATGGTGGCAAAGCAGCCCGCCTCCCACCGGGCTCTCAGGTCCTAGATGATCATGCTCACCACTCCAGCCGGATGTCTAGCTTGTATTGCTTCCAATTTGGTTAAATTGCATCTGCTTAGCTTACACATTATACCTTTGAATATGACATGCCTTTCTGTTTTTGGTACATACTAGTACATCTGTCTATTAACCATGTTCTTACATCATACTAATGTTCTTGTGTATCCCTCATCAATCACTTATGATGAGGCAGTCAGGCAAGTGGACTACTCCTCATTCAAAGAATGCAACGTCAGCCTCCCGACATGATTCTCAAGAAACAACAAGGCTAGATGAAGATAGTGAACGTAGCTCTATAGTTGATTACCGCATTTCCCCTACACTAGCATCGCAGGTGCTTGCTCTAACTTGGCAGCGTCATATGTGGTTTCATGTTACATATGGTGTCTAGATTGTAATTCTTCCAATCTGGTTAAACTGCATGTGCTATTGTGCTTATCTTATACATTATACCTATTAATGTGACATGCCTTCCTGTATTTAATACATAGTACATCTGTCTACTAAGCATGTCCTTACATAAAACTATTTTTTTGTATACCGCATCAATCAATATGATGAGACACCTTTAGAATATGCAGTGCGATATTAGTTGCATCTTTCATATGATTTATAGCATGCGCTGCTTCTAATTTGTTGAAATGCCATTTATGATGGGACGCTTTTAAGTTGGCAGAGTCATATTGGTTGCATCTTTCATGTGGTGTCTAGCTTGCATTGCTTCTTATTTGTTGGAATGGTTTCTGCTTAGTTTACACAAACAGTTGTGAACATGCCATGCCGTCCTGTTTTTCGTACATATTCCATCCTGGTATCATGTGTTTGCCTTACATCAATGTAGTGATTGTTAGTATCATGCATGAATGAGTTCTGAAGAGAGAATTTTATTGCTTTTTCTTGTCAGTTTTACTTGACAATACAAAATCAATAAAGCGAAAGGAAGTTAGCAAGGCAGTGGATAAAGGTGATCCTTCCAAACGGAGGGCCTCTACAGATTCTACTCCTCCATCCCCCCAAGATGATTTGCAAGACAACACATGCATAAACACTCAACGTAGCTGTGTTGATGATAAGCACGTCTCCCCTAGTGCACCATCACCGGTGCTCCCTCTAACTTGGCACTGTTATATGTGGTTGCATGTTATGTGTGATGTCTACCTTGTATTGCTTCTAATTTTGTTGAATTCCATCTGCTTACTTTACACATTATACTTGTGAATAAGACACGTGTTCCTGTTTCTAGAACATACAATATCTGTCTATCACACCATGTTCTTACATCAAATTACTAATGTTGTGTAACCTGCAACAATCACTTATCATAAGACACGTTTGACTTGGGAGTGTGATATAGGTTACATCTCACATTCTTTTCTAGCTTGTACTATTATTTGTTGAAATGGCACTTATGACGAGACAATTTTAACTTGGTAGAGTGATATCCGTTGCATCTTTCATATGGTTTCTAGCTTTCATTGCTTCTAATTTGTTGAAATGCCTTCTCCTTAGTTTACACATCATAAAAGCTGTGAATATGCAATGCTGTGAATATGCAATGGCACTAATGACGAGAGACCTCTAACTTGGTAGTGTGATGTTGTTTGCATCTTGCATATGATTTATTTCTTGTACTGCTTCACATTTGTTTAAACGCCATTTATGACGAGACACTGTTAACTTGGCAGAGCGACATTTGTAGCATCTTTCATATGGTGTCTACCTTCCATTGCATCGCTTCTAATTTAGTGAAATTTCTTCTGCTTAGTTTACACATCATAGTTCTGGTTATCTCTTCCGTCCTGTTTTTCGTACATATTACATCCTCCTATCATGTGGTTGTCTAACATCAAAGTTCAGTTCGTCTGTATCACACATCAATTTTTTTTTGAAGAACTAAATTGTTATTCGTTTTTCTTGTTGGCTTGACTTAACATGGCACAGAGAAATAGGAAGAAACACAGAATGGTAGGGAATGGGAAGCGGAAGAATCCTGCAGATTCTGCTGGTACTGATGGTGCAATAGAAGGTCAAAGTCCAGCAGAAAATTCTACAAACAGGATATCCCGTGCTACACGAGTTGCAGAAAAAGCCAAACAGAAACAAATAGCTGCCACCAAACAAGCAGAGACAACCCTAGTTCTTGCAACACCTTCCACAGTACTACCAGCTGCACGAGTTACTCGTGTGTCAACTGAGCTAGCAACACGTTCCCAAGCTCCCTTGCCACCCGACACTACTTCCCAAGCACTCTTGACACAAGACGAGTTGGCAAGATCATATGAACCTTGTGAGCTTCAACAGCAAGAAGGTAGTTGCTGGAGTCAAGTTACAGTTGCATGCTTCTTTATATGTAGTCTCACAGTTTGATGTACACTAACACTTCCTATGTTCGTTGTTGGACTAGCACCTAGGTGCAAGAGGAAACAAACATCAGGGATAATGCTCGATAGGTTAACTAAATCTAGAGGAGGAAGAATGGAGATCCATTTTGAGGCAGGTTTAAAAAGGCAACGTGATGCTACAGAGTCAGCCAAGTTAGTATCAGAGGCAGTGGTTGCTGTTAGGTGTCATGTACGTATCCTGCCAACATGGATTCGGTACAGGAATGATAAAGACGAAACCCAGTTCAACACCTTCCTCGACCATTTATCTGTAAGTATGGTTATGTATGGAAACTAGTAATATCGTCTTGATCTGTCCATACTTTCTAGGTTGCTGATAATGAGACTCCCATAATTTTCAACAGATGAGGTTTAAGTTGGATAGCCAAGATGATGCAACCAGACAAGCTTGCACCCATGTTTTCAAGTCTACTCTGCGACAACATCGGTATAACTTAAGGAAATCTCACTTTGAAGGCAAGGCTAACAGTGAACTTGCCCAAACATCTCCAGTGGAAAATATATCGGATGAAGACTGGAGAGGCCTCGTTAAACACTGGTCTGATCCAAAGTATCAGGTACATTATATATATGTGATCAGATCACATGTTGAAGTCCTATTTATGCATGTGCCACACAAATCTATCTTCTTGTAGGTGAACTATTCAAAGAACAAGGCCAACCGTACGGAAGTGAAATTCCAACAGACGACATGATCTCGTAGCTATATTGCACACTACGAGGCTCTTGTAATTAGCTGTTGTTTCACTCTTTTCGCTGTACCATATTATCAGATCTATATTGATTTGTTCCAAATGCAGAGGAAAACCTGCAAGGACCAAAAAGTACCTGAACCAAATGTTGTGGAAATCTTCAAGCACTGTCACACCAGCAAGAAGAAGGGCATGACTACACAAGTCAAAGCCGCTGTTGTAAGTCCTTAATCCTCATGCCTAATAACTACTACTTACTCTGACTTGTGCCTTGAACTGCATGGTTTGCAGTGAATTTCTATTAATCTTTTCAATTTTAGACACAATTGTCTTAGTGTATCATTGCACCTTACAAGGTTTAAAAGAGAGGAGTGATGTTCCATTCATCTTGATCTGTAATCTAGTTCTGTGCTGGACTTGCCCACACAATGTTACAATTTCCTGTTTGTCTGTTCTCAGTTGTTTTGTGATATGAATGATGTCATACTATGCTTACCGTATTATAAACTTCTTCTCTTTATCCTTAGCCCTCAATACAATGTGAAGAAATAGACAATACATTAGCGATGGTACATGGTCATATGTTGGAACCTGGTTTTATTATGTACTTTGCAATAAAATACAACTAATATTTTACATGGGTTCACCAGAATAAGTTCTGTATATAGACCAAAGCTATTTTGTTTGGTTTTGCTGCCTCCTTAATATGTTTTGTTCTGGTACTACTAATGTTAAAACTCAACTTTTCAGCAAGCTATGAAAAAATGGTGGAACCACCACCTTCTGAAGGTGGCAAGGCAACTATAACCACAATGTCAACTCTTGCTGCAGTGGGTCAGTACCTGTCCACTAACAGTGCCAAAAGCACGTTCCTGCGTAATACTGGGTTGGTTGTTAAGGCAATCTCGTCCAAACTGCCTCATGATCAAGATATGCAAGCTCAAAACAATGTTGTATCTGCGCTCCAGACACAAGTCCATTCCCTAACAGTGACCCTTTGTGAAACAAGGAGAGACATTGTTTGATGTCGTCAAGATATGCATGGTTTTGAAACCGGACTATCAGACATTTGCTATGTCGTTCAGGAGCCTAGGAGAAATGAAGGCAAAGGTTATGGTGCTCCATCGGACAATACAACATGAAAACGTAACAGTCAGGTCAAATGAACTGAGCTTCTGAACTTCTGGTGGTGCATTTATCTGCTAGACTGTTAACTTTTATGCCGACCTTCCTTTTGTTTTATAGTTGTAATTTGTTTTGGTGCGATACAAAATTTGTTCTTAAGGTGCAGCCACCGACTGAAGAAAACAACAAGCCATTTTTGTATAGTGTAGGGTGTTCCCTATATTTGCACTGGTGGTGATCTTTGATGCCGAGTGGATGTAATCTGTGCAATCGTCTTAATAGCCTAGCGTTAGTTTCGGCCTTATTTATTTTCTTGTCTTCTTTTTCCCTGGTTTGCTAGTGGCCGCAACAACCATGTGCCATATACGAACAATGGTAACCTTGACCCTGCTACAGGCCGTCGATAAATGGGCCTCCAACAGGGCCGTTGAATCGGTGGGCCTCGGGCCGTCAGATAAATGGGTCTACATGGGCCGTAAATGGGCGTAATTGGTATCGGCCCAACACGGTAACGGGCCGTTAACAGGCCGGAGGACAACAAAGGCTTAATTCTGTCACAGGCATAATAGGTCATTAATGGACCGGAATATAGGACGGGCTGGAAACGGTGCAATGGGTTAATAGGCCAGAAACGGGCCGACTCTTGCCACGGGCCAAATTTGGCCCATTAGGGGAATAGGACAGTGATGGGCCGGAAGTAATCGAGGGCCGGAAAGGAGCCCAAGAACGTATGGGCCGTCAATAGGCTGAAAGCTAACATGTGCTGGAAACGGCCCATGTGAATTACGGGCCGTTAATGGGTACAACGAAATTTACTGTTCATTATGGGCTAGAGTCACCATGGGCCTCTAAAGGGCCTAAAGATACGAAGGCCTCATATGGGCCGAAAGACGTCGTGGGCCATACATGGGCCGAAAGTGAAACGGGCTGGTGTTATATTCGACGGCCCACATGACATTGTTGGGCCGATTTCCGTTAGGCCCTAACAGGCCATGAGTTACCAGGCCGTAAAAATGGGCTATTTGTGAAGAGACCGTTAACAGGCTTTTCATGGGCCAGCCCGTTAACTTTTGACCAAGTCAAACGGGCCGGCTTTGTAAGCTAAATGGGCCAGTGGTGGGCCGTCACACGCGTCGACATATCATAGGCGCCTATCTGACCCACTGACGAGCTGACACATGTTTCATCCGGCCAAATAGAATTTCACACGTGGAAATTTCCCATTGGTCCGAGCCGTTAACGGGTTATCGGATCCAAAACCCGACCCGATAGCTTAAGGGCGTTTCGTTACGATGGATGCGACGTGTCGGTCACCCTTGACGAAAGCACTTATGTGACGCGCGTTTTATCGTCATGGAAGTGGACACTTCCGTGATGATAATTTTGGTAATGTCATGGAACACTTCTACAACAGCACAAGTATGACTATGTTGATTCTGTCATAAAATTGTCATGGATGTACATGCATGACAAAAAACGCGACCTACTGTGACAAACACGTATCATCACGAAAGTGTATTTTTTGTAGTGGTGGTGGCATACACCTGGCCCGCCACCACCGGCACGGACTACTGCTGCTGCGGCGGCTGGTCCTCCTCATCACAGGAGGAGATGACGATCTCCGCCTTCATCAAGGAGACGCCCGCCAATGAGGACGATGACCCCGTAGTTCGAGGGCGGCGGTGCTACGATCCGCCCAAGCCCGCCCCGGAACCGCCGCCTGCCGGCGCCAACGCCCATGACTTGAGCTTCACTGGAGTTATGGAGGGAGATGGGCAGGGAGAGGAGAGGAGGAGGCGGATAGGTTGCGATGTGGACGACACCGGAGCGTGATATGTCTCCAACGTATCTATAATTTTTTTATTGGTCCATGTTGTTATATTATCATTCTTGGATGTTTTCAATAATTTCATAGTAACTTTATATCATTTTTTTGGACTAACCTATTTACATAGTGCCCAGTGCTAGTTGCTGTTTTTTTGCTTGTTTTTTACTTCACAGAATATATCTATCAAACGGAGTCCAAATGCAGCGAAACTTTTTGGAGATTTTTTTTGCCAAAAGACAACTTGGGAGCCAAGGAAGCACCAGAGGGGAGGCCCGTGGAGCCCACAAGACACCAGGGCGCACCAGAGACCCCTAGCGTGCCCTGATGGGTTGTGGGGTCCATGGGGTCTCCTCCACCGCCTCTCAGCTCTATAAATACCCAAATATTCTAGAAACCTTAGGGGGTCGACGGAACACACAATTCCGGCCGCCGCAAGTTCCAGAACGACGAGATCTAATCTAGAGCCCTATTCCAGCACTCTGCCGGAGGGGAACATGGTCATGAAGGGGTTCATCATCCTCATTGGTGATCCTCCGATGATGCGTGAGTAGTTCACCATAGACCTACGGGTCTGTCGTGGTCAGATGTCCTAGCGTAAGGACTTAGGTGTGGAGCCATCGCAACATAGTTAGCTTGAAGGGGTTTAACATGACAAGGGACATAGAGGGTTTATAATGGTTCGGCCCCTCACGGTGGAGGTAATAGCCTAATCCAGTGTAGGGTGGTTATTGCTTGGGCTTTGTCTACCAGGGAGCGAATACACTTGACCTAGTTCTCGATCTCTTCTTTTCTGCCTTAACTCGCTGTCGGGTTGTCCCTTTATATACACAGGTTGATGCCCAGCGGCTTACAAAGTCCCGGCTGGCTCATAGACAACGTGTCCGGCTTGGTGGCTAACTAAGCCTGCCTTACAATACAAGTTACTCTCATGACGGTTCATCCTCTTGGGCCCTAAGTTGCCTCTGGGTCTTGGGCTGTTAGCGGGCTGCTATGACCCGCCACCTTCATGGGTTATCTCTCTTGGTATAACCCGACCCCTCTTGGGAGGTTTATACCCAATAGTTACATCCCCAACATTAGGCCCCAGGTTGATTTGAACTTGTTCATATCAATCTTCAACACCTGACTTGTAAAATCTGCATCACTTGTTGTAACTCGCCATGATGTCAGCTCTTGGAATCTTCTTAAACCGCCATGATGTCATTTCGCCTTAACTCCGCACGAGGCCCAGAGCATCTTAACTGATCCTTATCTCAATAAACATCCCGAATATTGAGGCGTCACTATAGCCATATGATGATTTTGGCCTCCTTGATTCCCGTGCATGTCTTGTACTCGCCCCCCATTATAAATAGGGACAGGGCTCTTCCTCATTTTCTCCCTCGCCTCCTTCTTCGTCTTCCTCCTTCTCTCAGTCGCACGAGCACTCGAACTCCGCCACCGTGACCTCTAGCCGCTGCGTCAACTCAGACCGCCGCATCGACCTGACTAGACCAGAGAACTCCAGTGTGCCACCGCTGATCCTCATCACCTGTAAGTGCACCTCCCCCTTTCATCTCAGGTCAGTTTTAGGGTTTGTGCTGTTCAACGGTGTTCTTGCTGTTCCTAATTACCTTGTTCAACTCCTATAGCTTTTAATCTGGATAGGCCGTAGATCTTGCACGGAAGTAGTTTTGTCACCATTTTTGTCACTAAAGTAGCATCTCTCTGTAGAAAACCACATCAACGCATCAAAGTTTTTTCACTGCTGCCACCTTAGGTTTTACTTTCACTGCCTTTTCTGAACTGTCATAGATCCGAAATTATAGCTCTAGCTTATGAAATCTATTTGTCTGCCCCTTATCAAAATTTTCACTTGATAGATTTAAATTCCCAAAACTGCCATGGCAGCTTATGACATGAACCGTGACCCACCATATAACATTAGGCCCTGCTTAAGCTGCCATCATCCACTTAAGTCAATAATCCGGCCATCTTCTAGTTTAACCAAGCTGGCTTTTTGTGAACTGAATCTCTATAGCTTTACCCTTGTATAGCGGTTGAAACAACAACTTGTAACTCACCACATATCTGCCGGTTTAATAACATCTTGAATTTCTCTATTGTAGGCCGTGCATCCAATCATGACCAAGAAAGTTACATCCTGCGACCGGGTCCCATCCATTGTTACCGAAGCAATGCTTGAAGATTATGTAAAGATTGGTTTCTTATCGGCCAAAGACGTCATTCACTGGCGTGCTCCTAATCCAGGTGAAGCCAAACCTCAGCCGCAAGCCGACGAAGTTATTGTTTTCACCAATCACATGAACCGGGGCTTCTCACCGCCCGGGTCAAAATTCTTCTGTGATGTTCTGCATTTTATGCAACTTCATCCTCAAAATATTGGGCCCATCTCCATTTCCAATATTTGCAATTTCCAAGTCTTCTATGAGGTATACCTTCAAGAAGAACCTAGTGTCGACCTCTTTAGAGAGTATTTCTACCTGAACCGCCAGAATGAATTTACTAACGGCCCTAGCCAAGAACTCAAAGGGATCTCAATTCAGCGTCGCAGAGACGCCATTTTCCCTTATGCTTCCCTTCCAATCCATCCCAAAGATTGGAATCAAACCTGGTTCTACTGCAAGGACACTTCTCCTGCTGATGAAAATCCCTTACCGGGCTACCGTGATCAACAACTCAACCCAAAGCATGCTCTTCCTGGCCGGCTTACCACTGCTGAACGGGAAAAACTTGCACCTACCTTCTCAAAGGTTAGGGCATTACTGGGCAACGGATTAACCGAGATTGATCTGGTTCGGTGTTGGTAGCTTGGAGGATTATACCCTTAAGCCGCCGACCCAGTTTAATGTACTGGTGATACCAAAGACCGACTGAGTTACAATTCAAAGCGTTTGACTGATAAATCTATCAATGATATGACCAAGACTCTTCTCAATGAAACCTTGGAAAGCTGCAACAAAGTGGGTCTGAATCCCTTCTGCAAACTTAACCCGGCACCAAAGGTATGCCTGTCCAGTTTACATACTTTCACCTCATTGCTCGTAGAATCTGGAAATCCTAACTTTTATTATAAACTTTCTCAGGCTGGATCCGCTTTTTGGGATAAGAGATATGATGAAAAAGCCGCCAAGAAGGCCAGGGCCAAGACCAAAGCCATGAAGAGAAACAAAAATACATCCACTGCTTCTGATACGTTTAATGTGGATGAAGATGAAGAGTCGGAGGTAGACCTTGATTCCCTTGGCTACTTTTTCGTCCAACTCATTGGCACTAATTACTATCAGGACGACGCGGAGAGCAGCCAGGCGGTTGATGATGAGGTAACCATTATTTCCTCTGACTCAGAGCCTTTGCCAAGACAGAAAATCCGACGTGTGATCCGAAAAGGAAGGTTTTCTAACCCTTTAGCTCACATGGATCCCAACTTTATTTTGAAGCAATAACATTATGAGAACCGGCGGAGAACCTGGAACAGTGGAGGCGGAGAACTTTCCTCCGGTTTTCCTAAGACGCCAGCCCCACGCAAACGCTGGAATGAGGTATTCAAAAAATCTGAATCTTATTTATTTTAACCCAGATATTAGTCATCCAGTACTTCATGCTTCTGATTCGAATTATCAGGGGACCTCTCATTCTTTTTCCGGTGACTCTTATCAGACTCAGCTTCCTCCTTTAAAGACTGCCCCTGGGTACCAACTTAAACCTGTGTTTATCATCTCTGTATTCATACTAACTTTCTGAATCCTCTTGTAGTGGGAAAGCAAGCCTAGCAAAAAGGCCAGAACAACCAAACGCATAGAAGATTCCAAACCTCGTGAGCCGGAAAAACAAGCACCAATTTTTGAGGCCTCCATGCAACAACCGGATGATCCTGCTGATGACCCGCCACTAGAAAATCGTGGCACCTCTGCTGATCCTATGGTTACTGATCCCTTGGTTGCTGAACCGCCAAGCCCAACTAAGCCTCCAAAACCGAACACTAAAGAAGTTGTGGTCACTGGCATTGGTTTTCAAGAACCGGGGAACCCTGTTGCTCTGGCTAAACATTCTGCCAAGGAAGAGCTGGTCGAGAGGTGCAAGGTCAAATTCGACATGGCCAATTACTCACATCTGAGCATTAGTGAAATCTTCTCTGGCTATCTGAATCAAGTACACAACAGCCGTGATGTGGAAATTGACATTGTCAAGCACATGCATCAGAAACATGAGGTATTAATTCTTGTTCTCATATGAGATATATTCCTTTAGCCCCCAAGTCTACTGAATATGATAGAATAGAATATACTGTAGACTTCCTAAATAGCCTTTTTACTATGCTTCTGAGTCAAAACCTATAGCTCCCAAGGGCCGGCTTAAACTATTAAGTTAAGCCGGTTCTTCATTTAATTATAATCAACTTTGCATCTGTAGCCCCCAAGGGCCGGCTGACTCTGTCACTGCATCATAAAACAAGCTTTGCATCCATTAGCCCCAAAGTGCCAAGTGCTATTGCTTGCAAAGGGCTTGGGACTTATAAATATACATATATAGCTCCATAAAGAAACTTTCTGCACCCATTAGCCCGAAAGTTCCAAGCGCTATTGCTTGCAAAGGGTTTGGGACTTATCAATATATGTTGTTTCATAATTCTTCATATTTGTTTGGATTTCTTCTTTCAAGAAGCATCCAGTCAATTTAAATCTCAGCTGACTGACTTGAAATCCCAGCTTGAAGCACAAGAAGCTGAGACCCGGAAGGCTGACTCCAAGTTCAAATTTAACTTGGATGAAAATGAGAAGCTCAAAGCAGACTTTAATGCCGAGAAAACCGCCTGGGCTGAAGAAAGGGCCGCCTTGATCCAAAGGGCTGAGAAAGCTGAGGCCTCATTGGAGGAGGTCACAACCGATCTCACCGGCTTAAAACACCATATTAACCAGATGACCTTTGCCATTTTTCGTAAGATCTGTTTATATCATAGTGACTTTTTCCTCTTCATGTTATAAACCGCCAAATAACTTAACCACAATATGCCATGCAGGTCCCAGAAGCAGCAATCTTGGGAAGGAGACACTGCTAAAGCTCAAGGCGGTTTATACGTTAGTAGAACAAATGTATACCGGAGCTCAATGCACAATAGCCGCCATCTCCCCAAGTAAACAAACACCATCTCTTCTCAGCAATGTGTTAAGCTGCCTTTCTGTCTTGCCAGCCAGGATTGAAGAAAACAAGCGGTCAACTACGAGAGCCGGTGCCCTTACGGCTTTAAGCTAGGGTAAGGCATGGCAATCACTAGACCCGGCCGAGCTAGCCACTGGCTGTCCTAGTCTGAAAGAGGATGGGTCTCCTTTTGACAAGAAATACTTTGCTGCCTGTGTAAAAGGATGCGTCCTCTGGTGAGTCTACTTGTTGAAGAAACTGATCTGTCCAAATATCAGGCGGCTTACACGGTAGAAAATCAGAAGATGCCGACGCCGGCTTATAAGATTGCAGATGTTATCCCTCCAATCCATAAGCATACTTTTGCCCCGGATATTGATCTGTTTGAGCTGATCGATGACAATGCTGAATTTCAAGCCTTGACTGGTATCAATTGGTCATCGCTTGACTTCCAGCCGATGGAGGAAGAAGAAGAACTGGCGCAGGATGACCCAGAAGCTTCAAACTGCCAAGGCCAGGAGAACTGATCCGTTGGGCAGTTCTTTATTTGCACCACCAGGAGCTGTTTAAAAAACAATTTATCCATTTGGGCTCTCGGAGCCATGTAATAGGCTAGTTAAGTCCTGATCTGTCGTGCCATCATGCATGTTTTGTTTGCATAACACTGCTGATCCATCATTGGGAAATCCATCCCTTATGCTTTATGGTATGATCAATTATGCAGATCTGGTTTGTCATTTTCCCTGTATATAAATAGACAACAAGTGCCCTGGCGGTTTACCCCAGGGCGGGTCATGATACCCCATATAAAAAAGTACTGAGGATTGAACAGTCCATAATCAGGGCCGGTTTGTAAAAGACCTTATATAACGAAATAAATATCATACCTGTGATATTTGTTCATACTGCTGACTTATCATAAGTCATGTGGTAAAGGTAATAGCCCATAGACAGAAGCACAACGCCATGTTCAATATATTCATACTTTCGGCTTATAACGCCACATGCAGCAAGGGGGTGATATCCCAAAACTTGAGCGGAAAGCTCTAAGCATATGATCATTATATCCTGGTGACTTAAAGTCCAAAGCCAGGCCGGGTTAATAACACTTCGTATAAAGATATACATGAACCATAAGGCAACATGGCCCTAATTGGTTTTTCAACCATGTATTGATATGTGACAAGAGACAAAAACTCCAAAAATTGTTCAAATGAAAGACAAATTAGAAAACAAGGCTTTCATAGGCCACAAAGCCTAAAACTCAAGTGATTTTATGGGACACACAACCATTGAGTTAAACCTTGATTCAAAACCTTGTAAGCTGGACCTCACATGACCAATCGCCATTTTAACGTTGACAAGTTCAGGGTCTTTATAAGAGTACAACGAGTCATTCCAGGATTACCTGGGCGGAGTGGCAGACTTACAAAGGCAGGATAACCCGGATTTTTTGGTGAATACACCTAGGCGTCCAAGCCTAAAGGGTCATAGCTATGCTTAATGAGCCCCCAAGTTAAAGTTCATTCCAGGTTTATAAACCGGAATCAGAGCTATGCTCCATGAGGAAGCCCCCAAGTATGTTTCAATCATGGCGCATAAGCCGGATCAAGAGGGTAGTCATGGCTATGTTCAATGAATAGGAAGCCCCCAAGTGATCATATGAAGTGACAATAAAGACTCATATTCTTAGAAATGAAACGACAGAGGCCCTAAATTATCAGGGATGCCGACTTTATTATATTCATGATAATATATACACTGATAAAGTATGTACATCACAAGACCGGTGGCTCAGGTGTAATAAGGCCGAAGATGAGCAATATTCCATGGCGTGGCGGGTTTCCTCCTCCAACGTGCGTGAGTCCTTATGGTCTCGAACATTGATAAGGTAGTATGACCCATTGTTCAGATTCTTGCTGACCACAAAGGGCCCTTCCCAAGGTGGGGATAGCTTGTGCATGTCAGTTTGATCCTAGATGAGCCGGAGCACTAAGTCGCCTTCTTGGAAGGTCCTGGTTTTAACCCAGCGGCTGTGATAACGCCACAGATCTTGCTGGTAAATCGCTGAACGAGCCGCCACAAGGTCATGCTCCTCATCTAACAGGTCAATAGCATCCTGACGTGCTTTCTCATGTCAGCTTCGATGTAAGACGCCACACGTGGCGAATCATGACGTATGTCACTGGGGAGAACTGCCTCTGCTCCGTAAACCATGAAGAAAGGCGTGTAACCCATAGATCTGTTGGGGGTGGTATTGATACTCCAAAGTACTAAGAGCAACTCTTCCACCCAACAACCCGGTGTTCTCTACAAAGGAACCATAAGCCGGGGCTTGATACCTCTCAAGATTTCTTGATTTGCTCGTTCAGCTTGGCCATTAGACTGGGGGTGAGCCACTGATGATACATCAAGCCGGATATGCTCTTGTTGACAGAATTCTTTCATTGCTCCCTTAGACAAATTAGTACAATTACCAGTGATGATACTATGAGGATACCCAAAATGAAAGATCACCTTTTTGATGAATTGAACCGCCGTGGCTGCATCACATTTGCTGACCAGCTCAACCTCAATCCACTTTGTAAACTTGTCAACCGCCACCAAGAGGTGGGTCTTTTTATCCTTGGACCTTTTGAAAGGCCCAACCATATCCAGCCCCCAGACTCCAAACGGCCAAGTAATTGGAATCATCCTCAATTCTTGAGCCAGCACATGAGCTCGTTGTCGGTATTCTGGATATGGGGGTATCCAAACACGCCTGCCTACGGCCCACCACATAGCTCCTTCGACGACCTGGTATGGCCCAGCTTCAGCATCAACGACTCAGGACCCTCGCGAGGGGCCAAGCCTTGCGAGGCGGATGACACCAAGACCCCCGAGGGGATAGGCCTCCTCAGGCTGGCTCCCGAGGGGCGAAGATTTCTATGCAAGGAGCACCTCACGAGGCTCAGCTGACGTGAGCCATGACGACCAAGGCCAGGTGGGCGCCAGCGGGCGCAGAGCGCTAGTTTCCTCTTCGGTGCAAGGGAGGCAAGCCGTAGGCGCGAAGTCCCAAGGAATCAGCCAAAGGTTTCCATTCTAGTGCAACAAGACCAAGACCACTAGGACGGCAGGACGGAGTTCATCACCAAGCCCACCGTAGCGTCACGACCAGAGGATTTTCACAGGGGAAGACCACTTTAGTTAGGATAGGATGTACTACCTATCCCCTTTCAAATCTAGCCGTTGTGGGATCCCTTCCCGCCAACATTTGGGAAGAGGACCAAGGCCACTATAAATAGGACTTAGCCACCACCATAGGGGGGATCCATTCTCACCCGACCACCTCACCAGCTCTCTAGAGCTCAAGAACATCTCACCTCCTGAGGCCAGTTCATCCATTGTACTAGTTCATCCTTAGCCTCTCGAGGCAATCCACCAAAACGCTGGAGTAGGGTATTACACCGCAAGGTGGCCCGAACCAGGATAAACTGCTGTGTCTCTTTGTCTTTTGAGCCCGACGTGCTAGGCTTAGGAGGGTTATGAGTAGGCAGGCTGGGTAGGTTGAGATCTCCGCATGCGCCCTAGAGTTCGAACCTTTCAAGGGTTTACGGAACCCGTAATCCGACATTTGGCGCACCAGGTAGGGGTGCGTCGGGGATCCTCTGCCCCGTCCATCAGATCGCGCCATCGGCTTCAATTGTGGGCGCTTCTCCATCGACTCGTCCAACACACGCCTTCGAAGAAGCGCCGGGGTTGCTCCCTTTCACCCCCTCAATGCGACAGGTGGAATGGCCGCCCAAGTTCAAGCCTGAGATGCCGCCACGTTATGACGGCATGGCAGACCCGGCTGGCTTCCTCCAGGCGTATGAGGAGGCAGTCTGGGCGGTTGGCGGAGACAACAGGGTGAAGGTCAACTGGCTCCCCATGGCCCTCACAGGAGCGCCGCGCGCCTGGCTGCTCCACCTACCGAAGTCCTCTGTGGCCTCTTGGGAGGAGCTGCGTAGCCTCTTCATTGCGCACTTTGCGGCGCCGGCGCCTCCTGTCGTCGCAGCTCTCTTAGGCGGCTCGTAGGCACCGCCTTCTGATCGACATATCAAGCAGTTCTACCGACAAGTAAGCGCTGCCCAGGCGAGCTCGGGGGCTCCTAATATGTCTCCAACGTATCTATAATTTATGAAGCATTCATGCTATATTATTATGTGTTTTGAATGTTTACGGGCTTTATTATACACTTTTATATTACTTTTGGGATTAACCTATTAACCGGAGGCCCAGCCCATATTGCTGTTTTATTGCCTGTTTCAGTATTTTGAAGAAAAGGAATATCAAACGGAGTCCAAACGGAATGAAACCTTCGGCAGCGTGATATTTTGGAAGAATATGATCCTGGAGACTTGGAGTTCACGTCAGAAGATCCTCAAGGCAGCCACGAGATAAGAGGGCACGCCCCCTGTCTCATGGGCCCCTCGAGCACCTCCCGACCAACTTCTTTCGCCTATATAAGCCTACGTACCCTAAAAACATCGAATATCAAGATAGATCGGGAGTTTCGCCGCCGCGAGCCTCTGTAGCCACTAAAAACCTCTCGGGAGCCTGTTCCGGCACCCTGCTGGAGGGGGAACCCATCACCGGTGGCCATCTTCATCATCCCAGCGCTCTCCATGACAAGGAGGGAGTAGTTCACCCTCGGGGCTGAGGGTATGTACTAGTAGCTATGTGTTTGATCTCTCTCTCTCTCTCTCTCTCTCGTGTTCTCTCTATGGCACGATCTTGATGTATCGCGAGCTTTGCTATTATAGTGGATCTTATGATGTTTCTCCCCCTCTACTCTCTTGTGATGAATTGAGTTTCCCTCTTGAAGTTATCTTATTGGATTGAGTCTTTATGATGAGAACACTTGATGTATGTCTTGCCATGTTTATCTGTGGTGACAATGGGATATCACGTGCCACTTGATGTATGTTTTGGTGACCAACTTGCGGGTTCCGCCCATGAACCTATGCACAGGGGTTGGCACACGTTTTCTTGACTCTCCGGTAGAAACTTTGGGGCACTCTTTGAAGTAATTTGTGTTGGTTGGATGAATTTGAGATTGTGTGACGCATATCGTATAATCATTGTCGTGGAATTGTCACGGCAGATGTCCTATGAGGACTTAGTCGCGAGGCCAACGCATCTATGCGGTAGCTTGAGAGGGGTTGGGCGGAATCGAGAGACGCAACACAAGACAAGGATTTAGACAGCTTTGGGCCCCGGGAAACATCATTCGGTAATAACCCTACATGCTGTTTGTGGCTAGGCCTCATTATGATCATGAGGGAGTCGCCGGTAAGCCGGCTCTTTGTGTCTAGCCCTATAGATTGTTTGTTCTTGCTTGTCCCCTCTTGGGGTGCCTTGCCCTCCTTAAATAAGTTAGAGGGGCGGGTTACATGTGGAGTCCTAGTAGGACTAGAACTAATCTATCTTCTCTTACAAGTTGAATACAAGTCCGAGTCTTGCTTCCTCGTGAAGGAAATATTCGTCAGCCCTTTCCTCTTAAGCCGGCCCATCATAACGCGAGCCGGCCTTCTGGGCTTTGGGCCTTGTTGTCCATCTGACCCGCCCGCCAGGTTACTAATGAGTCACCAAGATCGGGCGGGTTATCTATGAATCGCCAAGCTCCAGGCGGGTCACCAGCGAGTCGCCATGCTCCAGCAGGGTCATACCTCCGGCCGGGTCATACCGCGGGGTATATCCCCGACATTAGCCCCCAGTTTAATTTGGATTTATCCATGTTAAACAGATCCTGTAAAACAAACACAAGAACAAACTTTGATAGGTTGTGCTCCGGGTTACATATTTTCCTGAACCGGCACCTGATCATCTTTAAGTCCTTGTTATTTCCTCCTGGATGCATACTCAAGATCTTATAGCAAATCTTTTTTAACAGATATGTTCAAATTTTGCTAATGCAAAAAATCCAGATACTTCTTTGAAAAATCCGGGTCAACAGGCTAGCTTCAGAGTCAATTTGCTGACATTGGTCTCTTGTTGAGAAATATTGTAAGAGATAATCCACTTGAGTCGGCTTTCAATGCTCTGACTTGACACAAATATTGGTCTTCAAATATTCAACTTATATTCAGCCGGCTTGAAGATATAAAACTTGCCGGTTTATGATTACCAAAATTGCCGGGTTATAAATAGATGATGCCGAGTCATAATTGTCGTTGACGATGGTTTATGATTTTTGCAGACACCGGGTCAATCTGATTTGCTCAAACTGAGAATTTGAAGATATTTCTCCCTTATATCCATATTACCTGTAGCCCCCAAGGGCCGGTTTAATCAGCATGAATAAGCCGGGACTTATCACCTTGGCTTTAAATAAAATCTAGTTGTGTAACCCCCATGAATCGGCTATAGTCATAGTAGTGTAGCCGGGTCATCATAGAATTGTCTTCAGCAAAGAACAATATACATTAGCCCCCAAGTGTCGGGTCATTATGTAATGATGAGCAGGGACTTTGTAAATATGATGATGTAAATTTGAGCAGTAACGTGTAGCCCCCAAGGGCCGGCTTAATAAGATAATACTGAGCTGGGATTTTTCATTGAAAATAATATCATATGATGTAACCCCCATCTTGGGGCTTGAACCCATGTCCACAAGGTTAAGAGCTGTGTGCCTTACCAACTGAGCAGTGGATCCTTCAATATAATGGAATAAGGCTTGTGTACCTTGAATTTTAACAGGAGCAATTGGTAGCCCCCAAGGGCCGGCTCATTACAATGGGATGAGTCAGGTCTTCAATAAGGCCAATAAAAATGACTTTGCATTAACCCCCAAGTGCCATGGTGCATGCTGGCAGTGACATGGGACTTGTATATTCGATGTAATCTCGATTTGAACAATGTAGCCCCCAAGTGCCGGGTCGTAAGCCTGCAGCGACTCGGGACTATTTCCTCCATTGTAAAATAAATCATGCCCATTGGTAAAAATAATGACCGTTGCGCTTAAAGCGACTTTGAAAACCTCAATCATAACACTGGTTATTGATAATCACAATAGAAATCCAGCCATGTTGGCTATTCAAGATTTGAATAATATAATCCGGTATGAAAACCTCAATCATTCAATATCATCATGAAAATCTGGCCAGTTTTGGCTATTAAATATTTGAATACCTTATCGGTTGACAAGTAAATCCGAAGTTTAAATACTCGGTGGCTCTTGGCCGATGGCGACTTAATGCGCATTCATTGTAAGCCGGAATTTCTATAACCCGGCGGCTTATAGCCTTTGAGAAAAATCCAGAACGGATAATCATTTTGAAGCATCAACTTTGGTAATGAGCTTGAACTTAATCATTTATATGTCATAGTTCTGCAAATCCTGCACAAAGTTTAAACAACATATACCCTGGCAACTTAACGTCAAAAGCCAGGGCAGGTAACCACCCAAATGTAGTCTTACCCTGCACACAAGTAGATCATAAGAACCCTTGGCGGTTTGCCGCAGGGCGGGTCATATAAAACCCCCGAAAAGAATCATAAATAGACAAGCCAGTGATCAATCATGATGTTAAGACACAATTGATGTTATTATACTTATGATCCTTTGGATGATACCAATGGTTTACGTGACCCAGAGGGTGAAGTTGATAACTCAACCCTGTAAAAGCCGGCACATATGATATTTGTGACAACTCAAATACTTGTGATTGTATAAAAACAAATAATTTTTTTTGAGGCTTCTGATTCGAATACAATCAGTAAACCATTCCAAAGGGGTTAAGCTAAGATTCGAATACAATCATATAGCCCCCAGTGGCGTTGGCATTGCCGATCAAAGTGGGTATCGACAGCTATGTTCTCTTTGGTTCGAATACGACCTATGTTTGAACAGGAAGCCCCCAAATGACCTTAAGAGTTGTTTAGCGACGATGATTCAAATACGATCCACGTCGATTCCCAAAGGGGTTGAGCTATGATTCGGATACGATCAAGAAGCCCCCAAGTAGGTTCAGCAGTTTGCTAATCAAAAGGGTATCGACAGCTATGTTCTCTTTGGTTCGAATACGACCTATGTTTGAACAGGAAGCCCCCAAGTGACCATAAATTTGGCATTACACCGATCAAGAGGGTACCGACAGCTATGCTCGATGAGCAGGAAGTACCCAAGTGACCATAATAAGATAAGCCGTAAGGCAGGATACCCATGTTTGAACCGTGCATCATGGCAGCAAGTTCTTTTTGGCAACCTTTACTTTGTCTGAGAACTTGAACTTGCGAGAGATTAATTCTTTTTGAACTGGAACTTTAAACTGGATTTGAAAGCTTAAAAAAATTGTGAGGGACAAATTTACCTTGAGCCGGATTTTGAACCGGATTTGAGAGCTTCAAAAATTTGTGAGGGACAAATTTACCTTGAGCCGGATTTTGAACCGGATTTGAGAGCTTCAAAAATTTGTGAGGGACAAATTTACCTTGAGCCGGATTTTGAGCCAGATTTGAGAGCTTCAGTGCTTTGTGGGAGAAAGATGTCTCTTGAACTGGATTTTAAACCAGAGTCCTTATTTTGAGCCAGAAATCTTCTGACAGCTTTTAAATTTTCATCGATCTAGCCCCCGAGTCATACCATTGTAGCCCCCGAGTCTCAAGACGACTCGAGGAGTTGGCTTGAGATTCTCCATATTTGACCATAGCAGAAGGTATACATCATTGGCGTTGATAGCGCGATGTAAATCCACAGAAGGTTGAGGTGACTGCGGCGGGTTATAAATGATCCCGTATGAGCCGTGTCAGCAACTCGGCCAATGGTTCCTTCCAATTGGCTGTTTGAAGTTAACCAAACTGTAGTAGCGGCGACTTGTGCGCCTTCCCATTGAACCATCCAGTGCAGACGGCGGTTGATAATATATGATAATTTGCCTCCAATTTGTTGGAAGAAAACCGGGCTTCCCAAGTAGTGACTTGCTCATACTCAATAAACAGCTCATCCAGACAAGTGCAGCCTGGTGTGTCTATGTAGACCAGGCCGCGAGAGACGGACGGTAAAGACGACCGTAACATCAGAGGCGGCATAGACAGATGAACCGGCCGTGGCGTTGTAAGCCGGTATGGACGGGCAAATTGTCCTCCTTGTTGTAAGCCGGCGTGGTCGCGAGAGACGGCCACGGTGTTGTAAGCCGGTGCGGGAGTCCATTGAGTAACGACGATCACCTGTGCCAAAAGATGTTGGCATGCCTCCATTTCCGCGGTATAATACCACTTTGTGATGGATAATTTTCCTGTATATAAAATACAACAGGGCAAAGTAGCTTTGCTCGGATGAACTAATATATGCTTAAAAATAAATAACACTTGGTTTTTGTCAGAGGTTGATCTAGACAACCGCCGCATTGCAAATGGTGCAGACGGAAAAATCAATCACGATCGAAGTAGCCGTGCGGACGGCGAGTCAATCGCGGGCACGGTCCCGGTTATTTGATGTAAACTGGGTCACAAGGACGACAACTTGAACACGATTCATTCACCGGGTAATACAACATGGCCGAAATGCCAGCACAAGAACATTGCCAGTGTGCTCCATACCCGTAGTATAACGCCTCATCTGAGGTGAAAAATTGTCATGCATAAAAAGTATCGCAAGCCGGAGTATTTGCTTTTTTATAAAAATAATATGTGTTAATAAAATAGGTTTAGATGAATATAACCTGATTTGTTCGGATTACAGGAAACGGCTTCCTCATCAAACAAGCACTTGCTCCGTTTCAACTTTTCTTGTCACCTTTCCACAGCCACAGCGGGTCTCAGCAATAACAGGCCGACGGAAGGGCGCCGGCGGTTCAGGCACGGCGAGTAGAGCAGCTCATCCCTGATGACAAGAACCGGCGGCTTGTGGAGGCAGGGCCGTAGGCCGTGGCCACAACGATAATAGAAAACGCAGTGGCAGCTTGGACATGGAACAGTGACTTGAGGCGGCCGAAGTGACTTAGAGTGAGGCCGAGGTGACTCAACGATGACGGCTCGACACCAAGACCAGCGACTCGGGGGCGGAGTTGCAGGCGGCTCCCCCGCGGCGGATCGCAGCTGTGGAGGAGGCAGAAGTAATGGCTCGCAGGTAGCGGCAGAGACGGCTCGTTGATGGTGCAAGGTGTAGTGGGCACAAACCGGCACTGCTTGGAGACACGGAGTCCCATGAGGTGGAGGTGTGACGATGACATAGTGACGCGCGTACCCCGATGAGTCGAGGGGGAGCCAGCTTGTGGCGCGGTTGCAGCCACGTAGCGGCGGCTCGAAGGTAACGTCGGTGAAGTAAAACGGTGCCCTCGGCGGGTCCACGGCCAAGGCGAATCGGGTGGCTCGCGGCGCAGTTGCAGCTGTAATGGAGGTAGAGACCACGGCGGCTGATTACTCTGAATCCCCGTCCTTCTCCGAGTCGTGGTTGCTTTCATTTTTCCTTCTAGGACCAGGTCTTGATGAACACGGCTAGCAGATGACAGATCGCTCTGGACCCCGCGAAGAAAATACAAAATACCTTTTATCCATAATCTGGTCGGTGCCTTCATGGCTATAGATGTAGTAATATTTACATAATGTAGCACTCAATTAGTACTACTAGCCTTGGCCACGTACTAGTGCAAGTACTAATTGCTTCCTTCGATTTCTGCAGCTAGATTAAACAGTCCTCACCAGCCTTCATCTGTACTGACGTGGATGCAAACAGGAGCATCAATCTGACCCGGAACCGGGCAATCCGCAGCAATTGTTTAAAACCAACGCGTCAACTTGATTACTTGGTGACGTCGAGTCAGATTCTTATCCGATCTCGTCTGCAGCGGAAAAAGCGATCTATACTCGGATTCAACGGGGTCGCCGTGCAACGCGTGAGGCGCCGCACATGAACCCTAAAAATTCTACAAATCTCGTATCTGCTGGCTCCAAAAATTTGAACCATAACTTTGATCTTCCCACGATAAATTCGCTAGCTCTGTCCATGGTCGCCGGCGGGTCACGCGGTCATTCCACGCTGATTCTTTTTTCATCCGATTTAATTGCGAGTTTCTCGATCCCTGAGAGAAATCCCTTCAAGAACTCAAAACCACCGTGCGCGGGCCCCACGATGGGCGCTAACTGTCGTGGAATTGTCACGGCAGATGTCCTTAGTGTGAGGACTTAGTCGCGAGGCCAACGCATCTATGCGGTAGCTTGAGAGGGGTTGGGCGAAATCGAGAGACGCAACGCAAGACAACGATTTAGACAGCTTCGGGCCCCGGGAAACATCATCCGGTAATAACCCTACATGCTGTTTGTGGCTAGGTCTCATTATGATCATGAGGGAGTCGCCGGTAAGCCGGCTCTTTGTGTCTAGCCCTATAGATTGTTTGTTCTTGCTTGTCCCCTCTTGGGGTGCCCTGCCCTCCTTAAATAAGTTAGAGGGGCGGGTTACATGTGGAGTCCTAGTAGGACTAGAACTAATCTATCTTCTCTTACAAGTTGAATACAAGTCCGAGTCTTGCTTCCTCGTAAAGGAAATATTCGTCAGCCCTTTCCTCTTAAGCCGGCCCATCATAACGCGAGCCAGCCTTCTGGGCTTTGGGCCTTGTTGTCCATCTGACCCGCCCGCCGGTTACTAATGAGTCACCAAGATCGGGTGGGTTATCTGTGAATCGCCAAGCTCCAGGAGGGTCACCAGTGAGTCGCCACACTCCAGCCGGGTCATACCTCCGGCAGGGTCATATCTCCGGCCGGGTCATACTGCGGGGTATATCCCCGACAATCATGCCCACAGATACTTGAGGTGACAATGGAGCATCAAGGTGACATTAGGGTTTTGGTTGATTTGTGTCTTAAGGTGTTATTCTAGTACAAACTCTTGAATAGATTGATCCGAAAGAATAACTTTGAGGTGGTTTCGTACCCTACCATAATCTCTACATTTGTTCTCTGCTATTAGTGGCTTTGGAGTGACTCTTTGTTGCATGTTGAGGGATTGTTATATGATCTATCTATGTTATTATTGTTGAGGGACTTGCACTAGTGAAAGTATGAACCCTAGGCCTTGTTTCCTATCATTGCAATACCATTTACGCTCACTTTTACCTTTTGTTACCTTGCTGTTTTTATATTTTCAGATTACAAATACCTTTATCTACCATCCATATTGCACTTGTATCACCATCTCTTCGCCGAAATAGTGCATCTATATAATTTACCATTGTATTGGGTGTGTTGGGGACACAAGAGATTCTTTGTTATTTGGTTGCAGGGTTGTTTGAGAGAGACCATCTTCATACTACGCCTCCTACGGATTGATAAACCTTAGGTCATCCACTTGAGGGAAATTTGCCACTGTCCTACAAACCTGTGCACTTGCAGGCCCAACAACGTCTATAAGAAGAAGGTTGTGTAGTAGACATCAAGCTCTTTTCTGGCACCGTTGTCGGGGAGGTGAGTGCTTGAAGGTATATCTTTAGATCTTGCAATCGAATCTTTTTGTTTCTTGTTTTATCACTAGTTTAGTTTATAAAAGAAAAACTACAAAAAAATGGAGTTAAGTTTGTCTCATACGCTTCGTCTTTTTAATATCTTTCGTGAGTTTGATGGAAAGGAAATTTGTGCTCAAGTGCTAGAAGAAGAATGCATTAAAATGCTTGGTACTAAATCTTTGAATGATGAGCATGATTGGAATGTTGTTAGTATAAACTCCTTGAATATCCATAGTACTAATGATGATTGCTCTAGTCATGATGAAAATATATCTTATGAGCATGTCAACTTTTGTGGAGTGCATGTTTGCATGAACGCACCAAATAGAGAAGATATATATTGCAAGAGGCATAAGCATTTAGAAACTAAATGATTGCAAGAAAGGCTAGATGTGAGTGCTAAAAATTTAAAATACCTTTGCCGTACTTGTCAACTTTGCAATGAACGTGGTCATTTACATCTCCAATGCAAATTGTTTCATGACCGAATCGTGTCCAAAAATTGTGATGAGTTTATTTCCCTTGCACATTATAATGAACTTAGTTTGCTTTTGGGTTATGAAGAGTTGAAACGTTTAACTAAGCCTATTCCAGAATTTAATCTTAAGCATTTCCTTGATATTGATCTAGAAAAGATTTATATGTTTTGTGCGGAGAATTGCATTGAAAATCCTTATATTGCCAATTACCTAAAGAAAAGAAAGCAAATATAAGATGATGAGAATACTAATGAAAGGGAAGAGACTTCCCAATATCCTCCTATTATTTCTTATGATAAATCAGGTAACGAGGAGGAGCTTTCTATTCAACCAATCTCATCAATAAGGAGCTCAAAGAGGAAGGTTGAACCCGCACATAATATGAAGAAGAAAAAGAAAAGAAGGAGCAACAAAGGTAGAAAGGTATCCCTCCCAAATGATGTTGCTCCTACTACTCATTGTGATGATGATAATTGCTTTACTATTGGTGCTATCCATATTTTTAATGATGAGAGTGATTATGCTTATGATATGAAAGGGCCCAAGCTTGGGGAAGCTATGTTTGATGAGGATGAAATATTTGAGAATATATTTGCTGGAATTAATGTTTGTCCCAAGCTTGGGGATGCTATGTTTAATGAAGATGATATTTTTAGCATCCCAAGTTTTGATATGCAAAGTTTTTATGGTGATAGCATGCCTTTTATCTATGATGATTATATTGATGAAAGTGGGTTTGGAATAGTGTCAACTTTAGGAATTAGTGAT
Organism: Triticum timopheevii; assembly: GCA_963921465.1. Taxonomy (NCBI): domain Eukaryota; kingdom Viridiplantae; phylum Streptophyta; class Magnoliopsida; order Poales; family Poaceae; genus Triticum; species Triticum timopheevii. The sequence continues at coordinate 464,193,614 of OY997274.1, forward strand.
CCCACTATTTTGGAGGATGTTGAATCTTATTGTGATGAATATGAAAGTGGATTTGGAAGAGTGTCAACTTTATTTAGTGATTCCACTATCTTGGGAGAGGTTTCAATCGATTATGATGAGAATGAAGTTGCTACTTATGATGATTATTGTGATGAAACTTATGCTATAAAAAGTAGTGATGATTATATTTACAAATCTTGTCATGATTATGCTTACCCTTTTTCTGAACATTACTCTTTTAATGTGGAAACAATTTTTAGTGTTCAAGTCTCTTATGATACTCCCACTATTTCGAATGAGAAGAATTTTGCTTATGTCGAGAGTAGTAAATTTTCTATGCTTGTAGATCATGAAAAGAATGCTTTAGGTGCTGGTTATATTGTTGAATTCATTCATGATGCTACTGAAAATTATTATGAGGGAGGAATATATGCTTGTAGGAATTGCAATAATGTCAAGTTTCCTCTCTATGTGTTGAAAATCATGAAGCTATGCTTGTTTTACCTTCCTATGCTAGTTGATTATTGTTACCATAAGTTGTTTGATCACAAAATCCCTATGCATAGGAAGTGGGTTAGACTTGTGCTAGTCATATGCTTCATGACGCTCCCGTTATGTTTCAATTCTTATCTTTTATGTGAGCATCATTGTCATCATCATGCCTAGCTAGAAAGGCATTAAAGAAAAGCGCTTGTTGGGAGACAACCCAATATTTATCCTTAGTGTTTTTGTGTATTCACATGATTAGGCTACTGTATAAATCATGTTTTATATCTTTTGTTTCAATAAAGTGCCAAGTAAGACCTTTAGGATAGCTTACGGTGATAGTTGTGTTGATCCTGCTGAAAATTAGAAACTTTTGCACCCAGTAAATTAGTTTTGTTAATTCACAGAAACGCGATCCTGATCTGACTCTTTTTGCTCTGGATTGGTACACAAATTTCTTAGGACTTCCTAATTTGGTAGGATTTTTGGAGTCCCAGAAGTATATGTTTGATACAGTTTACTACAGACTGTTCTGTTTTTGACAGATTCTGTTTTCTATGTGTTGTTTGCTTATTTTGATGAATCTATGAGTAGTATCGGAGGGTATGAACCATGGATAAGTTGGAATACAGTAGATATTACACCAATATGAATTTATAATGAGTTCATTACAGTACCTAAGTGGTGGTTTTGTTTTCTTATACTAACGGAGCTTACGAGTTTTCTGTTGAGTTTTGTGTTGTGGAGTTTTCAAGTTTTGGGTAGAGATTCGATGGACTATGGAATGAGGATTGGCAAAATCCTAAGCTTGGGGATGCCCAAGGCACCCCAAGGTAATATTCAAGGACAACCAAGAGCCTAAGCTTGGGGATGCCCCAGAAGGCATCCCCTCTTTCGTCTTCGTTCATCGGTAACTTTACTTGGAGCTATATTTTTATTCACCACATGATATGTGTTTTGCTTGGAGAGTCATGTTATTTTATTTTGTTAGTATTTGCTTGATGTTATTTATAATAATGTTTTGCATCTTTATTTTCAATAAAAATGTCGAGGATATCCTTTACCATGCTTATTTTGCTAGTATACATGTTGCTGTTTGAAAACAGAAAGTTTACCCTTGTTACAAAAATTCCCTAGAAAAGTCAGAGAATGATATAATGTTGAAACCTTTTGCATAATGAGCTCTGGTAAATTTACTACAGTGGGAATTTTAATTCATAATTTTTGGAGTTAGGGAAATATTGATACTCTTGTATTCTTTACAAACTGTACTGTTTTGGCAGATTGCTGTTATGGTTGCATTGTTTGCATATGTTTGCTTGTTTAATGATTCTATTTGAGGATATGAGTATTAAATATGCAGAGGCATTTAGTATTCAATGTTGAATAATAATTTTAGTGATTTGTTATAGTAGAAAAGGATAAGGTTTTGCATTGGTTTATACTAACCTATCTCACGAGTTCTTGTTGAGTTTGTTGTGGATGAAGCTTTTGATAAAAAGAGAAACCATGATATGAGAGGAATTAAGGAGATATAAAAGTTCAAGCTTGGGGATGCCCATGGCACCCCAAGATAATATTTCAAGAGTCTCAAGCATCTAAGCTTGGGGATGCCCCGGTAGGTATCCCACCTTTCTTCTTCAACAACTATCGGTTAGTATCGGTTGAGCCTAAGTTTTTGTTTCTTCACATGAATTGTGCTATCCTTGTAATGTCATTTTATTTTGTTTTGCTTGCTGTTTGAATACAATACCAAGATCTGAAATTCTTTAATGAGAGAGAGTCTTCACATAGTTACATAACTATTTAGCTACTCATTGATCTTCACTTATATCTTTTTGGAGTAGTTTTTCATTTACTCGTGTGCTTCACTTATATCCTATGAGTAAATTGTTGAATGAGTTGATTGTCACAAATCTAAAATTATATATGTTTCATTTGCTTATCCCATGGGGAGTAATGACTTCACATCTAAGAAGTAGAGATTGTAAATTTATTGAAGGTTAGCAAGCGTTGTATTGGTCATTTGAACAATTCATGAAAGAATATTGAAGGAAGAAAGATTTCATATATAAATACACTATCCTAGACATCTTTTATAGGGAGCACTCATTAAGTATGACATGCTAAAGAGTTGATGTTGTACAAGGAAGACAACGTAATGGTTTATGTTTTTCGACATCTCAGTTAAAGTATATTGTCATGGATCATTCAAACATGTTGAGCTTGCCTTTCCCCCTCATGCTAGCCAAAATTCCTTGCACCAAGTAGAGATACTACTTGTGCTTCCAAATATCCTTAAACCCAGTTTTGCCATGAGAGTCCACCATACCTACCTATGGATTGAGTAAGATCCTTCAAGTAAGTTGTCATCGGTGCAAGCAATAAAAATTGCTCTCTAAATATGCATGAGTTATTAGTGCAGAGAAAATAAGCTTTGTACGATCTTGTTATGGAAGCAATAAAAGCGACTAACTGCATAATAAAGGTCCATATACAAGGGGCAATATAAAATGACGTTCTTTCGCATTAAGATTTCATGTATCCAACCCTAAAAGCGCATGACAATCTCTGCTTCCCTCTGCGAAGGGCCTATCTTTTACTTTATGTCTTTTACTTTATGCAAGAGTCAAGGTGATCTTCACCTTTCCCTTTTTCATTTTATCCTTTGGCAAGCACTTTGTGTTGGGGTGATCTTGATATATATATCCAATTGGATGTAAGTTAGCATGAACTATTATTGTTGACATCACCCAAAGGTGAATACGTTGGGAGGCAACACTATAAGCCCCTATCTTTCTCAGTGTCCGATTAAAACTCCATAACCATTATTATTGCGTGAGTGTTAGCAATTGTAGAAGACTATATGATAGTTGAGTATGTGGAGTTTGCTATTCCTGAAAATAAGATGAATTGCAATTGTTTGATGACTAAGAATGAAGTTTGCTAGTTTTCAAGAAAGTTTATGGTCTATGCTTTGACATGTGAATTGCTTGTTACTTTATCGTGAGAAGTTTTATGAGATGAACTACTGTTATGACATATTATCATGCTATAAAAGGTGATTGAAATTATCATTGATCAAACTTGTGCACCTTCTAGCATTCACACTTCATAAATTCTTTCTTTATCATTTACCTACTCGAGGACGAGTAGGAATTAAGCTTGGGGATGCTGATACGTCTCCAACGTATGTATAATTTGTGAAGCATTCATGCTATATTATTATGTGTTTTGAATGTTTACAGGCTTTATTATACACTTTTATATTACTTTTGGGACTAACCTATTAAGCGGAGGCCCAGCCCATATTGCTGTTTATTGCCCGTTTCAGTATTTTGAAGAAAAGGAATAATAAAAGGAGTCCAAACAGAATGAAACCTTCGGCAGCATGAATTTTTGGAAGAATATGATCCTAGAGACCTGGAGTTCACGTCAGAAGATCCTCGAGGCAGCCACGAGATAGGAGGGTGCGCCCCCCTACTAGGCGCCCCCCCTGTCTCATGGGCCCCTCGAGCACCTCTCGACCGACTTCTTTCGCCTATATAAGCCTACGTACCCTAAAAACATCGAATATCAAGATAGATCAGGAGTTTCGCCGCCGCGAGCCTTTGTAGCCACCAAAAACCTCTCGGGAGCCCGTTCCGGCACCCTGCTGGAGGGGGAACCCATCACCGGTGGCCATCTTCATCATCCTGGCGCTCTCCATGATGAGGAGGGAGTAGTTCACCCTCGGGGCTGAGGGTATGTACCAGTAGCTATGTGTTTGATCTCTCACCCTCGGGGCACGATCTTGATGTATCGCGAGCTATGCTATTATAGTTGGATCTTATGATGTTTCTCCCCCTCTACTCTCTTGTGATGAATTGAGTTTCCCTCTTGAAGTTATCTTATTGGATTGAGTCTTTATAATGAGAACACTTGATGTATGTCTTGCCGTTTTTATCTGTGGTGACAATGGTGAAGGAAATATGCCCTAGAGGCAATAATAAAGTTATTATTTATTTCCTCATATCATTATAAATGTTTATTATTCATGCTAGAATTGTATTAACCGGAAACATAATACATGTGTGAATATATAGACAAACAGAGTGTCACTAGTATGCCTCTACTTGACTAGCTTGTTAATCAAAGATGGTTATGTTTCCTAACCATGAACAAGGAGTTGTTATTTGATTAACAAGGTCACATCATTAGTTGAATGATCTGATTGACATGACCCATTCCGTTAGCTTAGCACACGATCGTTTAGTATGTTGCTATTGCTTCCTTCATGACTTATACATGTTCCTATGACTATGAGATTATGCAACTCCCGTTTACCGGAGGAACACTTTGTGTGCTACCAAACGTCACAATGTAACTGGGTGATTATAAAGGTGCTCTACAGGTGTCTCCGAAGGTACTTGTTGAGTTGGCGTATTTCGAGATTAGGATTTGTCACTCCGAATATCGGAGAGGTATCTCTGGGCCCTCTCGGTAATACACATCACTTAAGCCTTGCAAGCATTTCAACTAATGAGTTAGTTGTGAGATGATGTATTACGGAACGAGTAAAGAGACTTGCCGGTAACGAGATTGAACTAGGTATTGGATACCGACGATCGAATCTCGGGCAAGTAACATACCGATGACAAAGGGAACAACGTATGTTGTTATGCGGTATGACCGATAAAGATCTTCGTAGAATATGTAGGAACCAATATGGGCATCCAGGTCCTGCTATTGGTTATTGACCGGAGACATGTCTCGGTCATGTCTACATTGTTCTCGAACCGTAGGGTCCGCATGCTTAAGGTTTCGATGACAGTTTCATTATGAGTTCATGTATTTTGATGTACCGAAGGTTGTTCGGAGTCCCGGATGTGATCACGGACATGACGAGGAGTCTCGAAATGGTCGAGACATAAAGATTGATATATTGGATGGATATATTTGGACACCGGAAAGGTTCCGGGTGAGATTGGAAATATACCAGAGCTCCGGGAGGTTACCGGAACCCCCCGGTAAGTATATGGGCCTTATTGGGCCTTAGTGGGATGGAGGGAGAAGGAGCAAGGGAGGGGGCGCGCCCCCCCAAGCCCAATCCGAATTGGGAGGGGGGCCGGCCCCCCCTTTCCTTCTCTCCTCCCCCCTCTTCCTTCCTTCTCCTACTCCGAATAGGAAAGGGGGGGCCAAACCTACTTGGAGTAGGTTTGCCCCCCTAGGGCGCGCCTCCCCCTTGGGCCGGCCTCCTCCTCCCTCCCTCCTTTATATACGAGGGTAGGGGGGCACCCTAGACACACAAGTTGATCATTGAGATCGTTCCTTAGCCGTGTGCGGTGCCCCCCCTCCACGATATTACACCTCGATCATATTGTAGTGGTGCTTAGGCGAAGCCCTGCGACAGGAGAACATCAAGATCGTCATCACGCCGTCGTGCTGACGGAACTCCTCCCCGCGCCTCTGCTGGATCGGAGATCGGGGTGCGTCATCGAGCTGTACGTGTGTCAAGAACTCGGAGGTGCCGGAGTAACGGTGCTTGGATCGGTTGGACCGGGAGGACGTACGACTACTTCCTCTACGTTGCGTCAACGCTTCCGCTTCGGTCTACGAGGGTACATAGACAACACTCTCCCCTCTCGTTGCTATGCATCACCATGATCTTGCGTGTGCGTAGGAAATTTTTTGAAATTACTACGTTCCCCAACAGTGGCATCCGAGCCTAGGTTTTTATGGTTTGATGTTATATGCACGAGTAGAACACAAGTGAGTTGTGGGCGATATAAGTCATACTGCTTACCAGCATGTCATACTTTGGTTCGGCGGTATTGTTGGATGAAGCAGCCCGGACCGACATTACGCGTACGCTTACGCGAGACTGGTTTTACCGCCATGCTTTGCACACAGGTGACTAGCGGGTGTCAGTTTCTCCAACTTTAGTTGAACCGAGTGTGGCTACGCCCGGTCCTTGCGAAGGTTAAAACAGCATCAACTTGACAAACTATCATTGTGGTTTTGATGCGTAGGTGAGATTGGTTCTTGCTTAAGCCCGTAGCAGCCACGTAAAACTTGCAACAACAAAGTAGAGGACGTCTAACTTGTTTTTGCAGGGCATGTTGTGATGTGATATGGCAAAGACATGATGCTATATTTTATTGTATGAGATGATCATGTTTTGTAACCGAAGTTATCGGCAACTGGCAGGAGCCATATGGTTGTCGCTTTATTGTATGAAATGCAAACGCCAACGATAGCGATAGCGATAGTCGTAGAAGCAATAGATGGCGTAAACGACAACGATGCTACGATGGAGATCAAGGTGTCGCGCCGGTGACGATGGTGATCATGATGGTGCTTCGGAGATGGAGATCACAAGCACAAGAAGATGATGGCCATATCATATCACTTATATTGATTGCATGTGACTTTTATCCTTTATGCATCTTATCTTGCTTTGATTGACGGTAGCATTTTAAGATGATCTCTCACTAAAAATTATCAAGTAGTGTTCTCCCTGAGTATGCACCGTTGCCAAAGTTCGTCGTGCCCAGACACCACGTGATGATCGGGTGTGATAAGCTCTACGTCCATCTACAATGGGTGCAAGCCAGTTTTGCACACGCAGAATACTCAGGTTAAACTTGACGAGCCTAGCATATGCAGATATGGCCTCGGAACACGGAGACCGAAAGGTCGAGCGTGAATCATATAGTAGATATGATCAACATAAGATGTTCACCATTGAAAACTACTCCATCTCACGTGATGATCGGTTATGGTTTAGTTGATTTGGATCACGTGATCACTTAGATGACTAGAGAGATGTCTGTCTAAGTGGGAGTTCTTTAGTAATATGATTAATTGAACTTAAATTTATCATGAACTTAGTACCTGATAGTATCTTGCTTGTCTATGTTGATTGTAGATAGATGGCCCGTGCTGTTGTTCCGTTGAATTTTAATGCGTTCCTTGAGAAAGCTAAGTTGAAAGATGATGGTAGCAACTACGCGGACTGGGTCCGTAACTTGAGGATTATCCTCATTGCTGCACAGAAAAATTACGTCCTGGAAGCACCGCTGGGTGCCAGGCCTGCTGCTGATGCAACTGACGACGTTAAGAACGTCTGGCAGAGCAAAGCTGATGACTACTCGATAGTTCAATGTGCCATGCTTTACGGCTTAGAACCGGGACTTCAACGACGTTTTGAACGTCATGGAGCATATGAGATGTTCCAGGAGTTGAAGTTAATATTCCAGAAGAATGCCCGGATTGAGAGATATGAAGTCTCCAATAAGTTCTATAGCTGCAAGATGGAGGAGAATAGTTCTGTCAGTGAGCATATACTCAAGATGTCTGGGTATTGTAATCACTTGATTCAACTGGGAGTTACACTTCCGGATGATAGCGTCATTGACAGAATTCTCCAATCACTTCCACCAAGCTACAAGAGCTTCGTGATGAACTATAATATGCAAGGGATGGATAAGACGATTCCCGAGCTCTTCGCAATGCTGAAAGCTGCGGAGGTAGAAATCAAGAAGGAGCATCAAGTGTTGATGGTTAACAAGACCACTAGTTTCAAGAAAAAGGGCAAAGGGAAGAAGAAGGGGAACTTCAAGAAGAACAGCAAACAAGTTGCTGCTCAAGAGAAGAAACCCAAGTCTGGACCTAAGCCTGAAACTGAGTGCTTCTACTGCAAGCAGACTGGTCACTGGAAGCGGAACTGCCCCAAGTATTTGGCGGATAAGAAGGATGGCAAGGTGAACAAAGGTATATGTGATATACATGTTATTGATGTGTACCTTACTAGAGCTCGCAGTAGCACCTGGGTATTTGATACGGGTTCTGTTGCTAATATTTGCAACTCGAAACAGGGACTACGGATTAAGCGAACACTGGCAAAGGACGAGGTGACGATGCGCGTGGGAAACGGTTCCAAAGTCGATGTGATCGCGGTCGGCACGCTACCTCTACATCTACCTTCGGGATTAGTATTAGACCTAAATAATTGTTATTTGGTGCCAGCGTTGAGCATGAACATTATATCTGGATCTTGTTTGATGCGAGACGGTTATTCATTTAAATCAAAGAATAATGGTTGTTCTATTTATATGAGTAATATCTTTTATGGTCATGCACCCTTGAAGAGTGGTCTATTTTTGATGAATCTCGATAGTAGTGATACACATATTCATAGTGTTGAAGCCAAAAGATGCAGAGTTGATAATGATAGTGCAACTTATTTGTGTCACTGCCGTTTGGGTCATATCGGTATAAAGCGCATGAAGAAACTCCATACTAATGGACTTTTGGAATCACTTGATTATGAATCACTTGGTACTTGCGAACGGTGCCTCATGGGCAAGATGACCAAAACGCCGTTCTCCGGTACTATGGAGAGAGCAACAGATTTGTTGGAAATCATACATACAGATGTATGTCGTCCGATGAATGTTGAGGCTCGTGGCGGATATCGTTATTTTCTCACCTTCACTATTGATTTAAGTAGATATGGGTATATCTACTTAATGAAGCATAAGTATGAAACATTTGAAAAGTTCAAAGAATTTCAGAGTGAAGTTGAAAATCATCATAACAAGAAAATAAAGTTTCTACGATCTGATCGTGGAGGAGAATATTTGAGTTACGAGTTTGGTCTACACTTAAAACATTGTGGAATAGTTTCGCAACTCACGCCACCCGGAACACCACAGCGTAATGGTGTGTCCGAACGTCGTAATCGTACTTTACTTGATATGGTGCGGTCTATGATGTCTCTTACAGATTTACCGCTATCGTTTTGGGGTTATGCTTTAGAGACGGCCACATTCACGTTAAATAGGGCACCGTCGAAATCCGTTGAGACGACACCTTATGAACTATGGTTTGGCAAGAAACCAAAGTTGTCATTTCTTAAAGTTTGGGGCTGCGATGCTTATGTGAAAAAGCTTCAACCTGATAAGCTCGAACCCAAATCGGAGAAATGTGTCTTCATAGGATACCCAAAGGAGACAGTTGGGTATACCTTCTATCACAGATCCGAAGGCAAGACATTTGTTGCTAAGAATGGATCCTTTCTAGAGAAGGAGTTTCTCTCGAAAGAAGTGAGTGGGAGGAAAGTAGAACTTGATGAGGTAACTGTACCTACTCCCTTGTTGGAAAATAATACATCACAGGAACCGGTTTCTGTGACGTCAAACCCAACTAGTGAGGAAGTTGATGATGATGATCATAGAACTTCAGATCAAGTTAATACAGAACCTCGTAGGTCGAACAGATTAAGATCCGCACCAGAGTGGTACGGTAATCCTATTCTGGAAGTCATGCTACTAGATCATGATGAACCTACGAACTATGAAGAAGCGATGGTGAGCCCAGATTCCGCAAAATGGCTTGAAGCCATGAAATCTGAGATGGGATCCATGTATGAGAACAAAGTATGGACTTTGGTTGACTTGCCCGATGGTCGGCAAGCAATTGAGAATAAATGGATCTTCAAGAAGAAGACTGACGCTGACGGTAATGTTACTGTCTACAAAGCTCGACTTGTTGCAAAAGGTTTTCGACAAGTTCAAGGGGTTGACTACGATGAGACCTTCTCACCCGTAGCGATGCTTAAGTCTGTCCGAATCATGTTAGCAATTGCCGCATTTTATGATTATGAAATTTGGCAAATGGATGTAGAAACTGCATTCCTGAATGGATTTCTGGAAGAAGAGTTGTATATGATGCAACCAGAAGGTTTTATCGATCCAAAGGGAGCTAACAAAGTGTGCAAGCTCCAGCGATCCATTTATGGACTGGTGCAAGCCTCTCGGAGTTGGAATAAATGTTTTGATAGTGTGATCAAAGCATTTGGTTTTATACAGACTTTTGGAGAAGCCTGTATTTACAAGAAAGTGAGTGGGAGCTCTGTAGCATTTCTAATATTATATGTGGATGACATACTATTGATTGGAAATGATATAGAATTTCTGGATAGCATAAAGGGATACTTGAATAAAAGTTTTTCAATGAAAGACCTCGGTGAAGCTGCTTACATATTGGGCATTAAGATCTATAGAGATAGATCAAGACGCTTAATTGTCTTTCACAAAGCACATACCTTTACAAAGTTTTGAAGAAGTTCAAAATGGATCAAGCAAAGAATGGGTTCTTGCCTGTATTGCAAGGTGTGAAGTTGAGTAAGACTCAAAGCCCGACCACTATGTTCCCTATGCAATGTTCCCTATGCTTCAGCCATAGGCTCTATCATGTATGCAGTGCTGTGTACCAGACCTGATGTGTGCATTGCTATAAGTCTAGCAGGGAGGTACCAAAGTAATCCAGGAGTGGATCACTGGACAGCGGTCAAGAACATCCTGAAATACCTGAAAAGGACTAAGGATATGTTTCTCGTATATGGAGGTGACAAAGAGCTCATCGTAAATGGTTACGTTGATGCAAGCTTTGACACTGATCCGGACGATTCTAAATCGCAAACCGGATACGTGTTTACATTAAACGGTGGAGCTGTCAGTTGGTGTAGTTCAAAGCAAAGCGTCGTGGCGGGATCTACGTGTGAAGCAGAATACATAGCTGGTTCGGAAGCAGCTAATGAAGGAGTCTGGATGAAGGAGTTCATATCCGATCTAGGTGTCATACCTAGTGCATCGGGTCCAATGAAAATCTTTTGTGACAATACTGGAGCGATTGCCTTAGCAAAGGAATCCAGATTTCACAAGAGAACCAAGCACATCAAGAGATGCTTCAATTCCATCCGGGATCTAGTCCAGGTGGGAGACATAGAGATTTTCAAGATACATATGGATCTGAATGTTGCAGACCCGTTGACTAAGCCTCTTCCACGAGAAAAACATGATCAACACCAAGACTCCATGGGTGTTAGAATCATTACTGTGTAATCTAGATTATTGACTCTAGTGCAAGTGGGAGACTGAAGGAAATATGCCCTAGAGGCAATAATAAAGTTATTATTTATTTCCTCATATCATGATAAATGTTTATTATTCATGCTAGAATTGTATTAACCGGAAACATAATACATGTGTGAATATATAGACAAACAGAGTGTCACTAGTATGCCTCTACTTGACTAGCTTGTTAATCAAAGATGGTTATGTTTCCTAACCATGAACAAGGAGTTGTTATTTGATTAACAAGGTCACATCATTAGTTGAATGATCTGATTGACATGACCCATTCCGTTAGCTTAGCACATGATCGTTTAGTATGTTGCTATTGCTTCCTTCATGACTTATACATGTTCCTATGACTATGAGATTATGCAACTCCCGTTTACCGGAGGAACACTTTGTGTGCTACCAAACGTCACAACGTAACTGGGTGATTATAAAGGTGCTCTACAGGTGTCTCCGAAGGTACTTGTTGAGTTGGCGTATTTCGAGATTAGGATTTGTCACTCCGAATATCGGAGAGGTATCTCTGGGCCCTCTCGGTAATACACATCACTTAAGCCTTGCAAGCATTTCAACTAATGAGTTAGTTGTGAGATGATGTATTACGGAACGAGGAAAGAGACTTGCCGGTAACGAGATTGAACTAGGTATTGGATACCGACGATCAAATCTCGGGCAAGTAACATACCGATGACAAAGGGAACAACGTATGTTGTTATGCGGTATGACCGATAAAGATATTCGTAGAATATGTAGGAACCAATATGGGCATCCAGGTCCCGCTATTGGTTATTGACCGGAGACATGTCTCGGTCATGTCTACATTGTTCTCGAACCGTAGGGTCCGCACGCTTAAGGTTTCGATGACAGTTTCATTATGAGTTCATGTATTTTGATGTACCGAAGGTTGTTCGGAGTCCCGGATGTGATCACGGACATGACGAGGAGTCTCGAAATGGTCGAGACATAAAGATTGATATATTGGACGGATATATTTGGACACCGGAAAGGTTCCGGGTGAGATTGGAAATATACCGGAGCTCCGGGAGGTTACCGGAAACCCCCGGTAAGTATATGGGCCTTATTGGGCCTTAGTGGGATGGAGGGAGAAGGAGCAAGGGAGGGGCGCGCCCCCCCAAGCCCAATCCGAATTGGGAGGGGGGCCGCCCCCCCTTTCCTTCTCTCCTCCCCCCTCTTCCTTCCTTCTCCTACTCCGAATAGGAAAGGGGGGGCCAAACCTACTTGGAGTAGGTTTGCCCCCCTAGGGCGCACCTCCCCCTTGGGCTGGCCTCCTCCTCCCTCCCTCCTTTATATACGAGGGTAGGGGGGCACCCTAGACACACAAGTTGATCATTGAGATCGTTCCTTAGCCGTGTGCGGTGCTCCCCTCCACGATATTACACCTCGATCATATTGTAGCGGTGCTTAGGCGAAGCCCTGTGACAGGAGAACATCAAGATCGTCACCACGCCGTCGTGCTGACGGAACTCCTCCCCGCGCCTCTGCTGGATCGGAGATCGGGGTGCGTCGTCGAGCTGTACGTGTGTCAAGAACTCGGAGGTGCCGGAGTAACGGTGCTTGGATCGGTTGGACCGGGAGGACGTACGACTACTTCCTCTACGTTGCGTCAACGCTTCCGCTTCGGTCTACGAGGGTACGTAGACAACACTCTCCCCTCTCGTTGCTATGCATCACCATGATCTTGCGTGTGCGTAGGAAATTTTTTGAAATTACTACGTTCCCCAACAAATGGGATATCACGTGCCACTTGATGTGTGTTTTGGTGACCAACTTGCGGGTTCCACCCATGAACCTATGCATATGGGTTGGCACACGTTTTCTTGACTCTCTGGTAGAAACTTTGGGGCACTCTTTGAAGTACTTTGTGTTGGTTGGATGAATTTGAGATTGTGTGACGCATATCGTATAATCATGCCCACGGATACTTGAGATGACAATGGAGTATCTAGGTGAAATTAGGGTTTTGGTTGATTTGTGTCTTAAGGTGTTATTCTAGTACGAACTCTTGAATAGATTGATCCGAAAGAATAACTTTGAGGTGGTTTCATACCCTACCATAATCTCTACATTTGTTCTCCGCTATTAGTGGCTTTGGAGTGACTCTTTGTTGCATGTTGAGGGATTGTTATATGATCTATCTATGTTATTAGTGTTGAGAGAACTTGCACTAGTGAAAGTATGAACCCTAGGCCTTGTTTCCTGTCATTGCAATACCGTTTACGCTCACTTTTACCTTTTGTTACCTTGCTGTTTTTATATTTTCAGATTACAAATACCTTTATCTACCATCCATATTGCACTTGTATCACCATCTCTTCGCCGAACTAGTGCACCTATACAATTTACCATTGTATTGGGTGTGTTGGGGACACAAGAGACTCTTTGTTATTTGGTTGCAGGGTTGTTTGAGAGAGACCATCTTCATCCTATGCCTCCTACGGATTGATAAACCTTAGGTCATCCACTTGAGGGATATTTCCTACTGTCCTACAAACCTGTGCACTTGTAGGCCCAACAACGTCTACAAGGAGAAGGTTGTGTAGTAGACATCAGCTCCTCCGGGTTGGGCAGCGCCGAAGGCCGACCTCGCCTTCGGCCCAGAAGACCATCCAGCGACCACGGCAGGAGCATGAGTGTTCGTAATGCTCTGCCGCCCACCATCTGCAACGTGGCTATCACCAGGACCCTCGTCGACAGATGAGCGAGCCTCAACATGCTCTCTGCGGAGGCATTCGGCCTACTGCATGTGCCTCCCGGCCGGCTCCGCCCCAACAAGCCCTTCTCTGGGGTCAACGGAGGCTTCACCTGCCCCTGGGGCAGATCCGTCTCCCCGTCACCTTCGGGACCCGCGACAACTACTGCACCGAGTTCATCGACTTCGACATCGCTCGGATCGATTTGCCATATAACGCCATCCTCGGATACCCCGCCTTGGCCAAATTCATGGCGGCAACTCACCGGGCTCACAACCTCATGAAGATGCCAGGAAGCAACGGTGTCCTCGCGGTGGCAGGGGACACCAAAGAGGCGGTACAGGCCCTCAAGCTCGCCTTCAGGTGTGCGGCATCCGCGCTGCCTGGTGAGAAGGGGGATCCTGGGGCCCGGGGAGCAGCGCCGACCAAGAAGAAGCAGTTGTTCTCCCAAGACCGAGCCGAGACGAAGCAAGTACTCACTACAAAAAAATACACTTTCGTGATGATACGTGTTTGTCACAGTAGGTCGCGTTTTTTGTCATGCATGTACGTCCATGACGATTTGATGACAGAATCAAGATAGTCATACATGTGCTATCGTAGAATTGTTCCATGACATTACCAAAATTATCATCACGGAAGTGTCCACTTCCATGACAATAAATCGCGTGTCACAGAAGTGCTTTCGTCAAGGGTGACCGACACGTGGCATCCACCATTACGGAATGCCGTTAAGCTATCGGGTCGGGTTTTGGATCCGATAACTCGTTAACAGCCCCGACCAATGGGAAATTTCCACGTGTAAAATTCTTATTGGCCGGACGAAACACGTGTCAGCTCATCAGTGGGTCAGATAGGCGCCTATGATATGTCGACACGTGCCACGGCCCATGACTGGCCCATTTAACTTACAAATCCGGCCCGTTTGACTTGGTCAAAAGTTAACGGGCTGGCCCATGAAAAGCCTGTTAACGGTGTCTTCGCAAATAGCCCATTTTACGGCCCGTTAGGCCCTAAAGGAAATCGGCCCAACAACGTCATGTGGGCCGTCGAATATAACACCAACCCATTTCACTTTTGGCCCATGTATGGCCCACGACGTCTTTCGGCCCATATGAGGCCTTCGTATCTTTTGGCCCTTTACAGGCCCACGGTGACTCTAGCCCATAATAAACAGTAATTATCTTTGTACCTGTTAACGGCCCGTGATTTACATGGGCCGTTTCCAGCCCGTGTTAGCTTTCGGCCTATTGACGGCCCATACGTTCTTGGGCTCCTTTTCGGCCCTCGATTACTTCCGGCCCGTTACTGGCCTATTCCAGTAAAGGGCCAAATTTGGCCCATGGCAAGAGTCGACCCGTTACTGGCCTGTTACCCTAATGGGCCAAATTCGGCCCATGGCAAGAGTCGGCCCGTTTCTGGCCTGTTAACCTGTAGCGCCGTTTCCAGCCCGTCCTATATTCTGGCCCATTAACGACACGTTATGCCTGTGATAGAATTAAGCCTTTGCTATCCTACGGCCTGTTAACGGCCCGTTACTGTGCTGGGCCGATACCAATTACGCTCGATTACGGCCCATGTAGACCCATTTATCCGGCAGCCCGAGGCCCACCAATTCTAGGCCCTGTTGGAGGCCCATTTATCGATGGCCCGTAGGAGACCCATGGATCCTATGGCCCGTAGGAAACCCATGGATCCTACGGTCCGTAGGAGACCCATGGACCTTACAGCCTGTATATGGCCCATGGTAGTTGCGGCCACTAGCAAACCAGGGAAAAAGAAGACTAGGAAATAAATAAGGCCGAAACTAACGCTAGGCTATTAAGGCGATTGCACAGATTACATCCACTCGGCATCAAAGATCGCCACCAGTGCAAATATAGGGAACACCCTACACTATACAAAAATGGCTTGCTGTTTTCTTCAGCCGGTGGCTGCACGTTAAGAATAAATTTTGTATCGCACCAAAACAAATTACAACTATATAACAAACGGAAGGTTGGCATAAAACTTAACAGTCTAGCAGATAAATGCACCACCAGAAGTTCAGAAGCTCACTTCATTTGACCTGACTGTTACGTTTTCATGCTATATTGTTCGATGGAGCACCATAACCCTCGCCTTCATTTCCCCTAGGCTCCTGAACAACATAGCAAATGTCTGATAGTCTGGTTTCAAAACCATGCATATCTTGGCGACATCGAACAATGTCTCTCCTTGTTTCACAAA
Source organism: Triticum timopheevii (assembly GCA_963921465.1). Classification (NCBI taxonomy): domain Eukaryota; kingdom Viridiplantae; phylum Streptophyta; class Magnoliopsida; order Poales; family Poaceae; genus Triticum; species Triticum timopheevii. The sequence continues at coordinate 464,209,947 of OY997274.1, forward strand.
GGGTCTCTGTTAGGGAATGGACTTGTGTCTGGAGCGTAGATACAACATTGCTTTGAGCTTGCATATCTTGATAATGAGGCAGTTTGGACGATATTGCCTTAACAACCAACCCAGTATTCTGCAGGAACGTGCTTTTGGCACTGTTAGTGGACATGTACTGACCCACTGCAGCAAGAGCTGACATTGCGGTTATAGTTGCCTCGCCACCTTCAGAAGGTGGCAGTTCCACCATTTTTTCCATAGCTCGCTGAAAAGTTGAGGTTTTACATTAGTAGTACCAGAACAGAAGATATTAAGGAGGCAGCAAAACCAAACAAAATAGCTTTGGTCTATATATAGAACTTATTCTGGTGAACCCATGTAAAATATTAGTTGTATTTTATTGCAAAGTACGTAATAAAACCAGGTTCCAAACGTATGACCATGTACCATCGCTAATGTATTGTCTATTTCTTCACATTGTATTGAGGGCTAAGGATAAAGAGACGAAGTTTATAATACAGTAAGCATAGTATGACATCGTTCATATCACAAAACAACTGAGAACAGACAAACATGCAATTATAACGTCGTGTGGGCAAGTCCAGCACGGAACTAGATTACGGGTCAAGATCAAAGGAACATCACTCCTCTCTTTTAAACCTTGTAAGGTGTTGGATTTCGGGTTCCGGCAGACCCTTGAGGTTCGAACACTGGGGTGTACGCGGAGATCACACCCCCAGCCTATCCATGTCTCACCGCCTCGTAAGGATCTAAACTACACAAAGAACAACACAAGGGACGCGAGATTTATACTGGTTTAGGCCACCATTGTGGTGTAATACCCTACTCCAGTTTCTAGTGTGTGGATTGCCTCTGGGGCTGATGAGGGATAGTACAAGGGAAGAATAGCCTCACGAGGGTCTGTTCTTGGTTGGTGCGATGAACTGCTAGGGGGAGTTCAGTCGCCTCTCTCTCTGTGTCTTGGATGCGGATCCGATCAGATCCAGATCGATCCCCTACCCTGTGGGTGGCTAGTCCTATTTATAGGCGAAGGCCCCGGGCCTCTTCCCAAATATTGAGCGGGAAGAGCGCCAACAATTGGCCATTTTGAAGGGAAACATCTAGTACACTTATCCTGACTAATGTTGGTCCTCGCCTGCCAAAAGACTGACGATGACGACGGCTTGGGCTCCACGATGACCTCCGTTCTGCCGTCCTGCTGGTCTTGGTCTTGTTGCACCGAAATGGTTGCCTTTGCTTGATACCCTTGCCTGCGCTTGCCCCCTTTGCACCAAAGGGGAAACAAGGACTCTGCGCAGGCCGGCGCCCGCCTAGCGCCCGCCTGGCCTTGGTCGTCATGGCTTGCGTCACAGGCACCTCGTGAGGTACCCCGCCTTGATCTCTCCGCTTCCTCGCGAGCCAGCCTGACGAGGCCGTTCCTGAGGAAGCCTCCTGTTGTCCTTCCCCGCGAGGCTTGGCCCCTCGCGAGGGTCTTGAGCATGTGCTGATGAAGATGGGCCGTACGGGGCCACTCCTTGAGCCACGCCGCAGGCGGCAGGCAGGCAAGTCTGGGTACCCCTGTTCCCAGAACACCGACATAAGGTGCAATGATACGCTAAGACAATTGTGTATAAAATTGAAAAGAGTAATAGACATTGGCTGCAAACCATGCAGTTCAAGGCACAAGTCAGGGTAAGTAGTAGTTAAAAGGCATGAGGATTAAGGACTTACAACAGAGGCTTTGATTGGTGTAGTCATGCCCTTCTTCTTGCTGGTGTGACAGTGCTTGAAGATTTCCACAGCATTTGGTTCAGGTACTTTTTGGTCCTTGCGGGCTTTCCTCTGCATTTCGAACAAGTCAATATAGATCTGATAATATGGTACAATGAAAAGAGTGGTACAGCAGCTAATTACAAGAGCCTTGAAGTGTGCAATATAGCTACGAGATCCTGTCATCTATTGGAATTTCACTTTCGTACGGTTGGCCTTGTTCTTTGAACAGTTAACCTACAAGAAGATAGATTTGTGTGGCACATGCGTAAATAGGACTTCAACATGTGATCTGAACACATATATATATAATGTACTTGATACTTCAGATCAGACCAGTGTTTAACAAGGCCCCTCCAGTCTTCATCCGATATATTTTCCACTAAAGATGTTTGGGAAAGTTCCTTGTTAGCCTTGCCTTCAAAGTGAGTTTTCCTCAAGTTATACCGATACTATCGCAGAGCAGACTTGAAAACATGGGTGCAAGCTTGTCTGGTTGCATCATCTTGGCTATCCAACTTGAACCTCATCTGTTGAAAATTATGGGAGTCTCATTATCAACAACCTAGAAAGTATGGGACAGAGCAAGACGATATTACTAGTTTCCATACATAACCATACTTACAGATAAATGGTCGAGGAAGGTGTTGAAATGGGTGTCGTCTTTGTCATTCCTGTATTGAATCCATGTTGGGAGGATACGTACATGACACCTAACGGCAACCGCTGCCTCTGATACTAACTTGGCTGACTCTGTAGCATCACGTGGCCTTTTTAAACCTGCCTCAAAACAGTTCTCCATTCTTCCTCCTCTAGATTTAGTTAACCTATCGAGCAATATCCCTGATGTTTGTTTCCTCTTGCGCCTAGGTGCTAGTCCAACAACGAACATAGGAAGTGTTAGTGTACATCAAACTGTGAGACTACATATAAAGAAGCATGCAACTATAACTTGACTCCAGCAACTACCTTCTTGCTGTTGAAGCTCACAAGGTTCATCTGATATTGCCAACTCCTCTTGTGTCAAGAGTGCTTGGGAAGTAGTGTCAGGTGGCAAGGGAGCTTGGGAACGTGCTGCTAGCTCAGTTGATGCACGAGTAAGTCGTGCAGCTGGTAGTACTGTGGTAGGTGTTGCAAGAACTAGGGCTGTCTCTGCTTGTTTGGTGGAAGCTATTTGTTTCTGTTTGGCTTTTTTTGCAGCTCGTGTAGCATGGGATGTCGTGTTTGTAGAATTTTCCGCTAGACTTTGACCTTCTATTGCACCATCAGTACCAGCAGAATCTGCAGGATTCATCCGCTTCTCATTCCCTGCCATTCTGTGTTTCTTCCTCTTTCTCTGTGCCATGTTAAGTCAAGCCGACAAGAAAAATGAATAATAATTTAGTTCTTTAGAACAAATTGATGCGTGATGTAGACAAACTGAACTTTGATGTTAGACAACCACATGATAGGAGGATGTAATATGTATGAAAAACAGGATGGAAGAGATAACCAGAACTATGATGTGTAAATTAAGAAGAAGACATTTCACCAAATTAGAAGCAATGCAATGGAAGGTAGACACCATATGAAAGATGCTACAAATATCGCTCTGCCAAGTTAACGGTGTCTCATCATAAATGGTGTTTAAAAAAATGTGAAGCAGTACAAGAAATAAATCATATGCAAGATGCAAACAACATCACACTACCATGTTAGAGGTCTCTCATCATTCGTGCCATTGCATATTCACAGCATTGCATATTCATAGCTTATGATGTGTAAACTAAGGAGAAGGCATTTCAACAAATTAGAAGCAATGAAAGCTAGACACCATATGAAAGATGCAATGAATATCACTCTACCAAGTTAAAACTGTCTCGTCATAAGTGCCATTTCAACAAATTAGTAGTACATGCTAGAAAAGAATGTGAGATGTAACCTATATAACACTCCGAAGTCAAACGTGTCTTATGATAAGTGATTGTTGTAGGTTACACAACAATAGTAATTTGATGTAAGAACATGGTGTGATAGATAGATATTGTATGTTCTAGAAACAGGAACACGTGTCTTATTCAAGTATAATGTGTAAAGTAAGCAGATGGAATTCAACTAAATTAGAAGCAATACAAGCTAGACATCACACATAACATGCAACCACATATAACAGTGCCAAGTTAGAGGGAGCACCGGTGATGCTGCACTAGGGGAGACATACTCATCATAAACACAGCTTTGTTGAGTGTCTATGCATGTGTTGTCTTGGAAATCATCTTGGGGGTGTGGAGGAGTAGAAACTGTAGAGGCCCTCTGTTCGGAAGGAGCACCTTTATCCGCTGCCTTGCTAACTTCCTTCCGCTTTATTGATTTTGAATTGTCAAGTAAAACCGACAAGAAAAGCAATAAAATTCTCTCTTCAGAACTCATTCGTGTATGATACTGACAATCACTACTTTGATGTAAGGCAAACACATGATACCAGGATGGAATATGTACGAAAAACAGGACGACATGGCATGTTCACAACTGTTTGTATAAACTAAGCAGAAACCATTCCAGCAAATAAGAAGCAATGCAAGCTAGACATCACATGAAAGATGCAACCAATATGACTCTGCCAAGTTAAAAGCGTCCCATCATAAATGGAATTTCAACAAATTGGAAGCAGCGCATGCTATAAATCATATGAAAGATGCAACTAATATCGCACTTAATATACTAAAGGTGTCTCGTCATATTGATTGATGCGGGATACAAAAAAAACAATAGTTTTATGTAAGGACATGCTTAATAGATAGATGTACTATGTACTAAATATAGGAAGGCATGTCACATTAACAGGTATAATGTATAAGCTAAGTAGACTAGCACATGCAATTTAACCAGATTGGAAGAATTACAATCTAGACACCGTATGCAACATGCAACCACATATCACGCTGCCAAGTTAGTGCAAGCACCTGCGATGCTAGTGTAGGGGAAATGCTATAATCAACTATAGAGCTACGTTCACTATCTTCATCTGGCATTTCTGTTTCTTGAGAATCATGTCGGGAGGCTGACGCTGCATTCTTTAAATGAGGAGTAGTCCCCTTGCCTGCCTGCCTCTTCATAAGTGATTGATGAGGGATACACAAGAACATTAGTTTGATGTAAGAACATGGTTAATACACAGATGTACTAGTATGTACCAAAAACAAAAAGGCATGTCATATTCAAAGGTATAATATGTAAGCTAAGCAGATGTAATTTAACCAAATTGGAAGCAATACAAGCTAGACATCCGGCTGGAGTGGTGAGCATGATCATCTAGGACCTAAGAGCCTGGTGGGAGGCGGGCTGCTTCGCCACCATCACAGCTTTTTAGTTGGCTTCCAGGTGATGCCTATCTTTGCTGGGCTTGTCACTGGCTCGACCAGTGTCCTGACTAGCTATTTGTCTTCTGGTGCTTACGGGATGGTGGTTCATGTAAAAAAATATCTTTCCTTATCTGTTTGGTTTGTGACTAACTTTGCCAAATGTTGCCACAACTAAAGCTAGGCAAGTTTGACTAACTTAGGTGAGTGTTTGGTTCAAGCCACACCTTAGGCAAGCCACACTTGGACCCCACATGGCATACACACAAAAAATATGGCAAGATTCCCTTAGGCTTGCCAACTTGTGGCTTTCATTTTGTCAACTAACCTTAGGCAAGTTTGGCAAAAATATGTGGCAAAGTGTGGCAATGCTAGGCCTAGAACCAAACAGCCCAAAGACCGAGTTCGGCCTTTCGAATACAAGCTAGACACCATATGGAACATGCAACCACATATGACACCGTGAAGTTAAAGCAAGCACCTGGGATGGTGGTTCATTGCGAGCGAGGTCATTAACTCCAGACCTACGTTTGCTGTCTCCATCTGCTGACACTGCACCCTTTATAGCGCTGTAATGTGTCGTGCATACCCGCGAAGAAAGCTGGCGCGACTTGTCTCTTTTCTTTGTTGCTTCTGTTTCGGCAGACTCTGAAATACCCTTGCATAAAAACACAATAGTGAGAGTATGGGTGAAGTGTGTGCAGAACTAGTGCACTGTAAAAGTAGCAGATAGTAGGTGGCTGAAAAATAAATGACAGGAGACATATGATAGCTCTACAACATTGCATGGCAAACAAAATTAGATTCTACTCCGTATGATTTTGTAATATATGAGCACAGGAAATGCAGGTACTCCTCCAACACACAACCACATGTGGTCATATCTAAGATAACAGTCGACTGAAAATAAATAGGTCAGTCGATTTTTCTAATGAACCGTCTGATCTATAAGGAACGGGCAGATGGCCTTCGTCTACCTCCCGCCAGTCACTTTTGACGATCTTTCTCGAACCGCCAGCGACCACCGGCCCAGACCCCTGCCTCCGCCGCCCCGCCCTCCCCTCGACCTCACACCACCGCCGTGCTTGGCAGCGCCCCCAGGCCATCCCTTTAATCCCGCCGACCTCCAGATCGGGCGCCAGTAGCTCTAGGCCGCACACGTACCTAAGATAAACACCAAGGCGCTGCTTCCCCGGCGTAATAGGCGTACTAGCGCCTGTTACGCCGGGGAATGCTTCCGTTAATTGGGAATCAACTGGCCAGAAATTGAAATTCAGGGGGGCGACGGACCTCTAGCTAAGGTGAAATAGTATATGAGGAGAAACCTTGTGCATCGCGAGTTACTAGGAACATCTAGTATCAAGAAGAAGCGGCCAACTAGTGTCTCCTGTGGGTTGAATATCGTGCAAGCAGAGATGTAAGATTTGCACGAATAAGGGAAGAGGAGTACTTTTGTCGGTTCCCGGTGTGGTCACCTCCACATGTCGCGCCGATCTTCTTCTTTTTACAGGGGAAACCGATGTTTTGGAGGGTGCAGGCTTGGACGAACCCATGGCCAAATTGTTGACTGTGTTGCCGTGGTCGTATGTCGGCGGAGGGGAAGCAGATCCGAGGCGGTGAAGGACGGCGTAGCAGGAACAGCTCCAGTGCGGTGGAGGGTGGCGAAGTTGGAGCGGCAGCGGTGAGGCGCAGAATGGCGTGGTTGAACTGGCTCGGCTTCGGCATCAACTACTAGCCGTGGAGGGTGTTGCGGTTGAGGTTGCGGTGGACGACGACGTCGGGGTATCGGCTCCGGCGTGATGGAGGAGGGCGGCGGTTGGTGGGTGGGATGGGGTGGCGGACGGAGGACGCCGGGGTTTCGCGGCTGGTGGAGAGGTAGTTTTGGCGCCCACGGAGTACGAATGGGGAATCGGACGGGTGGGGGGTTACCATGTTTCGGTCTGGGACGAGCTTGTTTTTGGCTTTTTTGAACAGAAGATGGGGCGCGCTTGTTTGAAATTTGGGGAAAGTACAAACTTTGCCCCCCTCTTAAATTTCAGACCTACTACGGGTCAGGTGTAGGATGGTAATCCCAGGTGTCCCAAATAGTGGGCGGGAGCGATTTCGGCCGCGCGCATGTGTGCTTAGGTAGCCATTGTGGATGAACCTTTTTCGGAGGCTGTTGCGTGGCGTCTAGATGAAGCTACAAACCTACCCCGGTTTAGACCTTGTTAAAAAAGTAGAGGCTCTTTTGGCGCTTCGTTCGAAATTTTGAAACACAAGCATTCGCGTTTAGAGTACTCTTGAACTATGAGGATTGACCCAAATAGACAATGTTATATTTGACCTTGAATGTTTGAAAACCTCATTAAATTATCCGCTTCTTTTTGAAATTTTGACACTTGAAAATCCTATAACTACGATTATTTTGGAATGGAGGAGCTAAATTTGAATCTATTTTGTACATGACTACATATGCTATTATGTACAAAATCAGAGCAAAGATTGGTGCCCCCATAATTTAGGTATGGTTTACAAATGCCATGATATCAAATTCAAATGATTGAATGGACTTCATGTTGAATTCAATTTTTTTTAAACCACCTTAAGTTGAATTCAAATGTATGCTAGTTCATAGGTAGCTATTTATAATGTTCATTGTGTAACTTTCGTATGTATAATGTGCTTTACACACACGACATGAACTATACTCACGTTTATATTCGATTGCTAAAGCGATGTATTGTCTGGAGTTCAAAATACTAACTATGTGTTTCAATTGTGTCTAATAATAACATAGACATGCTCAAATTCGATAGAATCTAGATGTCTGATGGATCAATGACCGCTCCATACACGAATTGCAAATATCATGATCCCATCCTAATATTTGGATACAATTTATATCTTTAATCAATGTGTACAGCAGTCTTTTACGTGTAGTTTCACTCTCCATCGATGGTCTCTCACACATGCTCACACACTCTCTCCCAAGGTGTGTTTCTCGCACACATGCTCTAGATATAACCCTCCCTCCCTCTCGTAACCATTTACAACTGTTTTCACTAACCTTTATCACAAGCACTCTTCCTCTCGCAAACATACACACGCACAATCCCCGTCGACCCTTTCTATATACATGGACCTGCCTACGTGTCTCATGTACGCACATTATCTTTAGGCATGTCTCTCACATATTGTCTCCTCTCTTCCTAATCGACGAGTATGATTCTAGCAGAGCATTCTGTAGGATTCCCCTTAAAGTTAGGTTGGATGAATAGTAATATCAGAGATAAAGGGGTTACCTTAGTCCGAGAACCTAGGGTTACAAATCCTAGCCGGCTTTGTTAGTGGACACAGAGTCCTTCATAATTCTGCTATCTTTGTCTTGTACGACTAGTCATCCATGGGTCTTCCTAAATGCATCAGGGGCCGACCAATGTGGCGCAGGATGGAACCGAACGAAGGGCCTCACCTCGACCCATCGGACCTCACACCGTGACACACCCTCTGCCCCCACATCTCATTATCTTCTCACACCCACACCTACCAACACAAACACCACACACACAGAAAATTTCTCCTGGTGCCTCTATTCCCTCCCCCTTGCATATACACACTCAAGGGAATGGAATCTCTCGTCGTGACGTCATATTCGTCTATCTCTCTCTCTAGGCCACTCTCATTTCTCGTGCCATCTCTCCCACCCACCCACCCCCCCGTCGGCCCCTCTATCCATGCCTCTCTCGAATATGTAATACACACACATACCTCTCTAGGCCCTGCCAAATGCATCAACTACACATTCACACATGTTACATCACGTACCCCATTGATCTAAAAAGCCCTATCTTCACGTTTATTTCGCATACAACATTCCTTTTGAATAAAGTGTGGCCAAAAAATTATTTTAGAGTTTCTACATATATACAACATTACAAAGTTATATGGAGGAGTACGAACGCTAATTTGCATTGCATGGTGCCCACAATGCTATTTATTCCGCAATGTGAATTTGTATATTTTTATACTATATACAAAGTTAGTCATAATAAAGAGAAACGAAGAGCATCTCTCTCTCCATCGCATACCCCATGTACGCCCCTTTCACGTATGCACACAAAACTATCTCCAGGTCCTCTAAAAGTAAGCTCCCAGAAAATTCACGCATGTTTCATCTTTCTCTCGCGATATATGCAATGACGATCATTGTATTTGAAGCGAAAGCATGATACGTACATTGGACTTCAGAATCCACTCATTACGGTCACCATTTACGTATAGTGGTTATTATACAATCACGGGCTCACCGTACAACTGTGTATTTGCTCATGACATGACTAGTTGACCAGTTAAACGCTCCACGTGGCACCTCTAGTGTTGCATCACATTATCTCACTACCATCGTGCCCACCTGTTGACTTGTATCTACTCTACATCTACACTCATAAAATACATAAAATACACTCTTATAAAAAATAGAGTTGGTGATGATGGTGTGCCTGCCATCCTGCAATATAAGCTGTCCGATTTATATCTGACGGATAGGAAAGAAACTATGGCAATTTTGCAAAAAGGTACCCACACACCTCTCCACATTTGCAAATAAGGCCTTCCCTCGTTCATCCTTTTCTCTCACAAGATAAACAAGTCATACAAATGCATCTTGATGTTACGTGCAACGCACGTGCATCTTGCTAGTAAGAATGAAAACAAACGACAAAAAAATATTTGGACGGTGGTTCGAAGTCATGACCGCGGGCACAGCGGACAAGGTGGCCTTGTATTGGTATGCTGAGCCGTCTGTTTTAACACACAGGAGCTGGTGTGGTGATTATACACACACGCACGCATGCACACGAACTGGATCCACGCAACACTCACACAAACACATGCACCCACGCACGCACGCAACACTCGCACGTACACACGCAGCCACGCATGCACAAAACACTCACACTCACGCATGCATGCACACACCAGTACACCACACGACCAACACACACTCTCACGCTCAAGTGCTCAACCTACACGTGCATGCGCACACATAAGGCCCTGACAAACACATACACAACCAGGTGATTCCCGCGCACGGGTTGGAGCCTTGTCGCGCTTACATAAATTTGTGTTTATCTGACCTTTTCCTTATGCGAACTGACAGGTGGGACCCACAAGGAACGTGGTCAATTTAACTAGTCAACATGGCGCCACACAGACTATTTGGCCGGTCAACAGAGTGAAATCCGATGTTGAACCATGAGCAAGTGACCGTATAAATCACCGCAAAACATATATAGTGACCGTAATTAGCTTATTCTGAAGTTCGGTGACCATATTACGCTTTTCTCTCTGTAGGCCCTCCAAAACTACATCTCTACACGTTCTCGCATGTTACATCACTACTACTACACTCTAACACAATAAATCATATGTGTTTTTAGTTTTACTAGATATCATATTGTTACTTATAATTATTCAGTTTGCATACATTAAAATTGCCTTTGAAATGTATGGCCAGTATCATCTACCACGCGGGAAAAATCCCGCCCTTTCCTGTTTAATCGGGTTTGTGTCGATGGATCGTGCGAAACAGCAAAACTATAGTACTATACAGTACAAGTGACAGTTCACTGGGCCGTCGTGTCGTCTACTCCTCCGTCGTAAGAGTGGAGCGCTCACTTTCATAAATCTTCTAGTCCCTTTCGCCGACATGTGGGACATCAAGCAACCGGGTTCACGTGCCATACCGGAATACAGTGCAGAGCAGCCGGGGTGAAGCACACCAGTCATGGCGCCGGCATAGTAATGAGCAATGAGGCGTCAAATCACAAAGCCGCACCTTTCCCGCAGTTAAGTTGGAGGGACGAAGTAATAAGGCTAAAAAAAGAAGTTGGATGGACGAAGCAACCATCATTTCACTCGTTGCTGAATCTGCTTCTCCCTCATCTTCTTCAACTTAACCACGTGTTGCTTCTGCCGTTGTTCTGCCTCATGTGGGACGCGGATCGGCTTGGTAAAGCACTGACACGTGGGACCGCATGTTAGCAAACCGCCAGGACAACGTCCTCTAAAAATAAGAAACCTCCCCCGCCATCCGCGTGACAAAATCACCTCCTTTTTACTAATCTTGATTCTATAATTTTTTAGATCAATATAATTGTGATTTGTATAGATAGCACACAGGAGCAAAACCAAGTGGTATGGTTAAGGGCATCCACAATGTGTAGCCAAATGTGAAAATAACTTTTGGCATCGTGGGAACCATTGTGGACGGTGTTGCCAAAGCCAAAAAGATGGAACCGAAGCTCCGTGATTGATTGATTGAAGGAATAGAAAAATGCAACGTCTCTCCTCTTTCTCCCATGCTTGGACGCATGTAGTACAGTATAGAGCACAGAGTCTACTCCCCTATCCCCTCTATCACAAATCACAAAGCAGTGAGGCATCAAATCACAAAAGCACGACGAAGCAACCATCATTTCACTCTTCGCTGACTTCGCTTCTCCATCGTCTTCTTCGAGAAACCATCTCACCTCACTAGTACTCCTAGTAGTACTAGTCCTTTGGTTCAACGGACTTCCTGGATGCAAATAAGGCGGTTGTCTCGGCTTGCAGGCGGCACTTGCAAACGACTTACCGTGGTCTCCCTCAATGGTGTTCTCTGTCGAACGCACTTCGCCAAACCACAAAAAAAAGATATCGTCGACGTCACCGCAATGGGGAAGGAAGTCAAATATAGTTACTACCTCCATTTTTTGTACACAAGGCCAGTAATATCAAAATTGCAATTTGCAAAGGGCCACTAACACTAATCGAGGCAAAATTGATGGGGTTAGCAACCAAGGACATTAATATCCCCTGCATGCACGCAGAAGTGAGAAGGTTGGTTTGCATGGCGCTGCATTAATCAAGCGATGAGGAGTGAGATGGTTAGCTCTTTGGTCTTTGGAGAAAAAAATACGCATTAATTGACACGTGAAATGAGGATTTGTATCGATTAAATCCCGCGAAGGAAAACCCCACCTTTCTTTTTTAACACTAGTACTCCTGGTACGTACGTACTTATCCTGTTTGGGTCTAGGCCTTGTATTGCCAAACTTCGCCACACATTTTTGCCAAGCTTGCCTAAAGTTTTCAAAATGAGAAGGAGGTACACTTGCGCACGGCTGTCGCAGTCGCACCGCACTCTCACACGGTCGCTCCTGCATGCCGCGGTCGCACCGCACCCTCACACAGTTGCTCCTGCATGCCGCAAACCCAACCAAGGGAACGCACCCTCACTGACACGTGCTGTCGCATGTGAACAAACCAAACTCAGCCATCCAATCGTTCACACATAATTTTTGTTCATAGAGTATGTTTATCCAACTACATGTTGGGGAGCATCCGTACGGCCCGTGTGGTGGTCTGTTGGGGAAGAAGAAGAGGTGAGGAAGAAGGAAAGAAGAGTTAGGAGACGTAGGATATTCATCCAACCACCTGAAATGGTAGACTGACCCAAGTCAGGCGACTTGTATAACAAATATATGTTTTTACACAGCAAAAGATCCATAAAAACAACAACATAAACAAAAACTTTCACTGCTTGCGGAAAGAGACAGCCTCGTCGTCTTTCGCTGCCAGCGCGAACCAGCCGTCGCTGCCGACGTGTGTCTCAGCACCGTGGTTATCCTCGGCCTCCAGCTACTCATTCAAGCGGAGCGTGCGGGCGCTCTGCACGGATGAGAGCACAGCCCGGTTCAAGTCGAGGACGTCCGGTTCCACCTGCAAGAGGGCCTCGATGGCAGCGGCATCCGCGCGCTCTATGTCGAGTCGTGCCTTCGCCGCCCAGTTCAAGTCCAGGACGTCCGGTTCCGCCTGCAGGAGGGCGTCGATGAGAGCAGCATCCGCGTGCTCTGCGTCGAGTCGAGCCTCTGCCGCCCGGTTCAAGTCCAGGACGTCCAGTTCCGCCTGTAGGAGGGCCTCAATGGCAGCGGCATCCGCGTGCTCCGCCTCAAGTTGAGCCTCCGCCGCCCGGTTCACATCCACGACAGCCGGTTCCGCCTGCAGGAGAGCCTGATGGCAGCGGCATGCACGCGCTCCGCGTCGAGTTGAGCCTCTGCCTCCCGGTCCTCCTTTATTATCGCCATGTTGAACCGCTAGTCTGCCTGCACCATGGGGGACTCGGACGCCGGCATGAAGTCAACGTCCATCGTCTCATACCCATCGGGGGCCTTCTGCGCCGCGACCTCCACCATGAACATTGGATCGGCTTCCTCCTCCTCGTAGCTTGGTTCCAAAGAACTCGGGGATTGGCCCGCCGCAAAGTGATCTTGGGAACGGAGGTCTGTGGCGCCGATCGTCGCCGCGATTTCTGCGTGGCGCTCCAGCGTCAGCATTTTGTAGTAAGTGATCTTGCGGCGCACCATGGCTTTCCAGCGAACTAGGGGACGCTTGATGCGGGCTGGGGATCGGAAGGTGGGGGAGTGGGCTGGAGATTTGGTGTGGTTTTAGGGCAGTGGCTGGCGTAGGCCGAGCAGCGAAGGTTCTGGTGTGAATAGTGGTCCGGTGATGACCGGTCAATTGGTTTTGACTGTACATCGCTCTTGTCGCGTTCGCGTTGCAGCCCGGCATGCTGGACCCTCCATGTTGCTCACCGAATGGAACGCGCTTCGTCTTGCATTTTCGCTCGCTTGTGGGACCGCAGTTGAGAGCAAACCAACGTCCCTCCCCCTCCCCCGCCCGTGTCATTTATTATACTACCACTCCCTCTGTTTTATGCAGAGTAAATAAAAACAGAGGGAGTATACTACGGATGAGGATCCCCTGACGTGGCCGAACCCATTGAGTAACTGACATGCGGGGCCTAGCAAGCATGGGGTCCGCCAGTAAGTGACCGAAAGGAAGGGTAAGGCAGGCATACCTATGTCAGAGGATCCACTTCCACTACTACTCCCTCCTTCCATTTACTATACAGGGCCTAATGCGTTTTTCGAGGCTAACTTTGACCAAATGTTAGAGTAATAATATATGACATGCAACTTACATAAATCATACGGTCAAATTCGTATGTGAAAGGAGTTTCCAATGATATAATTTTCACATTATACATCTCATGTACTATTAATCTTGTCAATAGTCAAATTGTAAACCATCTCGAGTACAAATCTAGGAGTACGTACGAATCTAACAATATTGATTGGGTGTTGTTGAATGTTGATACCTTTTTGATCAAAGTATAGATACTTTGACTACACATAAAACTTATATGTAAACTAGAAAGGATAGGAGGGAGTATATTGTATGTTCAAAAACGAAACGAACATTGAATACCCTTTATATATGATTTGCGGATGCTATGATCACCGGTTCAAAATTTTGAATCCGCCTTAGGTATCACGTGCCCCCACTCGTTCCCTCTTGATTTCATCTCAGGGTCCGGAGATCTATTGAAAGAGGACTAGGGTGGGTACATGCGAATGATACTCGGCGGAATGTTCAAATGAGGCATGCAGGAGGATGGACTCGACTAGAGGGTGACATGATCGATGGAGAAGAGGGTTGGAGAGGAATGAGAAATAAGCAAACGCCACATGATTATACTTGAACGGAACAATAAGTTGTCTCGCTTGGCCTACATAGTGAAAGGCCTAATGTGCAGCGGAGCACTGACGCTCGAATATGGCCGGGAAAACAGGGAAACCGACATGTGGGGCACACCCATCGGGACGACGTAGCGCAGACTAGTCCAATGGAGGAGCTGGCCCACGACCTCCTCGCCACCGACAACCGTTCATGTGGGTCGTTGCGGCCAACAACGGGGCGCAGCTCCAGCACCGCCTCTGGACACGGCGACCGCGGTGAGCGACACGCTCATATCGTCGCTAGACATGGTCGGTTTCAGTGTGCCAAGGGTGGCGTTAGTGCTGTGGCACGACCAACAGTATGTTTGGTTTGTGCCCAAGGTTGCCCCATCAAAGCATTGGGTAGCCAAAATTTTGGTTGAGGTATTGGTTGCCCATGATTTGGCCAACATTGGCAAGAAAAATGAACTAGAGTTGGCTAGAGTTCATTGGCATGCCAAAAAAAATGGCAACCATCCAAACAAAGACCAATCTTTGGGTCATGACCAAAATATTGGTTGAGGTATTGGTTGCCCATGATTTGGCCGACATTGGCAAGAAAAATGAACTAGAGTTGGCTAGAGTTCAATGGCATGCCAAAAAAAACGGCAACCATCCAAACAAAGACCAACGTTTGGGTCATGACCAAAATTTTGGTAAGGTGCACTTTGGCCACAATCCAAACACACCCCAACATCTGGCTCGTCGAGGATGCACGGGGCGCCGCGACGCATCCGCTGAGTGGTGTAGCGCGGCCAACTGCATCCTCTGGACCTGAGACCATGCCAGGTCGTCTTGCTTTTTCAATGACATGCGGGGATCGCATGTGAGCAAAGGGCATCTCCAACGTTGCCACGACCGCAGCTGACTACCCTGGCACACCAAAACCCTCGTCCCTTGCGCCGTCGCGCGGTGCGTTCCCAGCCGGCGCTAGCTGCCCGCATTCATGCCGTCCATTCGTATGTCGTCGTTAAGAGGTTCGGTGCCTGAGGAACCAAATCCGGCGATTTAATGACGCACCCGGACGCTTGGCCTCACCGGAATGCGCTACTTAAAGTGACAACGCCCAGCTAACCTCCACACCATAGCGCATAGTCCTCCTACCTGGCACCACATCCGCCATGACCGCAAGTGCGAATGCTCTGCTGGAGAGCTTGTCTTCAGGGATGTAGCTCGAGGTCGCCGCCCTCGCTCAAGTCGCCTCTCGCGATGCAATAGCGGCGTAGCCGGACGCGGCCGCGACCGCACAAGCGGTGGCCACGCTGGTGGTCGACGACGGGAGCACCGTCAGCCACGCGTCCTACTTGCCGCCGTCCAAAATCCGGCACCACTGAGGTCGGGGGGGGGGTGACTCCTTCGAGGTTGAGTAGGGCATGGGAGGCGGCAGGGCATGGTGTGCCAACTGGCCAGTCCATATCCCGTGTTCTACTCTTCCTCGCCGGAGACCGCATCTTCACTTCACGGGTCTTGAACCCCGCCCCCGTACATAAAGATCGCAGATGGAGGACGTCGGTCACCGCCGTAGAATAGGTTTAGGGTCGGGTTTTTTTATTTTTCTATCCTATAAAAGTTCGAAATGTAATGAAAATCTGCCGTGTTTGCATTAATCTCGGCCGGTGTATATGAACTTTCACAATAATATACATATTGTAGGAGTACTAGCAAGATGCCCGTGCGTTGCACGGAAGATCAAGATCTTGTGGGAGAAACGGATGAACGAGGGAAAGCCTTATCTACAAATGTGGAGAGGAGTGCGGGTAAATTGTCATAGTTTCCTTCCTATCCGTTAGATATAGATCGGACGGCCTATATTGCAGGATGACAGGCACACCATCATCACCAACTCTGCTTTTTATTGAATCGAGACAAATCTAACATGCGAAGTAAAATAAACACATGGGGTCTATACGTACACAAATTATCTTAGGCACTCCAATAGTACGTCCACTACACATTCACGCATTTCACATCTTTCTACATCTAAGGGAACCTACGAAAGGGTTAACGTAAATTGCCTCTCTCTCTCCTCCCCTGATTTTCATGGTGGTGGGCCCCTCACTTCCCCCAATCTACAATCAACAGCTCACACGTTTTACATTACGTTAATTACATAACTGGGATTACGTAGGTGTAGCATTACCGTCCTAAAAA
This sequence comes from Triticum timopheevii, assembly GCA_963921465.1. Taxonomy (NCBI): domain Eukaryota; kingdom Viridiplantae; phylum Streptophyta; class Magnoliopsida; order Poales; family Poaceae; genus Triticum; species Triticum timopheevii. The sequence goes on from OY997274.1 coordinate 464,226,769, forward strand.
ACCCAACTAAGCCAACCTCCCAGCATATCGCGCGGGAAAAGACCCGGCCGCGCCGTTTTAGTCGGGATTACCGGATTACTAGCAGTAGTATTGATGGATTGCGCGAAGCAACAATTTTTTTTGAGGGGGTGAAGCACCTTGTTTAAAAGGAAAAAAGGCGGTACACTCATAGCACTCCTGTCGCGGTCGCACTGCACCCCACACATGTTCGGTCCTGCACACGGCTCACCCAAACGGAACGCACTTCGGCTTGCCTCTTCACTGACATGTGGGACTGCACTTGGAGAAACCGACCATGCGCCAAACTCCCCCCGCCCACCGCGCAAAAATCCTCCCCCCCCCCACACAAAAATTCCCCCCAAATCCGATTCAACCGCCCTTCGGCCAACTAGCCAATAATATTCCCCACACCCCCCCTCCCCCGCCCGTCCCCCTCCATTCCATTCGCTCCGCCAAAGCCGCCCTCCCCGCGGCGTTGATATGTCGGCGTCGCGGTTCATCGAGGGGATGCATGGCGATCCTCTCGCTCCCACAGTACGCTCTCATAGACTGCCGTCCTCTAGCCGCGCCGCCACCTTTGGCTACGTTCTTGTGGAGGCGCATGGCGGTCAGCGCCGCCACCGCTAGCGACGTTCGTGTGGAGACGCACGGCGGTCAGCTTCTCCCACGGTACGCGCATTCTAGACTAAGGCCCCGTTCATGTCGGTGTAGCGTTGAATGTTAGCTGATAGACGCTGTTAATCTCACTATTTGCCGAAGTAGTTTACTGTCAATATGCTCTGCTTAAGAAGCTTCCTTTCCCTGTTCTGCACTCAATCTGCTTAGCTGAGATGGCATGCCAAGGCTGATTAGTTGCTAAAATATCCTGCCATATATTTATTGTGACGTAGATTGCCATGGTATAGTAGCCAATCTGTTAGGTGAAATAGCTCTACACCATTTTATACTCGATCTTTGTTGCTGCGATGGCCTTCAATAGTTTGATGGCTGTGTGCTCGGCCTCATTGACTGCTGAAACAGCCTGCCATAATTTAGCACTCAAATCTATTTGCTGAATTAGCTTTACATATATTTCGTTACTTAGATTTGCTCGTCCAAATATCTTGCCATAGCTTTAGACAGCGACCTAGGTATTTTTTCCTGGACTTCATAAAAAAGCATATATTTTTTTCCTGTAATATCTAGTAGAAGAACTAATTTGTATGTCTAACAGATGGACAGGACTTGGATAACTTCTGCTCGAAGATTCTCCGCTGCATATGTCAAGGGGGTTGAAAACTTCATGAACTTTATCAAAGCTGAGTACGGTGGTCCGAAATTAGATGTGCTCTACCCGTGTAGCAGTTGTATGAATTCAGTTAAAAGACCCCAGTCAACTTTGTAAAATCATCTACACTTGTATGGGATGTCGGTCACATATACTAGGTGGGTTCATCATGGTGAAGCTATGAACGTCAATGTTATTGACTACGTGGAAGCAGCAGATCACCATCTTGATCTGTCTGATGCTCAGGTGGAAGAGGAGGAGGAGGTAATGGTGGTGGAGCCAGTGAGTTTGACCAACATTGAAACAATGCTACGAAATGCTCGTGCATTCCGTGAACTTTCACCTGCAGAAGAAAAACGGTGGGCCCGCATGTTGGAACAATGCAACGTTGCTGTCACCCCAGGAAATAAGGTGTCAATATTCTCAGCTATGGTCACCTTTCTTCAGGTGAAGACATCTGAGCGGATGACCAACAAATCATTCGATGCGATGTTGGCTGCTTTCCACAAATCTTTCCCAGATGCGTCTGAGCTGCCACACACCTACAGTAAAATGAAGAATTTCCTTCGTGCAGTTGGAATTGGATATGATATGATCCATGTTTGTAAGAATAATTATGTTCTATTCCGGAAGGATTATGCCAACTTAAGTGAATGCCCGAAATGCAAATCATCAAGATGGAAAGATGGCGATGCTGTGAAGAGGATTCCTCATAATGTTCTGAGACATTTTCCAATTACACCAAGATTGCAGAGGTTGTTCCATGATGCTGAAACAAGAAAGGATGTACTGTGTCATTCTAGGAACCAGGAGTATAGAGATCAGAATGTAATGAGCCATCCATCTCATGGTAGTGAGTGGAAAAGCTTCAATGATAAACACAAAGAGTTTGCTGCTGACCCGAGAAACATTAGACTTGGCTTAGCTTCAGATGGATTTAACCCATTTGGCCACCAGAGCGCCACATATAGCATGTGGCCAGTGCTTGTTATCCCTTACAACATGCCTCCAAATGTCTGCACCAAAGAATCAAACTACATGATGGCCTTGATCATCCTAGGTCCAAAAAGTCCTGGAAAGGATTTTGATTTGTTCATGGATCCTCTTATGGAGGAACTTCAACAGCTATGGAAGGGTTTTATCACTCGAGACCTATATAGCAGCCCACCGGCAGATTTCTTTCCGCGTGCTGTTATAATTTGGTGCATCCATGATTATCCGGCTTTGGGCACTATGTCAGGGCGAACGACACATGGTTACAATGCATGTGTTCGCCGTGACAGGAATCCGCTGTCATACGCAATTCTTAGCAAGATCTGTTACATTGGACACTGCCGTTTCCTTGCCAAGGACAAGCCGCATCCTAGAAAATACCGAAGACATGTGTTCAATGCAAAGCATGAAAACCGTGACGCGCCAAAGAGGCTCACTGCTGACGAGTTGCAAGTGGAATTAGAGAAGGTTAGGCATATTACCAGGAAACCATCCTGGTAATGGTAGCGGGAAAAGGAAGCATGACAGGGCAGGAGAGAGATTATTGTTTACCCGCAGGTCCACTTTGTGAGACTTGGAGTATTGGAAAGATTTGGATCTACGGCATAATCTTGATGTGATGCACATCGAGAAAAATATATGTGACAGCATTATCGGCACACTTCTTAATATTGAAGGCAAGACGAAATATACCTTAAAATCTAGGATTGATTTGACACACCTGGGTATCAGAAAGGATTTGCAAGTGCAAGATGAAGGTAAACCACGGGATATGGCACCAGATGTGTACGTCTTGGACAAGGTAAAAAGAAAAGAATTTTGCGAGGCCCTGTCACGTCTGAGATTCCCACATGGATTTGCTTCCAACCCTGAAAGGAGAGTCAGTGCAGATGGAAACAAGGTACAAGGGTTGAAAACTCATGACTGCCACGTCCTACTTCAAAGGGTTTTACCTGTTATCCTTAGAGGATTGGGCCGCCTTGACTTATTCAGAGCAGTTGCAGAGTTGGGACAATTCTTCAAGGAACTCTGCAGTAGAAATATCAGGATAGATGCTTTGGAGCGTCTTAGAGACAAGATACCAACTATCCTATGCGACCTTGAGAAGATATATCCTCCAGCCTTCTTTGATCTGATGGTGCATTTGGCTGTTCATCTACCTGATGAGGCTCTACTTAGAGGTCCAGTATAGTATGGCTGGATGTACCCTATTGAAAGGCGGCTAGGCACTTTCAAGGGCTATGTTAGGAACAGAGCTAGACCTGAGGGTTCCATTGCAGAGGCCTACATTGCTACAGAAGCATTGATATTCTGCTCAAAGTACATTGAAATAGCTGATCAGCTTAGCAAAGAGGTGGGTGAAGACAATCCCGGGCTCAATGTTTTCGATTATTCTGTTCGAGTTACAGGGAAGAGTCGACAAGAGGACAAACCTAAAGATTTGGACAAAATGGTTTGGTATGTGTTGAATAACTGTCCTGAGATACTACCTTATATCAAGTAAGTGCAGTACTGCAGCTTATACATCGTAATCTACTAAACTTGCAGCACATTCTTATATATTTAGATGTTTGACGCGATCACTATGTTGTGCAGCATCTACAAAGAGGAGTTACTGCCGCAAAATCCAAGAAACATTGACAAACTGGTTATGGCAGGATTTGCGAAATGGTTCAAGAACCATGTAAGCTTTTGAAGTGCACTGTCAGTTTTTTTACTATATTGAGTACATAAGATGATCAGCTTGTCTATTTTCTAACCATAGGTTAAGAAGATGCGGGAGGATGGGCAGGTAGTTTATGATGCCCTTTACTCACTAGCAATGGGTCCTGATACTCGGGTAAGACATTATGAATCTTGCGTTGTTGGAGATGTGCGCTACAACACCCTTGCACGAGACGAAGGCAGGAAGACACAAAACAGTGCCATCATGAGCACGGATACGTATGACAAAGAGACAACTAAAATGTATGCTAACATAACAGACATTGTTCAGTTGCAGTATATCTCCAGTTTCGAGGATCATCGGTGTGTGGTTATGTTGTGCTGTCGTTGGTATAACCTGTTTTCCAGGATCGCAAAACCCAGAGCTAATGATTATTTCAAATCCATCAATGTCAAGGCGGCATACCAGACCAATGAGCCTTTTATTTTGGCAAATCAAGCAACATAGATATTTTTCTTGGAAGACACATTTGCATGTAGCGATGAATGGAGAGTATTGCAAAGGTTTGAGAAGAGGAATTCGTTAAATGAAGTTGCACAACAAGATGATGCTTACACTGCTCCTGATGTACAAGATAACACAGATGTTCCTAATATCTTTGAGAACCATCACGTCAATGACGCCAGCGAAAAGATTGCCTGTCATGCTGTGGACATACAAGAGTTGATCAAGAAGAAGCCAATGTTCGAGGACGTTGATGATGAAGAAGAATATGACACTGTGGGGAATTATGATTCAGACTGATACACATGGTGAAGATGTTGACGCTGCTGCTTCGGATGATGATTACATTGCTTTTGTCGTATTTGCCTGTCAGAAGACATTTTTTATCTACTATGTGAAATTGTGTTTGCTATGACAACTGAAACCTGATGAACATGTTGTTTAGTATTTTGCTGTGAGAACATCACTTGTTATGTATGCTGATTTGTGTTTGGTGATTGTATGCCAACTAAAACATGATGACATTGTTGTTTAGTTGTACTCATATTTGGCTGTGAAACATGAATTTGATGAGATAGTTTGATGTTGGACTGCAATTTGCTCGACGTCTTCGAATGAGAACAAAGCTGACCCGACAGGGCCTCTGCTATTTATTTATTTATGAGCAAAAGGGGATACCCCCTGATTTCCGTTAATAGAAATCATTAGATGTTCACAACACTACGCCCAGCCTGCTACACAGGTTTCATTCATTACTAGTTTCAGCCAAGTGCTCATGTCATAGCCACTAAATACATCATGAGTGCTACATACACTGCAAATAAAGAGACAATCATCGTACAGAGCACATCGATTTTGCCCATTATCTTCACAAGCTCTTTCATCTCCTCATTGTTGTCAAGGCCATTCAGCAGCTATTGCTTGGCCATGATCAGAGGAACTGCATCTTTAACCTTCTTCTCTGCATCTTCCTCTTCTGTCGTTCCTTCAGTTACTTGTCCAACACCCCAACCTACTGGTATTGGGATTCCTTGGCTAACCAAATAATCAGCATAGTTGCATTCCCCCACATCAGCAACTTCCCAGAAATACAAATCACACGAATCTTCCCATTTCTGCACGAATCAAATTGGAAGATCATCAACCAAACTATTAAAAAAATCAGCAACTGAAAGCAGCAGAACAACACTTAAACATATTATTACCCCATGATTCGGGCATTTGTAGAAGACTCAGCCAGGGTTGAGGATTGTGGTTGAGATGCGATGGATGACTCTGCGTGATTTGCAGCAGTGGCACCACACCAACGGCAGCGGGTTGCGATGCGCAATCGGCTGCGGTGTGCATGCCGGCGGGGGTGTGATGAGACCCACAAGCGATGGTACGGGTGGCGACGTGGCGCATATCTGGTTGTTGCCTGCTGAAGAGCAGGTGGACGAGCAGCCAGCGGACATGGTTGCTGCGGCCAGAGCTTCTGATGCTAGGCAGAGTAAGTAGAGAAGAGGAGAAGCAAATGTTGGATATGTCAGTTTCATTACTTGCAGAGTAGCATAGCACCATATATAGTCATAGTCTAGGTTTGGATTCGAACCAGCTACAGGAGCATGTCTCTCTTTTTTCTAAAACTTGGCAACGTCTCTTTACTGGTACACTAGCTTGTTCTGTACGCCTTCCCAAGTCTTTAATTTTCTTTCCCTTTTTTGCGAGGAAGGAAGGAGGATAAAATTGAGAGTTCCTAGGACTCGAACCCAAGACCTCTCGGTTGAAAACCAAGGGTGCTAGTCACTTATGTGGCGAACGTTCCCTGGGAGGAGGACGGCAGACGAACGCATTTTCCTTGTAGTTTTCTTCCTAAATATAAAAAAGTATGCTACTTGGTGTCCGCTTAGTCAACAAACGATTGTGCCAACCTTGACCGTTGGATTGACATTCAACTTCTGTCGTGTTTCTTCAGTCTCTTCTTCCTCGAGCCGCCAAAGCCAAAACCAGCGCCGGCGGGACTGCCTGCTCTCGCCTCCCATGGCTAGCTGTGATCTTCCCTGGCTCCTGTTTGTTCCCATCCGAGGCCTCACCATCGTCCTCCGCCTTGGTTCGCTCACCGTGGCGCCGCCCTCCGGTGTTGTCGACATGGTCAACAATTGAGAGGAATAAGGAGATGATTGTACATGGTGAGGATGACAGTAGGGACCCAGTAGCGCACGCAGTAATTTTGTTTTTTTGGGATGGAGAAGGGTATCAACTGGGTTGTGCGGGACCCGTGGCCCGTCTAGCCCAGGCTTTTATTTCATATGTTTAGCACATGACCATCCCAGTTTGTTTTTTTCCTTTCTAAAAAATGGCTAGCCAGCTATTTTGTTTTTTGCAGAATAAGCAACATAGGCCTACTTGCTTTTCTATGCCCTGCTGGGCCGGCAATCTTTCAAGACGAGGAGGGATGCATTTTGCCCGGAAAATGGGCTATAAGTAATAAGAAATGGGCTATAATTAATAAGAAATGGGCTATAAGTAATAATAAATGGGCTGTAAAATGAAAAATACAGCAAACAGGCAATTAGTTCCAAAATACTGTTTTCTTTCGGATTTTGATATTTTAAGTTCCATTGTTTTTGTGCGGGTAAAATTTCATTGAATTTAAATTAAGGTATATTTAGATTTAAAATTAATTTGAATCTGGCTAGAAATTTCGGGCTGTATGTAGTTTGGGATAGATTTGGAGGCTGACTTGTGGGTCTACTAGGTTGACGTGTACTTTGGCTTTGTCAACTTAGTCCACAAACGGTTCTAGCAGTAGTGACCGTTGGATGTTAATCCAACGGCTGTGCTGCTTCTTCAATATCTGATCTTCTTGCTCCAGCCGCCCAAACAAGCTCCGGTGGGACTGCCTGCTCCCGCCTCCCATGGCCGGCTGTGCTGCCGCACAGGCCGCACCGCCCCACCTTACTTCATTGCTGGTCAGGCCATTCCTCTACTCACCCACACCTCCTGTTATTTTTCGGCGATGGCAGCCGGACTAGTAAACCCTCGTACTCCCCACCGCGTGGGCAACCATTGCCAGGTCTTTCCCGGCTCCGTGTCGTTCCCTTCCTAGGCCTTGCCGTCGTCCACCGCCATGGTGCTCTCGGCGTGGCCTGGTCAACGTGGTCAACGAACGACATCCATCGGCCGTGGACTGTATGTGGAGAGGCTGACAGCTGGGTCCACGGCCGCACACAAGGAAATGCCTCCTTACTACGCGCAAAATAATGATTCCTCCACCTGACAGCTGGGACCCACTGGAAGGGCCTCTGTATTTAGTGAAAAAAAACGTTCCCCCCACTGACATGTCGGACCCACCAGCTATATCTTCGCACGCAAGGAAGTGCCTCCTTATTACGCACAAAAAAATGAATACCCCCTGCTAGCTGGGACCCACCATAGTGGGAGGGTGACTTGTGGGCCAACTAAGTTGACGGGGACGGAGGGCTTTGTTACCTTAGTCAATATGAACGATTCTAGCTCCAGTGACTGTACGATGTCCATCCAACGGCCGTAGTGCTTCTTCAACCTCTAGTCTTCTTGCTCCAGCCGCCCAAAGCAGCACCGGTCATGCCGCATGCTCCTGCCTCCCGTGGCCGGCTATGCTGCCGCGGAGGCCTCACCACCCCCCTACTATTCCCACCGCTGGCCAGGCCCTGCGACGACGGCAGCCTCACACCGCAGCCGAACCAGTGAACCATCGTACTCCTCTCCACGCGGGCTTCCACTGCCGCGTCTTCCTCGGCTCCACGTCGTCCCCTTCCTAGGCCTCGCCATCGTCCACCGCCGTGGTGCTCTCGGCGCGGCCTGGTCAACGTGGTTAAGGAACGACTTCCATCGGACGTGGACTTTACATGGAGAGGCTGACAGCTGGATCCACGGCTGCAGAAAGGAAGTGCCTGCTTATTACGCGGAAAATAATGATTTCTCCACCTGACAGCTGGGACCCACCGGACGGGCCACTGTATTTCATGAAAAAAATGTTTCCCCCTGACTGCTGGGACCCACCAGCTACATCTTCGCACGCAAGGAAGTGCGTCCGGGCAAAAAAAAATGATTCGCCACCCTGACTGCTGGGACCCACTAGCTACATCTTCGCAGGCAAGGAAGTGCCTGACAGTCGGGACCCACTTGGTCGAAGCGTACGTAGTGTTGTCATTCTGGTCGCGAACGTGTACGTACATACTGGTCGATGTAGAGGCGTGCACGTGTCATAGTAGAGGCACGCACGTGTCGTAGTAGAGGCGCGCATGAAGCATGTACACATATGTACAACGGCCAGGGTGCAAGAAAGAAAATACGGCAACGTATGTGTACATACGGGCGGGGTCTCGAACGCCTACTCGCGCATACGTACGGCCAGGGCTCGTGTACATGGCTGGGTCGGAACGGAGAAACAACGTCGTCATCGTGTTCATGGGGAGCCAACCGGCTGGGTCGGAACGGAATGCGTCGTCGTGTTCATCGGGAGAGCTTGGACGGAACAGGCAATGGAAACGAGGCCTGGCGTACCGCAGAACGGGGGAAACAGCCTTGTGTTCGACCGGCCACATTCGAAACGGGGGTCCTGTTGATCGGGAGGGGTCTGGCGTACCACAAAACGGAGAAAACGGACCTCCTACGGTCGAAACGGGGGTCCTGTTGATCGGGAGGGGTGTGGCATACTGCAAAATGGAGGAAACGGACCTCCTACGGTCGAAACGGGGGTCCTATTGATCGGGAGGGGTGTGGCATACCACAAACGGAGGAAATGGACCTCCTACAGTCGAAACGGGGGTCCTGTTGATCGGGAGGGGTGTGGCGTACCACAAAACGGATGAAACAGACTTGTGTTGGAGCGCTACGGTCGAAACGGGGGTCCTGTTCATCGGGAGTGGTGTGGCGTACCGCAAAACGGGACTCCACGGGATACTGTTCATCTCCACCGTCGACCTCCTCCAGTCTCCACGGGTTACCGTCGACCTCGCCCAGCCTCCACGGGCTCCTGTTCATCCAGCCTCCACCACGCGCTACTCCACCGGCTACTGTTCAACCACCCCTCCACGGGCACCCCTCCACCGTCTACTATTCATCCAGCCCTCCACACCTCGATGTCCTGTTCATCCAGAGGCAACGCCATGGGGTCCTGCATCCACCCCCACCGCTCCCTGTTCATCACCCCCCGCAACGCTCACTATTCATCCAATCGATCGGCTTCGGTTAGCAGCAGTAGCGAAGGAATCGCTCGGTCGGGTTCAGTTAATAGCCATCGATCGATCGCTCAGGTTCAGTAATGCGTAGCCTGCAGTGCAATCGCTCGGGTTCAGTTAGAGCCCAATGCCTCGCTCAGGTTCAGTTAGAGCCAACGCCTCGCACACACGCACGCACGTGTATGAGAGAAACGCGCATCGCTCGGCCCCCGACCTCCCACCGTAACCGGGAACTCCCCGAAATTTTCCTCGCCCTCGCTTCTACCACAGTTTTTTCTGTCATGGACGGCCCAAAGAATGTCATGCAGCTGCGTCTCCGGCCCGCCCAGGACGAAAAGCCCATTTTCTGTCATGATTTTTTGTCATAGAAGTAGGAGCCCACCACATCTATGATGATACCGGGTTTTGTCACAATTATCGTCACAGAAGTGTCATATGTATGACAGGAAAAAAATTCGTTCGGCCCAAAATGTCACGGATGTGTCTTTTTTTGTAGTGGCTGGTCAGTGAAGAGGGGGCGACAAGCGCCACCTTCACCATAGGAGTTAGCCTCCCTCGGGACCAGGAGAAAGCATTGGTTGACTTCTTGCGCGCCAACAAGGACGTATTCGCTTGGGAGCCCAAAGACCTGGCTGGGGTTCCAAGGGGAATAATCGAGCACCACCTGAAGGTATGCCCAAACGTGTGGTCGATGAAGCAGAAGGCCCGCCGCCAGTCCATCGAGAATCAAGCATTTATCGTCCAAGAAACCCGCAAGCTGCAGGACGCTGGGGTCATCAGGGAAGTACGATACCCAGAATGGCTGGCAAACTCAGTTGTCGTCCCCAAGAAAGGAGGGAAGGAACGCATGTGTGTCGACTTAACCAACCTCAACAAGGCTTGCCCTCAAGATCCCTTCCCGCTTCCTCGCATCGATCAGATCTTGGACTCCACCGCCGAGTGAGACCTGTTGTGCTTTTTGGACGCCTTCTCAGGCTACCACCAGATGAAAATGGCCGTGCAAGATGTGGAGAAGACGGCATTCCTGACCCCCTGCGGAGTGTACTGCTACACCTGCATGCCCTTCGGGGTACGCAATGCTAGGGCTACCTTCCAGTGGCTGATGCATATCGCCCTGGGCTGAGAAGCTTGGGAGAAACGCAGAGGCCTATGTTGATGACATAGTAGTAAAGTCTCATGAGGCTGGGACCCTGATAAAAGATCCGGAGGAGACGTTTGCCAGCTTGCGCAAGGTGCACCTGTGGCTCGATCCTGAGAAGTGCATATTCGGGGTCCCCTCTGCCAAGCTACTGGTCTTCCTAGTGTCGCACAGAGGGATCGAGGCAAATCCAGAGAAGGTGAAGGCAATAGAAGACATGAGCCCTCCGCAGACCTTGAAGGAGATGCAGAAACTGGCGGGCTGCGTAACCTCGCTGGGGCGCTTCATCTCCAAGCTGGGGGAGCGCGCCATCCCGTTCTTCAAGCTGATGAAAAAGGAGTCGTTCGAGTGGACTCCTCAGGCAAACGCAGCCTTTCAAGACCTCAAGAGAAACCTGACCAGCCCACCAGTGATGGTGGCGCCGCGCCCTCCTGAACCCTTGGTGTTCTATTTGGCAGCCACCCCTCACTCAGACAGCGCCGCCCTGGTAAAGCTAAGGAAGGAGCGCCTGTCCAAGGGCCCTCGGCAGGGCGCTCAATCACCAAGCAAAGCGCAGCATCCTCATGATAGCGCACCTGGGGCCTCGGCCGACCCGGCGGCCGGCATTCCTCGCGAAGCCGCGATTGACCCCTCAGCTGGGGAGGCTCCTAAGGGCAGTCCTCACGAGATCGCCGAAGGCTCGCGTCCTCAAGAAGAACAAGACTCCACCAATGCCTCTCCCCTCGTCGAGCACCCAGTCTACTTCGTCAGCACGATGCTGAGGGAGGCACGTGCGCCGTTATCCCATGCCTCAAAAACTCTTGCTTGCGCTCCTCGTCGCCTCTTGAAAGCCGTGCCACTACTTCCAAGGCCACCCCATCAAAGTCGTTTTGGCATACCCGCTGGAGAGGGTGCTCCTGAGCCCGAACGCTGCCAGGCGAGTTGCAAAGTGGAACATCGAGCTCCAGGCATTCCATCTCGAGTTCAGCACCACCAGAGTCATCAAGGGTGCGGCCCTCGCTGTAACGCCCCGGATTCGATGCGCCAGGTGTCCGCAAGTTATTCGCCGTCGTTGCCATGTCATGTGCTTGCGTGTTGCACTTTGCCATGTCATCATATGCATTTCGTATCATGTCATCATGTGCATTTCATTTTGCATACGTGTTCATTTCTTGCATCCGAGCATTTTCCCCGTTGTCCGTTTTGCGATCTGGCACTCCTATGTCCTCCGGTGTCCTCCTTTTGTCTCTTGTTGTGAGTGGGTGTTAAACGTTCTCGGAATGGCCCGAGGTTTGCCAAGCAGCCTTGGTATAGCACCAGTAGACCGCCTGTCAAGTTTCGTGCCATTTGGAGGTCGTTTGATACTCCAAAGGTTAACCGGGTAACCATAAAGGCCTCTTTTGTTGCAGCCCAACACCCCTTCCAAAGTGGCCCAAAACCCATCTAACTCCTATCCATGCTCTCGGTCGTTCGATCACGATCGTGTGGGCGAAAACCGCTCCTCATTTGGACTCTCCTAGCTCCCTCTACCTATATATATGTGCATCTTCCCCGAAATCCCGGTCTAACCCTAGATCATTTTCCCCTCCGCGCCGCCGGACATTTCTTCTGCGCCGCCCGGACATGTCCGCCGCCGCCGGCCACCTCACCCCGGCCAATAGCGCGCCGCCACGTCACTCCGCCGCCCCTCTCCTCCAACCGCGCCTCGCCACGTGTCCCCGCGGCCCTCCTCTCTCCACCGCGCCGCCGCGGGCCCGCCGAGCCCGAGGCCGGCGCGCGCAGGCCCGTCCGCCCGCGCCCGCGCCCGAGGCCCCCGCCTGCCGCGCCGGCCGCGGCCTCCGCCGCCCGCCGCCGCGGTGCCCCGCCGGCGACCTCCCTCCGCTGGGAGCCGCCGCGTCCCGCGACGGGCCGCCCCTGCCCCGCGCCCTCCCGCGCCGGCGTCCCGCGCTCGCTGCGCCACCCCGCCATGCTCCTCCGCCGCCGCCGGCTGGCGCACCGTGCGCCCGAGCCCTTGGCTCCGCCCGCGCCACCCGGGAGCTCCACGCAGGAGCTCCGCCGCCCCCGCGTCTGGCCTCCTCCGCCGCCGTCCCGCGCCGGATCCGGCCAGATCCGGCAGGGCCCGTCCTCCCCGACCTCTCCCGCAGCTCCGGCCGCCATCTCCGGCGAATTTTCCGACGAGGTTGACTTTCCCCCTCTGAAAACGCCTAAGTCCCGAAATATTTTGCACATTATCATGCCATGTTCATCGCATCGTATCTCTGCATCCGTAGCTCCGTGTCGTGCATGTAATATGTCCAATTGTTCGTCTCGACGAGTACTTCATTCATTCCATTACATCATTTTCATTTGTGCTCATCTTGATGCCCGAAATGCTGTTGGAAGAGTGCATGTTGATGTTAATCTGCTGAAACTGTTATAACATGCACTTTTGTCATTTTTGCCATGATTGATGTGTGTATCTTATGACCTTGAGCCCTACATGTGTTTTGATCTATGCTATGCCATATTTCCAGTGGTGCCATCCATGTATTTTTTTTGGGTTGTGTAGTGAGTGCATCGAGCTTGTTAAGGAGGGTACTTGTTGTTGCTGTTTTCCTGACAGATTCTGTTATATTTTGTTGCTATGTAAACCTGCTCCTACAAGTCATTTCGTGCATTATTCGGGAGATGTTCACTAAGGATGTTTTATTATACATGTCTTGCTCTATCCATTCATGCCCCTGGTTGCATTTATAGCTTGCTGTAGATTGTTCATATCTTGCTCCAAAGTTGCTAAATGATGTTGCTGTCAGCCTGTTATAAGTTCAATGTTTCCATGATTGTTTTCTAGTGATCCATGCATCCTATGAACTCGTTCTTGCCATGCTTAGCTTCATAAACATGTCTTCTTACTGTTGGTTGCCTTGCCATGCCATGTATTGCTCTGTGGTGAGTGGTTCAAGCTCACGAACATGCCTACTTATTGTTGTTCCTGCGATGTATGAATCTGTAATATAACTTGCCATGTTTACATGGGTGCCATCATATTTTCTGTGCCCTTTTGGCTCATGGTCAGTAAGGGTCTTTTGATCTATGCAATTAGTAGTATCATGCCATGCCTTTGTTTGCCATGATAAGTTCTTGTAACATGTTGTTTGAGAGCTCTAAACATTGCAACCTGATGTTATTTCTGCTAAAGTCTGAAACTGTTATTATTGGCAATCTTTCCATGTCTTTTTGAGCATGTTCTAGTAGTTTCTGGAGATAGCTCAGTGTTCATTTTTTGTTATTCTTTACCTGTACTTCATGCCCATGCCTTTTTCTTATTATGTTGGGGTGCTGTAGCTTATTGCTTTAATGCTTGCAATATTCCTAGTTGCTGTTTTGGACAGATTGTTGGTATGACTTGTATAGAGTGCATGTGTTGAACCGTTCCTCCGTTTTGAGTGTGCTCCATATGAAACTTTTTTGATTTTGCATGTAGTTTCATATTACCATGTTGCATCCTTCTTTTGGTGTGTTTGCTTGATGTTTGTATGCATTTTGCATCAATGTCATGTTTAACTTGTTTTGCTCATATCTTCTAGGCCGTAGCTCCGAATTAAATGAACTTTATATGTAACTTGACTAGAATTTCGTGTAGATCATCTTGGTGCATCTTAACTTGCTGTTTAACAACTTGAACATAAGGTTTATTCAGATCTGGACCAATTTCGAAATTTGCATATGAGGACTTACCGGAATTGTTATATGTTGTTTCCGGCCTCATTTAAACTTGCCTTGATGTGTTGTTCTTGTTTGCATCATCTCTTGCCATGAGTAGCCTCATCTAGCTTTCTCAGGCATCATGCTTGTTGTGCATCATATCTTGTCATGTGTGGTGTGTTTACCATGTTGTGTGCTTCTTCTCGATAGTTCCCGTTTTGTTGCGATCGTGAGGATGCGTTCGTCTACGTGTGGTTCGTCTTCGTGGCTTCATCTTCTTCATGGACTCGTTCTTCTTCCTTGCGAGATTTCAGGCAAGATGACTGCTACCCTAGATCTCACTACTATCATTGCTATGCTAGTTGTTTCGTTCTATCGCTATGCTGCGTTACCTATCATTTGCTCTTCAAGCCTCCCAAATTGCCATGAACCTCTAACCTTTGACACCCTTCCTAGCAAACCATTGCTTGGCTATGTTACCGCTTCTGCTCAGCCCCTCTTATAGCGTTGCTAGTTGCAGGTGAAGTTGAAGATTGCTCCATGGTGGTCAGGATTATGGTTGGGATATCACAATATCTCTTATATTATTAATGCATCTATATATTTGGTAAAGGGTGGAAGGCTCGGCCTTATGCCTGGTGTTTTGTTCCACTCTTGCCGCCCTAGTTTCCGTCATACCGGTGTTATGTTCCCGGATTTTGCGTTCCTAACGCGGTCGGGTGATTTATGGGACCCCTTGACAGTTTGCTTTGAATAAAACTTGTCCAGCAAGGCCCAACCTTGGTTTTACCATTTGCCTCACCACCACCTATACCCTTCCCTTGGGTCGGCCAACCCAAGGGTCATCTTTATTTTAGCCCCCCCGGGCCAGTGCTTGTCTAAGTGCTGGTCTGAACCGGGCAGACTGCGGGGCCCCCTCGGGGCAACTCGAGGTCTGGTTTTACTCGTAGGCTGACCTATCCGGTGTTGCCCTGAGAACGAGATATGTGCAGCTCCTATCGGGATTGTCGGCGCATCGGGCGGCTTTGCTGGTCTTGTTTTACCATTGTCGAAATGTCTTGTAAACCGGGATTCCGAGACTGATCGGGTCTTCCTGGGAGAAGGAATATCCTTCGTTGATCGCGAGAGCTTATCATGGGCTAAGTTGGGACACCCCTGCAGGGTATAAACTTTCGAGAGCCGTGCCCGCGGTTATGTGGCAGATGGGAATTTGTTAATGTCCGGTTGTAGATAACTTGACACCTGATCCGAATTAAAACGCATCAACCGCGTGTGTAGTCGTGATGGTCTCTTTTCGGCGGAGTCCGGGAAGTGAACACAGTTTCTGGGTTATGTTTGACATAAGTAGGAGTTCAGGATCACCTCTTGATCATTGCTAGCTTTACGACCATTCCTTTGTTTCTCTTCTCGCTCTCATTTGCGTATGTTAGCCACCATACTTGCTTAGTCGCTGCTGCAACCTCACCACTTTACCCCTTCCTTTCCCAGTCAGCTTTGCTAGTCTTGATACCCATGGTAATGGGATTGCTGAGTCCTCGTGGCTCACATATTACTACTACAACAGTTGCAGGTACAGGTTATACGATGATCATGACGCGAGAGCGATGTTTGCTTGTCTTGGAGTTCTTCTTCTGCTTCTTCTTCGATCAGGGGATAGGTTCCAGGTCGGCAGCCTGGGCTAGCAGGGTGGATGTCATTTGAGTTTCTGTTTGTGTTTCATCCGTAGTCGGATGGTTGCTCTTATGTATGATGTATTGTTGTATTCGTGTGGCATTGTATGCCTCTTGTATGTATCCCCATCTATTATGTAATGTTGATGTAATGATATCCACCTTGCAAAAGCGTTTCAATATGCGGTTCTATCCTTGGTGGGACCTTCGAGTCTCTTTAGGATAGTGTCGCATATTGGGCATGACAAGTTGGTATCAGAGCCTCGACCGACCCTAGGAGCCCCCTTGATTGATCGTGTAGTTTGGCCGTTGTTGAGTCTAGAAGAAAACTGTTTTCGGAGTCTAGTTATATCGGAGAGTAGGAATTCTTTTTACTCCTCAGCCCCCTTCGTCGCTCTGGTAAGGAATCTTGACGTAGGTGTTTTGAACTACTCCTCTTCCCTTCAAATTTTTTCTTTAGGATCACGCGGTTAGTTTCGTGAG
Source organism: Triticum timopheevii (assembly GCA_963921465.1). Taxonomy (NCBI): domain Eukaryota; kingdom Viridiplantae; phylum Streptophyta; class Magnoliopsida; order Poales; family Poaceae; genus Triticum; species Triticum timopheevii. The sequence goes on from OY997274.1 coordinate 464,243,357, forward strand.
TTGTCCATCCTCTTTTATCCGGTGCATTTCTCGTCAAGTTGACTCGAGCCTCTTCATCTTTGCCAAGTTCAATCCTAAGTTGTTTTCTTTTCCCACCCGCCCACCCCTTTTCTTCTGGGACCCGGAGTCCGTAATCGAGCATCCATCCTACTCGTGCGAAGTCTTTGCCTTCTTTCCTCAATGATTTCAACCGGTGTTTTCTCTTCAAGATATTCGTCGGTTCCCCTTCAAAGTTGCATTTGTTTTTCCCGCCCTCCCACCCTCTTCTTCCTGGAGTTTGAGTCTCTTTTGACCATCTATTTCATTCGTGCGGAGCCTCTTCAGTCTTCGCTCAATTATTTCAACCGGTGAATTCTCGTCTCGTTCGTCATTCTTCATCTCTTTTTCTTCTCCGGTGGACTTAATTCAAGTTTTTCGGGTTGATCATATTCCTTTCCTCAGCTCAAGTGTTCTCCTTGCTCGTTTGCCTGTCGCCATTCAACCATTCCGGAGTTCAGAAGACATCTCAAGAGATTTGTCTGTGTTTGAATTAATTCGAGGGTGTCACCTCATTCAAATATTTCAATTGTTCCGGTGCATCTTCTATCTGTTCAACATCCTTTTCAACGGTGTTTTTATCTTCAGTGGGCCCTAACCCACAGGTCTTTTCCCAGGATCTTACCTGACTCTTCTATTCCCTCGGAGTTATTCTAAATTCTTTTCAAGTGTGACGTAAGAATGGATTTCATCAGTCAGATGCATTTCCAAGATCGATTTCAAATCATTTCATTGTTGGCTCAACCTCTTTGCTTTTACATTCTCCCGGAGTATCTCAGTAAATTTTGGTGGTGTTTCTCGTCATCATTTGAAGACCAAAGAAGAAGAGTTTTCCTCTAAATCTTGCCCGTTCTCTCAAAGATTCGTGGTTCTAGCTTCTTGTTACCCTCTCGAATTATTCAGTCTGTTGGAAATTCCTTTTTCTCAACCATCCGGAGTATTTCAGGAGTTGATTTCTGTTTCTTTTCACCGGAGGCCATCATTCCTATTACCGTTCTCTAATTATCCCGGTGCTTCGTTCAAGTGTTCTTTAATTAGCTCATGATCTCTTTGTTCTTTTGCATCTAAATCCCCCTCTAGCATATTGGTTGTTCTAATTCTTCCCGGTGATTCATTCTCTTTCGTCAGTTTTTTTTCGAATTTTTACGGTGGTTCGTTCAAGATTCTTTTTCCTGGATTATCATATTAATTCATTCGTTCTTTTCAATCCTACCGGTGGTTCATGAAGACCTTCTCAAGTTTGCGTTATGCCACTTCTCAATCCTTTTCAAGAAGAATAAGTAATATGCAAAATCCATTGCTTGTCATCAATTTAATTTGATGAAGGGTAAGCATACAATAAATCTTATTCTTATTTAATCCAAGTGAGTAATCCCTTCCATCGGAGTTTGTTCTTGATGAATAAATTCTAGTTTCAAGTGTTTTCATCTTTACTTTTCCGGAGTTCAAGATTCCTCGGCCATCTTGTCGGAATCTCTATCGGAATCATCGCAAGGCTCATCTTATTCTTTCATCCTTCATTTCTATCTCAGCATCCTTTTGTCACCGGAGTTCTTCATGGTGGTTCTTCATGATTTAATTCATTCTTTCAAGTGTTCATCAAGATTCTTCTCGAAGGAGCTCAAGTATCTTTCTTCTTGCATATCAAAGTGCAATTAATTCTCTATATCCTTTTGAAGTGGAGTTTTGCATTTCTTCGTTCTTCTCAACCATTCAATCTTTTCCGCTTGTGGTCGGAGATCACCTCATAATTTTGAGATGTTATCTATAAGTCCACGACAAGCTTATTCTTTGCGTGGTTGATTTTCTCAACAACTCCGTTCAATCCTTCCTTCTAAGTTCTTTTCTTCCATTCTTCAATTCTTCCGGAGGCATTGCGTTGCTTTTGTCGTCAAGTGCCAACCCATCTTGTGAAGCTAGTGTTCTATTACTCCATGTTTCAGCCAAAGTGCTGCCTAAATCCTTTCAGTCTTATCGGTTTCTTTTCTCATTCTAACCACTCCGGTTAGAACGAGTGGTTTCATAGTCTATCTGATTCCATGAGCTTTCGATTCTCGTCATTCTCGTCGTTCCTCTCTTCTTCTCGAGTGCTCTCGATTCTTTGCTTCTTGTCTTGAGTTCTTCTTTCCCTCTTCCTTTTTTCTCTTCCGTCTCGGTCCTAAGATCTCGGGACGAGATCTCTTGTTAGTGGAGGAGTGTTGTAACGCCCGGATTCGATGCGCCAGGTGTCCGCCAGTTATTCGCCGTCGTTGCCATGTCATTTTCTTGCGTGTTGCACTTTGCCATGTCATCATATTCATTTCAAATCATGTCATCATGTGCACTTCATTTTGCATACGTGTTCATTTCTTGCATCCGAGCATTTTCCCCGTTGTCCGTTTTGCAATCTGGCACTCCTATGTCCTCCGGTGTCCTCCTTTAGTCTCTTGTTGTGAGTGGGTGTTAAACATTCTCGGAATGGCCCGAGGTTTGCCAAGCGGCCTTGGTATAGCACCGGTAGACCGCCTGTCAAGTTTCGTGCCATTTGGAGGTCGTTTGATACTCCAACGGTTAATCGGGTAACCGTAAATGCCTCTTTTGTTGCAGCCCAACACCCCTTCCAAAGTGGCCCAAAACACATCTAACTCCCCTCCATGCTCTTGGTCGTTCGATCACGATCGTGTGGGTGAAAACCGTCCTCATTTGGACTCTCCTAGCTCCCTCTACCTATATATATGTGCATCTCCCCCGAAATCCCGGTCTAACCCTAGATCATTTTCCCCTCTGCGCCGCCGGACGTTTCTTCTGTGCCGCCCGGACATGTCCGCCGCCGCCGGCCACCTCACCCCGGCCAATAGCGCGCCGCCACGTCACTCCGCCGCCCCTCTCCTCCAACCGCGCCTCGCCACGTGTCCCCGCGGCCCTCCTCTCTCCACCCCGCCGCTGCGGGCCCGCCGAGCCCGAGGCCGGCCCGCGCAGGCCCATCCACCCGCGCCGGCCGCGGCCGCCGCCGCGGTGCCCCGCCGGCGACCTCCGCCGCCCTCCGGCGCCTCCCTCCGCCGGGAGCCGCCGCGTCCCGCGACGGGCCGCCCCTGCCCCGCGCCCTCCCGCGCCGGCATCCCGCGCTCGCCGCGCTGCCCCGCCGTGCTCCTCCGCCGCCTGCGGCCGGCGCGCCGCGCGCCCGAGCCCCTGGCTCCGCCCGCGCCGCCCGGGAGCTCCACGCAGGAGCTCCGCCACCCCCGCGTCCGGCCTCCTCCGCCGCCGTCCCGCGCCGGATCCGCCCAGATCCGGCGGGGCCCGTCCTCCCCGACCTCTCCCGCAGCTCCGGCCGCCGTCTCCGGCGAAGTTTCCGACGAGGTTGACTTTCCCCCTCTGAAGACGCCCAAGTCCCGAAATATTTTGCACATTATCATGCCATGTTCATTGCATCACATCTCTGCATCCGTAGCTCCGTGTCGTGCGTGTAATATGTCAAATTGTTCGCCTCGACGAGTACTTTATTTCATTCCATTGCATCATTTTCATTTGAGCTCATCTTGATGCCCGAAATGCTGTTGGAAGAGTGCATGTTGATGTTAATCTGCTGAAACTGTTATAACATGCACTTTTGTCATTTTTGCCATGATTGATGTGTGCATCTTATGACCTTGAGCCCTACATGTGTTTTGGTCTATGCTATGCCATCTTTCCAGTGGTGCCGTCCATGTATTTTTGTGGGTTGTGTAGTGAGTGCATCAAGCTTGTTAAGGAGGGTACTTGTTGTTGCTATTTTCCTGATAGATTCTGTTATATTTTGTTGCTATGTAAACCTGCTCCTACAAGTCATTTCGTGCATTATTTGGGAGATGTTCACTAAGGATGTTTTGTTATACATGTCTTGCTATATCCATTCATGCCCCTGGTTGCATTTATAGCTTGCTGTAGATATTTCATATCTTGCTCCAAAGTTGCTAAATGATGTTGCTGTCAGCCTGTTAACATTAAGTTCAATGTTTCCATGATTGTTTTCTAGTGATCCATGCATCCTATGAACTTGTTCTTGCCATACTTAGCTTCATAAACATGTCTTATTACTGTTGGTTGCCTTGCCATGCCATGTGTTGCTCTGTGGTGAGTGGTTCAAGCTCACGAACATGCCTACTTATTGTTGTTCCTGCGATGTATGAATCTGTAATATAACTTGCCATGTTTACATGGGTGCCATCATATTTTCTGTGCCCTTTTGGCTCATGGTCAGTAAGAGTCTTTTGATCTATGCATTTAGTAGTATCATGCCATGCCTTTTTTTGCCATGATAAGTTCCTGTAACATGTTGTTTGAGAGCTCTAAACATTGCAACCTGATGTTATTTCTGCTAAAGTCTGAAACTGTTATTATTTGCAATCTTTCCATGTCTTTTTGAGCATGTTCTAGTAGTTTCTGGAGATAGCTCAGTGTTCATGTTTTGTTATGCTTTACCTGTACTTCATGCCCATGCCTTTTTTTATTATGTTGGGGTGCTGTAGCTTATTGCTTTGATGCTTGCAATATGCCTAGTTGCTGTTTTGGACAGATTGTTGGTATGACTTGTATAGAGTGCATGTGTTGAACCGTTGCTCCGTTTTGAGTGTCCTCCATATGAAACTTGCTTGATTTTGCATGTAGTTTCATATTACCATGTTGCATCCATGTTTTGGTGTGTTTGCTTAATGTTTGTATGCATTTTGCATCAATGCCATGTTTAACTTGTTTTGCTCATATCTTCTAGGCCGTAGCTCCAAATTAAATGAACTTTATATGTAACTTGACTAGAATTTCGTGTAGATCATCTTGGTGCATCTTAACTTGCTGTTTAACAACTTGAACATAAGGTTTATTCAGATCTGGACCAATTTCGAAATTTGCATATGAGGACTTACCGGAATTGTTATATGTTGTTTCTGGCCTCATTTAAACTTGCCTTGATGTGTTGTTCTTGTTTGCATCATCTCTTGCCATGAGTAGCCTCATCTAGCTTTCTCAGGCATCATACTTATTGTGCATCACGTCTTGTCATGTGTGGTGTGTTTACCATGTTGTGTGCTTCTTCTCGATAGTTCCCGTTTTGTTGCGATCATGATGATGCATTCGTCTACGTGTGGTTCGTCTTCGTGGCTTCATCTTCTTCATGGACTCATTCTTCTTCCTTGCGGGATTTCAGGAAAGATGACCGCTACCCTGGATCTCACTACTATCATTGCTATGCTAGTTGTTTCGTTCTATCGCTATGCTGCGTTACCTATCATTTGCTCTTCAAGCCTCCCAAATTGCCATGAACCTCTAACCTTTGACACCCTTCCTAGCAAACCATTGCTTGGCTATGTTACCGCTTCTCCTCAACCCCTCTTATAGCGTTGCTAGTTGCAGGTGAAGTTGAAGATTGCTCCATGGTGGACAGGATTATGGTTGGGATATCACAATATCTCTTATATTATTAATGCATCTATATATTTGGTAAAGGGTGGAAGGCTCGGCCTTATGCCTGGTGTTTTGTTCCACTCTTGCCGCCCTAGTTTCCGTCATACCGGTGTTATGTTCCCGAATTTTGCGTTCCTAATGCGGTCGGGTGATTTATGGGACCCCCCTGACAGTTCGCTTTGAATAAAACTTGTCCAGCAAGGCCCAAACCTTGGTTTTACCATTTGCCTCACCACCACCTATACCCTTCCCTTGGGTCGGCCAACCCAAGGGTCATCTTTATTTTAGCCCCCCCCGGGCCAGTGCTTGTCTAAGTGCTGGTCTGAACCGGGCAGACTGCGGGGCCCCCTCGGGGCAACTCGAGGTCTGGTTTTACTCGTAGGCTGACCTATCCGGTGTTGCCCTGAGAACGAGATATGTGCAGCTCCTATCGGGATTGTCGGTGCATCGGGCGGCTTTGCTGGTCTTGTTTTACCATTGTCGAAATGTCTTGTAAACCGGTATTCCGAGACTGATCGGGTCTTCCTGGGAGAAGGAATATCCTTCGTTGATCGCGAGAGCTTATCATGGGCTAAGTTGGGACACCCCTGCAGGGTATAAACTTTCGAGAGCCGTGCCCGCGGTTATGTGGCAGATGGGAATTTGTTAATGTCCGGTTGTAGATAACTTGACACCAGATCCGAATTAAAACGCATCAACAGCGTGTGTAGCCGTGATGGTCTCTTTTCGGCGGAGTCCGGGAAGTGAACACGGTTTCTGGGTTATGTTTAACGTAAGTAGGAGTTCAGGATCACCTCTTGATCATTTCTAGCTTCACGACCGTTCCTTTGTTTCTCTTCTCGCTCTCATTTGCATATGTTAGCCACCATACTTGCTTAGTCGCTGCTGCAACCTCACCACTTTACCCCTTCCTTTCCCATTAAGCTTTGCTAGTCTTGATACCCATGGTAATGGGATTGCTGAGTCCTCGTGGCTCACAGATTACTACAACAACAGTTGCAGGTACAGGTTATACGATGATCATGACGCGAGAGCGATGTTTGCTTGTCTTGGAGTTCTTCTTCTGCTTCTTCTTCGATCAGGGGATAGGTTCCAGGTCGGCAGCCTGGGCTAGCAGGGTGGATGTCGTTTGAGTTTCTGTTTGTGTTTCATCCATAGTCGGATGGTTGCTCTTATGTATGATGTATTGTTGTATTCGTGTGGCATTGTATGCCTCTTGTATGTATCCCCATCTATTATGTAATGTTGATGTAATGATATCCACCTTGCAAAAGCGTTTCAATATGCGGTTCTATCCTTGGTGGGACCTTCGAGTCTCTTTAGGATAGTGTCGCATATTGGGCGTGACACTCGCTGACTTCATGGCAGAGTGGACTGACGTCCCTGACCACGGGGCAAGCGAGGAGCCTCCCTCATACCGGGGGACGAGGAGCCAGACGGGTGGATCATGTACTTCGATGGAGCGTTCGCACGACAAGGCGCAGGGGTCGGGGTTGTCCTCATCTCACCCACCAAGGATAAGCTCTATTACGTAGTACAACTCTGTTTCCGGCAGGGCGAGAAGGTCTCCAACAACATCGCGGAATTTGAAGGCTTGCTTGCTGGTCTCAGGGCCGCGGCGGTGCTGGGGGTGAAACGCCTCACCATCAAGGGCGATTCCAGCTCCTCGTCAACTTCTCCAACAAGGAGTACACGCCCAGGGACGAGCACATGGAGGCATACCTGGAAGAGGTACGCAAGATGGAGAAGCGGTTCCTAGGCTTAGAGCTCCAGCACGTGCCACGGGGAACGAACAAGGAAGTGGACGACATCACCAAGAGGCATCCCGAAGGCTCCCTCAGGAGCCAGGGGTGTTCGAGGAACGACTATTCAAGCCATCTGTGGCTCCCCCCACCACAACACCAGCACAGCCTTAGGAGGGTCTATCTTAGGCGCCGGTAACTGGCGCCCCGACATGCAGCCATCCTTCAGGGGCCCGCTTGCTGCTTGCGCTCGAGCCTCAGGAGGGGTACTAGACTGAGGAGCTCAATACGTACCTGCTTTAGGGGATCTTGCCAGAGAAGGAGGAGGATGCCGAGTGCGTGCCTCGTCAGGCCACTGCGTACTGCATCCGTGATGGTGAGTTATACCGCAAAAGGCCCAATGACGATTCGTTGCGATGCATCTCCAGGGAGAAGGGACTTGAGCTGCTAGCAAACATACATGGTGGAGACTCGGGCACCATTCCTCATCACGCACTCTAGTGGGCAAGGCATTCTGCAGTGGCTTCTACTGGCCCACTGCGCTCAACGAAGCCACAGAGCTGGTGCGTTCATGCGAAGCATGCCAGTTCCACGCCAAGCAAATTCACCAGCCTGCGCAGGGCCTCCAGACAATCCCGCTCACATGGCCGTTCGTGGTCTGGGGGTTGGATATCTTGGGGCCATTTCCTCGAGCGCTAGGGGGCTACTGTCGGCATTCTGGGAATGGGGGTCCCCAGACTTGCCTGCCTGCGGCCCGCGGCGTGGCTCCACCAGTGTCCCAGTTTGGCCTGTCTTTATCAACCAACGCTCAAGACCCACGCGAGGGGCCAAGCCTCGCGGGGCGGACGACACAAGGCCTCCTCAGGGGCGGCCTCACCAAGCAGGCTCGCGAGGTAGGCGGAGAGATCAAGGCAAGGGGTACCTCGCGAGGTCCCTGTGACACAAGCCATGATGAGCAAGGCCAAGCGGGCGCCAGCCCACGCAGTGTCCTCGTTTCGCCTTTGGTGCTAAGGGGGCAAGCGCAGGCACGGAGTACCGAGGCATCAGGCAAAGGTTTCCATATCGGTGAAACAAGACAAAGACCAGCAGGACGGCAGGACAGAGGTCATCGTGGAGCCCAAGACAGCGTCACCACCAGCGCCTTTGGCAGGCGAAGACCACCTTTAGTCAGGATAGCTTGTACTAGCTGTCCCCTTTCAAAATGGCCGTTGTTGGATCCCTTCCCGCTCAATATTTGGGGAGAGGACCAGGGCCTCTATAAATAGGGCTAGCCACCACAGTAGAAAGGGATCTGAACCCAGTTCATCTACACACCACACCAGCACAAGAGCACCTCTCCTCGTGAGGCTGTTCTTCCCTTGTACTGTTCATCATCAGCCCAAGAGGCAATCCACCACACCACACACAGGAGTAGGGTATTGCACCACAATGGTGGCCCAAACCTGTATAAATCTTGTGTCTCCTGTGTTGTTCATTGAGCTAGCTTAGAGATCACGGCAAGGCTGAGGGTGTGTTTCGGTAGGGGGAAATCTTTGTGCGCACCCCAGTGTTCGAACCTTAAGGGTTTTGCCGGAAGCTGGTATCCGACATTTGGTGTGCCAGGTAGGGATGCGCTGAAATCTTCCTTCCGCTGATCCGCGTCCCATCGTTTCGTTGCATCCATGTCCGATGCCCGCCGAGCCCACGCTGAGCGTCGGGCTGCACTCGCCGCTCGCGTCGCCCAGACGGCTCCCTGTCGGTGGGCCTCCCCGTCGTTCTCCGTCGCCTGCCGCCAACACCGCCACCGGCCCGGCGGGGAACGAGCAGCAAGCATCCTCACTGCACCCCTCGGTGCAGCAGGAAGGCCGCACCGCCACTCCGTCGCTGACCCCGGCCGGTTAGTCGTCCCACACTCGTAGCGCCCCCACGGACATGCAGGCCGCGCTGCTTCTGGCACATGAGCTCCTGCATTACCACCCCGTCGACGACCTCTACGAAGAATGGCTCGCTCGCATCACCGAGTTCTTCAGCACTGCATGGGCTCTCCCGCGCCGTCTCTCTCACTGCCTCGCCCTCCGCCAGGTATGGGCGACGCGGCTCAAGGAGCGCCTCCACCACCTCTCCCCCAAGACGACGCCCTGGCTCCAAGGCGTGCAGCCCCTGGACGTGACCCGTCGCATCCAGAGCTCGTGCGACAAGAAAGAATCTGCCAAGAAATCCCTCGGCCTCAAGAAGGCGCTCCCGTGCTCCCTGCACCAGCGCGACAAGACCGCGTACTGCCTATGGAGGTGGTGCGCGGGTACCATCAAGAGCAAACCCCGCGTCAGCAAAGGGCCCCGGTGACCACGGCAGGCTACCGCGCCTTCACCCTTGAGCTGCGTAGCGTCGCCTGGCCTGGCAAGTTCAAGCCAGACCTGCCTCCTCGCTATGACGGCACCCCCGACCCTGCGGAGTTCTTGCAGCTCTACGAGCTGAGCATCGAGGCAGCTAACGGCAACGAGAAGGTCATGGCGAACTGGTTTCCCATGGCGCTCAAGGACGGTGCCCACTCGTGGCTCCTGAACCTGCCTCCCGGCTCAATTTCATCCTGGGACGAGATGTGCAACCGCTTCATCGCCAACTTCCAGGGCACTCACGACCGTCCCTCGGCCGCGGGTGACCTGCGCCGCATCAACCAACAGCCTGGGTAGACCCTGCAGAAATACATCCAGCGCTTCAACATCGTCCGCCTCAAGATCCCCAAGGTGACGGACGAGGCCATCATCTCAGCGTTCTCTGATGGCGTCCGTGATGCCAAGATGAAGGAGGAGCTCGCCATCAATGAGGAGCTGTGCACATCCCTGGAGCTGTTCAACCTGGCGATCAAGTGTGCCAGAGCTGAGGAGGGACGCCTCTCCCTCCTCGAGCTCCCTGCTGCAGACCCAGAAAAAAGAAGACCAAGGCCAGGGACGTGAAGCGCAAGGGAGTAGCCGTTCTTGTAGCAGAACCAGACACGAAGCATGGCAGGGACCAGCCGGAGTCGTCCAAGGGCAGCCGACCGTTCTGCGCCTACCACAACCTCCACGCCCACAACACCAGCGACTGCCAGGAGCTCAGGGCCGTTCAGGAAGGATGCTTCGGTCAACGCCCCAAGCGCAACGACCGGGGCTATGGCCGAGGAGGAGGATGTGGCGGAGGACGATGGGACGACTGTGGCCCTCGCCAGGAGTGGCGTGACCGACCTCGTGAGGATTGCTGGCAGGACCAGCCTTGTGAGGGCGCCTGGAGGGATCAGCCTCGCGAGGACTGTCCGCAAGGTAACGTAGGCCTTCCTCCGCTGCCGCCGCCGCCAAGAAGGAATGAAGACCACCGCTAGGACAAGGGGGCTGGGGGCTTCTAGGAGCCACATGCTATCACTTGCATCTTGGGCGAAGCTCCGGCCCCAGCCTCTCAGCGCATCTTCAAGCAGTTCGCTCGCGAGGTGAACACATTCCTCCCCAGGCTCGAGGCCACACGCCCGCTCAGGTGGTCCAAGAGCGCCATCACTTTCAGCTCGGCAGATCAACTCAAGTGTGCGGCTACTACTGGCGTCCTCTCAATGCTCTGTTCACCAGTCATCAGCAATGTGCAAGTCACCAGGACCCTCATCAATGGCGGTGTAGGGCTTAACGTCTTGTTCGTAGAGATGTTCGACAACCTTCAAGTGCCATATGATCAACTTCAGCCTACCAAGCCTTTCTTAGGAGTTATTGACGGTTCCACCACCCCGATAGGGCAGGTCCGCCTCCCTTTCACCTTCGACAAGCGTGACAACTATCGCACCGAGATCATCGACTTCGACGTCGCCCACATCCACCTTCCGTACAATGCCATCCTCGGGTATCCAGCCCTGGCCAAGTTCATGGCAGTGACCCACCACGGCTACAACGTCCTCAAGATGCCAGGAAGCGGCGGAATCATCACGCCCCCCTGCGAAGAGAGAGATGTGGTGTGCTCCCTCGAGCGTGCCTTCCAAGCTACAGCAATCGAGGACCTGGACAGCAAGGGCGAGAACCCTCCTGAGGCCATCCCCAAGAAGAAGAAGCAACCGCTCCACACAAGGCCTCAGGAGGTTGGCATCCCGGGTGGTGCCGCGTCAGGATCAGCGCCCGTGCCTGGGACGCCTTCCTCCATCGCATAGGAAGGCGCGTCGAGCGCGCTCCTTGGGCAGGGCTCGGGGGCTCTCTTCTGGAGGGCCTCGGACCTCGCCAACATCACGAGGGAGGCGCTCAGGCACCACTTAGAGGCGTGCTTCGCGGCACGTTTCCCTCAGGAAGGCATAGGACGTGTATCGGGGATATACCCCACGGTATGACCGGCCAGAGATATGACCCGGTTGGGATTGGATGTTTCATTGGTCACCCGGCAGACTATCAAGCCGGCCGGAACAGTTAAGCAGGTTAAGCTGGCGGGAATAGTTAAGCATTATAAGCTGGCAGACACAGTCATGTAACCCGGCAGACACAGTCATGTAACCCGACAGACACAGTCATGTAAACTAGACAGTTAAGCCAACAGATGTTAAGCCAGACGGTAAGCCAGATGGTAAGTCAGATGTTAAGCCAGACAGTAAGCCAGATGGTAAGTCAGATCGTAAGCCAGACCGTAAGTCAGATTGTAAGCCAGATTGTAAGAATCCCAAGATGTTAAGAAGCCCATGAAGAGAGGTCCATGATGAGAAGTCAGAATAGTTTAAGCCTTAGTCCGAGATGGACTCAACATATAACCCGCCCCTTCAACTTATATAAGGAGGGGCAGGGCACCCCAAGAGGGACAAGCAAGAAACAATCTCTAGGGCTAGACATAACTAAAGGGGAACCGGCTTATGCGGCGTCTCCCTCATGAGCATAATGAGACCTAGCCACAAACAACATGTAGGGCTTTTACAGGATGACGAAGGTCACCGGGGTGACTATGGAAGGATTCCATGGTAGTCTCTGACTCCCTCCAACTCAATCAATATCAAGAACATGTCGTGAGCATGGGGGTTTGGCCGACTACTAAACTATTGGCTAGGGCTTTTCTAGTTATAGCTTCTATAGTGAGTGGCCCTTCCGCTTTGATCTAGTTGTAGTTCGTATTGTACTAAATTGAACACATATCAAAGAAAGGCGATCAATCAATAAGTAGTTTCCCTTCTCTGGCCTTGGAAAAGCAGCAAACTCGTTAAACAAGGGGCTTTTTTATTTATGGTCGCTATTGTTGTATTGTATATTGTCGGGGAAGCTACTGCTTCTACGACAGCTCCGCGAGACGCAAGCTCAAAATTTATTGACGGTTCTAGTTTCGAAGTGCGGCACTATTCCTAGATGGTGTTACGTGGGCACGTGTTCTCGGTCGTGGTGTAGCATATGCTATGGTAGTTCTTTTTCTACTACTGTGTACGTGCAATAACTGGCACCGTCATATACATATCTTACGGTTAATGGGGCGTTCGACAGGAATAGCCACATGGCGAGCTATAGGCTAGTCTTTTTTCAGGGGACTTCTCGCACGCACCATCGTGCCACCCACAAAAACTTGTACTCTGAGTTTAGTACTTATGTTATACAGGAAGAGAAGAGGTGCACGCATGCACTCGTCCTCTCACACACGCATATGTTTTTTCTCGAAAAGGAGGATGATGACCCCCAGCCTTTGCATCTGGGAGTCACACACGCATCTGTAGCTACGAACTGTAGTGTTCTCAACCATACGATTGGCTTATCATAGGATTCACGTTGCTCCTTGGCATTGAGATTGAGAAGTTTAAAACGTGGAAGCTAAGCTGGAGGCGCGAGGTTTTGGTTAATGTGCGGGCCACACATGGCACCAACACGACACGAGCTTCGTCTGCGTGGTGCGCAGTCTGGTGAGTTGTCCAACACAACCAGGCCCTGCTTGGTATCTGTGCCTCGACTTATGCGCAGAGAAATTAGAGTCGGAGGGAGTACTACTAGTAGTAGTACTACTTTGATGTGTCGCGTCAACTCACACAAGTATGAAACACTTGATGAACAAACAAGCATATACTCCCTCCGTTCCAAAATACTACTCTACTTGACTTCCATTTGTCCAAAAATGGATGTACCTATATACTAAAACATGTCTAGATACATCTATATTTTCACAAATGGAAGGCATGTATTGTGGAACGGAGGGAGTGCTTGTCATCAAAATGGATAAAAAGGGACGTATCTAGAACTGAAATACGTCTACATACATCTCCTTTTATCCATTTTGATGACAAGTAGTACTTCTTACCCAAAGGAACTTTATATCCAACAGACACAAAATATCCGTTCGACTGTTGGAAATTACTGATCTGATGTTGAAGTAATTGCAGCATCGCCACCAAAACCCACCATTTCTTAAGCTAAAGTAGACCGAGGTAATCCCTATATTAGCGTATTACTAAGATAAACAGAAGGCCCTATAGAAACATTTAGGAGGTGAGCTTGTCAATCTGAATGTGGAGGGACACAAGCTTAGCCCCGGCTAGCAGCTTGGGCGGAACTGTGAAGAAGGTCAGCTCCTGCACGGCGACGTCGTCGGGATCCTTGCTGCTTGTTACCTCCATTTCCACCTCGACAGTGTCGGTTGTGCATTTGGGCTCCCCCGACGGGCCGTTCGCCCATAGCTTGGCCACGTAGTTCGGCAGTGGAGACGCCCCCGCTCTGATGCAGACAACCGACACGGCGATTGGAGCACCGCTGTCGAGCACGCTACCGACCAAGAAAAATGTGCGACCCTCCTCCTCCGCGAACAGCAAGAGCCGTGGCTCCGACAGTGGCACTTGCAGCTGGAGCACCTTGCCGTACTAGATCCTGTGCACGGGCATGGGATGTGCGGTGCTGATGTGGTGGTAGAGCACCGACGGTGGGCCTTCGTAGCCGCAGACGGGCATGGTGCATTTGCAGGGCACGAGCGGACACACGCTCTGGTGATCGGCAAGCTTCTGGTAAGTGACATAGAGCCCACAGCCTTCGTGCGGGCACTCCACCCTCACCAACGAAAGGACGGCGTCCACCACCGTGTTCCGCACGTCGAAGCCACCACCGCGCTCACACTTCTGGCACTGCCGCTGGTTCCCGGGGTGCTCAATGCCGCAGTCCGCGCAGGCCAGGTGCCCTCCCTTGCACTTCAGAAATCAATCGGACATCACATCAATCAAGAAACCTGCACCTTGCTCAATCAGCCAAACGGACGAGGTGTATTCGAACCTCATACACTGGAGGCGCCAAAGGGTGGAGGCACAAGGGGCAGTGGAGCACGGTGAGGTCCATCGAGACCTTAGAGAGCTCCATCGTCGGGTCCTGTTCCGTCTGCATGATCTTGCCCTCCTCGTGCACAACCATCTCTCGCTTGGGCCGGGGCATTACAAAGCTTTACCGTCACATATTTATACTACTTCAAGGTGCATTAAATCAACACATGCAAGTATCAAAAGGAGAGTCACGCCATGCATGCATGCATTGTAATTAATGCATCGGTAAACCCAAATTATCGAAATATATTAAGTGCAGTGCTTTGATGTGTCGCGTCAACTCGTACATCAACGAGAAGTTTGATTATCCTCTCCCTCGCGGACTTAACTGCACCTGCCTTTGGCTGTATGACAGGTTGGCCACCCACCTATCGGACCCACCTGTCATACATGCAAAGGCAGGAGCGTCCCTCCCTCGCCCATGAGCGTGGCGGCTGGCAATACTAGGAGAAGCTTTCGCTACACGCTCTCCCCCCCCCCCCCCCCCGCACGCGGTGGACATGCAGCAGTTCAATCGGTGTCAGATGGCCAGAAGCGTACTGTAGTACTCCTCCAGTGCAGTAGTACTCCATCATTGTTCGACCTCCCGCAGAGGCGAAGAGCCAAGCGCAGCCCGGACGCTCGTGTGGCAGTTTCATGTGTAGAGTAGTCTAGGATAGTGTGTACAGTGCCTGTAAGCTTAAAATCATTGGGGTCGGCTCCATGGTATGTGGTCGTCTCGAAGTTTTTGAAAAAAATTAAAATAGTCTTCTGGCCCTACCTGTCACCCTGGTGATTGTAGTTTGCATGCTCATCTGGTCAAGACAGGAATATATATTTTAATTTGTGGTGGGTAAATGTTAGAGGTTGTAGCAAATATATTGTACACTGTGGGTCTTTCAGCCAAGTTTAGAGGCAAGCATGTGGGGCTAGTGCTATGATGTGTCGCGTCAACTCATACAATGAGGAGAAGCTTGATTTTACTACTACACGCCTTCTCCCTCGCCCATGCGCGCGTTGCTCGCAAACGAGGACAGGCTTTTGCTTATCATACTAGAACAAGCTATCCCTCCCGCTCACGGTGGACGGACATGCAGCAGTGGATTCAACACTGTAGAAGCAGTAGCAGTAGCATCATTGTTCGTCTTCTCGAAGAGGCAAAGAGCCAAGCGCAACCCGAACGTGGCAGTTGCGAACATTGGAGCACGCATATAGCCAGGCTCTTGCATGAGACAAAATTGCTATGTGAGCCCACTATTGTACTAGTACGTACTACTACTTGCTAGTATAACCCTGTAAACCAGAAAGGAGTATTTGCCTTTCTAGAGATTCCAACAAGTGACTAGACTACACCGAGACGGAGTACATATCAAGCAAAATGAGTGAATCTGCACCGTAAATAAATACATAGTTCTCTCGTTTTCCTCTCCGAGGTGTACAATATTGAGTATACTGACTAGTCTCTTTTTGACACGCATTTACATTTTTTTTACACAGTACAGACGTAAGCGCTCATATACACGTGCATACACCCACCCCTACAAACGCACACACGCACGGCACTATCATCTTGAAATTTATGAAGTCACCATAGGCACCTCGTCGTCGACGGGAACGTCTCCTGACACGTGATAGACGCGAGTGGCAGTCGCCTCCATAGGTGCTTGAATGCCAAGGAGGGAGAGGGTAGCGGTTCCCGAGATGTTGAACGGTCAATGATGCATCCTCAATTACATGCAGAGGGAATTAATTGGAGAAGCATAATAGAGCCAACACGATGTGAATGCAACAGAGTTTGGACTCTCATATAAAGGCGCCCCACCACTCCAATCCATCTACTCCTAAGTCTCTACGCAACACTGCTCACTCCAATCCAAGACCAAGTGACCAGAAGCCACAAGCACCTATGGAGCCGATGGACGCGAGCGGCAGTCAGCTGTGCCAAATCATCCAAGGCGTCGCCCTGCGGCCCCGCACCGCACAGCGTTTCCAGATGGTGCTGGTGACCGCTGGCATCGTAGCCCTCGCCGACACCGGCTTCGCCTCTCGCATGGATGACATGATGGTCAACTCCATCCGCAAGTTCACCGCCATCAAGAAGCGTGCGGACGACCTTGCCGTAATTCTCCAGCCCGCACGCCCAGGCTCCTCATTGCCTGCCACCCTCATCGGCCTCCATGGTGACGAACTCTTTCAAGCCCTGGTGGCCCTACAGGTGCCGGAGGTCGCGATGAAGAATGTGCACCTCGAGGCCGCGCCCGCCGCGCAGCGCCTTGCCAGGCAAGAATCGGTCGACCTGCACATCCACGTCTTCGAGGAAATCGTGTACATAGGCCACTACAAGGCAAGCGAGGACAGAAATACATTGGCATTCTTCCAGCGGCTGGAATCTTTGGACGCCATTGTCAGAAGCACGTCGACCTGGCCACGAAAGCCGCTGCTACTTAGGCGCCGTTCGGTGGGCCAGCACCCTGAGTCGAGGAGGTGGACGTCGTTGATGGATGCATCTCTTCTTCTTGCCTCCTGTAACCAGCACTGCATCGCCTCGTGGCCTTAATGTTTTATTAGTATAGTACTCCCTCCGTTCCCAAATATAAGTCTTTCTAAAGATTCCAGCAAGTGACTACTACATACGGAGCAAAATGAGTGAATCTACACTCTAAACTATGCCTACATACATCTGTATGCTGTATTCCATTTGAAATAGTATCTAAAAAGGCTTATATTTAGGAACGGAGGGAGTATACGGCATTTTTATTCCAGTCGTAACGTTTTCACTATGAGGTAGGGCCGCAGTTGAGCAAACCCACCCCACCCACCGGGCGTCGGCCGAGTTTAGAATTAGAAGAGAGAAACGAGGGAGGAGAGCTAGCTGTAGCACGGACGCTGTTGTTAGATGGGACTCGTGTTGATAGAATAGGAGTACTGAGCACGCGTACCTCTTTTTTTAGGGAAAAATTAGTCGTATGTCTAGTATGACTAGTTGGGTGCGTGCGACCTATAGCTGTCATCACTTTAGGTCTGCTTTTCAAACCGCAGCTATGCTTCATAGTGCATATTTTTTCACGCATTTATCCTCCTATATGTACTCCTAGGCTATTTCCACATGCTCCCATTCGTCGACATGTGGGACATAGAGCATCTGGGTCGTAGTGCATGCACGACTTGGAGCATATGCCGGGGTACTTTACATTTCAGACCTCACGAATTACATGCAAACCCACCGTAGAAGAATAAATAAATAATGAATTACTACATGAAACCAGATTATTTTCGTAGAAACCGGAGCACGTTCATTAAATTTTGGACATAACACGTTTATAAAAAAAGACCGAACCTAAACCAGTCTAAGGGCCTCTTTGATTTTTCCCGCAAAAAAAGGGCCTCTTTGATTCGCAGGATACTGAAAACACAGGAATGCGGAAAGTATGATGGCGATGAACCGAGACGAGGAGAACTCTAACACAGTTAGAGGTTAGAGTTAGATTCTAACCCTGAACTAACTCTAAACGAAAGAGGTGTGTGGATGGCAGGGTTAGATTGACTACTTTGGACCCTATTTTCTGTCGGATTTGGTGTGGATGGCTCTTGTGTGGCCTCCTCCCACTCACAATTGACATAAACAAACCATCTTTACAAATCAAGCATGCAAAACATGATAATTTTTACTTTGTCCATACAAATGAGATATCCCACTTAAACATACAAGTCATCAATCAAGCTTCACAAAAAAACACTCCATGAAATAAAGCATGAGCTAACTCATCACGGAAGTCATTCATGACAGGGAGGGAGCCCGGAGCCCCTCACGCACCGAGGGAGGAGCTCGCCATCATCACTCTGGAGGAAGGCTCTGTAGAGCCATAGCCCCGGGAACCCCTCCGACGCCGACCCTTGCAAGTTGAGGTCGACACCGGCATGGGTAGCAGGGCCGCTTGCCGCCGACTGGGAACTTAATCTTTGGGCCTCTAGAAATAATGCAAGCCTGAAACTGAAATACCTAGAAAGGTGAACTGAATCTTTGGGCCTCTAGAAATAATGCAAGCCTGAAACTGAAATACCTAGAAAGGTAAACTGAATCTTTGGGCCTCTAGAAATAGTGCAAGCCTAAAACTGAAATACCTAGAAAGGTGAACTGAATCTTTGGGCCTCTAGAAATATTTATTACCTCCTCAAGCAGCATCAAACAATTCCATGCGTGCACCACAAATCTATACCAAGTTAGATCAGGATCTACTTTTCCAAATCAGAATTAGCGCTAGAGCGAGCAAGATCAATAATATGGTTGTGAGATAGAGAAGGAATGAACAAACTCACCCCTCTCGCGACCTCCCTGGTAGATGCACCGCCGTCGCGCACGACAAAGGGAGAAAAACGACCGGTGAAGGGGGAGCGGGGTGACCTTCGAAGGCCGGAGGGAGAGGGTGGCCGGAGTAGGGCGGCGGAGGATGGAAGGAGAGGGCGGCCGGAGGAGAGAGAGGGCGAGCGACGCTTGGGCGGGAGGCCCTATGGGGAACAGAGAGGAGTCGTGCGAGAGGGTGGGGGGAGCAATCTGGTGCGGGCAGGTGTCGGTGTACTAAAGTAGGGGGGTACCTTAGTACCCCGAACTTGTGCACGGGCAGTCGCGGCATCCCGCGGCAGGGCTTGCCGGGCGTCCGCCAAGATCCTCTGCGGCTACTTTGATGCCATCCAAGAACGGAGTGCTCAAGCTAAAGCCCCCAGCAAGAGGAGCTTGCCGGGAAGGCCAGCCAAGGCCCCGGCAAGAAGAGCTTGCCGGGAAGAAGATAAAGGCCCCGGCAAGAGGAGCTTGCCGGGTAGGCCGACCGAGGCACCTCCAGGGGACTTGCCGCAGTGCCCCACGCGCCCCGGCAAGGCCCGAGCGCCGGCAAGCTTGCCGACACGACAAGAGGAGGACCACGGCAAGGCACTTGCCGCGGCAAGATTGCCAACCAAACTCCAGCACATCCGGCGACGTGTCATCACAAGGCCGTCCCAAAGGCACATGGCGAGGCACTACACAGCCATGCGGAGCGAGGTGGCAAGCGGAGCTGACAGAAACGCCATCGTGGCAACTAGTGGCTCACTTGACGATCGCCTCCTTGCACTGTTGGGGCGACCGGACGGGCATTAAATGCCCCTGTCCCCTGCCGCCAGAGTTAGGTAGGGGACACTGTTGGTCACTGTTACACCAACCTGCGTTTTTACCTTTCTACCCCCTCTTCTTACGCTGCCACCTGTTGGTGCCCCCTTTAGACTATAAAAGGGAGGCCCATGCGCACGGAGAAGGGGTTCGGTTCGGTTCGGTTCGGTTCGGTTCGGTTCGATTCGGTTAGGGTTCGTCCAACACACACACACACACACTGCTCCACCGTGCGCTCGGATTCGAGCAAGATCAAATAACAACACAAAGCAGCAGTAGGAGTTTTATCTCTCTGGAGAGCTCCGAAGCTGGGTAAAAGGATCGCCCGCTGTCTCTCTCTCACCCATCGCGTGCCCGGGACCTCGATCCGCTCTGCGCGCGGCCTCCGCCCCCCTCTCCGAACCAGGAAAGGGGCACCCCGTGCCCCATAGGTGCCCGGGCGGCCACGGAAGTAGACCGTGCCCCCGCCCCGACATCTTTGGCGCGCCAGGTAGGGGGCGCGTCGAGGTCGTGAGCATCCGATCCGGTCTCCGCGCACGCTGCGTCAACACCTTCATCGACATGCCACCGAAGAAGAAGCCTTCGGAGGTAGCTGCTCCGTCTACATCGGTTCCACCACCACCGCCGGAGCAAACGGGCGGTGGAGTGGGCGCCGGCGGAGTAGCGGGCGCCAACGGTGGGACTCACGTCGTCACCAGATCCAAAAACAAGGCCCCGCAAGCGTCGGCGACCATGCATACACCGCACCCTTCCCAGGAGGTGCAAGGTCGACAACGCCCCGGTGCTCCTGGCACCATGCTCGCGTTGGAGCAAGGCCAAGCTGGCGGGTCGCGAGACGCTCGAGGTCAGCATACACGCCCGCATGCTGGCGCAAGCGAGGTACGGTCGCCAGGGCGGGGTGATGCACCTCCCAATCCAGTTGGGAGTCCGAGCACATCCCGCTCCTCGCGCCGCTCGTCGCCGCCACCACCCAAGACGGCAGAGGAAGCGCTGGCCCGTGCCCAGCTGCTCCTAGACTACCCTCCGGCGCCACACAAGATCGACGACTGGAGGATGACTATATACAGCCTCATCGCCTTCGCCAACGGCGACAAGCCCCGGCAACCGAGCGCATCGAGGCCCCGGCAAGGCGTCCAAGCGCGAGCCGACGCCGACAAGACCGCTGGGGGAGCCACCTCCGTGCACTCCCAGCCCCGAAGGCCAAGATCGCCGGCTCGTCGGACCAACCCCGACGGCGACTCCACCGCGTCGTCGGACCCGCGGACTCGACGCGACCAGCGCCACGTTCTCCAAGAACGGCGGCACGAAGACGCTCGCACTCGCATCGAGCGCAGAAGGGAAACGCGACGTCAATCTGACCAGCGTGCTGGGCCCACTGTCGACATGCATGCACTAGGGGAACCAGGCGACTTGCCGTACGCGGCAGGTTGCCCTGCGTTCACCCACGAGCTGCGGCAAGTCCAGTGGCCCAAAACCAAGAACTTCAAGCCAGACGTGCCCGAGAAGTACGATGGCAGGATACATCCATCGGAGTTCCTCAGCATCTACACCATCGCGGTGCAGGCTGCCGGAGGGCGCGATGAGAAGATCCTCGCCAACTACTTCCCACTGGTACTCAAGCCCAATGTCAGATCTTGGCTCATGCACTTGCCGGACGGTTCCATCTCTTCATGGGCTGACCTGTGTCATCAGTTTGTCGGCGCCTTCACGGGCGGCCACAAGCCTCATGGCCAGGAGAGTGACCTCCACTTGCTCGTCCAGAAGGAGGGGGAGCCCCTGCGCAAGTACATACAGAGATTCAGCCAGGTGCAACGCAACATCCCAGACGTCCACCCTGCCGCGGTTATCAGCGCCTTTCATCAGAACGTGCGCAACCGCAGGATGAGGGAGGAGATGGCGATGTGCAAAATCAGAGACGTCAGCGAGCTCTACGCTCTGGCCGACAAGTGTGCACGGGCTGAGGAGGGGAGGAAAATCCCCGGAGAGGTTGTGGGAGTAGAAGGATCTGACAGTGAGGATACCGCCCCGACAAGGAAGAACCGGAGACGGAGCAACAGGAAGAGAAAGGCTAAGGATGTGCTAGCTGTTGAGCACTCCGGCAACGGAGGCGGCTCCGACAAGGCCAAGGCCGATGACTCTGGCGAGGCTGTGGTAGCCGCCGACAAGCAGGATGGCTCCGGCAAGCGGTATTGCAAGATCCACCGCACCAAGGGCCACGATCTCCAAACCTGCAAGAAGGTCGAAGAGATGGCGGAGCTGTAGAAAGCAGAGTATGAGCGCCGCGATAAGGAGAGAGCCCAGGGAAGTGGCGGAGGATCCAGCAAGAAACTTCCCACCCGGGGAGGACACCGCGGCAAGCCCAAGCCGCGGCAAGGAGACAGGCCTCCCCGCAGCCGCGACAAGGACGAAGATGAAGATGAGATGGGGGAAGATGAGACCGATGACCAAGAATTCCAGAAGGCGACAGAGGTGCTGTGCATCGACGGTGGCACCTCTATGCACGCCTCGCACCGCCAACTCAAGCAGTGGGTGCGAGAGGTGAACGCAACGGAGCCATCCGTCGAGGCGCGCAGGCCTCTGAAATGGTCCGGCACGCCCATCATTTTCGATGTAGAAGACCACCCTGATCGCATCACTGCGGTCGGGTGCTTGCCGATGTTGGTCTCACCAACAATCCGCAACCTCAAGGTCACGAAGATGTTGGTTGACGGCGGGGCCGGCCTGAACCTGATTTCCTCCACAGTGCTCAAGAAACTCCAGATCCCCGACAGCGAGCTCGAAGAGACTGGTACCTTTCAAGGGATAAATCCGGGAAGGAGCAAGCCCAAGGGGAAGATCACATTGCCAGTGACATTTGGCAGTGAGCTGAATTTCAGGACAGAGAGGGTCACCTTCGATGTTGCTAATATCCCATTACCCTACAATGGGATACTCGGCCGACCAGCGCTCGCCAAGTTCATGGCAGCCTCTCACTACGCATACAACGTGCTCAAGATGCCCGGCCTGATGAGTGTCATTTCCGTCCAAGGTGACAAGAGGGATGCACTCATCTGCGCCGACAAGATTTACCGGGAAGCAGCAGCCGCAGCAGAGCGCGAGCCACTTGCCGCTGAAGCTCCCCGGGGGAAGGAGAAGCTCAAGTCCGGCAAGTGCAGCCCTGATGCCCACTCCAGCAAGCGCACCTCCTCGGAGTGCTGCGCTGCCGTCGAGAGCGCACCATCGAGCTCCACCGGCAAGTGCAAGAAAGCAAAGGCAAATCCGCCAAAGATCAAGTCCGGCAAGAGCAGCTCTGGTGTCTGCTCCGGCAAGCACGCCTCCCCGGAGTGTCGCGCTTCCGTCGAGGATGCGCCATCGAGCTCCGCTAGCCAGTAGGGCGAAGAAAGCATCCGGCTTTAAGCTTTTGGATTGTACTCCCTGAGAATCCGTACCTTGTACGAAGAACCTGCGCGCAGAAGGGTCGAATCGTGGCTAAAGTTGCGCCCTTGATCCGTTTCGAGTCCGCTCAACGACGAAAGCACGCCGCAACTAGCCCGACGAGTTCTTCTTGCCGGAAGCAACACCGCCAGCGGGCTGCTGATGTCCCGCACTCAGCAAGTGTGTTTACACCGGCAGGTTCCCTGAAAGCGCGCGGGGGGGGGGGGGGGGGGGGGTAAAAACGTACAAGGGAGGGAATCAAGGGAGGAGCGCGGCTTCGCCGGGCCGCGAAAGACAGAAAAGCTAAGTCACCCGAGCTTGAGCACATAGCTCTTTTCTTTAGTTTTAAGCACTTATGTTATGTTCCTCGTACGTTCGTCCCTTGTACGTAAAACCTGTGCGCTGAGGAGCCCACTCATGGTTAAGTTGCGCCCTTGCTTTGTTTCCGAGTCCGCTCAACAATACAAGCGCGCTGCAACTGGCCCGAGAAGGTTTCTTGCCGGGTACAACACCACCAGCAGGCTGCTGACGTCCCGCACTCAGCAAGTGTGTTAGCACCGGCAAGTTCCCTAGAAGCATAGGGCAAAAACGTACAAGGGATATAATGAAATCGAGGATGTAACATAGCAAGCCTTGCCATGGGACGTCCTTTGTATGAGAAACTTGGGCGCAGAGGAGCTAACTCGTGGTTAAGTTGCGCCCTTGCTTTGTTTTCGAGTCCGCTCAACAATGCAAGTGCGCTGCAACTGGCCCGAGGAGGTTTCTTGCCGGGTACAACACCGCCAGCAGGCTGCTGACATTCCGCACTCAGCAAGTGTGTTAGCACCGGCAAGTTCCCTAGAAGCGTAGAGTGTAAACATGCAAAGGCTGAAACATGGCATCGCATTGCCCAACTTGAGATTACGTTGCAAAGAATAACTTATTTCAGCACTGTCTTAGTTATTTTTGTGACTGTAATAACAGCGACAAGGAGAAACCAGAAGGGCGCACTGGCGAAGAGGCCCCGGCAGACCGATTTCACTGGGGGCTGCGGCCGCCAAGATCCCTCACGGCAAGTCAAGGTCCCCGGGGGCTACAACACTGGCGGCAAGGACAGACCAAGGCGCACCAGCGCCTAGGTCCCGGCGGAGCCAAAATTGCCGGGGGCTGCAAATATCGAGATTCACCACCGGCAAGCCAGAGTCGCCGGGGGCTGCAATACCAGATAAGTTCTCCATCCCTCATCATGCATCCTCTCGTGGGCTGGGGAAAGCGAGGCCGCGTCTCTGAACGATCGTGCCTTGTACGAAAAGAACCTATGCGCGGAGGAACCAACTCGTAGTTAGTCGCGCACCGACTGTTGTTTCGAGTCTGCTCGACAATTTAGGTGAACTGCGGCTAGCCCAACGACAAGGTTTCTTGTCGGCCGCGGCACCGCCGGCAGGGAATCAACTCGTAGCTAGTTGCCTTACTGTCGTTTCGAGTCCGCTCAACGACTTAAGTAAGCCGCGACTAGTTCAGCGACAAGGTTTCCTGTCGGTTGCAGTTCCGTTGCCGACGTCCCGCACTCGGCGCTCACGGCAAGGTGCC
Source organism: Triticum timopheevii (assembly GCA_963921465.1). Classification (NCBI taxonomy): domain Eukaryota; kingdom Viridiplantae; phylum Streptophyta; class Magnoliopsida; order Poales; family Poaceae; genus Triticum; species Triticum timopheevii. The sequence continues at coordinate 464,267,895 of OY997274.1, forward strand.
CGCGCCGGCAAGTTCCCTAAAAGCGTAGGGTGAAAACGTACAAGGCACGCAATCGAGTAAAAGACTTAATCCGGCAAGCTTTCCCCTCTTTCCATTAAAAAACATCCCAATTTAGTGTGAGTCCATGGAGGATGAAAAACATGATAGAGAGGATTACAAGCTTTAAGTACAGCTAAGGCCCGAAGGCTTACAAATTAAAAGATAAGGTGCCCGTAATCCCTCTCCTGTTTTCTCTTCAGGAGGTAGGTCAAGGAGGCCCCGGCAAAAGAAGCTTGCCGGGGAGGGCTAAAGAAACGCCTAGGCGAGCTACGGGTGCCAGAAGACACCAAGAGAACTTCCCGGGGGCCGGCCAGGAGCTTGGCGGAGACGGAGGCGCCGGAGGCAGAGCTCGAAGACGGGGCGGCAGGACGTCAGCACGCTGTCGAGGGCACCTCGCCCTCGTACTCCGGCTTGACGGCCTTGCCGCCACCCCTCTTCCTCTTCCGCCGCCTCCCTACTCCAGCCGCCCAAGGAGACGGCCCCGGGGAGTTCAGAAGGCCGGCGAACCGGATGATGGGATCGCCGCTGACGCGCGCGAGGCGGCGTCCGACACCTAGTCGGACCCGCCGTCCTCGTCGTCGCTGTCGCTCCCCTCCTCGTCACTCTCGCTCGAGGAGGGACCTTCGCTATCGGAGGAGCTGTCCACGCAACATCTCGCCCGGATGCCGGAGTCCCTGAAGACCTTGACGGTGAGAAGGTTGCCCTCCATTAACTTAAAATGGAGGGTAAACCCCGCCGTCAAGCTATGGATGCGGGCGAACGTCTTCCACCCTCAGTCGAAGTACATCACGCCGGGGGCTGGGGATACGACACTAACTCGAGTGCCGCTGATCCCGCAGCCCCTCATGCGCAACTCCAGCATCTCGGGCGGGTCCGGCTCCATCGCGCTCGCAAATGGAGCCGGAAGACGGAGGCGTCGACGAGGTGCCCGGCGCAGCTTGACGAAGAACTCCCAGGGGTCGTCCCCAATATGGACCGCCTCGAGGAGAGGAGCCGTCGGCGGAGATGGGGGTGGCGCACCACCCCGGCCGCCTCTTCCCCGAGCACCTCGGCCACGCCCTCGACCTCGCCCTCGGCCTCGCCCCCTCCCTCTTCCCCTCTCGACCGGCTCCACCGCCGCAGGAGCGACAGAGGGAGGGATGCGCTGTCTAGCGGCAACCCTCGCCGCCACCGACGAGGGGCCAGGATTCCCTTTCTCCATGGTGGATGGGAGGAAGGGGAGAAGAAGTTAAAAAGGAAAGAAGGAGATGAAGGAGTGTGGGCTTCTGTGCCCTCCCCCCTGCCCCTTATAAAGGAGCAGGGTGGGAGCCCGGCCGCCCCGCTCGGCGAATCAAGGCACGGGAGAGCAGGGAATCGGGGCCGACCCGCTGCCTCTGCTCACGCCGGCCCAGATTCCCCAATCCCACCGCCCGTGACCCCAAGCGCATGGGAGCCGCGTGGCAGGGATGCAGCGCCGAGTGGACGGGTGACACGGTCTCGTCCCACCCCGTGAGCATGGGAGCAGACGCCTCAAAAGCCGCGCACTAGCCCCGTCCAGTAAATGCACCACACCCCCACACCTACCTCCGTTTAGGTAGGAGGGCGTGGGCCGTCCCCTTCATCATGGCTTGATGCATGCTAGCGAGGCTCAGCCCCGCATGCGCCGCCCACGTCGCCCACGATGCCGCGTCCGACGCGTGCCGTTGCGGGAGGACGCGGTGGAAGCAGAGTCTGATTTTGTGTGGACCCAGACCACGCGTGCCCGTGCACTGTTTTGGGCCTGGCCCAACAACGCTCGGCATCGTGTATGGCCCAGGCCCGGGGGCTACTGTCGGTGTACTAAAGTAGGGGGGTACCTTAGTACCCCGAACTTGTGCACGGGCAGTCGCGGCAACCCGCGGCAGGGCTTGTCGGGCGTCCGCCAAGATCCTCCGCGGCTACTTTGATGCCATCCAAGAATGGAGTGCTCAAGCTAAAGCCCCCGGCAAGAGGAGCTTGCCGGGAAGGCCAGCCAAGGCCCCGGCAAGAAGAGCTTGCCGGGAAGAAGATAAAGGCCCCGGCAAGAGGAGCTTGCCGGGTAGGCCGACCGAGGCACCTCCAGGGGACTTGCCGCAGCGCCCCGCGTGCCCCGGCAAGGCCCGAGCGCCGGCAAGCTTGCCGACACGACAAGAGGAGGACCGCGGCAAGGCACTTGCCGCGGCAAGATTGCCAACCAAACTCTAGCACATCCGGCGACGTGTCATCACAAGGCCGTCCCAAAGGCACGTGGCGAGGCACTACACAGCCATGCGGAGCGAGGTGGCAAGCGGAGCTGACAGAAACGCCATCGTGGCAACCGGTGGCTCACTTGACGATCGCCTCCTTGCACTGTTGGGGCGACCGGACGGGCATTAAATGCCCATGTCCCCTGCCGCCAGAGTTAGGTAGGGGACACTCCTCCGACCTGACTAGTAGTAGTAGTAGTAGTAGTAGTAGTAGTAGTAGTAGTAGTAGTAGTAGTAGTAGTAGTAGTAGTAGTAGTAGTAGTAGTAGTAGTAGTAGTAGTAGTAGTAGTAGTAGTAGTAGTAGTAGTGGTAGTGGTAGTAGTAGTAGTAGTAGTAGTAGTAGTAGTAGTAGTAGTAGTAGTAGTAGTAGTAGTAGTACATACCGCATCATTCTTTGCTCCTTCTTACTGCTACATACTTCGCCGACATGTGGGAGAGCCGACATCCGGGTCAACGTGTCATGCACCAGATTAGAGTGCAGAACGGAAGGGGGGCATCACCCCGATCGGAGCACCAGTAATTCATGACTATAGTGAGTGGTCATATCACAAGTCTTTCCAGCAGTAACACCGTCAAATCACACAGCCCGACCTTTCCAGCAGTATGTTTGAGAATCCGCCACTCACTCACCATCCTCGCCTCTCTATCAAACCGCCTACCCGAAAAATGCCACGCGTACTGCCCGGGAAAAGCCCCGCCCTCAACTTTTATCTACGCGAAAATAGTTCGAGCTTGTTCGTTCTATATAAATACTTACTGTATGTTTATTCACCCGTGGGGTTGTTCAATGAATGGAGGGGCGGGGAGCACAAGTGAACAATACTAGTACTACTAGTAGTAAGTAGGAGTCATACAGTAGTCACCTTAAATAGAGAGTTTCTTTTCTTTAATGCCACGTACACAAATTGAAACACTTGTTGCCGAGAGAAAAAGATAATCACTCCACTATATATGTACGCAGGGGCCTGAGCGCTTGCTTTACTAGGGTTGCTCTCTTCATTGTCTCATCCTCTCCAGATCTAAACAAGACAGACATTTTCTCTCTGCACACCGCTGCTCACAGATCCGGCTGGATCCCTTCGGCCGGTGTGTGTAGAGGACTAAAAGGTGCATCGTTCACGCGGTCATCACCGCCGAGGGAGGAAACCCACAGCTGCCGGCGGGGCCCAATCCTCTGCCTGTGTCGTTCTCTCCGACACATCACCGGCTCGGGAGGTCCTCCGACCCTTCTTCCTCCCTGCCGTATTGTGCGTAGATCGGACCTACCGCCGCCGACATCCCGACGAACCCCATGTACAAGTTCTTCGAAAGTGGCCTTGCTCTACTGCCCCAGCTCCCAATGTGTCTGCATGTGCATCCTTTTCTACTTCCATCAGCTCTTCCAAATCCACCTAAATTTTTAGTATTATTAGAGATAAAGCTACTTCATGCATTGGAATATAGGGCTTGATTCAAACAACAAAGAAAGGGGGGAAAGTCGTAGCATGAATCTAGGACTTGATTCAAAGAGGAAATAACATGGGGAAAGTAGTAGAGACCGGGTACCCAACCAGTCTCTTGGTTGAAAAGGGAAATAATGGGAAAACTCAGTACAAACTGGATAAGGAACAGATCTATTATTGGTTGAAAAATGGACAGAAAGTGGCGGCTGGTGTACAAGTCAATAGAGTATGTCCAGGATTAGATTTGCTGCCCTCACATAGTAAAAGGTCTCCAGGATTAGATTTGCTGCCCTCACATAGTAAAAGGTCTCCAGGATTAGATTTGCTGCCCTCACATAGTAAAAGGTCTCCAGGATTAGATTTGTTGCCCTCACATAGTAAAAGTTCTCCAGGATTAGATTTGCTGCCCTCACAGAGCATGAACAAACTCAGCATCACCACTTTATGCCTCTTTGCAGGTACATTGTGCTGATGCGTCCACTGTTGCATATCCTTATACCAACCTTTTATTGATGTTAATGTAAGGGCGCATGTAAAATGAAGCGATCACACTGTTACCTTAAGGACATGTCTAACCAGTGTTATTGTTAATCTAATGCCTCCAGTGATATGATGCAATTAAACTGTGTTAACAAATGGTACTCCTGCTGTTTTCCCAAGTATGATAAGTAAGTTGCTTCTTTACGCTGCTGAGTGACCTGGTGTCCCCATGGTCCCATGCCCTTAAACCAACTCTTTAGCTGTTGTTGATTTACTGTATCTAGTAAACAAGCAATCCCACAATTAAACTAATCCCACATTTGACGAATGTCATAGTTGATCATAATGCTTCCGGTAACATGAAGCATTACTGGCGTTTTAAAATTTCTACTGTCCTTGCGTGATTGCCATGAACATAATTAAGATGCTTCTTTTCATTTCGTGTATGTTTCGTATATTCTTATTGACCAGCAACTGTTTACTTTCTATCATTTTGTGTAGATAGGGATATCCATTTCACCTTGTTGCTATTGTGACCTTTTGGTGAACTGCACAAAACACTTTTTTGGAATGAGTGTCTTGTGCAGTTCAACTAAAACGTCACGTGGGCAACATCTCTCAATTTTGGTGGAACTGCACAAAATGGTGAATGGAGTTCCCAAAATCTCCGTCAATTCTGTTGGTAATCTCGTGCAGCATTTTATTAGCCTTTGCAAGATGAGTCGTCACTGTCACCACAATGGCACTTTATTTTAGTGGAACTGCACAAAAGGATAAGCAAATTATAGTTGCGCCTTACATGAGCAGGACAGCCAACCTTAATGTTGCTCAATTTTAGTGCAACTACTAAAGAAGAACCTGCCAGCTCACGAGAGCAAGTACTTCTTGCTAGCTGAATGATGCAATCTTTGCTTCATTTTAGGTGAACTGCAGAAAAAGGCGCATGAATTGAATCATGGAACTGGAGGTTGACCTCATCCGAGTGGAGTTGCAGGTTCACCAGATCGAGTCGTGGCGGCATATGGCCCCTCACACCAGTCAGTACTGTCCTTTATCAACATGATTGTGCTTTGCCATGCTGTGCCAACGTTGTATTTTTTAAATAAAGCTATTCTATCGCAATCTTTTCTCATTTTGGAAATAAAGTTTGCTTCAACTAGTGCCACTATTATAGTAATTTCAAGGGATGCGTCAAAGATTGACGCATCAGGAACATAGATAGAATTGGTGGCCAAAATAAAAGGCCAATGTTTGTACAACCATCTCTATGGCTGCTAGAGTCCTAAACCCATGCTCTTTCTTATCTGTGCAAACAGGAATACTCTACTACAGGTGTTGTGATGGTCAAGAGCATTCGCCAAGTTCTTGGGTTGTATGACATGGCTATCCAAGATGGATTTAATCCCGATATTCACTTTATCAAAAGGCTCTAATGGGTTGGTTCTGAATCTTGCAAGCTGGGAATTAATGAGATGTGTAGGCATCTTTGTTGTACTTATTATTTGAATCTTATTTGTTGGTTTTGAATCTTGGAAGCTAGGAATCAATGAGATGTGTAGGCATCTTTGTTGTACTTATTATTTGAATCTTATTTGTTGGTTCTGAATCTTGCAAGCTGGGAAACACGCCATGGTGATGCAGAGGATAGCAACCATAACAAATTGTTCAAACTTGGTAGTACTGTCTGTGTGAAAGTGCGGCAAATGTGCTGATCATGTGCGTCCTGAGAATAATAATTCTAATTGTTGTGCATGTTGATCATGTGGCACTGATAGAACGAGCCAATGCATTGCTTGTTTTAAGAATACATTTTAATTAAAGCTAATTAAATTTAAGTAAACAGACCACTAACACTTGTTATTACAGTACCAATACAAACGCGCTCGTGAACCGACGTGTGTGGCCGGAATAGGTTTCTTAATGGAGGCATTTGAATGCGCTGAGGGTGCATATTCCATAGGGCGTGCAATGGGTGAGGGAGGGGTCGTAACTGTTGTCGCCTATACATACTCAGTTTACTGTTGAGTCCAGTTCCCCAAGAGCTGAAAAACTAAGTGCTGTTGCCACCTACTCACTCGTTCACTTGAAGAGACTCCAATGGCGATCCGAGGGGTGAGCCTGCTGGATATGGACTTCAGCAAGGAGTTCATCTTTGAATTCTCTGTTCAGTCCCATGGCAGCACCAAGTTGAATGTGATGTACACCAACAATCCGGACTCGGTGAAGCTCTGCCTCGCCGAGTTCAAGCAGTACCTACAGGACGAGAAAGCATAAGGTCACGGGACTAGACCTTGTGCCCATCCATTCGTCTCCTGACAGGGACCAGCGGATCACGGTCGCCCAGGTATGCGTGTGGGATGAGGTTCTCGTCTACCACTATAGTAGGGCCATCAGAGGTTCTGGAGCATTCACTCGTTTCATCGGCAGCACCGACTGCATCTTCGGTACGGTGGAGGGAAGGAAGAACGCGACGATTCGGCCATCTGGTGCAGCAAGCTTGTCGACATCCAGAAGCAATACAAGATCATCGGCAACGGGAAGGAGAAGGACTCCGTGGTTGACCTCGCCGAGACCATCATCAACCCCTGCTACGCCAACATGAAAGAATACAACGATACCAAGGAGCTCCACCGGCTACCTTGCATCCGAACAAGTCAACCCTCGTACTCCCCTCCGCCTGCGTCTTCCCCCGCTCCGGTTCATTCGGTCCACGGTCTCGACGTCGTCCTCCACCTTAGTGCTGTCGTTGTGGCGCCGCCGTCTGTCGTTCCCAACATGGTCAGCAAAATAAGGTTCCATTAAACCTGTCGTTCGTCCAACCATTTTATAGACCTTCCCACTTCCTTTAATTTTGTTTTCATTAATCCTATATCTGAATTTTCTTCCTCTTTCTTTTTTGATGAAAACTGAGTTTTCTCTCAGTACATTTCCCTAGAACCAACTCAATTGTCCCACGTCTAGCCTAAAAATAATAATAGCCCACGTCCTATTAACTCATCAAATTAAAATGGTATTTTATTATGTAAATTGAAAGATCTTACAAAATAATAATAATAATTGTTTATATATAACTTGGCAAGTTAACTCCTAGTGATTGCGTACATAAGCCTGCAAAGATTTTACTGACCAATGCAGTAATAGAGGTGCAATCATGTGTTTATGTTTTTATAACATTTCTCCGTCCAGCCCAATATGATATTTTCACCCAGCCCAGCAAGTCGCGGATTTCGACGAAAATGCAAATGGGCTTTAAATATTACCATATATATAAATAGGCTGCATAGATGCTACATCATTGTTTCACCCAGCCCACCAAATGGAATAAAAAAACAAATGGACTGGCTGACATGTGGGCCAGTAGGTCGAAGCCTAAGCAAGGCATTGGATTTACATCCAACGGCCAGCATTCTTCTTCAATCTCTCGTCTTCTTCCCCCAGCGCTGCCGGGACCGCCTGCTCCAGCCGCCGGCATCCAGAGGTGTTGTTTTGCGCGCCTCGCAGCGAAACACTACCCTGCCAACGGCCAGGCCATCCCTCCACTCTGCACCTCCTGTTATTCTCTGCTGAGTGTAGGCCCACCCCGCACCTGAACCAGTAAGTTTCCCACTCCTCTCCATCTGTGACTCCACTGCCGCGTCTTCCCCATCTTCGGGTCGTTCCAGTCTGGGGCCTCGCCCTCGTCCACCGCCTCGCTGCACTCGGCGCTGCGTGGTCAACAAACGAGTCATCAGAAGAGGACTGTACGTGAGAGCCTGACGGCTGGGACCCACGAGGTCCATGGTCGCACGCAAGGAAAGTTCCTCCTTATTAAGCTGTTTCCTTCCCCTGGCAGCTGGGACCCACCGGTTGTATGTTTGCATGGAAGGAATTACCTCCTTGTTATGCGAAAAAATATTCCTTCCGATGACAGATGGGACCCGGCAGATTTGGTGGCTGACTTGTGGACCCACCATATTTCACGAAAAAAACGTTCCCCCCGCTATCATCTAGGACCCACCAGATGTGCCTCCTTATTACGCACAAAAAATGAATACTCCCCCTGCTAGCTGGGACCCACCATGGTGGGAGGCTGACTTGTGGGCCTACTAAGTTGACGGGGTAGGAGGGCTTTGTCAACTTAGTCAATATGAACGATTCTAGCTCCAGTGACCGTACGATGTCCATCCAACGGCCGTAGTGCTTCTTCAACCTCTGGTCTTCTTGCTCCAGCCGCCCAAAGAAGCGCCGGTCGTGCCGCATGCTCCTGCCTCCCGTGGCTGGCTGTGCTGCCGCGGAGGCCTCACCACCCCCTACTATTCCCACCGCTGGCCAGGCCCTGCGGCGACAGTAGCCTCACACTGCAGCCAAACCAGTGAACCCTCGTACTCCTCTCCGCACGGGCTTCCACTGCCGCGTCTTCTCCGGCTCCGCGTCGTCCCCTTCCTAGGCCTCGCCGTCGTCCACCGCCCTGGTGCTCTCTACGCAGCATGGTCAACGTGGTCAAGGAACGACTTCCATCGGAAGAGTACTATATGTCGGAGTAATGGGCCACGGGTAGGCCGACCCAGGACCCAGGATCTTTCACGACATCGGGGCAGGCCGCGCCCCACTGGTCGAGTCCCGGCCGGTGACCTTCGGAGAGGCCGAGTCCCAGAGGGCGATCCCCCAAGAAGCCGAGTCCTAGACGACGACTTTAAAGCAAGCCGACTCCTGGCTTGCGACCTCCAGGAGTGCCGACTATGGGAGTCGGCCCGCGACATTTCACGAACACCGATGCAGGGCACGGCCCCGACGTGGCCGTCCCTTCCTGCCTATGAGAGGTAGGCATGGCTACAGTGAGCCGTATTGCCGGGAGATCTCCGGTGAGGCGCGGCACTGTTGCCATGCCTCCCCTGACCTCAGCCACAGTGCATGAAGCACTGTGCCCACGACGCCGGCCTGTACGGCCCAGAGATCGCAGGGCCACCCGTTAGTGGGTGAATCAGAGACGGCCAGAGCACCAGAAGACGGCCCTGAGGGAGTCGGCCTCCACGGAGTCGGCCGTCTCCCCGCCAGGGCCCCACAAGCCATAAACCAGATTGGATGGGGAGTGGCGACAGTGATCGCCTGATAGGCGGCGGCACTGTTGCCACGACCCCATGACCAAGCATGCGTCATCAGGAGTGCTGCACAGTGTTCGGCCTGTCCGCGGGACCCACCAGTCGGCGGGCCCCAGAAGCCGGCAGGGAGGACGGTGGCGTGAGAGACAGACGGCTGGGGGCCACGCCCAGTCAGATTACTATTGTACCCCCGGGGGGTAGGCCTATATAAACCCCCCGGGGCACCCATGCAAAGAGTTCGGCCTTTGATAGAGTTAGACACATAGACAAGGGAGGAAAGAGCCAGCCTAGCTCCCTCCTGCCTCCCGATACAGCTGTAGGAGCACCCTTGTAACCATTTCGCCATAGTGACCATGCGGAGACCCCGCAGAGCAGCAGTAGGGGTGTTATCTCCCCAGAGAGCCCCGAAGCTGGGTAAGATTCGCCGGCGTGCATGTCTACGCCTCATCCCGTTTCCAGGCACCGGCGACGTTCTACTCTCCTCCACCATGATAAGCCATCCTTTGGCATATGTCGCACCCAACCCCCGACAATATAAGTGGAGAGGCTGACAGCTGGGTCCACGACGGCCGCAAGGAAGTGCCTCCTTATTACGCGCAAAATAATTATTCCTCCACCTGACAGCACGAGCCCACCAGACGGGCCACCGTATTTCGCAAAAAAATGTTTCCCCCTGACTGGTGGGACCCACCAGCTACATCTTCGCACGCAAGGAATTGCATCCGGGAAAAAAATGATTCGCCCCCTTACTGCTGGGACCCACCAGCTACATCTTCGCTTGCAAGGAATTGCCTGACAGTCGGGACCCACCTGGTCGAAGCGTACGTAGCGTTGTCATTCTGGTAGCGAACGTGTATGTACATACTGGTAGATGTAGAGGCGTGCACGTGTAGTAGTAGAGGCGCGCATGTAGCATGTACACGTACATACAGCGGCCAGTGTGCAAGAAAGAAAATACATCCACGTATGTACATACGGGCGGGGTCTCGAACGCCTACTCATGCAAACGTACGGCTAGGGCTCGTGTACATGGCTGGGTCGGAAGGGATAAACTGCGTCGTCGTCGTGTTCATGGGGAGGCAACGGAATGCGTCGTGTTCATCAGGAGGCAACGGAACACGTGGGAGCCAACCGGCTTGGACGGAATAGACAATGGAAACGAGGCATGGCGTACCGCAGAACGGAGGAAACAGCCTTGTGTTCGACCGGCCACGTTCGAAACGGGATCCTATTCATTGGGAGGTGTCTGGCGTACCACAAAACAGAGGAAACGGACTTGTGTTGGACCTCCTACAGTCAAAACGGGGTCCTGTTGATCGGGAGGGGTGTGGCGTACCGCAAAATGGATGAAACGGACTTTTGTTGGAGCGCTACGGTCGAAACGGGGGTCCTGTTCATCGGGAGGGGTGTGGCGTACCGCAAAACGGGACTCCGCGGGATACTGTTCATCTCCACCGTCGACCTCCTCCAGCCTCCACGGGCTACTGTTCATCCACCGTCGACCTCCTCCAGCCTCCACCTTCGACTGTTCATCCACGGGCTCCTATTCATCCAGCCTCCACCATGCGCTACTCCACCGACTACTGTTCGACCACCCCTTTCCACAGGCTCCCGTTCATCCACCCCTCCACCGTCCACTGTTAATCCAACCCTCCACGGGGTCGTCCTGTTCATCCAGCCCTCCACGGGGTCCTGTTCATCCAGCCCCAACCGGCTCGATCGATCGGGGTCATGTTCATCCAGAGGCAACGCCACGGGGTCCTGTTCATCCACCCCCACCGCTCACTATTCATCCAACCCCCCCCCCCCCCGGCGCGCGCGCAACACTCACTGTTCATCCAGAGGCAGCATCGATCAGCTTCAGTTAGCAGCAGTAGCGAAGGAATTGCTCAATCGAGTTCAGTTAACAGCCATCAATTGATTGCTCGGGTTCAGTAATGCGTCGCCTGTAGTGCAATCGCTCGGGTTCAGTATAGGCGAACGCCTCGCTCAGGTTCAGTAAGAGCCAACGCCTCGCACACACGCGCGTACGTGTACGAGAGAAACGTGCATCGCTCGGCCCTCGATCACCCACCGTAACCGGGAACTCCCCAAAATTTCCTCGCCCTCGCTTTTACCATGGTTTTTTTCCATCATGGACGGCCCAAAGAATGTCATACAGCTACGTCTCCGGCCCGCCCAGGACGATAAGCCCATTTTCTGTCATGATTTTTTGTCATAGAAGTAGGAGCCCACCACATCTATGATGATACCGGGTTTTGTCACAATTATCGTCATAGAAGTGTCATAAGTATGACAAAAAAATTCGTTTGGCCCAAAATGTCACGGATGTGTCTTTTTTTGTAGTGGTATATCTTCACAAGTTCTTCAAGAAAACATCCTATGAACTTCTCACTGGTAAGAAGCCAAATGTCAGTTACTTCAAAGTCTTTGGTGCTAGGTGCTGGATCAAAGATCCACATCACATGTCCAAATTTGCGCCGAAAGCACATGAAGGTTTTATGCTTGGTTACGAAAAGGACTCGCACACCTACAGAGTCTTCAATCTCTTTCACTATAAAGTGGTTGAAACTGTGGATGTGCGGTTCGATGAGACTAACGGCTTGCAAAGAGAGCACCTGCCAAATGTGCTAGATGAAGCTACACTAGGTGAAGCTATCAAGTTAATGGGTACTGGAGAAATCATACCCATAGAGGAACATGCTAAGGATGAGATCATCATTTCTGCACCTAATCAACTTGAAGACAATGCTTAGTCTGAAGCCAATGCTGAAGACGAAGAAAATAGTCAATCAGATCAAAATCTTCGTCCAGCTCATCCTCGAGTTGCAAATGAAGTCCAAATTGAGAAGATCATTGATAGCATCAACGCTCCTGGCCCTCTCACTCGATCAAGAGCTACACAACTAGCAAACTTCTACGGTCACTTTGCTTTTGTCTCTATATCTAAACCCAAGAAAGTTGAAGAAGCCTTCATGGAACCTGAATGGATTCAAGCTATGCAAGAAGAGCTTCAACAGTTTGAGCTCAATAATGTCTGGGACCTTGTCAAACGTCCTGATCCTCACAAGCATAATGTCATTGGTACGAAATGGATCTTTCACAACAAGCAAGATGAACTTGGACAAGTTGTCAGAAACAAAACTCGCCTCGTTGCTCAAGGTTACACAAAAGTGGAAGGAATAGACTTCGATGAAACCTTTGCTCATGTGGCTCGGCTTGAAGCTATTCACATACTGCTGGCTTATGCCAACCATCACAACATTCTTCTGTACCAAATGGATGTGAAGAGTGCCTTTATCAACGGAAAAATTGAAGAAGAAGTGTATGTCGCTCAACCGCCTGGTTTTGAAGATCCTAAGCATCCTGATATGGTGTACAAGCTCAATAAGGCACTGTATGGCCTCAAACAAGCACCTCGCGCTTGTTATGACACACTAAAGGAATTCCTTAAGAGAAAAGGCTTCAAACCTGGTTCACTAGATCCCACTCTCTTCACGAAGACATATGATGGTGAACTATTTGTGTGCCAAATATATGTGGATGACATTATCTTCGGATGCACTGATAAGAGATAAAGTGACAAGTTTGGATACATGATGCAAGAGCAATATCAGATGTCCATGATGGGGGAGCTGAAATTCTTCCTTGGTCTTCAAATCCATCAGTAGCGCAATGGCATCTTCATATCACAAGAAAAATACCTCAAGATTGCCTGAAAAAGTTTGGAATGCAAGACTGCAAAGGGTACACGACGCCAATGCCAACCAGAAGTCATCTCGGCCCTGATGACAATGGTAAAGAGTTCGATCAAAAGGTATACCACTCCATGATTGGTTCGTTGCTTTATTTATGTGCATATATGCCTGATATTATGCTTAGTGTTTGCATGTGTGCCCGATTCCAAGCGGCACCAAAGGAGTCGCATCACCTAGCGATGAAGTGAATACTTAGATATTTGGCTCACACCCCAACACTAGGATTATGGTATCCAAAGGGCTCAACATTTGATCTAGTTGGATATTCTGATGTTGATTATGCTGGTGACAAGGTTGATCAGAAGTCCATTTAAGAAACATGTCACTTTCTTAGACGATCGCTTGTCTGTTGGTCTTCAAAGAAGCAGAACTGTGTATCACTCTCCACTGCTGAATCTGAATACATTGCTGCTGGATTGTGTTGTGCTCAGCTTCTTTGGATGAAGCAAACTCTCAAGGACTATGGCATCAACACGAAGAATGTGCCACTCTTCTGAGACAATGAAAGCGCCATCAAGCCTTCCAAGAATCCAGTTCAGCACTCGATGACAAAGCACATCGAGATTCGTCATCACTTTCTCAGAGATCATGTTGACAAGGAAGACATTGATATCATTCACGTCAACACTGAAGAGCAACTGGCTGATATCTTCACTAAGCCCTTGGATGAGAAGAGGTTTTGCAAGCTGTGGTGTGAGCTAACTATGTTAGAATCCTCAAATGTCCAATGAATGGACACACCTCCTAACGCTTATGCATGTTGATGACTTAGATGTGCAACACACGAAGTAGCGTATTTCTTCAATCAATGAAGACTTACCCTCTGAGTGTGAATACATTAACATGGAATTTGACTTCTGAGCGCCATGATAATTGTGCGTCATGTCTGGGTCTAATACTTCCTATATGGTGGGTAACACCACCACCAACACTTTTCGAAGATTTTCAATTGGCGTCATAACTGCATTATCTTCACATTTTGTTTGTCTTCAACATTGGTTTATCTTCAAAATCTATATTTTTGCAATGTTGATTTCTCTTCAACATATATATATAAGTGCATATGTGTTCTGTCCTCTACAGAATTCACTTATAGCTATGTCTTCATGTTGCTATCATTTTTCTAACCTAAGTGAATGTGATCGGACCTTAATCCCTTCTGTGCTACTCCCTAAAATTCTTTCTGTCCAAGTCATGTGCATTCTATTGGCACTTGTCGAATATCTTCTCTGCATCCTTGATAGCAGAAGATACATAGACACATATTTACAAACTGCTTTTAATATTCTATCCTTTTGCCTGAAAACCGGAGAAGCCGGAATGACCACCCGACAATCCAGGCGTGCATGGGAACACAGATCAACTCCTGACAAGTTGCATGCACGCCACGTGTTCCTCAGATGTGAACCGCCAGGGGCACCTGCGTAATTGCGTTGCGCCTCCCTCCTCCTTCCTATAAATACTCACCCCTTGCGGTCAATATCTATTCTTCCACCTCGCCACCTTGCTCAAACCCTAGCGCCTTCGCTAGCTCGCATCGATGCCGGAGACCAAGCGCTTAGCTACCGCGACTTCTTCGACGCCATCCTCACGCCGGCCGCGGACCTCTCTCTCTCTCTCTCTCTCTCTCTCTCTCTCTCTCTCTCTCTCTCTCTCTCTCTCTCTCTCTCTCCCCCGCCGTAGGTGTCTTCCGCCGCCAAGTTAGGGCGCGGGAGATTGGACTGCTCGGCCTCCCTTCTACTTCGTCCAGTAGTTCATCTGTGGTAATTAAAACCTACTTTTTATAGTCTTTTCGATCTGTCAAATCCATCTACTTCAACCAAAAGTGGTTTATACACTTCCAAATCTGGATCTGTCTCTTTCTGAATCTCATACACTGCAAAGTATGTTCACTTATGCGTCAAAACTAGTTAGATTCCTCACTTGTACCTATTCGCGGATTCGTACAAATCTGGAACCAACTTCCTTCATTAAGTGAATGTATTCGCACCGTGAGGTCAATGTCTTCTAAACTGATTTATCTTCAAAATCTTCTGAGAATGCATATGACATCTTCCCCTTCCCTTGCATCTCTAATGCTGTCACAGGTACATGTTTGTGGGAGAATCCCTTGGTTCTCATAGTCTGCAATCATTTGCAGAATACTTACAGCGTCACATCGAATCTCCTGAAGCCAGTTCTTGTCTGACCAGCAGACGGAAGCCTTTCACTGTTTTGAAGCCAATCAATATGCATGTTATGGCCTAAGAGAAGTCTGCACAGAAAGGTGGCAGGCAACATCGTGGCAACACTGCAGTTGATTTGCCAGAAGATCTTTATGATCTATACAAGTCTGACCCAAAGGAGAGTTACACCCAGCGCAAGAACCGGATCCAGTGGATCAGAAGATATTGGGCAGGCAATGATTCAAATACAGGTTTGTCACACCTGAATATGCTGAAAAGAATGCCATCAAGCACCCATGGGGTGACTGTCTGTACCACGGCTTGGTACCAAAGAACAAGGTTGAAGCTATTGAACAAGGGTTCTATCCTTGTATGGCCAAAGGACCACAGCCTGAGAATGCCGACCCATCTTCTCTCTTATGGTGTCGTGAAGACAATCTTTTCAAGCACAACTTCCAATTTGCAAAAGAATCTGCTGTCAAGAACCAAAAGGAGTTCGGCCTCAACTTCAACCCTGGCCCCTCCGCTCCAAGATCAGATGGGACTCATGAAGCAAATGAGAACAGGATTGGCCCCTTCACCAACTTTGACGGGCTTCTGTCTCATATTGCTGCCCAGAGAGCTGTTGTGGTGCAATCTGCTGAAGAAGCTGATTCTGATGATGCTCCCTCACCACCAAAGCAGAAGAAGAAGGAAAAAGCTTCAAAGCCATCTGCCTCTGCTGCACCACAAGCTTCAACCAGGAAGCCACTGAATTCTGCACTGCCTGAATCCAGTGTGCAGTCTGAAGATTTATCTCGCGTGTCCAAGAGGACCAAGAAGCCATTGCCCAAGAAGGCCACTGGGGAACCCCTCACTCCTGTTGCCATTCTGTGCAACGAGGAAGACGCCATTGATCTGTCCAGCGATGAAGATCTTGGTGATGAAGCTCTTGAGATGCTGATCAAGAGTAAGCAAGAGGCGGAGATCTTCAGTGATCTTCCCCTCTTTGATTTTGACATCTTGAACAACTTCATTGATGAGTGGTTCGACGACCAGAACATCAACATCAACAGTCTGCAGCTGCCAGTGGGCATCAGTGTCACATTCCACTCTGCAATTGCTAATGAGCTAGCCCTGGCACAGAAACTTGTCGAGCTCAAGAACAAAATTGACTATGACAAGTCCCATTTCAAGAAGAACATGCACAAGCTCGGTGTGGCAGATGTGCAAATCTTCAATAAAATGCTGAATGACCTCAAGACTGAATTCCATAAGAAGTGTGAAGAAGCCAAAGGCTCTCGAGAAAGCATGAAGTCTTATGCACAGAAATGTGTGCAAGCACACAATGAAGCTGAAAAGAGGGAAGCTCTTGGGCATCCTGGCATTGATCCCAGAATGGCTGCTAAGAAGAGCAAAAAGCATGCTAAAGCAAATCCTGACACTGCAAGGCAGGGACAACCCATCATTGTCTTCCTTGCCAGCATGACTGGCTCGAAGCCAAAGGTCCCTTCAGTTGCTTCTGAGCTCAAAAAGACTAGGCATGCTGAAGAAGAAGCCAGGAAGAGGAAGCACAAGGATACATTTGATGATGCCCCTTCCAAGAAAAAGCTGAAGACTAAGAGATCTAAGTCTTCAAAGAAAAACCGTGCTGCTGCCCCTGAGCCCCTTGTTGTTGATCCCATCTCTGTTGTATATCGTGCCTCTGCAAATCGCGAGCATCGTCTCGTTGTCCATGATCCTGCTCCCACAGAGGCACCAGAATCTGAAGAAGTTCTAGCTATCGACCCCAACGCAGCTGAATACATTGGTCATGAAGACAATGTAGTTGATGATGAACTCCTTCCTCAGCTCGAGCGCCAGTTGGTATCATCGCCTGCTCCAACAAGCAGTGAATAAATTAGCATTGGTCGTCCATTGACGCCAATTGCTCCAGATGACTCCTGGGCTGAGCGCCAACAAGAAGATACCCCTGTTCAAGATGAGACACCCCATACACCACCAGCTCAAGTTACCTATCCGGTACTTGATGACGAGAATTACATGGAGATCACTCCATCTCCAAAGGCGTCGCCAGCGTGCAGGCTTCGCAAAGGTCTCAAGCCATCTGTCTCCATGTCCACCATCCCAGAAGAAGATTCACAACAATCCAGCTGAGTGGCACGTCAAGTGTTCCCTGAAGAGAATCCTTCTGCGATTGTTCAAGCATCTGAAGCTAATGCTGCTGAAGACATTCCGGCTACATCAGCCGTAGAAGAAAGAAGAGAAGAAAGAGAAAGAGAAGCCACACCCCCTGTTGTTGATCAAGTCATTCGTGAAGAGAATGTGATCGTGCCTGACCCTCCGGTCGAAGACCAAATGGAGGTTCAAAACAATGAGGCTGCCACCAACACTGCTACTGAAGCTAATGACCCTGTCATGGCTGAAGACAATGTGGAGCCTGAAGCCAATGTGAATGTTGAAGCTTTTGTGACGCCGGTCCTCACTGACGGCGCTGTTCCTCCACCACGGCCTCACGGCATGGAAACAACCTTCAATCATGAAGGGCAGCTGGTCACAGTTTGCTGGCCAATTATGATTCCCCCTACCACTCCAGGACCACAATATGACTATCATGTGGAGCGCAGGCCTCAAGTTCAGAAGCCAAAGCCGCGTCTGCCAAGGCTTCCAAGTGCTGTCACTACACATAGATCTTTCAGCGTGCTTAGTTTTAGAGAATACAATAGATTCTTTGACAATGCCAAGAACCCCTACAAGAAGCCAAGAATCTCATCTAACAGATTTTGGAGCCACCAACTGCGAAGCTATTACTCTTGCATTCTATACAATCAAGACAGAATTTTTCCACACAGGTGTCTGGATTGTGATGCTATGGTTGGGCTGCCATGTCTGGAAGAAGCCCTTGACTGCTTCAGGGATGTTGGTCTTCTGGCATTTGTCACTGATAAAGAGCACTGGAATGAAGAGCTCCTACTGCAGTTCTATGCCACCTTACATATTCGAGGCTACAATAGGGATCTGAAGACATGGATCCTTGAGTGGATGACAGGTGATGTGCATCATGAAGCCAAAGCTCAGGATATCGTCGAGCTGACTTCCCTGCCCACTCCAGATGAGTTGTATGAACATGGTTGTTCGCTTTATCAGAATGAACTGCAAAGCATATTTAAGAAGCCTGAGCCAAACATGAGACAAATGCTTAGCATGATGAAGCCTTTGCCTCAAGATGCTGAATATCCAAAGGAATTCTTTGTTGAGGACCTCGAGTATCTGCCGCGCACAGTATATCACATTCTGAGGCATACTCTCTGGCCCATCAAAGGCTATTCATCTAAAGCCAAACTTGAAGGATCCATGAAGACTTTGGTGTTCTACATCATCAATGGCATCAGATTCAACACTCAGGATTTTTTCATCAGACAACTTGCTGCTTCCGGGATTGATTTGTTTGGTCTGAAGTTCTATGCTCCATGGGTGATGCAGTTGATTAAGCTTCATTCAACTATTGACTATCGGCCCTCAGCACGCAATCACATTGTGTTCTTGCCTGAGGTTGATATGTCTATTGAAGCCAACTACCCTGAGCCTGCCAAGAAGACCCTCCATCTTCAGAATGCTGAGTTCCAGAGCTTCGCACAACCCATTGAAGGTGTTCATGTGCCAAATGCTGTAACTCATACCTATCCCTTGGCTGGAAACCTGCGCCTACCGCATCGTGCAAACACTGAAGCTACTGCAAACACCATTTCCCAAAGGCCTCAGAAGCATCCACGTGTTCTCAATGACTGTGAGCTTCTAGTGGCCATACATCAAAAGCAGGACAAGCATCATGATTGGCTAAAGCATCAGATGAAGAGTCTCTTGGTGGATGTCAATCGCATTCGCAACTTAGCCACCAAGAATTCATTTGTTGCTCATGAAGCTTGTCGCCGTACCTGGAAGAGTCTCACCTTGCTCTACGCTGAAGATGAACTTTGCGCAGATGGCTTCACTGAACATTTCAAGTTTGCCTCCAAGCCTCCACAAAATGCAAGTTGGCGTCACACACCCTCCATTGAAGATTCTGAGTACTCATCCTCGGCTGCAACTGTTGTTGCGAGAGTCGTTGATGAAGAAGATGACGCCACTTCGCCTGCTCTCATTACTCAACATAATGATGCTGCACCAGGCCCGTCTACACCACCAAACTCCAATGTCGACCCTGCTGCTCCAACTTCATCTCCACCTGGGAACGAGTAGATACTCTATGTCTTCAAACCTTATTGGTCCTTACTGACAAAAGGGGGAGAAGCATATGAGTTGATAATCTTCAAGCAGGTCCATATGGGTGGTTGCTTAATATTTTGTTAAGTACTTACAACTCTCGTTCTGAAACTCTTGGCTTTTGAGTTGTAACACTTAAACTTGATGGTCGTCTGCTATTTTTGCTGCCACTCTGTGATGTGATGATAAATTCCGCATGAGGTCATTCTGCAGACGCCCACTTTCCATTATGCATATAATTATCTTCATTATCTTATTATATGCATGATGCATTGTCTTCACACCTTGAAGATGGCCTCCACAAAGCAAAACCTGCCATGTGCATTTGCATTCAAAAGCAAATCATTTATATGCACATCTTCGGGGGGAGCCTCATCATATGTATGAAGACAATACTCACAACACTGAAGTTTCACATACTTTTATTCCCGTTGAAAACTTCAACCAGTTTGTCATTAATCACCAAAAAGGGGGAGATTGTAAGTGCATCTAGTGCCACCCCTAGTTGGTTTTGGAGTATTGATGACAAACGTGGTTGAGCGACTAATGTGTTTGCGAGAATTGCAGGATAACACAGGTAGTGTCCCTCATTGATTAGGTTTACCTACCAGAGATGACCCCTAAAAATGTGTGAATACATTGAAGACAATGGTGGTTCGTGAAGACATTCACGACGAAGATTATGACGCATGAAGCTATTCACTTGAAGACTATGGAGTGCGAAGACATAGTTGTTTTATAGTTTCCTTTTCTTCTTATTGAGTCATAGGAACCACCATACTGTTAAGTGGGGTCCAAGTGAACAAAGTCAGAGTGACTGAAGTGATGCTCAACAAAATCCTATGTCTTTGAGCGAAGACAATGAGAGCAAATCTTATCCAGAGCTGGATGAGTCAGCTTTGCTTGTAGCCCAAGCTAAGCTGTCGCGTGTTGATACGTCTCCAACGTATATATAATTTTTGATTGTTCCATGCTATTATATTACCCGTTTTGGATGTTTATGGGCTTTACTAAGCACTTTTATATTATTTTTGGGACTAACCTATTAACCGGAGGCCCAGCCCAAATTGCTGTTTTTTTTGCCTATTTCAGTGTTTCGCAGAAAAGGAATATCAAACGGAGTCCAAACGGAATGAAACCTTCGGGAGAGTTATTTTTGGAAAAAACACAATCCAGGAGACTTGGAGTGGACGTCAAGAAGCAATCGAGGAGGCCACGAGGCAGGGAGATGCACCCTAGGGGGGTGGGCACGCCCCCCACCCTCGTGGGCCCGTCATGGCTCCTCTGACCGACTTCCCTCGCCTATATATATTCACTTACCCTGAAAACATCCAGGAGCACCACGAAACCCTATTTCCACCGCCGCAACCTTCTATACCCGTGAGATCCCATCTTGGGGCCTTTTCTGGCGCTCTGCCGGAGGGGGAATCGATCACGGAGGGCTTCTACATCAACACCATAGCCTCTCCAATGAGTTGTGAGTAGTTTACCACAGACCTTCGGGTCCATAGTTATTAGCTAGATGGCTTCTTCTCTCTCTTTGATTCTCAATACAAAGTTCTCCTTGATCTTCTTGGAGATCTATTCAATGTAACTTTTTTTGCGGTGTGTTTGTCGAGATCCGATGAATTGTGGGTTTATGATCAAGTTTATCTATGAGAAATATTTGAATCTCCTCTGAATTCTTTTATGTATGATTGGTTATCTTTGCAAGTCTCTTCGAATTACCAGTTTGGTTTGGCCTACTAGATTGATCTTTCTTGCAATGGGAGAAGTGCTTAGCTTTGGGTTCAATCTTGCGGTGTCCTTTCCCAGTGACAGCAGGGGCAGCAAGGCACGTATTGAATTGTTGCCATCGAGGATAAAAAGATGGGTTTTATATCATAGTGCTTGATTTTATCCCTCTACATCATGTCATCTTGCCTAATGTGTTACTCTATTCTTATGAACTTAATACTCTAGATGCATGCTGGATAGCGGTCGATGTGTGGAGTAATAGTAGTAGATGCAGAATCGTTTCGATCTACTTGTCGTGGACGTGATGCCTATATACATGATCATGCCTAGATATTATCATAACTATGCACTTTTCTATCAATTGCTCGACAGTAATTTGTTCACCCACCGTAATACTTATGCTATCTTGAGAGAAGCCACTAGTGAAACATATGGCCCCCGGGTCTATTTTCCATCATATAAGTTTCCGATCTATTTTATTTTGCAATCTTTACTTTCCAATCTATATCATAAAAATACCAAAAATATTTATCTTATTATTATCTTTATCAGATCTCACTTTCGCAAGTGGCCATGAAGGGATTGACAACCTCTTTATCACATTGGTTGCGAGGTTCTTGTTTTTTGTGTAGGTACGAAAGATTTGCGTGTAGCCTCCTACTGGATTGATACCTTGGTTCTCAAAAACTGAGGGAAATACTTACGCTACTTTGCTGCATCACCCTTTCCTCTTCAAGGGAAAACCAACGCAGTGCTCAAGAAGTAGCAAGAAGGATTTCTGGCGCCGTTGCCGGGGAATCTACACACAAGTCAAGACATACCAAGTACCCATCACAAACTCTTATCCCTCGCATTACATTATTTGCCATGTGCCTCTCGTTTTCCTCTCCCCCACTTCACCCTTGCCGTTTTATTCGCCCTTCTTCTGTTCGTCTTTTTGTTTGCTTTGATGTCTTACTTAGCTCGTTTGCTCGTTTGGTTGGAATAGTTGTTTATTTATTGCTAAACAGAGAAGCTAAGATCTATGGATCCTCATCCACTTTCTAATCATTTTAAGAGATCCAATTATGATGAACCAATTGCTAGTGAGTTTGGTGCACTAGATTATCTTTATGAAGCTTTGCTCAAAATTCGTGAATCTAAAAATTATGATGAAGAAATTTATGAAGAGATTCACGATAACTCCTTGAATAAAAAGCATGATTGCAATGATTTTACTATAAATTGTCTTGATGTCAGTTGTGCTAATAATATGCAAAACCCTAAGCTTGGGGATGCTAGTTTTGCTATGTCTACTACTTGGTGCAATGATCATGATTGGGGTGATTCTTCTTATAATCTTGAAAATTTATTTAAGCCCCATGATGAATATGAGATTGATAATAGTATTTGCAATAATATTGAAAGTGGGTTTGGAAGAGTGTCAACTTTAGATCCCACATATTTGGAGTATGTTCAATCTTATGATATTTTTGATAAAAGTGGGTTTGGAGAGGTCATGACTTTAGTTAATGTTAATCCCACTATCTTGGAAGAGTGCAACTTTGCATGCATATGGATCGTGTTGAGAATATGTTATGTGATAGCTATTTTTTTGAATTTGCTTATGATCCCACATGTAATTATTATGAGAGAGGGAAATATGGTTGTAGAAATTTTCATGTTACAAAATTACCTCTCGTTATGTTGAGATTGCTATTGTTTCTTTCCACTTCCTTGCATCTGCTAGTTTTGCTGCCTATGAATAGGAAGTATGTTAGACTTAGATGTGTTTATCATGTGTTTTATGATGCTCTCTTTGTGCTTCAATTCTTGTCTTTCATGTGAGCATCATTGAAACCTCAATGCTTAGCTAAAAACGCTTTAAAGAAAAGCGCTTGTTGGGAGATAACCCAATATTTTTCCTTGCTGTTATTCAATAAATAATTCATCTAGCCTCTGGTTAGATGTGGCTTTATGTTTTAATTAGTGTTTGTTCCAAGTAGAACCTTTGGGAAGACTTGGGTGAAGTCTTTATGATCTTGCTGTAAAAACAGAAACTTTAGCACTCATGAGATTAGCTGCCATTTTTTACTGGAGAGTGATTTTAGGTTGATTCTTTTCGCAGATGATTAATAGACAAATTTCTCACGTCCACCAATTTATTTCAGAATTTTTGGGGTTCCATAGGTATTCTAAAGTTACATATTACTACAGACTGTTCTGTTTTTGACAGATTCTGTTTTTCGTGTGTTGTTTGCTTATTTTGATGAATCTATGGCTAGTATCGGGGGGTATGAACCATAGATAAGTTGGAATACAGTAGGTTTAACACCAATATAAATAAAGAATGAGTTCATTAAAGTACCTTAAAGTGGTGGTTTGTTTTATTTTGCTAACGGAGATCATGAGATTTTCTGTTGAGTTTTGTGTTGTGAAGTTTTCAAGCTTTTGGGTAAAGATTTGATGGATTATGGAATAAGGAGTGGCAAGAGCCTAATCTTGGGGATGCCCAAGGCACCCCAAGGTAAAATTCAAGTACAACCAAAAGCCTAAGCTTGGGGATGCCCCGGAAGGCATCCCCTCTTCCGTCTTCGTCTATTGGTAACTTTACTTGAGGCTATATTTTTATTCACCACATGATATGTGTTTTGCTTGGAGCGTCTTGTATGATTTGAGTCTTTGCTTTTTAGTTTACCACAATCATCCTTGCTGTACACACCTTTTGGGAGAGACACGCATGAATCGGAATTTATTAGAATACTCTATGTGCCTCACTTATATCTTTTGAGCTAGACAATTTTGACTAGTGCTTCACTTATATCTTTCTAGAGCACGGCGGTGGTTTTATTTGTACAAATTATTGAACTATCATGCTTCACTTATATTATTTTGAGAGTATTTTAGAACATCATGGTATTTGCTTTGGTTATAAAATTAGTCCTAGTATGATGAGCATCCAAGATAGGTATAATAAAAACTATCATATAAAGTGCATTGAATACTATGAGAAGTTTGATACTTGATGATTGTTTTTAGATATGAGGATGGTAATATTAGGGTCATGCTAGTTGAGTATTGTGAATTTGAGGAATACTTGTGTTAAAATTTTGTGATTCCCGTAGCATGCACATATGGTGAATCGTTATGTGATTAAGTTGGAGCATGATTTATTTATTGATTGTCTTCCTTATGTGTGGAGGTCGAGATCGCGCGATGGTTAACTCCTACCAACCCTTCCCCTAGGAGCATGCCTGTAGTACTTTGTTTTGATAACTTGTAGATTTTTGCAATAAGTATGTGAGTTCTTCATGACTAATGTTGAGTCCATGGATCATACGCACTCTCACCCTTCCACCATTGCTAGCCTCTCTTGTGCCGCGCAACTTTCGCTGGTATCATACACCCACCATATACCTTCCTCAAAACAGCCACCATACTACCTATTATGGCATTTCCATAGCCATTCCGAGATATATTGCCATGCAACTTTCCACCGTTATGTTTATCATGACATGCTCCACCATTGTCATATTGCTTTGCATGATCATGTAGCTGACATCGTATTTGTGGCAAAGCCACCATTCATAATTCTTTCATACATGTCACTCTTGATTCATTGCACATCCCGGTACACTGCCGGAGGCATTCAGATAGAGTCATATTTTGTTCTAAGTATTGAGTTGTAATTTTTGAGTTGTAATTTTGTTCTAAGCATTCAGATAGAGTCATATTTTGGAGGCATTCAAAGAAAAAGAGAGAAGGGACAATGTTACTATCCTTTTACCACACTTGTGCTTCAAAGTAGCACCATGATCTTCATGATAGAGAGTCTCCTATGTTGTCACCTTCATATGCTAGTGGAATTTTTCATTATAGAACTTGGCTTGTATATTCCAATGATGGGCTTCCTCAAATTGCCCTAGGTCTTCGTGAGCAAGCAAGTTGGATGCACACCCACTTAGTTTCTTTTGATGAGCTTTCATACACTTATAGCTCTAGTGCATCCGTTGCATGGTAATCCCTACTCACTCACATTGATATCTATTAATGGGCATCTCCATAGCCCGTTGATACGCCTAGTTGATGTGAGACTATCTTCTCCTTTTTTGTCTTCTCCACAACCACCATCCTATTTCACCTATAGTGCTATGTCCATGGCTCATGCTCAGGTATTGCGTGAAGATTGAAAAAGTTTTAGAATACAAAAGTATGAACCAATTGCTTGGTTGAAACTGGGATTGTGCATGATGGGAGTATTTTGTGTGATGAAAATGAAGCATAGCCTAACTATATGATTTTGTAGGGATAAGATTTCTTTGGCTATGTTATTTTCATAAGACACGATTACTTGTTAGTATGCTTGAAGTATTACTATTTTTATGTTAATATGAACTTTTATCTTGAATCATTTGGATCTGAACATTCATGCCACAATAAAGAAAATTACATTGAGAAATATGCTAGGTAGAATTCCACATCAAAAATTCTGTTTTTATCATTTACCTCCTCGAGGACGAGCAGGAATTAAGCTTGGGGATGCTTGATACGTCTCCAACGTATCTATAATTTTTTATTGTTCCATGCTATTATATTACCCGTATTGGATGTTTATGGGCTTTACTAAGCACTTTTATATTACTTTTGGGACTAACCTATTAACCGGAGGCCCGGCCCAAATTGCTGTTTTTTTGCCTATTTTAGTGTTTCGCAGAAAAGGAATATCAAACGGAGTCCAAACGGAATGAAACCTTAGGGAGAGTTATTTTTGGAACAGACGCAATCCAGGAGACTTGGAGTGGACGTCAAGAAGCAATCGAGGAGGCCACAAGGCAGGGAAGTGCGCCCTAGGGGGTGGGCGCGCCCCCCGCCCTCGTGGGTCCCTCGTGGCTCCTCTGACAGACTTCCCTCACTTATATATATTCGCATACCCTTAAAACATCCAGGAGCACCACGAAACCCTATTTCCGCCGCCGCAACCTTTTGTACCCGTGAGATTCCATCTTGGGGCCTTTTCCGGCGCTCCGCCGGAGGGGGAATCGATCACGGAGGGCTTCTACATCAACACCATAGCCTCTCCGATGAGTTGTGAGTAGTTTACCAGAGACCTTCGGGTCCATAGTTATTAGCTAGATGGCTTCTTCTCTCTCTTTGATTATGAATACAAAGTTCTCCTTGATCTTATTGGATATCTATTCGATGTAACTCTTTTTGCGGTGTGTTTGTCGAGATTCGATGAATTATGGGTTTATGATCAAGTTTATCTATGAGAAATATTTGAATCTCCTCTGAATTCTTTTATGTATGATTGGTTATCTTTGCAAGTCTTTTCGAATTATCAGTTTGGTTTGGCCTACTAGATTGATCTTTCTTGCAATTGGAGAAGTGCTTAGCTTTGGGTTCAATCTTGCGGTGTCCTTTCCCAGTGACAGCAGGGGTAGCAAGGCGCGTATTGTATTGTTGCCATCGAGGATAAAAAGATGGGGTTTATATCATATTGCTTGATTTTATCCCTCTACATCATGTCATCTTGCCTAATGCGTTACTCTGTTCTTATGAACTTAATACTCTAGATGCATGCTGGATAGCAGTCGATGTGTGGAGTAATAGTAGTAGATGCAGAATCGTTTCGATCTACTTGTCGCGGACGTGATGCCTATATACATGATCATGCCTAGATATTCTCATAACTATGGACTTTTCTATCAATTGCTCGACAATAATTTGTTCACCCGCCGTAATACTTATGCTATCTTAAGAGAAGCCACTAGTGAAACCTATGGCCCCCGGGTCTATTTTCCATCATATAAGTTTCCGATCTATTTTATTTTGCAATCTTTGCTTTCCAATCTATATCATAAAAATACCAAAAATATTTATCTTATTATTATCTCTATTAGATCTCACTTTCGCAAGTGGTCGTGAAGGGATTGACAACCCCTTTATCGCGTTGGTTGCGAGGTTCTTGTTTGTTTGTGTAGGTATGAGGGATTTGCATGTAGCCTCCTACTGGATTGATACCTTGGTTCTCAAAAACTAAGGGAAATACTTACACTACTTTGCTACATCACCCTTCCTCTTCAAGGGAAAACCAACGCAGTGTTGAAGAGGTAGCACGTGTGTTTGAAATCTAATCGTTGGACACGTGTCAGTTCCTTAGTGACCCAGGGTCATTTTGGACAAATCAGGTCAGGTTGCCTCCTGGCTATAAATAGCCCACCCCCTACACCATAAATTGGTGGCTGCTCAGAGTTAGTGCACGGCTTTTGTCGTTTGAGAGCAACCCACCTCTAAAGCATTTGAGAGAGAAATCCTTGCGAGGACAAAGCCCAAAACACCCAAAGCCAAAGAGTGTTAGGCATCACTGAAGTCTTTTTGTCCGAGTGATCTGAAGACTTGTTACACTTGAGGACTGTGAATCCTCCAGCCGGTTAGGCGTCACGTTCTCAGCATCCAAGAGTCATTGTGGATCTCCGGTGAACGAAGTCTGTGAAGGTTTGGAAGTCTACCTTGAAGACTTACCAGAGTGATTGGGCGAGGACTGGGTGTCCTTAGATCAAGGGGAATAAGGTGAATACACAGTCTTTTGAGTTCAACCTCGGCCTCCCTAACCAGACGTACAGTTGTCACAGCAACTGGAATTGGTCTACCAAATCCTTGTCCTCACCAAGCAACTGGTTCTATCCCTTTCTCTCCTTACTTTACAGTTTGTCTTCATGAAGTCATTGCTTGCTTAGCTGATTCGTTTGAATTCATTGTGTGAAGACTTTTATCTATTTAGCTTCGTACTATCTTCCATAATGATCCTGTCTACCTAGTTGTAGTTAGTCTTCGTGCTTTCCCTATATTGTATGCATGACTAATGCTTGCCTAGTGTAGTCGTCATTCCGCTGCTTACTATATAGGCTCAGCTTACCTGTTTGTCTTCAGAGCCACCGTGTTTTGATGACTTTCATAAAAATCGTCTATTCACCCCCCCCCCCTCTAGTCAATAACTAGCACTTTCACTTGGCAAGTTTCTAGACAGAAACTTGTGAGCAAAATTTCTATAGGTTCTATAAGGAGTTTAGGGCTGATCTTTGGAGGTTAAGGTTTTCTTAGGAAGGTAATGAAGCCCTAAAAATTTCAGCTCCATAGGATCAAGCAAAAATGTACTTCCTTCACAACATGCATTTTTTGACCATAATGGAAAATATTTTCTATAGAAAAAATATTCCAAATAACCATGAAATATTTTTGCACAAGGAGGTGTGCCAAGGTCCAAAGAATATTCAGAAATTTTCTTAGATTTTTGTGGGCAAGAAAAATGAGGGTTGCTTTAGAGTAGAAGTGACCGAAGTGCTATTTTTGAGAGAAAATGAATAATTTTCATTTAAGAAAAATATCCCCAAGGTTATATTTGGATATATCAGAGTGCAAGGGATGGGTTTGAAGGTGAGATGAGTCATTTGGGTGAACATCAAAGAAATGACCAAGTGATTAAGTCCAAATGAGTTGATTCAAAACTCAAATTCAATTTCAAAATGCAATAAAATCTAGAAAAAGACAAAGGGAAAAAACTAGGGTGTCACATCAAGCGAACCCCAAAATGGAATTTTACAGTAGTTAGAAAACATCTCTAGAGGTAAAGTAAATGGATTGTCATACAGTTTAAATGACACTCTAGACTCACGAGGATGGAATTTAAATTCTTTGGTAAATGATTCAGTGAGGCTGAGATGTTGGTTGCACTTATCTTCGATGTAGGGACTGAGCTATTCTTCTTTAATACCAGCCATGATCAAGAAATCGTCGCACGGCTATAGACATGATTTGGTGGCGGCATCCTGTATAGGATTTGCACTTGGTTCAACATAAGACCAACAAACTGAGCTGCTACTAGAAGATGCCTCCGAGGATCTCCACCTCAAAGAACTCCTTCCAAAAAGGTTCATCATATTTGCGTACAATTTTCTGAAAATTTTGGGTCATAAAATGTTTATCAACAAAACTTTGCAAGATTGATAGCAGCTACTCATATATTTGCATAGAGGCCATATCAAGCATTCAAACTACTTAGAACTCTAAGAATTCAATATGCAAGCTCATCTACAGTAGCACCAAGAGTAGCTAATTATTCAAAATATAAACTACTGAAGCAAAAAATAATTGGACCAATCGAGGAGTCACATACCAAGTAGCAATCGCCCAAAATAGTTTTGGAAATGGAGCTTCGAGCAAAGAGATCAAAATCCGCGGGTTTGAGAGCAGGAACACGAGAGAGAGAGAGAGAGAGAGAGAGCAATGGTGAATTTTTCTGGAGGTAGGTGATGACATGGGCTAAAGAGATAAGTGAGGGGGCCCACGTGGGGACAATAACACACCAGGGCACACCTGGGGATGCTGGCGCACCCAGGTGGGTTGTGCCCACCTGGTGCACCCCCTCTGATGTTATTTGCATCAAAAATTCTCAAATATTCAGAAAAAATCATATTAATTTTCAAAGCATTATGAGAACTTTTATTTTTGAGTGATTTTTTATTGCACGGGAAATTCAGAAAACAGACAAAACATGGCATTTTATTTTATTTAACTAATTAAAATTGAAAATAAAAGTAAGGACAGAAAGTGGTGCCTACTAAATTCATCAACTTCATACCTCTCAAAAATGATCCATTAATAAGGTTGATCAAGTCTTATTAACAACCACTTTCGGTTAGCATAAAACCGAAGAACTTTCTGTAAGTGCATCTAGTGCCCCTTAGTGATTTTGGTGCATTGAAGACTTATAGGTTAAGGGACTAATGTGTTTATGAGTGTACACAGGTCTATAAGTCTATGAGGAGTTTGATATTTACAGAGAAAGTCGA
The DNA here is from genome assembly GCA_963921465.1 of Triticum timopheevii. NCBI lineage: Eukaryota > Viridiplantae > Streptophyta > Magnoliopsida > Poales > Poaceae > Triticum > Triticum timopheevii. Next base: position 464,297,907 of record OY997274.1, read on the forward strand.
CCCCTAAAAATGAATATCTTCGACTGAAGATTTTGGTATTCCTGAAGACTTTCATGAAGACTTTGAAAGTGAAGAAATTGGTGTGTCCGTGAAGACTTGATATTCATGCAAGGAATATGAAGCTTGAAGACTTTAGTTTTCATAGTTTTGTTTTTCTTTTTCTTGAGTCATAGGAAACACCGTACTGTTAAAGGGGGTCGAGGAAATACTAAGGAAAAATTTCCATGTGATGCTCAACTCAAAATCCTACACCTACCAATCCCTTCGAGTGAAGCCATTGGAAATCTCATACAGTTCAGTCAGTTTCTTTAGTGACAGAGACGAAGTTCTTCTGGTTGCTGAGAAATTTGTTCTGACTGAGGAGTTAGGAATTCGCCAGTGCGGATTACCTACACAGTGAGGAACATGATAGCCCTGAGGAATTTGAGAGTCAAAATTCCGACCGTTGCTGTGTTGCGCGCTAGCTGTCCCAAAATATCTTGTCCACCTAACGGTCATATCATTGAATGGCATTTATGTCTTATCATGTCGGGCTGCTCCCTAGGCTATAAATAGCCGCCCCCTACAACCACTAGTTGGTTGGCTGCTCCGAGAGAAACTGACACTTGGCATTTGAGAGCAACCCATCCTCCGAGGACTTTGAGAGAAAATCATCGAGTGAGGAAAATCCCAAACCCCAAACACCTACAAACCCAAAGTGATTGAGCATCACTGAAGAGATTGATCCTGCGTGGATCGGACGCTTTTTTCCTTTGAAGACTGTGCTTCTTCCAGACGGTTAGGCGTCATGGTCTAGAGCATCTAAGAGGAATTGTGGATCGCCGAGTGACCGAAGTCTGTGAAGGTTTGGAAGTCGCCTGAAGACTTACCACGAGTGATTGGATGAGGTCTGTGTGACCTTAGTTCAAGGAGAATACGGTGAGGACTTGGTGTCCTAAGCTGCGTGCTCAGCGATTGGGTGTCCGGGACTGTGTGTCCTCGAGTTTAAATACTCAGCCGCTCCAACCAGACGTACAACTGAGACAGCAGTTGGAACTGGTCTACCAAATCATTGTCTTCACCAATCTTACTGGTTCTATTTCCTCAACTCTTTCATTTCCTCATTACTGTGTTGAGTGATTGTTCATATCTGTGTTTGAAGACTTTGACTGAAGACTTTCTCAATTTCCTCAGTTCAATTTCTTCAGTCTGTTTGTCTTCATCTTGTGTTATCCTGTGTTTACGCTTTCTGTACTCTGTGTTTGTCTTCATTTCATCATGTTGACCATGTGTGTATTCTATCATGCTTACTTCTGAGTACTTATTCCGCTGCAAGTAGTTCTTCAATGCTTACTTCTGAATTCATAAAAATCGCCTATTCACCCCCCCCCTCTAGTCGATATAACGCACTTTCAATTGGTATCAGAGCAAGGTACTCCCTTGTTCTGTGTGATTTTGGTTTAACCACCTGGAGTTCTAGTTATGTCGACCGCAGGTATGATCAAGGTCTCTGCTGGGTGTCCTACCTTCGATGGCACGGACTACCCCTACTGGAAGAATAAGATGCGAATGCATCTTGAAGCAATTGACAACGATCTCTGGTACAATGTGGAAAATGGTGTTCCCTCAGTCACACCTTCCCTGAATGCTGCTGATGTGAAGAGATTCAAGCAACTCGATTCTCAAGCGAAGAATGTCATATGTGGTCATCTGAGTAAAGGGCAGTATGGAAGAGTGAGTGCTTTGGAAACTGCTAAGCTTATCTGGGATAGGCTCTCCAAAGTAAACGAAGGAGTCTCAACTCAACGTGACTCTCGTGTTGACGTTCTTCGCAATCCCTTCAACCGCTTCAAAAGACTCGACAATGAAAATGTTCAGCAAACCTTCGATCGCCTCACTGATGAGCGTGCTGATTACAAGTCACTAGATCCCGCTGATATCCTCGAGAGGCTAAATACTCATGAGTTCCTGCCTGCTGAAAAGAGAGATCTCTATGGTTCAAGCTATGGGAAAACCCGTGCCCTGAAGGCCAAGGCAGTGTCTGAATCTGAATGTGAAGATTCTGGTAGTAGCCTTGGTGACCCTGAAGAACTGAGCCAGGAGCTAGCACTGCTCATGAAGAAGTTCCAGAAATTCTTAAGATGTGGTTGCTTTGGAAAATCTTCAAGGAGCAGTGATTCCTCATCAAGTGACTATAAGAGAAGGCTATGCCACAGATGCAAGAAGCTTGGTCACTACATTCAAGACTATCCTCAGTGGGACAAGGAACTAAAGAAGAAGAAATACAAGGATTACAGTTCTGATGATGCCAAGAAGAAGAAGAAATCTTCAAAGTCTTCATCATCAAAATCCTCGAAGTCTTCATCCCACAAGAAGAGCAGCTCCAAGAAGGCTCAGGCGTTCATTGGCAAGGAAATGGATTCTAAGGCTAAATCTGAGGATAATGAGGAAGAGGAGGCATCCGAGGAGTCTGAGTCAGGTGTGGCCAGTCTAGCTCTTGCTACCGCATTTGTCAGCAAGTCTATCTTCAACTCTGAAGAAAATGGCAACACCAACAACGCTGATGAAGGCAATGACGACTATGCTCCCACCTATTTGCTTCATGGCAAAGGCTGCTAAGGTAACTAAATACCCCTCCTCTGAATCAAGTGAGGATGAATCTGATGAAAATCTTAAGCCTAGCTACTCTAAACTTGCTAAGATTGCTGTGAAACAACAAAAGGCTATTGAAAAACTTCAAAACATGCTAGCAAAAGTGATGATATGTTGGGTGATGAAATGGACGGCACTAAAGACTTAACTGAAAATCTTCAGAGACTTCAGTCTTAGTTTGACAACCTTCAAAGTCATCATAAAACTCTCTTAACTGATCACGAGAAGCTTTCTTATGAATTTCTTCAAAGAAAGCAAGATCTTGAGAAGCTAAGAGTGAGTTATGAAGATCTTCAGAAGGAGCGTGATTCATTACTTGCTCAACAAATCAGCGCTACTCAGGAAGAATTTGATCCTCCATGCTTAAAGTGCATTGAACGTGAATCTGCTAATTTTTCACCTGAATGTTAAAATGCTTCAAATGTTACAAATTCTTCACCTGCCTCTGCTATCACTAATTCCTCATCTGAGGACATTGCTAGTATCACTGACGATGCAAGGCTGAAGGAATTGTATCTGACAGGCATGTACAAAAGTCTCAAAGGGCATCAGACTCTTTGTGATGTGCTTAAAAAGCAGATCCTCAACAGAAACCCTAGGAAAGTGGGTATTGCCTTTGAGAGGAAGCTCAATGCTGATGGAACATATTGGAAGCCTGAGCAGTACCCCAAAACCTCATGGGTTGCTGCAAAGGGACCTCCAGTTGATCCATCTAACTTATCTGGCTTTACATGTGAATCTCCTCATTCTTCTGATGAGTCATTTGACTCCAACTATAAACTGTTCAAAAATCAGAATGGTGAAGTATTTGCTAGATATGTTGGCACTAGCTGCAGGAACGGTTCCCCTATGAAGAAAATCTGGGTTTCCAAAAGTTATGTTGAAAGTCTTCAGGTGAATGTCCTCATGACACCACCTGTGAAGAATAGGAACCCCAGATCAAATTCTTCATATGGACCAAATTCTTCATGTGGATCCAAGTCCTCATACGGACCGAATTCCTCACATGGATCAAATTCCTCAAAAGGATCAAAGTCCTCATATGATCATCATCGTGCTAACCCTTCTGTTTCGCAGGGTAGAGCTAAGGGCTATGAATATGTGCATTATTCTTCAAATCATTATGTTCATAAGTCCTCGAAGAATTTCTCTGCTTATTCATATGCTTACCCTAACCCCTCTTATGTGAAACGAAGTCGACTGGCATCCATGCCACCTTTTTCATATGGTGCTCGCAGAGTGATGAATTCTTTACCACCCCTCCAGATGTGGGTGGTGAAGAAAAAGAACTAATCTCTTATGCAGGGTCAGGTCTCTGGACGTGCTTTAACGACTGAAGAATTTGCTGGGGGCCTGACAAAACTGCCTGAAAGGACGCAGGCTAATCATGATGAAATGAACCTTCATTTCACACATCCTCACACTGCTTATCTGTGCTATTGCTTGATGAAATTGAACTAATGATACTGATGTCATATTCTTCACTGATGAAGTATATGCATTTGTAAGCTGCACTAATTCATCTGCAGGATGATCAACCCAAAGCTAATGAGTGGGTCCTCGATAGTGGATGTACAAATCACATGACTGGTGACAAGAATCTCTTAATGGATGCTCCCTTAACACCGTCACATCTGAAGCATATCATCTTCGCTGACAAAGGCAAGAGTCAGGTATTGGGTCTAGGTAAGGTTGCGATCTCAAAGGATCGACACATGGACAAAGTCATGCTTGTCGAGTCCTTAGGATACAACCTCATGTCCGTCTCAATGCTTTGTGATCTTGATATGGTTGTTGTCTTTGGCAAGTATTGTTGTGTTGTGATCATGGAAGATGAGAATTCCAAAGTCTTCGAAGGCTTTAGGAGAGGAGACTTGTACATTGTTAATTTCTCTACAGGACCACAACCTGCCTTGTGCTTACTTGCAAAAGCTTCAGAAGGCTGGCTATGGCATCGACGACTTGGTCATGCTGGCATGAGGAATCTGCACATGCTCGCGAAGAAGAAGCATGTCATTGGCATTGAGAATGTCAAATTCCTCAAGGATCACTTGTGCGGAGCCTGTGAAGCTGGGAAGATGACTAAAGCCAAGCATCCAGCAAAAACTATCATGACCACCACTCAACCATTTGAATTGCTTCACATGGACCTCTTCGGCCCTAATCATTATTCTGCTGTGACTAATGATGCATCCCTATATGGCTTTGTTATTGTTGATGATTATTCTCGTTACACATGGGTACACATTGTTACTTACAAACATGAAGTGCAGGAAGTCTTCAAATGATTTTCCTCGAGGGCTTCAACCAACTTTGGTGTGAAGATCAAGCACATCAGGAGTGACAATGGAACTGAGTTCAAGAATTCCGGTCTTAATGACTATCTTGATGAACTTGGTATTACTCATGAGTTATCTACTCCTTATACTCCTCAGCAAAATGGCGTCGTGGAGCGCAAGAACAGAACTCTTGTTGAGATGCCTCGCACTATGCTTGATGAATACAAAATGCCTCATCGGTTTTGGATTGATGCAATTGATACCGCGTGCCACATCATCAACAGAGTATATCTTCACAAATTCTTCAAGAAGACTGCCTATGAACTCCTCACTAACAAGAAACCCAATGTGAGTTATTTCAAAGTCTTCGGTGTTGGATTAGGAATCCTCATCACAATGCTAAATTCGCACCGAAAGCACATGGAGGTTTTATGCTTGGTTACGGAAAGGACTCGCACACTTACAGAGTCTTCAACATCGCTCTTCACAAGATTGTTGAAACTGTAGATGTGCGGTTCGATGAAACTAATGGCTCACAAAGAGAGCACCTACCTTCTGTGATAGATGAAACGGCACCTGAGGATTCTATCAAGTTCAAGGCTACTGAGGATGTCATTCCTACCGAAGAATCTACTGAAGAATTCATTCCAGAACGCGAAGATCGTCGAGCTAATGCACCTGAGGAAAATGCTAAAGAAAATGGTGCTGAAGAAAATGTTGATCAAATTCCTCGATGACAACCAGCTCATCCTCGCGTTGCAAAAGAAGTGCAAGTTGAAAAGATCATTGATGACATTGAAGCACCAGGTCCTCTCACCCGCTCAAAAGCTTCACATTTATCTAACTTTTGTGGGCACTATGCTTTTGTCTCTATCACAGAGCCCACTAAGGTAGATGAAGCATTTCTGGAGCCTGAGTGGATTCAGGCCATGCAAGAGTAATTACATCAGTTCGAGCTCAACAATGTCTGGGAACTGGTCAAACGTCCAGATCCTCGCAAGCATAATATCATTGGCACAAAATGGATCTACCACAACAAGCAAGATGAAAATGGCCTTGTGGTGAGGAATAAGGAACGACTTGTAGCTCAAGGCTACACACAGGTTTTGAAGATCCAAAGAATCCTGACAAAGTCTTCAGACTCAACAAGGCCCTCTATGGCCTCAAGCAGGCCCCTCGGGCGTGGTATGATACTTTGAAGGAATTCTTCGTGAAGAATGGCTTCACACCCGGTTCACTCGACCCTACTCTCTTTACTAAATCTTATGATGGTGAACTGTTCGTGTGCCAAATATACGTTGATGATATTATCTTTGGCTGTACTGACCAACGTTATAGTGATGAATTTGCCTATATGATGAGTGAAGAATATCAAATGTCTATGATGGGAGAGTTGAAATTCTTCTTAGGTCTTCAAATTCGTCAGTAGCACAATGGCATATTCATATCTCAGGAGAAATACCTCAAGGATGTTCTGAGGAAATTCGGCATGCAAGATTGCAAAGGAGTCAAAATTCCTATGCCCACAAATGGCCATCTATGCACTGATGAAAATGGTATTGACTTCGATCACAAGGTATACCGCTCCATGATTGGTTCTTTATTGTACTTATGTGCATCTAGGCCAGATATAATGCTTAGTGTTTGCATGTGTGCCCGATTTCAAGCTACACCAAAGGAATCACACCATAAGGCTGTGAAGCATATTCTTCGATATCTAGCTCACACAAAAACACTAGGACTATGGTACGCCAAGGGCTCTTCTTTTGATCTCATTGGATATTCTGACTCTGACTATGCTGGTGATCGTGTGGACCGCAAGTCAACATCTGGTACTTGTCATTTCCTCGGACGATCTTTGGTCTGTTGGTCCTCGAAGAAACAGAACTGCGTATCACTGTCTACTGCTGAAGCTGAGTACATTGCTGCTGGTTCTTGCTGTGCTCAATTGCTGTGAATGAAGCAAACTCTCAAGGACTACGGCGTCAACATGAAGAATGTGCCTCTCTACTGTGACAATGAGAGTGCCATCAAGATTGCTCACAACCCAGTTCAGCACTCGAAGACAAAGCACATTCAGATTCGTCATCATTTTCTTCGCGATCATGTGTTGAAGGGCGACATTTCTATTGAGCATGTGAAGACTGAAGAACAACTAGCCGATATCTTCACAAAGCCCTTGGATGAGAAGAGATTTAGCAAGTTGCGGTGTGAGCTAAATATCTTAGAATCTTCGAATGTTCTTTGAAAAAGGACACTTATCCTAACACTTATGCAAAATTGATGACTTAGATGTGCAACACATGAAGAAACGTTTTTCTTCAATCAATGAAGAATAACACTCTAAGTGTGAAGAAATTAATGAAGAATTTGATTCTCAGAATCCTAAGACAATTGTACGCGGTGTCTGAAATCATCATTCTTATATGATGGGTCACGCCACCACCAAAGTCGAAAATCTTCAATTTGAGTTTTTCCTCAGTGTTGAAATTCCTCAGTTTTTCAAATTCTTAAACTTTTCAAAATCTTCACTGTTTCCGTCGTTTTTCTTCATTGGCTATATATATATATATATATATATATATATATATATATATATACACACACACACACACACACACACACACACACACACACATATATATATATGTGTATATATATATATGAGTTTATGTCCTCTACAGCATTCACTTATGGCTATTTCTTCAAGTTGCATTTTCTGCTAAATGAATGTGATCGGACCCTTCCCCCTCTATGCTATACTCAACCCAATCTATTCACAAATTCTTCATGTGCGTTCTATTTGAAACTCGTTCAAAATCTTCACTGTGTCCTTGTCAGCTGAAGAAATTGCGAACGGAACTTTAAAACTAATCTTATCCAGATTTTCGGTTTTGCCGCTCAAACTGTCCTGTATCCCACGATGGACTTATCTATTTACCCACGATCTAACACGATCTCCACCTTTCAGTACGTGGGTGACACATGTCAAACGAATGAGAAGGGCCAGGGGCACGTTCGTCCTAAATCTTCGGGCGAACAGTTTTCTACTGCAACTATAAATACCCCCTCACCCCTTCATCACTTCCTTTACTCCGCTCGACTGCTCTCTCTCTCTCTCTCTCTCTTGCTCGAGCTTCTCAAACCCTAGCGCCGCCGCTACTCCATCATCGCTGGTGAGGAAGAGCTTCACTGCCTCGACCTCGTCGTCGTCGTACTCGTGCCGGCCGCGGAAATCTTCACTCCGCCGCCGCCGTAGCTATCTTCCTCCGCCAAGTTAGGGCGTGGAAGATCTGAACTGACGAGCTTCAAATCTACACTTCTTAGTTCATCGTGTTCTTCATCAAGGGTAATTAAAAGTTACTTTTACTGCCCTCTTTGATTCAAAATTTTCTCTACAAAATCTTCAAAGGTGTTTTATTCTTCAAATCCTCACACACACAAAACACCTCACTAGTCATTTGTTCTTGATTGGTTTCCCTAAGCATCATTTTTCTTCAAGATTCCTCAATTGTGTTGATCCTCAATCTATACAACTCTGGAACCTAAGACAAAGAACGCTTAGTGAAATTCTTCAAGACTCATCTGGTCAGATTCCTCAAACTTGTTCTTTTTGAAAACCTTCTGAGAACGCATATGACCTCTTCAAATTCCTTGCAACTATACTCAGTTCACAGGTACTCATGTCCGCTGCTGAATCACTAGGTTCTCATCAACTTAACTCATTTGCAACGTTCCTCGAAGAGAAGTTGCATACTTCTTCAGAGAATTCGATTGTTCAAATTCCTCAACTGAAGAATATGGCAGACGGTAAGAAACCACAGAAAGGCGGAAAGAAGCCTGAGGTCATGACTGCGTTTGAAATACCTGAGGACATCTATGCTGACTATTGCACACCTGATGAGGCTAAGTTCGGAAAGGAGAACAAAAATTAGCGCAAGGTGCGCATACAGAGGATTGAAAGGAGATGGGAAAGAGAATGGAGGGAGTACAGATATGTAACTCCAAAGTATATGAAGAAATTCTCTCTAAATCCTCCCTGCCCAAGAGCTCCATTGGCACCTGGCCAAGAAGCTGACCCCACCAGCATCAAGCGTGGTGAGGATTTCCCTGAAGAATGGGCCAAACGCCAAGCCAAGTTGGCAAGGCAAGCCAAAGAAGCAGTGAGGAAATTTAATGAAGACTCTGCTGCTGCTGCTGCCACAAAGGCCTCTGACAAGCCTAAAAAATCAATGGCAAAGAAGCCCGCTCACAAGCCAAGTGCTTCACCAACTGTGCCCTCACGGCCAAGTTCCTCAGCAATGCCCTCACAGCCAGTTCCTCATGCTGCTCCTGCTCCTCCCAAGTCCTCAGCTCCTCCCCCAAAGTCCTTAGTTGCTCCGGCAAAGTCCTCAACACCTGTACATTTGGCCACGTGCCAAAGGACTGCAGGCATCTCTATTGCCTCTGGTGTCTCAGCGAGTTCCTCAGCTGCACCAAACTCTTCATCAGGCCCCACTCTGCTGAAGACCAAGGCAACTGCTGGACGAGGTCCACAGCCTAGTCTGAAGAAGAAACAGGTTGCCTTCCAAGTGCCATCTAACGATGAAACTGATGATGATGAACTTGCAGAAATCATCAGAGACAGGCAAGAAAGGGCCGCTAGAGCCAAAGGCACAACTGTGCCACTGCTTTTGGGTCCAAAGGTGATCCTCGACTACATTGATCTCTGGCACAAGGACCCAAACACTCCTATGCCTGATTTTCATTTGACTCCTGGCCAAAGTCACGTGCTGGCCCATTTCATCAATGAAGAGAAATGGAAATTTGAGAAGGCCAGACAAATCAAGAAAGCTCAGTTCAGGAAAGAGAAGTTCCTGAGGAAAAATGTTGTCAAAATGACAACTGATGAACTCCTCACGATCCAGTCTGAAATCAAAGCCCTCAGCGATGATTTCAATGCTTATTATGCTGATTGGCAAGGAGCCAAAGTCAGGTTCGTTAAACTGACTGAGAAGTTCACCAATGTTGCAGCCCCATCGCAACAAGAAATTCCTCAAGCTGAAGCCTCAATTCAGCAAACTGAAGAACATGCCAGCACCGCTGATGACTTTCAAGCTGCTAATGAAAATGCTAGTTCCAGGGCTGATGACTCCATTCCAGCCATTGAAGACATTGCCAGGGCATCCACTAGTGGTGCGCCTGAAGAAAATGAAGAAGTCGGGGCAACTGCATCAGTTGCGCCTGAGGAAATTCAAACAGATTCCTCAGCTCCTTCTGCACCTACACCAACTCCTACCCTTCCATCTGCATCAGATGTGAGGAAGACCAAGGCTGCAGAGAGAGCTGCAGTGAAGAAAAGGAAAGCATCATCTACTTCAGATTCTTCAGCTCCGAAGAAAATGAAGCCTATGACCAGCTCACTTGCAAATCCAATTGATGTTGTTCTGATTTCCACCATGCCATCAAAGGACCTTGTTCCTTTTGGTGAAGAATATGTGATCCCTAGCGGATCTGATGAAGAAAATCATTCTGCTGCTTCGTCAGAGCAGATTGATGAAGAAATTGAAGTGGATGCGATCCCTTCAACACCTGTTGCTTCCTCGCCAATGCCTCAGTTCACAGCTGAAGAGGCTGGCGTTGAAGAAATTGAAGATGAAGACGTGGATATTGGATGCACTACGCCTATGATGAATGATGACTTTTGGGAAAGTCTGCATCCTAATTCTCCACACTTCACCCCACTACAACAAATACCTCAGTCCCCTGCACCAACCGCTCTGAAGAAACTCATCCCACCTCATCTGTGCATGAAGAAATTCCAGCCACTAGTGCTGAAGAAACTGCTCCTGCTGATTCCTGAGGTTGTGATGCAACTCACTGACACTCCTCTGCCCAAGCCAAAGGATCCATTCTCAAAGAAGCAAAAGTTCAAGGCTGCTGATTTCTTCAACGAGCATGTGTTCTTCACTAACTACAATCCCTATGATTCTGCTTGCATAAGGAAGAGGCGTTTCTGGACTGCTAGTCAAGCCAACTTTTACTCCTCTGTACTATTCGACAAAGACAAAGTCTTCGATCATGCACACATTCCTCACCTAGACATGGAATCTCTGCCGTGCTTCGAGCCAGTCCTCAGTGTTCTTCACGATGCTGGATTGCTGAATTTCTGCACTGACATCTGTGATTGGAATGAAGAACTCATTCTTCAATTCTTTGCAACGCTGCACATCACAGGAAATTCTGAAGATGTGAACACTTGGGTGTTGGACTGGATGTCAGAAAATACTCACTACAAGGCACCAGCAACTAAATTGCTTCGTGCCCTCCCACTCAGTCCTCCCCTTGATGGTGCCCGTTGCGTTTACAACGAACCTGAGCTTACAAATCATTACATGCAAGCATTGTTGAGGAAATCGTTAACTGGTAGCTGCTCGGTTGGCTAGTGAGTAGGGGATTAATCGGCTAATGGGCAAGTTAATCGGCCATTTAATCAATTAATCGGACGATTTATCGGTTTGTAGGCTACTCCGCGACTCTAAGAGTAGGGATTAATCGGCAAGTTAACTGGTTAATCGGATGAATTCTTGAACAGGGCATGCAAGTGATGATGAAGCCTCTGAAGCCAGGGTAGGCCCCTCGAACCAAATTCCTCGTCAAGGAATTACTGTATGTGCCTCGGACTGTCTATCGCATTCTGACGAAGACAATGAGTCCTATCAAAGGCCACAACTCAAATGATGAAGAAGTCGTTGGCATCATGAAGAATATGCTCTTCAATATCATTCATGCCGTTCCCATAAACTTCCATGATTTCTTCATGAGGACTCTGGCAAATATTGCTATGTCACCCTTTGAGCTGAAGCCTTATGCACCATGGATTATGAGGTTTATCCGGACAAGGTCTTCACTCAATTACAAGGCTGATACTCTGAACCACGGCAGCTACTTGCCTCCAATTGAAGTCCTCAAACGGACATTTTCCTCAGCTAATGACAAAGGCAAGGAAACTGCTGTGATAGATGAAGGCATTCGTCCATTGGATGGTAAATTTCGCAAGGCTGCATCCTACTCCACCAATGATGACTCTGCCACACATGACTCTGCCGCCAACACCTCTGCCAAGCAAATTCCTCAAGCCACAGCACCCAGGGTGATGACTGATCTTGAGTTACTCCTTAGTCTTCATCAGAAGGTTGATCGCAATCATAAATGGGTCAAGCGTCAGTTTGGTTCAATTCTTTACAACATGACCTCCACACACAATGCAGTGAAGAAAAACCAATACTACCTCCATGAAACCTTCAACAGTACCTGGGTTGTCCTATCTCATGTCTACAGCACAGAAGATCTGAAGAACATGGGTCTCAAGGAAGAATTTGACTGGTCTGCACCTCCACCGAAGAGATTCAAGAAGGTCAAGGTTCCTTCCTTGGTGGCCAGCTCCTATTCTTCATCGCGCGACACTGATGAAAATGAAGACTTGGACGACACTGCGGCAGGCCCTACTACGACAACCAACCCCGACAACGCTGGCGCTCCTCCATCAACTTGATATTCTTCAGGGGCGTTAGTCCTCAGTTTTGATCCTTTTGGTCATTCGATGACAAAGGGGGAGAAATCTGAGTTAGTCTTCAAGCGGGTCTATTATATGGGCGTTTTTTTGCTAAGTTACAACTCTCGCTCTTCTGAAACTTTTATTGGGTCGAGTTGTAATCTTAAAACCGATGGTGCTCTGATACTTTTGATGCACTATGCTCTGATTCTGCATGCTTGTTCCTCGTTAATATCATTGCACGCATGCTGAATTTCTTCAGGCACCATATTTCATCATGCATCTCAAATTCTTCATATTATATGTCAAATGCATGTATGAATTACAAGATATAGGGGGAGATCTCCATGATTCAACTCTTCAAGTGTGCATTGCTTCAAAAGCAAATTCCTCACTATGCACATCTTCAGGGGGAGTTCTTCTATATCTTGCAATCAAATTCCTCAATATCAATACTTACACTTCATATGTTTATCCCCGTTGAAAACTTAACCTATATTGTCATCAATCACCAAAAATGGGGAGATTGTAAGTGCATCTAGTGCCCCTTAGTGATTTTGGTGTATTGAAGACTTATAGGTTAAGGGACTAATGTGTTTATGAGTGTACACAGGTCTATAAGTCTATGAGGAGTTTGATATTTACAGAGAAAGTCGACCCCTAAAAATGAATATCTTCGACTGAAGATTTTGGTATTCCTGAAGACTTTCATGAAGACTTTGAAAGTGAAGAAATTGGTGTGTCCGTGAAGACTTGATATTCATGCAAGGAATATGAAGCTTGAAGACTTTCGTTTTCATAGTTTTGTTTTTCTTTTTCTTGAGTCATAGGAAACACCGTACTGTTAAAGGGGGTCGAGGAAATACTAAGGAAAATTTTCCATGTGATGCTCAACTCAAAATCCTACACCTACCAATCCCTTCGAGTGAAGCCATTGGAAATCTCATACAGTTCAGTCAGTTTCTTCAGTGACAGAGACGAAGTTCTTCTGGTCGCTGAGAAATTTGTTCTGACTGAGGAGTTAGGAATTCGCCAGTACAGATTGCCTACACAGTGAGGAACATGATAGCCCTGAGGAATTTGAGAGTCAAAATTCTGACCGTTGTTGTGCTGCGCGCCAGCTGTCCCAAAATATCTTGTCCACCTAACGGTCATATCATTGAAGGGCATTTATGTCTTATCATGTCGGGCTGCTCCCTAGGCTATGAATAGTCGCCCCCTACAACCACTAGTTGGTTGGCTGCTCCGAGAGAAACTGACACTTGGCATTTGAGAGCAACCCATCCTCCGAGGACTTTGAGCGAAAATCATCGAGTGAGGAAAATCCCAAACCCCAAACACCTACAAACCCAAAGTGATTGAGCATCACTGAAGAGATTGATCCTGTGTGGATCCGACGCTTGTTACCTTTGAAGACTGTGCTTCTTCCAGACGGTTAGGCGTCATGGTCTAGAGCATCCAAGAGGAATTGTGGATCGCCGAGTGACCGAAGTCTGTGAAGGTTTGGAAGTCACCTAAAGACTTACCACGAGTGATTGGACGAGGTCTTTGTGACCTTAGTTCAAGGAGAATATGGTGAGGACTTGGTGTCCTGAGCTGCGTGCTCAGCGACTGGGTGTCCGGGACTGTGTGTCCTCGAGTTTAAATACTCAGCCGCTCCAACCAGAAGTACAACTGAGATAGCAGTTGGAACTGGTCTACCAAATCATTGTCTTCACCAACCTTACAGGTTCTATTTCCTCAACTCTTTCATTTCCTCATTACTGTGTTGAGTGATTGTTCATATCTGTGTTTGAAGACTTTGACTGAAGACTTCCTCAATTTCCTCAGTTCAATTTCTTCACTCTGTTTGTCTTCATCTTGTGTTATCCTATGTTTACTCTTTCTGTACTCTGTGTTTGTCTTCATTTCATCATGTTGACCATGTGTGTATTCTATCATGCTTACTTTTGGGTACTTATTCCGCTGCAAGTAGTTCTTCGCTAAGGAATTTCCTCACCGGCAAATTCCTCAGTGAAGAATTCATAAAAATTGCCTATTCACCCCCCCTCTAGTCGATATAATGCACTTTCACTTTCGTAAAACACTAGGTTACCTCAATGGGGATATGCACGTCCCCAACAATAAGCATTTCATATTTCTTTTTGGCAGTAGGTAGAGGTAGTTGAAAACTTCCAATAGTGAGTGTTGGAGATTTTTCAATAAGATTACTACCATTCACTAGGAATTGTTCTTCGGAAAATGCACTATATGCTCGTTACCATTGATATAAAAAGTGACCTTGCTTTTATTACAATCAATAACAGCCCCTGCGGTATTCAAGAAGGGTTTACCAAGGATAATCGACATGTTATCGTCCTCAGGCATCTCAAGTATAACAAAGTCAGTCAATATAGTAACATTAGCAGCGGGCACATCCTCACAAATACCGATAGGTATGGCAGTTAATTTATCAACCATTTGCAAAGATATTTTAGTAGGCATGAGTTTATTCAAGTCAAGACTTTTATATAAAGAGAAAGGCATAACACTAACACCAGCTCCAAAATCACACAAAGCTCTTTTCACATAATTTCTTTTGATGGAGCAAGGTATAGTTGGTATTCCGGGATCTCCAAGTTTTTTAGGTACTCCATCCTTAAAAGAATAATTAGCAAGCATGGTAGATATTTCAGCTTCTGGTATCTTTCTTTTGTTAGAAATGATGTCTTTCATATATTTTGCATAAGGTGCCATCTTTAAGATATCAATTAAATGAGTGTGCAAAAAGACAGGCCTAAGCATTTCAGCAAAGCGTCTGAATTCTTCATCATCTTTCTTCTCAGTCGATTTAGGTTGAAAGGGCAGGGTTTTTGAACCCATGGTTCTCTTTCTCTTCCATGTTTTCTAGCAACAAAGTCTCTTTTATCATATCTTTTGTTTTTCGGTTGTGGGTTATCAAGATCAACAACTGGTTATATCTCAACATTATTATCAGGTTCTTTATCATTGTTTGGTTGACTGTCTTCATGAACATCCTCATTACCTTTTTCATTATCACTAGGTGAAGGTTCATTACCAGATTGAGTTTCAGCATCAAAGATAGAAACATCATTATCATTATCAGGAGGTTTTTCTTTTTCAGGTTCACTAGAGGCATGCAAAGTCCTATCATTTTTATTTTTCTTTTTCTTTCTAGGAGGACTAGGTGCATCATTGTTAATTCTTTGAGAGTCTTGTTCAATTATTTTGGGGTGACCTTCAGGATAAAGTGGTTCCTGAGTCATTTTACCTCCTCTATTTGCTACTCTAACAACAAAGTCATTTATGTTGTTTTTCATTTCAGCAAGCAATTCTCTTTGAGATTTAGCAACTTGTTCTAGTTGAGTTTGAACCATAGATGCATGTTTTCCTACACCTCTAACATCATTTGAGATTCTAAATAACAAGTCACTCAAGTGAGCAATCATATCAGAAGTATATTTCAATTGTTTCACAACATTGGCATTGAAGTGATCTTGCTTTCTAATGTAATTATCAAACTCATATAAGCACTGACTGGGATGCATATTATAAGGATTATCATTGTCATTAAATTTCATTAAATAATTTACCTATACCACCTTAGGTGGTGGTGGTGTATCAAGCTCATGTATTTCTTCAATAGGAGGTAAATTTTTGATATCTTCAGCTTTAATACCTTTTTCTTTCATACTTTTCTTTGCCTCTTGCTTATCTTCAGGACTGAGATATAAGATACCCCTCTTCTTCGGAGTGGGTTTAGGCGGTGGTTCGGGAGGAGTCCAATCATCATAATTTTTCAATATATTATTCAATAATTCCTCAGCTTTTTCAACAGTTCGTTCCCTAAAAACACAACCAGCACAACTATCTAGGAAGTCCCCAGAAGCATCGGTTAGTCCATTATAGAAGATATCAAGTATTTCATTTTCCTTGAGAGGATGATCAGGCAAAGCATTAAGCAATTGGAGGAGCCTCCCCCAAGATTGTGGGAGACTCTCTCCTTCAATTTGCACAAAGTTAAATATTTCCTGTAAGGTAGCTTATTTCTTATGAGCAGGAAAATATTTTTCAGAGAAGTAATAAATCCTATCCTGGGGACTACGCACACAACCAAGAGCAAGAGTATTGTACCAAGTCTTAGCATCACCCTTTAATGAGAATGAAAATAATTTGAGAATATAATAATAGCGAATTTTCTCACCATGAGCAAAAAGGGTGGCTATGTCATTTAACTTAGTAAGGTGTGCCACAAAAGGGTGGCTATCCTGGGGGGCGCCGGCCCTGGAGATGGGAATCTCCCAAGGGGCGGCGGCCAGGGGCTGGAGTGCCCCCCAAGGCAAGTGGTGCGCCCCCCCCCCCCCCCACCCTAGGGTTTCCAACCCTAGGCGCAGGGGGGCCCAAGGGGGGCGCACCAGCCCACTAGGGGCTGGTTCCCCTCCCACTTCAGCCCACCGGGCCCTCCGGGATAGGTGGCCCCACCCGGTGGACCCCCGGGACCCTTCTGGTGGTCCCGGTACAATACCGGGTGACCCCGAAACTTTCCCGATGGCCGAAACAGCACTTCCTATATATAAATCTTCACCTCCGGACTATTCCGGAACTCCTCGTGACATCCGAGATCTCATATGAGACTCCGAACAACATTCGGTAATCACATACAAGTCTTCCTAATAACCCTAGCGTCACCGAACCTTAAGTGTGTAGACCCTACGGGTTCGGGAATCATGCAGACATGACCGAGACAGCTCTCCGGCCAATAACCAACAGCGGGATCTGGACACCCATGTTGGCTCCCACATGTTCCACGATGATTTCATTGGATGAACCACGATGTCGAGGATTCAATCAACCCCGTATATAATTCCCTTTGTCAATCGGTACGTTACTTCCCCGAGACTCGATCGTCGGTATCCCAATACCTCGTTCAGTCTCGTTACCGGCAAGTCACTTTACTCGTACCGTAATGCATGATCCCATGACCAAACACTTGGTCACTTTGAGCTCATTATGATGATGCATTACCGAGTGGGCCCAAAGATACCTCTCCGTCATACGGAGTGACAAATCCCAGTCTCAATCCGTGTCAACCCAACAGACACTTTCGGAGATACCTGTAGTGCACCTTTATAGTCACCCAGTTACGTTGTGACGTTTGGTACACCCAAAGTACTCCTATGGTATCCAGGAGTTACATGATCTCATGGTCTAAGGAAAAGATACTTGACATTGGAAAAGCTCTAGCAAACGAACTACACGATCTTGTGCTACGCTTAGGATTGGGTCTTGTCCATCACATCATTCTCCTAATGATGTGATCCCGTTATCAACGACATCTGATGTCCATAGTCAGGAAACCATGACTATCTGTTGATCAACGAGCTAGTCAACTAGAGGCTTACTAGGGACATATTATGGTCTATGTATTCACACGTGTATTACGATTTCCGGATAATACAGTTATAGCATGAATAAAGACAATTATCATGAACAAGGAAATATAATAATAATCCTTTTATTATTGCCTCTAGGGCATATTTCCAATAGTCTCCCACTTGCACTAGAGTCAATAATCTAGTTACATTGTGATGAATCGAACACCCATAGAGTTCTGGTGTTGATCATGTTTTGCTCGCGAAAGAGGTTTAGTCAACGGATCTGCGACATTCAGATCCGCATGTACTTTGCAAATATCTATGTCTCCATCTTGAACATTTTCACGGATGGAGTTGAAACGACGCTTGATGTGCCTGGTCTTCTTGTGAAACCTGGGCTCCTTGGCAAGGGCAATGGCTCCAGTGTTGTCACAGAAGAGTTTGATCGGCCCCGACGCATTGGGTATGACTCCCAGGTCGGTGATGAACTCCTTCACCCAAATTGCTTCATGCGCTGCCTCCGAGGCTGCCATGTACTCCGCTTCACATGTAGATCCCGCCACGACGCTCTGCTTGCAGCTGCACCAGCTTACTGCTCCACCATTCAACATATACACATATCCAGTTTGTGACTTAGAGTCATCCAGATCTGTGTCGAAGCTAGCGTCGACGTAACCCTTTACGAGGAGCTCTTCGTCACCTCCATAAACGAGAAACATGTCCTTTGTCCTTTTCAGGTACTTCAGGATATTCTTGACCGCTGTCCAGTGTTCCTTGCCGGGATTACTTTGGTACCTTCCTACCAAACTTACGGCAAGGTTTACATCAGGTCTGGTACACAGCATGGCATACATAATAGATCCTATGGCTGAAGCATAGGGGATGACACTCATCTCTTCTTTATCTTTTGCCGTGGTCGGGCGTTAAGCCGAGCCCAATCTCACACCTTGCAATACAGGCAAGAACCCTTTCTTGGACTGATCCATTTTGAACTTCTTCAAAATCTTATCAAGGTATGTGCTTTGTGAAAGACCTATGAGGCGTCTCAATCTATCCCTATAGATCTTGATGCCTAATACGTAAGAAGCTTCTCCAAGGTCCTTCATTGAAAAACACATATTCAAGTAGGCCTTAATGCTGTCCAATAGTTCTATATCATTTCCCATCAAGAGTATGTCATCTACATATAATATGAGAAATGCTACAGAGCTCCCACTCACTTTCTTGTAAAGCAGGCTTCTCCATAAGTCTGCATAAACCCAAACGCTTTGATCATCTCATCAAAGTGAATGTTCCAACTCCGAGATGCTTGCACCAGCCCATAAATGGATCACTGGAGCTTGCATACTTTGTTAGAATTCTTAGGATCGACAAAACCTTCCGGTTGCATCATATACAGTTCTTCCTTAAGATGTCCGTTAAGGAATGCCGTTTTGACGTCCATCTGCCATATCTCATAATCATAGTATGCGGCAATTGCTAACATGATTCGGACGGACTTCAGCTTCGCTACGGGAGAGAATGTCTCATTGTATTCAACTCCTTGAACTTGTCGATAACCCTTAGCGACAAGTCGAGCTTTATAGATGGTAACATTACCATCCGCGTCCGTCTTCTTCTTAAAGATCCATTTGTTTTCTATCGCTCGCCGATCATCGGGCAAGTCTATCAAAGTCCATACTTTGTTTTTATACATGGATTCTATCTCGGATCGCATGGCTTCAAGCCATTTGTTGGAATCTGGGCCCGCCATCGCTTCTTCATAGTTCGAAGGTTCACCGTTGTCTAACAACATGATTTCTAAGGCAGGGTTGCCGTACCACTCTGGTGCGGAACGTGTCCTTGTGGACCTACGAAGTTTTCAGTAGCAACTTGATCCGAAGTACCTTGATCATCATCATTATTTTCCTCTCCAGTTGGTGTAGGCATCATAGGAACATTTTCCTGAGCTGCACTACTTTCCTGTTCAAGAGGTGGTACTTCATCGAGTTCTACTTTCCTCCCACTTATTTCTTTTGAGAGAAACTCTTTTTTCAGAGAGGATCCGTTCTTGGCAACAAAGATCTTGCCCTCGGATCTTAAGTAGAAGGTATACCCAATGGTTTTCTTAGGGTATCCTATGAAGACGCATTATTCCGACTTGGGTTCGAGCTTTTCAGGTTGAAGTTTCTTGACATAAGCATCGCATCCCCAAACTTTTAGAAACGACAGCTTAGGTTTCTTCCCAAACAATAATTCATACGGTGTTGTCTCAACAGATTTAGATGGTGCCATATTTAAAGTGAATGTAGCTGTCTTTAGAGCGTATCCCCAAAATGATAGTGGTAAATCGGTAAGAGACATCATAGACCGCACCATATCCAATAGAGTGCGATTACGACATTCGGACACACCATTATGCTGAGGTGTTCCAGGCGGCGTGAGTTGTGAAACGATTCCACATTTCCTTAAGTGTGTACCAAATTCGTGACTTAAATATTCTCCTCCACGATCTGATCGTAGGAACTTTATCTTTCAGTCACGTTGATTCTCTACCTCATTCTAAAATTCCTTGAACTTTTCAAAGGTCTCAGACTTGTGTTTCATTAAATAGACATACCCATATCTACTCAAGTCATCAGTGAGAGTGAGAACATAACGATATCCTCCGCGAGCCTCAACGCTCATTGGACCGCACACATCAGTATGTATGATTTCCAACAAGTTGGTTGCTCGCTCCATTGTTCCGGAGAACGGAGTCTTGGTCATCTTGCCCATGAGGCATGGCTCGCATGTGTCAAACGATTCATAATCTAGAGACTCTAAAAGTCCATCAGCATGGAGCTTCTTCATGCGCTTGACACCAATGTGACCAAGGCGGCAGTGCCACAAGTATGTGCGACTATCGTTATCAACTTTACATCTTTTGGTATTCACACTATGAATATGTGTAACATTACGTTCGAGATTCATCAAGAATAAACCATTGACCATCGGGACATGACCATAAAACATATCTCTCATATAAATAGAACAACCATTATTCTCGGATTTAAATGAGTAGCCATCTCGTATCAAACGAGATCCAGATACAATGTTCATGCTCAAACTTGGCACTAAATAACAATTATTAAGGTTTAAAACTAATCCCGTAGGTAAATGTAGAGGTAGCATGCCGACGGCGATCACATCGACTTTGGAACCATTCCCGACGCGCATCGTCACCTCGTCCTTCGCTAGTCTCCGCTTATTCCGCAGCTCCTGCTGTGAGTTACAAATATGAGCAACGGCACCGGTATCAAATACCCAGGAGTTACTACGAGTACTGGTAAGGTACACATCAATTACATGTATATCAAGTATACCTTTAGTGTTGCCGGCCTTCTTATCCGCTAAGTATTTGGGGCAGTTCCGCTTCCAGTGACCCTTCCCTTTGCAATAAAAGCACTCAGTCTTAGGCTTGGGTCCATTCTTTGACTTCTTCCCGGCAACTGGCTTACCGGGCGCGGCAACATCCTTGCCGTCCTTCTTGAAGTTCTTCTTACCCTTGCCCTTCTTGAACTTGGTGGTTTTATTGACCATGAACACTTGATGTTCTTTCTTGATTTCTACCTCTGCCGACTTCAGCATTGAAAATACTTCAGGAATAGTCTTCACCATCCCCTGCATATTGTAGTTCATCACAAACCTCTTGTAGCTTGGTGGGAGCGACTGAAGGATTCTGTCAATGACCGCCTCATCCGGGAGGTTAATGTCCAGCTGGGACAGGCGGTTGTGCAACCCAGACATTTTGAGTATGTGCTCACTGACAGAACTATTTTCCTCCATCTTACAACTGTAGAACTTGTTGGATACTTCATATCTCTCGACCCGGGCATGAGCTTGGAAAACCATTTTCAGCTCCTCGAACATCTCATATGCTCCGTGTTGCTCAAAACGCTTTTGGAGCCCCGGTTCTAAGCTGCAAAGCATGCCGCACTGAACGAGGGAGTAATCATCTGCACGTGACTGCCAAGCGTTCATAACGTCTTGGTTCTCTGGGATGGGTGCTTCACCTAGCGGTCCATCTAGGACATATGCTTTCTTGGCAGCTATGAGGATGATCCTCAGGTTCCGGACCCAGTCCGTATAGTTGCTGCCATCATCTTTCAGCTTGGTTTTCTCTAGGAACGCGTTGAAGTTCATGTTGACATAAGCGTTGGCCATTTGATCTACAAGACATATTTGCAAAGGTTTTAGACTAAAGTTCATGATAATTAAGTTCATCTAATCAAATTATTTAATGAACTCCCACTCAGATTAGACATCCCTCTAGTCATCTAAGTGTTACACGATCCGAGTCGACTAGGCCGTGTCCGATCATCACGTGAGACGGACTAGTCATCATCGGTGAACATCTCCATGTTGATCGTATCTTCCATACGACTCATGTTCGACCTTTCTGTCTCTGTGTTCCGATGCCATGTCTGTACATGCTAGGCTCGTCAAGTTAACCCTAAGTGTTTTTGCATGTGTAAAACTATCTTACACCCGTTGTATGTGAACGTAAGAATCTATCACACCCGATCATCACGTGGTGCTTCGAAACGACGAACTTTAGCAACGGCGCACAGTTAGGGGAGAACACTTCTTGAAATTATTATAAGGGATCATCTTATTTACTACCGTCGTTCTAAGTAAACAAGATGCATAAACATAATAAACATCACATGCAATTATATAGTAGTGACATGATATGGCCAATATCATATAGCTCCTTTGATCTCCATCTTCGGGGCTCCATGATCATCTTCGTCACCGGCATGATACCATGATCTCCATCATCATGATCTCCATCGTCGTGTCTTCATTGTCACGCCAACGACTACTTCTACTTCTATGGCTAACGCGTTTATCAATAAAGTAAAGTAATTTACATGGCGTTCTTCAATGACACGCAGGTCATACAAAAAATAAAGACAACTCCTATGGATCCTGCCGGTTGTCATACTCATGGACATGCAAGTCATGATTCCTATTACAAGAACATGATCTCATACATCACATATATATCATTCAACATTCATCACAACTTTGGCCATATCACATCACAAGACACTTGCTGCAAAAACAAGTTAGACGTCCTCTAATTGTTGTTGCAAGTTTTACGTGGCTTCTATAGGTGATCTAGCAAGAACGTTTTGTTACCTACGTTAAAGCCACAACATGATTTGTCAACTTATATTTACCCTTCATAAGGACCCTTTTCATCGAATCCGCTCCAACTAAAGTGGGAGAGACAGACACCCGCTAGCCACCTTATGCAACTAGTGCATGTCAGTCGGTGGAACCTGTCTCACGTAAGCGTACGTGTAAGGTCGGTCCGGGCCGCTTCATCCCACAATACCGCTGAAGCAAGATAAGACTAGTAGCGGCAAGAAAGTTGACAACATCTACGCCCACAACAAAATTGTGTTCTACTCGTGCAATAGAGAACTACGCATAGACCTAGCTCATGATGCCACTGTTGGGGAACGTTGCAGAAAATTAAAAAAATTCTACGGTTTCACCAAGATCCATCTATGAGTTCATCTAAGCAACGCGTGATAGGAGTGCATCTACATACCCTTGTAGATCGCGAGCGGAAGCGTTCAAGAGAACGGGGATGATGGAGTCGTACTCGCCGTGATCCAAATCACCGATGACCAAGTGCTGAACAGACAGCACCTCCACGTTCAACACATGTACGGAGCGGATGACGTCTCCTCCTTCTTGATCCATCAAGGGGGAAGGAGAGGTTGAGAAAGAAGGCTCCAGCAGCAGCACGACGGCGTGGTGGTGGTGGAGATGCAGTACTCCGGCAGGGCTTCGCCAAGCAACCGCGGGAGGAGGAAGAGGTGTAGCAGGGGGAGGGAGGCGCCAAGACTCAGGGGTGCTGCTGCCCTCCCTCCCCCCCTCCTTTATATAGACCCCCAAGGGGGGCGCCGACCCTGGAGATGGGAATCTCCCAAGGGGCGGCGGCCAGGGGGGGTGTAGTGCCCCCCAAGGCAAGTGGTGCGCCCCCCCCCCCCCACCCTAGGGTTTCCAACCCTAGGCGCAGGGGGGGCCAAGGGGGGCGCACCAGCCCACTAGGGGCTCGTTCCCCTCCCACTTCAGCCCACGGGGCCCTCCGCGATAGGTGGCCCCACCCGATGGACCCCCGGGACCCTTCCGGTGGTCCTGGTACAATACCGGGTGACCCCGAAACTTTCCCTTTGGCCGAAACAACACTTCCTATATATAAATCTTCACCTCCGGACTATTCCAGAACTCCTCGTGACGTCCGGGATCTCATCCGGGACTCCGAACAACATTTGGTAATCACATACAAGTCTTCCTAATAACCCTAGCGTCACCGAACCTTAAGTGTGTAGACCCTACGGGTTCGGGAATCATGCAGACATGATCGAGACAGCTCTCCGGCCAATACCCATGTTGGCTCCCACATGTTCCACAATGATTTCATCGGATGAACCACGATGTCAAGGATTCAATCAACCCCCTATACAATTCCCTTTGTCAATCGGTACGTTACTTGCCCGAGACTCGATCGTTGGTATCCAAATACCTCGTTCAGTCTCGTTACCGGCAAGTCACTTTACTCATACCGTAACGCATGATCCCGTGACCAAACACTTGGTCACTTTGAGCTCATTATGATGATGCATTACCGAGTGGGCCCAGAGATACCTCTCCTTCATACGGAGTGACAAGTCCCAGTCTCGATCCGTGTCAACCCAACAGACACTTTCGGAGATACCTATAGTGCACCTTTATAGTCACCCAGTTACGTTGTGACGTTTGGTACACCCAAAGTACTCCTACGGTATCCAGGAGTTACACGATCTCATGGTCTAAGGAAAAGATACTTGACATTGGAAAAGCTCTAGCAAACGAACTACACGATCTTGTGCTATGCTTAGGATTGGGTCTTGTCCATCACATCATTCTCCTAATGATGTGATCCTGTTATCAACGACATCTGATGTCCATAGTCAGGAAACCATGACTATTTGTTGATCAACGAGCTAGTCAACTAGAGGCTTACTAGGGACATATTATGGTCTATGTATTCACACGTGTATTACGATTTCCGGATAATACAGTTATAGCATGAATAAAGACAATTATCATGAACAAGGAAATATAATAATAATCCTTTTATTATTGCCTCTAGGGCATATTTCCAACAGTTGGCTCCCTTCCCGCTCAATATTTGGGGAGAGGACCAGGGCCTCTATATATAGGGATAGCCACCACAGTAGTGGGGCATATCATCCAGTGATGATCGAATCCACCCAAGTAGAACACCACGCCAGCTCAAGCACACCTCTCGCGAGGCTGTTCTTCCTCTGTACTACTCATCATCAGCCCCAGAGGCGATCCAACACACCACAAACTAGAGTAGGGTATTACACCACAATGGTGGCCCGAACTAGTATAAACCTTGTGTCCCTTGTGTTGTTCATCGTATACCTTAGATTCACGGCGAGGCATTGGGACGTGGATTGGTAGGGGGAAGATCTTCGCGCGCACCCCAGAGGTCAAACCTTAAGGGTTTTGCCGGAACCCGATATCTGACATTTGGCGCACCAGGTAGGGGTGCGCCGGAATCTTTCTTCCGTTGTTCCGCGTTCGATCGTTCGTCACATCCATGGCTGACGCTCCCCGAGCTTGCGTCGAGCGTCGGGCTGCCCTCGCCGCCCGTGTTGCCCAGACGGCTCTCGTCGGTGGGCCTCCTCGTTGTTCCCCGTCGCCTGCCGCCACCGGCCCGGCGAGGAACGAGCAGCAAGCGTCATCGTTGCATCCCTCGGTGCGGCGGGAAGGCCGCACCGCCACTCCGTCGCTAACTCCAGCTGGTTCGTCGTTGCACGCTCATCGTGCTCCCACGGACGCGCAGGCCGCGCTGCTCTTGGCACGTGAGCTCCTGCACTACCGCCCCGTCGATGACCTCTACGAGGAGTGGCTTGCTCGCATCACCGAGCTCGTTAGTGCCGCAGGGGGCTCTCCTGCACCGTTCCTCTCGCTACCTCGCCCTCCGTCCTGCGTGGGTGATGCAGCTCAGGAGGTGCCTCCGCCACCTCCTCCCCAAGAAGGCGCCCTGGCTCCAAGGAGCACGGCCCCTAGATGAGATCCACCGCATCCAGTACCTGCGCGACAAGAAAGGATATGCCAAGAAATCCCTCGGCCTCAAGAAGGCGCTCGCGTGCTCCCCGCTCCAGCACGTCAAGACCGCATGCCTGCGCCGGCACGTCAAGACCCCGTGCTGCCCCTGGCGACAGCACGCGAGAATCTCCAAGAGCAAGCCCCGCGTCTACAAAGGGCTTCGGTGGCCACCGCAGGCTACCGCGCCTTCACCACCGAGATACGTAGTGTCGCCTGGCCGGGCAAGTTCAGGCCGGATCTGCCTCCTCGCTTTGACGGCACCGCCGACCCGCGGAGTTCCTGTAGCTCTACGAGCTGGGAATTGAGGCGGCCAACAGAGACGAAAAGGTCATGGTGAACTGGTTTCCCATGGCGCTCAAGGATGGTGCCCGCACCTGGCTCGTGAACCTACCTCCCGGCTCGATCTCCTCTTGGGACGAGATGCGCACCCGCTTCATTGCCAACTTCCAGGGCACTCGCGACCATCCTCCAGTCGTGGGTGACCTGCGCCGCATCAAGCAGCAACCGGGAGAGACCTTGCAGAAGTACAACCAGTGCTTCAACAGCGCTCGCCTCAAGATTCCCAAGGTGACTAAGGAGGCCATCATCTCGGTATTCTCTGACGGCGTCCGCGACGTCAAGATGAAGGAGGAGCTAGCTATCCACGAGGATCTGTGCACATCTCTGGAGTTGTTCAACCTGGCGACCAAGTGCGCAAGGGCTGAGGAGGGGCGCCTCTCCCTTCTCGAGCTTCCAACTGCTGACCCAGAAGAGAAGAAAGCCAAGGCCAAGGACGTGAAGCGCAAGGGAGCAGCTGTACTCGCAGCAGAACCAGACACGAAGCACGGCAGGGACCAGCTAGAGTTGTCCAAGGGTAGCCGATACTGCGCCTACCACGACCTCTACACCCACAACACCAACGAATGCCAGGATCTCAGGGCTGTTCGAGAAGGACGCGTCGGTCGACACCTCGAGCGCAACGACCGGGTCTACGGCCGAGGAGGAGGAAGAGGTGGAGGACGATGGGACGACCGAGGCCCTCGCCGGGAGTGACGTGACCGCCCTTGCGACGATCGCTGGCAGGACCGGCCTCGCGAGGGGGCTTGGAGGGGTCAGCATCGCGAGGATCGCCCACAGGGCAACGCAGGCCTTCCTCCTCTGCCACCACCGCCAAGAAGGAATGATGACCACCACCAGGACGAGGGGGCTGGGGGCTTCTAGGAGTCGCGTGCTATCGCTTGCATCTTGGGCGGTGCCCAGGCCCCAGCCTCTCAGCGCATCTTCAAGAAGTTTGCTCGCGAGGTGAACGCAATCCTCCCCAAGCTCGAGGCCACGCGCCCTCTCAGGTGGTCCATGTGCGCTATCACGTTCAGCTCAGTGGATCAGCTCAAGTGTGCGGCTACAGCTGGCATCCTCCCAATGCTTTGTTCCCCGGTCATCAGCAATGTGCAAGTTACCAGGACCCTCATCGATGGTGGCACAGGGCTCAACATTCTGTCCGTCGAGACGTTCAACAACCTCCAAGTGCCTTATGATCAACTCCAGCCAACCAAGCCTTTCTCAGGAGTCACTGACGGCTCCACCACTCCGATAGGGCAGGTTCGCCTTCCTGTCACCTTCGGGCAGCGCAAGAACTACCATACCGAGCTCATCGACTTCGACGTTGCCCACATTCGCCTGCCTTACAATGCCATCCTCGGGTATCCAGCCCTGGCCGAGTTCATGGCAGTGACTCACCATGGCTACAATGTCCTCAAGATGCCGGGAAGCGGAGGAATCATCACAGTCCCCTGCGAAGAGAAGGATGCGGTGTGCTCCCTCGAGCGTGCCTTCCAAGCCGCATCAGTCGAAGACCTAGACTGCAAGAGTGAGAACCCTCCCGAGGCAGTTCCTAAGAAGAAGAAGACATCAGCGATTGCAAGGCCTCAGGAGGTGTGCATCTC
The DNA here is from genome assembly GCA_963921465.1 of Triticum timopheevii. Classification (NCBI taxonomy): domain Eukaryota; kingdom Viridiplantae; phylum Streptophyta; class Magnoliopsida; order Poales; family Poaceae; genus Triticum; species Triticum timopheevii. The sequence continues at coordinate 464,325,811 of OY997274.1, forward strand.
CGGAGGCGCCGCATCAGGATCTGCGCCCGTCCAAGGGGCGCATCCCTCCGTCGCATAGGAAGGCGTGCCCAGCGCCCTCCTTGGGCAAGACTCAGGGGCTCTCTCCTGGAGGGCCTCAGACTTTGCCAAGATCACGAGGGACGCGCTCGGGCACCACTTGGAGGCGTGCTTTGCGGCACGTTTCCCTCAGGACGGCATGGGGCAAGGAGGGCCCAACCCTCAGGAGTTCATCGCCAAGGTCACTCAGGAGCTGCAGGAATCAAGAGTCATACGCGGTGATCGCCGCCTACCTGGCGTAGCCCCCCATCCAGGCGAGCTGCGTGTCTGCATCGACTACCCAGGGCTCAGCCGAGTCACGTCTCAGAAGCGCCTCTGGCCTTCGCGCGTGGGACGCTACGAGGGTCTACAACACAACTACGTTCGCATGCCTTTTGGCCTGCCGAACGCGGCTGCTGCTCACCAGCATCTTACGCGAAGCATTTTGGCAGCTCAGGAGGCCATGCACCACGCGGTCCTGGCAGAGATGGAGATGATCCTCGAGGAGCTGCCCGGACCCCTAGAGCCTCCCGAGGCTCAGGGCTCTGGTGGCTCGTGAGGATCGGCCTCTCACCGCACATCGTCAGCTACCTCAACACCCGCTCTACAATGGTATCAGGTGACATCTTTCGAGTTTCATTTCAGCTGGGAGCGCCCTCAGGGCTGCATTATTCCCAGGTCGCGTAGGTCTGTCCCTGCGGCATGTATCTCTTTTGCTTATGTCTTTAGTTCACCTTGCTGGGGGCGCCCCTCGGGCTGCATCATCCCCAAGCCGCTCGGGCCGGACCCAGTGGCATGTATCTTTCCTGCATCTATCTAAGCCAATTTGCCTTTAATGCTTAACCCGCTTGTGATAATCGCTTGCTCGATTTACACCTACCTTTGGAGCCACTCGCTTTGGCACGGCGCTTGTGCATGGGTCTGTCCCTGCAACGTCGACAAATCTGAGCGGTCGAGCTCTGGCCTGCGGCAGCCCCGCAAGCATTACCTCACTAGGCCCTTAGTGCCCTCGCCACTCTCTTGGAGCAACCAATGGCCGGCCGGCAATCGAAATGGCAACCCTTGCTTTTCTCGTGATTGGTTTACAAGGACTACCTGAGGAATAACATGGGGGCGTCGTGAACTCTCTCTCTCCCTTACCCGTACGATTTGCTCATGCGTTAAAAGGGGGGCTCGTGAGCATCGTGACTCAGGAGCTCTTACTGGCTCTCCAGCCCTCATCCCCTAGCCTTGTCCACGGCATCGAGACCTGGCATACCAGGGGTGGCTGAGCTCGCTCGAGGGCCGGGACCTGAGGACGTAGAGCACGAAGGAGAGTGCGGAGAAGGGAGGAGAAGCTCACGAAGGCTTGACCCTGGCGACGCGCAAGTCTAGCACCTCGCGAAGGAACGGCTCCATGCTTTCGAGATAAGTCTCGCTCCTGGAATAGCTAATCGATGTGACGCCAAACCCCCACCTAATGCGGCTCTGTGGCGGCAACATTGCCTTCCTTTCTCGCCTTTCGACGACAGCTTGAGCGCTAAAGGGGACCTCCTGAGCATCGCGCCTCGGGGGCTCTTACTGGACCTCGGGCTGCTCACCTCCTGGCCTTGACCACGGCATCGCGACCTGGCATACCAGCGACGACTGAAGCCTGCCTGGGGACCGGGACCTATCAGCGTAGAGCACCAAGTCGTCGCAAGGTTAGAAAGGAGGAACCAAGCCGAGACAGGACAGGCATTTTGCACCACTTCATAATAAGGATGATATCAACAAAAGACATTGCAGACACTTTACATGCCCCCACGGGGTATCTCCTCGATTCTTCACAGGAAACAAAAGACGCGAATCCTAAGGAGTCCTAACTACACGCACCCTCATGGCCGACGCCATCATCAACAGTGGGCCATGGGTGCCGGCGCCAACCCCATCCAGATCAGCTACGGCGACGGCCTGACGCAGCTGCCTTGCTCCAAGCGCGACGCGAGCTCGGGGGCTCGTAGCTATCGTCACTCGTCTCCGGAGTCGCGAAGAGCTCGGGAGAGCCGCTGGACTCCCAAGCATCTCCTCTACTGCTAGAGGAGCCGCTGGCGAAGCGGGCGGCAGGCCTAGCCCTTACCGCATCGACGCCCTGTCTGCCTCCTCTAGGGCAGCACTCCAGCCGGCGGCCTTCTGCATTGAAGACCTTGAAGAGCATCAGGGAGGCGCCATCGTATTCGAAGTGAATCACGAGGGCACCTCCTGTTTGGCAGACCCGGGCGATCTCGCCCCAGCCCCGGGTCATGTAGACCTTGCCCGGAGAGACGACTTCAACCTCCGCTTCGGTCGCCGGGGCACCACAGTCGGTGTGCTGCAGCCAGAGCTCGAGAGGCCCCCTTGGCGGCATCTCGAAGGCGAAGAAAGGAGGAGAGCGGATCCAGGAGCTTGGAGGCACGGCGGTGCGGAGAACGAGCTCGCGAGAGGAGTCTGTGGTGTGGACTCCAGGAGCAACGACGCGCACCGCCGTGACTCGTCATCGTCACCGACGGCACGGGCGGCTCCGCTCGGTGTCTTCTTCTCTAGGGCCCTTAGCCCGAGCGTACAGAGGGAGCGGAAACCCAGGAGGTGGCCGCTCGTACCAAGGCCTCGACATCTCCGGCCGAGCGACCTCGTCACGGCAGCCGGGGACCGGCCATTTCTTCGGTGGGAGCGGGTCAGGCCCCTCCCGGGGGCCTTTCCTTTCTCCTCGGCTGAGAATCAGCAAATCGGTTCCATTGGTGGCAAGATGGAGGAGGAGCGAGGAAGAAGAAGTGAGCGAAGCGAGAAGATATGGACTGAGGGGGCTCGCGCCTCTCCGTACTTATAGTCCAGAGGAGGCCAACCATCGGCCTCCACGATCGCAGGTAATCATGACACTTTTTGCATGCAGCAGGGACTCGTCAAATCGGGCGGTTGCCGAGGCAGCATGGGAAGCGGAGCCCATGTCCAATCAACCGCCACGCGGCGACCAAGGCTGCAGGTTGTTGGGGCCCGCGGCGCTCCGCACTTTCCCTTTCACTTCGTTGCTAAGCCAAGTCCGAGCGCGCCTTGGGCCCGAGGGCTACTGTCGACGTTTTGGGAATGGGGGTCCCCAGACTTGCCTGCCTACGGCCTGTGGCGTGGCTCAAGGGGTGGCCCAGTACAGCCCGTTTTCACAACACAAGCTCAAGACCCTTGCGAGGGGCCAAACCTCGCGGGGCGGACGATGCAAGGCTTCCTCAGGGGCGGCCTCACAAGGCAGGCTCGCGAGGAGGTGGAGAGATCAAGGCAGGGGTACCTCGCGAGGTGCTCATGACGCCAACCATGACGATCAAGACCAGGCGGGCGCCAGGCGGGCGCCAGCCTTCGCAGTGTCCTCATTTACTCTTTGGTGCAAAGGGGGCAAGCGCAGGCGCGGAGTACTGAGGCATCAAGCAAAGGTTACCATATTGGTGCAACAAGACCAAGACCAGCAAAGAGGCAGGACAGAGGTCACCGTGGATCCCAAGACGACGTCATCGCCAGTGCCTTTGGCAGTCGAAGACCAACTTTAGTCAGGATAACTTGTACTAGATGTTCCCCTTCAAAATGGCCGTTGTTGGCTCCCTTCCCGCTCAATATTTGGGGAGAGGACTAGGGCCTCTATATATAGGGATAGCCACCACAGTAGCGGGGCATATCATCCAGAGACGATCGAATCCACCCAAGTAGAACACCACGCCAGCTCAAGAACACCTCTCGCGAGGCTGTTCTTCCTTTGTACTGTTCATCATCAGCCCCAGAGGCAATCCACCACACCACAAACTAGAGTAGGGTATTACACCACAACGGTGGCCCGAACTAGTATAAACCTTGTGTCCCTTGTGTTGTTCATCGTGTAGCTTAGATTCACGGCGAGGCATTGGGACGTGGATCGGTAGGGGGAAGATCTTCGTGCGCACCCTAGAGTTCGAACCTTAAGGGTTTTGCCGGAACCCGATATCCGACAACATCATCATCAATAACTTCCAACATATCAGGATTAACAACATGTGGTTTTGTTGCAAGTCTACTCATAACAGAAGGTGAATCGATCGCAGAGCTAGATGGCAGTTCCTTACCTCCCCTCATCTTAGAGGGAAATGTCTTAATCTTAGTATCCTTCAGATTCTTCATAGCGATAATTTGATAATAATCCCAAGTGACTTAACAAATATAGCTATGCTCCCCGGCAACAACGCCAGAAAAAGGTCTTAATAACCCACAAGTATAGGGGATCGCAACAATTTTCGAGGGTAGAGTATTCAACCCAAATTTATTGATTCGACACAAGGGGAGCCAAAGAATATTTGCAAGTATTAGCAGCTGAATTGTCAATCCAACCACACCTGGAGATTAATTGTCTGTAGCAAAGTGATCAGTAGCAAAGTAGTATGATAGTTTTGATAGCAGTAGTAACAGTAACAGTAGCGGTAACAATGATAGCAATGATTTTATAGCAAGTGTAACAGTAACAGTAGCAATAGTAACTTAGCAAGAACAATATAAGAGAAATTCGTAGGCATTGGATCGGTGAATTCGTTGGATGATATTCATCATATAACAGTCATAACCTAGGGCGATACGACACTAGCTCCAGTTCATAAATATAATGTAGGCATGTATTCTACAAATAGTCATACGTGCTTATAGAAAGAACTTCCATGACATCTTTTGTCCTGCCCTCCCGTGGCAGCGGGGTCCATATGGAAACTAAGGGATATTAAGTTCTCCTTTTAATAGAAAACCGGAACAAAGCATTAACACATAGTGAATACATGAACTCCGCAAACTACAATGATCACCGAAAAGTATCCCAACTTCTATCACTCCGGGGTTTATGGATCATAACATGTAATAGGTGACTATAACTTGCAAGATCGGATCTAGAACATAGATATAATGGTGATAACATAAACGGTTTAGATCTGAAATCATGGCACCCGGGCCCAAAGTGACAAGCATTAAGCATGGCAAAGTCATAGCAACATCAATCTAAGAACATAATGGATACTAGGGATCAAGCCCTAACAAAACTAACTCGATTACATGATGAATCTCATCCAACTCCTCACCGACCAGCGAGCCTACAAAGGAATAACTAACTCCCGGTGGGGAGCATCATGGAATTGGCGATGGAGAAGGGTTTCTGATGACGAAGATCAAAGATCCCCTCTCTGGGCCCCAAATGGACTCCAGATCTGGCCTCCCGATGAAGAACAAGAGGTGGCGGCGGCTCCATCTCGTGAAATGCGATAATTCTTTCTCCCTCATTTTTTTCTCCGAAAATGTGAATTTATAGCATTGGAGATAGGGTCAGCGGGGCCACTAGGTGGGGACAACCCACCTAGGCGCGCTAGGAGGGGGCGCGCACTGGTAGGTTGTGCCCACCAGGGGCCCCCTCCCGTGGTTCTCGTCTCTAGTAATTCTCTTTTATTATATAAAAAATCCTCACAATGTTTCATTCCAATCCGAGAACTTTTATTTTTGCACAAAAAACAACACCATGGTAGTTCTGCTGAAAACAACTTCAGTATGGGTTAGTTTCATCCAAATCATGCAAATTAGAGTCTAAAACAAGATGAAAAGCGTTAGGAAAAGTAGATACGACGGAGACGCATCAGTGCTCTAGGTCGGCATGAATGTGGTGCGGTAAGAGGCGGGTGCATCAGAATGAAATCGCAGGAGGTGCGGGTGGGGGTTTGGGTGGGCTAGGGCGGTCAGAAGCGGGAGTGGCAGAGGTCCGGACTCCCCAAAGCCCCCAAGTTTGTCTCCGGGTAGCGGGAGAAAACATGTCTGGACCGCCCTGCGGACTGATACAGGCCCACATTGGGTGGCTTCCGCGGTCCGAATGTATGCGGGTGGTTTGCGGGTCGCCGTTGGAGATGCCCTAAGGGAGATAGGCAGGAACACAAAATATTTCATACAGAAGAAAGGCAAACGTTTGCACTCAGTCGACTAGACGAGTTTCAGTCGGACACGTCATGAGGACCAGACAAGACGCTCTTTTTGCTGCAACTCTAGGGGGCGTGTGCTGGAACCGGCAATGCGGTGTGTTGGCACCACCTGCAAAATTTGCTGGAATTGGCTACAAAAAATGTTCCACACCTGACAGCACACCATGCATCCCTCGGCGACTTTTTATGGCTCCATCAAAGAAATACTCTTCCGTGCATTCCTGACAAGCAAGTGTTTCTAGAATAAATAAAACTAAGTGCTGCAAAGTTATTTTATCTAGTAGCTCAAAAACTTTGTGTTGATTATTTTTGCTTCACTAACACTTGCGTAATAACAGTGCCACCGCTACAACTATACTAAGTTTTCAGGTCAAGAAGCAGAGGGATATCTAAGCATACCAATAGTAAGTGAACCAAAACCTTCTTGTTATTTTGGTTTAAACAATCAAATTCCTTATGCTTCAGATTTCTCTCTATTTTGCTCGAGGGCAATCAAGTTTAAACTTAGGGAGTTGATGAGTGATATTTTCACGCTCATTTACCCTTTGTTTAAACTGAGATATTTCATTAAAATCGAGATATTCACTCCGATATTGCTACTAATTAATGACCAATGAATGCAAAGGATTCTACAAATCCTCTCTTTGATGTGTTTCCATAGGAAATGGGCTAAAAAGAAAAGAAATCACATGTGGACATGAAAAGGAGTGGAAGAGGAGATAGAAAGAAATCAGGAGGAGGCGCACCAGAAGAAACAGAGTAAAAGACGACGTTCCTTACGACCGCGACTACCCGCATGAGCGATCGTATAGTGTGGATTCCGAGGCTCCTCGTCCACCTGAACAACTTTTATAAAGGGGACCACGCTGAAATGTCAATAGAACGTCCGCGGGCGAAGCCACAACAGAGCCATCTTCATTCCCTTCATCAACCCTAGCCATCACCATTTCCCATCTCCATAGCCACCATAACCACCATAGTCCATATCCCTCTAGTTCATACTTGTAATCGTGTATCGCACAAGGCATCCATTGTAAGACATATTATCAATCAATCAATCTTCAAGATGTGTTCTCTAATGAGTTCTTCATGTGATCTGATCTCCATGTGTGAGTAGTTCGGTAAGGTATGGGTTGAGGCATAGGTCTTGCAACCCTCCGTATTTTTTGTGGGGATCAATGAAAGTGCTTTGAATTAATGTCTTGTCTATGTGAAATAAAATTGTTCTGTAGATGTCTCTTGTCTCGTCCATGTTCTTCATCCCTGTAGGTACCCGGGATCATGGAAAGCGAGCCACGGAGAGGCTAAGGGCAGGAAGAACGTCAAGTGTTACTCTTAACACTAGTGACTGAAGGGTTTAATACGGTAACATGAATCCAATCAATGGGGATTCATAGGTGTAGTTATTAAACGCCCAAAGCTCTTATCTAATTATTATAATCTTAATTACTGAGGCAGCCATTTGCGACAGATAGGGCCTTCGGTTGGACAACTGATTCTTGATGCAAGACACATGCCGGTCAAGAAGTTATATGGACACATCCTCCACTTCGGTTTGTAACAAGCACATCTCGGTAGGTGACTTCTGGTGCACAAATTAAGATCATATTTGAAAGTGCTAGTTATCGACTAGAGGGGGGGTGAATAGGCGATTTTTATGGAAGTCTTCAAAACATGGTAGCTTTGAAGATAAACAAGTAAACATAACCTATATAGTAAGCAGCAGAATGAAGACTACACTAGGCAAGCATTAGTCAGGCATACAATACAGTGAAAGCACGAAGACTAACTACAACTAGGTAGACAGGATCAATATGGAAGATAGTACGAAGCTAAACAGATATAAGTCTTCACATAATGAAGTCAAATAAATCAGGCAGGCAAGCAATTACTTCACGAAGACAAACGGAAAAGTAAGGAGAGTAGGGGATAGAACCAGTTGCTTGGTGAAGACAAGGATTTGGTAGACCAGTTCCAGTTGCTGTGACAACTGTACGTCCAGTTAGGGAGGCTGAGATTGAACTCAGAAGACTGTGTCTTCACCTTATTCCCCTTGAGCTAAGGACACCCAGTCCTCGCCCAATCACTGTGATAAGTCTTCGAGGTAGACTTCCAAACCTTCACAGACTTTGTTCACCGGCAATCGACAATGACTCTTGGATGCTCAGAATGCGACACCTAGCTGCCTGGAGGATTCACATCCCTCAAGTGTAACAAGTCTTTAGATCACTCGGACAGAAAGACTTCAGTGATGCCTAACAGTCTTTAGCTTTGAATGTTTTGGTCTTAGTCCTCGCAAGGATCTCTCTCTTAAATGCTTCGGAGGTGGGTTGCTCTCAAGCGACAAAAGCCGTGCACTAACTCTGAGCAGCCACCAATTTATGGTGTAGGGGGGTGGGATATTTATAGCCAGGAGGCAACCCGACCTGATATGTCTGAAATGACCCTGGGTCACTAAGGAACTGACACGTGTCCAACGGTCAGATTTCAAACTCACACGGCAGCTTGCCTTGGGCCACAAGCAAAGCTGACTCATCCAGCTCTGGATAAGGTTTGCTCTCATTGTCTTTGCTCCAAGACATAGGATTTGGTTGAGCATCACTTCAGTCACTTTGACTTTGTTCACTTGGACCCCACTTAACAATACGGTGGTTCATATGACTCAATAAAGAAGAAAGGAAACTACAAAACAGCTATGTCTTCGCACTCCATAGTCTTCAAATGAATATCTTCACATGTCATAATCTTTGTTGAGAATGTCTTCACGAACCACCATTGTCTTCAATGTCTTCACACATTTTTAGGGGTCATCTCTGGTAGGTAAACCGAATCAATGAGGGACTACTACCTGTGTTATCCTGCAATTCTCACAAACACATTAGTCCCTCAACCACGTTTGTCGTTAATACTCCAACACCAACTAGGGGTGGCACTAGATGCACTTACAATCTCCCCCTTTTGGTGATTGATGACAAACTGGTTGAAGTTTTCAACGGGGATAAAAGTATGTGAAAGTTTAGTTTTGTGAGCATTGTCTTCATACATAAAAAGAGGCTCCCCCTGAAGATGTGCATATAAGTAGTTTTCTTTTGAATGCAAATGCACATGGAAGGTTTTGCTTTTTGGAGGCCTTCTTCGAAGTGTGAAGACAATTCATCATGCATATATGAAGGTAATGAAGATAATGATATGCATAATGGAAAATGGACGTCTACAGAATGACTTCATGCGGAATTTATCATCGCATCACAAAGTGGCAGCAAGAGTAGCAGACGACCATCAGGTTCAAGTGATACAACTCAAAAGCCAAAAGTTTCAAAAGAGAGTTGTAAGAACTTAGCAAAAATAAAGCAACCACCCACATGGACCTGCTTGAAGACTATCAACTCATATGCTTCTCCCTCTTTCATCAGTAATGACCAAAAATGTTTGAAGACAGAGTATCTACTCGTTCCCAGCTGGAGTAGAGAATGGAGCAGGGTCGATGTTGGAGTTTGTTGGTGCAGACGGGCCTGGCACAGCATCGTGATGTAGTGAAGTTAATGCTGGGGAAGTGGCATCATCTTCCTCAAAATGCAAGTTGGCATCACACACCCTCCATTGAAGATTCTGAGTGCTAATCTTTGGCCGCAACTGTTGTTGCGAGAGTCGTCGATGAAGAAGATGACGCCACTTCCCCAGCATTAACTTCACTACATCACGATGCTGCGCCAGGCCCGTCTGCACCACCAAACTCCAACATCGACCGTGCTCCATTCTCTACTCCAGCTGGGAATGAGTAGATACTCTATGTCTTTAAACCTTTTTGGTCATTACTGACAAAAGGGGGAGAAGCATATGATTTGATAGTCTTTCAAGCAGACGACCATCATGTTTAAGTGTTACAACTCAAAAGCCAAAAGTTTCAAAATGAGAGTTGTAAGAACTTAGCAAAAATAAAGGAACCACCCATATGGACCCGCTTGAAGACTATCAACTCATATGCTTCTCCCCCTTTTGTCAGTAATGACCAAAAAGGTTCGAAGACATAGAGTATCTACTCGTTCCCAGCTGGAGTAGAGAATGGAGCAGGGTTGACATTGGAGTTTGGTGGTGCAGACGGGCCTGGCGTAGCACCATGATGTAGTGAAGTTAATGCTGGGGAAGTGGCGTCATCTTCTTCATCGATGACTCTCGCAACAACAGTTGCAGCCGAAGATGAGCACTCAGAATCTTCAATGGAGGGTGTATGACGCCAACTTGCATTTTGAGGAGGCATGGAGTCAAACTTGAAGTTCTCGGTGAAGCCATCCTCGCGAAGATCATCTTCAGCACAGAGAAAGGTGAGGCTCTTACAGGACTGCCGACAGGCTTCATGGGCCACAAATGAGTTCTTGGTGGCCAAGTTGCAAATTCGATTGACATCCACCAAGATACTTTGCATCTGACGCTTCAGCCAGTCACGATGCTTGTCCTGCTTTTGATGTAAATCCACCAGAAGCTCCTGGTCATTGAGAACACGAGGACGCTTCTGAGGCCTTTGAGCTATTGTGCTTGCAGTGGCTTCAGTATTGGCACGGTGCGGTATGCGCAAGTTGCCAGCCAAAGGATAAGCAGGAGTTGCAGCATTGGGCACATGAATACCTTCAATGGGTTGTGTGAAGCTCTAGAATTCAGCATTCTGAAGGTGGAGGGGCTTCTTGGTAGGCTCGGGGTAGATGGCTTCAATAGACATATCAAGTTTAGGCAGAAAGACAATATGGTTGCATGCTGAAGGCTGATAGTCAATTGTTGAACGAAGCTTAATCAAGCGCATCACCCATGGAGCATAGAATTTCAGACCAGACAGATCAATCCCACAAGCAGCAAGTTGTCTAATGAAGAAATTCTGAGTGTTGAATCTGATGCTATTGATGATATAGAATACCAAAGTGTTCATGGCACCTACAAGTTTGGCTCCAGAAGAATTTCCTTTGATAGGCCAAAGAGTACGCTTTAGAATATGGTACACTGTGCGCGGCAAGTACTCAAGGTCCTTGACAAAGAACTCCTTTGGGTATTCAGCGTCTTGGGGTAATGGCTTCATCATGCTAAGCATTTGGCTCATACTTGGCTCTGGCTTCTAAAAGATGCTATGCAGCTCATTCTGATGAAGTTGACAACCAGGTTCGTATAACTCACCTGGAGCGGGCAGGGAAGTAAGCTCGATGATATCCTGAGCTTTGGCTTCATGATGTACATCACCTGTCATCCACTCAAGAATCCAAGTCTTCAGATCCCTGTTGTAGCCTCGAATGTGTAGAGTGGCATAAAACTGCAGCAGAAGCTCTTCATTCCAGTGTTCCTTATCAGTCACAAAAGCCAGAAGACCAACATCCCGAAAGCAGTCAAGGGCATCTTCAAGACATGGCAGACCAGCCATAGCATCACAATCTAGACGTTTGTGCGGAAAGATCCGGTCTTGGTTGTACAAGATGCAAGAGTAATAGCTTCATTGTTGATGGCTCCAAAATCTATCAGAGGAGATCTTTGGCTTCGTGTATGGGTTATTGGAGCTGTCGGAGAAAGATTGTGCTTTGTGAAGTTGAGAACACTGAATGAGCCTTTTGTTGTGACAGCACTTGGAAGCCTTGGCAGACGTGGCTTTGGCTTCTGAACTTGAGGCCTCTGCTCCACATGATAATAATACTAGGGCGCTGTAGCAGTAGGTGGAACCATAATTGGCCATCTGACAGTGACAAGCTGACCTTCACGATTGAAAGCCCTTTCCATGGTATGAGGACGTGGTGGAGGAACAGCGCCGTCTCAGGTGATTGGCATCACAGTGACTTCAGCATTCACATTTGCTTCAGGCTCCACATTGTCTTCAGCCATGACAGGATCATTGGCTTTAGTAGCGTTGTTGGTGGCAGCCTGAGTGTTTTCAACCTCCATCTGTTCAACAACTAGAGGATCGGGCACGATCACATTCTCTTCAAGAATGACCTGATCATTAGCAGGGGGTGTGGCTTCTTGGTCCTGTTGGACACACGAGACTGATCTTCAGATTGCACACTGGATTCAGGAGGTGCAGTTTTCAGAGGCTTCTTCGTCAAAGCTTTTGGAGCAGCAGCAGCAGAGGGCTTTGAAACTTTTGCCTTTTTCTTCTGCTTCGGCGGCGAGGGAGCATCTTCAGAGTTTGCATCTTCAGCAGATTGCTCCACTGCAGCCCTCTGGACAACAATGTGGGACAGAAGCCCATCAAAGTTGGCTAAGTGGCCAATTATGTTCTCATTGGCTTCATGAGTACCATCTGATCTAGGAGCAGATGGGTCAGGGTTGAAGTCGAGGCCAAACTCCTTCTTGTTCTTAACAGCTAAATCCTTTGCGAACTGAAGGTTGCGCTTGAAGAGGTTATCATCACGACACCATAAAAGAGATGATGGGTCGGCATTCTCAGGTTGTGGTCCTCGGACCATGCAAGGATAGAACTCCTGAGCAATAGCTTCAGCCTTTGTCTTCGGTAGCAAATTTCTGTACAGACAATCGCCCCATGGGCACTTCATGGTATTCTTCTCAGCATACTCAGGTGTCACAAAGTAGTACTTGAACCATTGCTCTGCCCAATATCTTCGGATCCATTGGATCATGTTCTTGTGTTGTGTATAGCTCTCTTTAGGGTCGGACTTATAGAGCTCATACAATTCTGAGGGTAGGTCTAGTGCTATATTTCCTCGGTGTTGCCTGCCACCTTTCCATGCAGACTTCTCAGAAGCCATAATATTCAGAAAGATAGGCTTCAGAATAGTGAAAGGCTTCCGTCTGCTGGTCAAACAGGAGCTGGCTACAGGAGATTCAATGTGACGTTGTAAGAATTCTGTAAATGAATGCAAACAATGAGAACCAAGGGATTCACCCACGGACATGTACCTGTGACAACATTAGAGATGCGAGGGAAGGGGAAGAGGTCATATGCATTCTCAGAAGATTTTGAAGATAAATTAGTTAGAATACATTGACCTCACAATGCGAAGACATTCACTTATTGAAGGAAGTTGGCTCCAGATTTGTACAAATCCAAGAGTAGGTACAAGTGAGGAATCTAACTAGTTATGAAGCATAAGTGAACATACTTTGCAATATATGAGATTCAGAAAGAGACATAACCATATTTGAAGGTGTAGAAACCACTTTTGGTAGAAGTGGATGGATTTGACAGATCAAAAAGACTGTAAAAAGTGAGATTTAATTACCACAGACGAACTGCTAGATGAGGCAGATGGGAGGCCAAGCAGTCCAATCTCCCGCGCCCTAACTTGGCGGCGGAAGACACCTACGGCGGCGGCGGAGAAGACGAGGTCCGCGACCGGCGTGAGGACGGCATCGAAGAGGTCACGGCAGCTAAGCGCTTCGTCTCCGGCGTCGACATGAGCTAGCGGTGGCGCTAGGGTTTGAGCGAGATGGCAAGGTGGAAGAAGGAAATAATGACCGCGAGGGGCACGTATTTATAAGAAGGAGGAGGGCAGCGCAGCGCAATTACATAGGTGCCCCTGGCGGTTCACATCTGAAGGACACGTGGCGTGCATGCAACTTATCAGTAGTTGAATAATGTTCCCACGCACGCCTGGATTGTCGGGTGGTCATTCTGGCATCTCCCATTTTCAGGAAAGGGATAAGACATTAAAAGCAGTTTTAAAAGAGTGTCTCTGTATCTTCTGCTGACAAGGACACAGAGAAGATATCCGATAAGTGTCAACAGAATGCATATGACTTAGACAGAAAGAATTTGAGGGAGTAGCACAGAAGGGATTTGGGTCCGATCACAATCACTTAGGTCAGAAAAAATAGCATCGTGAAGACATGGCTATAAGTGAATGTTGTAGAGGACAGAACACATATATGCAGTATTGAAGATAAATCAACATTGCAAAGATATAGATTTTGAAGATAAATCAATGTTGAAGACAATCCAAATGCGAAGATAATGCAATCATGATGCCAACTGAAAATCTTCAAGAAATTGTGGTGGTGGCGTTACCCACCGTATAGGAAGTATTAGACCCAGACACGACGCACAATTATGGTGGCGCTCCGAAGTCAAATTCCACATTAATGTAGTCACACTTAGAGGGTAAGTCTTCATTGATTGAAAAATATGTTACTTCATGTGTGGCACATCTAAGTCATCAATATGCATAAGCGTTAGGATGTGTGTCCATTCACTGGACATTTGAGGATTCTAAGATATTTAGCTCACACCACAGCTTGCAAAACCTCTTCTCATCCAAGGACTTCGTGAAGATATCTGCCAGTTGCTCTTTAGTGTTGACGTGAATGATATCATTGTCTTCCTTGTTGACATGATCTCTGAGAAAGTGATGACGAATCTCAATGTGCTTTGTCTTCGAGTGTTGAACTAGATTCTTGGAAAGCTTGATGGCACTTTCATTGTCGCAGAAGAGTGGCACATTCTTCGTGTTGATGCCATAGTCCTTGAGAGTTTGCTTCATCTAGAGAAGCTGAGCACATCAAGATCTAGCAGCAATGTATTCAGATTCAGCAGTGGAGAGGGATACGCAGTTCTGCTTCTTTGAAGACCAACAGACAAGAGATCGTCCAAGAAAGTGACATGTGCCTGATGTAGACTTGCAATCAACCTTGTCACCAGCATAATCAGCATCAGAATATCCAACTAGATCAAACGATGAGCTCTTTGGATACCATAACCCTAAGATTGGGGTGTGAGCCAAATATCGAAGAATTCGCTTCACGGCAAGGTGATGTGATTCCTTTGGTGCCGCTTGGAATCGGGCACACATGCAAACGCTAAGCATAATATCAGGCCTAGATGCACATAAGTATAGCAAAGAACCAATCATGGAGCGGTATACCTTTTGATTGAACTCTTTACCATTGTCGTCAGGGCCAACATGACTTTTGGTTGGCATTGGCGTCGTGTACCCTTTGCAGTCTTGCATTCTAAACTTTTTCAGGCAATCTTTGAGGTATTTTTCTTGCGATGTGAAGATGCCATTGCGCTGTTGACGGATTTGAAGACCTAGGAAGAATTTCAGCTCCCCCATCATGGACATCTGATATTGCTCTTGCATCATGTATCCAAACTCATCATTGTATCTCTTATCCGTGCAGCCGAAGATAATGTCATCCACATATATTTGGCACACAAACAGTTCACCATCATATGTCTTCGTGAAGAGAGTGGGATCTGGAGAACCAGGTTTGAAGCTTTTGCTCTTCAGCAATTCTTTGAGTGTATCATACCAAGCGCGAGGTGCTTGTTTGAGGCCATACAGTGCCTTGTTGAGCTTGTACACCATATCAGGATGCTTAGGATCTTCAAAACCAGGCGGTTGAGCGACATGCACTTCTTCTTTGATTTTGCCATTGATAAAGGCACTCTTCACATCCATTTGGTACAAAAGAATGTTGTGATGGTTAGCATAGGCCAACAGTATGCGAATGGCTTCAAGCCTAGCCACATGAGCAAAGGTTTCATCGAAGTCGATTCCTTCCACTTGTGTGTAACCTTGAGCTACGAGGCGAGCCTTGTTTCTGACAACTTGTCCAAGTTCATCTTGCTTGTTGCGATAGATCCATTTCGTGCCAATGATGTTGTGCTTGCAGGATCAGGACATTTGACAAGCTCCCAGACATTATTCAGCTCAAACTGTTGAAGCTCTTCTTGCATAGCTTGAATCCATTCAG
The DNA here is from genome assembly GCA_963921465.1 of Triticum timopheevii. Classification (NCBI taxonomy): domain Eukaryota; kingdom Viridiplantae; phylum Streptophyta; class Magnoliopsida; order Poales; family Poaceae; genus Triticum; species Triticum timopheevii. Next base: position 464,341,482 of record OY997274.1, read on the forward strand.
GTTCCATGAAGGCTTCTTCGAATTTCTTGGGTTTAGATATAGAGATAAAAGCAAAGTGACCGCAAAAGTTTGCTAGTTGTGTGATCAATATATCTTTTCAATCTGGACTTCATTTGCGACTCAAGGATAAGCTGGACGAAGATTTTGATCGGATTGACTATTGTCTTCATCTTCAGCATTGGCTTCAGACTGAGCATTGTCTTCATGTTGATTAGGTGCAGAAATGTTGATCTTATCCTCAGCCTGTTCCTCGGTGGGTATGATTCCTCGGTGGTGTAGCTTCATCTAGCACATTTAGCAGGTGCTCTCAATCAAAAGTTCATAAGATGTTTTCTTGAAGAACTTGTGAAGATATACTCTGTTGATGATGTGGCATGCAGTATCAATGGCTTCGGGTCAGAATTTTCTTGGAGTCTTCTACTCATCGAGCATCGTCCGTGCCATCTCAATGAGTGTTCTGTTCTTGCGCTCCATGAAGCCACTCTGCTGAGGTGTGTAAGGAGCAGAGAACTCATGTGTGATGCCCAAAGTATCAAGACAAGTGTCGAGGCCAACGTTCTTGAACTCAGTGCCATTGTCACTCCAGATGTGCTTGATTTTGATGCCATAATTCATCATGGCCCGATTTGTGAAGCGTCTGAAGACATCCTTCACTTCAATCTTATAGAGAATCATGTGCATCCAGGTGTATCTCGAGTAATAATCAACAATAACGAAGCCATAGAGATGTGCAGTAGTAGTAAGGGTAGAGTAGTGAGTAGGGCCAAGTAGGTCCATGTGAAGCAGCTCGAAGGGGTGTGAGGTAGTCATGATTGTCTTTGATGGATGCTTGGCTCTAGTCATCTTCCCAGCTTCACAGCCACCACACAGATGATCCTTCTTGAACTTGACGCCCTCGATGCCAATGATGTTCTTCTTCTTCGCGAGAGTGTACAGGTTCCTCATGCCCGCATGTCCTTGCCGTCGATGCCATAGCCAGCATTCTGAAGCCTTTGCTAGAAGACATACGACAAGCTATGGTCCTGCTGAGAAATATACCATATACATATCACCTCTTCGATAGCCTTCGAAGACTAGAGGGTTGTCAGATTCCATTAGCACAAGACAACGATATTTTCCAAATATCACAATCATGTTCAGATCACAGAGCATTTACACGGACATTAAGTTATATCCAAGGGATTCAACTAGCATCACTTTATCCATGTGTTGATCCTTTGAGGTAGCAACTCTACCAAGACCCAGTACCTTGCTTTTACCAGTGTCAGCGAATGTGATGTGGCTCTTAGTAGATGGACGTAGGGTTGAATCCATAAGAAGACTTCGATCACCATTCATGTGGTTTCCATTCAGTGGCTTTTAGAGTTGTACCCTATAGTGCAGTTAGCGGGATAGGCTTCACCAAGAGTATTGTGAAGCAGAAACATGTAGCGAACAAGCATATTATCAAAGTTTAAATTCTGGTTAGGCATGATAGGATGCTCGTCAAGGAACCCTGGGACGGAATACATGATAAGACCATTGGAGCATTTTACCTTGCGTCCCACAAAATGTTTTAGGTCTTCAGCATTGTCGTCAGAAGATTTTGCTTTTCGGCTGGAGACCTTTCCCTGCAAGAGAAGTTAATTCTTCTTAACCACCCACATCTTCAGGGGTGGCTTAGAAGCAATGAGTCTAAGTGCAGCATCTGAGAACTTTGGCTTGGGAGCCCTAACAAACAGCTTCGTAGGAGCAGAATAGTACTCATATGAATATGCACAAAAGTTCTTAGTTTTGTGAACATAACGGTTAGAGGAAACACGCTCATATTCATGAGTCTCATAAAGGTTCTCCTACAAAACATTGGCGTTAGGGTGACCATGAGTTGTCCTCTGTCTGTATGAAGCCTTAGGTCTGGGGTTTGTCTTCTTCCCAGGTGATGTCATGATGACATTCACGGGAAGCTTCTCAAGACAGCTTTTGGGCACCCAGATCTTCTTCTGGGGTGACCCGTTCCTATAGTTAGTACTAATGTACCTAGAAAACACTTCACCATTCTGATTCTTAAACAACTTATAATTGGCATCAAAAGAATTATCAATGAAAATTGGGTTAGCACAAGTGAAGCCAGATAAAGTGGATGGGTCCACTGACGGATCCTTAGCAGCAACCCGGGTGGTTTTGGGGTACTGCTCAGGCATCCAATATGAACCATCAACGTTCATTTTCCTCTCGAACCCAACACCCTCTTTCCTAGGGTTTTGGTTCAGAATCTATTTCTTGAGGACATCACACAAGGTTTGATGCCCTTTGAGGCTTTTGTACATGCCAGTCTCAAGCAATGTCTTCAACCTAGCATTCTCATCAGCAATAGTAGTGGCATCCTCGGTAGAGGGGTTAATTACCACATCAGCAGTTGAAGATATTGCAACATCAGAAGTAGTAGAACATCCAGCAATAGAGACAACATTATCACGCTCAAGACACTTTAAGCATGGTGGAACAAATTCTACCTGAGCGGAACTGATCTGTTGGGCGAGTAGTGAATCATTCTCTTTTTGAAGATCTTCATGAGACACTCTCAGTTTCTCAAGATCCTGCTTCCTTTGAAGATAATTGTGGGAAAGCTTCTCATGAGAGGCCGAGAGAGTTTCATGATGACTTTCAAGTTCTTCCTACTTAATGCGAAGACTTTTAATGTCTTCGATTAAGGACTGAGTTTGATTCATTTCCGCGTCCAACAGGTCATCGCTTTTGTCTAGTAGCTTTTGAATATGTTCCATAGCAGTTTGTTGCTCGGTTGCAATTTTAGCAAGTGTCTTATAGCTAGGTTTGGATTCACATGAGGTTACCTTGACACCACGTGCCATGAGGCAGTAGGTTGGATCAAATGGCTCGGGTTCGAAAGTCATCGTTTTAAGAGACTCCTTGAAATCGCAGAACCACGGGTCTTGACGGGTTCGATGACCCTCATAGACATCAGAAATCTGGTCCCGGATAAGCTTCGCATTGCAGAGATGCATGATGCGCCTAAACTCATCATTGGACAGACAGGAGCATATGATATCCTTAGTCGTGATATCTAGTTGAGTGTACTTTTTAATGTCATCAGCATTCGCCATCTTGCATAAATCGGTGAGACCAATCTCTGTGACAGTCCACAGCTCACTGTTAATTGCAAGGAGGCGCTTCCTCATCATTGCCTTCCATATGGGATAATCATGACCATCAAAAATAGGACACGCAGCAAAGACTTTGATTATCCCTGCAGTCGACATAGCTAAAAACTCTAGGTGGTTAAACCGAATCACACATAACAAGGGAGTACCTTGCTCTGATACCAATTGAAAGTTCTAGTTATCAACTAGAGGGGGGTGAATAGGCGATTTTTATGAAAGTCTTCAAAACATGGTAGCTTTGAAGACAAAGAAGTAAACAGAACCTATATAGTAAGCAGCGGAATGAAGACTACACTAAGCAAGCATTAGTCAAGCATACAATACAGTGAAAGCACGAAGACTAACTGCAACTAGGTAGACAGGATCAATATGGAAGATAGTACGAAGCTAAACAGATATAAGTCCTCACACAATGAAGTCAAACAAATCAGGCGGGCAAGCAATGACTTCATAAAGACAAACTTAAAAGTAAGGAGAGTAGGGGATAGAACCAGTTGCTTGGTGAAGACAAGGATTTGGTAGACCAGTTCCAGTTGCTGTGACAATTGTACATCTGGTTAGGGAGGCTGAGATTGAACTCAGAAGACTGTGTCTTCACCTTATTCCCCTTGAGCTAAGGACACCCAGTCCTCGCCCAATCACTCTGATAAGTCTTTGAGGTAGACTTCCAAACCTTCACAGACTTTGTTCACCGGTAATCCACAATGACTCTTGGATGCTCAGAACGCGACACCTAACCGGCTAGAGGATTCACTCAAGTGTAACAAGTCTTCTGATCACTCGGATAGAAAGACTTCAGTGATGCCTAACACTCTTTGGCTCTGGGTGTTTTGGGCTTAGTCCTCGCAAGGATCTCTCTCTCAAATGCTTCGGAGGTGGGTTGCTCTCAAATGGCAAAAGTCGTGCACTAACTCTGAGCAGCCACCAATTTATGGTGTAGGGGGTGGGATATTTATAGCCAGGAGGCAACCCAACCTGATATGTCCGAAATGACCCTGGGTCACTAAGGAACTGACACGTGTCCAACAGTCATATTTCAAACTCACGCGGCAGCTTGGCTTGGGCTACAAGCAAAGCTGACTCATCCAGCTCTAGATAAGTTTTGCTCTCATTGTCTTCGCTCGAAGACATGGGATTTGGTTGAGCATCACTTCAGTCACTCTGACTTTGTTCACTTGGACCCCACTTAACAGTACGGTGGTTCATATGACTCAACAAAGAAGAAAGGAAACTACGAAACAGCTATGTCTTTGCACTCCATAGTCTTCAAGTGAATATCTCCACATGTCATAATCTTCGTCGAGAATTTCTTCACGAACCACCATTGTCTTCAATGTCTTCACACATTTTTAGGGGTCATCTTTGGTAGGTAAACCGAATCAATGAGGGACTACTACCTGTGTTATCCTGCAATTCTCACAAACACATTAGTCCCTCAACCACGTTTGTTGCCAATACTCCAAAACCAACTAGGGGTGGCACTAGATGCACTTGCAATATTTAGTCCCAACATAAATACATGGTTGTAAGCATTAAAACCCCATGACCATACCTCTTTTTATTATAAGTGTTTCATAACCATTAGCTTGATTGATCCGGCTAAAAGCAGGATTATTTCTTTGACAGAAGCTTGCTAGAAACCATCACTTCAAGGGGACCTTCCTCTCGCGGATTTGATAACCCAATCTCACCTCTTTGGGGAAATAGGTGTAGGGTACTTTCTGTTCCTTTACCGGATCACTAAAAAGGGAAGTACCATCCAGCATGGTGCTCGGTAGGACACGACGGCTTGTTTTGTGTCCTGTGGTCCTACGTTCGGTCGGCCATTGATGGATCTGATCCCTCATGCTAGAGCTTAGCCACCGCTGGCCTCTATGAGGTGCGGTTGGCTGCGGCAGATCTCGATGCTTCTTCATCGACAAGCGGGTTTGATAGTGGTGGTTGGTGGTATTGCCGGCGCTGGTGCTTGTTGATATGTGGCGGAGGATGTGTTGGGGGCTTGGGTGAAGGCTAATGCCCTTCGGGATCCGGTCTAAATAGCTACCTTTTACCTAAGGAGTGATCCTAGGTTATCGAACCCACGAGAGGATGTGCACTACAACTGAGAGTCAAACAAGTTATTATTGTTGAATTAAATTCTAGTTTTTAACCAGACCTTTAACAACCTTTTTGGAAGTAGACACCGGTATGAAATAGGCATGCGTATGAGGTCTTACTCTCACAACCTTATAGTTGTGATTGGGATCTCATCTTGATAATAAACATAGCTCTGTAAGCTTACCGTTGCGATGTGTTTGCTACACGATTTAGTTGGGATGCGTCCAAAGAACGTCTTGACCGGTCACGACCTGCATCAAAAGTTAGTTGTCCAACTGGCGGCCCTTACCGTCGTATGGGGTTACCTTAGTTAATTATTAAGAATTACTTCAAACAAGAGCATTGCGCGTTTATCCCCAAGGAATTGATTCTCGCTATCTTACTAATCCCTTCTCTCATTGTTGTTCAGAATAGCGTTCCCCGGTGGGATGGCCTCGGTTTGTTGTTGTCAAGTCTTAGCAGGGTGGGATGGCCTCGGTTTGTTGTTGTCAAGTTCTCCGTTTTGATGATCTTCCACGGTGTCAATCAGCCTTGCCTGGTTCTCCGTCGGCGTCAGAGTTGCGCTGTCAAATCTCCAAACGGCCCTCTAAGAAGTGATGACAACGCTGCCGATGCATTTGTACGTCGACGCATTGTCCCAAACAAGGCCCTCAACGTTTGTGCCACTCTGGCGGTCTGCTGATGGTATTTTTTGTTAATTAACTAAGCAACTCTCTTTTGCTCAATTAATGGATGCAGCAAATCTTTTGCTTTCCTTTGCAGAAAAAAATGCTGGCAAGGGTAAGAAAAAACGAGCCAACTTAAACTGACTGCTAAGCACAGTTTTCAGAAGCGTGCAGTTCATCATGAAAAAGAAAACAACCAACCAAGTGGACGCCCTAGTGTGAGAAGGTGGGTCACATCTCGCTTGTGCAAAATATTAGAGCTGACTTCGATACCTAATCTTCAAGATAGCACGGATAGCAGAAGGCAAATCAGAATCCACAGTAAATCTCAGGCAACAAAAGGGTGAGAGAATAACATAACAGAACATCATCGCACCAAGTACAAAGATAATCCTTGACTAAACAGCCAACAGAACTGAATCCAAAGTATCGTCTAAACTGCAAAATCCCAGATGATTCACTAGGACAAAACACTAGTAGCAACTTATGCTTCAGTCTGCTCCCTCAAACGACGGATAGTGCTCCTGACAGTGACCGCACTTGCAGTGCTGCAAACACACATTGCAAGATCAGCAAAGATGGGCAAAACAAATGGGTAATTTTTAAAGAACAAGAAGCAGATGATGAGAACATACTTCATGGTGTAAGCACCACCAGCCTTCACCTTCCCACAGTCCTTGCATCCCCAAATTCCAACTGCTTTCCTCTTCACAGCAAACTGGTAAGAGTATACAGTAAAGGGAGAATCAAGACAAAGGACTTTTAGGATATATAACAAAAATTAAAGAACTGGTAGCAAATGGAGTAACAAACAGTTACAGCACAGATAGCTGTGATCAAACTACTCTACAGTTGGGAACATGCAGTATATGGTGAGATGTCCAAACCTCCCTTTTGTTTCTATGATGATGGAACTATACAAACTAACAAACTAGAACATAAATAAGTAAATGTATCATTCACATAGCCTTGCAAAATGATACTACCAAAAAGCATATTAGATACTCCCTCTGTCTGAAAATACTTGTCATCAAAATGGACAAAAAGGGATGTATCTAGAACTAAAATACATCTAGATACATCCCCTTTTATTCATTTTGATGACAAGTATTTCCGGACGGAGGGAGTATTATATATAGGTATAGCCTAGCTCAAGATATGAACTGAAGTTCAAGATGGACACAGAAAAATAATGCTGCCATAGGAGGAAACTGCAAGCAATGAGAACATCATATCATGATGAACATCAACAAGCAACAGAATCTGGGCCACAACTGATATGAAATGATACACAGGCAGGGTGATAGAAGATATACCTTCCCACAGAACTCACAGAAGTACTTGGAGTGCTGAGACACCTCCATCTTCTTTATCTGCTTACGCAAACTGGCACCATAACGGGTACCTATAATTGTGCGGGCTAGTTTCAGGAAGTACCAAAAATGGATGAATAAGAGAATAGCAAAGGTTCATAATTTCATACCATATTTGCCGACAATTCCAGCCTTCTTGGTGCGCTTTGTCTGAGAAGAAATGGCAAAAGCAAAAAATTACACAACTGCTTACTAAAACTAATCAACGTGATATAACCAGGGTTGTTGGGCAACTCAAAAATACTCCCTCCGTCCCAAAATTCTTGTCTTAGATTAGTCTAGATACGTATGTATCTAATACTAAAACGTGACTTGATACATCCGTATTTAGACAAATCCAAGACAAGAATTTTGGGACGGAGGGAGTACTAAACAGCACGGCAGGTTTGATGAGTAAAGTATCGCGTATCAAATCATCAGAGAAATAATAATGACAACTAAATACATTCATTTTCGAGACAATGCAACTAATAACATCCCACTAAAGCGCCCTCATCTGACTCTGGGACTTACTAGAGTTAGCTTTTGATCCGAACTAGTCCATGTCATATTATGAACAAGGCTTGTTACATTATCGGATACCCGCAAGTTCCAATCGAACGGAAGAACAGATGATCGGCAGGCAACCGAAGGATATAACGCAAATGGACCAAGAGGATTCGATGGTGCTCGACTTTGACACGGCTAGGGCCTTGCGATTGGGCATCAAGCACACACTAGGATCTCGCCGGAACAAATCCACCAAGAATACGTAACCAGGGATCCTCTGAAAGGAACAATTTCTACAGTATTCCGCAGATCTACGCGGAGAATCAGCAAAGGAAACATGTTTTGGGTGTTTGTATGAAAGGAGGGACGAAGAATAGAAGCAGCGTACCATCTCGTCGACGGGTAGGAGGCGTCGGCGGCAAGCTGCTGCGGCTGCGGCTGCGGCGGCGGCGAAATCCGGGAGACGGAAGCTGCGGCGGCGGAGACAGGGAATTGCGGAGAGTCAAGTTATATATGGAGGCCTAGGGTTTTGAGGTACGCCTATATCAGCCACTTGGGCCAATTATTGGGCCATCTTTGCATCCACGGCGACAGTGCCCAGGCTGTTATTTTCTTGCTGGGGGATGCTAATGGACCGGTGCACCAGACCAGCCCATGTTTTTTTAAGGGCCATGTTTATTATTGACTGTCTCAAAAAAAATATCTATCTGAAAGGTTCGGAAATTTGCAAGAATTGTGTTTAGCAAGAAACAATATTTAGTGGAAATTTTCAGATAGCTTGTGGAAATTGTTCATCTAATTGAATAATGCTACACCTAGAGGTGTTCAACTAACTCGTAAAAATTGCAAACCAACCCCGTGGATGATGGTTAGGAGGACAGTGATATTCTCAGCCCACCAGAATTCAAATCCTGAACTTTACACCGGTGCTCATATTTCTGTGAATTTATTTTAGGTCTTCCGGCGATGTGTGTTCAATGGGAAGACACGTTCCTATCGATAGCGAAGGTGTCTGTGACGACTTCGTCAATCTTAAGATGATGTGTCGCCTCAGTCTCGAAGGTGCTCATAAAGGTAGAGTGTGCATGTGTGCATTCATAGTGGTTAGTGTATGTGCGTATGTATAAACGTCTGTGTCTATATTGTGCTACAAAAACTCGTAAAAATCCTTGCGTATTCAAGACATGACTATTTTGGGGGATGGGTTGTGGAGGGGCACAGATATTATAGAGCAGATACTACACCTAGATGATTTTTTTAACTACTAGTACAAGTGTCGGTTGCACCGGGCGAAAAAAAGGACCACAACCTACTTCATATGCCAAATAAAAACGTGTATTCCTCAAAACATTAGTGAGCAATAAATAAAGTGTGTGGTTAGTCTAAAATATCCTGCTTCATGTGCCACTGTGCATCTTTTTATATCCAATTTTAATAAATAGCGATGATAAGGTTAAAAGTAAGAATTTTCTTATTTTTAATAAAAGTTAATGGTTACATAAATATTGGAACACCTTTTTAAGAATAGTTAACGCTTTTACTAGTTGAAACATTTCTCTAACAAGGAATATGTTTTTAACAGATGTTGTTTTAAGAATGTTTTTAAATTATATATTTTTTTGTAATTGCTTTTTGCACTATCTGGGCTTGGCCCAAACATAAGGACTTGCCTACACAAACATACACACTCTCAGAGAAAGAAGACATTGTCTTTGCGAGACGAACTTCAAGCATTGTCTCTCTTCTAGTTTCCCATCTCACTATCCCTAGTAAGCGAATAATTGCCCCTCTGTATTTAATTGCCTGTGTGTTGCAACACGAACCGTAACATAATTTGCATGTTTGAAAAGTCACCTGGATTCAGTTATCTTGGCTAAAGCAAATGGATAACTAAATTTTGGTGTTGTTGCCATGTAGTCCCCGTGTTTGCCTTGCTGAAGAATGAAGAATGAAATGTGATAGGATTTGCATGTTTGAAAATCTTGACTCGGTTTTGCATCTTCTCTAAAATTAGGGAGATTACTGGCATGGTCCATCAATCACCCACTGCTAAGTGAAAAACAATTGATCACCTGAAGCAAACATGCCCGTGCGTTGCAATGACATTCTTTTTACATGCCAAAATACTAAAATCGTTCTCTCTCGTTTCTAGGTTTTCTATTTGAACATGGTACCCCATTCATATCGCTGTTTATCATCCTTCTGACTCTTGTCAATGGTGGTCATGGTGTTCACCTAATTACAAATACGTCTGAACATGGGCAATGCCAAGGCAACGAACTCGACCAGAACATCGTACATATGTTCTAAACCATGATAACACAGAGAAAATGTAAAAAAAACAATTTCGTCGAGCTGGACGTGAGGCTAGATATCCCTATGTACTTGGAAGTGTCGTTGGCATTGTGAATGGGAGGCCGCAACACCCATGTTTGGGTCTGCGACCCTTAAGGCACTGGCGCCCCGTGTCAAGGGTGGGTGCTAATCCGAAATCTCAATATTATTGCATATTACAGGCCATCTTAATTATAGAGCCGCTAGGGTCAGTATTTCCTCCCATAATATTTCTTAATTACCTGCCCATTTAATTAGAGCCAGCCATCGCATGCATCTCTTTGTCCCTCTATTTTCCACAATCTGGATGCATGCACCTCTATTTTCGTCAATTTCGGCCAATCAAGCATACCTGCCCGCAAATCCATTGAACTAGAGCTAATCAACACGATTGTATGTATGTTCCCTCTTTTTCCGCTTGTTTATTGGTTTCGTGAGGAAGCTTGCTGATATCTCAGGTGACGGTGTCCTGGATTAGGGGGTGTCAACCTAGTCGTCCCATGTTCCTCTGATATGGCCGGTGGGCCCTCATTCATTCTCAAGAAGGAATTTGGAAGTTGTACGCAGGAGGCTTGATCAAGACTACATCCATCGAAGGCTTGCCGTATACTCCAAGATTCCTCCTGTCGCCTTGTGTCTAGATACCGACCTTGTAACACTAGATATCCTACCTGGCGTGTATATAAGCCATATGGTTTAGCCCGTAGAGGGGATATCAACGCAATATCATCCACCTAGCCCTAGAGTTAAACCACATCTTACAATCTCGGGGTAGATCAACTCTGTACTCGATACATCTATATCAATATAAACAAGAGCATTACGTAGGGTTTTACCTCCATCAAGAGGGCCCGAACCTGGGTAAAACACCGTCTCTCTGTTCTTGTTACCATCTGATGTCCGACATCCACAGCTCCGGACCCCTACCCCGAGGTCTGCCGATTTTGATACCGACTGGTGCTTTCATTGAGAGTTTCATTGTGAGATCAACAGAAGGATCGATGACTCATCTGTAGGTCAACTGTGGTAGCGGCCAGCATTTACGCCCCTGGCCAACTTTTTGTGTTCGACAGCATGATCTTCTACGCCGACTTGACCGGCCATCTGGCCTCCATCGAGAACTACGCCCCGAGTCAGATCGTGACCTTCGGGGGCCTGGAGTACACCCTGGATCCCCGTGGCAAAATCGTCTTGTCTGGCTAGACGCCTAGCCTGATTGAGGACCTCTCTAGCACTGGAGGCTTGTTGGGGATATAACCCCACGGTGTGACCCGCCCATTCAGGGTCGTGTCATCCTGTGGCGGCCTGAAGAGAAACCTGACATGGGCCGTGGCAATCAAGACCTCAAGGCTTACAAGGCGACTCATAGAGTGGGCCAGCTCACGGCCTGGTACCTAAGGCGACGGCTCATCAAAGGACGTCAATTTCCTTTACTTAGGAAACAAGACATAGGAAACTGATTAGGGCATGGGTCGTACTTCGACTCGGACTCGGTTGTAAGCCCAGGTCCTCGACCTGTATATAAAGGAGGAGCCCCTGAGGCAAAAAGACTAAGTTACACAATCTCGAGTACTAGGTTAGCCAAGCTGCACCCTTGTAATCGAGATTACCATCGTCAATAACGATCAAGCAGGAGTAGGCTTTTACCTCCACCGTGAGGGGCCGAACCTGGGTAAACCCTTGTCTTTCGATTCTGATCAACTCCGTTCAAGCTACTACCTCGCGGCGATGGCCTCACGACTAAGTCCTTTCATGCGGACATCTGTCGTGACAAAACCACGACAGTTAGTGCCCACTATGGGGCTATCGCTCGGTGGCGTTGATTTCTTGAAGGGATCTTTCCCATAGATCGAGGGATATGCGATCGGCCGCATGACCAAGAGTCGTCGCGACAAGCTCTACATCGACGATTCAGGCTAGGGCCCCGAGGCCGACTCAATCGAGTACGCGTATCGGGTCCCCTTCAGCAAGATCCATGTTTTCATCAACAAAATCGGCGAATCAGGACCCGAGACGGACATCTGCACTGACATCGTCGAGATGGCTCGATGCACATAACCCGCCCGGGCTCAAGCTGGCCGAAACCATGTTTTCGTCGGCTTCACCCAGGGGTCGACCTCGTGGATAACTCCGTGTCTGGTGGGGGCACCCTTGTCTACTCCGACGGTGAGTCATTAGTCAGGGACACCGAGTCGATCCGCCTGTTGTATGACAGTAGACTTGGGGGCTACTTTGATGATGAGCCGGCCCTGGACAACCACGAGCCGCTCCATCAAACCACCATCTACATGGCAAGCAATGCTCCAGCTCTTGACTCAACCGTAGCAGGTGCCATGGGAGGCATCGGCACTTCAGCGGCAGATTCGAGCTAGGCTGGCACCGTCAAGCCGCCGGCTCAAGTTCTCATAGAGTTGGTCGCCTCGTTGACAACTCTCCTCGATTCGTCCTTAACAACGGAGAATCAGGAAGAGTGCAATGCAGAGATAGCTAAAATCCGTGAGCAGATGGCTAAGGCTCGGGAGGATATCAACGTTGAGAGTGCTCGCATGGTGCATCTACAAGCCCATATTCAAGCAGAGGGCTTGAGGACAGAGGCATGATGCATGGTACTCCGACAACACGCTTTTGAGGTGGTTCACATGAGACAACATGAGAGTCGCCTGCCCCTCTATTTTGAGTCCACGCGTCTGTTCAACACGCCTGCACCAGGGGCCGGGACGAGCACCCCCACGGCACCGGTTATACCCCAATTGAACCGGGTCATGCCCCAAGATGGCGATAGCAGGCCACCTCCGGCTCAGCCTCGCCAGCCGAATCAATAGCGTCAGCTTGAGCTAGCCCAACACCCGCCGCATGTTTGAACGACTCCAAACCGCTTCGTAGTGCCAGTGGTGTAGGGGAACGTTACATGGAAAACAAAAAAATTCTACGCACGCGCAAGATCTATCCATGGAGATGCATAGCTACAAGAGGGGGAGAGCATCTACATACCCTTGTAGATCGCTAACCGGAAGAGTTTATCAATGCGGTTGATGTAGTCGTACACCTTCACGATCTGCACCGATCAATCATCAAACACATGGCACCTCTGCATTCAGCACACGCTCAACTCGATGACATCCTTGCCTTCTCGATCCAGTAAGAGGGGGGAAGTAGTAGATGAGTACCGGCAGCACGAAGACATGGTGTAGGTGGTGGTGAAACTATTTCCTCAGGGCTTCGCCAAGCACAACGGATTTAGAGTGCAGGAGACTAGAACCACACTGGACTTCTAATTATGAGGATTAGAGGTAGCTAGGGCTAGCTCTAATTAGTCAACTAGGACCAACTAGAGGAGGCACAAAAACTTGTCTTCTAGGGGCTAGCCTGCTCCTCTATTTATATGTTGAGCCCTGAGTCATTACTTGGGGAGAGGGACTCCCCAAAGTTGGTTTGGAACGCAAAGAAGAGTCCTTCTCGGACTCTAGGGCCAAACGTTGTGGTTCCTGGCATTTACGTGAACGCCACGGACTACAAAGTCTGGCCCAGGGGGTAGACGCCAGGAACCTTGGCGTCTTGCCCCTGCCCTTCGAGAAAACGCCTTTGTGCACTGTCTTAAGGCTTCATGGGCCTTACCCCTTGGCCAAACCATATCATCTTATATATCAATCTTTACTCTGGACCATTCTGGAGCTCCTCGTCATGTCCGTGATCTCATCTGGGACTTTGAACAACATTCGGTCACCAGCACACATAACTCATATAATACTATATCGTCAATGAACGTTAAGCGTGCGGACCCTACGGGTTCCATAACGATGTAGATATGACCGAGACACTTCTCTTGTCAATAACCAATAGCGGGACCTGGATGCCCATATTGGTTCCTACATATTCTACGAAGATCTTTATCGGTCGAACCTTTATGATGACATATGTAGTTCCCTTTGTCCGTTGGTATGTTACTTGCCCGAGATTCGATCGTTGGTATCTCCATACCTAGTTCAATCTCGTTACCGGCAAGTCTCTTTACTCGTTCCATAATACATCATCTTGTAACTAACTCCTTAGTCACTTTGCTTGCAAGCTTCTTGTGATGTTGTATTACCTAGAGGGCCCAGAGATACCTCTCCATCCTACGGAGTGACAAATCCCAACTTCAATTCACGCCAACTCAACAAACACCTTTGGAGATACCTGTAGAGTACCTTTATGATCACGCAGTTACGAAGTGATGTTTTATAGCACACAAGGTATTCCTCTGGTATCCGGGAGTTGCATGATCTCATGGTCGAAGGAATATGTATTTGACATTAAGAATGCAGTAGCAAAAACTGAACGATCATACGCTATGCTAACGGATGGGTCTTGTCCATCAAATCATTCTCCTAATGATGTGATCCCATTATCAAGTGACAACGCATGCCTATGGTTATGAAACCTTAACCATCTTTTGATCAACAAGCTAGTCTGGTAGAGGCTTACTAGGGACTTAGTATTTGTTTGTATTCACATGTGTATTTAAGTTTCCGGTCAATACAATTCTAGCATGAATAATAAAGCTTTATTAGGAATAAGGAATGATAATAACCAATTTATTATTGCCTCTAGGGCATATTTACAACAGTATCCCACTTGCACTAGAGTCAATAATCTAGTTCACATCGCCATGTGATTAACACCTAATGAGTTCTAAGGTGTGATCATGTTTTTCTTGTGAGAGAGATTTTAGTCAACGGGTTTGCAACATTCAGATCCGTGCGTACTTTGCAAATATCTATGTCTACAATGATCTGCATGAAGCTACTCTAGCTAATTGCTCCCATGTTCAATACATATCCAGATTAAGATGTAGAGTCGTACGGATCGGTGTCAAAGCTTGAATCGACGTAACCCTTTACGATGAACTCTTTATCACCTCCATAACCAAGAAACATTTCCTTAGTCCTCTTTAGGTACCTAAGGATAATTTTGACCGTTGTCTAGTGATCCAGGAGTGAATCACTATTTTACCCCCTTGCCAGACTCATGGCAAAGCACACAACAGATCTGGTACACAACATGGCGTACATTATAGCATATGGCTGAGGCAAAGGGAATGACTTTCATCCTTTCTCTTTCTTCTGCGGTGGCCGGGCTTTGGGTCTTACTCAACTTCACACCTTGCAATACAGGCAAGAACCCTTTCTTTGACTGGTCCATTATTAACTTCTTCAAAACTTTGTCAAGGTATGTGCTTTGTGAAAGTCCTATTAAGCGTCTTGATCTATCTCCATAGATTTTTGATGCCCAATATGCAAGTAGCATCACCGAGGTCTTTCATTGAAAAATTCTTATCCAAATATCCTTTTATGCTATCCAGAAATTCAATATCATTTCCAATAAGCAATATGTCATCCACATATAATATTAGAAATGCTACAGAGCTCCCACTCACTTTCTTGTAAATACATGCTTCGCCGTAAGTGTATAAAACCAAATGCTTTGATCACCTCATCAAAGCGTATATTCCAACTCTGAGATGCTTGCACCAGTCCATAGATGGATCACTGGAGCTTGCACACTTTGTTAGCACCCTTAGGATCGAAAAACCTTCTGGTTGCATCATATACAACTCTTCTTTAAGAAATTCGTTAAGGAATGCAGTTTTGACGTCCATTTGCCGAATTTCATAATCATAAAATGCGGCAATTGCCAACATGATTCTGACAGACTTAAGCATCGCTACGGGTGAGAAAGTCTCATCGTAGTCAACCCCTTGAACTTGTCGAAAATCTTTTGCGACAAGTCAAGCTTTGTAGATAGTGATATTACCATCAGCGTCTGTCTTCCTCTTAAAGATCCATTTATTCTCAATGGCTTGCCGATCATTAGGCAAGTCCACCAAAGTCCACACTTTGTTCTCATACATGGATCCTATCTCAGATTTCATGGCCTCAAACCATTTGTCGGAATCTGGGCTCATCATAGCTTCTTCATAGTTCGTAGGTTCGTTGTTGTCTAACAACATGACTTCCAGGGCAGGATTACCGTACCACTCTGGTGCGGTACGTGTTATGGTTGACCTACGAGGTTCAGTAGTAACTTGATCTGAAGTTTCATGATCGTCATTAGCTTCTTCTCTAGTTGGTGTAGGCATCACGGGAACGGTTTTCTTTGACGTGCTACTTTCCAATTTGAGAGAAGGTACATTTACCTCATCAAGTTCTACTTTCCTCCCACTCACTTCTTTCAAGAGAAACTCCTTCTCTAGAAATGACCCATTTTTAGCAAAAAAGATCTCGCCTTAGGATCTGTGGTGGAAGGTTTACCCAATAGTTTCTTTAGGGTATCCTATGAAAATGCCCTTCTTCGCATTGAGTTCGAGCTTATCTGGCTGAAGCCTTTTGACATAAGCGTCGCATCCCCAAACTTTAAGAAACGACAGCTTAGGTTTCTTGCCAAACCATAGTTCATATGGTGTCGTCTCAACAGATTTAGATGGTGCCCTATTTAACGTGAATGCGGTTGTCTATAATGCATGACACAAATATGATAAAGGCAAATCGGTAAGAGACATCATAGAATGCACCATATCTAATATAGTACGGTTACGATGTTCGTACACACCATTATTGTCGGATTACGGGTTTCGCAAACCCTTGAGAGGTTCGAACTCTGGGGTGCGTGCGGAAATCTCAACCTACCTAGCCTGCCTACTCGCAATTCTCCTAAGCCGAGCGTGACGATCTCGAAGAGACAAAGAGACATAGTAGTTTATCCTGGTTCGGGCCACCTTGTAATGTAATACCCTACTCCAGCGTTTTGGTGGATTACCTCGAAGGGCTGAGGATGAACTAGTACCGTGGATGAACTGGCCTCAGGAGGTGAGGTGTTCTTGAGCTCCAGAGAGTTGGTGAGGTAGTCGAGTGAGAATGGATCTGATCCCGTCTCTATGGTGGTGGCTAAGTACTATTTATAGTGGCCTTGGTCCTCTTCCCAAATGTTGGCGGGAAGGGATCCCACAACGGCCGGATTTGAAAAGGGACAATTAGTACAGCTTATCCTGACAAAAGTAATCTTCGCTTGCGAAAAGCCTCTGTCGTGACGCTGTGGTGGGCTCGGTGATGACCTCCATCCTGCTGTCCTAGCAGTCTTGGTCTTGTTGCACCAGAGTGGAAACCTTTGGTTGATTCCTCGGGACTCCGCGCTTGCGGCTTGCCTCCCTTACACCGAAGAGGAAACTGGCGCTCTGCGCCCGCCTAGCCTTGGTCGTCATGGCTCACATCAGCTGAGCCTTGTGAGGTGCACCTTGCATGGAACTCTCCGCCCCTCGGGAGCTAGCCTGAGGAGGCCGATCCCCTTGGAGGTCTTGGTGTTGTCCGCCTCGTGAGGCTTGGCCCCACGCGAGGGTCTTGAGCTAGTGATGTGGAAGCTGGGCCGTACCAGGCCGTCGATGGAGCCACGCGGTGGGCTGCAGGCAGGCAAGTCTGGATACCACCATATCCAGAACACCGACAGTAGCTCCCGGGCCCAAGGTGCGCTCGGACTTGGCTTCCAGGCAAAGCCAAAGGGCAAGTGCAGAGCACCATGGGCCCTAACCACCTGCGGCCTTGATGACGCATGGCGATTGATGGGACATGGGCGTCTCCACTTTCCCATGCCGCCTCGGCAACTGTTTGACTTGACAGAATGATGCGACATGCAGAAGATCATGATGGCGCGAGGTCGTGGAGGCTGGCGGTTGGCCTTCCTTGGCTATAAATGAGGGGGAGTGGCAGAACCCCTCGCTCATCTCTCCTTCGTCTTCCTGCCGCCCGTTTCTCCTCTTTCTTGCTTCCATGGAGCCGATCAGGAGGCTATCAGTGGCCGAAAAGGGGAAGGCACCTAGGGAGGGGGCTGATCCTCTCCTGCTGAAAAAGCGACTCCGCCTCCCTCATGACGTCGGCGTGGGGCGAGAGGTGGCCAGGCCTTGGCAATCGACGCCTCCGCCTGGCTTCCCCCTCCCCGTGTACGCCCGTGTCCAGGATGAAGATGCGCGCCGTCGAGCAGTCCCCAACGATGGTGGTAGGGCCTCCATTGCCTTGCCGACCGCGCCACAGACTCACGCCGAGGGTAGCTCACGCGAGTTTGTGGTGTGGGCAGCGATGCCTCCCGACTCCTGGATCCGGCTCCCGAGGTTCTTCGCCGGCGAGCTGCCTCTGAGGGGGCTGCTTGAGCTGTGGCTGCAGCACGCTGGGTGCTGCAGCTTGGTCACAGGAGCTAAAGTTGAGGTGGTGCCCCCCGGAGACGTCTTCATGACGCGCAGATGGGGTGAGGTCGCCCGGGCTTGCTGCGTAGAGGGAGCCCTGGCGATTCACTTTGAGTACGATGGCACGACCACCTTATTCTTCAAGGTCTTCAACGAGGAGGGCGAACGGCTGGAGGGTTGCCCCAGAGGAAGCAGCCTGCGGGGTCCAGCAGCGGGCACTATGCCCGCTTCTGTCCCCTTGGGCACCTCTTCCAGCAGCAGCGATGGCTCCTGGGAATCCAGCGACTCTCCTGGGCCCAGCGAGTCTCTGGAGTCGAGTGACAACAGCTACGTGCCGCCAAGCTCCCGCCGTGGTCGAAGCATGGCAGCGGCTGCCGCCCGGCGTCGTCGGTGACGCCCGAT
The DNA here is from genome assembly GCA_963921465.1 of Triticum timopheevii. NCBI lineage: Eukaryota > Viridiplantae > Streptophyta > Magnoliopsida > Poales > Poaceae > Triticum > Triticum timopheevii. The sequence goes on from OY997274.1 coordinate 464,360,209, forward strand.
AGCTTAGTAGCTTCCTTGCTTCTTCTGTTTTCCCTGCAAGGAATGAAAATCAGCCCCCGTGGGGTTTGTAAGGACAAGAATGCATTTAACGCCAGTGTTGCTTTCTTTGGCTCTTTAATGAATTCGCGTATCCTAGTTCGGCACGATTCCTCCCTTTTCTTTTTCTCTAAACGGCGTGACGCTCTACGCCGACGAGACCCAGTCCCCAGGTAGGCTTCAGCCGTCGCTAGTATGCCAGGTGATAACCCACAAGTGTAGGGGATAGCAATAGCTTTCGAGGGTAAAGTATTCAACCCAAATTTATTGATTCGACACAAGGGTAGCCAAAGAATATTCTTGAGTATTAGCAGTTGAGTTGTCAATTCAACCACACCTGGATAACTTAGTATCTGCAGCAAAGTATTTATTAGCAAAGTAATATGATAATAAAGGTAGCGGTAGCAAAAGTAAAGATAAATGTTTTTGGGTTTTTGTAGTAGTTGTAACAGTAGCAACGAAAAAGTAAATAAGCGAAGAACAATATGTGAAAAGCTCGTAGGCAATGGATCAGTGATGGATAATTATGTCGGATGTGATTCCTCATGTAATAGTTATAACATAGGGTGATATAGAACTAGCTCCAATTCATCAATGTAATGTAGGCATGTATTCCGTAAATTGTCATACGTGCTTATGGAAAAGAACTTGCATGACATCTTTTGTCCTACCCTCCCGTGGAAGCGGGGTCCTAGTGGAAACTAAGGGATATTAAGGCCTCCTTTTAATAGAGAACCGGAACAAAGCATTAGCACATAGTGAATACATGAACTCCTCAAACTACGGTCATCACCGAGAAGTACCCCGATTATTATCACTTTGGGGTTGTCGGATCATAACACATAATAGGTGACTATAGACTTGCAAGATAGGATCAAGAACACACATATATTCATGAAAACATAATAGGTTCAGATCTGAAATCATGGCACTCGGGCCCTAGTGACAAGCATTAAGCATAGCAAAGTCATAGCAACATCAATCTCAGAACATAGTGGATACTAGGGATCAAACCCTAACAAAACTAACTTGATTACATGATAAATCTCATCCAACCCATCACCGTCCAGCAAGCCTATGATGGATTACTCACGCACGGTGGGGAGCATCATGAAATTGGTGATGGAGGATGGTTGATGATGACGACGGTGATGAATCCCCCTCTCCGGAGCCCCGAACGGACTCCAGATCAGCCCTCCCGAGAGAGATTAGGGCTTGGCGGCGGCTCCGTGTCATAAAACGCGATGAAACTTTCTCTCTGATTTTTTTCTTCCCGAACGTGAATATATGGAGTTGGAGTTGAGGTCGGTGGAGGTCCAGGGGGTCCACGAGATAGGAGGGCACGCCCTAGGGGGGGCGCCCCCTGTCTCGTGGACAGCCTGTGGGCCCCCTGGTATTGATTCTTTTGCCAAAAGTTCTTATTAATTCCAAAAAGTGCCTCCGTGGATTTCCAGGACATTCCAAGAACTTTTCTTTTCTACACATAAAACAACATCATGGCAGTTCTGCTGAAAACAGCGTTAGTCCGGGTTAGTTTCATTCAAATCATGCAAGTTAGAGTCCAAAACAAGGGCAAAAGTGTTTCGAAAAGTATATACGTTGGAGACGTATCAACTCCCCCAAGCTTAAACCTTTGCTTGTCCTCAAGCAATTCAGTTGACAAACTGAAAGTGATAAAGAAAAACTTTTGCAAACTCTGTTTGCTCTTGTTGTTGTAAACATGAAAAGCCAACTTTCAAGTTTCAGCAAATATTATGAACTAACCATACTAACAATAACACCTAGGTCTCACAATTACTCATATCAATAACATAATCTGCTAGCGAGCCATAATAATAAAACTCGGATGACAACACTTTCTCAAAATAATTATAACATGATATAACAAAATGGTATCTCGCTAGCCCTTTCTGGGACCGCAAAACATAAATGCAGAGCACCTTTAAAGATCAAGGACTGACTAAACATTGTAATTCATGGTAAAAGACATCCAGTCTAGTCATACCCAATATAAACCAATAGTAATGAATGCAAATGACAGTGTGCTCTCTAACGCGTGATTTTAATAAGAAGGGTGACGACTCAACATAAAAGTAAATAGATAGGCCCTTCGCAGAGGGAAGCAGGGATTTGTAGAGGTGCCAGAGCTCGATTTTAAAATAGAGATTGAATAACATTTTGAGCGGCATACTTTCGCTGTCAACGCAACAACTATGAGATGACTGTATCTTCCATACTACATGCATTATAGGCAGTACCCAAACAAAATGGTAAAGGTTTATACTCCCCCAACCACCAACAAGCATCAATCCATGGCTTGCTCGAAACAACGAGTGCCTCCAACATACAACAGCCCCGGGGGAGTTTTGTTTAATTATTTTTGATTTTCTTTGATCTTTTTGGATCATGGGACTGGGCATCCCGGTTACCGGCCCTTTCTCGTGAATGAGGAGCGGAGTCCACTCCTCTTGAGAATAACCCACCTAGCATGGAAGATATAGGCAGCCCTAGTTGTAACATGAGCTGCTCGAGCAGACAAAACAGAATTTCATTTGAAGGTTTGGAGTTTGGCACATACAAATTTACTTGCAACGGCAGGTAAATACCTCATATAGGAAGGTATAGTGGACTCATATGGAACAACTTTGGGGTTTAAGGAGTTTGGATGCACAAGCAGTATTCCCACTTAGTACAAGTGAAGGCTAGCAAAAGACTGGGAAGCGACCAACTAAGAGAGCGACAACGGTCGTAAACATGCATTAAAATTAATTTACACCGAGTACAAGCATGAGTAGGATATAATCCACCATGAACATAAATATCGTGAAGGCTATGTTGATTTGTTTCAACTACATGCGTGAACATGTGCCAAGTCGAGTCACTCAATTCATTCAAAGGAGGATACCATCCCATCATACCACATCATAGTCATTCTAATAGCATGTTGGCACGCAAGGTAAACCATTATAACTCATAGCTAATCAAGCATGGCACAAGCAACTATAATCTCTAAATGTCATTGCAAATATGTTTACTTCATAATAGCTGATTCAGGAACGACGAACTCATCATATTTACAAAAACAAGAGAGGTCGAGTTCATTCCAGCTTTTCTCATCCCAATTAGTCCATCATATATCGTCATTATTGCCTTTCACTTGCACGACCGAACGATGTGTATAATAATAAGAGTGCACGTGCATTGGACTAAGCTGGAATCTACAAGCATTCAACTCAAGAGAGAAGACAGGGTAATATGGGCTATAAGTTAAATAAACAATCATGCATATGAGCCACTAAGCATTTTCAATATAGTCTTCTTGACCCTCAAAAGAAAGAAAAAGAAAATAAAACTATTTACACGGGAAAGCTCCCAACAAGTAACAAGAAGAACTAGAAATCTTTTTGGGTTTTCATTTTAATTTCTACTACAAGCATAGAATTTAAACAAACTAATTTTTTTGGTTTTTCTTAAGTTTTATTAAACACACAAGAAGAAAACTAGAAGAAGAAATTTAAACTAGCATGGATAATACAATGAAAGAGTATGAGCACCGACGACTAGTGTGTGAACATGAATGTAAAGTCGGTGAGAAATACGTACTCCCCCAAGCTTAGGCTTTTGGCCTAAGTTGGTCTAGTACCAAGGACCATCGCTAATCTCCCCGGTGTAATGAGAGGTGTAATCAGGGTACCACTGGCTGGTCATCTCCGGATCCCACTGGACAGATGATGCACATTAAGGGTCCAGCTCAGGTTTCGGCTCAGGTTCTGGTTCTGGAGTAAAAGCTTGGGCTCGATGATTGTTCACCGCTTCCGGTGTGACAAGACGATTTTCTGCAAGCAAATCAAACAATAGAGGCGCAGGCAAAATAATAATCTCAAAGTGTTTCTTATTAAATCTAAGTTTATACAAGAGCATCTTCTCTTCATTGTCAACAATAAACTTGTGTGCTACCATGCTCTTGTAATCTAAGATGTGAGGAGGCAATTTTATCTCATCCTCCTCATGGTGCCTAATGGGTATCTGAAAATGTTTAGCAAGATGTGCAACATAGATACCTCCAAATATGGGGCCTTTTGTACGATTCAAGGCTAGCCGTTTAGCAATGACGGCACCCATACTAAAAGTATTGTCTCCAAGCAAGGCATGTTGAAGAATGATAATATCAGGAACGCTCAAGTTTCCACTATTTCCACGACCAATCAGGCATCTACTAGCAAATATGGCAAAGTAGCGTAAAACAGGAAAGTGTATGCTGGAGACCTTTGCCTCAGAGCCCTTCTTTGGCTCCTCTACAGCAATAGTATTAACAAAGCCACCCACATCTTCACGATGGGGTTCCTCTAATTCTCCCTCATAAGGTATCCTACATACCGCGCAAAAATGACGTAAAGACATTTCTTTGAATTCATCATATAAATGAAATGATACTGCAGGCGGAGACTTCTTAGGATAATAATAAAAGTTTTGCACGAAAGTATTGGTAAGTAAGAGATACTGATCGATTCGGTCGTTGATGAAATTGGTGAGGCCTGCAGTCTCGATTAAAGCATAAAAGACTTCATGAATTCCAGCTTCTTTCAAGAAATCCTCGCATGGCCATTCACACGACTGTACTTCCGCTAAGCAAGGAAGATTATACTTGGCTTTTTCCTTCTCTTTGTCTTGTTTTCCTTAGAGCTTTGGCTAGAAGAGCCCCTCAAAAGTTTCCTCAACATTTTCAAGCAACAATCTCCCAAAGCAGTTTTGTGAATGGAGCTTTGAGCAAGGAGATCGAAAATCGCAGCAAAATGAGCTAGAACTCGTGCTTGAGCTGGATGGGGATTTTTTTTGGGTAGAAGATGAAGTGTGTGGGTGCTGGCATAAGTGGAGGGGGGCCACCAGGGGCCCACGAGACAGGGGGGCGCCCTATAGGGGGGGGGGGCGCCCTCCACTCTCGTGGCCTGGTGCTTGCCCCTCCTGCAGTGATTTCAGTGCCTAAAATCCTCAGATATTCCAGAAAAAATAATACTAAATTTGCTGGGCATTTGGAGCACTTTTATTTTCAGACTATTTTTTATTGCACGGATAATTCAGAAAACAGACAGATAATACTATTTTTGCTTTATTTATTCTAAATAACAAAAAGTAAAAAGTGGGTACAGAAGGTTGTGCCTTCTAGTTTTATCCATCTCGTGATCATCAAAATGAATCCACTAACAAAGTTGATCAAGTCTTGTTAACAAACTCATTCCGAATAACACGGAACCGGAGAAATTTTGAATAACACTAAGTTACCTCAACGGGGATATGAAAATCCCCAACAATAAGAATATCATACTTTTTCTTGACAGTAGGGAGAGGAAATTCAAAACCTCCAATGATAATAGTTGGAACTTGTCCAATAGAATTGATGCTATGAACTTGAGATTGTTTCCTCGGAAAGTGTACCGTATGCTCATTACCATTAACATGAAAAGTGACATTGCCTTTGTTGCAATCAATAACAGCCCCTGCAGTATTAAGAAAAGGTCTACCAAGGATAATAGACATACTATCGTCCTCGGGAATATCAAGAATAACAAAGTCCGTTAAGATAGTGACATTTGCAACCACAACAGGCACATCCTCACAAATACCGACAGGTATAGCAGTTGATTTATCAGCCATTTGCAAAGATATTTCAGTAGGTGTCAACTTATTCAATTCAAGTCTACGATATAAAGAGAGAGGCATAACACTAACACCGGCTCCAAGATCGCATAAAGCAGTTCTAACATAATTTCTTTTAATGGAGCATGGTATAGTTGGTACACCCGGATCTCCAAGTTTCTTTGGTATTCCACCCTTAAAAGTGTAATTAGCAAGCATGGTGGAAATTTCAGCTTCCAGTATCTTTCTTTTGTTTGTGATGATATCCTTCATATACTTAGCATAAGGATTTACTTTCAGCATATCAGTTAAGCGCATACGTAAGAAAATAGGTCTAATCATTTCAGCAACGCGCTCAAAATCCTCATCATCCTTTGACTTGGATGGTTTAGGAGGAAAGGGCATGGGTTTCTGAACCCATGGTTCTCTTTCTTTACTGTGCTTCCTAGCAACAAAATCTCTCTTATCATAACGTTTATTCTTTGATTGTGGGTTATCAAGATCAACAGCAGGTTCAATTTCTACATCATTGTTTTCGCTAGGTTGAGCATCAACATGAACATTATTATTAACATTATCACTAGGTTCATGTTCATCACCTGATTGTGTTTCAGCATCAGAAATAGAAATATTATTGGGATTCTCAGGTGTGTCTATAGTAGGTTCACTAGAAGCATACAAAGTACTGTCATTTTTCTTTTTCTTCTTTTTAGAAGAACTAGGTGCCTCTAAATTATTTCTCTGAGAATCTTGCTTGATTCTCTTAGGGTGGCCTTCAGGATACAAAGGTTCCTGAGTCATTCTACCCGTTCTAGTAGCAACTCTAACAACAAAGTCAATTTTTATTATTTAATTCATCAAGCAAATCATTTTGAGCTTTGAGTACTTGCTCAACTTGAGTAGCAACCATAGAAGCATATTTGCTAACGAGGTGAAGTTCATCTTTAACTCTAGCCAGATTATCGCTTACATGTCCTATCTCGAAAGCATTATTCTTTAACTCTCTACCAACATAAGCATTAAAACTTCCTTGTCTAGCCATAAAGTCATTAAATTCATCTAAGCATGGGCTATGAAATTTAGAAGAGGGGATTTCAACTTTATCATATCTATAGAGAGAATTTACCTTTACTACCTGTGTCGGGTTATCAAGACAATGTGGTTCTTCAGGCGGTAAATTAAGACCATGTATTTCTTCAATAGGAGGTAAATTCTTAACATCTCCAGCTTTAATACCTTTTTCTTTCATTGATTTCTTTGCCTCTTGCATATCTTCAGGACTGAGAAATAAAACACCTCTCTTCTTCGGAGTGGGTTTACGAATAGCCTCAGAAATTGGCTCAATTGGTTCAGGAATTACTTCAGGAATTGGCTCAGGAAGAGTCCAATTATTTTCATTAGTCAACATATTTTTCAATAATATTTCAGCTTCGTCGACTGTTCTTTCCCTGAAAACACAACCAGCACAACTATCCAAGTAGTCCTTGGAAGCATCGGTTAGTCCATTATAAAAGATATCAAGTATTTCATTTTTCTTAAGAGGATGATCAGGCAAAGCATTAAGTAACCAGAGAAGCCTCCCCCAAGCTTGTGGGAGACTCTCTTCTTTGATTTGCACAAAATTATATATTTCCCGCAAGGCAGCTTGTTTCTTATGAGCAGGGAAATATTTAGCAGAGAAGTAATAAATCATATCCTGGGGACTACGCACACAACCAGGAGCAAGAGAATTATACCAAGTCTTAGCATCACCCTTTAATGAGAATGGAAATATCAAGGATATAAAAATAGCGAGACTTCTCATCATGAGTAAACAGGTTAGCTATATCATTCAACTTGGTAAGATGTGCCACAACAGTTTCAGATTCAAGGCCATAAAAAGGATCAGATTCAACTAAAGTAATAATCTCAAGATCAACAGAGAATTCATAATCCTTATCAGTAACACAAATAGGTGAAGTAGCAAAAGCAGGGTCAGGTTTCATTCTAGCATTAAGAGACTGCTGCTCCATTTAGCTAATAATTTATTAAGATCATATCTATCATTGCAAGCAAAGATTTCCCTAGCAGCTTCTTCATTCATAACATAACCTTCAGGAACAACAGGTAATACATAATCATTGGGGGAACCTTCATCATCACTATCATCAATAATAGGTTCTTCAGTAATATCATTCCCCCTAACTCTAGCAAGTTGTTCATCAAGAAACTCACCTAATGGCAAAGTAGTATCAAGCACAGAAGTAGTTTCATCATGCATAGCAGAAGTGGCATCATCAATAACATGCGACATATCAGAATTCATAGCAGTAGCAGGCTTAGGTGTCGCAAGCCTACTAATAACGGAAGGAGAATCTAGTGCAGAGCTAGATGGCAGTTCCTTACCTCCCCTCGTAGTTGAGGGCAAAATCTTGGTTTTAGCGTCTTTCAAGTTCTTCATAGTGATCAACAAATATAAATCCCAAGTGACTCAGATAATAGAGCTATGCTCCCCGGCAACGGCGCCAGAAATTAGTCTTGATAACCCACAAATGTAGGGGATCGCAACAGCTTTCGAGGGTAAAGTATTCAACCCAAATTTATTGATTCGACACAAGGGGAGCCAAAGAATATTCTTGAGTATTAGCAGTTGAGTTGTCAATTCAACCACACCTGGATAACTTAGTATCTACAGCAAAGTATTTAGTAGCAAAGTAATATGATAATAAAGGTAGCGATAGCAAAAGTAAAGATAAATGTTTTTGGGTTTTTGTAGTAGTTGTAACAGTAGCAACGAAAAAGTAAATAAGCGAAGAACAATATGTGAAAAGCTCGTAGGCAATGGATCAGTGATGGATAATTATGTTGGATGCGATTCCTCATGTAATAGTTATAACATAGGGTGATATAGAACTAGCTCCAATTCATCAATGTAATGTAGGCATGTATTCCGTAAATTGTCATACGTGCTTATGGAAAGGAACTTGCATGACATCTTTTGTCCTACCCTCCCGTGGAAGCGGGGTCCTAGTGGAAACTAAGGGATATTAAGGCCTCCTTTTAATAGAGAACCGGAACAAAGCATTAGCACATAGTGAATAGATGAACTCCTCAAACTACGGTCATCACCGAGAAGTACCCCGATTATTGTCACTTCGGGGTTGTCGGATCATAACACATAATAGGTGACTATAGACTTGCAAGATAGGATCAAGAACACACATATATTCATGAAAACATAATAGGTTCAGATCTGAAATCATGGCACTCGGGCCCTAGTGACAAGCATTAAGCATAGCAAAGTCATAGCAACATCAATCTCAGAACATAGTGGATACTAGGGATCAAACCCTAACAAAACTAACTTGATTACATGATAAATCTCATCCAACCCATCACCGTCCAGGAAGCCTACGATGGAATTACTCACACACGGCGGTGAGCATCATGAAATTGGTGATGAAGGATGGTTGATGATGACGACGGCGATGAATCCCCCTCTCCGGAGCCCTGAACGGACTCCAGATCGGCCCTCCTGAGAGAGATTAGGGCTTGGCGGCGGCTCCATGTCGTAAAACGCGATGAAACTTTCTCTTTGATTTTTTTCTCCCCGAACGTGAATATATGGAGTTGGAGTTGAGGTCGGTGGAGGTCCAGGGGGCCCACGAGATAGGAGGGCGCACCCCCTGTCTCATGGACAGCCTGTGGGCCCCTGGTATTGATTCTTTCGCCAAAAATTCTTATTAATTCCAAAAAGTGCCTCCGTGGATTTCCAGGACATTCCGAGAACTTTTCTTTTCTACACATAAAACAACATCATGGCAGTTCTGCTGAAAACAACGTCAGTCCAGGTTAGTTTCATTCAAATCATGCAAGTTAGAGTCCAAAACAAGGGCAAAAGTGTTTGGAAAAGTAGATACGTTGGAGACGTATCACAAGGTCGCGATGTCGTGGTCAAGGCTAGGAGGTGAGCGGCCTGAGGTCTAGTGAGAGATCATGAGACGCGATGCTCACAAGGCCCCCCTTGTCGTACAAGCAGCCGCCCAGAGAATCGAAAAGGGGAGCGAAGCCACCAGAATGAGACTATGAGGCTGGGGCGTGCAGGGAGCAAGGTCGGTGCCGCAATGAATCGTGACTTATCTTTTGGTGCACAGGTCAGTCAGGAGGGAGGTGCATGTCCTTGCGTCTGTGGTGGCGTCGTTAGGTGCAACCCGCAATGACTACCCTCTTGCCTTGCTCGTCCAGGTGCTCTACGTCCTCGGGTCCCGGCCCTCGAGCGAGCTCAGCCGCCGCTAGTATGCCAGGTCGTGGTGCCGTGGTCAAGGCCAGCGGGCGAGGGCTGGAGAGCCAGTAGGAGCTCCCGAGACGTGATGCTCGGGACCTCCACCTTTAATGTGCAAGCGGCTCACGAGGCAAGATGGCGGTCGTTCAAACCAGCCCGTGAACCTCCACCGGATGAACCTGCAGGTTAGATGACAGAAGAGGCCAAGAACCCTTGTGGAGCAAGCTTGCAGCCCAGGGCCTTGGGCACTGGACGAAGGCACTGAGGACCTGGTGAGGTGGTGTGCGCGAGGCGGGTCATGAACCAGAGCTCGATCCTCGGGTTTGTTAGCATTGCAGGGATGGACCCGAGCACAAGCGTCGTGCCGATATGAGTAGCCATGCAGCGAGGGGAGCGAGGGACAAGCCAGCAAACACAGGGAGGCCGCGATGCAGTTAATGCTCAAGGCCCGGGGATGATGATCATAGGTAAACTCATAGAAGATAGTTAGACAATCCTGGAGAATGCAAAATGATACACGCCGCGGGGATAGACCCCCGCGGCCTAGGGATGATGCAGCCCGAGAGGTGCCCCCAAACTAAACAAACTGGAGAGATGTCACCTGGTACCGTTGCCGAGGATGTGTCGGGGTGGCAGAAGACGCACGTTGCCGCAGTTGTTCCTCATGACCCGCCTTGGTGCCGGGCCTCAGGAGGCCCAGAGGGCCTGTGAGGCTCCTGGAGGTGCTCCTCCATCTCCACCAGGGCGAGGGCATCCCTCATGCAGCGCTGGAATGCCACAGCTGCGCCAGGCAGGCCGAAAGGCATGCAGACGTAGCTGTGGGGTGGTCCCTCGCATCGGCCAACACGAGACGGCCAGAAGAGCTGCCGAGACGCGGCCCTGTTGAGCCCTAGAATGTCGATGCAGACGCGGAACTCCTTACCCTCGCTAGGGCAGTGAGCCGCACCTCGCGGTAGGCTGCGATCGCCTTGCAGAACCCTTGCCTCTTGAATCTCCTCGATTGCTTTGCTGATGAACCCTTGAGCGCCTGGCACCTCCCACCTAATGCCTTCTCCTAGGAAGCGTGCTCTGAAGAGTGCCTCCACATGGTGCCCGAGCACCTCCCTTGTGACCCTGGCCAGGTCTGAGGCCCTCCTGAGGAGAGCCCCCGAGCCCAGCCTGAGGGGGGCGCCAGGCACGCCATCCTATGTGATGGGTGAAGGCGCCGCATCCTGGGACGCGAGGCTCAGTGCTACGTTCTCGGGCGATGCTTCCTCACGGGATCCCTTACCCAGCTGCAACTTCTTTGTCTTGGGGGCGACCTCAGGAGGGAGGGCACCGCCCTCATCTTCAGGGTCCTCGACTGCTGCAGCCAGGAAGGCGCGCTCGAGGGAGAAAACCGCATCCTTCTCTTGACATGCGACCATGATGATGCCGCCGCTTCCTGGCATCTTGAGGATGTTGTAGCCGTGGTGCGTGGCTGCCATGAACTTGGCCAGTGTTGGGTACCCTAGGATGGCGTTGTAGGGTAGGTGAATGTCGGCGACGTCAAAGTCGATGAGCTCGGTGTGGTAGTTGTTGCGCTCGCCGAAGGTGACAGGGATGCGGACCTGCCCTATCGGGTGTGTGGAACCATCGGTCACTCCTGAAAATGGCTTGGTTGACTGAAGCTGGTAGTATGGTACTTGGAGCCTTTCGAATGTTTGAATAGAGAGGACATTGAGCCCCGCTCCACCATCGATGAGAGTCTTGGTGACAACCACGTTGTTGATGTTGGGAGAGCAGAGCATGGGGAGCACGCCGGCAGTGGCCGCGCACTTGAGCTGGTCTGAGGAGCTGACGGTGTGATAACCCACAAGTATAGGGGATCAATTGTAGCCTCTTTCAATAAGTAAGAGTGTCGAACCCAACGAGGATCTAAAGGTAGAACAAATATTCCCTCAAGTTCTATCGACCACTGATACAACTCTACGCACGCTTGACATTCGCTTTACCTAGAACAAGTATGAAACTAGAAGTACTTTGAAGGTGTTGTTGGATAGGTTTGCAAGAATATAAATAGCACATAAATATCAACTAGGGGTTGTTTAGATAAAGAAGCAATAAAGTTAATATAGAGTGTGTGGAAAAGTGGTGTTAGGAGTTGTGGAATTGTCCCTAAGCAATTGACTACTTTACTAGACCGATAGCAAGTTTTATGTGGGAGAGGCATAAGCTAACATACTTTCTCTTCTTGGATCATATGCACTTATGATTGGAACTCTAGCAAGCATCCGCAACTACTAAAGATCATTAAGGTAAAACCCAACCATAGCATTAAAGTATCAAGTCCCCTTTATCCCATACGCCACAACCCCCTTACTCGGGTTTATGCTTCTGTCACTCAAGCAACCCACTATAAGCGAATCATGAACGTATTGCAACACCCTACAGCAGGAATCCCTCACGTTTGCGCGACACAAAGGGCACAATAGGACAGAAACATAACCACAAGAAAATTAAACCAGTCATAGCAATTCACCAATCACCGATAGGACAACAAAAATCTACTCAGACATCATAGGATGGCAACACATCATTGGATGATAATATGAAGCATAAAGCACCATGTTCAAGTAGAGGGTACATCGGCTTGCGGGAGAGTGGACCACTAAATATAGAAGGGGGAAGGTGATGGAGATGTTGGTGAAGATGGCGGAGGTGTTGGTGTAGATTGTGGTGATGATGATGGCACCCGACGGCGTTCCGGTGCCACCGGAAGCGAGGGGGAGAGAGCCCCCCTTCTTCTTCTTCTTCTTCCTTGACCTTCTCCCTAGATGGGAGAAGGGTTTCCCCTCTGGTCCATGGTCTCCATGGTGTGTGAGGGGCGAGAGCCCCTCCGAGATTGGATCTGTCTCTCTATCTCTCTCTGTTTGTGCGTTCTCAGATTCTGCCCTTTCACCGTTTCTTATATATCCGGAGATCCGTAACTCCGATTGGATTGAAACCTTCGCCAAGATATTTCTCCAAAAATTAGCTTTCTTGCGGCAAAAGAAGAGAAGTAACCGCCTTACGGGGTGCCCACGAGGGTCAGGGGCGCGCCCCCTGCCTCGTGCCCCCCTCGGACACCGTCTCGCGTTGATTTTTCTTCCAAAAAATCATAAATATTCCAAAAATATTCTCCGTACGTTTTTATCCCGTTTGGACTCTGTTTGATATGGGGTTTCTGCGAAACATAAATCATGCAACAAACAGGAACTGGCACTGGGCACTGGATCAATATGTTAGTCCCAAAAATAATATAAAAAGTTGTCAAAAGTATATAAAAGTTGTAGAACATTGGCATGGAACAATAAAAAATTATAGATATGACAGAGACGTATTAGCATCCCCAAGCTTAATTCCTGCTCGTCCTCGAGTAGGTAAATGGTAAAAAGATAATTTTTGATGTGGAATGCTACCTAGCATAATCTTGATCATATATCTAATCATGGCATGAATATTAAGGCACGAGTGATTCAAAGCAATAGTCTATCATTTGACATAAAAAACAATAATACTTTGGGCATCCCAACAAACAATCATGCCTTTCAAATATCAATGCTTACAGAACGTTATCCCTACAAAATCATATAGTCTTATATGCTCCCTTTTCTTAACACAAGGTACCTCTCATGCCCATCCCGGTGGCAGCCAAGCAATTGGTTCATACTTTTTAACGCGCTTCAGTTTTTTCAACCTTTACGCAATACATGAGCGCAAGCCATGGATATAGCACTATAGGTGGAATAGAGTATGATGGTGGAGGTTGTGTGGAGAAGACAAAAGGGAGAAAGTCTCACATCGACGTGGCTAATCAACATGCTATGGAGATGCCCATCAATTGATGTCAATGTGAGGAGTAGGGATTGCCATGCAACGGATGCACTAGAGCTATAAGTGTATGAAAGCTCAAACTGAAACTAAGTGGGTGTGCACCCAACTTGCTTGCTCATGAAGACCTAGGGCATTTGAGGAAGCCCATCATTGGAATATACAAGCCAAGTTCTATAATGAAAATTCCCACTAGTATATGAAAGTGATAACTCAAGAGACTCTCTATATGAAGAACATGGTGCTACTCTGAAGCACAAGTGTGGTAAAAGGATAGTAGCATTGCCCCCTTTTTTTCTTTTTTTTGGCGGGTTTCTTTGGCCCCCCTTTTTTTAGGCTTCTTTGGCCTCTTTTTTTATGGGGCAATGCTCTATAATGATGATCATCACACTTTATTTACTTACAAGTCAATATTACAACTCGAGATCTAGAACAAAGATATGACTCTATATGAATGCTTCTGGCGGTGTACCGGGATGTGCAATGATCTAGCATAGCAATGACATCAAAAAATGTACAAGCCATGAAAACATCATGCTAGCTATCTTACGGTCATGCAAAGCAATATGACAATGAATGCTCAAGTCATGTATATGATGATGATGGAAGTTGCATGGCAATATATCTTGGAATGGCTATGGAAATGCCATGATAGGTAGGTATGGTGGTTGTTTTGAGGAAGATATAAGGAGGCTTATGTGTGATAGAGCGTATCGTATCACGGGGTTTGGATGCACCGGCGAAGTTTGCACCAACTCTCGAGGTGAGAAAGGGCAATGCATGGTACCGAAGAGGCTAGCAATGATGGAAGGGTGAGAGTGCGTATAATCCATGGACTCACATTAGTCATAAAGAACTCATATACTTACTGCAAAATTTTATTAGTCCTTGAAGAAAAGTACTACTACGCATGCTCCTAGGGGGGAGGTTGGTAGGAGTTAACCATCGCGCGCCCCTGACCTTCACGCAAAGATAAACAATCAAAATACAATGCGCGCCAATTTGGTTACATAGTTAGTAGACCATACATGCATGCTTCGGGAATCACAAACCTTAACACCAATATCCTTACTAGACACAACCATCTACTAGAACCTCCCACACATTATCATCTCTATATCGCAAAACTATTGCAAGGAATCAAACATATCATATTCAGTGATCCACAAGTTTTATGTAGGATTTTATGACTAACCATGTGAATGACCAATTCTTGTCATCTCTAAATAGATATAAGTGAAGCAAGAGAGTTTAATTCTTTCTACAAAAGATATGCCCACGCTCTAACAAATATAAGTGAAGCAAAAGAGCATTCTACAAATGGCGGTTTTCTATGTGAAGAGAAACATGCAATCCAAACTTCAAACGATATAAGTGAAGCACATGAAGCATTCTATAAAGCCATACTCAAAAGATTTAAGTGAAGTGCAATGAGCATTCTATAAATCAACCATGGACTATCTCATACCAACATGGTTCATAAAAGAAAAGTGAAAAATAAATGCAAAAGACGCTCCAAGATTTGCACATATCGCATGAACGAAACAAATCCGAAAACATACCGATACTTGTTGAAGAAAGAGGGGATGCCTTCCGGGGCATCCCCAAGCTTAGACGCTTGAGTCTCCTTGAGTATTTACTTGGGGTGCCTTGGGCATCCCAAGCTTGAGCTCTTGCCTCTCTTCCTTTTCCTCATATCGAGACCTCCTCGATCAAACACTTCATCCACACAACACTTCAACAGAAAACTCGGTAAGATCCGTTAGTATAATAAAGCAAATCACTACTCTAAGTACTATTGCAAACCAATTCATATTTTGTTTTTGCATTGTGTCTACTGTAATACAGCTTTTCCATGGCTTAATCCACTGATAGAAATTGATAGTTTCATCAAAACAAGTAAACTATGCATCAAAAACAGAATATGTCAAAAATAGAACAGTCTGTAGCAATCGGGACATTCACCATACTTCTGCTACCCCAAAAATTCTACCAAAATTAGGAAAAATAAACAATTTGTACAGCAATACAGTGCAAAAAGTTTCAGAACTGTTTGACTTTCCAGTAAAAAATTTAAAATCGCACACTACATCCAAAGTTTCTGTCCTGCACCATACAAACCAACAAGCATTGTAAACATCCTAAAGGAAAACCTTGGCACATTATTTTTATGATACATTGGAATTGTACAAGGGGATAATTATTTTTGCTGAAAAGTTTCTGTAATTAAGATTCACAAAGTTTCCGTGAGCATGGACAAAGTTCAAGGAGCTCTCCCACTTCAACAATGCTTGTCTTTCTCACTTTCACTTTCCTTTTTGAAAAGTTTTGGGTTCCCCTCTTTATTTTTTTGTTTTTAGACTATATAAAATCACTCAACAGAAATAAATGACTCTCTAAAACTTTCGAGTTGTCTCCATGGCAGCGCTTTCTTTAAAGCCATTAAGCTAGGCATATAGTGCTCAAGTGATGGATCCACCCAGATCCCAAGGTATATAAAAGCCAATTTTAATTAACAATGATTTGTAATTTAGTAGTGAGCACAAAGTAACATATATCATGCAACAACGAAGTCTAACTCTCTTCCTATGCATCGTCATGTCATTAAAGAACAATTCATGCACACCAAGTAAAGGCCAATGCATAGTATAAACAGTTTCTTGCAATTTTATCATATTGGAAACATGGAGAGGCGGAGATATAGTTCCTCTCCCATAATAATTGCAAGTAGGAGCAGCAAGCACATGCATATTATATTTATTAAAATCATCATGTGTAGTAGTAAAACACAACCCATCAATATAATCCTTAATAAGCACAAACTTCTCCGATATAGTGTAGTTTGGAGAATTCAAAAAGATAATAGGACTATCATGCGTGGGTGCAATAGCAACAATTTCATGTTTAACATAAGGAACTATAGTAAGTTCATCTCCATAAGCATAATTCATATTGGCATCTTGGCCACAAGCATAGCAAGCATCATCAAAAAGGGGTATTTCAAGAGAATCAACGGGATCATAACAATCATCATAGCAATCATCCTTCGGTAAGAACGAAGGGAAATTAAACAATGTATGAGTTGAAGAGTTACTCTCATTAGAATGGGGCACGGGTAGCTAATCCACTCTTCCTCCTTTTGTTCTTTGCTCTCCTCATCATCTTTTTCATCCAATGAGCTCACAGTTTCATCAATTTCTTCTTCCATAGACTCCTGCAAAATATTATTCTCTTCGTGGACAGCGGAGGAGTCCTCAATATACGGTTTAACATAGGCATTAGAAGCATAATTATCATAACAATATTTAAGTATAGCAAATTTTTCAGATTTGTAAAGAGTAGCACCATACGTTTCAATCAAAGAAGCAATTTCATAAGCACCCTTAAAAGCAACAAATTATTCAATTTGTTGAACATCATACTAATTATAAACACCCTTAGCATATGAAGATACGATTCCATTATCACTGAACTCACATTGGTAGGGAAGGTGTTTATTAGGGTTTTCAGAACAACAAGTAATATCATATATTTCACATAAATTCCAAGCATAACATTGCAAATGATGAATTTGATCCAGTAAAAGTTTCCCTTTTTCAGATATACGGTGTCGCACATAACAAGCATGCTCATCTAAAGATTTGCCCTCAACTAAGCTAGTTGGGGTTTCAGCACGATCACAAAGGGATCGAAGATGATCCAAGTAAAAAGCTTCAGGAGTGTGATAGACTTTGAGTGGTTCTTCAACCATTGGTTCAGTAGGTACAACAATTTTTTTTGGTATTTTGCGTTTCCTACCCATAACTAAAGATAGAGAACAACTTAGAACAGCAAATAAAAATTACTTAGTGATAAAACAAACAAGCACACACGAGAATATTCACCCCATGCTATGACTCCTCGGCAACGGCGCCAGAAAAAGGTCTTGATAACCCACAAGTATAGGGGATCAATTGTACCCTCTTTCGATAAGTAAGAGTGTCGAACCCAACGAGGAGCTAAAGGTAGAACAAATATTCCCTCAAGTTCTATCGACCACCGATACAACTCTACGCACGCTTGACGTTCGCTTTACCTAGAACAAGTATGAAACTAGAAGTACTTTGAAGGTGTTGTTGATAGGTTTGCAAGAATATAAAGATCACGTAAATATAAAGTAGGGGATGTTTAGATAAAGAAGCGATAAAGTAAATATAGCGAGTGTGGAAAAGTGGTGTTAGGAGTTGTGGAATTGTCCCTAAGCAATTGACTACTTTACTAGACCGATAGCAAGTTTTATGTGGGAGAGGCATAAGCTAACATACTTTCTCTTCTTGGATCATATGCACTTACGATTGGAACTCTAGCAAGCATCCACAACTACTAAAGATCATTAAGGTAAAACCCAACCATAGCATTACAGCATCAAGTCTCCTTTATCCCATACGCCACAACCCCCTTACTCGGGTTTATGCTTCTGTCACTCAAGCAACCCACTATAAGCGAATCATGAACGTATTGCAACACCCTACAGTGGGAATCCCTCACGCTTGCGCGACACAGAGGGCACAATAGGACAACAACATAACCACAAGCAAATTAAACCAATCATAGCAATTCACCAATCACCAATAGGACAACGAAAATCTACTAAGACATCATAGGATGGCAACACGTCATTGGATAATAATATGAAGCATAAAGCACCATGTTCAAGTAGAGGGTACAACGAGTTGCGGGAGAGTGGACCGCTGAATATAGAAGGGGGGAAGGTGATGGAGATGTTGGTGAAGATGGCGGAGGTGTTGGTGTAGATCGCGGTGATGATGATGGCCCCGGCGGCGTTCCGGCGCCACCGGAAGCGAGGGGGAGAGAGCCCCCCTTCTTCTTATTCCTTGACCTTCTTCCTAGACGGAGAAGGGTTTCCCCTCTTGTCCATGGTCTCCATGGCGTGGGAGGGGCGAGAGCCCCTCCGAGATTGGATCTGTCTCTCTGCCTCTCTCTGTTTCTGTGTTCTCAGATTCTACCCTTTCACCGTTTCTTATATATTCGGAGATCCGTAACTCCGATTGGATTGAAACCTTCGCCAAGATTTTTCTCCGAAAATTAGCTTTCTTGCGGCAAAAGAAGAGCAGTAACCGCCTTACGGTGTGCCCACGAGGGTCAGGGGTGCCCCCTGCCTCGTGGCCCCCTCGGGCACCATCTCGCGTTGATTTTTCTTCTAGAAAATCATAAATATTCCAAAAATATTCTTGGTCCGTTTTTATCCCATTTGGACTCCGTTTGACATGGGATTTCTGTGAAACATAAATCATGCAACAAACAGGAACTGGCACTGGGCACTGGATTAATATGTTAGTCCCAAAAATAATATAAAAAGTTGCCAAAAGTATATAAAAGTTGTAGAACATTGGCATGGGACAATAAAAAATTATAGATACGACGGAGACGTATCAAGGTGATGGCGCACTTGGACCACCTAAGAGGGCGAGTTGCTTCGGGCTTGGGGAGCGCTGCATTTACCTCGCGCACGAACTGCTTGAAGATGCGGTGGGAAGCTGGGGCATGCGAGCCGCCCAGGATGCATGCAATGGCTTGAGGCTCCTGGAAGCCCCCAGCCCCCTCGTCTTGGTGATGCTCTTCGTTCCTTCTTGGCGGTGGAGGTAGTGGAGGCAGACCCGCATTGCCCTGAGCACTCCTCACGAGGCTGCTCCCTCCAAGCACCCTCGCAAGGTTGGCCCTGTCAATGGTCCTCCCGAGGATGGTCGCACCACTCCTGGCGATGGTTGCGTCCATCCCAGCGTCCTCCACCTCGGCCATCTCCACGGCCGTAGCCCCGATTATTGCGCTCGGGGCGTCGACCGACGCGCCTGTCACGGAGAGCCCTGAGCTCCTGGTAGTCATTGGCATTGTGGTTGTGAATGTTTTGGAAGACGCAGAACGGTCGGTTGCTCTTGGACGACTCGGGGTGGTCGCATCCACGCTTCATCTCTGGCTCGGCCGCAAGCACGGCCGGCCCCCTGCGCTTCACATCCTTGGTCTTAGCCTTCTTGTCTTCCGGGTCAGCATCGGGGAGCTCAAGGAGGAAGAGGAGCCCCTCCTCAGCCCTTGTGCACTTGTTCGTCATGTTGAACATCTCCAGGGATGTACAGAGCTCCTCATGGATGGCGAGCTCCTCCTTCATCTTGATGTCTCGGACGCCATCAGTGAACGCTGAGATGATGGCCTCGTCTGACACCTTGGGGATCTTGAGACAAACATTGTTGAAGCGCTGGATATACTTCTGCAGGGTTTCTCCAGGCTGCTGCTTGATGCAACGCAGGTCACCTGCGGTCGGCGGATGGTCGCGAGTGCCCTGGAAGTTGGCGATGAAGCAGCCACACATCTCCTCCCAGGAAGAGACCGATCCCTTGGTAAGGTTCAAGAGCCAAGAACGCGCCATCTGTGAGGTCCATCGGGAACCAGGTCGCCATGATCTTCTCATCGCCGCTGGCGCCTCGATGCTCATCTCATAGAGCTGCAGGAACTCGGCAGGGTCGGCGGTGTCGTCGTAGCGTGGGGGCAGGTCAGGCTTGAACTTGCTCGGCCAGACGACGTTGCAGAGCTCTGGGGTGAACGCGCGGCACCCTGTTGTGGCCACTGGGGCCCGCCAAGGAGGTAGAACTTGGTCCTGGTGCACGCGCGCCACCACCTCCTGTGGCAGCACGCAGGCCTGACGCGGGGGTGCAGGAAGCACGCGTGCTTCCCCTTGAGGCCGCTACACCACCTGGCAGCTCACATCTTCCTGAGCAGGTGCCGGGCGCGGTGGGTCGTGCCGTGGCGCCACACGCCTTGGCTCGACGATGACACCCTGGGCCGAAGGTGGTGGAGGAGCCCCGTGAGCCACGTCGCCCGCGGCGGGCGGCTGCTAAGGTAGGGAGTGGGCCGGCGTGATGGAGGCCCTGGCCGCGTTGACCGAGCGGTAGCGGAGGAGCTCCCGCGCCATGAGCAGAGCGGCCTGCGCGTTCGCCGGGCCGTGACACGCGTGGGAGGATGAAGCTGCTGGGGCCAGTGATGGAGTGGCAGTGCGTCCATCGCGATGCACCGACTGGTGCATCGAAGAAGCTTGCTGGTCATGGCCGAGAGGGCCTGTGATGGTGTTGGCCACCGGAGATGGAGCACGACGAGCGCAACCATAGCCCGCCGGAGCCGTCTGGGCAACACGAGCGGCTACTGCGGCCCGGTGCTCGGCGCGAGCTCGGCGTGCGTTGGCCATGGAGTTATCGGAGTGATGGTGGATCGGTCAATGGAAGAGAAGATCCGACGCACCCCTACGTGGCGCACCAAATGTCAGATTACGGGTTCCACAAACCCTTGAGAGGTTCGAACTCTGGGGTGCGTGCGGAAATCTCAACCTACCCAGCCTGCCTACTTGCGATTCTCCTAAGCCTAGTGCGACAAGCTCGAAGAGACAGAGAGACACAACATTTTATCCTGGTTCGGGCCACCTTGCGGTGTAATACCCTACTCCATCGTTTTGGTGGATTGCCTCAAAGGGCTGAGGATGAACTAGTACAGTGGATGAACTGGCCTCAGAAGGTGAGGTGTTCTTGAGCTCCAGAGAGCTGGTGAAGTAGTCGAGTGAGAATGGATTTGATCCCGTCTCTATGGTGGTGGCTAAGTCCTATTTATAGTGGCCTTGGTCCTCTTCCCAAATGTTGGCAGGAAGGAATCCCACAACAGCCGGATTTGAAAGGGGACAAGTAGTATAGCTTATCCTGACAAAAGTAGTCTTCGCCTACGAAAAGCCTCTGCTCGTGATGCTGTGGTGGGCTCGGTGATGACCTCCATCCTGCCGTCCTAGCCGTCTTGGTCTTGTTGCACCAGAATGGAAACCTTTGGCTGATTCCTCGGGACTCCGTGCCTGCGGCTTGCCTCCCTTGCACCGAAGAGGAAACTGGCGCTCTGCGCCCGCTGGCGCGGGCTCATGTCAGCTGAGCCTCGTGAGGTGCACCTTGCATAGAACTCTCCGCCCCTCGGGAGCCAGCCTGAGGAGGCCGATACCCTCGGGGGTCTTGGCATCGTCCACCTCGCGAGGCTTGGCCCCTCGCGAGGGTCTTGAGCTGTTGATGTGGAAGCTGGGCCGTACCAGGCTGTCGATGGAGCCACGTGGTGGGCCGCAGGCAGGCAAGTCTGGATACCCCCATATCCAGAATGCCGACAATTATGCCGTGGTGTTCCAGGTGGCATGAGTTGTGAAACAATTCCACATTGTCTTAAATGAATGCCAAACTCGTAACTCAAATATTCACCTCCGTGATCAGATTGTAGAAACTTTATTTTCTTGTTACGATGATTCTCCACTTCACTCTGAATTTCTTTGAACCTTTCAAGTGTTTCAGACTTGTGTTTCATCAAGTAGATATACCCATACCTACTCAAATCATCTGTGAAGGTTAGAAAATAATGATACACATCGCGTTCTTCAACACTCATCGGACTGCATACATCGGTATGTATTATTTATAATAAGTCATTAGCTCACTCCATTGTTCCGAAGAACAGAGTTTTAGTCATCTTACCCATGAGGCATGGCTCGCAAGTATCAAATGATTCATAATCAAGTGATTCCAAAAGTCCATCTGCATGGAGTCTGTTCATGCACTTTACACCAATATGACCTAAATGGCAGTGCCACAAGTATGTTGAACTATCATTATCAACTTTGCATCTTTTGGCATCAATATTATGAATATGTGTATCACTACGATCAAGATTCAACAAGAATAGACCATTCATTAAAGGTGCATGACCATAAAAGATATTACTCATATAAATAGAACAACCATTATTCTCTGACTTAAATGAATAATCACCTCATAATAAACAAGATCCAAATATAATGTTTATGCTCAACGTTGGCACCAAATAACAATTACTCTTGTCTAATCCCGAAGGTAGATGTAGAGGTAGCGTCCCGACGACGATCACATCAACCTTGGAACCATTTCCGACGTGCATCGTCACCTCATCCTTAGCCAATCTTCGTTTATTCCGCAGCTCCTGTTTCGATTTACAAATATGAGCAACTAAACCGGTATCAAATACCCAGGCACTACTACGAGCATTATAAGGAACACATCAATGACATGTATATCAAATATACCTTTGTTCACTTTGCCATCCTTCTTATCTGCCAAGTACTTGGGGCATTTTCGCTTCCAGTGACCATTTCCTATGCAGTAGAAGCACTCTATTTCAGGCTTGGTTCGAGCTTTGGGCTTCTTCACGGGAGCGGAAACTTGCTTGCCAGTCTTCTTGAAGTTCCCTTTCTTTCCCTTGCCCTTTTTCTTAAAACTAGTGGTCTTGTTAACCATCAACACTTTATGCTCTTTCTTGATTTCTACCTCCGCCGATTTCAGCATCACAAAGAGCTCGGGAATTGTTTTCGTCATCCCTTGCATATTATAGTTCATCATGAAGCCTTTATTTCTTAGTTGCAGTGACTGAAGAACTCTGTCAATAACATGCTCGAAGATCAATTCCCAACTGAGTCAAGTGGTTGTGGTACCCAGACATACTAAGTATGTGTTCACTGACAAATATGTTCTCCTCCATCTTACAGCTAAATAACTTGTTGGAGACTTCATATCTCTCAATCCGGGCATTAGCTTGAAATATGAACTTCAGCTATTGGAACACCTCATATGCTCTGTGTCGTTTAAAACGCCTTTGAAGTCCCGATTCCAAGCTGTAAAGCATGGCACAGTGAACTATCAAGTAGTCATCAGATCAAGCCTGCCAGACGTTCACGACGTCTACATCAGCTCCAGCAGCAGGCCTGTCACCTAGCAGTGCATCATGTACATGATTCTTCTGTGCAGTAATCAGGATAACCCTCAAGTTACGGACCCAGTCCGTGTAGTTGCTACCATCATCTTTCAACTTAGCTTTCTCTAGGAACACATTAAAATTCAAGGGAATGGTAGCATGGGCAATTGATCTACAACATAGATTCGCAAAGGTTCTTATGACTAAGTTCATGACAAATTTTAGTTCAAATAATCAAATTATTAATGAACTCCCACTTAAATCAACACCCCTCAAGCTGTCTAAGTGATACATGATCCAAATCAACTAACCCATGTCCGATCATCACGTGAGATGGGATAGTCTTCAATGGTGAACATCTCCATGTTGATCATATCTACTATACGAATCATTTCTGAGACCATGTCTGTACATGCTAGGCTCGTCTAGTCTAACCCAAGTATTCTGCATGTGGAAAACTGGCTTACACCCATTGTATGTGAATGTAGAGTCTATCACACCTGATGTAACGCCCCAGATCCGATACGCCAGGTGTCTGCCAGTTATTCGCCGTCATTGCCATGTCATTTGCTTGCGTGTTGCATTTTATCATGTCATCATGTGCATTGCATTGCATATGTGTTCGTCTCATGCATCCGAGCATTTTCCCCATTGTCCGTTTTGCAATCCGACACTCCTGTGTCCTCCGGCGTTCCCCTCTTGTCCTTCTTGTGAGCGGGTGTTAAACATTCTCGGAATGGACCGTGATTTGCCAAGCGGCCTTGGTACACCACTGGTAGACCGCCTGTCAAGTTTCGTGCCATTTGGAGTCCGTTTGATACTCCAATGGTTAACCGGGGTACCGTAAAAGCCTCTTTTATTGCAGCCCAACACCCCTCCAAAGTGTCCCAATAACCCATCCAAAACCCCTCCATGCTCTCGGTCGTTCGATCACGATCATGTGGGCAAAAACCATACCTCATTTGGACTCTCCTAGCTCCCTCTACCTATATATTTGCACCTCCCCCCCCCCCCCCCGAAAATTCTAGGTAGTGATTATATTTTTCCCTCTGCTCAAGTGTTTTCCTTGCTCGTTCGCCTCTCGCCATTTAACTATTCTGGAGTTCGGAAGACATCTCAGGAGATTCATCTGTGTTCCAATTAATTCGAGGTTGTCACCTCATTCAAATATTTCATTGTTTCGGTGCATCATCTATCTTTTCAACAATCCTTTCCAACGGTGTTTTTCTCTTTAGTGGGCCCTAACCCACAGGTTTTTTCCCAGGATCTAACCTGGCTCTGATACCAACTTGTCACGCCCAATATGCGATTCTGCCTTGTGGTGAGTGTATCGAGCTCGTGAAGTGGGGTACTTGCTGTTGCTGTTTTGCTAGGCTGAATCTGCTATACCATGATGCTATGTTAACCTGCTGCTACAAGTCATTCTATGCATAATCTGGAGATGTTCACTAAGGATGTTTTGTTATACATGTCATGCTCTATCCATCCATGCCCCTGGTTGCATTTATAGCCTGCTGTAGATTGTTGTTATCTTGCTCTCAAATTGCTAAATAATGTTGCTGTCAGCCTGTTAACATTAAGTTCAGTTTTGCCATGAGCTTTGCTAGTGATCCATGCAACCTATGAACTTGCTCTTGCCATGCTTAGCTTCATAAACATGTCTTCTTACTGTTGGTTACCTTGCCATGCCATGTATTGCTCTGTGGTGAGTTGTAACGCCCCGGATCCGATGCGCCAGGTGTCTGCCAATTATTCGCCGTCATTGCCATGTCATTTGCTTGCGTGTTGCATTTTATCACGTCATCATGTGCATTGCATTGCATACGTGTTCGTCTCATGCATCCGAGCATTTTCCCCGTTGTCCGTTTTGCAATTCGACACTCCTATGTCCTCCGGCGTTCCCCTCTCGTCCCTTGTTGTGAGCAGGTGTTAAACATTCTTGGAATGGACCGTGCTTTGCCGAGCGGCCTTGGTACATCACTGGTAGACCGCCTGTCAAGTTTCGTGCCATTTGGAGTCTGTTTGATACTCCAACGGTTAACCGGGGTACCAAAAGCCTCTTTTGTTGCATCCCAACACCCCTCCAAAGTGGCCCAATATGAAGGAAATATGCTCTAGAGGCAATAATAAAGTTATTATTTATTTCCTTATATCATGATAAACGTTTATTATTCATGCTAGAATTGTATTAACCGGAAACATAATACATGTGTGAATATATAGACAAACAGAATGTCACTAGTATGCCTCTACTTGACTAGCTTGTTAATCAAAGATGGTTATGTTTCCTAACCATGGACAAAGAGTTGTTATTTGATTAACGGGATCACATCATTAGTTGAATGATCTGATTGACATGACCCATTCCGTTAGCTTAGCACCCGGTCGTTTAGTATGTTGCTATTGCTTTCTTCATGACTTATACATGTTCCTATGACTATGAGATTATGCAACTCCCGTTTACCGAAGGAACACTTTGTGTGCTACCAAACGTCACAACGTAACTGGGTGATTATAAAGGTGCTCTACAGGTGTCTCCAAAGGTACTTGTTGGGTTGACATATTTCGAGATTAGGATTTGTCACTCCGAATGTCGGAGATGTATCTCTGGGCCCTCTCGGTAATGCACATCACTTAAGCCTTGCAAGCATTGCAACTAATGAGTTAATTGCGAGATGATGTATTACGGAACGAGTAAAGAGACTTGCCGGTAACGAGATTGAACTAGGTATTGGATACCGACGATCGAATCTCGGGCAAGTAACATACCGATGACAAAGGGAACAATGTATGTTGTTATGCGGTCTGACCGATAAAGATCTTCGTAGAATATGTAGGAACCAATATGGGCATCCAGGTCCCGCTATTGGTTATTGACCGGAGACGTGTCTCGGTCATGTCTACATTGTTTTCGAACCGTAGGGTCCGCACGCTTAAGGTTTCGATGACAGTTATATTATGAGTTTATGAGTTTTGATGTACCGAAGGAGTTCGGAGTCCCGGATGAGATCGGGGACATGACGAGGAGTCTCGAAATGTTCGAGATGTAAAGATCGATATATTGGACGACTATATTCAGAGTTCGGAAAGGTTCCGAGTGATTCGGGTATTTATCGGAGTACCGGAGAGTTACGGGAATTCGCCGGGGAGAAGTATTGGGCCTTATTGGGCCCTGCGGGAAAGAGAGAGGGGCTGCCTAGGGCAGGCCGCGCGCCCCCCCATGTCCTAGTCCGAATTGGACTAGGGGGAGGGGCCGCACCCCCTCCTTCCTTCCCTTCTCTCTTCCCCTTCCTAGTTTCCTACTCCTAATACATGGAAGGACTCCTAGTTGGACTAGGAAAGGGGGAATCCTACTCCCGGTGGGAGTAGGACTCCCCAGGGCGCGCCATAGTAGAGGGCCGGCCCTCCCCTCCTCCTCTCCTTTATATACGGGGGTAGGGGGCACCCCATGGACACACAAGTTGATCATTGAGATCGTTCCTTAGCCGTGTGCGGTGCCCCCCTCCACGATATTACACCTCGGTCATATTGTAGCAATGCTTAGGCGAAGCCCTGCGACAGGAGAACATTAAGATCGTCACCACGCAGTCGTGCTGACGGAACTCCTCCCCGTGCCTCTGCTGGATCGGAGTTCGGGGTGCGTCATCGAGCTGTACGTGTGTCAAGAACTCGGAGGTGCTGGAGTAACGGTGCTTGGATCGGTTGGACCGGGAGGACGTACGACTACTTCCTCTACGTTGCGTCAACGCTTCCGCTTCGGTCTACGAGGGTACATAGACAACACTCTCCCCTCTCGTTGCTATGCATCACCATGATCTTGCGTGTGTGTAGGAATTTTTTTTTGAAATTACTACGTTCCCCAACAGTGGTATGAGAGCCTAGGTTTTATTGTTTGATGTTATATGCACGAGTAGAACACAAGTGAGTTGTGGGTGATATAAGTCATACTGCTTACCAGCATGTCAAACTTTGGTTCGGCGGTATTGTTGGATGAAGCGGCCCGGACCGACATTACGCGTACGCTTACACGAGACTGGCTCTACCGCCGTGCTTTGCACACAGGTGGCTAGCGGGTGTCAGTTTCTCCAACTTTAGTTGAACCGAGTGTGGCTACGCCCGGTCCTTGCGAAGGTTAAAACAGCACCAACTTGACAAACTATCGTTGTGGTTTTGATGCGTAGGTAAGAACGGTTCTTGCTCAGCCCGTAGCAGCCACGTAAAACTTGCAACAACAAAGTAGAGGACGTCTAACTTGTTTTTGCAGGGCATGTTGTGATGTGATATGGTCAAGACGTGATGAGATATAAGTTGTTGTATAAGATGATCATGTTTTGTTGAAGTTATCGGCAACTGGCAAAAGCCTTATGGTTGTCTCTCTATTGCATAAGATGCAAGCGCCAAATAATTGCTTTACTTTATCGCTATGCGATAGCAATAGTTGCAAGAGCAATTGTTGGCGAGACGACCATGTGATGACACATTGATATAGATCAAGATGATGGAGATCATGGTGTCATGCCGGTGACGACGGAGATCATGACGATGCTTTGGAGATGGAGATCAAAGGCGCAAGATGATCATGGCCATATCATGTCACATATTTTGATTGCATATGATGTTTATCTGTTATACATCTTATTCTGCTTTGATTGACGGTAGCATTTTAAGATGATCTCTCACTAATTATCAAGAAGTGTTCTCCCTGAGTATGCACCGTTGCCAAAGTTCGTCGTGCCCAAACACCACGTGATGATCGGGTGTGATAAGCTCTACGTCCATCTACAATGGGTGCAAGCCAGTTTTGCACACGTGGAATACTCAGGTTAAACTTGACGAGCCTAGCATATGCAGATATGGCCTCGGAACATGGAGACCGAAAGGTTGAGCGCGAATCATATAGTAGATATGATCAACATAGTGATGTTCACCATTGAAAACTACTCCATCTCACGTGATGATCGGTTATGGTTTAGTTGATTTGGATCACGTGATCACTTAGATGACTAGAGAGATGTCTGTCTAAGTGGGAGTTCTTAAGTAATATGATTAATTGAACTTAAATTTATCATGAACTTAGTCCTGGTAGTATTTTGCAAATTATGTTGTAGATCAATAGCTCGCGTTGTTGCTTTCATATGTTTATTTTGATATGTTCCTAGAGAAAACTGTGTTGAAAGATGTTAGTAGCAATGATGCGGATTGGATCCATGATCTGAGGTTTATCCTCATTGCTGCACAGAAGAATTATGTCCTTAATGCACCGCTAGGTGACAGACCTGTTGCAGGAGCAGATGCAGACGTTATGAACGTTTGACTAGCTCAATATGATGACTACTTGATAGTTTAGTGCACCATGCTTAACGGCTTAGAATCGGGACTTCAAAGACGTTTTGAACGTCATGGACCATATGAGATGTCCAGGAGTTGAAGTTAATATTTCAAGCAAATACCCGAGTTGAGAGATATGAAGTCTCCAACAAGTTCTATAGCTAAAAGATGGAGGAGAATCGCTCAACTAGTGAGCATGTGCTCAGATGGTCTGGGCACTACAATCGCTTGAATCAAGTGGGAGTTAATCTTCCAGATAAGATAGTGATTGACAGAATTCTCTAGTCACCATCACCAAGTTAGTAGAACTTCGTGATGAACTATAGTATGCAAGGGATGATGAAAACGATTCCCAAGTTTTTTCATGATGAAATCGATGAAGGTAGAAATCAAGAAAGAACATCAAGTGAACTTCAAGACCACTAGTTTCAAGAAGGGAACTTCAAGAAGAACGGCAAGCAAGTTGCTGCTCAAGTGAAGAAGCCCAAGTCTGGACCTAAGCCTGAGACTAAGTGCTTCTACTGCAAAGGGACTGGTCACTGGAAGCAGAACTACCCCAAGTATTTGGCGGATAAGAAGGATGGCAAAGTGAACAAAGGTATATTTGATATACATGTTATTTATGTGTACTTTACTAGTGTTTATAGCAACCCCTCGGTATTTGGTACTGGTTCAGTTGCTAAGAGTAGTAACTCGAAACGGGAGTTGCAGAATAAACAGAAACTAGTTAAGGGTGAAGTGATGACGTGTGTTGAAAGTAGTTTCAAGATTGATATGATCATCATCGCACACTCCCTATACTTTTGGGATTAGTGTTGAACCTAAATAAATGTTATTTGGTGTTTGCGTTGAGCATGAATATGATTTGATCGTGTTTATTGCAATACAGTTATTCATTTAAGTAAGAGAATAAACTGTTGTTCTGTTTACATGAATAAAACCTTATATGGTCACACACCCAATGAAAATGGTTCATTGGATCTCGATCATAGTGATACACATATTCATAATATTGAAACCAAAAGATGCAAAGTTAATAATGATAGTGCAACTTATTTGTGGCACTGCCGTTTAGGTCATATTGGTGTAAAGCGCATGAAGAAACTCCATGCTGATGGGATTTTGGAATCACTTGATTATGAATCACTTGATGCTTGCGAACCATGCCTCATGGGCAAGATGACTAAGACT
Organism: Triticum timopheevii; assembly: GCA_963921465.1. NCBI lineage: Eukaryota > Viridiplantae > Streptophyta > Magnoliopsida > Poales > Poaceae > Triticum > Triticum timopheevii. The sequence continues at coordinate 464,390,279 of OY997274.1, forward strand.
CCGTTCTCCGGAACAGTGGAGCGAGCAACTGACTTATTGGAAATAATACATACTGATGTATGTGATCCGATGAGTGTTAAGGCTCGCGGCGGGTATCGTTATTTTTCCGACCTTCACAGATAATTTGAGCAGATATGGGTATATCTACTTGATGAAACATAAGTCTGAAACATTTGAAAAGTTCAAAGAATTTCAGAGTGAAGTGGAAAATCATCGTGACAAGAAAAATAAGGTTTCTATGATCTGATCGCGGAGACAAATATTTGAGTTACGAGTTTGGTCTTCAATTAAAACAATATGGAATAGTTTCACAAATTCGTGCCACCTGGAACACCACATCATAATGGTGTGTCCGAACGTCATAACCATACTTTATTGGATATAGTACAATCTATGATGTTTCTTACCGATTTACCAATATCGTTTTGGGATCATGCATTAGAGACAGCTGCATTCATGTTAAATAGGGCACCATCTAAATCCGATGAGACGACACTATATGAACTGTGGTTTAGCAAGAAACCAAAGTTGTCGTTTCTTAAAGTTTGGGGCTGCGATGCTTATGTGAAAAAGTTTCATCCTGATAAGCTCAAACCCAAATCGGAGAAGTGCGTCTTCATAGAATACCCAAAGGAAATTGTTGGGTACACCTTCTATCACAGATCCGAAGGCAAAACATTCGTTGCTAATAAATGGATCCTTTCTAGAGAAGGAGTTTCTCTCGAAAGAAGTGAGTGGGAGGAAAGTAGAACTTGATGAGGTAATTGTACCTTCTCCCTTATTGGAAAGTAGTTCATCACAGAAATCTGTTCCTGTGACTACTACACCAATTAGTGAGGAAGCTAATGATGATGATCATGTAACTTCAGATCAAGTTACTACCGAATCTCGTAGGTAAACCAGAGTGAGATCCGCACCAGAGTGGTACGGTAATCCTGTTCTGGAAGTCATGTAACTAGACCATGATGAACCTACAAACTATGAGGAAGCGATGATGAGCCCAGATTCCGCGAAATGGCTTGAGGCCATGAAATCTGAGATGAGATCCATGTATGAGAACAAAGTGTGGACTTTGGTGGAGTTGCCCGATGATCGGCAAGCCATAGAAAATAAATGGATCTTCAAGAGGAAGACAGACGCTGATAGTAGTGTTACTATCTACAAAGCTAGACTTGTCGAAAAAGGTTTTTGACAAAGTTCAAGATGTTGAATACAATGAGATTTTCTCACTCGTATCGATGCTTAAAAGTCTGTCCGAATCATGTTAGCAATTGCCGCATTTTATGAAATCTGGCAAATGGATAAACAAAACTGCATTCCTTAATGGAGTTATTAAAGAAGAGTTGTATGTGATGCAACCAAGAGGTTTTGTCGATCCTAAAAGTCTTAACAAAATGTGCATCTATGGACTGGTGCAAGCATCTCGGAGTTGGAATATACGCTTTGATAAGTTGATCAAAGCATATAGTTTATACAGACTTGCAGTGAAGCCTGTATTTACTAGAAAGTGAGTGGGAGCACTACAGCATTTCTGATAAGTATATGTGAATGACATATTGTAGATCAGAAATAATGTAGAATTATTCTGCAAAGCATAAAAGAGTGTTTGAAAGGAATTTTTCAAAGAAAGACCTCGGTGAAGCTGCTTACATATTGAGAATCAAGATCTATAGAGATAGATCAAGACGCTTGATAAGTTTTTTCAATGAGTACATACCTTGACAAGATTTTGAAGTAGTTCAAAATGGAACAGTCAAAGAAAGAGTTCTTGCCTATGTTACAAGGTGTGAAATTGAGTAAGACTCAAAACCCGACCACGGCAGAAGATAGAAAGAGAATGAAAGTCATTCCCTATGCCTTGGCCATAGGTTCTATAAAGTATGCCATGCTGTGTACCAGATCTATTGTATACCCTGCACTGAGTTTGGCAAGGGAGTACAATAGTGATCTAGGAGTAGATCACTGGACAGCGGTCAAAATTATCCTTAGTGGAATAAGGATATGTTTCTCGATTATGGAAGTGACAAAAGGTTCGTCGTAAAGGGTTACGTCGATGCAAGTTTTGACACCGATATGGATGACTCTAAGTCTCGATCTAGATACATATTGAAAGTGGGAGCAATTAGCTAGAGTAGCTCCGTGCAGAGCATTGTAGACATAAAAAATTGCAAAATACATAACGGATCTGAATATGAAAGACCCGTTGACTAAAATTCTCTCACAAGCAAAACATGATCACACCTAAGTACTCTTCGGGTGTTAATCACATAACGATGTGAACTAGATTACTGAATCTAGTAAACCCTTTGGATGTTGGTCACGTGGCGATATGAACTATGGGTGTTAATCACATGATGATGTGAACTATCGATGTGAATCACATGATGATGTGATCTAGATTATTGACTCTAGTGCAAGTGGGAGACTGAAGGAAATATGCTCTAGAGGCAATAATAAAGTTATTATTTATTTCCTTATATCATGATAAACGTTTATTATTCATGCTAGAATTGTATTAACCGGAAACATAATACATGTGTGAATATATAGACAAACAAAGTGTCACTAGTATGCCTCTACTTGACTAGCTTGTTAATCAAAGATGGTTATGTTTCCTAACCATGGACAAAGAGTTGTTATTTGATTAACGGGATCACATCATTAGTTGAATGATCTGATTGACATGACCCATTCCGTTAGCTTAGCACCCGATCGTTTAGTATGTTGCTATTGCTTTCTTCATGACTTATACATGTTCCTATGACTATGAGATTATGCAACTCCCGTTTACCGAAGGAACACTTTGTGTGCTACCAAACGTCACAACGTAACTGGGTGATTATAAAGGTTCTCTACAGGTGTCTCCACAGGTACTTGTTGGGTTGACATATTTCGAGATTAGGATTTGTCACTCCGAATGTCGGAGATGTATCTCTGGGCCCTCTCGGTAATGCACATCACTTAAGCCTTGCAAGCATTGCAACTAATGAGTTAATTGCGAGATGATGTATTACGAAACGAGTAAAGAGACTTGCCGGTAACGAGATTGAACTAGGTATTGGATACCGACGATCGAATCTCGGGCAAGTAACATACCGATGACAAAGGGAACAATGTATGTTGTTATGCGGTCTGACCGATAAAGATCTTCGTAGAATATGTAGGAACCAATATGGGCATCCAGGTCCCGCTATTGGTTATTGACCGGAGACGTGTCTCGGTCATGTCTACATTGTTTTCGAACCGTAGGGTCCGCACGCTTAAGGTTTCGATGACAGTTATATTATGAGTTTATGAGTTTTGATGTACCGAAGGAGTTCGGAGTCCCGGATGAGATCGGGGACATGACGAGGAGTCTCGAAATGTTCGAGATGTAAAGATCGATATATTGGACGACTATATTCGGAGTTCGGAAAGGTTCCGAGTGATTCGGGTATTTATCGGAGTACCGGAGAGTTACGGGAATTCGCCGGGGAGAAGTATTGGGCCTTATTGGGCCCTGCGGGAAAGAGAGAGGGGCTGCCTAGGGCAGGCCGCGCGCCCCCCCATGTCCTAGTCCGAATTGGACTAGGGGGAGGGGCCGCACCCCCTCCTTCCTTCCCTTCTCTCTTCCCCTTCCTAGTCTCCTACTCCTAATACATGGAAGGACTCCTAGTTGGACTAGGAAAGGGGGAATCCTACTCCCGGTGGGAGTAGGACTCCCCAGGGCGCGCCATAGTAGAGGGCCGGCCCTCCCCTCCTCCTCTCCTTTATATACGGGGGTAGGGGGCACCCCATGGACACACAAGTTGATCATTGAGATCGTTCCTTAGCCGTGTGCGGTGCCCCCCTCCACGATATTACACCTCGGTCATATTGTAGCGGTGCTTAGGCGAAGCCCTGCGACAGGACAACATCAAGATCGTCACCACGCAGTCGTGCTGACGGAACTCCTCCCCGTGCCTCTGCTGGATCGGAGTTCGGGGTGCGTCATCGAGCTGTACGTGTGTCAAGAACTCGGAGGTGCCAGAGTAACGGTGCTTGGATCGGTTGGACCGGGAGGACGTACGACTACTTCCTCTACGTTGCGTCAACGCTTCCGCTTCGGTCTATGAGGGTACATAGACAACACTCTCCCCTCTCGTTGCTATGCATCACCATGATCTTGCGTGTGCGTAGGAATTTTTTTTGAAATTACTACGTTCCCCAACACAATAACCCATCCAAAACGCCTCCATGGTCTCGATCGTTCGATCACGATCGTGTGGGCGAAAACCGCACCTCATTTGGACTCTCCTAGCTCCCTCTACCTATATATTTGCACCTCCTCCCGAAAATTCTCTGTAGTGATTATATTTTTCCCTCTGCTCAAGTGTTTTCCTTGCTCGTTCGCCTCTCGCCATTTAACTATTCCAGAGTTCAGAAGACATCTCAGGAGATTTGTCTATGTTCCAATTAATTCGAGGTTGTCACCTCATTCAAATATTTCAATTGTTCCGGTGCATCATCTATGTTTTCAACAATCCTTTCCAACGGTGTTTTTCTCTTTAGTGGGCCCTAACCCACAGGTTTTTTCCCAGGATCTTACCCGACTCTTCTAATTTCTCGGAGCTATTCTCAAATCCGTTTTGAAGTTTGACGTAAGTATGAATTTCATCAGTCAGATGCCTTTCCAAGATCTTTTCTTAATCATTTCATTGTTGGCTCAACCTCTTCGCTTTTCATTCTCCCGGTGTATCTCAGTAATTTTGGTGGTGTTTTCCATCGTCATTTGAAGACCGAAGAAGAGTTTTCCCTCTAAATCTTATCTATTCTCTCAAAGTTTCGTGGTTCTAGCTTCATGTTATCCTCTCAAATTATTCCGTTTGTCAGATATTCTTTTCTTACCCATCCGGAGTATGTTAGGAGTTGATTTTTGTTTCTTTTCACCGGAGGCCATCGTTCGAGAAGAATTCTTCGTCCTCACATTTCAGCTAACGTTATCCAATTATCCCGGCGCTTCGTTCAAATGTTCTTTAATCAGCTCGAGTTCTTCATGTTGCCTTGTAGCTAAATCCCCTCAAGCATATTTGTTCTTCTAATTCTTTCCGGTGATTCATTCTCTTTCATCAGTTATTTTCTAATTCTTATGGTGGTTCGTTCAAGATTCTTTTTCCTTGATTATCATATCAATTCATTCGTTCTTTCCAAATCCTACCAGTGGTTCATGAAGACTTTCTCAAGTTTTGCGCCATATTCCCCTTAATCCTTTTCAACAAGAATAAGTAGTATGCAAAATTCGTTTATCATCAATTAAATTTGATGAAGGATAAGCATACAATAAATCTTATTCTTATTTCATCCTAGTGAGTAATCCCTTCCTTCAGAGTTTGTTCTTGAGGAATAAATTCTAGTTTCTAGTGTTTTCATCTTTTCTTTTCCGGAGTTCAAATTTCCTCGGCTATTTCGTCGGAACCCCCATCTAAATCATCGCAAGCTTTAATCTTATTCTTTCATCCTTCAATTCTATCTCATTGTCCTTTTGTTTATTGGAGTTCTTCATGGTGGTTCTTCATGATTTAATTCATTCTTCAAGAGTTCATCAAGACTTTGTTGGAGGAATTCAAGTATCTATTCTTCTTGCATCTCGAAGTGCAATTAATTCTTCGTACTCTTTTCAAGTGGAGTTTTGCTTGTCTTTGTTATTCCCAGATATTCAAGCATTTGGTTGTGGCTTAATTTCACCTCAAGTTTTGAGTTGTTTTTGATAAGTCCACAACAAGCTTATTCTTTTGTTGTTGATTTTCTCAACAACTCCGTTCAGCCCTTCCTCTAAGGACGCTATCAAATTCATTCATCGTGAAAGTTCTTGTTTTTCCATCTGTTCTTTTCATTCCACTCTTTCAATTCTTTCTGGAGGTTTTGTGTCATGTCTTCATCAAGTAACATTCCATCCTCTCAAGCTAGTGTTCTATTCCTCCATGTTTCAGCCGGAGTGCTGCCTAAATTATTCCATTCTTATTCCTTTCCTATCTTGTTCTAACCGGAGTGCTTTCAGAGTCTATCTTGTTTCCATGAGCTTTTGATTCTCGTCATATTCTCCGTTCATCTTTTCTAACCGAGTTCTCTCGACTTTGTTCATCTTCTCTCTTGCGTTCTTGTTTCACCTCATCCCTTTTCCTTCCTGTCTCGGTCCTAAGATCTCGGGACGAGATCTCTTGTTAGTAGAGGAGAGTTGTAACGCCCCGGATCCGATGCGCCAGGTGTCTACCAGTTATTCGCCGTCATTGCCATGTCATTTGCTTGCATGTTGCATTTTATCATGTCATCATGTGCATTGCAGCATACGTGTTCGTCTCATGCATCCGAGCATTTTCCCCGTTATCTGTTTTGCAATCCGACACTCCTATGTCCTCCGGCGTTCCCCTCTTGTCCCTTGTTGTGAGCGGGTGTTAAACATTCTCGGAATGGACCATGATTTGCCAAGCGGCCTTGGTACACCACCGGTAGACCGCCTGTCAAGTTTCGTGCCATTTCGAGTCCGTTTGATACTCCAACGGTTAACCGGGGTACCGTAAAAGCCTCTTTTGTTGCAGCCCAACACCCCTCCAAAGTGGCCCAATAACCCATCCAAAACCCCTCCATGCTCTCGGTTGTTTGATCACGATCGTGTGGGCAAAAACCGCACCTCATTTGGACTCTCCTAGCTCCCTCTACCTATATATTTGCACCTCCCCCTGAAAATTCTTGGTAGTGATTATATTTTTCCCTCTGCTCAAGTGTTTTCCTTGCTCGTTCACCTCTCGCCATTTAACTATTCCGGAGTTTGGAAGACATCTCAGGAGATTCGTCTGTGTTCCAATTAATTCGAGGTTGTCACCTCATTCAAATATTTCAATTGTTTCGGTGCATCATCTATCTTTTCAACAATCCTTTCCAACGGTGTTTTTCTCTTTAGTGGGCCCTAACCCACAGGTTTTTTTCCCAGGATCTAACCTGGCTCTGATACCAACTTGTCACGTCCAATATGCGATTCTATCCTTTGTGGGACCTTCGAGTCTCTTTAGGATAATATCGCATATTGGGCGTGACACCCGATCATGATGAGGTGCTTCGAAACGACGAACTTTCACAATGGTGCATACTCAGGGAGAACACTTTTATCTTAAAATTAAGAGAAGGGATCATCTTATAATGCTACCATCGTTCTAAGGAATATAAGATGCATAAAGGATAAACATCACATGCAATCAAAAAAATCTAACATGATATGGCCATCATCATCTTGTGCTTTTGATCTCCATCTCCAAAGCAACGGCATGATCTCCATTTTCACCGGTGCGACACCTTGATCTCCATCGTTGCGTCGGGGTCGTCTCGAACTATTGCTTCTACAACTATTGCTAACGCATAGCGATAAAGTAAAGCAATTACATGGCGCTTAGTGATTGACACACAGGTCATACAATAATCGAAGACAACCCTAAGGCTATTGCCTATTGTTGTACTCATCAAGATGCAATTTGTGAACTTATTACAAAACAAGATCATCTCATACATCAACATACATAGAATCACATCTTGACCATATCACATCACAACATACCCTGCAAAAACAAGTTAGACGTCCCTCTACTTTATTGTTGCAAGTTTTACATGGCTGCTACGTGTAGCTAGCAAGAACCGTTCTTACCTACGCAAAACCACAACGGTGATTATCAAGCTGCAATTTAACCTTCTGCAAGGACCGCCGTAGTCAAATTAGATTCAACTAAAGAAGGAGAAACATACAACCGCCAGCCACCTTTATGCAAAATAAGTTGCATGTTAGTCGGTGGAACCAGTCTCATGTGCGTGGACATGTATGGTTGGTCCAAGCCACTTCATGCCACAATACCGCCAAATCAAAATAATACATTGGTGGTAAGCAATATGAACATCATCGCCCACAATTCCTTTGTGTTCTACTCGTGCATATCATCTATGCATAGACCTGGATCTGATGCCATTGTATGGGAACGTTGCATGGAAAACAAAAAATTTCTATGCACACGCAAGATCTATCCATGGAGATGCATAGCTACGAGAGAGCATCTACATACCCTTGTAGATCACTAAGTGGAATCATTTATCAACACGATTGATGTAGTCGTACACCTTCATGATCTGTACCGATCAAGAACCGAACGATGACACCTCTGTGTTCAGCACATGTTCAACTCGATGACGTCCTCGCCTTCTTGATCCAGCAAGAGGGGCAAAGTAGTAGAGGAGTTCCGGCAGCACGATGGCGTGGTGATGGTGGTGGTGAAACTATTTCTGCAGGGCTTCACCAAGCACAACAGATTTAGAGCGAAAGAGATTAGAACCACACTGGGCTTCTAGTTATGAGGATTAGAGGTAGCTAGGGCTAGCTCTAATTAGTCAACTAGGACCAACTAGAGGAGGCTCAAAAACTTGTGTTCTAGGGGCTAGCCCTGTTCCTCTATTTATATGTTGAGCCCTGGGGTCGTTACTTGGGGAGAGGGCCTCCCCAAAGTCGGTTTGGAACGCAAAGAAGAGTCCTTCTCGGACTCCAGGGCCAAACGCCACGGTTCCTGGCGTTTAAGTAAATGCCACGGACTACGACGTCTGGACCAGGATGTAGACACTAGGAACCTTGGCGTCTAGCCCCTGCCCTTTGACAAAACCCCTTTGTGCACTTTCTTAAGGCCTCGTGGGCCTTACCCCTTGGCCCAACCATATCATCCTACATATCAATCTTTACCTCCGGACCATTCCAGAACTCCTTGTAATGTTCGTGATCTCATCCGGGACTTCAAACAACATTCGGTCACCAATATACATAACTCATATAATACTATATCATCAACGAACGTTAAGCGTGTGGGCCCTCCGGGTTCGAGAATGATGTAGACATGACTGAGATGCTTCTCCTATCAACAACTAATAGCCGGACCTGGATGCCCATATTGGTTCCTACATATTCTAACAACATACGTAGTTCCCTTTGTCCATCGGTATGTTACTTGCCCGAGATTCGATCATTGGTATCTCCATACCTAGTTCAATCTCGTTACTGGCAAGTCTCTTTACTTGTTCCGCAATACATCATCTTTTAACTAACTCCTTAGTCACTTTTCTTGCAAGCTTCTTATGATGCTGTATTACCAAGAGGTCCCAGAGATACCTCTCCATCATACAGAGTGAGAAATATCAATTTCAATTCATGCCAACTCAACAGACACCTTTGGAGATACCTATAGAGCACCTTTATGCTCACCCAGTTATGAAGTGATGTATGATAGCACACAAGGTATTGGTCGAAGGAATATGTATTTGACATTAAGAAAGTAGTAGCAAAAACTGAACAATCATATGCTATGCTAATAGATGGGACTTGTCCATCACATCATTCTCCTAATGATGTGATCCCATTATCAAGTGACAACACATGTCTACGGTTATGAAACCTTAACCATATTTTGATCAACGAGCTAGTCTGGTAGAGGCTTATTAGGGACTTCGTATTTGTGTATGTATTCACACGTGTATTTAAGTTTTCGTTTGAAAGTGCAACTAATCCCCGGCAGGTTTTGGTAATTCATAACAACATATAGCTCATTGAACTAATATCCATTCAAGTTAAACATTTCAAAAAGTTCAATGAATGGCATGTCATAGACTAGAGATGTGGACCTCTCAAAATGTTAAGGATACATATTGGCAAAAGCTCAAGACTCTTCATTTATATTTTAGTGATCCAAGATCAGATTGAGTCCATAGGAAAGCCAATACTATTAAAAGGGGATGAGGTGTTGCTTAATGCTCTACTTGCTCAAAGTGCTTAGTGATATTGCTCCAAAGGCCTCAACCACTTTCTCATTTCCAAATATGTCGAAAACTCAAAGTCAAACTTGGCCCCACCGAAATGATCTATCCGGCGCCACCGATTTCACTTGACATAGCCACTGCCAGAAACCATAACTCCTCAGTTACATGGGTATGGATCTCGGTCTCACTGAGATGGCCTTGCAAACTCTCTGTTGCCTATTATAGTATTTCGGTCTCACCGAAATGTGCAATTGGTCCCACTGAGTTTGCTTGACATCCCCTGTGTTGCCTTATTGCTTCACTTCGGTCTAACCGAGTTGATGTAATCGGTGCCACCGAGTTGATGTTTTCCCTGAGCCCTAGCATGTCGGTCCCACTGAGATTCCTAACGTTCACATTTTGAACTAAATCAGTCTCACCAAGTTCTTCTATTCGGTCTGACCGAGTTGGGTCAAATGTGTGTAACAATTGGATTTTGTGTGGAGGCTATATATACCCCTCCACCCTCTTCTCCATCAGAGCGAGAGAGACATCAGAACATGCTACACTACCAGCCTACATTTTCTGAGAGAGAACCACCTACTTATGTGTTGAGATCAAGACATTCCAATCCAACCACAAGAATCTTGATTTCTAGCCTTCCCAAGTTGCTTTCCACTCAAATCATCTTTCCACCGTATCCAAATCTGTGAGAGAGAGAGTTGAGTGTTGGGGAGACTATCATTTGAAGCACAAGAGCAAGGAGTTCATCATCAAAACAACATCTATTACCTTTTGGAGAGTGGCGTCTCCTAGATTTTTTAGGTGTCGCTTGGGAGCCTCCGACAAGATTGTGGAGTTGAACCAAGAAGTTTGTTAGGGCAAGGAGATCGCCTACTTCATGAAGATCTATCCTAGTGAGGCAAGTCCTTCATGGGCGATGGACATGGTGGGATAGACAAGGTTGCTTCTTCGTGGACCCTTCGTGGGTGGAGCCCTCCATGAACTCGTGCAACTGTTACCCTTCGTGGGTTGAAGTCTCCATCAACGTGGACGTGCGAGAGCACCACCTATCGGAACCACGCCAAAATCTCTGTGTCATCATTGCGTTTGCACTCTCCAAACCCTTCCCTTTACCATCATATGCAATGCTTTACTTTCCACTGCTACACTCTTAGAATTGGATGTGTAGGTTGATTGCTTGACTTGTGCTAAGTTACTAAAATATGCCCACAACTAAAATTGGGAAAAGGTTAGATTTTTATTTGGTCAAGTAGTCTAATCACCCCCTAGACCTACTTTCCATCCTACAAGTGGTATCAGAGCTAAGATCTCCATTTGCCTTTATTTCCATAGCTTTGGTGATCGTAGCCTTGGTTTCACAACCTAGGAGAGTATGGTGTCTTACAAGGGAAATTATAACCGTAGAGGTCCTTACTTTGATGGTACTAACTTTGCTAGTTGGAAGCATAATATGAAAATGGATATTCTTCGTCATAACCTCGCCGTTTGGGCTATTGTGTGCATTGTATTGCAAGGTGATTTCTTTGAGGACAGAAAAGAACCGGATCGTGAAGCATCCGTGGAAGAAATGAAGATGTTGCAATACAACGCTCAAGCTTGCGATATTCTCTTCAACGGATTGTGCCCCGAAGAATTCAACAAAATCAGCCGCCTTGAGAATGCAAAGGAAATTAAGGATACTTTGGTTGATATGTGCAAAGGTACTGAGTCTGTCAAGGAATCCAAATTGGATGTGCTTCAAAGTCAACTTGACAAGTTTAAGATGAAGGATGGTGAAGGAGTCACTGAGATGTACTCTAGGCTTGCTCTCATCACATATGAGATTGCTAGCTTAGGAAGCGAAGAGATGACCGATAAATTCATCATCAAGAAGATCCTAAGAGCCTTGGATGGAAAATATGACACTATGTGCACCTTGATCCAAATGATGACCAATTACAAAGATCTCAAGCCCAAGGAAGTCATTGGTAGATTTGTTGCTCATGAGATGTCACTCAAGGATAAGGAGGAGCTCCACAACAACTCTAGTGGTGCTTATAAAGCTTCAAGTGATTCTCCTACAACATGAAGTGAGAAATAAGTCCTCAATTAAGAATTGAGCTTAATGGTAAAGAACTTCAATAAACTCTACAAGAGTGAAGCAAAGAGAGAAGCTCCAAGTCAAGATCCTACAATGACAAAAGATCTTCTAGTCGTGATCGTAATTGCTACAATTGTGGAAGACCCGGACACTACTCAATTGAGTGTACGACTCCCTACAAGAAAAGAGAAGATTCACCTAAGAGGAGAAGTAAAAGAGATGAATCACCACCAAGAGAGATAAGGAGTAGAGATGATCGTTATGAACGAAGATCCTCTCGTAGAAGCAAGGATTCATAAAGGAAGGACAAGTCATTAAAGAGCTATACAAGACAAAGACATCAAGCTCATGTTGGTGAATGGGTATCCGGTTCTGACTCCGACAACTACTCCGAGAGAAGCTATCACCCCGACACCGAATATACTCAAGATGAAGGTGTTGCTGGTCTTGCACTTGTGTCATCCAACTCCTACGACATATTTGACTCACCAAATGAAGGAATTGGAAGATGCTTCATGGCTAAAGGCCCTAAGGTATCACACCCCAAATATGTTGATTTCAATAGTGATGACGATGATTTTCTAGGCGATGATGATTTACTTTTTGACAACACTAGTGATGAAAACTATGATGAACTTGCTATCAATCATGCTAATCAAGATGAAATGAATGACAATGATAAGAAGGAGATTGAGCGTCTAACTAAAGAACTAAACACTCTTAAGTTAGCCAATGAAACAACTATAGAGGATCATAGATAGCTTCTAAGAACTCATGAGAAGTTGCGCTTCGGGAAGCTAAATTTGGAGCAATAGCATGGGTTCCTAAAAGCAATCAATGATGATCTTCGAAAGAAGAGTTCTTCTTACATTAACAAACATTTACTCTTGTCTACTTATATGCCACAAGTAAAATCTAGAAATAAGAACAAGAAGGATTCTTCCTCTAGTGGTAACAATAATCATGTTAAATCTAATATTGTTGCTTCTAGTAGTTCTCTTGATTCCACTAATAATTCTCTTAGCCAAGTTACACTTGAGCCAGAAAATAGCTTATTGAAGGGAATTATAGAGAAAGGTGTTTACAAGAGCCTTGCAGGAAGTAAGAAATTTGAGGAAATTGTATGCAAGCAAGGAAGGCACCGGAAGAATCAAGGTGTTGGTTTTGAACGAAAGTTCAATGCCAATGGATTTGAGTGGGAAGAACATCAATATCCCAAGACGAAGTTTGTTCCTCAACAAGAGAAGTATGACCCCACTTCCTTCGAAAGAAGACAAGCTCAAAATGATCTTCCACCACAAGACCACAAGCTAAAAGGCAAGGACAAGCTTCAAGAAGAGATTAACTCATTTGAAGAAGCTCCGAAGGCCATTGTCAAGAGGGTTCCCAAGACTACATCAAGTTACACTACATCAAGTATGACTACACCTTCAAAGATTCCCATCAAGTTGATGTGGATCCCAAAGAAGAAGAACTAGAGAGTTCTTGAGGGTGACTCCACCAACATACTTCACTCACATTCTTTTTGCCAAGAACAAGTGCAATCAACTTTCATATCATGCACTAGTTCATGGAGTCACAAACCCTCTTGTTGGTAAGACAAGGGACAAGGTAACCTAATGCTTTCATGGACATCATCACATGTGTGTTTCACTCTATGTCTACAAATATGCTTGTGGGAATAACCCTTGTAGGTATTGAAAGTGCAACACTCCAATGGATTGCTCCAAATGATCTACATCAACGTTGAGCATCCACATCTTCAACACCTACATGTAGTCATCATCGACTAAAACCAAGGTTAGTTCATCCCTCTAAGAGGGAATATCACATCTAGGGGGAGATTTACTCTAAGAATTGAGCTAAAGCAACTCTAATGATGTGAACACAACAATGCTTTATGTAAAAGTGGTGGCCCCACTTGCGCTTAAACGATGAGTATGACCTACGATCAAATGTTCTCATTTGACTCCTCAGTCAATATACTCATATATAGATGACCTAGTCATCGCCAATTGCTTGATAGATGCTAGAGTATATGTGCATGCTTTGTCACATGATTTATTTGCTATCTTATTGTGTGAGCATGTTGGTTACATAATTTTCTCCATTCGAGGACATCCATTTGTTGTTTTGATTGTTTGATTTTCTTTTGCCAAATGGATGGACAAGAATGCCTAAGTACTTCCTCTATCTATGTATGCTTTTTCTCGTCTCAAACTCTATTCATGCTACACCACAAAGTTTGAACAAGTCACTTTCGGACCCTATGGGGTCACAAGGATCCCTTCTACGTTCAGCGGGGGATTAGATGAACGAAGAGCAGGTCTAGAAGTCAGCACACGGTTTTTTTACCCTGGTTCAGGCCGCAAAGATGCGTAATACCCTAGTCTTGCTTGTCTGGATATATGTGTTCTTGAGCTTTTGGACTAGCTACGGTGTGTGCACGGTCCAAAAGTCCGAATCCCCCCTCTGTACGCCTTGGGCCTCCTTTTATACGTAAAGGGGTTGCCACAGTGGCACACAGGAGGTGGAAAGCAAGCTACAGTGTACGAGCTTATCGCTCGGCACCGTAGGACAAACGCATTTAATGCGCTGCCTACGTGCCCTCCTCCTTTATCGGGGATGGCAACAAAAGCCATCCCGTCCGTCGCCGCTCCTCCGTGCTCCGACAAGCGTCCAGGATGACGGAGCATGCAGTGCCATGCTGGCTAACTAGCTACTGTGTTGGCACGATGGTAGAGCCTCCACAAAGGTCTGCATGCCACCACGCAGGCGCCTGCTTAGTTGGCACACTGGTCGTTGCACTGGAGTGGTGGTGAGGTGGCAGATCCTTGCCGGGCGCGGGCCTGGCTGCGGCCCGGCGATCGTCCCCGGCAAGGCTTGCTAGGGGCCTCACAGTCGTCCCCGACAAGGGTCTTGCCGGGGGTCTTCGTCTTCTGGTCCCATGTGGACGCACAGGCTGCCAATCTCCATGAAGATATGCATGCTACCATGCATGCGTTCCCAAATCTTGATCTTAACATTGTCGATGGTGTCTGAACTCTCAGCCTCAAGGGTGATGGGCTTGCTGGTCCTGTGTAAGGTTGCCCCGGCAAGGATGTTGCCGGGGGAGGTCCAGCTCGCCTTCTGCTCCTTGTTCCTTGGCTTGAGTATTTGTCTTTGTAGTCTTCGTGTTTTTATCTTCTGCTGTCCTGCCGAGCCCAGCCACAGGTGTGGCTACGATTGCCCGTGCACAAGTAAGTGGTACAGAGCCCATATTTTTATATACCGACAGGATCCCTCGGGCTTGGGCCACATGTGAGCGCAAGGCATAGTTGGGCCAGACCCAAAGCAGTGCGCGGGCACGCGTGGCAGAAACTTAATCTTCCACGATCTTCTTGCCAGTTGCGCTTCCTCACGACCCGCGTTGAATGCGTGACGTGGGGGCCATGCGTGGGATGGCCTCGGCACGCTTGCATCATCCCGCAGTCGATAGTAAAGAGGAGGCCCATGCTTCTTTTTAAGAAAACATGGATTTGTAGGGGCGCTACTCATTTACTAAGTGGACTCGGGTCGCAGCCTGCGTTGCGCCGCACCCCATGATCACGGGGTGGAAAATGGTTGCACCACTTGTTCCCACGCCTCTGACTTGCTCGCCACGTGTCCCCTATGTCTTGGGAAGGGCAGGCAGTGGATGCGGTGGACGTGGGCATTAACACTAAGGCGGGAAATCAGGCATCGCTGATTGGGGCAGCGGGTCGGTCCCGATTCCGTGTGCTTCAGGAGGCCGCATTGGTCATGCGGGGCGGCCGCCCCTTGGGCTGGGAGGCCAGGCTTCGGAACTGCCCTGCTGTAAAAAGGGAGAGGGATGGTGCCTTTCCGCACTTGCCTTCTTCTCCTCCTTCTGCTTGGTATCTACCTTCCACTCGCTATGGTGAGAGGGCGCGCCGGCGCTTCGACGGCGGCGACGAGGGCTTCTGCTCGATAGCGCGCTCCTCCTCCCCAAGAGCTTCCGGTGGCGGCCCCTCCTCTAATGGACGACCACATCGGAGAGGAAGGGGACGAGGCCGAGGCCGCCGTGGTGCTCGGGGAAGAGGAGGACGAGGCAGCGCGCCGGCTGCGCTTCCGCTGGCGGCCCTTCCTCTAATGGATGACCACATCGGAGATTAGCCTCTCGAGTTCTTCATTCGGCTGTACAAGCGCGTGTGCGGCCATCTCTGCCTCCCTACCCCGTTCGCTCGGGTGATGGAGCAGGATCCGCCGCAGGCTTTCAGGCTACACATGAGGGGCTACGGGAATGACAATACATGGGTCAATGTCGGCTCCCCCCGCCCTCACGTCATGTACCTTTGTCACAGGTGGAATACTTTCGCACGTGCCCACAGCTTGTCGGAGGGGCACGTCCTCCATTTTAAGTTAATGGAGAATGGCCTGCTCTCCGTCAAGGTCTTCGGGAGCTCAGGAATCCGCTTAGGGTACTACGTGGAGAGTTCCACTGACGACGAAAGCTCCTCCTCCAATGACAGTGGTGAGGAGGATAGTGCCAGCGGCGACGACAACAGCGGGCGGGAGGATGACGACTCTGACTCCAGCTGACCATCAGTGGCAACACCATCATCTGCTCCGCATCCTCCCCCGGCAACACACCGTGCCGGGGGTTGTGTCCTGCTGGCTCTGGCGTCAGTAGTCGATGGGCTTCCCTGTCAAGCTTTCCATCGCCTTGTTCCCCATGCCCATCACCTTTCTTCGCCTGCCGTGCCTGGGAGGAAAGGGGCATGAACGGGGATTACGAGGCACTTATCTTTTTCTCAATTTATAGGCACTTGCCAAATCTTAACTTTCTAGAAAATGTAATCTCTCGAGCCCATGCTTATGTTCTGTAACATCTGTACTTGCATCAGCATATCAATGAAAAAATGAGCTTTTGCCGGGAACTCATGCACATACATGTTTGTGCAAAGGCAAAATTCCCCTTTAACAAAAATAAATGAGTCTCCCCGGCAAGCTACCTTGCCGACGCCCTCTGTGCCTACCGGAGAACCACATCTGCCGGGTTACAAACGCATGGTCCAGCCCCCTGCCAATCTCTTTTTGCCAAAGGTTACTACAACCACCCCGATCGAAGCAGCGTTCGAGTCAGGGATGGGAGCACCTAAGTCCAAATAGAGTGGCGAGGTTTTCTAATGCACAAGTCACAAGTTACGAACACGAATGGGCAGGAGATGAACTTTATCTGGTTGGGTCGTCGGGGACGACGTGCCGAGCAATCTTCTCCATTTCTTGCCGAAGCGTGGTCACGATGGCTGAAAGGAGGAGAGGACATGGGCACGGAGCCTTGGCGGTTCCGCAGTACCTGCTAGGATCAAAGGTAGCACAATATCCTGGGCAAGCATGCATGGAAACTAGCAGGAAACTGTACATGCTAAAAAGCTATCTGACTGCACACAGGGTCTACGCCTGGCTCTATACATAGGGTTACATGCCTTGCCGGCAAGGCTAGTACAAAAGGGGGTTGCCGGAGCTCCCGGCAACCACGCCCTATGGGTAAAACTTGCGAAGATGTTCGATATTCCAGGAGTTGCTCAACGGAATGCCATCTTCGATCTCCAGGCGGACTGCACCGGGCCTGGTGACTCGTATTACCCGATAGGGGCCTTCCCACTTTGGTGTCAACTTGTTTGAATTCTTGGCGGACTGAACACGCCAAAGGACAAGGTCACCTTCCTCAAGGCTTTGGGCGTAAACCTTGCAGCTATGATAGCAGGCAAGGCTTGCTGGTAGCGAGTAGCTCGCACAGTAGCTCGAAGACGATCTTCCTCAAGGAGCGTCGCGTTATCTTGGCACAACTGCTCTTGCTCAAGCTCATCATAAGCGAGCACTCGAGGTGACCCGTATATGAGTTGCGTGGGTAGAACTGCTTCTACCCCGTATACCAGGGCAAAGGGTGTCTGGACAGTGGCTCGATTTGGTGTCGTTCTATTGACCAAAGAACTGTTGGCAATTCATCAATCCAGCGTCTACCACACTTGCGCAGCCTATCGAAAGTTCTCATTTTGAGGCCTCGCAACACTTCATCATTTGCCCTTTCTGCTTGGCCATTGCTTCTTGGATGAGCAATAGAAGCAAAGCAAACTTTGCTGCCAAGGTCTTGGATATATTGCATGAAGGTGTGACCCGTGAACTGTGTGCCCTTGTCGGTGATGACTTTGTTTGGCACACCAAAACGGCAAACGAGTCCCTTGAAGAACTTGACGGCCGACTGTGCTGTTACCTTTCTCACTGGCTCTACTTCCAGCCACTTTGTGAACTTGTCAATTGCAATGTACAAGTACTCAAAGCCCCCGACAGCACGAGGAAAGGGGCCCAGTATGTCGAGCCCCCAGACTGAAAATGGCCAGGAAAGAGGAATTGTTTGCAGAGCCTAGCCTCGTTGATGAAGCTTCTTTGAATGAAACTGGTACGCTTCACACTTGGTTACTAGTGTCGTTACATCCTGGAGGGCAGTGGGCCAGAAGAAACCTTGCCTAAATGCTTTGTCGGCAAGGGCTCTTGACCCTATGTGGGAGCCACATATGCGTGTGTGTATCTCCTCCAGCAGCTCCAGTCCGTCCTCCCGAGGGATACACTTCAATTTCACGCCATTTGGTCTCCTTCTGTATAGGACATCATCCACAAACTGGTACATGCTATACCGACGAGCTACTTTTTCGGCTTCTTCCTGCTCCTCAGGGAGCTCCCTTGTTTGGAGGAAACGAACTGTATGCCGGTCCCATGCTGGATCCTGAGGCTCGACGGCAAGGACTAGAGGCATGTCTCTTGCCACGGGGGTAGCTGTCTCTATGGCAAGGGCCTGTGACCCTGCCAGAGGCTGCTGCTCCCCGACAAGCTTGGGGTACCTGGCAACTTCGTTGCCAGCGGCTCCTGGGAGCTTTGCGGGAAAGTACTTGCCGGGGCCCACCTTCCTTCAATTATTCTGCCCTTCTTATGGTTCGACGGATGGTTGAGTTAATTGAAGCACAAAGGTACCTGGTTCCACAGGTAGCTTGAGGGAAGCACACTTTGACAAGTCATCGGCAATGATGTTCTCTGCTCGAGGAACATGCTCTGCTTGCAGACTGTCAAAGCGCTCTTCCAACTTCCTCACTTCATCCACGTAAGCCTCCATCAACTGGCTCTGATAATCCTTGTTGACTTGCTTGACGACAAGTTGTGAATCTCCGCTAACAATAAACTTCCTAATCCCAAGGTCCACCATGATCCTGAGATCGGCAAGCAGCCCCTCGTACTCCGCAATGTTGTTTGTTGACCTCTCCTGGGGAAAATGCATCTGGGCTACGTACTTGAGGTGCTCTCCGGTGGGTGCGACGAGCAGCACACCGACACCAGCACCTTGTAATGAGAAAACCCCATCGAAGTACATAATCCAATGACTACTTGCCTCTTTGCCGGGAAGGGTGGTGTCGTGGTCCTAAGACTGATAGTAGAAAGTGGGTTAGGTATGGAGAGGCAAGATCTCAGCTATGGTGAAGTCGTACATACAAGATTTACGAGTTCAGGCCCTTCACGGTGGAAGTAAAAGCCCTATGTCTCTGTTCCCGGAGGCGGTCAACTGGATTATATGTGTGTGGTGTTACAGGGGGTGCGAACCCTTGTGCCAGAGGAGGGGCGTGGCTTATATAGAGTGCGCCAGGACCCCATCCATCCTCTATTACAAGGGGTTTAATGTACGTAAAGTAGGGGCGTTACTAATAACGCTAGCCATAAGTGCTACTAATGACCTTAAAGACTACAGAGTGAACGTCTAACCGTTGCAGTGCTGAGTGACTCCTGGCCTTCAGTAGGTCGAGTGATTCCTTGTATGGTCGAGTGACAACAGGTAGGAGGGGTACCCGAGTGATATGATTGGTCGAGTGGATTGCACTCGACACCTTTGACTGAGGGTTCTTTGTTGCCTCTTGGGCTTCTTTGCTTCTAGGGTAGTGACCTTGGGTAGGGCATATGGGTCAGGTCTATGACCCTACCCCGGGTCTGTATCCTCATCAATAGCCCCCGAATGGATTAAGGTCCGAGTGGAAAGTGGGTTGAAGTTGAACTTGCTCTGAGCTCTGCGTCTCGCGAGTGTTTTACGCAGGACGGAAGGCTCACATTGGTACTTTAGCTTTGATTCAGTCGCCTTGATTGATTCAGAGAGTCGCCGAGTGAACTTGTAACATCATTTGCTGAGTGTTGTCTTGGGGCGCATAATCTTTGGCGCGATTGATTGCAGTGTATCCCGGATTTTATGGGATTTGAAATTTCGGGGAAGCGCACAGGATGGAGCGTGTCAAAGTAAGCGGGGTGGATAAACAGGAGCGCCTCGATCTCCACGCCACCTTTTTTGCCCCGTAAATCGCGCGCGACTGTTGCGGGATTTGATAGGATCGCTTGGTCCCACGCGTCAGCCACTCAGAAGCGGCCCTTTATAAGGCGACCGAGCCGAGGCGCCTGTACTGTGTGCATCTGTTTTTCTCTCTTCTTCCTTTGCTTCTCCACTGCATCCGGCTCCTCCACTCTTGACGCCGCTGCTCCGCCACCATGGTGAAGGACAAGACAACGGCGCTGGAGCGCGCGAAGAAGGCAACGGGGGCGGCGAGGGGCAAGAAGCAAAATCGCGGGTCGTCATCGCGCTCGGGGCTGCCGCCAGGTTGGATCCAAGGCGATTGGATCCGGTCTTCGCTCCAGCAGGAAGATCTGGACAAGCTGGTGGAGTCCGGGCTGATCGCCAAAGGTGCGACAAGGCTTCCTGAGGGGGAGATGGAGCCACAGCCTCGACCGGGTGAGTGTGTACTGCTTGCCACCCACGTCGACTGGGCTTCTTGCTGCTGCCGCACCCCTTCTTCCGGGGCTTCTTGAACTTCTTCGGTGCCCAACTCCATCATTTTTCTCCCAATACCATCACATACCTCGCCGCATTCGTGTCTATGTGCGAGAACTTTCTGGGGTGTCAAACCGCACTGGGGTCTTTTCAAGCATATTTTCACCATCTGTTCTCAGTCGGTGAAGAAAGCGAACATGAGTGATGAGAAAACCCATGTCATTCAGATGTGTGGGGGTTTGGGTATCCAGAAGAGGCAGAGGAGTTCTTTCCCTTCCATGACTCTCCCAGAATCGGTTAGGGGCTGGCAATCGACCTGGTTCTACTGCCAGGACCTCGCAACCCCAGGTCAGTTGACCGGCCTTCCCCACTTCACTTTTGACTATGTCCAGACTCCTTCCCCGCTGAAAGTGACTGCTGCTGAGAACGTGGAGACGAAGATGCTAGTTGAGAAGGTGGTCCAACTGATCAATGATGGCGTCACTAGCATGGACCTGCTGGAGGTATTCCTCAGTCGACGCATCCAGCCCCTTCAGGCCCATGACCATCCCATGTGGCTGTACTCTAGGGCTGACGACACTGCTCGGGTCCATCCAGAGGAAGTACCGACCAAGACAGTGGCCATGTGGTTGAAGAGCATCACAGGTAACAAGGACAACCCCAGAGGAGCCGGGAGTCGTCCCCTTCAGTGATGACAATCAGCCTGACAAGGTGTGTCCTCCATTCTGATCGTTTTTGAATACACCTTCCGACTGTTCTTGAGTTCGACTGAATTTTACTCGACTTCTTGCCTTGCAGGTTTTTACTGACATGTACTCGATGCCCAATGGTGAACAAGTGTTGGAGCAAGGCCAGGAAGGTGAGGCCAGTGCAGAGGAGAGTGGCGAATGGGAATCTTTGGACGAAGAAAAGGAGGAGGAGAGCGAGGAATCAGAAGACGAGGAGGCGGTCAACTCGTCGCCTCGCTCTGAACGCCGATCCAAGCAACACCATGACCCAGCGGGCGGGCGCGAAAAGAACGCGGCTCCGAGTGCCCAAACGCAGAAGCGCACTCGGACGTTGACTCCGGAGCCAACAGAGAAAGTCGCCAAGTAGCCCAAAGTTGCTCCTTCAAAGGCTCGGAAGACTCTGCTGAGGATTAAGATGGACGTCCCCGTCGCCTCAGGGTGAGCATCTTTCTTGTGTTTATCTAGGTCGACTAATATTCTTGTTCTGACCGAATGGATCATGTACCTTTCCAGCCCAACCTTTGCTGCGACTGACATGGATATTGACAAGGCTCCAGGAGATGAGTAAACCGATGACGCGGCCACCTCCCGAGCTGGTAAGTCCGCTCGACCGGAACTCATTTAGTCGACTGAGTTCTCGGTCAGTTGAATTTCCGATGTTTTTATTTTGCTGAAGTTCCACGAGACATCGTCGTGCTTCCCGATGATCAAGAAGAAGAAGTGAGGCAGGGGCTCAAGCAAGAGAGGGCTTGAAGTTCAAGTCCCCCACTCGACGCCGGAGCTTGAGGTGGTGGTCGAGCGATCCGGAGATCTGGTTTGGACCAACGTCACATTTGCCGACCCGATGACGATCGATCATCCGTTAGGTTCAACTGCTCCGGCTCCTGCTGCTCCGGTGCAACTCCACGCATCCGACCCAGTAGCTGCTTCGGCCGCCTTGGCGCCATCACTCTTTGCTACATAGCAAACTCTAGACGACTCGCCAAGTGCAACCAGGGAGGCTCTTCGCCACATGAATCTTGTTATGGAGCAGGTGAAGGTGATGCATGAGGCCAGTCAGGTGGCCTACAATGCCAGTACTGCTCCGTAGACCAATGTTAAGGTCAGTTACCTTCCGACTGAACTTTTGGACACCATCTATATCTGATCACCCACTGGGTGTGTGCCTGTTTTAGAGTTTAAGAGGTCTTCCACTCCACTCGACTCGTGCTGAGTATTAGTGCTCTATCCGAACCAGTGGGGGCACGCCGAGTGCACCCACTAGGTGTAGTCCCCGAGACCACGGTCGACTGCTGGCAGTCAGCTGAAGTCTTAGAATCTACTTTTTTTGACTCATGCTGGGCAGACCATGCTGAGTGTTGATCTAAACCAGTGGGGGCACGCTGAGTGCACCCACTGGGTGTAGTCCCCGAGACTACTGTTGAATGTTTGATTCGGCAGTAGTCTTAGAGTAACTTTCACTGTCATTGTCTTTTGTTACTGTTGACTGACATATCTCTCTCGCTGGCTGCATAAGTCTTGTGATCTTGGAGCTCGACTTTCTGAGTTGAACAAGAAGCACATCAGCCTCAAACTTGATGTTGAACTGGCGAAGAAGAACCTCAAGACTGCTCAAGAAGAAACAACCATCATGGGAGGTAACCAATCGACACTTGCCTACCCCGTAGCTCGCGCCTTTCAGTGTTTTTCTTTCATTCTCTTTGAACCGAGTGACTTCACACGAGCAGATGTGCATAGTGAAAACCATCAGCTTCAAGCTCGTCTGAAGAGTGTTGTTTCTTTAGAGAAAATGAAGGAAGCTCTGGAGAAGAAGGATCTGGATCTTGCTGCTGCTCAGAAGGAGGCACGAGAGAATACAACGCTTGCGGACAAGAAGCTGGCTTCAGTCGGCAAGTTGGAAGAGGAGAACTCGAAGCTGAAGACTGCCATCTCTGAAGCCAATCGGGAAGTTGAGCAACTAAAGAAGGACAAGGAGAGCCTAACCAATGAAGTTGGTAGCCTCAGAGCCAGGATAGGTGAGCTGGAGTCTTATTTGGGACAACTTGCCGCAAAACTAGTCCTAAAGCTTGAAGGTATTACCGTTCGACTGATTAGCTGTCGTCGATTGGAATGTCTTGTTATATTGCCGACTCACTATTTTTCTTGATCGCGCAGAAATTTGCCAGGATTTTGAGGCTGAGACCGGGTGGGTTGAGACGGGTCTCGACCCCATCAATTGTCCTGTGAAAGATGACATTGTGATGAACTTGCTGCGGTTGGAATCACGCTTGGACAACGCTGTTGCTTATCTGGCTCGACTGACGGCGGCGATGACTCGGGTTGACGCCGAACTCTAGCCTCAGGCGGATCTTTCACAAGATCTCGAGTCACTGATGACTCGACTAAATCAGATCCCTGGCCGAGTGCAGGAATGGAAGAAATCATCTGCCCGCTGTGGCGCTGATGTTGCCCTGTCATTGGTCCGAGTGCACTGCAAGGACACTAGATAAGACAAGTTGGCGGCCCTCAAGGTTGTGAATACTAAGAAGCACACCTTCCAGTCCTTCATGGACACCTTCCTTGAGCCTGCCACTCGTATTGCAGACAGCATTGACCTTGACAGCTTCTGTGATCCAGCCAGCCTTTCTCCTAACGAGTGATCGAAAAAACATTATGCTTCACCTTTATTTGCCTCAGAATGCCAAGTGATTTTGTAATCGCTGAAACTCCTTCGGGCCTGACGCCGAGTACTTTAATCCACAGTTTGGAACCTTTGGAATTATCTGGACTTGGTTTATCTTTGAATATGTTGTGTTTGTCTTCGAGTGGAACTCGTTCTTCACTCGGATTGGTTCTTGTACTTTTGAGGCGGCTTCTGAGGAAGAGGCCGCAGTCGACCTATTGGACGAGCCCTGAGCAGCATTGATCAGCTCATCAGCAAGGCACTCAACAATGGTCTTGATGTTCCTGAAAGCAGTTCGCCTAGGCATCAGCTGTTGGATGAGCCCTTGGCAGCATTGATCAGCTCATCAGCGAGGCATTCAGCTATGATCTTGATGTTCCTGAAAGCGGTTCGACTTGGCAACACGCACAATCTCGTCCTTCTTCTTGATGGTGCAGCCCTGGGGAGGGGGTCGTGGTCGACCTGCACCTCGTCGTCTTTGTGGATGCATTTTCAAACTTAGGCGAGTACTAGACTGCAGCTAAGCCTCCGAGTGAGAGGATCGCTCACCACTCGGTAGGATTTTTTTTAAACTTAGGCGAGTACTGGACTGCAGCTAAGCCCCCGAGTGGGAGGGTCACTCACCACTCGGTAGGATTTTCAAACTTAGGCGAGTACTGCATTGTAGCTAAGCCCCTGAGTGGGGGGATCGCTCACCACTCGGTAGGATTTTTCAAACTTAGGTGACTACTGGACTGCAGCTAAGCCCCCGAGTGGGAGGATTGCTCACCACTCAGTAGGATTTTTCAAACTTAGGCAAGTACTAGACTGCAGCTAAGCCTCAGAGTGGGAGGATCGCTCACCACTCGGTAGGATTTTTCAAACTTAGGCGAGTACTGGACTGCAGCTAAGCCCTCGAGTGGGAGGATCGCTCACCACTAGGTAGGCTTTTTCAAAGTTAGGCGAGTACTGGACTACAGCTAAGCCCCCAAGTGGGAGGATTGCTCACCACTCGGTAGGATTTTTTCAACTTAGGCAAAATGGATTCACAGCTAAGCCCCCGAGTGAGAGGCTTGCTCACCACTCGGTAGGAGTTTTCAAACTTAGGCGAGTACTGGACTGCAGCTAAGCCTCCAAGTGGGAGGATTGCTCGCCACTCGGTAGGATTTTTTCAGCTTAAGCGAAATGGATTCGCAGCTAAGCCCCCAAGTGAGAGGCTTGCTCACCATTCGGTAGGATTTTTTAAACTTAGGCGAGTATTGGACTACAGCTAAGCCTCCGAGTGAGAGGCTTGCTCACCACTCGGTAGGATTTTTTAAACTTAGGCGAGTACTGGACTGCAGCTAAGCCCCCGAGTGATAGGCTTGCTCACCACTCAGTAGGAGTTTTCTTTTAAACTTAGGCAAAACGGATTCGTGGCTAAGCCCCTCTGTCGGTGTCAAAACCGGCGGATCTCGGGTAGGGGGTCCCGATCTGTGCGTCAAGGCTGATGGTAACAGGAAGCAAGGGACATAGATGTTTACCCAGGTTCGGGCCCTCTCGATGGAGGTAAAACCCTACTTCCTGCTTGATTAATATAGAAGATATGGGTAGTACAAGAGTTGATCTACCACGAGATCGTGGAGGCTAAACCCTAAGAGCTACCCTATGATGGTATGATTGTAATTGTGATCGGCCTTCTAAGGACCAACCTCTCTGGTTTATATAAACACCGTAGAGGGCTAGGGTTTACATTGAGTCGGTTACAAGGAACGAAACACAATATCCGGATCGCCAAGCTTGCCTTCCACGCCAAGGAGAGTCCCATCCGGACACGAGCCGAAGTCTTGAGTCTTTTATCTTCACGCTTCAATAGTCCGGACATTGTACACAGTCCGGCTGTCTGGATACCCCCTAATCCAGGACTCCATCACTAGCCCCTGAACCAGGCTTCAATGACGATGAGTCCGGCACGTAGTATTGTCTTCGGCATTGCAAGGCGGGTTCCTTCTCCGAATACTCCAAAGTAGTTAGCGAACACGTAGACCGTGTCCGGATCTGCAAGATGATCTTCACATAGCATAAACCCAATCCGCTGGCAATCTTCGGGTGTCGTGCCCTTGCATTGTGGCCTGGTCCAACGCGAACCGGCGTTTCTTACCTCACCTTGACTCGTGTTATGAGGCGGTTTTATTGGCACGTCCCGTCGAGGCAGAGATCGTGTTCCTCTTATTACGGGATTTTCCATAAATATGGGCGTGTGTGACCCCACGACGGCTGTTGGTATAACTCCGTGTGTTTTTAGATAGGCCTCAAACGGTCACACCGATGACTCTTGATATTCACCCTCTTTATAAAGGGGTCGAGACCTATGCCTCTTTTCCACCTTCCTCGCGCCTTCTCGTACCTCGAGTTCTAGCACCCCAAACCCAAGCTTCAACACCCCAGATCCTCCAATATGTCCGGATCCGTCCCTCAAGGCCGGTGGGTGGCCTCCTTGATTCAAGAGGATGACATTGCGAAGCTTAGGGAGTCGGATACCTGACCGCCGACATCCAACACAGGCTTCCTGCTTCAGGGCAGGTCATCCCCACACCGGAGCCTAATGAGTGCGTCGTTTTTGTCCCGCACTTCCTCCGCGGCTTGGGCTTCACCCTCGATCCCTTTGTGAGGGGGCTCATGTTCTATTATGGGTTGGATTTTCATGATCTGGCTCCAGACGCTATCCTCCATATCTCGTCGTTCATTATCGTGTGCGAGGCTTTTCTCCATGTCACCCCACACTTCGGCTTATGGCTTAAGACCTTCAATGTGAAGCCGAAGATGATCAAGGGGCGACATGTGGAGTGCGGAGGTGCCGTAATAAGCAGGAATGTTGATGCCCCATGGCCAGAGGGTTCTTTCCTAGAAGTATCCGATGTATGGCAACGGAGGTGGTTTTATGTCACGGCTCCCAGAGGCACAAAGTGGGTGGCTACCCCCGAGTTCTGCTCGGGCCCTCCACCACAGATGGCGTCTTGGACAGACGTAGGACGGAATTGGGGGCCCGCTGGCGATGTACCAGTACTGCAGAATCGCATTCGGGAGCTTCTTGAGAGGGATATTAACCTCGTCAGCATAATGCAAGTGATGTTAATCCAACGAATGTTGCCGTGCCAACGCCGGCCTCTTCGAATGTGGGAGTTAAATCCGGAGGGTCTGCGGACTGTCAAGCACTTCTTCGGCTCGAAGCTCGAAGAGATGTGCAAATTATTCTTCAGACATAAAGTAGAGTGTCCGGACACCACCGAGGATGCGGGCCTAAGCTGCAATCGCCTAGATGCCCAAGTAAGTAATCTTGACACAAGACACCTTGTTTTGCATTTGTCATAATTGTTTATTTTGAAAATCATCCGCGGCCAGGAATGGCTCAGCAAGGCGGAGAGGATCAGGTATCCGGCGCCACTTCCCGAAGGCTCGCCTGGCCCTACTATGGCCAAGATGCTTGACCAGGTACTCAGCAAAATGCCTTCAGGGAAGGATAAGGGGAAGAACGAAGATACCAAACTCCACACGCTACGCATCCGAACCGGGGGAATCATTACCTCCCCTAAGGAGGGTAGTCGGGGAGGGGAGGTTAAGGCCTCCTCCCCGCGCGGGAAGAAGAGGGTCGCCTCCGAAGACTTGGAGGCGAAGACGCCCCAACCAAGGAAAAAGGTATCCCTGGGGGGGCCTTGCCCCGACGGGCTCCCTCAGCGCGTCGTGCCCGCCAACGGGCCAGCCCTCCACCGAGCTGTAAGCCAATCATTAATTTGAAGGTACTATGTTTCTCCTAGATCAATAACCAGGATTCAACTTTTTGCAGTCCGGCTAGCAGCTCTTCTCAACAGAGTTCGTCTTCGGGGGATCTTCCTCCGGAGATGATGGAGAGCGAGACCCCACCTACCTCTCCGGTCCATGAAGCGGGCGACACCAAGGTGTCATCATGGAGGAGTCCAGATCTGCCGAAGCCAGAAGTCAATGCGTCAGCCGCCCTGAGCCCGGAGGGTTTGGCTCCTATGAGGGGCGATGGGAAGGGTCTGGCACAGTTCAATGTCCAGCCGGATGTACTGACGAGCTTACTGGAGTGAGCTGCGCTCTCGGAGGAGCACCTCTCATTGATGAGCGCGGTGCTCCAGAAGATTTCATCCGCTATAGGCGGCTTGAATGAAGCATTTACATGCCTGCTCAGAGGCTTTGAGGTATGTAGTGAAGAATACACCATTTTATGGCCGAGAGGCACACGCTAGGTGTGCTCCATATAGATAGTAGCCCCTGAGACTCTGGTTTCCCGCCCTAGGCGGCAAATGGGGGATCATAAACCAATGATTTATGCTGTAAATATGTGCAGGTACCTATGGGTCCGGCCGCCGGCCCGTCCGTTGAAGTTGCCGAACTAACGAGGCAAATTGGATCGATTGATGCCGATATCACGCTGGTGAATGAGCGGCTGGATAAATGACAAGGTATGTGCCCTGTCTTCCTTTGTATAGGAAAATATGAAGGTGGCATGATGTTAATGTAATACTTTTGGACTGCAGATAGTGTTGCTGCCGTGGAGGCCCTGAGGGTGGAACTTGCCCAAGCAAAGGAACAATCTCGGGTGAGCAATGCGGCTGCCCTAAAGGCGGCCGAGGAATTGAGAGCCGAACAGGCTGCTCATCGCCAAAGCGAGGAAAAGATAGCCGAAATGGCTATCGAGTTAAAAGATTCCACTAACCGGTATGAGCTCCTTAAAAAGGAGCATGAGGATAGTTTGGCCGACCTGAAAAAGGCACTTAATGCCACCAAGGAAATACGGACCGAGCTCAGGGGTGCGCGGGAGGAGCTTCAGCAGGCTGGTAAAATCGCGGCTGGGAGCTCCTATTTGCTGCGGACGAAATTTTTCGATCCGAAGTACGCTCCCCTGGATGGACGCTGGAGTCCTGCGGACGCGTATGCGGATTTGGCAAAGAGTGCGGCTGACACTGCCGAGTTCTTCAAAGATCAAGGTGATAAGGAAGTGGAGAAGCTTTTCTGGTCGCAATTCCATTTTCCCACTCGCCCGCTGCCGCTAAGTGACAAGATGGCTGCTGTAGCGGAGCTCCACAAGCTGTCTGGGCTTGCAATGCGGTCTGTAATAGACCATATTTGGCCAAAGGGGCCTAAGCCGGACAATTACTTTGGCTTGGTGCAACAATTCCTTGGGGCCGTGCCCCGGGTCGATGCCATGAGAAGGTCGGCGTGCATTGAAGGTGCACGGATGGCTCTTGCCCGCGTTAAAGCCTATTGGACGGATATGGATGCCACCATTATAGCGGCCCAGGATCTGGTGGGTGGCCAATATCCAGCCGAGCATTACTTGGTGCAGGTCACAGAAGGTGCCCGCCTAGTAGAGGCGCAGTGCTCGAAGAATGTCATTTTCGAGTGATGAGTCGAATCATTGTAATAACAATGTTTATTTTGATTATAAGGTTATATTTATACCGTTCGCCTGAAAATATGATTGTGTCCCCTGTGCGGCCGTTTATATATATATATATATATATATATATATATATATATATATATATATATATATATATATATCTGTGTGTGTGTGTGTGTGTAATCCGAAAGTTAGCAGTCATTGGCTTCAGCCCCCACACATACAATGCGGGGGTGTTCGCGAAAAATATGCTTAATCACACTTGATCCAACGTCTTGGTCCATGAAGGAGGTGATCGCACGTCGAACTAGGCAACCGGACTATATAGCTATAACACTTTCGCTTTGTCGTGGGAGAACCGAAATATGTGCAGGTACCTATGGGGACCGGCGGACCGAGCCCCTTTCGGTTCGGCGGGGGGCGGAGGTCGCGCGAAGAGCAGATCGAGGCGCAGCACACGAGCGGTTTACCCAGCTTCGGAGCTCTCCGGAGAGATAATACTCCTACTGCTGCATGTCTGAGTGTATTGAGTTCTTGCTCGGGAGCGCTGAGTGCTACAGTACGCACTAGCTGCTAACGAGACCGAGCGTGAGTGTTTTCTGCCTTCGAACCCCCCTCTACATTGCGCATGGGCCTCCTTTTATATGCTCAAGGGGTCACCAACAGGTGGCAATGAAGACAAGGGTAAAAATGGAAAAGTGTTGCGGTTGGTACAACTACCTGTACAGTGTATCATACCTAACCCTGACGGCAGGGGACAAAGGCATTAAATGCCCGTCTGCATGGCCCAAACAGTGCAAAAAGGGACCGTCAGGGGCGCCACCGCTTGCCACGATGGCAATCTTGTCAGCGTCGCTTGCCACCTCGCACCGCTGGCTGCACAGCCTCTTGCCACGCGCGCCTGGAAAGGTCCCAGGGCGACACGGTTGTGGATGTGCTGGAGCATGGGTACAGAGTGGTAGCTTGCCGCGGCAAGCGCCTTGCCGCGGTCGTTGTCTTGTTGCGTTCGGAAGCTTGTCGCTCACCGGGCCTCGCCGGGACGCGTGGCGCGTCACGGCAAGTTCCTTGAGATGCCTCGGTTGGCCTTCCCGGCAAGCTCCTCTTGCCGGGGTCTTGTCTCCTTGGCTTGAATACTTTGTTCTTGAATGGCTCCAAAGGAACCACGGAGGACCTTGGCGGTCACCCGGCAAGCCTTGCCGCGGGGTGCTGCGACTGCCCGTGCACAAGTTCGGGATACTAGGGTACCCCTACTCTAGTACACCGACAGGAGCCCCCGGGCCTGGGCTACACACGGTGCCGAGCGCTGTTGGGCCAGGCCCAAAACAGGGCACGGGCATGCGCGGCCTGGGTTACGCCGTATCTCACTCCGTATCCACCGCGCCCTCCCCGAACGGCACGCGTTGAATGCGGCGTCGTGGGAGAGATCGTGGGTGGTTTCTTTAATCGGAAAGACGGAACATCCGCCCCCTCCCTCTTTATAAGCAGGGGAAACAGAGGCAGTTCGCCCATTCCGCCGGTTGCTGTCCAAATCTCAGAAAACCTCCGCCGCTCCCCCCTTCTTCTCAAAGCAGAAAGAGAGCAGCGCTCCGCCCTCCATCGCCACCAGCACCACCAACGCCGTTGATCTCCCCCACCACCTCCGCCATGGCTCCGAAAGCCGGCAAGGGGAAGGCCGTGAAGTCGACCGAGGTGCAGCGGCTCGCGGCGCTGCGAAAGGAGCGGACAACCTCCCCCCCCCAAGCTCGCCGCGAAGGAGCTGAGGGAGTATTACTACCTCTTCTGGTCGACAGAGACGCGAGCACATCCACGCACGAAGGTACTCTCCGCCGCCGCTTCAGAACGGGCTCCGAATGGATATCGCTTCTTTGCGTTGTTCTTCTACTGCAGGCTCTGCCCGCCTTTCTCTGAATTTTTCTGTGACATTATGAACACCTACGGGTTCCACCTCCTTGACTTCACCCCCAATGCCGTTCTGACCATGGCAGTTTTCACACATCTCTACGAAAACTTTGTCGGAGTCCATCCAAATGTAGCTCTCTTTCGCCACTTCTTTATGCCCCAAGTTGAGAGAGGAGAGCCTTTATCCGGCGGAATCGCCTGGATCTCGAGAGCTGGCAAGAAGGAAGCTTATCTGGAGGGAGAGCTCCGCGGCAAGTGGGAGGAATGGAGAGCAGACTGGTGCTGGATTGTCGAGGAGAACCTGCAGCCATTTACCGCCCAGCGGCAAGCCCCAGTAGCGCGCGGCAACGATTGGAGCAACGTGGCCCCGGAAGACGATAGGCTGAAGATCGCCGTCACCTGGATCCTATGCCTCAGGCTTGCCGGGCTCACTGTAGGCGCCGTTGGCGCAGATTTTCTTCGCCGCCGCATCGCCCCCCTGCAGGAGAGGAGGAGACCCGCCTGGGAGTTCCAGAACGCGGCGGACATCATGAGGCTGCGCCCGGGCCTCAACTTCAACTTCACTGTCCTGGAACTGGAGGCGATGCTCCAGGAACTGTTCAAGTACGACCGTGAACATCCTGAAGTGTTCAGGTTGCCGAAGGGTGTCGTTCCGCTGTGCAACAACTCCTCGCTCGACCGCATCCGTGCAATGATGCCGCTGTGCGATTCGCATGGAGTTGTCCCAACTTGGCAAGAGCCTGCGGACGACGTCGTGCATGAGTTCTTCGACGGCTTGGTAGAAGTGGCGGTCCGCGCCGATGAACAGAAAAGCCTCACCCGCGACACCACTGATGCGGAGATGCAGCGCATCGCCACTAGGCTGGAAGAGGCGGCGGTAGCCGCTGTTGCGGGCGAGTTTGGATTCACCGTGGAGGAGGCAGAGGCAGCAGAGGCGGCAAGCCTTGCCGAGCGAGAGGAGCTTGCCGGCGAGGGAGAGCTTGCCGAGCCTGAAGCCGAGTCGAGCGAGCCCGCTGAGGGTGCGAGCGGCTCGTCGAAGACCGACTCCTCTTCCTCCTCATCTTCAGACAGCTCGCCGCAAGCAGAGCCCCCAGCTCCACCAAGAAGGCGTCTCTGCAAGGCCGGGGACGTAGCGGGGCGGCAGACGAGTCAATAGCCGCCGCGTCGCGCGACACGCTCCACCGTGGCAAGCACTGTTGCCGCGGGAGCGTCTCACGCCGCTGCGGCAACTGGAGCGGGGTCCTCCCGGACCGCCGCTTCTGCTCCTGCCGCTGCCCCCGCCAAGCGGTTAAGGGAACCCACTCCTCCGCCTCGTCGCGCTGAAGGTGGGCCGGACTTCGACCTCTCCGCGCTCAGCTCCGACGAGGAAGAAGAAGAGTAAGATTCTTTGCTGTACTTGTAGTTCTTCAATTCTTGCTGTTTTGTCTTGTATCTGATTTGCTTTACTCCGAACCCATTCCTTTTCAGGACTCTGGCCAAGAGAGCAGCAAAGAGAGCCAAGGTCCCGGTGATTGTCATCGAGGACGATCCCATCGTGACAGCAGGGGGTGTGTCCGAGACCACCTTGCCGGACCCGGCAACCATTCCCCAAAGCAGCCCCCAGCGCAGCCCCCAGCATAAGTATATGGTTTACTTCCCGCTATTAGGCGCGCATGGATGCCCTTTTTTTGCTGATATCTGACTATTGGTTTGCGTAGGAGCAGAGCAGCCTCACCAGGAGCGCCCGGAAGCCGCCCCCGACATGACATCTGCTTCGACTACACCGCCAAGGGAGGATTCCCAGGCAAGGGAGCGTTCTCCGGCAAGGGAGAAGTCCCCGGCAAGGGAGAGTTCTCCGGCAAGGGACAGCACCAGCGACCCCCCGGTGGCGGAGACCGTGACTGTAGAACCCAGTGCAGGTAATCCTCTTGCTTGAAAACTTCCCTTGGGTTCTTCTTCTTTTGATTTTCTTTTTGGATATTTGCTTGACTTTTTCTCCCTTTTCCGGCCGTCAGATCCTTCTGCCACAGAGCCGATGGAGACCGAGGTCGCCGTCGAAGAGAACGCGCGCGGCAATACCGACGACGCCGCTGCCACCGAAGAAGCAGCTGACGCTAATGATCCGGCTGGCGAAGAGGCCGCCAAAGCTGCCGCTGCAGAAGCTGGCGAGGGGTCTGGCGATCGCACTGATGACCCCGAGGCTGCAGGAGCGCAAGGCGCTACGCCGACCGCCGATCCCTCCGCTGCTGCCGCAGCGCCAGGCTCCGAAGAGCCCCAGCCCGGCGCCTATTTGAAGGCCGGCGATGGCGTCTTCATCAAGCTCCCCTGGGCGTCAAGCTGCAGGGCGCCGGTCGAAGGAGAAATCTTGGATGGAGAGGTGCTCGCCTCCGCTGGGCTGACGTTGGTTGATGCGCCGAGCAGCAGCAGTGGCGAGCCTGAGGAGGAGCGGCTGCTGCGGAAGCTGCTGTCGCTCTACCGCGCTCGCCAGGCCAAGCTGGAATCCCGAGAAGCGCTTGCCGCGAAGGCGGGAGTGGAGATCGAGAAGCGTGCGGAGGAGCTCCGGGGTCGCAACCAGGAAGCTCTCCGGTCCCTGGCAGAGAAGCGGGAGCAACTCGTCGAGGAGCGGAAAGCCTTCCTCCTCGAGAAGGCCGAAGTTGAAGAGCAACAGCGGCTTGCCGCCGAGGAGCTGTTTGCGCGGGAGGGCGAGTTGGCGCAGCGGAAGGTCAATCTTGACAGCCACGAGGAGGAGCTTGCTGCGCGCGAGCAAACATTCGGCGGGGCTCTCAAGGAAGCAGAGGATGCTGCCGCAGCTGCCGAGGCCGCCAAGAAGGAGCTGGAGACGAAGGTAGCGCAGCTGGAGGCCGATCTCAAGGTGAGGGTTGAAGAGCTTGTCGCGCTCAAGCGTGAGCGCGAGAAGGACGCCTACACCCTTGGCGAGCTGCAGGGTAGTCTCGCCGAGAAGGGCAAGGAGCTTAGCGCCGCCAAGGACTCCAAAGCAGATCTTGAGTTGAAGCTGACTACTTTGACCAAGACGCTGGACGGCGCCAGGGAGCAGGAGGTGGCCTTGAAGAAGCAAATCAAGGCCGACGAGGTGCTGCTGGCAAGTGCTGCCGCCACCCAGAACACCTTTAGGGAGAATGTGGAGCACTGGACGGAGGGTCTCGTGGATGTTGCCGCAGCCATCGACAGGGATCTGGCGCAGCTGGGGATGGAGGATTTCGGGTATCCCTCTGACGAGAACCTCCAACCCAGTGCCAAGCTCAGCTTGTTCTTCAAAGGCGTGGCGACGGCCCTCCAGCGACTCCGGGAGAGGATCCCAAAGCAGCTGGCCGATGAGTCGTGCAAGATCTGCGCGGGAGCTCTTCAAAAGGTGTTGGTGAAGGTGGCCTTCCGCAACCCAGGCCTCAACCTCACCAACGTCCTGAGGACCTTGCCGCCGGAAGCTGATCTGGAAGCGCTCAAGACCCTTGTCGCACCCATTGTGGACAAGGTGAGCGGGATCAAGAGGGTTGAGGGCGATCGCGTAGATTAGGCCGCCCGTTTTCTCCTTTTCTTGTCGCTGCTGGGCATGTTACGAAAACAATCTGTTAGAGCTGCGACAAGCTATCTTGTAATATAACTCTATTTTGGGTATCGGTTGCTATGTTATTTCCTTTACTTGATTCCTTCCTTTGTATGTTTTTGCCCTACGCTTTTAGGGAACTTGTCGGCGCAGGCACCTTAGCCGCGAGCGCTGAGTGCGGGACGTCAGTAGCCTGCGGGCGGTGCCGCCACCGACAACTAACCTTGTCGCAACTAGTCGCAGCTCACTTAAGTTGTTGAGCGGACTCGAAACAAAGTAAGGGCGCAACTAGTTACGAGTTGGTTCCTCCATGCACAGGTTTTCCATACAAAGCACGGTCGTTCGAGGAAGATAACTTAAATTTTTTAAAACTGATTGCTCAAACTTTGGCAACTTAGCTTTTTCTGTCGTTTGCTTCCTGGTAAAGCGAAACTTTCTTGAACGACGCCTGGTCCACACCATTATCTTCTCCTTTCCCCCCGGCAAACTTGTGGGCGAGGGAACCTTCCTTTCTTTGAGAAAGAGAAAGAAGAGAAAATAAAGATATGGAGCCTTAAGGCTCGTTATTGCTTACCGGGGGTAGGCGCTGCACAAAGTGTCAGATAATACATGCAAAAAATAGAAAGCATGAAATTGACAAGATGTGTTGAGCACATGAGCTTTACTTATGCACGAGGTCTGCGCCCGGCTTTGTACAAAGGATTACATGCAACATCGGCAAGACTTGTACAAAAGGTGGTTGCCGGAACAGGTTCCGGCAACCGCGCCTTATGGGTAAAACTTACGAAGATGCTCAATGTTCCAGGAGTTGCTCATCAGAATGCCATCTTCGGTCCCAAGGCGGACAACGCCAGGCCTAGTGACTCGTTTCACCCGATAAGGGCCTTCCCACTTCGGCGTCAACTTGTTGGAATTCTTGGCGGACGGAACATGCTGAAGAACAAGGTCGCCTTCCTCGAGACTTCTGGCATTAACTTTGCGGCTATGGTAGCGGCGCAAAGCTTGCTGGTATCGAGCAGCTCGTACAGCGGCCTGAAGACGGTCATCCTCAAGGAGCAGTGCGTCATCTTGTCGCAGCTGCTCTTGCTCAAGCTCATCATAAGCAAGCACTCGAGGTGACCCGTATACGAGTTCCGTGGGGAGAACTGCCTCTGCTCCATAGACTAGAGCGAAAGGTGTCTGGCGAGTGGCTCGATTTGGCGTCGTCCTGATCGACCAAAGAACCACCGGCAGCTCCTCAATCCAGTTCTTTCCGCACTTGCGCAGCCTGTCGAAAGTCCTGGTCTTGAGCCCGCACAGCACTTCAGCATTTGCCCTCTCCACTTGACCGTTGCTTCTCGGATGAGCAACGGAAGCGAAGCAGACCTTGGCACCAAGATCTTGGACGTACTGCATGAAGGTGCGGCTCGTGAATTGCGTGCCGTTGTCGGTGATGATCCTGTTAGGGATCCCGAAGTGGCAAACAATTGACCTGAAGAACTTGACTGCTGACTGTGCTGTCACCTTCCTCACTGCTTCCACTTCCGGCCACTTTGTGAACTTGTCGATGGCAACGTACAAGTATTCAAAGCCCCCGACAGCTTGGGGAAAGGGGCCGAGGATGTCGAGCCCCCAGACCGAAAATGGCCAGGATAAAGGGATCGTCTGGAGAGCTTGAGCCGGCTGGTGTATCTGCTTGGAATGGAACTGGCACGCTTCACACTTGGTTACTTGTGCAGTTGCATCCTGGAGGGCTGTCGGCCAAAAGAGACCTTGCCGGAATGCTTTGCCGGCAAGCGCTCTTGCGCCAATGTGGTGACCACATATGCCTCCATGTATCTCTGCCAACAGCTTTTGTCCATCTTCCCAGTGAATACACTTCAATTTCACACCGTTGAGTCTTCTTCTGTACAGTGTGTTGTCGACAAACTGGTACATATTTGACTGCCGGGCTACTCTTTCCGCTTCTTCTTGCTCTTCGGGAAGTTCTCCTGTCTGAAGGAAACGGACAATCTGCTGTGCCCATGCTGGAGGTTGTGGCTCGACAACAAGGACTAAAGGCACATCTGCTGCTGTGAGAACATCCGCTTCTACGGCGAGAACTTGCGGCTCAGCCGGAGCTTGATGTTCCCCAGCAAGCTTGCCGGAGCAAAACTTGTCGGGAGCGTCTGCTTCAACGGAACAAACCCTAGGGCTTGCCGGAGCAGACTCCTCCTCAGCACTCTTGGTGTTGATCTTGGGGACCTTCTTGGCGGCGGCTTCGGGGAGCTCTGCCGAAAAATAGTCACCAGAAATCAACTTCCTCTTCTTGCTCTGTCCAGTTGATGGCGTTACAGACGGTTGAGTCAGTTTAAGCACAAAGATCCCTGGTTCCACAGGTAACTTAAGTGCGGCGCACTTCGACAGGCCATCGGCAACGTCGTTCTGAGCTCTTGGAACATGTTCCATCTGTAGGCCGTCAAAGTGCTCTTCTAACTTTCTCACTTCATCAACGTAAGCTTCCATCAACGGACTCTGATAATTCTTGTTCACTTGGCGGACGACAAGCTGCGAGTCACCCCTGACAATGAGCTTCTTGATCCCAAGGTCTGCCGCGGTCCTGAGACCGGCAAGCAAACCTTCATACTTTGCGGTATTGTTTGTTGCTTGCTCCTTGGGAAAGTGCATCTGGACTACGTACTTGAGGTGCTCTCTGGTGGGCGCAACAAGTAGCACGCCCGCACCGGCGCCTTGCAGCGAGAAGGCACCATCAAAGTACATCAGCCACTCTTTGCTTGCTTCCTTGACGGGGATGCTCGTTTCTGGAATTTCTTCATCTGGTGTTGGCGTCCACTCTGCTATAAATTCTGCCAATGCTCTGCTCTGGATAGTTGAAGTGCTCTCAAACTTGAGGCCAAAGCTTGACAATTCCAGTGCCCACTCGACAATCCTGCCTGTTGCTTCTGGATTCTGCAGTATCCTCTTCAGCGGAAAACGAGTGACAAATGTGATCTCATGTGCTTGGAAGTAATGGCGTAGCTCTCTCGAGGCCATGAGAAGGCCGAAAAGCAATTTCTACACACCAGAGTACCTTGACCTAGCCCCCTGCAGAAGGGAACTGACAAAGTAAACTGGGCGCTGCACTATTCTCTTCTGTATCTCCTCACGCGCCTGCGCAGATCCATCTTTGTCGGGACCAGAGCTTGTCGGTGAAGTCCCTTGCTTGCCGCTGGATGCATCTGCCGTGGTTGCGGGCTCATCATCCGCCTCCCTCTCCGCTACTAATGCAGCACTAACCACTTGATTGGTTGCCGCTATATACAGCAACAACTTCTCTTGTGGCTTAGGTGCGACAAGTGTTGGAGTGGAGGACAGGTATCTCTTCAAGTCCTGCAGCGCAGCCTCCGCTTCCGGAGTCCATTTCATTGGACCTGCCTTTTTCAATATTTTGAAAAACGGCAGGGCGTGCTCAGCAGACCTAGAGATAAACCTGCTGAGAGCAGCCACGCAACTGGCAAGTCTTCATACATCCTTGACGCGCTTTGGTGCTTCAATCTGCTCAATGGCCTTGATCTTGTCGGGATTGGCTTCAATTCCCCGCTGAGACACGAAGAACCCGAGAAGCTTGCCGGAGGGGACTCCAAACACACACTTCTCGGGGTTAAGCTTGAGGTTGATCTTGCGCAGATTTGCAAAGGTTTCGTCTAAATCCTGAATCAAAGTTGCCTTGTCCTTGCTCTTGACCACTATGTCATCCATGTAGGCTTCCACATTTCTGTGCATTTGTGGCTCAAAAGCGTCATGGACTACCCTTGCAAATGTTGAACCAGCATTCTTTAAACCGAAAGGCATCCGTATGAAACAGTATGTGCCACATGGAGTGATGAATGTGGTCTTCTCCTCATCCTCTTCTGCCATGAAGATCTGATGGTATCCTGAGTATGCGTCAAGAAATGAAAGCAAGTCACATCCGGCCGTGGAGTCAACAATCTGGTCAATGCGCGGCAAGGGAAATGGGTCTTTGGGACAAGCTTTATTGACATCGGTAAAGTTGATACAAAGCCTCCACTTCCCGTTTGCCTTGCGCACGACTACAGGATTGGCCAACCACGTAGGATGGAGTACTCCTCTGACAAGGCCTGCTGCTTCCAAATTCTTGATTTCTTCTGCGATGAATTCTTGGCGCTCCACTGCTTGTTTCCTGATCTTCTGCTTGACGGGCCGCGCATGAGGACAGACGTCAAGATGGTGCTCGATTACTTTCCTGGGAACACCGGGGATGTCAGACGGTTGCCACACAAACACGTCGACCTTCGCCCGCAGGAAAGCAATGAGCGCGCTTTCCTATTTAGGGTCGAGAGTGGCACTGATGGTGAAGGTACCACCAGTGCCGTCCTCCTTGGCGGACACCTTCTTGGTCTCTGGTGGAGCTGCCATTGTCTTCTTACACTTGCCGGTGGAGCTCGATGGTGCGTCCTCCACGGTAGCGCAGCACTCCGAAGAGGTGCGCTTGCCAGAGTGGGCATCAGAACTCTTGCCGGACTTGGTCTTCTTATTCCCCCCGGGAGCTTCAATGGCAAGTGACTTGCGATCTGTTGCAGCTGCTGCTTCTCGGTAGATCTTGTCGGCGCAGATAAGATCATCCTTCTTGTCGCCAGGGACAGAGATGACACTTATCGGGCCTGGCATCTTCAGCATGTTGTATGCATAGTGAGAGGCTGCCATGAATTTGGCGAGCGCTGGACGGCCGAGTATCCCATTGTAAGGCAATGGAAAATCAGCAACGTCAAAAGTGACCCTCTCAGTCCTGAAGTTCAACTCGCTGCCAAATGTCACCGGCAACGTGATCTTTCCCTTCGGCTTGCTCCTTCCCGGATTGATTCCTTGGAATGTGCCGGTCTCTTCGAGCTCGCTGTCAGGGATCTGGAGTTTCTGGAGTACCGCGGAGGAGATCAGGTTCAAGCCGGCCCCGCCGTCAACTAGCAACTTAGTGACCTTGAGGTTGCAGATAGTTGGTGAAACCAACATCGGCAAGCACCCGACCGCAGTTATGCGATCAGGGTGGTCCTCAATATCAAAGATGATAGGCGTGCTGGACCATTTCAGAGGCTTGCATGACTCGACAGGTGGTTCTGCCGCATTGACTTCCCTCACCCACTGCTTGAGCTGGCGGTGTGAAGTATGCAGAGAAGCACTGCCGTCAACGCACAGGACCTCTGTGGCTTTCTGGAACTCCTGCTCACCGGTCTCTTCATCATCCTTATCTTCATCATCGTCGTCATCTTTATCCTTGTCGCGGCCGCGGGGAGGTCTGTCTCCTTGCCGCTGCTTGGCCTTGCCGCCGCGTCCTCCTCGGTCGGGGCGCTTCTTCCTGGATCCTCCAGTACCTTCTTGGGCCTTCTCCTTGTCGCGTCGCTCGTATTCAGCCTTTTGCTGCTCGACAAGCTGCTCGACTTTCTTGCAGCTCTGGAGATCATGGCCCTTGGTGCGGTAGATCTTGCAGTACTGCTTGTTGGTGCCGTCCTACTTGTCGGCGACCGCCACAGCCTGGCAGTTGGTAGCTCCGGCTTTCTTGGCGTCACCTCCGTTGCCGGACTGCTCAACTACTAGCACATCTTTGCCTTTCTTCTTCCTGTTGTTCTGCCGCTGGTTTTTCTTTGCCGGGGCAGCATCCTCGTTGTCAGATCCTCCTGCTCCTGTATTCTCTCTGGGGAGTTTCCTCCCTTCCTCAGCACGTGCACACTTGTTGGCCAGGGCATATAGCTCACTGACGTCTCTGATCTTGCACATCGCCATCTCCTCCCGCATCCTGCGGTTTCGCACATTCTGATGGAACGCGCTGATGACCGCGGCAGGGTGGACATCTGGGATGTTGTGCTGTACACGGCTGAATCTCTGAATATACTTGCGCAGGGGCTCTCCTTCCTTCTGAGCGAGCAGATGAAGGTCGCTCTCTTGGCCATGAGGCTTGTGGCCGCCTGTAAAGGCGCCGACAAACTGATGGCATAGGTCTGCCCAGGAGGATATGGAGTTGTCCGGCAAGTGCATGAGCCAGGGCTTGAGTACCAGCGGGAAGTAGTTGGCAAGGATCTTGTCATCTCGCCCCCCAGCAGCCTGCACCGTGATGGTGTAGATGCTGAGGAACTCCGACGGATGCGACTTGCCGTCATACTTCTCTGGTACGTCTGGCTTGAAATTCTTCATGCTGGGCCACTGGACTTGCCGCAGCTCACGAGTGAACGCAGGGCAACCTACCGCGTACGGCAAGTCGCCTGGTTCCCCTGGCGCATGCATGTCGACAGAGGGCCCAGCGCGCTGGTCCGATTGACGCCGCGCTTCTCTTCGACGCTCGATGCGAGTACGAGCGTCTTCTTGCTGTCGTTCGTGAAGAACTTGGCGCTGATCGCGACGAGCTCGTGGATCTGATGATGCGGTGGAGTCGCTGTCGAGGTAGATCCGGCGAGTCGGCGATCTTGGCCTACGGGGTGGAGAGTGCGCGGTGGTTGTACCCCCACCGGTTTTGTCGCCATCGGCTCGTGCCTGGCAGTCTTGCCGCGGCTGCGATGTACTCGGCTGCCGTGGAGTGTCGCCGTTGGCGAAGCCGATGAGACTCTGAATGGTGGCCCTCCATTCATCGATCTTGTCTGCCGTTGAAGGGTAGTCCAGGAGCAGTTGAGCTCGCACTAAAGCTTCTGCAGGAGTGGTGGGTGGCAGTGGAGAACGGTGCGAGGAGCGGGATATGCTCGGACTTCTAACTATGTTAGAAGTAGCAGTATCCCGTCCAGGCGACCGTTTCTTGCTCGTGCCAGCATGTTGGCGTGCATGCTGGTCTTGAGCATCCCGAGATCCACCAGCTCGATCTTGGTCCAATGAACGTATGGCACCGCGAGTACCATGACGCTGTCGGTCCAGCGCCTCCTGGGATGGGCGCGGTGCATGTACGGACGCCGAGGTCTGTGCAGCCTTGTCCTTGGACCTGGCAGCACCGTGAGCTCCCTCATTGACGCCCGTTCTTCCGCCGGCGTCTACCCCACCACCCGTTTGCTCCGGTGGTGGTGGGATTGAAGGAAATATGCCCTAGAGGCAATAATAAAGTTATTATTTATTTCCTTATTTCATGATAAATGTTTATTATTCATGTTAGAATTGTATTAACCGGAAACATAATACATGTGTGAATATATAGACAAACAGAGTGTCACTAGTATGCCTCTACTTGACTAGCTTGTTAATCAAAGATGGTTATGTTTCCTAACCATGAACAAAGAGTTGTTATTTGATTAACGGGATCACATCATTAGTTGAATGATCTGATTGACATGACCCATTCCGTTAGCTTAGCACCCGATCGTTTAGTATGTTGCTATTGCTTTCTTCATGACTTATACATGTTCCTATGACTATGAGATTATGCAACTCCCGTTTACCGGAGGAACACTTTGTGTGCTACCAAACATCACAACGTAACTGGGTGATTATAAAGGTGCTCTACAGGTGTCTCCAAAGGTACTTGTTGGGTTGGCGTATTTCGAGATTAGGATTTGTCACTCCAAATGTCGGAGAGGTATCTCTGGGCCCTCTCGGTAATGCACATCACTTAAGCCTTGCAAGCATTGCAACTAATGAGTTAGTTGCGAGATGATGTATTACGGAACGAGTAAAGAGACTTACCGGTAACGAGATTGAACTAGTTATTGGATACTGACGATCGAATCTCGGGCAAGTAACATACCGATGACAAAGGGAACAACGTATGTTGTTATGCGGTCTGACCGATAAAGATCTTCGTAGAATATGTAGGAACCAATATGGGCATCCAGGTCCTGCTATTGGTTATTGACCGGAGACGTGTCTCAGTCATGTCTACATTGTTCTCGAACCGTAGGGTCCGCACGCTTAAGGTTTCGATGACAGTTTTATTATGAGTTTATGAGATTTGATGTACCGAAGGAGTTCGGAGTCCCGGATGAGATCGGGGACATGACGAGGAGTCTCGAAATGGTCGAGACGTAAAGATCGATATATTGGACGACTATATTCGGAGTTCGGAAAGGTTCCGAGTGATTCGGGTATTTTTCGGAGTACCGGAGAGTTACGGGAATTCGCCGGGGAGAAGTATTGGGCCTTATTGGGCCCTGCGGGAAAGAGAGAGGGGCTGCCTAGGGCAGGCCGCGCGCCCCCCATGGCCTAGTCCGAATTGGACTAGGGGGAGGGGCCGC
Source organism: Triticum timopheevii (assembly GCA_963921465.1). Lineage (NCBI taxonomy): Eukaryota > Viridiplantae > Streptophyta > Magnoliopsida > Poales > Poaceae > Triticum > Triticum timopheevii. Next base: position 464,433,380 of record OY997274.1, read on the forward strand.
ACCCCCTCCTTCCTTCCCTTCTCTCTTCCCCTTCCTAGTCTCCTACTCCTAATACATGGAAGGTCTCCTAGTTGGACTAGGAAAGGGGGAATCCTACTCCTGGTGGGAGTAGGACTCCCCAGGGCGCGCCATAGAAGAGGGCCGGCCCTCCCCTCCTCCACTCCTTTATATACGGGGGCAGGGGGCACCCCATGGACACACAAGTTGATCATCATGATCGTTCCTTAGCCGTGTGCGGTGCCCCCCTCCACGATATTACACCTCGTTCATATTGTAGCGGTGCTTAGGCGAAGCCCTGCGACAGGAGAACATCAAGATCGTCACCACTCCGTCGTGCTGACGGAACTCCTTCCCGTGCCTCTGCTGGATCGGAGTTCGGGGTGCGTCATCGAGCTGTACGTGTGTCAAGAACTCGGAGGTGCCGGAGTAACGGTGCTTGGATCGGTTGGACCGGGAGGATGTACGACTACTTCCTCTACGTTGCGTTAACGCTTCTGCTTCGGTCTACGAGGGTACGTAGACAACACTCTCCCCTCTCGTTGCTATATCATCACCATGATCTTGCGTGTGCGTAGGAATTTTTTTGAAATTACTATGTTCCCCAACAGTGGCATCCGAGCCTAGGTTTTATGGTTTGATGTTATATGCACGAGTAGAACACAAGTGAGTTGTGGGCAATATAAGTCATACTGCTTACCAGCATGTCATACTTTGGTTCGGTGATATTGTTGGATGAAGCGGCCCGGACCGACATTACGCGTACGCTTACGCGAGACTGGTTTTACCGCCGTGCTTTGCACACAGGTGACTAGCGGGTGTCAGTTTCTCCAACTTTAGTTGAACCGAGTGTGGCTACGCCCGGTCCTTGCGAAGGTTAAAACAGCACTAACTTGACAAACTATCGTTGTGGTTTTGATGCGTAGGTAAGAACGGTTCTTGCTCAGCCCGTAGCAGCCACGTAAAATTTGCAACAACAAAGTAGAGGACGTCTAACTTGTTTTTGCAGGGCATGTTGTGATGTGATATGGTCAAGACGTGATAAGATATAAGTTGTTGTATGAGATGATCATGTTTTGTTAAAGTTATCGGCAACTGGCAGAAGCCCTATGGATGTCTCTTTGTTGCATAAGATGCAAGTGCCAAATAATTGCTTTACTTTATCTCTATACGATAGCAATAGTTGCAACAGCAATAGTTGGTGAGACAACCATGTGATGACACATTGATATAGATCAAGATGATGAAGATCATGGTGTCGTACCGGTAACGATAGAGATCATGACAGTACTTTGGAGATGGAGATCAAAGGCGCAAGATGATCATGGCCATATCATGTCACATATTTTGATTGCATATGATGTTTATCTATTATACATCTTATTCTTGCTTTGATTGACGGTAGCATTTTAAGATGATCTCTCACTAAAATTATCAAGAAGTGTTCTCCCTGAGTATGCACCGTTGCCAAAGTTCGTCATGCCCAGACACCACGTGATGATCGGGTGTGATAAGCTCTACGTCCGTCTACAACGGGTGCAAGCCAGTTTTGCACACGCGGAATACTCAGGTTAAACTTGACGAGCCTAGCATATGCAGATATGGCCTCGGAGCACGGAGACCGAAAGGTCGAGCGTGAATCATATAGTAGATATGATCAACATAGTGATGTTCACCATTGAAAACTACTCCATCTCACATGATGATCGATCATGGTTTAGTTGATTTGGATTACGTGATCACTTAGATGACTAGAGAGATGTCTATCTAAGTGGGAGTTCTTAGGTAATATGATTAATTGAACTTAAATTTATCATGAACTTAGTCCTGGTAGTATTTTGCAAATTATGTTGTAAGATCAATAGCTTGCGTTGTTGCTTTCATATGTTTATTTTGATATGTTCCTAGAGAAAATTGTGTTGAAAAATGTTAGTAGCAATGATGCGGATTGGATCCGCGATCTGAGGTTTATCCTCATTGCTGCACAGAAGGATTATGTCCTTAATGCACTGCTAGGTGACAGACCTATTGCAGGAGCAGATGCAGCGGTTATGAACGTTTGGCTAGCTCAATATGATGACTACTTGATAGTTTAGTGCACCATGCTTAACAGCTTAGAATCGGGACTTCAAAGACATTTTGAATGTCATGGACCATATGAGATGTTCTAGGAGTTGAAGTTAATATTTTAAGAAAATACCCGAGTTGAGAGAGATGAAGTCTCCAACAAGTTCTATGGCTAAAAGATGGAGGAGAATCGCTTAACTAGTGAGCATGTGCTCAGATTGTCTGAGTACTACAATCGCTTGAATCAAGTGGGAGTTAATCTTCCAGATAAGATAGTGATTGACAGAATTCTCTAGTCACCATCACCAAGTTAGTAGAACTTCGTGATGAACTATAGTATGCAAGGGATGATGAAAATGATTCCCGAGTTTTTCATGATGATGAAATCGATGAAGGTAGAAATCAAGAAAGAACATCAAGTGTTGATGGTTAACAAGACCACTAGTTTCAAGAAAAGGGCAAAGGGAAAGAAAGGGAACTTCAAGTGGAAAGACAAGCAAGTTGTCACTCCCACGAAGAAGCCCAAAGCTGAACCAAAGCCTGAAACTGAGTGCTTACACTGCAAAGGGAATGGTCACTGAAAGCAGAAATGCCCTAAATATTTGGTGGATAAGAAGGATGGCAAAGTGAACAAGGGTATATTTGATATACAGGTTATTGATATGTGCTTTACTAGTGTTTATAGTAGCCCCTGAGTATTTGATACTGGTTTAGTTGCTAAGAGTAGTAACTCGAAACGGGAGTTGTAGAATAAACAGAAACTAGTTAAGGGTGAAGTGACGATGTGTGTTGAAAGTAGTTTCAAGATTGATATGATCATCATCGCACACTCCCTATACTTTTGGGATTAGTGTTGAACCTAAATAAATGTTATTTGGTGTTTGCGTTGAGCATGAATATGATTTGATCGTGTTTATTGCAATACGGTTATTCATTTAATTAAGAGAATAAACTGTTGTTCTGTTTACATGAATAAAACCTTATATGGTTACACACCCAATGAAAATGGTTCATTGGATCTCAATCGTAGTGATACACATATTCATAATATTGAAACAAAAGATGCAAAGTTAATAATGATAGTGCAACTTATTTGTGGCACTGCCGTTTAGGTCATATTGGTGTAAAGCGCATGAAGAAACTCCATGCTGATGGGATTTTGGAATCACTTGATTATGAATCACTTGATGCTTGCGAACCATGCCTCATGGGCAAGATGACTAAGACTCCGTTCTCCGGAACAGTGGAGCGAGCAACTGACTTATTGGAAATAAGACATACTGATGTATGCGATCCAATGAGTGTTAAGGCTCGCGGCGGGTATCGTTATTTTCTGACCTTCACAGATGATTTGAGCAGATATGGGTATATCTACTTGATGAAACATAAGTCTGAAATAGTTGAAAGGTTCAAAGAATTTCAGAGTGAAGTGGAAAAATCATCATGACAAGAAAATAAGGTTTCCACGATCTGATCGCGGAGACAAATATTTGAGTTACGAGTTTGGTCTTCAATTAAAACAATGTGGAATAGTTTCACAAATTCATGCCACCTGGAACACCACTTCATAATGGTGTGTCCGAATGTCATAACCGTACTTTATTGGATATAGTACAATCTATGATGTTTCTTACCGATTTACCAATATCGTTTTGGGATCATGCATTAGAGACAGCTGCATTCACGTTAAATAGGGCACCATCTAAATCCGTTGAGACGACACTATATGAACTGTGGTTTAGCAAGAAACCAAAGTTGTCGTTTCTTAAAGTTTGGGACTGCGATGCTTATGTGAAAAAGTTTCATCCTGATAAGCTCAAACCCAAATCGGAGAAGTGCGTCTTCACAGAATACCCAAAGGAAATTTTTGGGTACACCTTCTATCACAGATCCGAAGGTAAAACATTCGTTGCTAATAAATGGATCCTTTCTAGAGAAGGAGCTTCTCTTGAAAGAAGTGAGTGGGAGGAAAGTAGAACTTGATGAGGTAATTGTACCTTCTCCCTTATTGGAAAGTAGTTCATCACAGAAATCTGTTCCTGTGACTGCTACACCAATTAGTGAGGAAGCTAATGATGATGATCATGTAACTTCAGATCAAGTTACTACCGAATCTCGTAGGTAAATCAGAGTGAGATCCGCACCAGAGTGGTACGGTAATCATGTTCTGGAAGTCATGTAACTAGACCATGATGAACCTACGAACTATGAGGAAGCGATGATGAGCCCGGATTCCACAAAATGGCTTAAGGCCATGAAATCTGAGATGGGATCCATGTATGAGAACAAAGTGTGGACTTTGGTGGAGTTGCCCGATGATCGGCAAGCCATATTGTATAAATGGATCTTCAAGAGGAAGACGGACGCTGATAGTAGTGTTACTATCTACAAAGCTAGACTTGTCGAAAAAGGTTTTTGACAAAGTTCAAGATGTTGAATACAATGAGATTTTCTCACTCGTATCGATGCTTAAAAGTCTGTCCGAATCATGTTAGCAATTGCCGCATTTTATGAAATTTGGCAAATGGATAAACAAAACTGCATTCCTTAATGGAGTTATTAAAGAAGAGTTGTATGTGATGCAACCAAGAGGTTTTGTCGATCCTAAAGGTGTTAACAAAAATGTGCATCTATGGACTGGTGCAAGCATCTCGGAGTTGGAATATACGCTTTGATAAGTTGATTGAAGCATATAGTTTATACAGACTTGCAGTGAAGCCTGTATTTACTAGAAAGTGAGTGGGAGCACTACAGCATTTCTGATAAGTATATGTGAATGACATATTGTAGATCAGAAATAATGTAGAATTATTCTGCAAAGCATAAAGGAGTGTTTGAAAGGAGTTTTTTCAAAGAAAGACCTCAGTGAAACTGCTTACATATTGAGCATTAAGATCTATAGAGATAGATCAAGACGCTTGATATGTTTTTTCAATGAGTACATACCTGGACAAGATTTTGAAGTAGTTCAAAATGGAACAGTTAAAGAAAGAGTTCTTGCCTGTGTTACAAGGTGTGAAATTGAGTAAGACTCAAAACCCGACCACGGCAGAAAATAGAAAGAGAATGAAAGTCATTCCCTATGCCTTGGCCATAGGTTCTATAAAGTATGCCATGTTGTGTACCAGATCTATTGTATACCCTGCACTGAGTTTGGCAAGGGAGTAAAATAGTGATCTAGGAGTAGATCACTGGACAGTGGTCAAAATTATCCTTAGTGGAATAAGGATATGTTTCTCGATTATGGAAGTGACAAAAGGTTCGTCGTAAAGGGTTACGTCGATGCAAGTTTTGACACCGATCTGGATGACTCTAAGTCTCGATCTAGATACATATTGAAAGTGGGAGCAATTAGCTAGAGTAGCTCTGTGCAGAGCATTGTAGACATAAAAAATTGCAAAATACATAACGGATCTGAATGTGAAAGACCCGTTGACTAAGATTCTCTCACAAGCAAAACATGATCACACCTAAGTACTCTTTGGGTGTTAATCACATAGCGATGTGAACTAGATTACTGAATCTAGTAAACCCTTTGGATGTTGGTCACATGGCGATGTGAACTATGGGTGTTAATCACATGATGATGTGAACTATCGATGTGAATCACATGGTGATGTGATCTAGATTATTGACTCTAGTGCAAGTGGGAGACTGAAGGAAATATGCCCTAGAGGCAATAATAAAGTTATTATTTATTTCCTTATTTCATGATAAATGTTTATTATTCATGCTAGAATTGTATTAACCGGAAACATAATACATGTGTGAATATATAGACAAACAGAGTGTCACTAGTATGCCTCTACTTGACTAGCTTATTAATCAAAGATGGTTATGTTTCCTAACCATGAACAAAGAGTTGTTATTTGATTAACGGGATCACATCATTAGTTGAATGATCTGATTAACATGACCCATTCCGTTAGCTTAGCACCCGATCGTTTAGTATATTGCTATTGCTTTCTTCATGACTTATACATGTTCCTATGACTATGAGATTATGCAACTCCCGTTTACCGGAGGAACACTTTGTGTGCTACCAAACGTCACAACGTAACTGGGTGATTATAAAGGTGCTCTACAGGTGTCTCCAAAGGTACTTGTTGGGTTGGCGTATTTCGAGATTAGGATTTGTCACTCCGAATGTCGGAGAGGTATCTCTGGGCCCTCTCAGTAATGCACATCACTTAAGCCTTGCAAGCATTGCAACTAATGAGTTAGTTGCGAGATGATGTATTACGGAACGAGTAAAGAGACTTGCCTGTAACGAGATTGAACTAGGTATTGGATACCGACGATCGAATCTCGGGCAAGTAACATACCGATGACAAAGGGAACAACGTATGTTGTTATGCGGTCTGACCGATAAAGATCTTCGTAGAATATGTAGGAACCAATATGGGCATCCAGGTCCCGCTATTGGTTATTGACCGGAGACGTGTGTCGGTCATGTCTACATTGTTCTCGAACCGTAGGGTCCGCACGCTTAAGATTTCGATGACAGTTTTATTATGAGTTTATGAGATTTGATGTACCGAAGGAGTTCGGAGTCCCGGATGAGATCGGGGACATGACGAGGAGTATCGAAATGGTCGAGACATAAAGATCGATATATTGGACGACTATATTCGGAGTTCGGAAAGGTTCCGAGTGATTCGGGTATTTTTCGGAGTACCGGAGAGTTACGGGAATTCGCCGGGGAGAAGTATTGGGCCTTATTGGGCCCTGCGGGAAAGAGAGAGGGGCTGCCTAGGGCAGGCCGCGTGCCCCCATGGCCTAGTCCGAATTGGACTAGGGGGAGGGGCCGCACCCCCTCCTTCCTTCCCTTCTCTCTTCCCCTTCCTAGTCTCCTACTCCTAATACATGGAAGGTCTCCTAGTTGGACTAGGAAAGGGGAAATCCTACTCCCGGTGGGAGTAGGACTCCCCAGGGTGCGCCATAGAAGAGGGCCGGCCCTCCCCTCCTCCACTCCTTTATATACGGGGGCAGGGGGCACCCCATGGACACACAAGTTGATCATCGTGATCGTTCCTTAGCCGTGTGCGGTGCCCCCCTCCACGATATTACACCTCGGTCATATTGTAGCGGTGCTTAGGCGAAGCCCTGCGACAGGAGAACATCAAGATTGTCACCACGCAGTCGTGCTGACGGAACTCCTCCCCGTGCCTCTGCTGGATCGGAGTTCGGGGTGCGTCATCGAGCTGTACGTGTGTCAAGAACTCGGAGGTGCCGGAGTAACGGTGCTTGTATCGGTTGGACCGGGAGGACGTACGACTAGTTCCTCTATGTTGCGTCAACACTTCCGCTTCGGTCTACGAGGGTACGTAGACAACACTCTCCCCTCTCGTTGTTATATCATCACCATGATCTTGCGTGTGCGTAGGAATTTTTTTGGAAATTACTACGTTCCCCAACAGGGATCGACGTGGATGGAGCAACCACCTCCGAAGCCTTCTTCTTCGGTGGCATGTCGATGAAGAAGATGAAGATCTAGCTCGTGTGAACGTCGGATCAGGTTCACACAGCCTCGACGCCCCCTACCTGGCGCGCCAAAGATGTCGGGGGAGAACTGATCCACGGACACCTATGGGGCCAGCGGACCGAGCCCCTTTCGGTTCGGCGGGGGGCGGAGATCGCGCGAAGAGCAGATCGAGGCGAAGCACACGAGCGGTTTACCCAGCGTCGGAGCTCTCCGGAGAGATAATACTCCTACTGCTGCAAGTCTGGTTGTATTGAGTTCTTGCTCGGGAGCGCCGGGTGCTACAGTACACACTAGCTGCTAACGAGACCGAGCGTGAGTGTTTTCTGCCCTCGAACCCCCCTCTACGTTGCGCAAGGGCCTCCTTTTATATGCTCAAGGGGTCACCGACAGGTGGCAACATAGACAAGGGTAAAAATGGAAAAGAATTGCGGCTGGTACAACTACTTGTACAGTGTATCATACCTAACCCTGACGGTAGGGGACAAAGGCATTAAATGCCCGTCTGCGTCGCCCAAATAGTGCGAAAAGGGACCGTCAGGGACGCCACCGCTTGCCACGATGGCAATCTTGTCAGCGCTGCTTGCCACCGCGCACCCCTGGCTGCACAGCCTCTCGCCACGCGCGCCTGGAAAGGTCCCAGGGCGACACGTTGGTGGATGTGCTGGAGCGTGGGTACAGATTGGTAGCTCGCCACGGCAAGCGCCTTGCCGCGGTCGTTGTCTTGTCGCGTCCGGAAGCTTGTCGCTCACCGGTCCTCGCCGGGACGCGTGGCGCGTCGCGGCAAGTTCCTTGAGATCCCTTGGGTGGCCTTCCCGGCAAGCTCCTCTTGCCGGGGCCTTGTCTCCTTGGCTTGAATACTTTGTTCTTGAATGGTTCCAAAGGAACCACGAAGGACCTGGCGGTCACCCAGCAAGCCTTGTCGCGGGGTGCTGCGACTGCCCGTGCACAAGTTCGGGGTACTAGGGTACCCCTACTCTAGTACACCGACAGGGCGCCAAAGATGTCGTGGGAAAGCTGATCCACAGACACCTATGGGGACCGGCGGACCGAGCCCCTTTCGGTTCGGCGGGGGGCGGAGGTCGCGTGAAGAGCAGATCGAGGCGAAGCGCACGAGCGGTTTACCCAGCTTCGGAGCTCTCCGGAGAGATAATACTCCTACTGCTGCATGTCTGAGTGTATTGAGTTCTTGCTTGGGAGGCGCTGAGTGCTACAGTATGCACTAGCTGCTAACGAGACCGAGCGTGAGTGTTTTCTGCCTTCGAACCCCCCTCTACGTTGCGCATGGGCCTCCTTTTATATGCTCAAGGGGTCACCGATAGGTGGCAACGAAGACAAGGGTAAAAATGGAAAAGTGTTGTGGTTGGTACAACTACCTGTACAATGTATCATACCTAACCCTGACGGCAGGGGACAAAGGCATTAAATGCTCGTCTGCGTGGCCCAAACAGTGCAAAAAGGGACCGTCAGGGGCGCCACCGCTTGCCACGATGGCAATCTTGTCAGCGTTGCTTGCCACCTCGCACCGCTGGCTGCATAGCCTCTTGCCACACGCGCCTGGAAAGGTCCCAGGGCGACATGTTGGTGGATGTGCTAGAGCGTGGGTACAGAGTGGTAGCTTGCCGCGGCAAGCGCCTTGCCGCGGTCGTTGTCTTGTCGCGTCCGGAAGCTTGTCGCTCACCGGGCCTCGCCGGGACGCGTGGCGCGTCGCGGCAAGTTCCTTGAGATGCCTCGGTTGTCCTTCCCGGCAAGCTCCTCTTGCCGGGGTCTTGTCTCCTTGGCTTGAATACTTTGTTCTTGAATGGCTCCAAAGGAACCACGGAGGACCTTGGCGGTCACCCGGCAAGCCTTACCACGGGGTGCTGCGACTGCCCGTGCACAAGTTCGGGATACTAGGGTACCCCTACTCTAGTACACCGACATGCTTAGCCGCGGGATTCTAACGTTGGGGCTACTATGTAGCCCCTGGTACCCTCGCGTGCATCCGAATACGGGCGCGTATGTACTTGGCCGGGGAATGGCCCTTCGTTAATGCGGAGGAATCCTAAAGATTCCGGTGAGTCGTCGAGTGGTTGAACAGTCTCTCGCTGCATCATGACAGTCAGTTTTCGGCTTTCTCTACCAAGGTGCTCATCCGGAATAACCAGGGCACAATTGCAGTAGTTCTCCTTTGACCACAGCCAATAATAACGGAACGTAAGGCGGCAAACCCAGGAGCCGGGAAAACCCAATATTTGACCAAAGACATGATTCGGAGCTGATGCATATAAGGCCAAACTCTTGACGCCGAACACTCCCGATGGTATTCGGACTTTATAACAGATGATGGGCTCAAGAATGCCCATTCATTATAAACCCTGTGTTTCCAGGTACGTGCGTTAATCTGTCGTGGCGAAATGCCAAAAACGGCAGTATCCTCTGTGGGTATGGAACCAATGGCATGGTTAAACAACAAGAGGCAATAGAAAAGGTTTACACAGGGGCTTAATCTAAAAAGAAACCTGTTGAACGAGGCCCTGCTGCACGTCTGCGCTGAAGGAAATATGACCTAGAGTCAATAATAAAGTTATTATTTATTTCCTTATTTCATGATAAATGTTTATTATTCATGCTAGAATTGTATTAACCGGAAACATAATACATGTGTGAATACATAGACAAACATAGTGTCACTAGTGTCACATGTGTTAATCAAAGATGGTTAAGTTTCCTAACCATAGACATGTGTTGTCATTTGATTAACGGGATCACATCATTAGGAGAATGATGTGATTGACATGACCCATTTCGTTAGCCTAGCACTTGATCGTTTAGTATGTTGCTATTGCTTTCTTCATGACTTATACATGTTCCTGTAACTATGAGATTATGCAACTCCCGTTTACCAGAGGAACACTTTGTGTGCTACCAAACGTCACAACATAACTGGGTGATTATAAAGGAGCTCTACAGGTGTCTCCAAAGGTATATGTTGGGTTGGCGTATTTCGAGATTAGGTTTTGTCACTCCGATTGTCGGAGAGGTATCTCTAGGCCCTCTCGGTAATGCACATACTATAAGCCTTGCAAGCAATGTAGCTAATGAGTTAGTTACGGAATGATGCATTACGTAACGAGTAAAGAGACTTGCCGGTAACGAGATTGAAATAGGTATTGGATACCGACGATCGAATCTCGGGTAAGTAACATACCGATGACAAAGGGAACAACGTATGTTGTTATGCAGTTTGACCGATAAAGATCTTCGTAGAATATGTGGGAGCCAATATGGGCATCCAGGTCCCGCTATTGGTTATTGACCGGAAACGTGTCTCGGTCATGTCTACATAGTTCTCGAACCCGTAGGGTCCGCACGCTTAACGTTTCGTTGATGATATAACATTATATGAGTTATGCATGTTGGTAACCAAATGTTGTTCGGAGTCCCGGATGAGATCATGGACATGACGAGGAACTCCAGAATGGTCCGGAGATAAAGTTTGATATATGGGATAATAGTGTTTGATCTCCGGAAGGGTTCCGAAATTCACCGGAAGGGGTTCCGGATGTTTCCCGAAATGTTTGGGTACGAGAACACATTATTTGGGCCAAAGGGGAAAGCCCACAAGGTTTTTGGAAAGCACAAAAGGAAGTTTTGCGGAGTCTAGGGGCCAGACGCCAGGGTCCCTGGCGTCTGGGTCCAGACGCCGGGAACCCTGGCGTATGGCCCTGGAGTTCGAGAAGGACTCTTGCCTTTCGGGTGAAACCGACTTTGTGGAGGCTTTTACTCCAAGTTTCGACCCCAAGGCTCAACATATAAATAGAGGGGCAGGGCTAGCACCAAAGACACATCAAGAAACACCAAGCCGTGTGCCGGCAACCCCGTCCCCTCTAGTTTATCCTCCATCATAGTTTTCGTAGTGCTTAGGCAAAGCCCTGCGGAGATTGTTCTTCACCAACACCGTCACCACGCCGTCGTGCTGCCGGAACTCATCTATTACTTCGCCCATCTTGCTGGATCGAGAAGGCGAGGACGTCATCGAGCTGAACGTGTGCAGAACTCGGAGGTGCCGTGCATTTGGTACTTGGATCGGTCGGATCGTGAAGACGTACGACTACATCAACCGCGTTGATAAATGCTTCCGCTTAGCGATCTTCAAGGGTATGAAGATACACTCCCCTTCTCGTTGCTATACATCACCATGATCTTGCGTGTGCGTAGGAAAATTTTGAAATTACTACGTTCCCCAACAGTGGCATCAGAGCCTAGGTTTTATGCGTTGATGTTATATGCACGAGTAGAACACAAGTGAGTTGTGGGCGATACAAGTCATACTGCTTACCAGCATGTCATACTTTGGTTCGGCGGTATTGTGAGATGAAGCGGACCGGATCGACATTACGCGTACGCTTACGCGAGACTGGTTTCACCATTACGAGCACTCGTGCTTAAAGGTGGCTGGCGGGTGTCTGTCTCTCTCACTTTAGCTGAATCGAGTGTGGCTACACCCGGTCCTTGCGAAGGTTAAAACAGCACCAACCTGACAAACTATCGTTGTGGTTTTGATGCGTAGGTAAGAACGGTTCTTGTCGTGGATTTGTCACGGCAGATGTCCTTAGTGTCAGGACTTAGTCGCGAGGCCAACGCATCTATGTGGTATCTTGAGAGGGGTTGAGTGGGACGAGAGACGCAGGGCAGATCAACACAGAAGACAAGGGTTTTAGACAGCTTCGGGCCCCGAGAAACATCATCCGGTAAAAACCCTACATGCTGTTTGAGGCTAGGTCTCATTATCATCACGAGGGAGTCGCCGTAAACCGGCTCTCCTCTTTGTGTCTAGCCCTAAGATAGTTTCTTCTTGCTTGTAGCTTGTCCCTCTTTGGGGAGCCCTGCCCCTCCTTATATATGTTGAAGGGGTGGTTTACATGACTAGTCCTATTTGGATTAGGATTACTCTATTACAAGTGGAGTCCTAGTCTTGCTTCCTTTGTAGGAGAATAGTCCTTACGCTTTCCTCATAAACCGGCCCACCGTTAAACGTGAACCGGCCTTCTGGGCCTTGGGCCTCGTCGTCCATCTAACCCGCCCCCCGGGTTACTAATGAACCGCCAAGACCGGGCGGGTAGCCCGTGAACCGCCAAGATCCAGGCGGGTTACCAGTGAGTCGTCCAGTCCGGCCGGGTTATACTTCCGGGCGGTTTACGCCACGGGGTATATCCACGACATTAGCCCCCAGTTTAATTTGGATTTATCCATGTTAAACTGATCTTGTAAAATAAACACAAGAACAAACTTGACAGGTTGTGCTCCGGGTTAAGAATTCTTGTAAACCGGCACTTGATCATCCTTAAATCCTTGTCACCTCCTTCTTCTAGAAAATCCGGTTTAATAGGCCAGCTTCATAATCAATTTGCTGATATTGGTTTGTCACCGGAAAACATTACGAAGAATCATTCCTTTGACTCAGCTCCCAATGTCTTAACAAAAATATTGGTCCTTGAAATCCTCATCTGATCTTCAGCCGGCTTAAGAATGTAGAATTTTCCCGGTTTATGATTACCACCATTATCAGGTTATAAAAAACTGATACTTCTGAGTCATGATTGTTGATGACGCCGGGTTGCAGACACAGGGTCGTAATGATTGGTGACACCGGGTCAATCCGGTTTGCTCAAAACAGAATATGAAAATAGTTCTTCGATAATAATATAATACCTGTAGCCCCCAAGTCTTGAGTAGAACAAAGTGATGGCTTAAGACTTGCTTCAATATAAATACTGCCACTTAAGAAGAAATCCATGTTGTTCATCCCAGTCACTTAGTAAAAACTGAATACTCCATATTATGTAGCCCCCAAGTACCGGGTTGTCATGCTTGCAGCAACCTGGGACTTGTAATTTCCTGATGCTCATAAAAAAACTTCAACCAGTGTAGCCCCCAAGGGCCAGGTCATTATGTAAATAATGAGCAGGGACTTTGAAAATATGATCATGTAGACTGTAACGGCAACGTGTAGCCCCCAAGGGCCGGCTCATTACGATGTGATGAGTCGGTTCTTCAATAAGGTGAGCAAAAAATGACTTTGCATTAGCCCCCAAGTGTCATGGTGCATGCTCGCATTGACATGAGACTTGCATATTTGATATAATCTCAACTTTGAATAATGTAGCCCCCAAGTGCCGGGTCGTAAGCCTGCAGCGACTCGGGACTATTCCTTCCATTGCAGAATAAATCATATTCATCTATAGAATAATATCCACTGTGCTAAAGCGACTTTGAAAACCTCAATCATAATATTAATAACCATAATAAAAATCCAGCCATGTTGGCTATTCAAGATAATATAATCCGGTATGAAAACAACCTTATTCATCCAATATCATAGTGAAAATTCAGCCAAGTTTGGCTATTTGAATAATATAACCCAATCATTTATAAGCGCATGATTCCAATGGCGCAATCCAAATATATACTAGCGGCTTATAGTCCAAAGCCAAGCTGGTTTAATAAACACCGGATAATTTCTCATAATATACTGGCGACTTATTGTCTTAAAGCCAGGCCGGTTTAATAAACACCGGATAATTTATAATCATGCTTTATTCAACGTGTTTCTGTGACATTGAATAACATCCTTGGTTTACCAACTTTTTGTAGTAAGGGTGATAACCCCAATCTTGAGTAATGATAACTCCTTTCATACTATGCCGGTTTATGATAAAACCGTACCGAGTTGTGACAAACGCCGGTTTAACCATATATAATACCGGCGACTCGTAGTCAAACCAGACCAGGCTGATAGTCTCCGAATTATGATTTGATCATGTACTGAAAACTTGTAACTGAAGGTCAAACCGGGTTAATGAACACCGGTTTACTCCATAATAAGATGGTAACATAAAATCAAAAAATCAAACCGGGCAAATAGTCTCCGGATTAAGAATTGACCGTGTTCCGTCAATTGACAGTCGAACCAGTCTGCGAATTTTGTCGGTTTAAGAACGCAACAAAGAAGAAATATTTATTAAAGAAAATTTCAAGCAAAGGCAATGATAAAACCGTTTGCAAAAAACATGCTATACTGAGCTGATCAGATGGTGTTACCATGGTCGGACAGGACCAAGCCCCCAATTGGAGTGACAATGGTTCAAGTCAGCCAGGTCCCCAAATGAAACCGTGGCATATATGCCAATCAAAATGCGTGGCAATGGTTCGGGTTCGACCAAGCCCCCAAGTGATTTTGTGGCCTTAGGCCCATCAAGAGGCGTGACTGGTTCAGACTTGACCATGTCCCCAAGTGATCTGGTGGCTTTCGCCTATCAAAAGGCGTCGCGTTGGTTCGGATACGACCAAGGCCCCAAGTGATATGAAAAGCAAATTTCAAGGGGTAAACCGGAGGCCGCTTAAGACAAAACCTCCGTGTAACCACGCATGATGTAAAAAAGAACAGAGACCCTGCTTTATGAAGCAGAAGCCCCCATGTGATCAATAATATGTTAGGCCAATAAGGCATGATACCCATGTTTGAACCGCGCATAATGGCAGCAGGTCCTCTTCGGTAATTTTTAACTTTTTTGCAAGAGATAAATTTTTCTTGAACCGGGATCTTGAAACGGATATTGAGAGCTTCAAAGCTTTGTGGGAGACATCTTTCCCTTGACCCAGATTTTAAACCGGAATCTTCATTTCTAGCCGGAAATTTTCTGATGGCCTTTCAACTCGAACTTGCGAGAAGTTAATTCCCTTTTGAACCAGACATTTTCAAACCAGATTTGAGAGCTTCAGAGCTTTGTGGGAGAATAGATTTCCCTTGAACCGGATTGTAAACCGGATATTTGAGAGTTTTAGTGAGACTGACTTCCCTTGAACCGGATTTTAAACCGGAATCCTTTCTGATGACCCGGAACTTCTTCATTGAGCCGGGATTTTGTAACTGTCATATACTTTCTAAGCCGGAAATTTTCTGACGGCCTTCAAATAACAGTAGCCTCCGGGACCGGGTTATCTTTCCCTCCATCGTCCTGGGATTCTTAAATTTGCTGAAACTGGCAAGATTTGCCGAGTCATGTCACCGTAGCCCCCGAGTCTCAAGGTGACTCGAGGAGTTGGCTTGAGATTCTCCATATTTGACCGTGATATAAACCGGTATAACTTGTATATCATTGGTGTTGATAGCACGACATGAATCCACAGAAGGTTGAGGTGACTGCGGCGGGTTATAGATGATCCCGTATGAGCCGTGTCAGCAACTCGGCCAATGGTTCCTTCCAACTGGCGATTTGAAGTTAACCACACTATAGTGGTGGCGACTTGTGCGCCTGCCCATTGAGCCATCCAGTGCGGGTGGCGGTTGATAGTATATGATAATTTGCCTCCATTTTGTTAAAAGAAACCGGGCTACCCAAGCTGTGACTTGCTCATACTCAATAAACAGCTCATGCGGACAAGTGCGGCCCGGTGTGTTGATGTAGACCAGGCCGCGAGAGGCGGACGGAAAAGATGACCTCCGCGTCAGAAGTGGCTCAAACAGATGAACCTGCCACGGTGTTGTAAACCGGTGCGAACGGGCGATTTAACCACGTCGTTTTGATGTAATGAACAATTGTCCTGCATCAACAGTATTGCAGACCAAGACAAAGATAAACTGCTCTTTCACAAAAAATAATATGTACCAACAAAATATATTTTAGATGGATATCACCTGATGTGCCAGGCCGAAAATAATCCTCCATGAAATTGATGATCACTAGGTGAAGCTGAAATCGATCATGGCCAAGTCGGCCGCGGCAGCACACAGATGAGTCGGCCCGGTGTTGTAAACCGGTGTGGCCGAGCAAACTATCCTCCGCTTTGTAAGCCGGCGTGGACGCGTGAACCGGCTGCGACGTTGTAAGCCGGTGCGGACGAGAGAGTCGGCCACGAGTATGGACAATAAGTCAATCGCGTGTGTTGATGCAGCGGGGGTGACAACTTTACGCAGAAAGAGCGCTAGTGCAAAAATAATATTTGCTCACGCCCCTTTTGCAACACCATTTTGTAAGGAATAATGGTCCTGCGAAAAAAATGCCATAGACCAAGTAATTGTTCTTTGATCAAAACAATATGTGTTAAAATAAATTTGGATGGATAGCACCTGGTTACGGTACGGCTCATCCGCTGTCAACTGAAAAAACTCCTTTTTCACAACCAGCCCTCTGCGCATTAGTGCAGCAGCTTGCAGAGGTGGAGGCAGAACCGGCGTGGACGGATCACGCACCGGGCGAGTTGGCCTGACGCAGAGGCCACAGCAGAGTTGAGGAAGAAGCTGGGAGCACGGGCCGCAGTTTTGATGTGCCGTGGGCATGACCATCTCTTTTAACAGCGGTCTTTGATTCTCCTAAGTCTCCGTCAATATCAGATTGTGGTTCAGTAAACCCACTGCAAGATTCATCAGAGTGATAACCAAACATGATTTCTTCAGAGCGACCATCTGTGTCAATCCACCGGATAACCCACTAGTGAAGGACATGGTCAAGGCCAACCATAGAAACGCATCTGTAATCTGTGTATGTATTCCCTAAGCAACTTGGATGTGTAGTGGCACCAATAGGCAATCACACTGATAGGTAATCTCCCCAATCACTGTGGTGATGAAACAGACTTCAGATATATATATAGCGCTTCTGTCTTTTATTGCAAAAACCAAGTTCTTTCCTCCAGATGTTTAACAGCGGCAAGTGATCTTTCAGTTCTTGTGTGTAGAGGCGGATGCAGCAAAGGTGTGACATGGTAGTGACAACCAGTGGAGACTCGGCGGCCGAGGCCAGCTGCGGCTCGCGACAGGGCGGAGCTTGGACACGGTGCCTCAGAAGCGGAGGCGATGGGGGCACGGGTAGCAGCCAATGCGGACGGGGTTGTGCTAGCGCGAAGCGAACCGGCGGCGGCCTCGGGCGCAGAAGATGCCGGTAAAGCGGGCGATGGCAAGGCAGTCGCAGAGGCGTGTGGAGGCAGGGCTGGCGCGAAGCCACGGCGGAGACGGCCGCGAGACCGGGCCGGCTTGAGGCGCAGCAGCGCGGGCCAGCGTGGAGATGGCTGCGAGGCAGGGCCAGCTTGAATAGCGGTGGCGCAGGTGAGGCCACGGAGGAGCAGGCCACGCAGGTGAGGCCATGGAATAGCTACGTGCGGAGTGGAGAAGAAGCGCAGCTGAGTCGTCAGAGAGTTGGAGAGGTTCTGGTCCAGCAGGGCCACGCAGACATGCGGCAGTCAGAGACGCGCCTGGTGACGGCGGTTTAGAGATAAAAACGGAAACCGAGCTTCAGCCCGTGGCCTCGTCCAAACTGGGTGTTTGACTTGTCAATCCGCCCCGGTGTTGGAATCCTGCTATTTTCTTCTCTAATTCTCGACTTAACCTCCTAGTAGATTCCTTGTAGCAATCATAGTTGACCAATAGAAAACAGATTTGGCTTTAGGTGATATACTAGTCAAGAAGTACACCAGACTTTGAAACCATTAGGCTGTGACGCTTGAGGTGATGGAAACAATTTAACCGTCTCGGCGAATCCTGTATGCGGCGGTGACCAAAAACCAAACACAGCTTAATGATTTTTCATCCGTACGGCTGGAATTCCTTTTTGCACTTTGGCCTCTTGCAGCGGTACTCTCGAAATTGTTTTGGCTCCAAACTGACGGAACGCCCGGTCACATGCGGGGACGCACAGATTCAAACCTAGTTTTCTTAAACTCAAATCCGACGGATTATAAATCTGAACCGATAAACTTGAAGTTGATGCAGGTGATTCCAAACAGGCTCTTCTTCATCCGGAACATCACAAACACCTCGATCCCTAGGAGAGATCCCTCCAAGAACTCAACACCATCGTGCACAGGCCCCATGGTGGGCGCCAACTGTCGTGGATTTGTCACGGCAGATGTCCTTAGTGTCAGGACTTAGTCGCGAGGCCAACGCATCTATGTGGTAGCTTGAGAGGGGTTGAGTGGGACGAGAGACGCAGGGTAGATCAACACGCAAGACAAGGGTTTTAGACAGCTTCGGGCCCCGGGAAACATCATCCGGTAAAAACCCTACATGCTGTTTGAGGCTAGGTCTCATTATCATCACGAGGGAGTCGCCGTAAACCGGCTCTCCTCTTTGTGTCTAGCCCTAAGATTGTTTCTTCTTGCTTGTAGCTTGTCCCTCTTTGGGGAGCCCTGCCCCTCCTTATATATGTTGAAGGGGTGGTTTACATGACTAGTCCTATTTGGATTAGGATTACTCTATTACAAGTGGAGTCCTAGTCTTGCTTCCTTTGTAGGAGAATAGTCCTTACGCTTTCCTCATAAACCGGCCCACCATTAAACGTGAACCGGCCTTCTGGGCCTTGGGCCTCGTCATCCATCTAACCCGCCCACCGGGTTACTAATGAACCGCCAAGACCGGGCGGGTAGCCCGTGAACCGCCAAGCTCCAGGCGGGTTACCAGTGAGTCGTCCAGTCCAGCCGGGTTATACTTCCGGCCGGTTTACGCCACGGGGTATATCCCCGGCAGTTCTTGCTAAGCCCGTAGCAGCCACATAAAATTTGCAACAACAAAGTAGAGGACGTCTAACTTGTTTTTGCAGGGCATGTTGTGATGTGATATGGTCAAGACGTGATGAGATATAAGTTGTTGTATGAGATGATCATGTTTTGTTGAAGTTATTGGCAACTGGCAGAAACCCTATGGTTGTCTCTTTGTTGCATAAAGATGCAAGTGCCAAATAATTGCTTTACTTTATCGCTATGCGATAGCAATAGTTGCAAGAGCAATAGTTGGCGAGACGACCATGTGACGACACATTGATATAGATCAAGATGATGAAGATCATGGTATCGTGCCGGTGACAATAGAGATCATAACAGTACTTTGGAGATGGAGATCAAAGGCGCAAGATGATCATGGCCATATCATATCACATATTTTGATTGCATATGATGTTTATCTGTTATACATCTTATTATGTTTTGTTTGACGGTAGCATTTTAAGATGATCTCTCACTAATAATCAAGAAGTGTTCTCCCTGAGTATGCACCATTGCGAAAGTTCTTCGTGCTGAGACACCACGTGATGATCGGGTGTGATAGGCTCTACGTTCAAATACAACGGGTGCAAAACAGTTGCACACGCGGAATACTCAGGTTAAACTTGACGAGCCTAGCATATACAGATATGGCCTCGGAACACGGAGACCGAAAGGTCGAGCGTGAATCATATAGTAGATATGATCAACATATTGATGTTCACCGTTGAAACTACTCCATCTCACGTGACAATCGGACATGGTGTAGTTGATATGGATCACGTAATCACTTAGAAGATTAGAGGGATGTCTATCTAAGTGGGAGTTCTTAAGTAATATGATTAATTGAACTTAAATTTATCATGAACTTAGTCCTGGTAGTATTTTGCAAATTATGTTGTAGATCAATAGCTCGCGTTGTTGCTTTCATATGTTTATTTTGATATGTTCCTAGAGAAAATTGTGTTGAAAACTGTTAGTAGCAATGATGCGGATTGGATCCATGATCTGAGGTTTATCCTCATTGCTGCACAGAACAATTATGTCCTTAATGCACCGCTAGGTGACAGACCTATTGTAGGAGCAGATGCAGACGTTATGAACGTCTGGCTAGCTCAATATGATGACTACTTGATAGTTTAGTGCACCATGCTTAACGTCTTAGAATCGGGACTTCAAAGACGTTTTGAACGTCATGGACCATATGAGATGTTCCAGGAGTTGAAGTTAATATTTCCAGCAAATACCCGAGTTGAGAGATATGAAGTCTCCAACAAGTTCTATAGCTAAAAGATGGAGGAGAATCGCTCAACTAGTGAGCATGTGCTCAGATTGTCTGGGTACTTCAATCGCTTGAATCAAGTGGTAGTTAATCTTCCAGATAAGATAGTGATTGACAGAATTCTCTAGTCACCATCACTAAGTTACTAGAACTTCGTGATGAACTATAGTATGCAAGGGATGACGAAAACGATTCCCGAGCTCTTCGTGATGCTGAAATCGACGAAGGTAGAAATCAAGAAAGAGCATCAAGTGTTGATGATTGACAAGACCACTAGTTTCAAGAAAAGGGCAAAGGAAATAAAGGGATACTTCAAGTAGAATGGCAAACAAGTTGTCACTCTCGTGAAGAAGACCAAAGCTGGACCAAAGCCTGAAACTGAGTGCTTACACTGCAAAGGAAATGGTCACTGGAAGCAGAAATGCCCTGAATATTTGGTGGATAAGAAGGATGGCAAAGTGAACAAGGGTATATTTGATATACAGGTTATTAATGTGTGCCTTACTAGTGTTTATAGTAGCCCCTGAGTATTTGATACTTGTTCAGTTGCTAAGATTAGTAACTCGAAACAGGAGTTACAGAATAAACAGAGACTAGTTGAAGGGGAAGTGACGATGGGTGTTGGAAGTAGTTCCAAGATTGATATGATCATCATCGCACACTCCCTATACTTTCGGGATTTGTGTTAAACCTAAATAAATGTTATTTGGCGTTTGCGTTGAGCATGAACATGATTCGATTGTGTTTATTGCGATACGGTTATTCTTTTAAAGTTAGAGAATAATTGTTATTCTGTTTACATGAATAAAACCTTCGATGGTCATACACCCAATGAACATAGCTTGTTGGATCTCGATCGTAGTGATACACATATTCATAATATTGATGCCAAAAGATGCAAAGTTAATAATGATAGTGCAACCTTTTTTTGGCACTGCCGTTTGGGTCATATCGGTGTAAAGCGCATGAAAAAACTCCATAAAGATGGATTTTCGGAATCACTTGGTTATGAATCATTTGATGCTTGCGAACCGTGCCTTTTGGGCAAGATGACTAAAACTCCGTTCTCCAGAACAATGGAACAAGCTACTGACTTATTGGAAATAATACATACCGATGTATGCGATCCAATGAGTGTTGATGCTCGTGGCAAGTATCGTTATTTTCTGACCTTCACATGAGGATTTGAGCAGATATGGGTATATCTACTTGATGAAACATAAGTCTGAAATAGTTGAAAGGTTCAAAGAATTTCAGAGTGAAATGGAAAATCGTCGTAACAAGAAAAATAAAGTTTCTACGATCTGATCGTGGAGACGAATATTTGAGTTACGAGTTTGGTCTTCAATTAAAACAATGTGGAATAGTTTCACAGCTCACGCCACTTGGAACACCACAACGTTATGGTGTGTCCGAACGTCATAATCGTCCTTTACTACATATGGTGCGATCTATGATGTCTCTTATCAGTTTACCACTATCGTTTTGGGGTTATGCATTAGAGACAGCTGCATTCACGTTAAAAGGGTACCATCTAAATCCGTTGAGACGAAACCATATGAACTGTGGTTTAGCTAGAAACCCAAGTTGTCATTTCTTAAAGTTTGGGGCTACGATGCTTATGTGAAAAAGTTTCATCCTGATAAGCTCAAACCCAAATCGGAGAAGTGCGTCTTCATAGAATACCCAAAGGAAACTGTTGGGTACACCTTCTATCACAAATCCGAAGGCAAGATATTCATTGCTAAAAATGGATCCTTTCTAGAGAAGGAGTTTCTCTCGAAAGAAGTGAGTGGGAGGAAAGTAGAACTTGATGAGGTAACTGTACCTTCTCCCGAATTGGAAAGTAGTTCATCATAGAAATCAGTTCCAGTGATTCCTACACCAATTAGTGAGGAAGCTAATGATGATGATCATAAAACTTCAGATCAAGTTACTACAGAACCTCGTAGGTCTTCCAGAGTACGGTCCGCACCAGAGTGGTACGGTATTCCTGTTCTGAAATTCATGTTACTAGACCATGATAAACCTACGAACTATGAGGAAGCGATGATGAGCCTAGATTCCGCGAAATGGCTGGAGGCCATGAAATCTGAGATAGGATCCATGTATGAGAACAAAGTGTGGACTTTGGTGGACTTACCCGATGATCGGCAAGCCATACAAAATAAATGGATCTTCAAGAGGAAGACAGACGTTGATAGTAGTGTTACTATCTACATAGCTCGACTTGTCGCAAAAAGGTTTTTGACAAGTTCAAGGTGTTGACTATAATGGGATTTTCTCAACTGTAGCGATGCTTAAGTCTGTCCGAATCATGTTAGCAATTGCCACATTTTATGAAATCTGGCAAATGGATGTCAAAACTACATTCCTTAATGGTTTTCTTAAAGAAGAGTTGTATATGATGCAACCAGAAGGTTTTGTCAATCCTAAAGGTGCTAACAAAATGTGCAAGCTCCAGCGATCCATCTATGGACTGGTGCAAGCATCTCAGAGTTGGAATATACGCTTTGATAAGTTGATCAAAGCATATGTTTTGTACAGACTTACGGTGAAGCCTGTATTTACAAGAAAGTGAGTGGGAGCACTACAACATTTCTGATAAGTATATGTGAACGACATATTGTTGATCGGAAATAATGTAGAATTATTCTGCAAAGCATAAAGGAGTGTTTGAAAGGAGTTTTTTTTCAAAGAAAGACCTCAGCAAAGCTACTTACACATTGAGCATCAAGATCTATATAGATAGATCAAGACGCTTGATAAGTTTTTTTCAATGAGTACATACCTTGATAATTTTTTTGAAATAGTTCAAAATGGAACAGTCAAAGAAGGAGTTCTTGCCTGTATTGCAAGGTGTGAAGTTGAGTAAGACTCAAGACCCGACCATGGCAGAAAATAGAAAGAGAATGAAAAGTCATTCCCTATGCCTCAGTCATAGGTTCTATAAAGTATGCTATGCTGTGAACCAGACCTATTGTATACCTTGATCTGAGTTTGACAAAGGAATACAATTTTGATCTAATAGTAGATCACTGGACAGCGGTCAAGAATATCCTTAGTGAGGACTAAGGAGATGTTTCTCGATTATGGAGGTGATAAAAGAGTTCGTTGTAAAAGTTACATCGGTGCAACCTTTTACACTGATCCAGATGACTCTAAGTCTCAATCTAGATACATATTGAAAGTGGGAGCAATTAGCTAGAGTAGCTCCGTGCAGAGCATTGTGGACATAGAATATTTGCAAAATACATACGGCTCTGAATATGACAGACCCGTTGACTAAACTTCTCTCACAAGCAAAACATGATCATACCTTAGTACTCTTTGGGTGTTAATCACATAACGATGTGAACTAGATTATTGACTCTACTAAACCCTTTGGGTGTTGATCACATGACGATGTGAACTATGGGTATTAATCACATACAGATGTGAATATTAGTGATAAATCACATGGCGATGTGAACTAGATTATTGACTCTAGTGCAAGTGGGAGACTGAAGGAAATATGCCCTAGAGGCAATAATAAAGTTATTATTTATTTCCTTATTTCATGATAAATGTTTATTATTCATGCTAGAATTGTATTAACCGGAAACATAATACATGTGTGAATACATAGACAAACATAGTGTCACTAGTATGCCTCTACTTGACTAGCTCGTTAATCAAAGATGGTTAAATTTCCTAACCATAGACATGTGTTGTCATTTGATTAACGGGATCACATCATTAGGAGAATGATGTGATTGACATGAGCCATTCCGTTAGCCTAGCACTTGATCGTTTAGTATGTTGCTATTGCTTTCTTCATGACTTATACATGTTCCTGTAACTATGAGATTATGCAACTCCCGTTTACCAGAGGAACACTTTGTGTGCTACCAAACGTCACAACGTAACTGGGTGATTATAAAGGAGCTCTACAGGTGTCTCCAAAGGTACATGTTGGGTTGGCGTATTTCGAGATTAGGTTTTGTCACTCCGATTGTCGAAGAGGTATCTCTGGGCCCTCTCGATAATACACATCACTATAAGCCTTGCAAGCAATGTAGCTAATGAGTTAGTTACGGAATGATGCATTACGTAACGAGTAAAGAGACTGGCCGGTAACGAGATTGAACTAGGTATTGGATACCGATGATCGAATCTCGGGTAAGTAACATACCAATGACAAAGGGAACAACGTATGTTGTTATGCGGTTTGACCGATAAAGATCTTCGTAGAATATGTGGGAGCCAATATGGGCATCCAGGTCCCGCTATTGGTTATTGACCGGAAACGTGTCTCGGTCATGTCTACATAGTTCTCGAACCCGTAGGGTCTGCACGCTTAACATTTCGTTGACGATATAGTATTATATGAGTTATGCATGTTGGTAACCAAATGTTGTTCGGAGTCCCGGATGAGATCATGGACATGACGAGGAACTTCGAAATGGTCCGGAGATAAAGTTTGATATATGGGATAATAGTGTTTGATCTCCGAAAGGGTTCCAGAATTCACCGGAAGGGGTTCCGGATGTTTCCCGAAATGTTTGGGTACGAGAACACATTATTTGGGCCAAAGGGGAAAGCCCACAAGGTTTTTGGAAAGCGCAAAAGGAAGTTTTGCGGAGTCCAGGGGCCAGACGCCAGGGTCCCTGGCGTCTGGGTCCAGACGCCGGGAACCCTGGCATCTGGCCCTGGAGTCCGAGAAGGACTCTTGCCTTTCGGGTGAAACCGACTTTGTGGAGGCTTTTACTCCAAGTTTCGACCCCAAGGCTCAACATATAAATAGAGGGGCAGGGCTAGCACCAAAGACACATCAAGAAACACCAAGCCATGTGCCGGCAACCCCGTCCCCTCTAGTTTATCCTCCGTCATAGTTTTCGTAGTGCTTAGGCAAAGCCCTGCGGAGATTGTTCTTCACCAACACCGTCACCACGCCGTCGTGCTGCCGGAACTCATCTACTACTTCGCCCGTCTTGCTGGGTCGAGAAGGCGAGGACGTTATCGAGCTGAACGTGTGCAGAACTCGGAGGTGCTGTGCGTTCGGTACTTGGATCGGTCGGATCGTGAAGACGTACGACTACATCAACCGCGTTGATAAACGCTTCCGCTTAGCGATCTTCAAGGGTATGAAGATACACTCCCCTTCTTGTTGCTATACATCACCATGATCTTGCGTGTGCGTAGGAAAATTTTGAAATTACTACGTTCCCCAACATGCGCCTTTGTCTCCGTTGTGCCGTATCCTGGAAGGGTATCGCACGAACGTTGTCTGTGGAAAAAAGAAAACTCACAGGAGAGTGCAACGTAAGTATGCGATGGATAGTAAAAGTGTAAGATGTTGGCCTGCCACTAAGGTTGAGCCAAGTGTGGGGCTTTATTAAGTGTTTATAGCCCATGGTATCCGCTATGGGATTATATATACGGCACCCTGGTTCGATTTTATATGGGCTACCGGACTCGTCTAACCGTGTCTATGGTCTTAACGACTAGTCGTGTTTTATGATATTAGAGGTCGCTTATAGTCCAGCCACTAGGGCCGTCGCGTGTTCCTCTGCGCGTGAAGAGCACTTTGATATTCCGCTAACGGTGATGACGCCACGTGGACCGGGCATCTTGAGGGTAAGGTAGCCATAGTGCGGCAATGCGTTGAAGCGGGCGAAGGCCGTTCTTCCAAGCAATGCGTGATAGTTGCTTTGGAAGGGTGCGATGATGAAGAGTAGTTCTTCGCTTCTTGAGTTGCGTGGAGAGCCGAATGTTGCCTCCAGTATGACGGAGCCCCTGCTGTAGGCTTCAACGCCTGGTATCACCCCTTCAAAGGTGGTGTTGCTTTTACTAATTCTGGATGGGTCTATCCCCATCCTGCAGACAGTGTCCTCATATATTAAATTGAGACTGCTGCCGCCGTCCATGAGGACGTGGGTGAGATGATGGTATCCGTCGATTATTGGGTCAAGCACCAAGGCATCTGATCCTTCGCACCGAATACTAGTTCGGCCGTCCAGGTGATCGAAGGTGATCGGATAAGACATCCAGTAGTTAGGTGTGGGTACGATGGGCTCTATATCACGCGCGTTTTTATGCGCGCGTTCGTGCCTTCTCAGGGATGTGCGAGTCGCGTGGATCATGTTCACTGTTTTAACCTCTGGCAAGAATTTTTTCTACCCCCCAGTGTTCGGCTGGCAAGTCTCATCCTCATATTCACTTGGTGTTTCCCTTCCCTTGTGTTCGGCGTTTAGTTTGCCAGCCTGCTTGAAGACCCAACACTCTCTGTGCGTGTGGTTCGCAAGTTTGTCAGGGGTGCCATGAATTTTGCATAGTCCGTCCAGGACTCTGTTCAAACCAGACGGTCCCTCTTTACTGCCTTTAGATGGCCTATTTTGCTAATTAGGTCGAGAGCCCCTGAATCCGGCATTAACCATTGTGTTATCTGGGCTCTCTTCCTTGTTTTGGCGTTTGTTTTTATTACGCTGTGGCTTCCCGTTGCCATCCCTTATTTCGGATGTGCTGGGCTCGCTGGTGCCTTTACGGGCTAGCCAGCTATCTTTTTTTGAGGATTATCGACAGTGGGAGAGGCTCCCACTAACCTTTTGTATTACTCACAATAGAACAGTTACATGCGTGTTACAATGGGTCTTTTAGGCCCCCCGACCCTACTAGCTATCAAACCAAGACTAGTGTCCCAAGCTTACAATGTATTCAGAGAGAAAAGGATGAAGTTTCTCTTTACAGTTGTGGGCTACCAGCCTCAAGAGGTGTTTGAATCTAGCCAGCCATGCCTCGTAGGAGTGTGGAACCCCCCTGAAGTGTTGGTTGTTTCTCTCCATCCACAGACTCCAAGCAGCAAGCAAAAAATATCCATGAAGAGGGGCTGTTGCCAACCATCTTTACCCCCATGCAGCAGAGCTAATCTGTTGGCTCCCCCCAGCCACGACATCCCAACCTTACTCCAGCACCGTTGGCTAAAGGGGCACGTAAAGAAGAGGTGTTCCACAGTTTCCTCAGGAGGGTTCTGACAGAACATGCATGCATAGTTGTCCCTAGCGACAGCAAAGTGTCTACGCCTTAGCATGTTCCTGGTATTCAGACGATCAACAAGAAGCAGCCACCCGAACATCTTGAACTTGATCGGGCTTTTGGCTTTCCAAAGCCAACCAAACGCTTCATCTGCCACAACCTACTCATAACAGTGGTTATAATACCCTTTAGAAGAGAAATGCCGAGCATGCATTCCCAAGCGTCACCACAGTTTTCAACCACCTGGACGTGCATCGACCCCTGCTGGATCTCTCTGATCTCCTCCCTGGCCTGGATCGAAAGAGGCAGACAGAAAATCATGGCTGGATCAGCTGTCTTGAGGACTTTAGCAATGGAGTCATCCTCATTCAAGCAAAAGGAGAAAGCCCGTGGATACAAGTCCATCAGCGCAGAGTCAGTGTCAGCAAACCAGACATCTTTCCAAAACAGCGCGGTAGAACCATCCCATGGGATGACTTTGGTAATCCCTCGGAAAATCCCGCTGAGCTGCATCACGTCCTTCCACCAGAAAGAGCCCACCAACTCAGTTGCATGCGGTATCTTGTTTTTGTAGTAAGCCTCCCAGACCAGCTGAACCCAGGGTACATCCTCACGATTGTAGAACTTGAACAAGTGTTTTAGGAGGAGTGCAACATTTTGTGTCTTGATATCAATAACACCAAGGCCACCACAGCGCTTTGGTCGACAGACAAGCTCCCAGGCAGCAAGGGAGTTGTTTTTGACCCCATCATCAGAGTTTTTCGCCAAGAGGCAATATCTACACAGTTTATCAAGATGTTCGATCACTTTGGGATGCAGTTTGATTGTACACATTGCATAAATCATCATGGAGGTCACTACCGAATTGACCAGAGTCAGTTTGGCCCCTGCCGACATCAGTGACAGGGCAGTGGAAGTTTTCCTCTCAACCGAGTGCACCAACGGCATGAGATCAAGGACACTCGGCCTTGTCGTCCCCATGGGAAGACCCAGGTAGGTGAATGGCAGAGTACCAACGGAGCAGCCAAAAAGCTCAGCTAACTCACGAGCATGTTGGTGATCAACGTTAATGGGTATAAGAGTTGATTTATGAAAATTGATCTTGAGTCCAACTGAAGCAGCGTAATCCTCCAAAATTAATTTCATGCGGGCAGCCTGTCTAGGACAAGCTTGCATCACTAATATCGTGTCATCTGTGTATTGGACCACAGGGAAATCACCTGCATTGTCACGAGGTAGAGGAAGTTCCACAAGTCCCCGGGCATAAGCGTCATTAATTGCAGCTTGTAGAAGGTCGGCTGCAAGGACAAAAATCAGCGGTGAGAGAGGGTCACCTTGCCGCACTCCACATTTGCATTTGAATTTCCGACCAGGAACTCCATTTAGAAGAACAGAGGAAACTCCCGAGCCAAATATCGTTTCCATCCAACCTAGCCATTTATCATCAAAACCCATGTGTTTCATGATCTCCAACATGGGGGTGTGCTCAATTGTGTCAAATGCCTTGGAAAAATCAAGCTTGAGCAAGACGATCTCACTCGCAGATGTGTGGCATTGATGGATATATCAAACGACCATGCACGCAGTCCTAAATAGTCCTCCCCTTAATAAAACCATACTGGTTTTTGTGAATGATTTTGAGAATAACTTTCTGCAGACGGTTAGCCAGGATCTTTGTAATGATTTTCAAACAACAGTTCAGTAAAGTAATTCGTCTATAATCATTAGCAGTTTCTGGAGAGGAGATTTTGGGGATCAAGGTGATATAGCCCTCGCTGATGCTAGTGATATCTAGCCCACCCGCATGGAAAGCATGACACAACTCATAAAAATCCGACTTGATTATCTGCCAACAGCTCTTAAGAAAACAACCATTAAAACCGTCCGGGCCTGGAGCTCTGTCGTTTGGCATTTCCTTGATTACAACATCTAGCCAGCTATCTTCACCCACGCAAAAGCGGGTACTAAGGCTTGTTAGGGCTGCCATTGTCCTTGGCTTTTCTTGGCAGAGGTGTCTGGTGAGCCACTCGTCACGGATGCTATGTTTGAATGCCGCTAAGGCTTCGGCATCCGGACAATCAACAATTTGATTCTTCTTAGTGAGGAATCTATTCCAAAGCTTGCGGGCGGACTCTCCGGGCTGTTGGATTATGTGACTTAAATCGTCAGCATCCGGAGGCCGGACATAAGTCCCTTGAAAATTGGCTGTGAAAGCGTCTTCGAGTTCCTCCCAACTCCCAATTGAATTTTCGGGGAGGCTTTTCAACCAGTGTCTAGTCGGTCCCTTTAGTTTGAGGGGAAGGTATTTGATGGCATGGAGGTTATCCCCGCAAGCCATATGTATATGTAGGATAAAGTCCTCGATCCAGACCCCTGGGTCTGTCGTTCCATCGTATGCCTCTATGTTAACAGGTTTAAAGCCCTGTGGGAATTCATGGTCCAGTACCTCTTCGGTAAAGCACAGGGGGTGAGCAGCCCCTCTATATCTGGATGCGCTGTGGCATGCCGTCGGCTGTTGTTGTGTCTGGTGTTTATTCCGAACTGGTATTTGAGTGGTGTAATTGTTTTGGAGACCATAGTCCCTCGCCGGGGTGTGTCCTTTAGATCTGTAGATGGACCTAGCTACGCCAGCTTTCTTATCCAGGTACTCACATAGGTCGTGCGTGGCGTCTGTAGCTGCTTGTTGCGATTATGGAGTGGTACGTCTGGCCTCCTGGTCGTGTTACTCTTTGGTGGCACGGCCTCGTCGTCGAATTCTGGCAGTAGCTTACGTTTTGGGTAGCTCTTTGTATGGCAATCTTTGCCATATCTTTCTTTAGTGTCTAGCACTTTGTTCCAACTACGGTTGAGCGTTTCCTGTGCGGCTTTAAGCCATTGCTTCTGCTTCTTCAGACTTCTAGCTGTGGCCATAAGCTTCCTGTGGAGGTTTCCTCGTTCCACGCATTCTTCCGGGATGATGAATGCATCATCGTCCAGACTGTCTTCTTGTCCTGGGCCGGTTTGATGAATTTGTCCCTCCGGATCATTGTCTTCGGGCGTCTGCTCTGAGCTGTGTTCGGCGTGACCTGGTTCGTCCTGCTCCATAGCTGGTTCCATATGGTCGTTGTTGCCTTCGGGGTTGACCGGAGTATCCATCCTTCTGGCGCTCTTGCTGATATTTTTACTGTTACTCGATTTGGAACGGTGTCTGCGCCATTGCTTTGGCTTTTGGCCGAGGGTTTTATCTTCCGTATTGTCACCGTCGTCTTCCTTGGGCGTATCCACCATGTATATGTCATGTGACGAGGCGGAAGTCCGGTACCCCATAGATTCTGAATCTTCTCCTGCATCGTTGTCCGTACCATCGATGCCTTCGGAGTCGAAGTTGAAAGTGCAACTATCCCTAGGTGGTTTTGGTAATTCATAACAACATATAGCTCATTGAGCTAATGCTATTCCAAGACTATTATTTCAGGAAAGCTCAATGAATGGCATGGCATGGATGCTGAAAGTGGACCCCTCAAAATACTAAGGACAAAGGATTGGCTCAATCTCAAAAGCTCAAGACTCCTCATTTTATATTTTATTGATCCAAGATCACATTGAGTCTATAGGAAAAGCCAATACTATCAAGGAGGGATGAGGTGTTGCTTAATGAGCCTCTTGCTTGATGTGCTTAGTGATATGCTCCAAAACCCTCAGCTACTTTCCCACATCCACAAATGACCTAAACCTAAAGCCAAAATCGGTCACACCGATTCCTTCTATCCGGCGCCATCGAGTCTGAATTTCATAGCCACTACCACAAACCCTAGGCAAATCGGTCTTACCGATAGGGATCTCGGTCTCACCGAGAAGGGATTGTAATCTCTCTATTTCCCTTCGTAACGTTTCGGTCTAACCAAAGTGAGTGATCGGTCCCACCGAGATTGCAATGTAAACTCTCTGTTTCCCTTTTGTAACATTTCGGTCTCACCGAAAAGAGCAAATCGGACCCACTGAGTTTACCTGACCAACTCTCTGGAAAGCTTATTACCAAAATTGGTCTCACCGAGTTTGTGTAATTGGTCTTACCGAGATTACGTTATGCCCTAACCCTAACCGAATCGGTCTCACCGAGTTACATGTCAGTCCCACCGAAAATCCTAACAGTCACTAGGTTTGCTAAATCGGTCTGACCGAGTCTGTTGAATCTGTCCCACCGAGTTTGGTAAATTGTGTGTAACGGTTAGATTTTGTGTGGAGGCTATATATACCCCTCCACCTCCTCTTCATTCGTGGAGAGAGCCATCAGAACAAACCTACACTTCCAACTTAGCATTTCTGAGAGAGAACCACCTACTCATGTGTTGAGGCCAAGATATTCCATTCCTACCATAAGAATCTTGATCTCTGGCCTTCCCCAAGTTGCTTTCCACTCAAATCTTCTTTCCACCAGATCCAAACCCATTGAGAGAGAGAGTTGAGTGTTGGGGAGACTATCATTTGAAGCACAAGAGCAAGGAGTTCATCATCAATGCACCATTTGTTACTTCTTGGAGAGTGGTGTCTCCTAGATTGGCTAGGTGTCACTTGGGAGCCTCCGACAAGATTGTGGAGTTGAACCAAGGAGTTTGTAAGGGCAAGGAGATCGCCTACTTTGTGAAGATCTACTGCTAGTTAGGCAAGTCCTTCGTGGGCGACGGCCATGGTGGGATAGACAAGGTTGCTTGTTCGTGGACCCATCGTGGGTGGAGCCCTCCATGGACTCGCGCAACCGTTACCCTTCGTGGGTTGAAGTCTCCATCAACGTGGATGTACGATAGCACCACCTATCGGAACCACGCCAAAAACATCCGTGTCTCCAATTGCGTTTGAATCCTCCAAACCCTTCCCTTTACTTTCTTGCAAGTTGCATGCTTTAATTTCCGCTGCCTATATACTCTTTGCATGCTTGCTTGAATTGTGTGATCATTGCTTGACTTGTCCTAAAATAGCTAAAATCTGCCAAACTCTAAAATTGGGAAAAGGTTAATTTTTTAATTGGTCAAGTAGTCTAATCACGCCCCCCCCCTCTAGACATACTTCAAGGTCCTACGGAAGTCAAGCAGGTCGGTTAAATCATCAACCGTGGCTATGAAGTGGGTGGTGGGTGGGTAACAAATTTCTTCGTCGCCTGCTTCCCACTCGAGCCGGACATAGTTCGGCCGGGAATCCTCTGTCAAAGAGAGAGTTTTTAACGAATTCAGCATGTCGCCCAAGGGCGAGTGCTGGAAGATATCCGCAGCGGTGAATTCCATTAGCGGAGCCCAACCAGGCTCGGTGGGCCCGAGAGGGCGCGGGCAGGAACTAACATCCGGGTGCGAATCCGGGGGTCTGAAGTCACAGGCCACCATAGAGGTGAGACCCGTGTTCGGCTCCATCGCCGATGAGTGTGCAGCCTGCAGGTCCACCCCTTCATCCTTGGGCAACACAACTTGCTCCGGGTTTAGATCCTGAGCTTTGCCCGACAACAGGTTCAAGCCATGCTCGTCGTGACTGTTCGTTGATCCAGGCGCAGGCCCAAATCCGTTGAACATCAAGTCTCCGCGAATATCTGCTGTGTAGTTTAAGTTTCCGAACCTAACCTGGTGGCCGGGGGCGTAGCCATCGATCTGCTCTAGATGGCCAAGCGAATTGGCCTGCAATGCGAAGCCGCCGAACACGAAGATTTGTCCGGGGAGAAAAGTCTCCCCCCGGACCGTGTTGTTGACGATTGGAGGCGCACTCGAGCCATGTAGCGACGACACAGAGGAACTCTCAATGAAAGCACCAATGTCGGTATCAAAACCGGCGGATCTCGGGTAGGGGGTCCCGATCTGTGCGTCAAGGCTGATGGTAACAGGAAGCAAGGGACACAGATGTTTACCCAGGTTCGGGCCCTCTCGATGGAGGTAAAACCCTACTTCCTACTTGATTAATATTGAAGATATGGGTAGTACAACAGTTGATCTACCATGAGATCATGGAGGCTAAACCCTAAGAGCTAGCCTATGATGGTATGATTGTAATTGTGATCGGCCTTCTAAGGACCAACCTCTCCGGTTTATATAGACAATGGAGAGGGCTAGGGTTTACATGGAGTCGGTTACAAGGAAGGAAACACAATATCCGGATTGCCAAGCTTGCCTTCCACACCAAGGAGAGTCCCATCCGGACACGAGCCGAAGTCTTGAGTCTTGTATCTTCACGCTTCAATAGTCTGGACGTTGTACATAGTCCGGCTATCCGGATACCCCCTAATCCAGGACTCCCTCATCCTCGAGTGGGAGACTTGCTCACCACTCGGAAGGATTTTTCTTTTAAACTTAGGCGAAACGGATTCGCGGCTAAGCCCCCGAGTGGGAGATTTGCTCACCACTCGGAAGGATTTTTCTTTTAAACTTAGGCGAAACGGATTCGCGGCTTAGCCCCCGAGTGGGAGACTTGCTCACCACTCAAAAGGATTTTTCAGCTTTAGGCGAAGCGGATTTGCAGCTAAGGCACCCACTTGGGGATTTAGGACATGTGAAAAAGGAACAACAATCATTCAGGAGATTGTGAAATCTTTTATAATCAAACTAGCTAGAAGGTATCTCTTATTACATCTTAACAAACTGAATGCTTAAGTGTAAAAGGGGCGGAGCAGCTCCGCATTCCAAGCGTGTGGCTCGTCTTTATTGTGCTCGACGTTGTAAAGACGGTATGCTCCATTGTGGAGCACTTTGGTGACGATGAAGGGGCCTTCCCAAGTAGGATCGAGCTTATGTGGTTTCTGCTGGTCCACCCAAAGAACCAAGTCTCCCTCTTGAAATGCCCGACCTCTCAGATTTCTAGCGTGGAATCGACAAAGGTCTTGCTAATAAATGGTCGACTGGATCAAGGCCATCTCTCTTTCCTCTTCTAGGAGATCACCTGCATCCTACCAAGCCTGTTCTGCTTCATCTTCTGAGAAAAGTTTGACTCGAGGTGCATTGTGAAGCAAATCACTCGGGAGTACAGCTTCAGCTTCGTAGACTAGGAAGAATGGAGTTCAGCCAGTCGACCGATTTGGAGTCGTCCTCAATCCCCAAAGTATTGATGGAAGTTCATTGACCCAGGCACCTGCTGCATGCTTGAGGTCACGCATCAATCAGGGGTTCGGTCCTTTGAGAATCAATCCATTTGGTCTCTCAGCTTGCCCATTCGACTGGGGGTGGACGACTAAAGCATAGTCGACCCTAGTGCCTTGGGAAGCACAAAAGGCCCTGAACTCGTCAGAATCGAAGTTCGACCCATTATCAGTGATGATGCTGTGCGGAACACCATATCTAAATGTTAATTCTCTAATGAAGCTAACAGCTATACTTGCTTCAAGGTTTTTGATGAGCTTGGCTTCAATCCATTTGGTGAACTTGTCGACTGCTACGAGCACATGAGTAAAGTCACTCCTGCCAATCCTCAGAGGTCCAACCATATCTAATCCCCAGACAGCAAAAGGCCAGACGAGTGGAATAGTCTTCAGAGATGACGCGGGTTTATGGGACATGTTGGAGTAGAACTGGCAGCCTTCATGTTTGTCTACTATTTCTTTTGCCATCTCGTTGGCATGAGGCTAGTAAAATCCGACTCGGTATGCTTTGGCCACTATGGTCCGGGAGGACGCATGGTGGCCGCAGGTCCCCGAGTGAATATCATTGAGGATCATTCGGCCTTCTTCTGGCGTGATTCATTTCTGGCTGACTCCAGTTACACTTTCTCTGAACAACTGCCCTCTTATCATAGTAAAGGCTTTGGATCGACGAACGACCCGTCGAGCCTCCTCTTCATCCTCTGGAAGTTCTTTCCTAAGAATGTATGCAATGTATGGCACTGTCCAGTCGGGAGTGATGACCAAAACCTCCATGATCAAGTCGACCACGGCTGGGACTTCGACTTTAGTCGGATCTGTGGCACTCTTAGGCTGTGGGGGCTCTTCAGTGAAAGGATCTTCCTGAACTGAAGGCGAGTGAATATGTTCTTAAAACACATTTCTAGGAATAGTCTCTCTCTTGGATCCCATCTTTGCCAATTCATCTGCAGCTTGATTTTTCAGTTGGGGTATATGGTGAAGCTCCAACCCCTCAAACTTATTTTCCAACTTTCTTACTGCGTTGCAATAACCAGTCATAGCCGGACTCCTGACATCCCACTCTTTCGTTACTTGATTAACCACCAAATCTGAGTCGTCGTAGACCATGAGGCAATGAACGCCGAGTGAAATGGCCATATGCAACCCGTATAAAAGTGCTTCATATTCAGCTTCATTGTTGGAGGAATCAAAATGAATCTGGAGAACATAGCTCAGCTTGTCCCCACGGGGGGATACCAATACTATCCCAGCACCGGAACCATTCAGCATCTTGGATCCATCGAAGAACATGGTCGAATGCTCCGAGTGAACTTGAGTCAGCAGTTGCTGCTCAATCCACTCGACAAGGAAATCTGCAATTGCTTGGGACTTGATAGCTTTCTTTGCCTCAAACTTTATATCCAATGGAAGGAGTTCAATCGCCCATTTTGCCACTCGACTAGCTGCACTCTGTTATTCAGAATTTCAGATAATGGTGCATCGCTGACGACTGTAATGGAGTGATCAGAGAAATAATGTGCAACCTTCTTCATGGTCATGTAAATTCCAGAAACAAGCTTCTGATAATGCGGATATCTCTGCTTGGATGGAGTCAAAACTTCACAAAGATAATACACTAGGCGCTGAACTTTATAGGCTTTTCCTTCTTGTTCCCACTCGATCGTGAGTACTGTACTGACAACTTGTCCAGTGGCTGCAATGTAAAGCAGTAAAGGCTCTTTGCTAATTGGTGCAGCAAGCACCGTCTGGGTAGAAAGCAGGGCTTTCAGCTCTGCAAACGCTACGTCAGCTTCATCAGTCCACTCGAACTTATCAGATTTCTTCATCAATCGGTAAAGAGGTAAGGCCTTTTCACCAGGATGAGAAATGAATCGACTCAAGGCGGCCAAGCAACTAGTAAGCTTCTGAACGTCATGCACACACACAGGGCGTTTCATTCGGAGGATGGCATCGACTTTCTTTGGGTTCGCGTCGATCCCTCGTTCGGAAATGAGGAAACCAAGTAGTTTTCCACCCGGGACTCCAAATGTGCACTTCGACGTATTAAGCTTGATAACATACCTTCTCAGGTTGGCAAAGGTTTCTACGAGGTCGGTAAGCAGGTCGGAACCCTTACGCGACTTGACCACAATGTCATCCATGTATGCTTCCACATTCCGACTGATTTGAGTGAGCAGGCACTTCTGAATCATCCTCATGAATGTGGCGCCAGCATTTTTGAGACCAAATGGCATGTTGACATAACAAAAGCACCCGAATGGGGTGATGAAAGCCGTTTTTATTTCATCGGGACCATACAGTCGGATCTGATGATACCCGGAATATGCATAGAAAAGACAAGCGCTCGCACCCCGCAGTCGACTCGACAATCTGATCGATGCGGGGGAGAGGGAAATGATCTTTCGGGATGCCCGATTGATATGCTTGAAATAGATGCACATACAAAGTGATTTGTCTTTCTTAGGGACCATGACCACATTAGCAAGCCACTTGGAGTGGTAGATCTCTTGGATGAACTCTGCTGCTAGGAGTCGAGGCACTTCCTCGCCAATTGCTTTTCTCTTCTACACGGCGGACCGCCGAAGATGCTCTTTGACTGGTTTTGCCTTTGGATCGACACGCAAACGGTGCTCAGCCAGTTCACTGGGTACACCCGGCATGTCAGAAGGTTTCCATGCAAAGATGTCCAGTTCTCACAGAGGAACTGGATGAGCGCTTCTTCCTATTTGCTGTCGAGTGTCGTTGAGATATGAGTCGGTGCAGCATTGGGATCGGTCGGGTGGATATGAATCGGTTTCGTTTCTCCAGAAGACTGAAATGCAGAATTTGTGGCAGGCTTCTTAGCTCAGAGAAAATCACTCGGATCTGCATTCTTCTGATACTCCTGGAATTCAACTGCTGCCATTTGTGCATCGGCAATTTTAGAACCCTTCTGGAAGCATTCTTCTGCTTTCTGCCGATTACCAGTGACTGTGATCACTCCTCTGGGTCCGGGCATCTTCAGCTTGAGGTACACATAACATGGTCGAGCCATAAAACGCGCATAAGCAGGCCTACCCCGAATAGCATGATAGGCACTCTGGAAATCTACTACTTCAAATGTCAATTTTTCCTTGCGGTAATTCTTGGAATCACCGAAAACCACCTCAAGGGTGATAAGGGCCGAGTGATTCGGCTTTCTTTCTAGGGATAACGCCATGAAAGCTCATATTTCTCTCACTAAGCTTCGACATCGGAATGCCCATCCCCTTCAAGGTTTCAGCATAAAGGATATTCAAGCCGCTACCACCATCCATTAGCACTTTGGTCAGTCGAGTGCCTTCGACCACTGGGTCGACCACCAACACTTGCCTCCCAGGAGTGGCTATACGCACTGGGTGATCAGACTGGTCGAATGTGATGGTTGTTTGTGACCATTTCAGGCATGTGGTCGTCGTCGCCGGAGCAACCATATTCACTTCTCTGTTGATAACTTTCAATCGACTCTTGCTCTCAACATCAGCAAAAATCATCAGGGTGGAATTGACT